>JAAVMX010000008.1:2420000-3878470 GCA_012934285.1 Ophiocordyceps sinensis
GGGCTAAGAAAGAAGGGAAAGAAATCCCTATATTTAAGGAGATTACCTTTAATTTCCGCATTTAGGTTGCTGCTAATTTAACCTAATAAGATTCGGTATTCCTAATAACTTATTAAGGCCGGGATAAAGATAGAAAGGAGGTAAGTAACAGCAATAGCGGTAGCGGTAATAGCGGTAGCGGCAATAGCGGTAGTAGTATAAAGCTATCGGGAGGTTAAAGACAGCGGGTTTTATAGTCCGAATATACTAAATGCAAATAGTGTAATAGGTCTTACGTAAATCCCGTTAAATATAAGGATTAACCTTATTAGTAGAGCTATTTCTATGCCTTTAATCGGAAGCCGTAATTTTAGAATCGACCTTTAGATATAGAGCTTTTAAAGAATGTTAAGGCTAAGATCGATAAGGAAATAGGCCTTAGAGCTAAGATTAACGCCTAAAAGGCTAAGAACCCTAAGAAATCCGTAGAGTTAGCCCCTAAGGGAGGAGTGTTCGCAACGACCGATAAGAAAGCTACGTTCTTAGCAAGGGACTTTAGGAGTAATAGCCCTAAGAGCGATATTAAGGATCGGGCTCTCTAGGATATAAGGGCCTCTAAGCATATTTTCAACGACCTAGCTTAGTTTATCGATCTTAACTATTTAAAGAGCTCGAGGCTCCTCTTAGGCACTTAGACCGTCGGTGCTAAAGCTATAGGAATAGCCTAGGTTATCGCAAACATAGGCTTCGTCCTAACTTTTAAGAACGCCCGCTATATTCCCGGTTTTTATACGAATATAGTCTCTATAGACAAATTTACCGCTAAAGGCTACCTTTAGAATAACCTTACGGGCGAGCTCTTTAACCCGGCTAGAAAATGCGTGTTTACGACGTTCCGGTTATACGAATAGTCGTAGATCCCGCTTTAAGTAGCCTTAGACGGGGCTTTCCCGACATATTATTCTAAAGGGCTCCTAAAGGCTCTTCCGCGCTTCCTAAAGACCTTAACCGGGACCGTAGACGCCTTATAGCACGCACGAATAGGCTACCCGGGAAAGGGTGCGATAAGGCATCTTTTTAGCGGTTAGGACGATAATATTATTAAGCTTAAAGGCATCGACTTTTTAGACTATAAGGTCTACTATACGATGAAAAATAAGAGGCAGATTTCGCGGGCATATTAAGACCCCTTATACCTAAAGAGGCCGTATAGCGCGGTCTCTTTCGACCTATTTTACCTAGGAATAGCGTATTACGGTATTAATAATATAGCTGTGTTTACTTATTTTAATATAGGAATAAAGCATTGTTTTAAGGTAGGTGAAAAGACCGAGCTTTAGGGCATCTTCCGAGGCCTTAAAGAGACTATTAACGCTAAATTCGGGATTAAGATTGCGATCCTAATATTAGACGGCGAGACGGCCTTCCTAACCGAGGAATACGTTAAGGATATATACGAAGCAGGAATAGAGGTCCGGGAATTATCGCTATTACACTTATATTAGAATAGTTATACCGAGAGGTCCGGGGGCATAGTAGTTTAATTAATAATAACCCTACTAGCTTAGTCCGGCTTCCCGCATACGATATAGCTATTAGTAATAAAGGCAGCTGTCTACCTGCTTAATTAAACACTTGTTAAGTCTAAGGGGTAGAAGCCGCCGCTATAGCGCCTTAACGAGTAGCTCTAAGATAACCGCGACGAATAGGCATATATTAGGATTAAACCCCGAAAATAGCACATCCGGTGTTTCGGCTATAAGGCGTTCCCTATAACCCGTTAGAGACTTAATAAGACCTCTACTAAGCTTAATTTAAGAGGGTATATCGGCTACCTTACGGGCTATATCTCTAGCACTTAGTACCTTATTTAGGTGCCTAGTCTATAGAGAAACGCCTTTTTTAATACTTCGCACGTTATTTTCAACGAGAAGGTCTTCTTCGGTAATACACTAGGCACTAAGAATATATGTGTAAAGAAGAATAATTCTATTAGGTAGGCGTAAGCCCCGGGAGCTAGAAATAGCTCCCTGCTATCTTATCTATAGCTAATTATATTAGCCCCGGTATATAGCATAGAGGATGCTTTATATATATTAGAATGCCGGCTCGAAAAAGAAAACACTACTACCTATAGCAGTTATAAATATAATCCTAATTAGGCAATTAAGAGGAATACTCCTATTACCTAAATCCTTCCTTTTATTCTTATAAGTTATACTTATGCCTGCTAGTAATTATTCCTCTAATCGTTCCTTTTGCTAAGCGGCCTTCTTACTTTATATAGCGCGTATAGGAGGGCGACCTTAGAACTCCGTAATAGCTTTAGCAGAGACCTAGTCGGCTCGGACCTATTAGTTATATATAGCAGCCTATCCCTTCTATTATACGAGGTATTCGGTTACGGGTAACTTCGACCGACCGATGCGACGAATACGGATATCTATTAGACGTTCGACTTTATAGTGCTAATCCCCTTCGTTAAGCGCTTTAACATCGCGAGCGGCTTCTATAGGCCTAAGCTCGAGCTCGACGTAATGCCCTTTATACGCGAGCTTAAGGTGCTAAATAGAGACGACTAGGTGGATTCTAACTTAGCTAAGGAGGTCGAGTTCTACCGCGAGGTCGTTAACTATACGCTTAATTACGAAGGGACCCTCTCGCTGCCGCGACTACTTCTTAAGCGGCTAGCTAGGCTTGTAATAGCCCGTATATAACTTTAGATAGACCTTATTACTAGCTTTAAGAAGAACCGGTCGGTGTTTCGCGTTATACCGCTGCTTAGCCTTTATAGCGGCTAGGTCTATAGCTAGGCTCGCTTATCTACGGATAACTTCTCGTAAGTAGGGCAATTCGTCCGTAGTAGTACCTAGGATATTATCGGTAGCTTCTAAAGGTCTACGTATATTAAAGCCGAAGATAGATTTATAAGCGGAGATCTTTATACTAGCGTTAAATACCGTATTTAGATTCTACTAGAGGGCGGGGATTATTATCTTTTAATCTAGGCTAAGATCCTTAATATAGGATATTCGTAGAGCGGTCTCTACGGTCTAGTTGCGCCGTTCGGTAAGTCCGTTAGCCTATAGGTAGTAGGCGGTAGTTATTGTAATTTTAGTACCGAATGCGCTCTAAAGGCCTTTCTAAAAGTCGGATATAAATTTACGATCCCGGTCGCTAATAATAGTTCTTAGTATGCCTTAATTAGAAAGAAGCAACTAACGGGCTAGGCTTTAAGCCTAGTCCTTTATACCGTACTTCGCGTTGCCTAGGATTAGTAAGCATCTCTTACTAGTTAGGTAAATAACCGTAAGAAGTTAGTTAAAGATATTAAAGCCTAAGATCTACTATAAGGAGCTTACTAAAAGTAAGGGCGGTATATCGGTTATAAAGTCTATCGCGATACTTTATATTAAAAGTAGTAGGGGGCGAATAGGCTTATAGCTGCCGGTAAAGATCTAACGGTATATTTAGCTAAGGCAATAGGCTTTATAAGCCGCGATATGCTTCTTTACCTAACGGGTGACTCTATAAATTAAGTATATTTCTAAGTCCTTAATTATATAAACAACGCCGAAGTAGTTCTTATCGTTATAAGCTACTAAGATTATAGATAGGATAAAGGCGTTAGGAATATATAGCCGGGTAAAGCCGTTAGGGCTTTTATAGTATAGAAGCTTATCGACTATAAAGAACGGTATACCGCGGCGCTTAAGCTATGCTTTTGTTTGTGCTATAAAGTTAGCGACTATAGCTCCTTCTAAGGGCGAGGAAAGACTCTTAATAGCGTCCTCGCTATCTACGATTATTTAAAGTATTCGCTTATAGTAAGGGTTATTATCGTATACGACGGCGAATTCCTCGCGTTTCTTAAGAGCTATAATAGCTTCGGAGGCTACGAGTATATCGTTAAGTATAGTAAAGTTAGGACGACGATAATTAAGCAGCTAGTCGGACTCCTCGGCTAGTAGGCGACTAAAGGCGTCGGGGATAAAGTTCTTTTTGCTAAGGAGGTAGTAAACCTCGATATCGTATTTAGAGAGGTAAATTAAGGCTATAACTAGACGACGGTTAGCTCGGTCTATGCTAAAAGTATCGAGGGTCTTTTTAGCGACGATTTGCTTAGTCGTAGAGTAATCGGTTAAGACTACGAGCAGGAGAGTTAACGACTATACCGTAGTACGTATCTTCTTCGCAGCCTATATAAGATAGGCGACCTTTAGTTCTAAGGGACTATAGGACTGCTCGGCTCTCGTTAGAATATAGGAGAGGAAGCAGATAGACATAATAGCTTTAACTAGAATAGGCTAGCCTAGCTGCTAAACGGTGCCGTCGCGGAGATAGAAAAAGACGGCTATAAAGCCTTGCTATAAAAAGGCGTTAATTTAATAGAATAGCCTCTTCTATAGGTCTATATAGTAAATTATACGGCTAGAAGTAATTTCCTTCTAAAGGGAGGCGAAGGAGGAGAGCTCGGCTAAAGTCGGCTAGAACGATATAACTCGCGTATAGGACTTCCGCTTATTAAGGTTCCCGTTCTTAACCTTACCGATTAAGCAACCTTAAGCTAGAAGACTAGTCTTACGATCTTATAGAAGGGCAATAGAGGCGCTATAGTATAGGATAAGGTTGCGAATATACCTTATAGCGCTAATATAGTATTTAAGAGCGGCGAGATTATCGGGAAATAAAAGCTTTATAAAGGCGGTAAGCCTATACTTCGTAGTGCTTATCCTAAACGCGTTAATACGAAATCTAAGCAACTCTACGGAAGGGTAGCCGATCTAGCTCTTAGTAGGGCTTATAGATAGATTAAGCGATATAAAGAGCTTAAAGATAGCCTTAAGATATTAAAAGTATTCTTCTTCTATAGCGGAATAAATAATAATATTATTAATAAACGCGCGGCTATAGCCTTAGTATAGACGGAGAACTCGGTCTATATAGCGCTATACGTATACTAGGCTATTGCGGAAGCCGATAGGTGTAACTATTAGGCGCTTTAGACCTTAATAACTCGTAATAGTAAACCTACTTTAATGCTCGAGTTTAACTTAAAACTAATAGAAGAAGGCGGAAGCGTCGATAGTAGTAATAAAACGGGCGCCTAAGAGTTTAGCAATAATAGAGCTTTATAGCGGTAGAAGATAAGAGTCCGGGATAGTAATACTATTAACGGCACGTAGGTTAATAACGACTTAGCCTTTAGTCTCGCCTTAAGCTATGCGCTAGACTATAAAGATAGGCGCTACGAACGGCGTAGGCTCGTCGGCCTACTTTAAGCGACCTTGCTTATAAAGTAGGTTAAATATATCGTCGATAACCTTCCTATCGCGAAGCCCTTATAGGTAAGGCCTTTAAGCGACTCGTTTTTTATACTAATTGTCGATTAAAGAGACTATTAATTCCTTTCCGGGTTTTATAATAGCGGTGCCTATATCTTACTAAAGCTAGGAGTATTTCCTAAGAAGCTTCTTAACGCAGCGTACGAAAGAGGGGCTATAGTCGAAAATATAAATCCCTTCCTTAGTGCATTTTTCTTAAAGCTCCGGTAGGCGCTAAACGTGCGTTTAGTATAGAATACGGCTAGAGAGGGGATCCTCGATTCTATCCGCGGCGTCTGTCTCGATAGCTACGGCAGCTGCTATTACGTTAGTAGCGGTAGCTATAAGGTTCTAGCGAACCTTAGACTATTTAGCGGGTCTTGCCGAAGAGGCTATAACGTAGGCGTAGATAGAGTTAGATAGCGAAGGCGTTAGAGAAGTGCTTAGAATAAGAGCTTCTATAGGCTAAGACGGGACGGGAGCCTATAGGCACTTACGGACTTCTTAAGTAAGCGGAAAAGTGCTTATAACGTTAACTAATAAGTTAATAGAAGAAGTAGTAGTAGTAATAGCGGTTCTTATAGAGGAGGATAGTATAGTAGCGGCTTTAAGAGTAAGCGAAACTGCCGTAGCTAGCGTTAGAGCCTTTATAGCTAATTTCTAAGATAGGGCGGTAAAATAGCTAGACTCTTAATACTCTTATATCTAGCTAAGCTTCTACTTACGCTTAATAATAAGGTTAACGTTCGTGCTATTAGTAATAAGGATAGTAGGAAGAGATTTAGCATTAACGATGCTATAAACCGTATTAGCGTAAAAGGCGAAGAAAGTATAGGCGCGGTCTTTAGGAAGTTCTTTCTAAGAGGTAAGGACTATAAGGGTAGTGCCGGGTAGTATAATAGTATTTCGGACGGCTTAAATACGGCGAATAACTTCGCGGGGCTATTTATAGATATCGAATAGGATTTTAAACCCGTCGAGCACTTTAATACGAATAACCTCTTTATTATAATTAAGGGATCCTCAGTATAGCTTAAGGAAGGCATTGCCTAAAAGCGCGCTAGCCTTTACTTTAGAGACTTAAGCGGAGTAAGTGAATTTAGCTATAGCTGCTTAGGTAGTTAGGCTAGCTATAGTGCCACGCGCGTAGAAGGAGAACGTAGCCTAGTCCTCGTAAAAAGAGCGACCGTTAACTCCGTTAATAGTAATAGGAGGCTTCTTCTCGACGGTATAGTTAAGAGTCTAAAGAAGGTTACGATTAATTATAGGCTTACTATAGCTAGAGTTAAGGCAAACTTAGACTTCCTGCCTACTAGGTTAAGTAAAGACCTTAATCCTTATATAAGAGTATAAGTACGGCGGGGAATCCTAATCCTATTAGGGCTCCTCGGCTTTAGCTTCTAAGACTTAATCTAGTTAAAGTACTATAGTAGGCGCTACGTAGAAAATAGGCTCCTTAATAATAGGTGCGGGAAAAATAAGCTTTAATACGATAAGGGAATTAGGCTTAGTAGGAATAGAGTCGACGATATTCCCTATAGGAATAGTAGGAGTAAAAGAGGTCTTTTTATACCTAAGACGGAGATAAGAGAAAAGTACGTTATAAGAAAGAAAAAAGGCCTTATAAACCTTATAGGTTAAAGGCTTAAGCACACGTTCTTTACTATAGAGCTACTGCTTAGATATATAGCAGTTAGCACGTATATACTCCTTAAGCACGAAGGTAAAGACGAAGGTATAGTCGTAGGTGCTATATTTAAACTTACTAGCCCGTTCGGTAGGGTAGCGGGAGTTTATATAGCCTACGAAGTAAGCCTTTAAGGAGGCGTAAAAAGACGCATTGTCCTAAGAGTCGTTTAAGTATAGCTCGTTATTAGCTTTATCGCCGCTAAGAGTAGTCTTTTTATCGCTTTAATATTTCGACTTAAAATATACTTTCTTCTTATTATTATTACCCTTATATTTACCTTAAATAGTATTTCGTTTAGTTATCTTATCGGTCGTCTCGGCGAGGGTAACGCTTATCGCGGTATAGCGGGCGTAAGCTTAACTAATTACGGTTATTACCTAAGCTTCGTCCTTTAAAACTATAGTTGCGATTATAACCTTAGTCCTAATCCTAACGGTTACTTTAACGGTAGTTATTGCCTTAGTTACCTTAACGATAGTTATTACGATAATTATTACAACGGTTGTAATTATAGTTACCCTAACGGTAACTATTATTACGGCGACGGTTATCCTAACGATAGTTATTATCCCGACGGGAAAAGCTACTATAGCGAGAACGGTCTTAGTCTCCGGAGATATATAGCTTAAGAGAGGCTATAATAAGGGGTTTCCGTTCTTTAATAATACGAATCTATTTATCGATTAAGGTCTTTTTCGTAAGAATAAGAAGAAGTAAGGAGATTTAAACGGCAATAAGAGGATAAATAGCCTTAATAATTTAGGCATCCTTGCCTATCTTAAGTTAGCGGGCGAGCGAAACCTTTCTTTAAATCTACTATACGAGAGTAATAGAGCTAAAGGACTATATAGATATCGTATACCTTTCCTTATAAAGCTCCTTTTAGACGTCGGCGTTAGGACGCTTAAAACGCTTAGTTAAGAACTTATAGAAGGTATTAAAGGGGGAGGAACTAAGGATATTACGTTATTCCGCTATAAGCTTACTTATATACTATATAAGAGCTCCTCCTACTAAGAAGGAGAGGTAATATAGGCAAAGGGCGAATAAATCCTTATCTTAATAAATCCTTAGACGCTTTATAAAGAGATAGACGTTTATATAGATATTCTTTCTATCGCTAAGAGCGATAATACCTAAGTTCTTTAGATTATGCTTATCTAGGTTAAAAGTACTAATATTATCTTATTTAAGGTGTTTAGTAATAGCCTTATCGTTATAGGCCGAGGAGGAGGTATAACTTGCCTTACGGTACCTACGAGAGTTCGGATAGGACTTTAAGGGGCGGCGGATAAAACTATTATCAGACTTAGACGAGTTATTATTATTATTATCTAAATCCTTCTATCGATAAGAGTAGAAGGCCTAAGAGTACTTAGATAACTTAGACTAAAGAGAATAATATAGAACCTAGGGTTATTCCTTAGGGTAATACTACTATCTAATAGAGCGCTGCTTAAATAAGCGAAGTATTCCTTATAAACGAAGAGGAGGCTATTCCTCTAATTAACTATTAGAAAGGTCTCCGTCGATTATTTACGGATTAAAAAGCACGGCTTAGACTAGCGGATATACTAAAGTTATTATAGCGTAAAGAGGAGTCTCTTTATTAGGAAGCTCGCTTATAAAACGAAGATATAAGCGAATTCCCTTTCGCTAAGTATCGGCGTGCTATAGATGCTTTTCCTTTACGGACGGAAGATCTAAGATATTAAAGATAATCTCCGACTTAAAGGCTAAAGAGCCTAAGAGAATATAGGCTTACTTTATATATATTACGTCTATATTAGTAAAGGTCTTAATAACCCTTTCTATATGCAGTATCTTAATTAACTTAGAGTAGCGGACGGCTTATTTTAATAGGTTATTATAATCTCTATCCTCTATAGCTAATATAGTAGACTGCTTACGTAATACCTCGGTTTCTAAGGATAAGCGAGGACGACGGCGGGCGGAAAGAGGAGGATCTTTATAATTACTCTTAAAGTCCCTAGAGGGAGCGGCGCTATAAACACTATCCGGCGGGGCATATTCTTATATCGGCAAGCGAGGGTAAGAGTCGTCTAAGCGAGATATAGACGCTATAGCTTAACGGGCTTCTTCGTCCTTAGCTATAGTAATAATAGCTTAAATAAAACGAGGGAAGAAGGCAAAGAGGTCGATAGATAGAGAAGAGGAAGGATTACGAAGAAAGAAAAGTTATAGGAGAAGAGAAAAGTCTATAGTAGGAGGTATAAGGTATTTTAATTTTAGCGTAAGAATAGGTATACGTAGGAAATCGAAAATATAAAGAGAAAATTTTTCCTTATAGCTAATTGCGTAAGGACTTAAGAATAGAGAATTAAGCAGTAGGCCCTAGTTTTAATAATGCTTAGAAAGGCGAGCTTCGTCGGATCGTAAGGCTTATATTATAGGTTATATAAGCGTGCTAGCTAAGGTTATATAAGCTAGTTATACTATAGGTGTCGGAAGCCTTTAGGCGGCTTCTAACGAATAGTAAGAGCTTTAAGAAGCTCTTAGCGAACGTATCGTAATATAGCGAAGCTCTAGAGATAGGAAGGGCGTTCCTAATAGTAGCTTTAAGGCAGAAGGTGCGAATTACTACTAATTTAATACACTAGGCACTAAGAATATATATGTAAAGAAGGATAATTCTATTAGGTAGGCGTAAGCCTTAGGAGCTAGGAATAGCTCCCTACTATCTTATCTATAGCTAATTACATTAGCCCCGGTATATAGTATAGAGGATGCTTTACATATATTATTCGGCCGGGACTAGCGTAAAGGGGTAGAAAGGCAATAGTAGGAGTAGATTATATAGATCGACCTATTAAAAGACCTCCCTAACTTTATAGATAAGCTAATTCGCGAACCTAAGGACGAAGAAGAGGCTATTCCGGACCTTAAGGAGCCTACCGCTACACCCGAATTAGCGCTTAAAAAGGACTCGTAGGAAGATTAAAGGGTAAGTTAACTATTAACCCTGGAATAGACCCTTAAACCGCTTAATTAAATAGACCTCGCTAATATCCTTAACCCGGAAGACCCTAGCCCGGAAGACAGTATAGTTTTCGCTACTTCGGACTTATAAGCACGCCTATATCGAGACTATATTCTGCCGGTTCCTACGAGCTTTAAAGAGGCTATATTAAGACCTAATAGCCCTCGATGGATTATAGGGATAGGAAACGAGATTGTAGGCCTTAAAGAGGAAGGGGTCTATAGGATTATAGACGAAAACACTATTAACCTTAGAGAATATAGCACGATTCCGTTAATATAGGTATACGTATATAAATTTAATGCCTAAGGCTTTATAATCGAATATAAGGCTCGCATCGTTGTCTAGGGCGATTAATAACTAAAGAACGAGCTTATAGTCACGGCTTATACGCTAGCGGCCTAGACCTTTCGACTATTAATAGCCGTTATATACTACTACGATCTTAATGCGAAGTAATACGATTTTATTTATGCCTTTTGCAACGTAATCCTAGACGAGGTGGTATATTACAGGCTACTAGAAGGCTTTAAGCAGAAGGGGAAGCTTTAGCTGCTCCTAAAGGCTTTATACGGTCTTCGGCGTTCTCCCTTATTATAGTATAAAGAGCTTACTACCTTTCTTAAGGCCTAGGGCTTTATCGTCGTAATAGAGGACCCCTACGTAATATACAATGGCAATATTATCGTCTTTTTTTATATTAACGACTTTATCGCCCTCTTTTAGAACGGATAGGAAGCTAGTTATTAGACGTTCTACGATGCCCTCGTTAGGGGGTATAACGTTAAAGTCCTTAGCGACTTAAAGTAGTTTATCGGCATTAAGGTTATTTAGGACCGCTTAAATAGGAAGCTTTAGCTATCGTAAGAATCGTATATTAAGAAGATCGTATAACGGTTTAACTATCTATCTTTATTAACTAAGCGAAAGCAGCCCCTCGGTCTAAAGCCCTTTAAGCCGTTTAAATAGACTGCTTTAAGCAACGACGTCTCTTTATTCTAAGCTCTAATTAGCTCGCTTCTCTATGCTCTAGTTATTATAAGGGTTAATAAAGCGTACGCGGCTAGGAAATTCTCCTAATTCCTAACGAACCTAAGCCCGGAGTACATTAAGCGGGCGAAAGAGGCTATCGAATTCCTATATAGGGATATTAACCGTATTATTAAGTTTAACGGGAATAGCTCCGCCCTTTATAAGGCTATATCTAATATATCTTTTGCTAACAATTAGGTTAACCGTAAGAGCACCTAAGGATATACGATTAAGCTGTTCGGTAGCCCTATTATATAGAAGTCCGGGAAATAGAAAACTATAACAACCTCGTCTATAGAGGCTAAGTTGCTAGCTCTATCGCAGGCTTTAAAGGAACTAATAGCCTTTTATAGGCTCTGCAAAGAGATATCGCTAAAGCTAAAAGGGACGGATTAAATAATTTAATACGATAACTAGTAGACTATTCGCCTCCTAATAAAGGAAATCGTCACCCTTATTATAAAGCTCCGGCACGTTAATATACATTACTATTAGCTTCGGGAATAGGTTTAGACTAGGAACCTCGACGTAACCTAGATACCGACAGCTTAAATAGCCGCTAATAGTCTTACGAAGCCTCTTTAAGGATAGAAATTCGCCGAGTTCTAGCGTTAAATCGGACTCGTTAAAATGCCCCCTCCCTAACGATCCCCTTTACGATCGTTCCTTTATTTTACTTTATTTTATAGTCTTAACACTACTTATCATAAGGCTATTCTAATAATAGCCTTACTTATTGTTTATTATTCGTTTTCTTCGTCTTAGTTAGGCTAGATTAAGCAAACCCCTCTTTTTCCTTTCGTTTTTCCCTTCTTATTAGAATACTAATAACCCTCGCATTTACCCGTTATCCCGTTTATTTTAGCAGGCCTTATGTAATCTCGAGACCTAAAGGGGTATATTATACGTAGGAATATATAACGGCTTTAGTACGTACAGGGCGGCGTTAGTATAACGAAGGAAAACGTAGTCTAGATAGGGCAAGAGGCTAGTGCAGGTCTCTTTTACGGTGACCCTAAACGACTACCTACTAAAAATGTATGCAAAGCTATTAGGCTAAGGAGGTTAAGGTACCTATAAATACCTAGACCCCTATCGGTCCCTAGATTAGATTAGATAGAGCAATACACACACTCTAAGACACATAAGACTTTATGCATTGCGCCTAAATAACTGTATTAAAGCTTATAGAATTAGTAGTCTTAGCGGTGGGTGGGGGTGGGGGTGGGGGTGGGGACCTCATAGATCTTGGCGCCACCAAATTTACATACATTTACCGAGGCACGTTTCCGCCTGTCGGTCCAGATTACCCGTTGGGAACTAAGGAACGCTAATAAGGGACGAACGGGTACTCGTACGAGTAACACGAAGTAGACAGCCCAGGTTTGTCCCAATTCTATGAGTTTCTACGAAGTACGATAGAGCGGGAGCATGTCTTCGAGTCAAGGAATAATGCTTTGATAGAGCTAATATATTAGGAGGTACTTGAATGTTTGAATTACTCGTGTCTTTCATGCATGTCATGCATGTCATCACTGAATCTTCGTGAGTTACGGGAGTATGGACCCGCCCGTTGGCTCGCTTGCGGGGAGCCCGAATGCTGTTAAAGTTCCAACGGGTATTCGTAGGTACAAAGTAACCCGAAAGCTCCACCTTGATCTTCTATGGCATGCGGCTCCGACGCTCCTACAACTGTCCACCTCGCGCCTCAAGTCCCGCGTCTTGTCGGCATCAGAAACCCACCACGCACACTGCGTGATCGTAACAACCTTGATGATGCGCCACGCTTGATGGATAGAGCCCCTCTCAAGAATCCAAGCCACTTTCTTCCCCGTCACCGCCTCGAGATGCCTTTGCTTTCGTTCAAGGTGCCTATGCCCCTTCCCAGCTAAAACATAATCTGGGCTTCTACTGCGCCGGGGCCTCGGCATCCTCGAACCTTGCCCGTCCGTGATACACTGGATACTGCGGGTTGTTGAAGAGGTGCCAACAGTTGGGCGCCTGCAGGATATATCTGCATTCGGCATGTCAGCATCAAAAAGAAAGGGCCCTGCGAGAGGAGTGATACATACCTCGCCATGGCCTCTCGGAACCGGGACTTATACTCCTTGGGGCTCGTCACAGTGGGCCTGTTCCGGCCGCCGCCAGCAAAGCCGCGGTCCTTGATCCAACTCTCGAGCTTCTTGTCCCAGGTGTAAGTCCTGATGCAATCGATGATGCCCACCACGAGCTCCTTCCTCTCTTCGTCAACCGCAATCATCAGCGAGTAGTCCATGACGTTCTGCCGCGCCAGGAACAGCGTGTCGTTCCACACCGACGCCCTAAGAAGCTTCTTGGAATGCTCCCGTGCAAACAGAGGCGACTCGTAGATGTACTCGACCATGTTCTCGTCCAGCAAAACCTCGTTTTGCTCGCCCGTCGACTGGATCCTGCGGTTGCGCATGGACCCCTTGAGGTCAAAGATCCTCGTCGGGGACCGGTCGTAAAAGAGGTTTTCGGTGATGAGCAAATCGAGCTTGGTGTCTGTGCCGGTAGATGGGTTCTTGATGATGACTTGGAAAAAGCCCAGCATCTTGGCAATGACCGAAGGCAGATCGTGGAAAAGGGCTTCGGCCATGATGCTAAAGTATCCTGGGGCGAACCGCAGGAAAGCCGACGTTTCCACCGGCGACAGAGACTATTTTCCACGCGCTGCGTCAGCCGTCTGCACAGGCAGGGGGTTCCAAGTACGGAAAGTTGAGAGTCCATGAGAGCTGGCTGAGACTGATCTTACCTTGAGCACGAGCCGGTCGTCCAGAGTCTTCAAGAAGACAGACTTTGTCTTGCCACCCCTCGAATCCCACTTGAGACATCTGGACAGTGACTCGACGATACGCTCGGCAATGCCGCATTTCCTCCGGAGGGCATCAAACTGCTCGGCATAGAATATCTTGCACGTCATGACGGCCGCGCCCTCCTTGAACTGGTACTTCAGGTGCGTGCCGGTCGCGCGGAGCAGGCTCTTTTCTTGTTCCGTCTCGTCCACTGTCCAATCTGTGCTTTCGGTCGCAGGCAGCGGGCTTGGCCCGGCTTCACCCGCGCCCTCGCTTTCCCGTTGCATCACCACCTCTTGGGCCTCACGCCTGATCCTGGCCAGCTTCCCCGTGTAGTCTTCGCTGTTGAGAGCCAGCGCAATGACGGAGCTAGGCTCGTCTTCTCGCACAATAATGTCCGAGTCGACGAAAATGTGGTCGGTTGAGTTGACGGGATACTCGAGCGGCGGCCAACCGCTGGCGGACCTCTCAGCCCAGAAGTTGGTCAAGTACTTCATCAAACTGGTCTTTTGGTGCTTGGGGAGCTCCAGGGGAATCTCGGCGCTCGGCTCTAGGGCGTAGGCGATTTCCTTGATGTCCGGGAGGAACTCTTCGGGGACGGAAGCCTCCAGATCGCTCACAGCGCCTTCGTCGTCTGACGCCACCTGACTGGTATTGGCATTACTGGCGTCATCATTATCTTCGTGTGCCGGCGCTGGGGGCGGCTGTGTCGGCGCTGGCGCTGGCGCTGGCATTGGCTGTTGAGTCTCCAGCCTGTAGCCATTCTCTACCGTCGGCGTGGCCGGCTCTGTTGGCGGTTCAGAGATGGGCATCTCCGAGGCCGTGCTTGAGGCAGCGCCCGTGTGCCTCGCCTCCCCCTGGGGCTCTACCACCGGTTCAGAAACCACAGCAGGTTCTTCGAACGCCTGATTCACGTCGTCGTATACCTGCACAATGGCCTTTGTCGACGTCCTCGGCAGTCTGGCCCTGGGTTGACGCAAGTTCGCCGCCCGCTGTTTCCGGTCTCTAATGCGCTCTTTTTCAAACTCGCGGCTGAGCTGCTCGAAATGCCTCGCCAAAGCCGAGACTCTGGACTCCCTCTTTTTGTGCACCAGCCTGGGAATACTTGAAGTGGCCCCCTTGGAGCGGTGCTTGAGTGCAGTCAGGCCCAGGCGGTCAGAGAGCTTCTTATCCACTTTGACCGGGGCCTCGGGCTGCGGCTGTGGCTGCGGGACTTGCTCAGAATGAGAATCTGACAAGCCGGTGGCGACCTTTGCGTCTCTAGTGCCGAGAGGCTTACCCGGAACCGATGCCAGCGAACGGTGAGCTGGCCTCGCCGGGTGAGAAGTGGCCCGAACAATGGGCGGTGATATGCTGGATCCCGATTTTCTGCCAGTCCCTCCGCGCTCAAGTGCCGGCCTGGGGATCTCGGTCGGGGCTGCTGCGCCATCGACGGCTTGTGTGGACTGTTGAGCCTGCCCGCGGCGCATCTGGCCGAGTTTCTCGGACAATGAGGCGCTGAGCGGGGGGGGTTCCATGGGACTGCGACTGGGTCCTGTAGGGGATGCTGGCGGGGATGCACATGCTGCAGGAATGCCCAGAGGGAGGTCAAGGACAGAGGGGGCAGCGCCCGAGGTTGGGCTGTGCGGCACGCTCTCGTCAGAGAGAAGCGAGCCCGGCCGAGGTGTGGGCACGACAGGGGCCTTGACGGCTGTGGGCGAGCCGGCAAGGTCCAAGGGTTCGGTCCGTTCGATTGCGCCTTCGGAAACGTGAATCCCAACAAGCTCATCGGCTGGTTGCCGGTCGTCGGACATCCTGTCGTTCACGGCTTTGATTGACGACGCGCTGGTTCCCAGACCAGTGTCCGCCGTGTAATCCGTTGGCTGGGTGCTCCTCTCGTCGGTCTCGGAAAAGGTTTGGGACGGGCGTTCGTCACTGTCGGCAGCAGACCCCCCTTCCGTCGACGCGAGCGACTCCTTGGATTCATTGTCCGTGAACATCTTCTTCAGTTGCATAATGGTCAACTGCCGCATATCCTTGTCTCCCAGGAAGTCGGCTTCGAACTTGGCAAACGCCTGGTCCCATTCGCCCGCTTTCTCGAGCATCTCCCGTACCAAGCTATTGAAAGGGACGACTTCGTAGTACTTGGAGTTGACGTAGATGCTTTGCAGCTGGCGGAACATGGCTGGCTGCTCCTCCTGTGTCTTCTTCATCAGGCGCTCGACCTCGGCCTTGCAAGACGCGGCCTTTTCAGGCAGGACGCTGTCGATGCGGATGCTCTTCAGCCTGGCCCTCACGGATGCCATGAACTTGCTCCAGCGCTCCTCCATTTTGGTGTAAATTTCGTTCTTCAGCTTCAGGTCCTTGACCACCTTCCAAGTGATCCTTGCCCGGGGCACGACGATTTCGAGCAGGTCAACGGGATCCCAGTGGATTCTGATCCGCGAATCGTCCAGGCTGAAATACCGAACATGGTCCCGGTAGTGGTCGTGAGGGCATTCAACCACGTTCCTTAGCCTCAGACCGCGGCCCCAGTAAAGCAGCTCGAGATACTTGCCAAAGGAATATTTGAACGTGGCCTCCGACATGGCAGTCTCCTCCGAGTCCTTCTTACAGAGCTTGCAGTACGTCCACATGGTGATGCCGTCGCCCAGCTCGGGCCTCCTCGGGCCAATGTGCGGAACGTGCTCCACAAACACCGTGATGCGGTGCTGGTCGTGGACATACGTTCGATGGTGTTGCACCATCATCTTCTCACAGCCGTTCGAGTTGCAAATGTCGTTCTTGCTGTAAGCCAGGTCCTCGATGTACTGGCCCAGCGTGCAGTCAGGGTCCATGCCAGTGTCCACGTGCTGTTCGTCATAGAAGTTGATGGCAATCAAACTGGGTTCTATGCAAGGTATCTTGGTCTCGGTGCAAATGACAGAGTACAAGACAACGATGTTCTGGTGGGAGTAGGGGTCGAACAAGTCCAGGTTGCCTTGTATGTACGTTTCCCACTGGCGAGTCTGGGTCTGATAGTTGAAAAGGGCCTTGTCGTATTCGGCGTCGTGGACGGCGTGAAGGATTTCCATGATTTGTCTCGGGGCCTTCTGGCCAATCTTCTCCACCATCTCGGGCTTGATGAGCTGGAACTTGTGGCGGCCAGACTTCTCGGGGTCTTCCTCCACCGAGTCTTGGTCTCGGAGCCGTCGAAGGTAGAGCAGGCGCCTCTCCTGTTCGCGAGCCTTCATCAGAAGATACGGTTGCTTGAACTTGACGTACGGCGACGCGGAGAGAATCTTGGTCTCGTATTTGGCCACCATGTCGCTGTAGAATGTGGGCATTGGCACGTCGTCGGGGACCTGTGTGTCCTGGGACACGTGGCTGTGATGCTCGTGAAGAGACACGAGCTTCTGTCGCTCCGAAGAGATCGCTCCCTGGGTCGAATGAGCCGACGATTCAGCCTCGTCGGTGCCGCCGCCACCCAAGCTTGAGTTATCCATCGTCGTCTGAGACGGCAACTCGCTTTCGCTAGAAGGTTGGTTCAAGATGGTCGTCGGACCAGCTCGGTACCCGTCAGTGACGCTCGCCGAGCTCAGGGACCTCAAACTATCGTTCAAGGCTTGGAAGGAGCTCGACATGGAGCCGTCCCCAGCGTCAGGGGCCTCAATGCATTCATCCCGGAGAAGGCTCGACTCCAGCTTCAGGTTGTAAACGACGTAGACCATAAACTCCATGACCTGCTTCAACTGGCCGAGAACCGCGTTGCTTGCTCCTCGAAGGCCAATGGTACACCCGAGGTCTGCCCTGCACCCCGAGAGGAAGATGTACGACTTCTTTCGTCCCGGATGGTCATTATTAACAAAGGTCCTCACCTCAAACGAGGAACAGCGACCGACACGGACCGGGAGCGCGAGCATGTCCAGGGTTTCAATGATCTCGGCTTCGGCGCACCGAGCAACGGCTTCGATGACGGTGTCCTTGACGTTGTACGCCACCGCTATGTTCGCCTCGGAGAGATACTGCAGCGCGACTCCGGAAACGCCATTTTGCGCCAGCAGCACATGAGGCCTCAGATTCGTAATCCGTTGAACCACGACCCTCAAGAACTCTTTCTCCTGCTCGATGACCGGCTGAAGGCTCATAAAATGCTGCTGGTGGCGCTGGTATTCGATCGGAAAAGTGACTAGCACAATTCGGGGGTTCGTGATTCGGCGCGGCATGCTCTTGAGTGCCAGGTTCTTGGTGAAGACGACGCCAGAGACGTAAGCCGTGTCGGAGGGTTTGCCGCCGGGAATTCTCTTGAGTTTGACGTAGTGCCTGATGTCCATGTCCTCTCCCTTGGCGACATCCGGGGTCACATCGTCTGTCAACTGCAGGAGGATGGGCACAATGGCCTTTTGCCACGCCGCCGGGGACGGAATCCCGGCGTCCGTCAGAAGCTGGTGAAGCAGCCTGTCGACGTGCTTCAGGCTGGATTGATTGAGCTCTTCCTTCGGAGACTGCTTGTGTTTCCGAGAAGACTCGCTCCTCGTAATCGGAGCACCACTCAGGCCCTGGGTGTCCAGAGAAAGCAGCATTTCGGAAGAGGCGGATGGTCCTTTGTATATTGCGGATTTGGGTCGCGGGGATCCGAGGTGATGGACGCTTCCACTCACGTTGCTGAGGTTCCGCCGCCTTGTCGTGCGTCGATGGCCCACGAGGCTTGCCGGGCCGTTGACATCGTCCATGGCGCCTCTGCTGGCAAAGCTCATGCCGCTGATGCTCTTCTCGCCAGTCCTACTGTAGCGATGCTTTCTCGCGGCGTTGACAAACGGCGCAAAGCCCGATTTCTCGTGTTCGAAACTAGCCGATTGCAAGTCGGACGTGCCCATGGTTGCGAAAATGCTGACCTGTTCGTCTCCGCTCGAGTCCTCGGACATGTAATCGGCCAGATCAGGGTCAATGATGTTGTCGTCGTGAAAAGCTGGGAGCTTGCTCTTGTTGACGCTGTCATGGTCGATGCCTTTTCGGAACGGGGCTCGATCGTCGGCGGTGGGAGGGGGCGGAGCGGCCGAGGAAGGAGGCGGGAAAGGAGGGTTGGGCTTGAAGCGGCCAAGAAAGCCGTGTTTGGAATGGTGTCGCTTGTGTCCCGCGGAGGACTGTGGACGACCTGCGCCGAGGGACTTGAGGGAACGAGAAGATCCAGGACGACTCAGCTGCGGAGCATCAATCTCCAGAACGGCGGACGAGCGATTCGACTCTCTGACCCGGCGGGTGGCGGGTATTGCCATCATGGGCGTCGACACCGGGCGCGAGTCCTCGGAGCCCTCTGACGCCATGTTCGAGTCCTGCTCCCTGGTCCTGGCAGACTGCGTTGCTCCGCTGGAGGTCTTGGAGTGATTTGGACCAAAGATGCGTGGCATGAACGACCGTTCATCGCCCGAGTCTTCGGATCCGCTACCGTCAAACCGTCGACTTATAACCTCGAGACAGTTCTTGCAGACCCTCAGGGAGCCCTGCACGCCAAACTTTTCGCCGGAAACGACGGTTGTGCACTTGGAATCGAAGATGCACCCGCAGGTTCGGCAGTGGTGCTTCCTCCGGAAAGCCGTGAAGGGGGTCTGGCACAGAAAGCACGCCTTGACCGTGTCGTCTTTCATCCAAAACTCCTTGCTCAACACTTGGCGTCGCATCTTGTCCAGCTGAGCGTTCATCTGGTCCGACGCTCTTTCTTTACCACCCGTCGTGCCCGGAATGCGGCCACCAGCGGTCCGCCCGTGGTGCGGAACCGTGGTCCGTGAATCTTGATTGAACGAGTGGTGGTAGACAAAGTTGTGTGCCGATGTATTGATGGGGCTAGCTTCAGCAGTGCCACGATCAAGAGAAGACTCTCTGGACTCGAGGTCCCCCGGAGACCTGGAGCGCGTGATTTTGGCTATGACAGCTGGTCGCCGGTGCACGCCGTCTGGCGAAAGCATTGAAGGGGCGGTAGTAGGGCTGCGGACGCGACGGGGCTGAGCCGTTTTATGTACACCGGGGGGGGCACCCTTTGCGGGATTCGAGGTGACGTCGGCGGTGCCGTCAACGCTGGAGCTGTCGTCTCGTGCAGACATGGAAGCAAGTTTGCTGCCGTCCTTGGCATCGCGAACGCTGGCAGGGGAGGAAGAGTCGGCCGTCGACAGGTGCGCGTGGAGTTCGGACCTACCGAGGCTCCTTCGGCTGGAGGCTTGGCCGCCGTTGCTGTCCTCTGTGCGAACGGTGCTACGACTGGCCTCGCGGTGTGCAGAAACGGGCGGGGTGATGGTAGGGTCTGCCACGACAGCACTCGTAGCCTTGGTGGGAAGACTTTGGCGGCCGGTTGTTGCAAGCAACAACTTTTGGCCGGACATTAGACTGATGCTCGTGGGCTTGGACAACTGCGTCATCTGCGAACGACTGCTCAATTCGGAGGCGGTAGCGGTGAGGGCGGCCGAGGAAATTTCCGTCATGGGAGTCGGCTGTGATGTGGAAGTGGTGGCGGCCGTGGCGGTCGTGTCGGCGCAACTCAGTGACGATATAGAGGGCCGGGACGAGTGGCCGTCGGCGATCGAGGTTCGCTTGGAGGCGGCATCGGCGTTGTCATCGGGGCTGATCTCTTTCGGTGTCGTCTTGGTGGGACTAACTCCGACGGCTTCCCGAAAGCGAGTGTAGAGACCGCTGAGGCCATGCTGGACCAGCTCGCCTGCAGAGCCGCGGCTCTCCGAGGCGGGCAGACGCTCGGGAAAGGGCGCAAAGTCATTGAAGGTCGTCAGGGAGTCGCAGCGACTGGCCGAAGTGTGTATCTTGTCGAGAGCATGGGCCAGCTGCTCTTTGTCGACGGTCGAGCTCGCCGACATGGAGTTGATGGAGCCGCGGCGGTCCGGGGCGCCTGTGGGCGAATAGCGAGCCGTCAAGGCAGACGAGGTTTCTGGAGGCTTGGCCATTGTGATGCTCAACAAGAGCCTTGTCGGGCCAAGAGACGGGACTGGTCGAGACGGTGGGTAGGACAGCGAGGTCGAGGGCTTGAGGGCGTGATGCGCCCGGATCGTCAGCGAGGCCCGCGCAGTCGGTCAGTCAAGTCCGCAGGTGGTGGGAAGGCGCGACGCAGGATAAACGGCGCGTGGCAACCATGATGTAACTAGGTTGTAGGCAAAGAGGTCTGTAGGAAAAGTGAAGGGCTCCAGGCAATTTTATCAGGGGGGGAGGCCGTGGCAGAGGGGGGCGGCGTGCGCAGAGCAATCCGTAGAGCAAGGGAGGAGATGTTGCTTCGGATGCCACAGCCAGGCGCGTTAGTCGTCCGTTAGTCGTCCGTGGACGGGGAGGTACCGGTCGGTACGTATATGCGAGGGGAAGCAGGCAGCCGGTCGCGAAGGGGGGAGCAATTGGTGGAACACGCCGATCCGAGAATGGAAGAGATGACGGAGTTCAACAAGCTCACGACGCGTTGTCATCTGCTGCTACTCTGCGTTGGTGCTGCGTTGGTGCTGCGTTGGTGCTGCGTTGGTGGCTTGCTACCCGTTTGGGTCAACTTAGTGCGGAGCTAAGTTGACCCAACCTCTGTAATACAGTGCTCGACAAGTGCTCGACAGTGCTCGACAGTGCTCGACAGTGCTCGACAGTGCTCGACAGTGCTCGACAGTGCTCGACAGTGCTCGACAGTGCTGCTCGACAAGTGCGCACCTAATAACTGTCTAGAAAGGCAGACAAGCCTGAAGCTAGTCCCCAATCCACCATCCGAACATGATGGGGCCGTGGTTGCCCGACGCCGCCAAGCAACCATGACTGCAGCACCACCAATCAGACAAAGCCGAGCCCCGCCAATGCTACACAACGTACGAATACATACCCACTCAGGGTCTTCAGCTGCCCGTCGAAACACGCACCACCACACCAACACGAACTTGTGATCATAAAATTCCCGACTCCAATCCGGGTCCGGTTTTCACAGACTCGCCGCGACGGACCACGTATCTCCTTATTGAATCCGGAGAGGACGCATCGACTGTTTAACCAACCCTGCGACAGATGTGGTGAGCCCCCCTCGCCTCCCCCGGAGATTCGCGACACCACGCCATGTCGCTTGCGTCGCAGTCTCTGCAGGACATCACAGGGCTTCTGGGGCGGCGGTCTCACGCCCTCATACCCAAGGACCAACTTCGACTGGTCGAGCAGCCCGATTCTTGGGCGGCAAACTTTAGGGACAGTCAAGCGCACATCCCGGGACATGTCCTCGAGACGACCAAGCAAGCTTACAGAGCCAGCAAGGGCGCCAGCAGCCGCAATGACGACCACGTCGAGGGCAAGAGCCTCAGCGTCCAAGACGACAGTGTTTCAAATGTACGACACGAGGACGGCCCTGGCCGAGCACCGGCCTCTTCTGCGCCCCCGGAGGACATGTGCCCATCTTCCCCTGGGGAAAGCATACCGTGGAGTTCGTCTCCCCACCGGAGCCAGCCTCCAAAGCAAGCCCATATCAACTCGTCCATCATTCGCGAAACGCCCAAAGCCCCGTCCTTCCGGGCTCTCCCTCCACTCGAATCGCAGGTGCTGCAGGGCGTCTATCCGGAGGGTACAAGTAGCAGCAACGACGATGACGATCTAGAGATGGCATTGCCTCAAGCTCAAGCTTCCGCCGACGCGCCGGTCAACATTGCTGCAGCCCGTATGGTCCCGTCGGCAACGCCGTACCGAGTCGACAACACACAGGCGGTAGGCACGCCGCCACCGTGTGCTCAGCCCAGTCAGCCCGTTGAGTTTCCGGCTACCGCCGCAATAAATGCCAAGTCTTTCTCTCCCAAGCCCCCCGTCGATGGTCGGCGCCATCGCCACAAAATGATTGAGCTCACCGACAGCCCCGTCAAGCCAGTGGCTTCTGCGAAAGTTGGGAGGAGAATGCCCGCGACCAAGATGTTTGTCGACGACGTGAGCAGCTCTCATGATACGTCATCGAATTCCATGGTTCCTGCAACCTGTCAAGATGCCTCGGCGCTCAGCCGTGTGGCGACGTCCATCGAGCCGACTACAGCACTTCAGCCAGTCACCCCACGACCGGGGACCGGCCAGACGGATCAAGACGGTCGCAAGCTTGGTGTGCTCAATCCCTCGCGACCGACTCATCCCGGCCGGACCAGGCCCCTCGTACGTCAAGCGGCTCAGGCGTGGCCGACGGAGCCCGCAAATCAACAACTGGATCCATACCGAGTGTTCGTGGCAGAGTATCCCGACTACGTGACATGCCACGGCGGGAGCCTGTGGAACTTTGTTAGGGCGTGCGTATGCGTGAATTACCTACGAAAGGAAAGGCTGTTGAGAGAATACTTATTCGACGACTTTGTTCGGGCGTTTTCCGTGGGGTACCTGCAATACGTCGCCAGAGCAGGCTCTGGCCAGGATCCCCTGCCTGCCGTTGAGTGGTTCAACCTGCTGGGCGGCGCGCCGTTGTACGATCGAATGGTGGTGTCGAGGAAGAATTTGGAGGCCATCCTCGCCTCCTTTCCGGAAGAGGTGAAGAAGGCCCGCAACATCATCAAGAACGACGACGAGGATGACGATGATGCCATTGAAAGGGCCAGGCCGGCGGAAAGGGAGTCCCCGCGCGTTACCGGGCCGATGCCGTCTGAACCGCTGTCTTTACCGGCCCCCACTCCACGCAGTGCTGTTGGCGCGGGCCGTCTAGAGACTCCCGGCGCGGAGCGTCCACCCTCGCGACTGGAGACTCCACCGGTCCTTGAGGCTCCGGGATCGCTCACCCAGGCTCTGCGGCCACCGTCTCCGCACCTGGGCTCGGATGGTCCTTTACCATCCTCAGCCGCGCCTACGCCTTCGGCTTCGGCCAGGTCGAAACGGCCCCCGCTGCTGTCCCGGTATTTCCCCCGGCTCAGTGGCGACGCTGGGTCGGGGAGAGCAAGGAAACGATCGCCCGAGGACCTGGCGCGTCTCCAAGCGTACCTCTTGCGGCGGAAAATGAGCGGCAACCGGAGCGTTGCGAGCGGCCGCTGATCCGTAGGCGGTTCAATGGGCGAGCCCGTTGCCGCAGTCGTTTCCTCAAGTGCATCATGAACCTGGACGTTGTCCATTCCGATGTGGAGTATCCGTACCATCGACGGCTCTTGTCCAAGCAATGCACATGAAGAACATGGCCGTATACCTCGATGCCTGCCTACTGCTGTCGAATGGGAAGGTTGGAGTCTTGGCCGATGGACATGAAATACTTTAGCTTGAACTGGGCGTACTACTGTCATGTCCGGACTCAGTCAAAGAAGTTATCGCTACCCGTTGGGAACTTGGGGAGCTTCGTCCCTTCCCTACGGGTAATGATTCTTGACGCCAAGCTATTCTGGGATTGAGGCTTCCTAATTAGGACTAATGATGAAGGCCGCGATCTAAAACAGTCTAGCGTTCCCTTGGCGTGCTGTTGGAGCAACCACTGCAGGAGCACCGCTGCGTAACAAACACTGGAGCATCACGGCAGCACAGTACGGTTTCGTCGCCGAGGCGGTGACCCTGTTGACTAGAGGCAAACTCGTTGTCGACTCGTCAAAGTCTGGCTGCGATCCTTGACGCAGTTTATAGTGAGTTTGGCAGGGATGCAGGATGCAAACGGAAGCTCGATGAAGCTCCATCCCCCAGAGGAAAGGGGCCGTCACACCCACGAGCCGAGGACCGGAATGGCGGGATACGGGCTGGTGGATCACCGCTGCAGGCCTTGAATGCCCGCGGGTCGAGGGCGCCCGACATGTCAACCCAGCTCGCTGACCGCCGCGCCGTCCACCCGAGACCGGGGCAACGGGGCCCAGGCGGTGTTTCTGCTACATCTCAAGATGGAAGCGACCGCGGGAGGGATGGAGGACGGCAAGGCAGACAAGTGGCTCGATCCAGTCCGCCCTGGACAGACACCGCATCTCGGCATCGGTGGCACGTCTTACACGGAGTTGGTTCCATTGGATGACGATGATGACCTGCGCCAGTGTCGTGCCACCAGGGGAGTCAGTCGCGACCTGATCTAGGCGGTTCGGTTCCCTGGCGCCCCCCCGTCACCGCTTCCACGGCCCAGCGGGCCCCCGTTGGACCCGGGCGACCTGCAGGCCACCATGCAACTGGGCCAGGGCGGCACAAGGGAAAAGGGTGAGAAAATCAATAAAAATAAAAACGTGAGAGAGGGAGGGAAGAAAAAAGTCTTGCCCCGGAGAGATGGATTTTCGATTCAAGAGGGGGCCGGCAACTTTTAACCTTTGATTCCCTCGTCCTGCTCCCCTTCTCTCTCAATTTCCTCTCAGCAACCTTGCCCCCCTGGACACTACGGACGCTACGGACACTATTCGTACCTGTGCACTGCCCTGTGCAGCGCCGCTACCAGTCCAGACGGCGGCTGCTTGACATCCTCCAGCCCTTTGCAACAGCCAGCCTCAACATCCCCTAATCGCCAACCCACACCACGCCCGCCACCGCTGCCCGCCCTACCGCCCCGAATGTTGCGAAGGTATGCGCTCGGCTTCTCGAGCGTGGGCCGCCAGTTCTCGACCATGAGCTCCAGCACCCCGATGGAGGATGTCATCCGCGCAAAGGTCAGTTCGACGCAGCGCCTCTGCCTCCGTCCCTCTTCTTCCGCCGACGGAAACTGCACAAGCAAAGGGGCCACGGAAGCTTAAAACCCAATCTACTCACACCCCGGCCGTCGCGCGTCTCAGATCACGGCCGCCCTGAACCCCCAGACGCTGGAAATCTACAACGACTCGCACCTCCACGCCCACCACAAGGCCATGCAGGGCAGCACGTCGCGCGAGACTCACTTTAGGTATGTGCATGTGTTTGTGCATCCTTCCTTTGCTTCTCTCACCGCCTTTCTCGCCCCCCCCCCTCGCGGGTCCCGCCACGGCGACTTTCTTCGCTTCCGTCTTCCCACCCCCACTAACACAAACCACCACCTTGGCCGCATCCACAGACTCGTCATCACCTCGGACGCCTTCCAGTCCAAGAGGCAGCCCGCGCGGCACCGCATGGTTTACGCCCTCCTCCGCGACGAAATGGCCCTCGAGTACGGCATCCACGCCCTCCAGCTCAGGACCCTGACGCCCGACGAGGAGGTGCAGCAGCAGCAGAAGAAGGCCGGCGAGACCCAGGCTTCCAAGGATGTGGCCCAGAAGCCGCTGTCGACGGATGAGACATGAGCATGAGGCCAGGCAGGCTTAGCCGACGCCTACTCAATGTCTCGGAAGGGAAAAGAAAAAGAAGATTCAGTGATTGATTGGCCCATGACCAACACGTGCAGAAAGGCTTCAAGAGAACGAGGAAACAAGCAGAGGAAAAGAAAGAAAAGCCAATTCATGCTCACGCCGCTTCAGCCCGAATCAACATGTCGGGTGGTGTCGGTGTTCGACGCAGACTAGACAGCAGAATCTCCCCAAGGAGACATTTCCCCTCGAGCCGGGCACTCCGGCTGCAAAGGGGGTTTCTTTTACATGTTTAAATACAAGTATGTACCATGGCCAGGAAGAGGCCCACGCTCACAATGCAGGCAAAGTTGCTTGTTTGGAGACACCCTTCATTCATCGTCCGCTGCTCGTATTCGTGCGCGTGCAAGCGATTAGGAATCATTACCACTGCATAAAGCCCAACCCTACGACATAGTAGGCCAAGGCAGCAGGCGGGCGAGTATAGAGCTCGTAACATTAACCACTAGCAGTCACAAAGGTTGCGTTACAAGGCGTCAGTGTTGGGCTAACCGCATATTCACAGGCTGTGTTTGCATCTACACTTGTACAACTGCTGGGCGGGGCCATCTGGAGGTTGTGGACTCTTAACTTCCAGGCGAGCACGGCCGTCGTGGCAATGCCATGGTCCATTCTCCATCCGGCAGTGCTTCGAAGCTATCAGGCCTATTTCGTACGAAGTAGATGCTGATGCTTCCGCTGGTTGAACCTTGTGTGCCAGAGCTACAGGGTAGGACACACCTCTTAATGATGCACCTCTCTCAGTCCCCCTCCAAAACTCCGATTCTCCGATCCTCCAATCCTCCAATCCTCCAATTCTCCCTCCACCTCCATGCATGCCCTGCTTGCTTGACCAAACACACTCCCGGCTGCTCATGATACGCCACCGCGTGCTCTCTCCAGCCTTCCGGCGCGTGGTCTGCCGCTGCCCCCCGGCCTCCTCCCCCCTCGGCGCCGCCACCACCGCCTCCTCGCCGGGTTCCCTCTCCTTCTTCTCCTTCCCCGCCGCCGCCGCCAGGATGGCCTCAACGCTGCCGCGTCTGCCCATCTTTGGCGCCATCGCCCAGCACGACCCCGGGTCACCGGCCGTGCTCCACTCGGCGTCGGGCCGCAGCTTCGCCTACGGCCAGCTGCTCGGCGACGTCGCCCGTGCGCGGGACCGGCTGCGCGAGGCCAGGGGCGGCGCCGACCTGGACGGCGAGAGGATTGCCTTTATTGTGGAGAATAGCTACGACTACGTGGGTAAGCAAGCTAGACGTTCGCCGGCGCTGTTTGGGCCCTGCGTGTTGCACCATCTCGACGCGCCGAGACGAGTCCCCATCCGCTGATATGGCTCGCCTCCCTGGGCGCCCTCAGTCACGCTCCTCGCCGTCATGGCCGCGCGCTGCATAGCCGTGCCCCTGTCCCCGGCCTTTCCCACCTCCGAGCTCCAGTACATTCTCAACCACAGCCAGACTTCGCTGCTCGTGTCCTCGTCCAAGTTTGCAGCCAAGGCCGACGAGGTGCTGGCCACCGACTTGGCGTGCAAGCCGACCCGTCTGCAACTGGCAGGGCATGTCGGCGGCCACACGAGGGGCGAGCACGTCACCCTTAGCGACACGGACGGCGACAATGCCGCTGGAGTGATGCTGTACACGTCAGGAACGACGAACCGCCCGGTAAGAGAAGCTGAGAGCCCCCCTTTCAATACTCGGTCCTCTGCCCGTCGAGACCTGACAGTCGGGTGGGTAGAAAGGAGTCCTCCTCCCGCACTCCGTCCTCACGGCGCAGTCGCAGTCCCTGATGGACGCCTGGAAATACTCCCCCTCGGACCGCCTGCTGCACGTCCTCCCCCTTCACCACATCCACGGCGTCGTCAACGCCCTCCTCACCCCCCTTTTCGCCGGTGCCTCGGTCGAGTTCATGTTCCCCTTCAATGCCGACGCCGTCTGGAGGCGCCTCGCCGCCCCCTTCGTTGCCGCCGCCGCCGACTCCTCGCCGCCGCCGCCGCCCGTCACCTTCTTCACCGTCGTCCCCACCGTCTACAGCCGCCTCCTGGCCAGCCACGCATCCCTCCCCGCCGAGCTGCAGGAACCAGCCCGCCAAGCCATGGCGCCGGAAAACATGCGCGTCAGCATCTCGGGCTCCGCCGCCCTGCCCACCCCCGTCAAGGCCGCGTGGCGGGAGCTCAGCCGCGGCAACGTCCTCCTCGAGCGTTATGGCATGACCGAGGTTGGCATGGCCCTCAGCTGCGGCCTCGACTTTGACGACCGCGTCGATGCCAGCGTCGGCTGGCCCCTCCCCTCGGTCCAGGCTCGCCTCGTAGACGTCGACACTGGCAGCGTCATCGCCCCCGGCCAGGAACTCGACGCCCAGGGCCGTGAGCGCTCCGGCGAGATCCAGCTCCGCGGGCCAACCATCTTCAAGGGGTACTGGCGCAACCCCGACGCCACCGCGAGCGAGTTCGTCGACGACCCGGAACGCGGCGGGCCGTGGTTCAAGACGGGCGACGTCGCCATCCGCCGGCCCGTGTCCTCGGCCGGCCGCGGCTCCCAGCCCTGGGCCCAGGGTCCCATGTACTTTGTCCAGGGCCGCATCAGCGCCGACATCATCAAGACGGGCGGCGAAAAGGTTAGCGCCCTCGAGGTCGAGCGCGAGCTGCTCTCCCTGCCCGAGGTCGCCGAGGCGGCCGTCGTCGCCGTCCCGAGCGGCAGTTGGGGTCAAAAGGTGGGCGCCATCGTCGTCCTCAACAAGCATCTTGTCCAGAAGTGGAGCCCACTGGACATGCGTCGCTCCCTCAAGACTCGTCTCGCCACATACAAGATCCCCCAGACCATGAAGGTCGTCGACCAAATCCCCCGCAACGCCATGGGCAAGATCAACAAGAAACAGCTCGTCCTGGCCGTTTTCGCAGACGAGTTTAGCGGCGACGAATCGTAGCATCTATTGCAGTCATGAACCTGCGAGTCTAGTGTAGGAGTATCCGTGTACGAACGAATTATGGTGATTTTGGTAAAACATGATGCATCTATAGCTCAGCTAGCACGGCCGTCATGGTGCACGCAACTTGTACGCGCTCGCCCACGATGAGCAAGCAGCCTGTGCCCCCGTGTCATGCCTGCTGCTCTGTCGAGACGCCACCGACTGTAGTATACCTAAGATTCGGCAAAAACGCAGAAAAGGAAAAAGAGCCCGGAGGGCTTCCGAGAAACGCCGCCATGAAAATAGATTTTCGCCCAAACGATACCGTCGGTTGGTCACGCCTTTCCCCGTGAGCCGTCGTCCCGAGTGCACAGGACGCGACCGCGTATCGGAAACGGGCCAGAGGGTAAGAGTAAGCGTATGTCCGGAGGTCCATACCACGCTGCCTTGCCTTCATCGCCTCGCCAACGCGGTCCAGCTCCCCGCATCTATACAAGTAACTTGGCCTTGGCTCTCGTGCTTCCAATTTGCGCACTCTCGGTGTGGCCAGAGAACTCGACCTGCTCGTTGCCGGGCAGGTCCAGGACGACCTTGAACCGCTGTCCAATCGACATGAGGATATCCTTGCCCTTATCTTCGGTACGCCCCTTGCCGCCAGCGATATCGCCGCTGCCGCGGCCGGGGACACTCTTGCCGACGGTGCCAGTCCAAACGCCGATGCGGTAGAATGCCTTGCGCACGTTGACGACCACGCCCATGACCTCACCGTCGTTCTCATCCTCGAGCGTTTCGCCGATGGCGCCCATCATGACCTGTAACCAGGCGCGATCGATGTCGATGGCTCGCTTATCTTTGTACTGATAAGACCACTTGCCGCCATGCTTGTTCTGGGGATCCTCCCATTCCGGTCGCACGCCGGCCTTGAAGAGATGGTAATCCGCCTTTACTGGCAGTTCGGAGACGGGGGCGACGTTGTTCTGTAGGAGCGAGGGAAAGGGTCAAGTTAGACAGAGCAACAGGCTTGAAAACGAAAGATGGGTGATCTGCCTTACGTAAACGCCCCAGAATTCCTCGACCGAGTCGAAAGTGATGACTTCCTTGAGCAAATCATTCCAGTTGTCGCCCTAGGGTGCGGTCAGCCAGACGAGCCGGTTGAGAAACGAGGCGCCAATCATACCTTGCCAGTCGGGGGCTTGGTGAACCAAAGAGTCCACTTGTTCTGAAGGGGGTGCTTGACGTTGAAGTTGTCCTTGTCGTGAAAGACAGTCACTGGCTTGTCACTGGCGGTAGAACCCTCCTTGCCGCCGGGGGAGATGGGTATCGTCGACAAGTCGACCTGCTGGTCGAGCTTGGAAGCCTCAGTGATGGTAGCCGCCATTGCGTCCTTTTTGGTGCTTGGTGTTGGAAGGGGCAGCGTGGTCTCTGGGCTGAAAGGCGATTTGCCGGGCGTGGGGATGAAGTTGGAAAGGCCGTTGGCCAGTCGGTGCGATGCAGTCTTTGCGCGGTGGCTGAGTTGAGAGGGGGACGGTTGCACAAGCCAAGGAGGCAGCAATAGGTATCCTTCCAATCGACGACGGTGACAGTGCGACTTTGCTCCAGGCAAAGATTTCGCGAAGAGAGGGCGGTGGTGCGAAGGACTGAGGGGGTAAAGATGGCAGGTGCAAGGAGGTGCGAGTCACTTTCCGGGGTCGCCAGCGTCAAGCCGCAAAAATTCCGCAGGAACAACACCTGCCGAGCGCACGAGTCACGGCAGCCAATCAAAATTTGATATTTGATGCCTGGATGGTCGGTCAGGCGCACGCTCGCCTATTCTGATTACATAATGCACACCATCCAAGCTGTGACTCGTACTTCGTACTTCGTATGACTTCGGGTCAGTCGGCCATCATCTGCCGCTTGAACAGGCCCGTGAAAGCTACGGCAACATGTCTGGCCGCAGCGCCAATCGACGGATACCAAACTGTATGCATTCCAAGCCCCCAGCGTCATTTTGCTAATGTCTCAACTTGCCGTGGTCCAAGCCAGCCGTCGATGGTCGATGGAGCAGGGAGATGGCGAGACTCGCAGAATGTGAAGCCGAGGAATGTGCTTCCTTGCCTATGCACGGAATTGGCGAGACTGGACCCGGCAAGCGTTGCGGACCTAAGAGACCATGTGGTGATAAGTCGCCTAGTTCCCCTAGGCCGGCTATGTTGCCAGCACCTTTGTCGGATCCCAGCAAAGTCTCGTTGCAACGGCTTCTTCGAGAGCCATGCGCCCGGCTTCTGCACGCCCGCGCTTCGCATCGGCCACCTGGCTGTTCCTGTTGCTGCTCCTCAACGCCGTCACCTTTGCTCGGTTTGCTCCCCCCCGTGAGGATGCACGAGGCCAAAGGTTTATGCCCGGCGGCTCGGGCTGGTCTCGAGACCGACCGCTTCCTCGCCGGAACAAGTATCTCGTCGGCATCGGCAAAGCCGACATTACCGGCCCCGTTGTCAACCTGAATCTGGCAGGTTATGCCCAGGCCTCGCAAGTCGGAAACGGATTAAGACAGCGCCTGTACAGCCGGGCCTTTATCATCGGTGACGTCAAGAACCCAAAGGACCGAGTCATCTATGTCGTCATGGACGGTCTTGTTGGTGATACCGCGATTCGTCTCGGGGTGCTGGAAGGTCTCAAGGCCAGCGGGGACCAGTACTCTGTCTATGGGTCACACAACATTGCCTTGGCAGCTGTCCATAGCCATGCCACCCCGGGTGCTTGGTGGAATTATTTCCTGCCCTCGATTCCAAACTTGGGGTTTGACCGTCAGAGCTATGGAGCTCTTGTCCAAGGCACTGTGCTGGCCATCACGCGGGCCCACGAAAGTCTCCAGGAGGTGGGTTGATTCCACGGTCTCGTGCCGTTCGTGCTTTGACAAGTTGCATAGGGCTACCTCGATGTGGGCACAACCGAAATCTTGGATGCCGCCATCAACCGATCTCTCTATGCATATCTCCACAACCCCGAGGAGGAGCGGCAGAAATATCAAAGTGAAACGGACACGACCATGACGCTTCTTCGGTTCAGACGGGCATCGGACTTGAAGAACATTGGTCTGTTGACATGGTTCCCCGTCCATGGCACTTCCCTCTATAACAACAACACACACGTGGCTGGGGATAACAAGGGCCTCGCGTCTTGGATGACCGAGCAAGCGATGAAGAACGATGACTCGGCCGCCGACGGGTTCATTGCCGGGTTTAGCCAGGCGAACTTGGGCGACGCTAGCCCCAACACTGAGGGAGCATGGTGTGAGGATGGCTCCGGGCAGAGATGCAGCTTCGAGACGGCCTCTTGTCCGAATGGCAAAGTGACTGGGTGCCACGGTCGCGGACCCATGTTTCGAGAGAAGGACCAGGGCGTCAGTAGCTGCCATGAGATTGCCCGGCGACAGGCCACAGCCGCTACGGAGCTGCTGGTAAGCCTTGAGAGCGGCAATGTTTGATTCTCACTTCTACTCGTGTGCTAATTCACTCTCAAGGCTTCAATGGACTCGTCCTCGACGCCAATTGCGGGGACAGGTGTCAAGGGCTTTCACTTTTTCCATAATATGGCCTGGTGGAACTTCACTCTTCCCAATGGCACCGACGTCATGACTTGCCCTGCGGCCTTGGGCTACTCCTTTGCCGCCGGGACAACTGACGGGCCCGGCTTGTTTGACTTTATCCAGGGTGAGGCCAACCGGCCAAGAAATCCCCTCTGGAAAATCGTCTTTGGCGTTCTCAAGGTTCCGACTCCGCGGCAAAAGAAATGTCAATATCCGAAGCCCATTCTATTTGACGGCGGCGAGCAGGGATTCCCTTATGCCTGGGAGCCAAACATTGTGGACATTTCAATGTTTCGCATCGGCCAGCTTATCATCATTCTTAGCCCGAGCGAAGTCACTACTATGAGCGGTCGACGGTGGAAGGCGGCAGTGGCCAAGGAAGCAGCTAATTTCCTAGACAAGGACCCTATCGTCGTTGTCGCCAGCCCGGCCAACACCTATGCGCATTATCTCGCGACGCCAGAGGAATATGCCATTCAGCGCTACGAAGGGGCTTCTACCATTTTTGGCCAGCATTCTTTAAACGCGTACATTAACCTAACGGTAGGCAGCATGAATTACCTAGAACCAGGCTCGACAGATCTTCCAGATCCAGGCGAACTTCCACCGGACAACCGACGGCGGTCGTTCAACTTGAATATTTTTTTAAACTATGACGGGAAACCGTCCAAGCGTTCTTTTGGCGATGTTCTCAAGCAGCCAGCAGTGCAGCATAAGCTGGGAGACGATATTCAAGCCACGTTTCAGGGGGCGAGTCCTCGAAACAACCTGCGGCTCGGACGGACATTTGCTGCTGTGGAACAGCTTGGCCCCGACGGCAACTGGACTCGTGTGCGTGATGACGACGATTGGTTTTTGGTCTATACCTGGCGAACAACGCACCAACTCCGCCAACATAGCGAGGTGGACATTAGGTGGGAGACAAAGGGAAACGCGGAGCCGGGGACTTATCGATTCAGGTATTACGGGGACTCGAAGGCGCTGGCGAGAAGCATGAAGCCGTTTTCGGCAACGACTGAGCCATTTGACCTAGTGGGTGACGGGCGCGAACAGGACGGCGGTGGTGATGGGGACCAAGGTGGCCCTCGCGATGGGCATGAACAGGGCGGCGGTCGTGATGAGAACGAAGGCGCTCACGATGGGCAAGATCAGGGCGATGCCCGTGATGGCAATGGAGAGGGCGGCGTTGGTGATGAGAACGAAGGCGACTCTCACGATGGGCAAGATCAGGGCGATGCCCGTGATGGCAATGGAGAGGGCGGCGTTGGTGATGAGAACGAAGGCGACTCTCACGATGGGCAAGATCAGGGCGATGCCCGTGATGGCAATGGAGAGGGCGGCGTTGGTGATGAGAACGAAGGCGACTCTCACGATGGGCAAGATCAGGGCGATGCCCGTGATGGCAATGGAGAGGGCGGCGTTGGCGATGAGAACGAAGAAGGCATCTTTCGCAATGGGCGCGAACGAGGCGACGCCCGTCACGGGCATGACGAGGACCTCTTTCGGCATGGGCGGGGACAGGATGAACACCCGTCACGGGAAAGGAGAGAGTCCCTTTCGCAATGGGCGCGAACAAGGCGACACTCGTAACGGGCATGGCGAGGGCCTCTTTCGGCATGGGCGGGGACGGGGTGACCCGTCATTGGAAAGGAGAGAGTCCCTTTCGGCATGGGCGCGGACGGGTTGACGCGCGTCATGGGAATGGGGGCGCCAACGTTGATCCAATTACCAATAGAGGATGATGGAACGTCAAAACCACTGCAATGTTGATGGGCAACAGCTCGGTGTGCTTCACGTGCCCGTTAGTGTATGCTTGCATCTCGAGTCGTTGTTCAGCCGCAGACACTCCCTCTGGAAGGCACAAAGACACCAGCAAAGTACTATAATCAAGTTAAGCCATGCTATATTCTTTATTTTTGGAGAATTTACTTTTGGGTTCCTCAATTTTTTTTTGGCGTCTTGTATTGTACGGGTATGCGTTTTGCGCCAACGACGCTAATCGCGGGTTTTCCGGGCCTGTGAATGGCTACGTGTAGAGCCGGCAAAGGCATGGAAATAACCTCGTGGCCTTTTTTGCCCTTTTCTGCCCTTTTAGGCCCCGACGGCTTCAAACCAAAACCTTGTGATGCCTCGCACAAGCCTCTCTTGGAGTAGCCATCACCTCTTTCTCCAGCCTTTAGCAGCCAACATGTCCTGTTGAGTAGACGCCCATTCGTTGCCCCTTTTCGCATCAAACACGACGACTGCAACCATGGACCTGGATTATCTGGATTATCCCGTCGCTCAGTGTCAGGTACGGAGAGACGCACCGTGCCGCCCCGTCGCAACGCCCGCTGACCACCAAACTGCACAGTTCCAGCTGCAATCACACGGCTCGAGCATTTCAGCCGTGGGCAGAGCAGTGGGCGTCACTCACCCACACGTTCTTCGCCTCGTCGTCCAACGCCATCTCTTTGCTCGGTGCATGCACTGGCTGATTTCCCGCCTGCCGCCGTCGCCTCGCGTTCGAGCAGCTCTGCCCCCCGCCTGGTGGCTGCCGTCAAACATTGTCGTCAAGCAGCTCAAGCCCGACTGGGACGACGAGTTTGCCAACGAGTTGGCCATGTACGCCAAGCTGAAGCCGCTCCAAGGCAGCGTCATCCCGGTTTGCTACGGCGAGGCACGCTGTCAAGATGGCTCCCGCGCCATAGTGCTGTCCGACGTCGGAGGCTTCTCGTTTTGGGCAGATGAAGTCGTGGCAATGCAAGAGGAGCGACTAACACAAATGACCAAGGAAGCCTTCTCCGCCCTGATTTCTTATGGCGTACTATACGACGATCTCAAGCTGGATAATGTCCATGTCGTTGGGAGTAAGGTCGTCATTCTGGATCTGGAATCTGCGAGACCCCGCAAGCAAGGGACCTCTGAGTTTGAGGCGCTTGACATCATGGAATTATGGAAAGACCTAAGGCAGGACAGAGAGGACAACAAGAACTGGAAGGGCTGGGCTCATTGAATCAGGCCCGGCATTGGATTCGACAAGGGCCTTGCTCTGCGCAGACCATCGGTAGCTCTCTAATAGGGTCCTAAGACCATCGGCAGCTCTCTAATAAGTGGCATATGTGTCCCAGACTCTACCTCCCTCAACATTCAAAACCGGCTGCCCATTCTGCGCCCAGTAGATGGCCCCGTTCGAGGCTTCCACGACCCTATAGCAGCCCCATGGCTGCTTGTATAGGCTTCCTCCAATCTCCCAGGCCGGCTCGCCGGAGAAAAAGTACCGACGATTGGGAGTGACGCCTCATGAAAGGCTTCATGGACTTGATGGCGGTCTTTAAAGGCAAAAGTGCCATGCCAAGCGTCACTCATATGCCTCCCGCGATATATAGTCGTGTTGTGAATGTCCCCGCTATCGAGCGCCAAGAAGGTTAGTGTTTATTAGATGATGGGATGGGATGTTAAGTAGGCTAAAGGAGTGCCTACCGGATTAACACCATTTTTGAGGGCGACAAGAAGGGCCTTCTGCCTCTATGTCTAGCGTAAAAAAAAAACCGAACGATATTGGCCCCTATAGGCGTGGACATCGCCGAGAAAGATCGATGGATGTACCAATAAAGCGTCGCGGGAAAGATCGATGGACCAAACAATGCTCGTTGGCACAGGGAGGGATGTAAGTATGACATGACACCGTGACAGTAAGGAACCGCAGTGGAGTGGCTGGCCGCCAAGGAACACGTCGGGGCGTGCGAAAGTCCCCTGGCGGCGTCGGAAGCCTTGTACAAGCAGCAAGCAGCCGATACAGGGCGTATCGCAAGGTGCTGCCCCATCTGTTGATGCGAGGAATGACCCAGCAGTCGACGGCGCAGTCGGCTTCGGCTATGTCCTTGGGCTCTCGGGCGCGGAATTGAAGCAACAGCAGAGTTTGGCCGTCGAAGCAGAAAATCTGGGGGCATTCGTACTTGTGCGCATATCTGTAGCCCAATAGTCAGCGTCTGGTCACGTCTTCTTTGGGGACAGGTCGCCTTGCCCTCGGAAGTCATGGAGAAGACCTTTGCCTCGCACTGTTGAATCACAATCGGATGGCGCTTAAAGGCCGCGAGCACAACGTTGGACACTTCGTGTTGAAACCCAGTTCTTGGCGTCACTTTCCGTGTCGACGCGCCACTGTCGATCGTTGGGCGGATAGGCGAGCTCCTGCAGGCGGAGAGTGTCGTCGGGCTGCCCTGGCCCAAAGACAGCGTCGAAGTCGGCCAGCGTGCTGCCGTCTTGCTGCACATGTGTGTGGACGGTGAGCTGGAGAATCGGCGGGTAGGTACCTCTCTGCCCATGCCTTTCTCGAAGCCGACGTGGACATGCCGCCATCGACGGAATTGGTCGAGTGCTGGTGTAAGAGGCTGCTAATCGTGGTCGCCATTTCGCTGAGAGTCACTAGGACTGTGTGAAGGTGGTGTGTGTGTGCCAAGATGATGGACCGGCGTCGCAGATGGACGGCTTTATGCTCGTCTGGCCAACGAATAACACGCTGCTCCCAGAGGGCTGTCGAGAGATTCACCGACATGTCCGGATGCGCGGCATGATTCCCAATCACAGACCCGGCCTGGTACAGACGGCGTGATTCACCTTTACGTAAAGGGCGTGATTCACTGACAGTACTCTGTACAAATCGTGTGTGCGAGGGTGACCCCAAGGCCGGCCCTTGAGGCAGACGCCTGTAATGTCCCCAAGTGATGATCCGACGTACAGGGGATCCAGGGGATTCTGCGAGTAGTCCTCGAGAAAGTATGCCAACTCGGGCTGTTGTTGGCTGGAGGCGATCGGACTGTGGCGACTATGAGACGCATACTCCGTACAGACTTTATTTGAACATTGTTGTTCAGCTGGTCTTGATCCTTATAGCAGAATGTGACGTGCAAGCCTCGCGGATCATCCTGACGAATGCCGTTGATGCTGGAGCGGGCGACGAGGCGAGGTTCGGAGGGCAGGTCGTCATAGTAAAAGTCGCGGGAGTGGTGACGCTGCGTGGCTTTAGAAGTTGCTTTCCCGGTGTATGGATGGGAGGTGCCCCTCGCTGTCATGGTCACCACAAAGGGGTAGTTCCAAGACTTTCACGGCAAAATGGACGGTTCTTCCTAGGGCGTGTAGAAGTTGTGTGTGTCCGTGGCGTGGTCGGCCCAGCTCCGCACATCCGGCCATGAGTTCGCGTTTCCGTACCTCGTTATTTTCCCTGGAGGCAAGTCTGTTGAGAAAGGAGCCGCATACCCATGGAGAGGGCATGGAGATGATCTTGGCGTAGTGAGGTTTATACCGATGGTCCTTCCGCCTGCGCATCCACCCCAGTCTTGCCACCAGAAAGAAGAACGAAGTGATTGGCCACAAAAGACCACCCTGGTCAGAGGTCGGCGGCGTATTCGTAGCCTTGGATGAATTTTATCATGTCGAAAGAGACAGAGCTCTGTTTCAAGTTATACAACGGGTCGTACTGCGTTGTCGACCAGCATTACGGGCATGTCGTAGTGCGCCAAAAGGGAGCTCGGAATTCCGACCATGGTTGCGAACGCCGGCAGGGACAGCCCGGCGCCGACCTGGGCCTGCATTCGGGCAAACAGGCTAGCGAACGTAACTGCGATGGTCGTATTCCCGCAGAGGAGCGCTGTCGTGCCGGAGTATACCACGGGGATACGATGCTGTCTTCTGTGGGGATCTTGAGCTCGACTCGGAGCGGCATGGGCGGATACGAAGCCGAGAAAAACTCGGTTGGAACTTTTTAGGCAGCGGGTGACTCCTCTCCCTACGCTAGGCTTTCCTTAGACGTGTGGGTTGCTGACTAAAGGATTGTCCAATCATGGACAAGGCGGGGAGCAGAGGGGTCCCTACCTTATTATGCGCCGTAGTGTGACAGCGTGAGGCCTTTCAAAGGTCGGATCGGGCACAACAGAAAGTCTCGTGGCTTCCGGCTAGGGGAAGCTTCGTTAAGACTATATTCTGTGTGTGTTGATTGACTAGCTAAGGTTGTAGGCGCTTAGGGCTTTAGGGAAAACCCTACAGCGGGGCGCTGACTAATGCGCCTACCTAATAGGGATCCTTAATACCCCTTTGCTTAAACAAGCAGTCCTTTGCTTACTAAAGCAATTAATAGAACCTAAATAGGAAATAGTGCATCGGTATATACGATACGAAATAATAATAGTAAAAATACCTTTAATCCTCTATTATATAGTAGTAGCGGCTCTTAAGCGCTCGCGATCCTTCTCTAATATCGTGCGGCTCGCGTACTATAAGCTACGGACTAGGTGTCTATCGCGACTATACGTAAGGAATAGATTTATTCTATTATACCTACTAGGAAGGCCGAATCCTCCTAAGGACGCGAGAGAGTAAGCATTGCCCGGATAGGCGGCTATAATAGCCTAAGGACCGTCGTAGTAGGGTTTATGCTTTTAAGTGCGCTAATACACTCGTAAGACTTAATCTCTTAGTGCGTATACGCGGATTAGTCCCTTACGTTCCTATAGATAAGCTTATATACGAGTGCGAGCGGCTTTAAGGCTAGTAATATATCCTTATACAATAGGAGTAGGATATTATTGCATAAGTTCTTAGGCCTACGCGATATCTTCCTCTACTATAGGATCACGGGTATAAGCTATATACGTAGCTTCGTAGTACTACTCTAAAGGCTAGGTTTTATATAATAAGAAGAATAAGCTATACCTATATAGGCTAGGTTAACGGTTATATAGGTAAACTATATATATTAAGCGCTATACTAACGGTATAAAAGGATTATCGAGATAAAGGCGATAGATAATAGCTTTAATCACGCCGTTTACTTACTTAACTTTACCGTTCCCGTAAGGTCTCGCGGGTATAACTAGCTTAATAAGTATTCTATAACGCTTATAATAGTCTTAGGCTTATTGCTTAGTAAAGCAACCTATATTATTACTAATAATCTCGTAGGGTAGGCTAAATCGCGTAGTAATAGTCTATAGGACTAGGATTATTCCCTTAAAGTCTATAGACTATATAATAGTAGAGATAAGCCAACCGGTTGTATACTCTACGGCGTTAAGTAGCTATTGCCCTTTATACCTTATATAGTTAATAGCCTACCTTATTAAAGGCGGTATAAGTGCTAAAGGCATTAGGTTAAAGAGCGTTAGGTCCGGCGGCTTTATAAATTAATAAGACTAGCAACGGCGAATAGCTTCGTAAGCTACGAGCGGGAGTTTTAAGTGCTAGTATCGTATAGATAGATATTATATAACGTAGCTAACGGTACTATGCCCTAAGGCCTTATATGCTTACTTAGCTATATCTATAAGAGCGTTATACTTTAGTACTAGTAGTAGTACGATTGCTCTTATAGGGTTTAGCGGCTCGCTAAGGGAAAGGGAACGCTTATTTTAGCGAATATAGTATAGACTGCCCTTTAACTTATAGAAGTATATATTCGCCTATTACGGTGTAATATTCGGCGGTAGAGCTTCTCTAGACGTAAGGAATTCGAAGATCGCTTATAAATTAATTTATGCTAGCTATTCTAGTTAAGTAACGAGCTCTATAGCGTTAGGAGCGGCGTTATCGGCTTTAGGCGTAGGTTTAAGCGCTATATCGTATACGGGATTGTCTTTTAGGATCGTTATAAGCTCGTCGTTATTATTAATCGTAGCTATCCTCCCTTCGTCGGCGTTATAAATAGTATCCTTATCGTATAGCGGGCGAGAGAGATAATCGGCGAGTATATTCGCTTTACCGCTACGATATATAATCTTAATATTATAGTATTTAATAATATTAAGGAACCGAATAATTCGCATAGGTTAGTCTATCTTAGTGCGAAGAGTCTTAAAGGATTCGTAATCCGTAATAATAGTAATATCCGCGCTTTTAACCTAATGCTTTTAATATTATATAGCTATTATAATTCCTAAAAGCTCTCGTTCTTATATAGAATAACGCTACTACGTCTTAGTAAGCTTCTTAGAAAAGTAGGCTATTAGGTAAAGGTAAGAACGCTCCTTACTACCCGTTAGGTATATATACGGCTATAGAAGAGCTACGCCTATATATTTCCTAGACGTATCGCTTTTAATAATTATAAAAAGCATTTAGCTAAACTTAACGAGGACTAGTATTATTATAATAGCATTACGGATCCGTTCTTAAGCAGCTTTAGCTTCTATAGTTAAGGTAATAAGGACGTTCTTACTACCGAAGGACTATTTAATTAACGGGATAGATAGGTCCGAAAAGTTCGGGATTAGTATACGTAGGTATCCGGCTATATAAATAAAAGCGCGGATTTCCGTAGTAATCGTAGGCATTAGGCGGTCGTAAATAGCGGCAATCTTAAGAGGATCTGCCCGAATGCCTTTAAAATAGACAATAAAGCCTAAGAATATACCTATATCGACGAAGAGCTTTATCTTCTTAGCGTTTAAGAGCAAGCCGTACTTAACGGCGTAGGCGAAGAAGGCAAGTAGGCGTTTGTAAAGCTACTCGACTATATCGGCCTAAAGGCATATATCGTTAAGGAGACTAGCGGCGAACTTACGTAAAGGCTATAAAACTTCCTTTATAAAAGCTTAGAAAGTAGCTAGGGCGTTCGTAAGGCCTATAGGTATAACTTCCTATTCGTATAGGCCGAAAGACATAACGAAAGCAGTCTTCTTATAGTCTTTTAAGGCGATACGGATATACTAAAAACCGTTTTATAGGTCGATAAAAGCATAGTAATAGTAGCCGGCTACGCGCTAGATTTTATCTATAGTATTTAAGAGAGGATATATATACTTCTTCGTTAAGGTATTAAGTATATAGTAGTTAGCGTAAATACGCTAAATCACTTGCCTATAGGCATTATACTATAGGCCTATAAGTGCCTTCTTTAGCGTTAATAGTAAAAGAGACGACTATAGGCTAACGGACTTTTAAATAATACTCCCTTTATATTTCTTAATAAAGTCCTTAATAGCTTAGGCTTACGAAGGACTATAGCGTTAGGGAGCCTACTATATAAGCGTACTATCGCTTATATTAATTCGATAGACTATTTACGCTAATTTTTCTATACGTCGAAGCGATATATTAAAGAGCTTTAGGAATTTAGCGAAATAAACGTCTATAAAACATTTCGCTTATTCCGGCGTATTAGTATAAAAGCGAATAGCACGCGTAAGAGTAGGTTAAACGTTAGTCGAATTAGCTAAAATAGCTATAGAGAAAACGTTCGATAGCCGCGGCTATAATAAAGGCTTGCCCTTAAGATTATAAAGTCGTATAGCGCTATTGCCTTTATAAGCGACTTTAAGGGCGTAAAAGATAGATTGTCTAAAGGTTAAGTTACTAAGGAAAGTCCCGTTAAGGATCATACTATATAAAAAGGTAATCGAACCGGTTTAATCGTCGTTGCTTTACTATTATATAGCGATAACGATATCGTCTTAAACGCTTAGTCTAGGAATCCCTCCTATCCCTTTTATAGTAGAGGCGACTTAAGACGGGTATAGGGCTAGCTTAAGTATAAGTAAAGAAGAAACGTAATAAGATATAGAACTTTAGTTAAAGAAAGAAGAAAGAGTAAAGGATAGGGAAGTCGTTAGTCGGTAAAGGAAAATACTATAATAATCGCTAAAGCATTTATAAAAAGGCTTTTAGCTAGTATTAATACCGCTATCTATAGTTATAAAGTAGATAGCGTCGCCTCTTTATTAAAGATACGCTAAGTCTATCCCCTCTTATATAGCTATAAGGATAGCTTCCGTTTCTACGTCGTCTTCTTTAAGTTAGTACGTTAGATCTTAGTCCTCGTCGGTATTATCTATAACCTCGTCGTTAAAGTATACGTATAGGCGGTTAGCGTAGTTACGATAATTTCCTTACGTGCCCTTACGTATGCTCTTACCTTAGTTACCTTTGCCGCGATTACTACTATAGCCGCGGCTACTCCCTTTAAAGCGCTAGTAGGAACTAAATACCTTAGCAGCTTTATATATCTTCCCTTTTATCGTAACGTCTTAAGGTAGGCTAGACGGTAAGGATAACGTAGTAGTAAGTGCTAGCGAAGATAATAGACGGTAGTCTTATGCCTAATATCTAGCCTTACTATAGTTAAAGTAGGTATTCGCCTTAGATAAGGCTATAAAAGTCGAAGCGGCGATAGCTTTATCGTCGGCGGCGTAGACGAGAGTGTCGGTCGTATACGGATCGGCTATAACGATGCCTAAAGGGCCTAAATAAAAGGAGGCGGATAGTAGGCTAGGATTAGCCTTAACGACTTTTATTATCGCCGGCTTATTGCCTACGACCTTATTTATCCTCTATGTCTAGTATAGTTAGCCCTCTTATATATAGATAGAAGTAGCTAGTTTACCGTAAATGTCTTTTATAGGCTAACGTATTTACTCGCTAGCTAATAGTATAAGACGCTAAATAAGGGCTATGCTATATAGCGTAGTAATATTAGAACCGATCTATAATTAGATATATAGGAGGTTATTCTAAATATACTAGAGGGTAATAGTACGGACACTAAGGCTACGTTTCTTAATATCGGAAAGGTTTAAGAACGCGTTGCGAATACACTAGGCAAAGTTAACGAAGGCTAATACACTAGGCACTAAGAATATATATGTAAAGAAGGATAATTCTATTAGGTAGGCGTAAGCCCTAGGAGCTAGGAATAGCTCCCTACTATCTTATCTATAGCTAATTATATTAGCCCTAGCATATAGTATAGAGGATGCTTTATATATATTAAAATGCCGGCTTAAAAAAGAAAACACTACTGCCTATAGTAGTTATAAATATAATCCTAATTAGGCAATTAAGAGGAACACTCCTATTACCTAAATCCTTCCTTTTATTCTTATAAGTTATGCTTATGCCTGCTAGTAATTATTCCTTTAATCGTTCCTTTTGCTAAGCGGCCTTCTTGCTTTATATAGCGCGTGCGGGAGGGCGACCTTAGAACTCTGTAATAGCTTTAGCGGAGACTTAGTCGGCTCGGACCTATTAGTTATATATAGTAGTCTATCCCTTCTATTATATAAGGTATTTAGTTACGGGTGACTTCGACCGACCGATGCGACGAATACGGATATCTATTAGACGTTCGACTTTATAGTGCTAATCCCTTTCGTTAGGCGCTTCGATATCGCGAGCGGCTTTTATAGGCCTAGGCTTAAGCTCGACGTAATGCCTTTTATACGCGAGCTTAAGGTGTTAAATAGAGACGACTAGGTAGATTCTAACTTAGCTAAGGAGGTCGAGTTCTACCGTAAGGTCGTTAACTATACGCTTAATTACGAAGGGACCCTCTCGCTGCCGCGACTACTTTTTAAGCGGCTAGCTAGGCTTATAATAGCCCGTATATAACTTTAGATAGACTTTATCACTAGCTTTAAGAAGAACTAGTCGGTGTTTTACGTTATACCGCTACTTAGCCTTTATAGCGGCTAGGTCTATAGCTAGGCTCGCTTATCTATAGATAACTTCTTATAAATAAGGCAATTCGTCTATAGTAGTGCCTAAAATATTATCGGTAGCTTCTAAAGGTCTACGTATATTAAAGCCGAAGATAGATTTATAGGCGGAGATCTTCGTACTAGCGTTAAATACTATATTTAGATTCTACTAAAGGGCGGGGATTATTATCTTTTAATCTAGGCTAAGATCCTCGATATAGGATATTCGTAAAGCGGTCTTTATAGTCTAGTTACGCCGTTTAGTAAGTCTGTTAGCCTATAGGTAGTAGGCGGTAGTTATTGTAATTTTAGTACTAAATGCGCTTTAAAGGCCTTTCTAAAAGTTAGATATAAATTTACGATCCCGGTCGCTAATAATAGTTCTTAGTATGCCTTAATTAGAAAGAAGCAACTAATAGGCTAGGCTTTAAGCCTAGTCCTTTATGCCGTACTTTATATTGCCTAGGATTAGCAAGCATCTCTTATTAGTTAGGTAAGTAACTATAAGAAGTTAGTTAAAGATATTAAAGCCTAAAATCTACTATAAGGAGCTTGCTAAAGGTAAAGGCGGTATATCGGTTATAAAGTCTATCGCGATACTCTATATTAAAAGTAGCGGGGGGCGAATAAGCTTATAGCTGCCGGTAAAAGTCTAACGGTCTATTTAGCTAAGGCAATAGGCTTTATAAGCCGCGATATACTTCTTTACCTAACGGGTAACTCCGCGAATTAAGTATATTTCTAAGTCTTTAATTATATAAACGACGCTAAAGTAGTTTTTATCGTTATAAGCTACTAAGATTATAGATAGGACGAAGGCGTTAGGAATATATAGCTAGGTAAAGCTATTAAGGCCTTTATAGTATAGAAGCTTATCGACTATAAAGAATAGTATACCGCGGCGCTTAAGCTATGCTTTTGTTTATACTATAAAGTTAGCGACTATAGCTCCTTCTAAGGGTAAGGAAAGACTTTTAATAGCGTCCTCGCTATCTACGATTATTTAAAGTATTCGCTTATAGTAAGGGTTATTATCGTATACGACGGCGAATTCCTTGCGTTTCTTAAGAGCTATAATAGCTTTAAAGGCTATAAGCATATCGTTAAGCATAGTAAAGTTAGGACGACGATAATTAAGCAGCTAGTCGGACTCTTTAGCTAGTAGGCGATTAAAGGCGTTAGGGATAAAGTTCTTTTTACTAAGGAGGTAGTAAACCTCGATATCGTATTTAGAGAGGTAAATTAAGGCTATAACTAGACGACGGTTAGCTTAGTCTATACTAGAAGTATCGAGGGTCTTTTTAGCGACGATTTACTTAATCGTAGAGTAATTAGTTAAGACTACGAGCGGGAGGGTTAACGACTATACCGTAGTATATATCTTCTTTACAGCCTATATAAAATAGGCGACCTCTAGTTCTAAGGGACTATAGGACTGCTCGGCTCTTGTTAGAGTATAGGAGAGGAAGTAGATAGGTATAATAGTTTTAACTAGAATAGGCTAGCCTAGCTGCTAAACGGTGCCGTCGTAAAGATAGAAAAAGATAGCTATAAAGCTTTGCTATAAAAAGGCGCTAATTTAATAGAATAGCCTTTTCTATAGGTCTATATAGTAAATTATACGGCTAGAAGTAATTTTCTTCTAAAGGGAGGCGAAGAAGGAGAGCTCGGCTAAGGTCGGCTAAAACAATATAACTTACGTATAGGACTTCCGCTTATTAGGGTTCTTATTCTTAACCTTACTAATTAAGCGACCTTAAGCTAGAAGACTAGTCTTACTATCCTATAGAGGGGTAATAAAAGCGCCGTAGTATAGGATAAGGTTGTAAATATACCTTATAGCGCCGATATAGTATTTAAAAGCGGCGAGATTATTAAGAAATAAAAGCTTTATAAAGGCGGTAAGCCTATGCTTTATAGTGCTTATCCTAAACGCGTCGATATAAAATCTAAGCAACTCTACGGAAGGGTAGCCGATCTAGCTCTTAGTAAGGCTTATAGATAGATTAAGCGATACGAAGAGCTTAAAGATAGCCTTAAGATATTAAAAGTATTCTTCTTCTATAGCGGAATAAATAACAATATTATTAATAAACGCGCGGCTATAGCCTTAGTGCGGATAGAGAACTCGGTCTATATAGCGCTATACGTACGCTAGGCTATTATAGAAGCCGATAGGTGTAATTATTAAGCGCTTTAGACCTCGATAACTTATAATAGTAAACCTACCTTAATGCTTAAGTTTAACTTAAAACTAATAGAAGAAGGCGGAAGCGTCGATAGCAGTAATAAAACAAGCGCTTAAGAGTTTAGCAATAATAAAGCTTTATAGTAGTAGAGGGTAAGAGTCTAGGATAGTAATACTATTAACGGCACGTAGGTTAATAACGACTCGGCCTTTAGTCTCGCCTTAGGCTATGCGCTAGACTATAAAGATAGGCGCTATAAATAAGGTACGCTCGTCGGCTTACTTTAAGCGACCTTACTTATAAAGTAGGTTAAATATATCGTCGATAACCTTCCTATCGTAAAGCCCTTATAGGTAAGGCCTTTAAGCGACTTGTTTTTTATACTAATTATCGATTAAAGGGACTATTAATTCCTTTCCGGGTTTTATAATAGCGGTGCTTATATCTTACTAAAGCTAGGAGTATTTCCTAAGAAGCTTCTTAACGCAGCGTACGAAAGAGGGGCTATAGTCGAAAATATAAATCCCTTCCTTAGTGTATTTTTCTTAAAGCTTAAGTAAGCGCTAAACGTGCGTTTAGTATAGAATACGGCTAGAAAAGGGATCCTTAATTCTATCCGCGGCGTCTATCTTAATAGCTACGGTAGCTGCTATTATATTAGTAGTAGCAGCTCCGAGGTTTTAGCAAACCTTAGACTACTTAACGGGTCCTGCCGAAGAAGCTATAACTTAGGCGTAGATAAAGTCGGATAGCGAAGGCGTTAGAGAAGTGCCTAGAATAAGAGCTTCTACGGGCTAAGATAGAGCGGGAGCCTATAGGTACTTAAGGACTTCCTAAGTAAGCGGAAAAGTGCTTGTAATATTAACCGATAAGTTAATAAAAGAAGTAATAGTAGTAATAGCGGTTCTTATATAGGAGGATAGTATAGTAGCGGCTTTAAAAGCAAGCGAAACTACCGTAGCTAGCGTTAGAGCCTTTATAGCTAATTTCTAAGACGGGGCGGTAAAATAGCTAGACTCCTAACACTCCTATATCTAGCTAAGCTTCTACTTACGCTTAATAATAAGGTTAACGTTCGTGCTATTAGTAATAAGGATAGTAGGAAGAGATTTAGTATCGACGATACTATAAACCGTATTAGCGTAAGCGGCGAAGAAAATATAGGCGCGGTCTTTAGGAAGTTCTTTCTAAGAGGTAGGGACTATAAGGGTAGTGCCGGGTAGTATAATAGTCTTTCGGACGGCTTAGATATAGCGAATAACTTCGCGGGGCTATTTATAGATATCGAATAGGATTTTAAACCCGTCGAGCACTCTAATATAAATAACCTCTTTATTATAATTAAGAGATCCTTAGTATAGCTTAAGGAAGGCATTGCCTAAAAGCGCGCCGGCTTTTACTTTAGAGACTTAAGTAGAGTAAGTGAATTTAGCTATAGCTGCTTAAGTAGTCGGGCTAGCTATAGTACTACGCGCGTAAAAGGAGAACGTAGCTTAGTCCTTATAAAAAGAGCGACCGTTAACTCCGTTAATAGTAATAGGAGGCTTTTTCTCGATAGTATAGTTAAAAGTATAAAAAAGGTTACGATTAATTATAGGCTTACTATAGCTAAAGTCGGGGCAAACTTAGACTTCCTACCTACTAGGTTAAGTAGAGACCTTAATTCTTATATAGGAGTATAAGTACGGCGGGGAATCCTAATCCTATTAGGGCTCTTCGGCTTTAGCTTTTAGGACTTAATCTAGTCGGGGTGCCGTAGTAAGCGCTACGTAGAAAATAAGCTCCTTAATAATAGGTATAAGAAGAATAGGCTTTAATACGATAGGGGAATTAGGCTTAGTAAGAATAGAGTTAATATATATAAAGCATCCTTTATACTATATACTAGAGCTAATATAATTAGCTATAAATAAGATAGTAGGGAGCTATTCCTAGCTCCTAGGGCTTACGCCTACCTAAGGAGAATTATCTTTTTTTATATATATATTCTTAGTGCTTAGTATATTAAATTAGTAGTAATTCCGTACCTTCTGCCTTAAAGTTACTATTAGGAACGCCCTTCCTATCTCTAGAGCTTCGCTCTACTATAATACGTTCGCTAAGAGCTTCTTAAAGCTCTTACTATTCGTTAGAAGCCGCTTAAAGGCTTATAACACCTATAGTATAACTAGCTTATATAACCTTAGCTAGCACGCTTATATAACCTCTAATATAAGCCTTACGATCCGACGAGGCTTGCCTTTCTAAGTATTATTAGAACTAAGGCCTACTGCTTAGTTCTTTATTTTAATTCCTTACGTAATTAGCCGTAAGGAATTTTTTTTTCTCTTTATATTTTCGATTTCCTACGCGTACCTATTACTACGCTAAAATTAAAACACCTTATACCTCCTACTATAGACTTTTCTCTTCTTTTATAACTCTTCTTTCTTTATAATCCCTCCTTTTCTCCTTTATCCCTTGTTTTATTTAAGCTATTATTACTATAGCTAAGGACGAAGAAGCCCGTTAAGCTATAGCGTCTATATCTCGCTTAGACGACTTTTACCCTCGCTTACCGATATAAGAATATACCCTACCGGATAGTATTTATAGCGCCGCTCCCTCTAAGGACTCTAAGAGTAATTATAAAGATCCTCCTCCTCCTACCTACCGTCGTCCTCGCTTATCCTTAGAAACTAAGGTGCTATATAAGCAATCTACTATACTAGCTATAGAGGATAAAGACTATAACAACCTATTAAAATAAGCCGTTCGCTACTCTAAGTTAATTAAGATACTACCTACGGAAAGGGTTATTAAGACCTTTACTAATATAAACGTAATATATATAAAGTAAGCCTATATTCTCTTAGGCTCTTTAGCCTTTAAGTTAGAGATTATCTTCGATATCTTAGATCTTCCGTCCGTAAAGAAAAAGCATTTATAGTACGTCGATACTTAGCGAAAGGGAATTTGCTTATATCTTTGTTTTATAGGCGAGCTTCCTAACAAAGAGACTCCTCTTTACGCTACGATAACTTTAGTATATCCGCTAGTCTAAGCCGTGCTTTTTAACCCGTAAATAATCGACGGAGACTTTTCTAACGGTTAATTAAAGGAATAGCCCCTTCTTCGTCTATAAGGAATACTTCGCTTATTTAAGCAGCGCTTTATTAAATAGTAGTATTACCTTAAGGAATAACCCTAGGTTCTATATTATTCTCTTTAGTCTAAGTTATCTAAATACTCTTAGGCCTTTTACTCTCGTCGATAAAAGGATTTAGATAATAATAATAATAACTCGTCTAAGTCCGATAATAGTTTTATCCGCCGCTTTTTAAAGTCCTATCCGAACTCTTATAGGCACTATAAGACGAGTTATACCTCCTCCTTAGCCTATAACGATAAGGCTATTACTAAACGCTTTAAATAGGATAATATTAGTACTTTTAACCTAAATAAGTATAATCTAAAGAACCTAAGCATTATCGCTCTTAGCGATAGAAAGAATATCTATATAGACGTTTATTTCTTTATAAAGCATTTAAGGATTTACTAAGACGAGAATCTATTCGCCTTTTACCTATATTACCTCTCCTTTTTAATAGAAGGAGCTTTTATATAGTATATAAGTAAGCTTATAGCGGAATAGCGCGATATCCTTAGTTCCTCCCTTCTTAAAACCTTCTATAAGTTCTTAACTAAGCGTTTTAAGCGTCTTAACGCCGACGTCTTAAAGGAACTTTATAAGGAAAGATATATAATATCTATATAGTCCTTTAGCTTTATTACTCTTACGTAATAGATCTAAAGAAAGGTTTCACTCGCCCGCTAACTTAAGATAAGTAAGGATGCTTAAATTATTAAGGCTATCTATCCTCTTATTACCGTCTAAATCTCCTCGCTTCTTCCTATTCCTATAAAAAAGACCCCGATCGATAAATAGATTTATATTATTAAGGAACGGAAACCCTTTATTATAGCGTCCCTTAAGCTATATATCTCTAAAGACTAAGATTATTCTCGCTAGAGCAGCTTTTCCTATCGGGATAATAACTATCGTTAGGATAACCGTCGCTATAATAATAGTTACTATTAGGGTAACCGTAATCGCAGCCGTCGTAATAATCGTCGCGATAACTATCGTTAAGGTAACTAAGGCAATAACTACCGATAGACTAACCGCTAAGATTAAGACTAAGGTTATAATCGCAACTATAGTCCTAAGGGATAAAGCTCTAGTAATAACTATAACTAATTAAGCTTACGCCCGCTATACTACGATAAGCGTTACCCTTATTAGGACGACCGACGAGATAACTAAACGGAATACTACTAAGGTAAATATAAGGGTAATAATAATAAAAAGAAAGTGCGTTTTAAGTCGAAGTATTAAAGCGATAAAAAGACTACTCTTAGCAGCGATAAAGCTAATAACGAGCTATACTTAAACGACTCTTAGGATAACGCGTCCTTTTACGCCTTCTTAAAGGCTAACTTTATAAGCTATATAAACTCCTACTACCCTACCGAACGGGCCGGTAAGTTTAAATATAGCACTTACGACCGTACCTTTGCCCTCGCCTTTATACTTAAGGAGTATATATATACTAACTACTATATATTTAAGCAATAGCTCTATAATAAAAAGCACACGCTTAAGCCTTTAACCTATAAGGTTTATAAAGCCTCTTTTCTTTCTTATAACGCCCTCTTCTCTTACTTCTATCTTAGGTATAAGAAATCCCCTTTTATTACCGTAGGGAACGTCTTTAATCCTATCGTTATTAAGCCTAATGCCCCTACTGCCCTAGAGCCTATTCTTACCGCACCTATTATTAAAGAGCCTGTTTTTTACGTAGCGCTAACTATAGCACCCCGACTAGATTAAGTCTTAAAAGCTAAGGCCGAGGAGCCCTAGTAGGATTAGGATTCCCCGCCGTACTTATACTCCTATATAAGGATTAAAGTCTCTGCCTAACCTAGTAGGCAGGAAGTCTAAGTTTACCCCGACTCTAGCTATAGTAAGCCTATAATTAATCGCGACCTTTTTTAGACTTTTAACTATACCGTCGAGAAGAAGCCTCCCGTTACTATTAACGGAGTTAATAGTCGCTCTTTTTATAAAGACTAAGCTACGTTCTCCTTCTACGCGCGTGGTATTATAGCTAGCCTAACTACTTAAGTAGCTATAGCTAAATTTACTTACTCTGCTTAAGTCTTTAAAGTAAAAGCCGGCGCGCTTTTAAGCAATGCCTTCCTTAAGCTATACTAAGGATCCTTTAATTATAATAAAGAGGTTATTCGTATTAGAGTGCTCGACGGGTTTAAAATCCTATTTAATATCTATAAATAGCCTTGCGAAGTTATTCGCTACGTTTAGGCTATCCGAAAGACTATTATACTACCCGGCACTACCCTTATAATCCCTACCTCTTAGAAAGAACTTCCTAAAGACCGCGCCTATACTTTCTTCGCCTTTTACGCTAATACGGTTTATAGTATCGTCGATGCTAAATCTCTTCCTACTATCCTTATTACTAATAGCACGAACGTTAACCTTATTATTAAGCGTAAGTAAAAGCTTAGCTAGATATAGGAGTATTAAAAGTCTAGCTATTTTACCGCCCTATCTTAGAAATTAGCTATAAAGGCTCTAACGCTAGCTATAGCAGTTTCGCCTGCTTTTAAAGCCGCTACTATACTATCCTCCTCTATAAGAACCGCTATTACTACTACTACTTCTTTTATTAATTTATCGGTTAACGTTACGAGCACTTTTCCACTTACTTAGGAAGTCCTTAAGTGCCTATAGGCTCCCGCCCCGTCTTAACCTATAGAAGCTCTTATTCTAGGCACTTCTCTAACGCCTTCGCTATCCGACTCTATCTACGCCTATGTTATAGCTTCTTTAGTAGGACCCGCTAAGTAGTCTAAGGTTCGCTAAAACCTTATAGTAGCTACTACTAACGTAACGGCAGCTACTATAGCTATTAAGACAAACGCTACGGATAGAATTAAAGATCCTTTCTTTAGCCGTATTCTATACTAAACGTACGTTTAGCGCCTACCGGAGCTATAAGAGAAATATACTAAAGAGGGTATTTATATTTTCGACTATAGCCCCTCTTTCGTATACCGTGTTAAAAAGCTTCTTATAAGATACTCCTAGCTCTAGCGGGATATAGGTACCGCTATTATAAAACCCGGAAGGGAATTAATAATCCCTTTAATCGATAATTAGCATAAAAAACAAGTCGCTTAAAGGCCTTACCTATAAAGACTTTGCGATAGGAAGGTTATCGACGATACGTTTAACCTACTTTATAAGCAGGGTCGCTTAGAGTAGGCCGACGAGCTTACGCTATTTATAGTACCTATCTTTATAGTCTAGCGTATAGCTTAAGGCGAGACTAAAGGTCGAGTCGTTATTAACCTACGTGCTGTTAATAGTATTACTATCCCGGATTCCTACCCTTTGCTATTATAAAGCTCTATTATTGCTAAACTCTTAAGCGCTTGTTTTATTACTACTATCGATACTTCCGCCTTCTTTTATTAGTTTTAAGTTAAACTTAAGCATTAAGGCAGGTTTACTATTATAAGTTATCAAGGTCTAAAGCGCTTAATAGTTACGCCTATCGGCTTTCGCAATAGCCTAGCGTATATATAACGCTATATAGACCGAGTTCTCCGTCCGCACTAAGGCTATAGCCGCGCGTTTATTAATAATATTATTATTTACTCCGCTATAAAAGAGGAATACTTTTAATATCTTAAGGCTATCTTTAAGCTCTTTGCATTGCTTAATCTATTAATAAGCCTTACTAAGAGCTAGATCGGCTACCCTTCCGTAGAGTTGCTCGGATTTCGTATTAACGCGTTTAGGATAAGTACTATAAAGCATAGGCTCGCTGCCTTCGTAAAGCTCTTATTCCTTAATAACCTCGCCGCTCTTAAATACTATATCGGCGCTATAAGGTATATTTATAACCTTATCCTATACTACGGCGCTTCTATCGCCCCTCTATAGGATCGTAAGACTAGTCTCCTAGCCTAAGGTCGCTTAATCGGTAAGGTTAAAAACGGGAACCTTAATAAGCGGAAGTCCTACGCGTGAATTATATTATTCTAGCCGACCTTAGCCGAGCTTTCCTCCTTCGCCTCCCTTTAGAAGGAAATTACTTCTAGCTATATAATTTACTATATAGACCTATAGAAGAGGCTATTCTATTAGATTAATGCCTCCTTATAATAAGGCTTTATAGCCGTCTTTTTCTATCTCTATAATAGCACTGTTTAGCAGCTAGGCTAGCCTATTCTAGTTAAAGCTATTATGCTTATCTACTTCCTCTCCCGTACTCTAATAAAAGCCAAGCAGTCCTATAGTCCTTTAGAACTAAAAGTCGCCTATCTCGTATAGGCTGCGAAGAAGATACGTACTACGGTATAGTCGTTAACCCTTCCGCTCGTAGTCTTAACTAATTACTCCGCGACTAAGTAAATCGTCGCTAAAAAGACTCTTAATACTTCTAGCATAGACCGAGCTAACCGTCGCTTAGTTATAGCCTTAATTTACCTCTCTAAGTACGATATCGAGGTTTATTACCTCCTTAGTAAGAAGAACTTTATCCCTAACGCCTTTAGTCGCCTACTAGCCGAGGAATCCGACTAGCTGCTTAATTATTATCGTCCCGACTTTACTATGCTTAACGATATGCTTATAGCCTCCGAGGCTATTATAGCTCTTAAAAAATATAAGGAATTCGCCGTCGCTTACGATAATAACCCTTACTATAAGCGAATACTTTAAATAATCGTAGATAGCGAAGACGCTATTAAGAGTCTTTCCTCGCCTTTAGAAGGAGCTATAGTCGCTAACTCTATAGCATAAACGAAAGCATAGCTTAAGCGCCGCGGTATACCGTTCTTTATAGTCGATAAGCTTTTATACTATAAAGGCCCTAACGGCTTTACCCGGCTATATATCCCTAACGCCTTTATCCTATTTATAATCTTAGCAGCTTATAACGATAAGAACTACTTTAGCGTTGTCTATATAATTAAGGACCTAAAGATATCCTTAATCCGCGGAGTTAAACGTTAGGTAAAGAAGTATATCACGGCTTATAAAGCCTATTATCTTAGCTAAATAGACCGTTAGACCTTTACCGGCAGCTATAAGCCTATTCGCCCCCCGCTACTTCTAATATAGAGTATTACGATAGACTTTATAACCGATATACCGCCCTTACTTTTAGCGAGCTCCTTATAGTAGATCTTAGGCTTTAATATCTTTAACTAACTTCTTACGGTTATATACTTAATTAGTAAGAGATGCTTGCTAATCCTAGGCAACGCAAAGTACGGTATAAAGGATTAGGCTTAAAGCCTAGCCCGTTAGTTACTTCTTTCTAATTAAGGTATACTAAGAACTATTATTAGCGACCGGGATTATAAATTTACATCCGACTTTTAGAAAGGCCTTTAAAGCGCATTTAGCACTAAAATTGCAATAACTACCGCCTACTACCTATAGGCCGACGGACTTACCGAATAGTGTAATTAGACCGTAAAGACCGCTTTACGAATATCCTATATTAAGGATCCTAGCTTAGATTAAAAGATAATAATCCCCGCCCTTTAGTAGAATCTAAATATAGTATTTAACGCTAGTATAAAGATCTCTATATATAAATCTATCTTCGGCTTTAATATGCGTAGACCGTTAGAAGCTGCCGATAATATCCTAGGCACTACTATAGACGAATTGCCTTACTTACGAGAAGTTATCCGTAGATAAGCGAGCCTAGCTATAGACCTAGCCGCTATAAAGGCTAAGTAGCGGTATAACGTAAAGCACCGGCCGGTTCTTTTTAAAGCTAGTAATAAAGTCTACCTAAAGCTATATACGGGCTATTATAAGCCTAGCTAGCCGCTAAAGAAATAGTCGCGGTAATAAGAAGGCCCTTTCGTTATTAAGCGTATAGTTAATAACCTTACGGCGGAGCTCGACCTCCCTAGCTAAGTCCGAATCCACTTAGTCGTTTTTATTTAGCACCTTAAGCTCGTATATAAAGGATATTACGTCGAGCTTAAGCCTAGACCTATAGAAGCCGCTCGCGACGTTAAAGCACCTAACGAAGGGGATTAGTACTATAAAGTTAAACGCTTAATAGACATCCGTGTTCGTCGCATCGGTCGGTCGAAGTCACCTATAACCGAATACCTTATACGATAGAAGGGATAGGCTACTATATATAACTAATAGGTCCGAGCCGACTAGGTCTCCGCTAAAGCTATTACAGAGTTTTAAGGTCGCCCTCCTATACGCGCTATATAAAGCAAAAAGGCCGCTTAGTAAAAGGAACGATTAGAGGAATAATTACTAGTAGGTATAAGCATAACTTATAAGAATAAAAGGAAGGATTTAGGCAATAGGAGTATTCCTTTTAATTACCTAAATTAGGATTATATTTATAACTACTATAGGGAGTAGTATTTTCTTTTTTAAGCCGGTATTCTAATATATATAAAGCATCCTTTATACTATATACTAGGGCTAATATAATTAGCTATAGATAAGATAGTAGGGAGCTATTCCTAGCTCTTAGGGCTTACGCTTACCTAAGGAGAATTATCCTTCTTTATATATACATTCTTAGTGCTTAGTGTATTAAGAGTCGACAATATTCCCTATAGGAATAGCAAGAGTAAAAGAGGTTTTCTTATACCTAAGATAGAGATAAAAGAAAGGTACGTTATAAGAAAGAAAAAAGGCCTTATAAACCTTATAGGTTAAAGGCTTAAGCGTGCGTTCTTTACTATAGAGCTATTGCTTAGATATATAGCAGTTAGCATATATATACTCCTTAAGCACGGAGGTAAGGGCGAAGGTATAGTCGTAGGTACTATATTTAAACTTACCGGCCCGTTCGGTAAGATAGCGGGAGTTTATATAGCTTATAAAGTTAGCCTCTAAGGAGGCGTAAGAGGACGCGTCGTCCTAAGAGTCGTTTAAGTATAGCTCGTTACTAGCTTTATCGCCGCTAAGAGTAGTCTTTTTATCGCTTTAATATTTCGACTTAAAACGTACTTTCTTTTTATTATTATTACCCTTATATTTACCTTAACGGTATTCCGTTTAGTTCTTATTAGTCGTCCTAGCGAAAGTAACGCTTATCGTAGCGTAGCGGGCGTAAGCTTAACTAATTACGGTTATTACTTAAGCTTTATCCTTTAAGACTATAGTTGCGATTATAACCTTAGTCTTAATCCTAACGGTTACTTTAATAATAGTTATTGCCTTAGTTACCTTAACGATAGTTATTACGATAATTATTATAACGGTTGCGATTATAGTTACCCTAACGGTAATTATTATTATAGCGATAGTTATCCTAACGATAGTTATTATCCCGATAGGAAAAGCTACTATAGTAAGAACGGTCTTAGTCTTTAGAGATATATAGCTTAAGAAAGGCTATAATAAAGGGTTTCCGTTCTTTAATAATACGAATCTATTTATCGATTAAGGTCTTTTTTATAGGAATAAGAAGAAGCGAGGAGATTTAGACGGTAATAAGAGGATAGATAGCCTTAATAATTTAGGCATCCTTACCTATCTTAAGTTAGCGGGCGAGCGAAACCTTTCTCTAGATCTACTACGCGAGAGTAATAAAGCTAAAGGACTATATAGATATTATATACCTTTCCTTATAAAGCTCCTTTAAGACGTTAGCGTTAGGACGCTTAAAACGCTTAGTTAAGAACTTATAGAAGGTTTTAAAAAGGGAGGAACTAAGGATATTGCGTTATTCTACTATAAGCTTACTTATATACTATATAAAAGCTCCTTTTGCTAAGAAGGAGAGGTAATATAGGCAAAAGGCGAATAGATCCTTATCTTAGTAAATCCTTAAACGCTTTATAAAAAGATAGACGTTTATATAGATATTCTTTCTATCCTTAAAAGCGATAATACCTAAGTTCTTCGGATTATACTTATTTAGGTTAAAAGTACTAATATTATCCTATTTAAGGCGTTTAGTAATAGCCTTATCGTTATTAGCTAAGGAAGAGGTATAACTTATCTTATAGTGCTTACGAGAGTTCGGATAAGACTTTAAAGGGCGGCGGATAAAACTATTATTAGACTTAAATAAGTTATTATTATTATTATCTAAATCCTTCTATCGACGAGAGTAAAAGGCCTAAGAGTACTTAGATAACTTAGACTAAAGAGAATAATATAAAACCTAAGGTTATTCCTTAAGGTAATACTATTATCTAATAAAGCGCTGCTTAAATAAGCGAAGTATTTCTTATAGATAAAAAAGAGGCTATTCTTTTAATTAACTATTAAAAAGGTCTCTATTAATTATTTACGGGTTAAAAGGCATAGCTTAGACTAGCGGATATACTAAAGTTATCGTAGCGTAAAAAGGAATCTCTTCGTTAGGAAGCTCGCCTATAAAACGAAGATATAAGCGAATTCCCTTTCGCTAAGTATTAGCGTGCTATAGATGCTTTTCCTTTACAAACGGAAGATCTAAAATATTAAAGATAATCTCCGACTTAAAGGCTAAAGAGCCTAAGAGAATATAGGCTTACTTTATATATATTACGTCTATATTAGTAAAGGTCTTAATAACCCTTTCTATAGGCAGTATTTTAATTAACTTAAAGTAGCGGACGGCTTATTTTAATAGGTTATTATAATCTCTATCCTCTATAGCTAGTATAGTAAACTACTTATATAGTACCTCGGTTTCTAAGGATAAGCGAGGACGACGGTAGGCGGGAGGAGGAGGATCTTTATAATTACTCTTAAAGTCCTTAAAGAGAGCGGCGCTATAGATACTATCCGGCAGGGTATATTCTTATATCGGTAAGCGAGGATAAGAGTCGTCTAAGCGAGATATAAACGCTATAGCTTAACGGGCTTTTTTATCCTTAGCTATAGTAATAATAGCTTAAATAAAACGAAGGAAAAAGGCGAAGAGGTCGATAGATAAAAAAGAGGAGGGATTACGAAGAAAGAAGAATTATAGGAGAAGAGAAAAGTCTATAGTAAGAGGTATAAGGTGTTTTAATTTTAGCGTAGGAATAGGTACGTATAGGAAATTAAAAACATAGAGAGAAAATTTTTCCTTATAGCTAATTGCGTAAGGACTTAAGAATAAAAAACTAAGCAATAGGCCTTAGTTTTAATAATGCTTAGAAAGGCAAGCCTCGTCGGATCGTAAGGCTTATATTAGAGGTTATATAAGCGTGCTAGCTAAGGTTATATAAGCTAGTTATACTATAGGTATTAGAAGCCTTTAAGCGGCTTTTAACAAATAGTAAGAGCTTTAAGAAGCTTTTAGCGAACGTATCGTAGTAAAGCGAAGCTCTAGAGATAGGAAGGGCGTTCCTAATAGTAGCTTTAAGGCAGAAGGTGCGAATTACTACTAATTTAATATATTAAGCACTAAGAATATATATATAAAGAAGGATAATTCTATTAGGTAGGCGTAAGCCCTAAGAGCTAGGAATAGCTCCCTACTATCTTATCTATAGCTAATTATATTAGCCCCGGTATATAGTATAAAGGATGCTTTATATATATTAAAGGCCTTATCCTTAACTAGCGCTAGTTAGGCGTAAATAGCTAATAGCGCGTCTAAAATACCGTAGTCCCTTAGGACTATAAAAATGCCCTTAAGGAGTAATATTTAGTCTAAGTGCCTAACGTTAACCTAATACGCAATAGGGCCGAAGTCTTTAGACAACTCGTTAGCTATCTAAGTAGGCTAGAGGTTATATAGTATCTATCTAATAAGAAACGCGGATTATATCTATTAAAGCTTTTAAAGGATAGTATAGTCCGCTTAATATAACTTTTATTTAGGCTTTATAGTAATCTTATTTCGGTTATTAGTTACTATATCGTTAACGTCTTTAGTAGCTTTCGCTTAAGGCTAAATGCTTTTATAAGAGTTTTAATAGCTCGATTATAAGTAGTATTATACAGAACGTATATAGGATAGTCGAAGTTTAAATATAGGTTAAGACCTCGTTTTAGGAATATATACTAGTTAACGGCTCTATCGTTATAGTATAGGAAAGGCTTTACCGGCAGCTAGTGCTATTATAGTAAAACCGGTTGCTAAACGGGTTGCTTATACTACGGCTAAGCCATTTGCCCTTACTATTACTAATTTAAACGAGTAAATCACTACTCGCTTATAAGGTTAGTAGTAGGCGTTGCTATAGTACTTTAGTTAGGTAGGTCTACGGGAGGAGTAAGAGGCGATAAATAGTCTAGCATAAGAGGTATAAGAGGAACGGGAATAAGCCCTAAAGCTAAAGAGCCGGTAGTAGGTAGTAGTAGAAAAGGAGGTGCTTATACTTAAAAAAGACTAGTTAAGCGCTCCTCTATACGCTTTATTTAAGCAGCTTAACGCTTTAGCTAAGTAGCTTAATGCTCCTTAAGACGATTTATCTAAGTGATTTAGTTATCTTCTAGCTATTTAAGCTAATTAGCTTACTATCGAGACTACTAACGTATTTTACCGCGAAGTTCTTTACGTAAGTTGTTAAGGTAAATATTAAAGACTTCGTTTTAGCGGGTTATCTTTTAGTCTACCTATCTTCTTAAGCTAGCGACTAAACTCGTCCTATTCGGCTTAAGGCCGATAGTAGAGCTTACTATAGAGCCTTAGCGAGAGCCTTAGTCTACTCCGAGCTCGTCCTTAGACGGCGAATTCGGCGGTAACGCTGCCGATATATTATACAACGTTAGGCTTATGCAACGTTAAGCGAAAGAAAAATAGAGTAGAATATATGTTTAAGGTAATACGATAGGTCTACGTAACGTAAACGCTAGGATGCGTGATTCGTCCGATTTTTTAAAGAGGCTAAGTTTTGCTCTTTAAAAATACGTATTTTTAAGGCCTTTTAAAGGTCGGATCGGGCACAACAGAAAGTCTCGTGGCTTCCGGCTAAGGGAAGCTTCGTTAAGACTATATTCTATATGTGTTAATTAACTAGCTAAGGTTATAGGCGCTTAGGGCTTTAGGGAAAACCCTGCAGCGGGGCGCTGACTAATGCGCCCACCCAATGGGGATCCTCAAGCGTCTCTCTCGCCCCCTTACACGTCAAGGCCCATCTTCATCTCTCGGTCGCCAAGCCACACACACTCCTGCGCACCCGAACCCGCACCCGTCCACAAGACTCGCACCTCTCAAAAAAAGACGGAATACCCGACTCATCGCTCGGCCCCGCGGGGAAAACATCCAGGGCGGACCAGAGCAAGCAGGCGCAAGAAGAAACCCGGCGAACAAGGCAATGCTCCGCCGCCCGCCCACGACGCTCACCATCACGGCCGAGGACGTGGCCGCCTACGAGGACCGCCGCGCGGCCGAGGCCCAGCACGCCGAGGCCCAGCAGCGGCAGCCCGACGCCGCCGCCCGGAACCAGCAGCAGCCCGCCGCCGCCCAGAGCCAGCAGCAGCAGCCCGACGCCGCCGCCCGGCAACAGCAGCAGGCGAGCCCGCGCCGCGACCGCGATGAGCGCATTGGCGTGACGCGCAGCGTCGCCCACTGATGGGGGGGCGGTGCGAGACTGCGCCGCGAGGAGGAGGGTTGGGCGCGCGGGCGTGGCGGTTGGATGAGTCGACGGTGGGCGCGCCGTGGCGAGGGGGACGGCTGGCTGGTCGGGTCTTGGGTCTTGACGACGTCCATGTGCTGTCGGACGACTGCCAAGAGTCTCGGGTCCTGCGCCATGGGGCCACGATCCCCTTCCCCCGGACAGCACAAGACCGTCACAGAGGCTCAAGGGCGCTTCGAGACTGCGACGGGCCCGGGGTGGACGGCCAAGACGGCGCATGAGCCCACGATGCCCAGGCTTGTCGACAACTGGATAGACTGGATAGGCACCAGAGCATATCTCTCTACTCAAGGTGCTCCTTGGCCTGAAGGTGCTCCTTGGCCTGCAAAACCCAAAGCTAAATTCAAGCACCATCAATGTACGGATACTCGCCTCGAATATACAATTTGCGCAATGCTTCTCTCCCCACGGTAACAAATGCTCCGTCGCCCATGCAAACCAATTCCATGTCGCAAGTCCAAGCAAGCCAAGCTGGATGGCTATCCCATGCCTCACTCAGCCCTTTCTGGCCAGGTAGACCCAAAACACCACGGCCATCCACGTCGTCCTCCACGTCGTCGTCCACATCTCCCTGCCAAACGTGCCCAGCACCCGCCGCCCCGCCGCCGTCTTCCACTCCTTGCCGCCGTCGTAAAAGTCGCTGTCCAGCTTGATGCGCGGCCCGCCCTCCTCGCCGGCCCAGCCCCACCGACCCTTCTTGGACGACCACCGCGAGCCCCTCTCCGTCGCCGCCGGGCCGTTGCGCGCCCCCGACGTCGCCGCCGCCACCGGCCGAGAGGGCGCGCGTCGTGGCGGCGCCACTGGCGGCTCCGTCTTTGCCTTTTCTTGGTAGACGGGCAGCACGGCCGCGCGTGCCTTGTCCGCCTCGAGTGCAAACGGCTGCAGGTGGAGAATGGGCACGAGCAAGGCTCGCGCGGCGAGGGCGACGAGGGTGAGCATGGCAAAAGCCGCGTACCTGACGTAGGTGCCCATCTGGTTCGGTAGCAGGCAGAGGTGCGTCTGCAGCGTCTTCTCGGGCGCCCCGGGCACCGGTTTCCCGTCGGCGCCGACGGGGTTGTAGAGGCTGGCCATGACGAAGCCCGGCGTGGGCACGCCCATGGCCATGCTGAAGCTCTTGACGGTAATCTCCCGCACGCGGCCCCTCGACTCCGAGTGCACCAGCTCGCAGTAGTCGTGATCGTCGCCGGAAAAGACGTGCGTGACGTTGCCCACGCTCTCGACGAGCTTGGCCGAGTCCTCCTGGCTCAGCACGTTCTGGTACTGGTAGCCGGCCGACACCGAGATGGCGTTGCCGTGGTCCGGGCTCACCGGACCGGACTGGCCCCTGGGCGGCTTCGTCGGCGGCCAGTGCTCGCGGTGCGGACCGCATGGCGTCCCCGTGTCGCGATACAGCGGGACGTGCGTAAGGAGGATCGTGGGCCAGTCGGGGCCATTGGTCTCGCCCTCGTTGGGCCGCTGGCCGACGTCTGCGCGGCCCAGGTGCTCCACCTTGTGACTGAATCTCGGTGCGGGCCCCACGTCGTGCCACGCCCTCAGCTCCTTCTGGACCGCCCGCCGTTTGGTGGACTGGACCTTGCCCAGGAACTCGTTGACGGGCCCGTATATGCTTCGCAAGTCGTGGCTGTCCTTGTACGAGGACGTGTCGGCGCTCAACGAGACGGTGTCGACGGACACGATTGTGTGGTTCCCAACCACGTCGACGCGGTTGACATCGCCAAAGAAGGCGCTGAAGCGGTCGCGGACAGGGACCTGGACCTGGGCGCCGAAGCCCAGATCGTGGTTGCCCGGCAAGCTTGCGACGAGCTTCCGCCCCCTCTGCCACGGCCCCGGAGCGTCGCCGCCGACGTTCCACGAGTCGGCAAAGATGGCGTTGAAGCGCCGGTACTCGCGAAGCCAGTAGTCGTCGCCGTACTTGCGATGCCACGTCTTGATCCACTTCTTCTCCTGGCCGGACCGGTCGTTGCCCCATTTGGGGTCCACGAAGCCGCCCGTCCGCGTCTTCCACTCGCGCCCGCCGTCGAAGAGATCGCCGAGGAAGAAGAGGCTGTCGGGATGGAGCTGGCGCTGGAGCGCCGCGAAGCCCCGCCGCATGTAGTTGTCGGTGATGACGAGGGTCAGGGCCGATAGCGGCCACGGGCGGCCCGGGTACGAGTGCGCATCGATGATTTGAGGGTCGGCGACCAAGATCAAGTGGTGAGGGCTCGCTCCTTTGGGCTGTCGGTTCGGCTCCGTCAGCAAGGATCAGCTTGGGGGCTTAGGAGGCTTGGGGGCAGAGCCGCCACCTACCCATTTCTCCCACTTCTTCCAGGCGCAGTCGTCGACCTTGCTTTCAAAGACCCAGCGCTCTCCCCACAAGAGTATCACCATCCACACGAGCACCAGCGCGTGCGGGAAGCTCAGCAGCCGCCGGGGCGCCAGATTCCTGCCCATTCGACCCAGGACCCTGCGCGTCAGCACCGTCGCCGAGTGCCTCCCCGGGCCGCAAGCCCATGTCCAGAGTAGCTGCGCCCATCGCCACGACGTCAGGTACAGCCTGTGCAGCTGGGACACGTTTCGACGATGCATTGTCGTCGTCGTCGTCGTCGTCATGGCCCGTCAGCAGGCCATGGCCCCTCTATTCCCACTCGACGAAAAGGGGTTGACACCAACGAGCGAGACACGGCACAGGGGACTTCGTTGTTGATTCGACTCGACGAGTAGTAGATGGCGATGGCAATAGCAGTGGCGGCGTTGAGCGATGAGTGATTGGCGAGAGGAGCGATTCGAACAAAGAGAAACTGCTAAAAGCCAAAAAGCCAAAACGGGGACATCAAACACGGACTCCTGCGGCTGGGTCGGGCGACTAGGTTTCCCGACCCACAGGCCGTGCCGCCCCGCCCGCTCACTAATCACTAATACACAACCACTAATCAGTTAAGAGTTAAGAGTTAAGTTTACGTACAGAAGGTGGGCGAACACGCTAGTATTCGTACCCACAGCCTATCCTGGACGAGATGGCTTCATCATCAGTCGGGCTCAACGTATGTAGTGCACTGTGAGTGACCTGGGTACCCAAGACACATAATCCTAATAAAAAGTACTTCCCCTTCTTTTTCCCCCATGAAGCCTCGACGCCCTACCCGTCTTTGCCAATTGCCCAAAGAAAAAGACTGGTTCAACCAGGACCGTAGCCGTCTCATCGCACCAGGTGTTCCTCGTCGTCCTCGTCGTCCTCGTCACTCATCACGTCGTCCTCGTAATCATTGGACTTGGCCCTCGCCGCCTCCTTCCTAAAGCTAAACAGCCTCTTGAGTCCGCTCGCCTCGGCCCCGCCGCCTTTTTGCGCCAAGTCATCCTCGGCAGGGTCATACTCGTACTGCAGCCGAGGCACCAGTATCCGGTAGGGGATCGTGATCCCGGCCGGGTCCTGGCTGTTGACCTCGACGTTGAGTATGATATCCAGTCCCTCCTCCAGGTCTACTTGATACTTGTCGGCCTGCCGCATCTGTTTCGCCGACAGCCCAGTCGGCGTCCTGTGGAAACGTGGCATCACTGCCATGTCCGGCTCGCTGCGGCCCGCCACCGCCGGCGCCGGCTGCTTGTCCATTGTCTGCGCTCTGCGCGGCGGCCGAGAGGTGAACTGCGACTCGTCCCCCACTGAAAACTCATCCTGCCCAGCACCGGCGCCCCGGACACTGGAAGCGTGGGCTGCATGAGGCGGAGCGTACACATCGTCGGGGTAACCATCGCCGCCGCCCCGGAGGCCGTTGACGCGGCCGCCGTCAAGCCGACTCTCGCTGGTGTGCCGCCCGGGCTCTGGGTATTCTCTCGCCTGGGCCTCGCCGCGGCCAAGTGACATGCTTCTGCTCAGCAGACCTGGACGCTGCCTGTCAGTCGAGTTGCGACGGGAAAGGCTGCGGAACAGGCCTATCCTGCCCGACACGGGCGGCCGGGAGTCTCGCAAAGACGCCCGAGTTCCGTCTGGACGGCTCGACTTTGATTTGCGCCGCCAAGACAGTCTCCGAAGAAGCCCCCCTCCCACGCCAGGCGGTGGGCTCCGGCTTGCGTCACGAGTGGACATTGGAGGTGTTGGTGGTGGCGTGGTGCCTGGGGTCCACTGGCGAATCGAGCACCAATTCCGATGGGGCAGGAGGTGCTTGTTGCTCCTAGATCTGCCGTCGACGCCCTCTCTAAATAGAGGAATCATGCCCTCGTCTGTTTGCTTGTCAAAATGATGTACCTTGTTCCGCTTGTTGAGAGTATCCGCCATCAAGTCCGACGGCGGTGCGTTGGCCACGGCCGATGATATGATGTTTGGCATATATCTCGGATCCTTATGCTTGGCGAGCCCGAGCTTGGGGTTCGAGTACAACTGGCCTACCGCGGCCATACTGACGTTGCCACTGTCCCGGAAAGAGGCACGTTAGCGGACAAAACAGCAACTGGGCTCTCTCGCTGGGCCCTCGGCGGTGACGTACCTCAAGACGGTGATCCGCATGGACTTGTCGATGGCCAGATCCTGCAAATCTTCAATGATGATACTGCGCTCATGTTTGTGGTTCCGGGCAACCCAGTGGCCGTTGACGTCGTCGAGCATCTCGGCGCGGCTGTCCATGGGATCAAGTGATTTGCCAAAGACGCCGGTCCTGCCCAAGGCCTTGACGGGGCTCATGAGTTTCGAGGTAAAGCTGCGGGTTTGTCAGTAATCGTCACCATTGCAGCCCACCGACACGAGGGCGACTCACAGGCTCTCCAACCAGTCAAACCGGGGATAGGCAATGGGGAGGGCCGAGAGCACTAGGAGATGTTCAATCTGGCCCCGTCGTATCTCTGCGTACAGTCGGTTCATAATCTTTTCCCACGTCTTCTCCCGCATCACATGGTACTCGGTCCGTTCCGTGCGGCAGTCAACGGCGAGCATGGCGACCTTGCCTCCCAGGGACAAGAACAAGCTGCGACTCAGCTCGTGGATGTAGGGGCCCGGCTGCAGTCCAAGGATCCAGCTCGGCTCCGAGGTTTCCGTCTCAGTGACCAAGCTTTGATGCTGGAAGAGCATGTAATACTTAAAGGCCACGGACCCCAGCCCGCAAAAGACTGGCCCATTCATGTCGTGGTGGGGATAAGATCCGTAGCCGTCCAAGACGTCATGGTCGTCGTACATGTTGATCATGGCTATCTGCGAGGCGGCGAGGCCATAGAGGCCCTGAGAAAACCACATGCAGTAGCGCTCGAGGTAGAATGCCTCCAGCTCGTCTTGCATCTCCGCTGTGAATGGCGTGCTTTCCTTCTCCAGAGGGTCATTCATTTCGAGCCAGTCGCCGACGAGGTCGCACTCATACGCGACGGCGTCGTTGTAAATCTGGTTGCCGCCACCCACCATGACGTGGAACGGCTGCGATTGGTGCGTGTTCAACATATCGCGCCACATCGGATCCGGACCACTCAGCTCGTCGGGCCTGGCACCGGCGCCGAAGCCGTTGCCGCTGTAGAACATGATGTTCATTGCCCGGCCTCGGGGCGGGACCCAGAAGGCCATGCAGGGGCCGCGATTGATGCGATAGGCGATGCGCTGCTGCTTGTCACGCAACTCGACTTCGATGTTGAACCGCCAAAAGGTACAGCCTCGTTCGCTGTGGAGGCGGAATCCTCTCACGTCCTTGTACTTTTGCAGCTTTTCGCCATCTGCGTTGGCGGCCTTGATGCGACGGGCGAAAGACCCGGGCGGGTCCGTCGAGCCATCCGTGGGCGACACTTCGGGCGGGCTTCTTGTCGTCTCGAACAGGCCATTGACTGTCTCGTCACGCGAGATGTCTCGGGCTTCATCAATATGCTCCACTGGTCGCACGTACAATGTCTCGCCCCTGCGGCCCAGCTTTGGGTGGCCAGCGATCGGGTCCACGTACTCTGGTGGTAGTTCCCCGTCCACCTGCTCAGGGGGAGGTGGAAGCAAAGCCACGTTCTGGACAAAGAGACGAAGCATTGGAGCGATCTCGTAGGACGACTCGGAGTCTTTGGTGACGATCATGACGCTGCCTCTCCACGTCTCTCGTTCGGCCACGACACCATCGCCGCGGGGGGGTCGTACGGGAAATCTCTCGCGGCGAGTGCCGCAGTATCTCAAGAGCGGGCCGCAATTGAGATACAGAGGCGGCTTGAATCGCGTTGGGGCTGAGGGCCGGCATCAGCATGTCGTATCAGGAGGGTGCTCGAGCAGCCAAACTCACCGCTTGTATCATCATACTCCCCATCAAAAGCCTCGGCTCGGCGCTGCGTGTGGGCGCGATTGTCGCCTTGGCCTCGACCACCGCCCTCCCACCATGCCTTGTTCTTATCGGCCGCGGATGGCTGCTCGTGCCTGAGATCCAAGAGTGTGCCAGAAAGAGTCCCCGTCGTGCCCTTTTTCCATTCGTCCATCCACTCCGGCGGCTGATACAATCCGGCCCCAGGACGCAGGTTTTCGACATGTTCATCGGGGGACCTGGTGCCCTGTTGATCATGCAAAGCTTCCGACGACTGGCTGCCCCGTCGATGGAGAGACTCGGAGGGAGCGACCGCGCCCTGCTGAGCCGCAGCCCGGGCCTCAACTGCCTGAGCCGGGTTCAAGGTTTGGCCTCTTGCGTTCCCTGAGAAACCATCACCTGGGGGCCCGTAATCCCTGCCGTAAACCGGCTCAGGAGCCTGGCGGCGCATGCCCTGAGCAGGTTCCCACGCTGGGTATCTGCCGTCCCCACCAAAGGTACGGATATGCCTCGTTTCTGGTAAAGGCAAGGGTATTGGAGGGAGCTCCTTGTTTCTAGTCGACAACGGAAGAGCCTGGGATGGCAGCTCCTGGAACACTTGGGCGGTCGGACGGCTCAGCCCCCGGGCCGTGCCGGCGGCTCTCGGTTCATGATGACGAGTGTCCCCCGGCGGCTCTTTTCTCAGCTTGCTGTTCCCTCTGCGGGCCATGGACAGGCCCTCGTCACCTGTAGCGGGCCATGGATCTGTTTCCTCACTTGGCAGCGTTGGCTCGTTTCGCGAAGCACGCTCGCGGAAGCTGAGATTACGTTGAGGAACTCCGGGTCCTTGTGTAGCCGGCAGTTGCGCCGCTGTCGTTGTTTGATGCGGAGCAGTGTCGTGGTGATGGCCAATGGGGTCACGAGACTGAAATTGAGACGGCGGTGTGGGCGGTGTCCGTGGAACAGGAACTTCCCATTGGGGCTGGGGAAGAGCGGTTGCGGGCAGGGAGGCGGATGCCGTGGACGGAGCAGCTGGCGAGGGTAGGACTTCTCGATCGTTGTCGTAGTCGGCGGGTGGGTGTCGATCGTGAGACCGGACTTGCTGGCTAGCAGGCGCGTCGGCGGCCCGGATCGCGGCTCTCTGTCTGGCTCTCTGTTCTGCCGCCTCCACCCTGGCCCTCTTCTCCTCCTTAGTCATGCTATCAAGCGTCAGCTCCAGCTTTTGAAGAGGTGATCGGCCGCTTGCGAACATTCTACGGCGCTCCGATGATGCAGTCAACGATGGTCTGGATTGGGCAGCCGAGTCTTGGCTGACGGCGGGGCCATCTCTCCTGGCGGACATGTCGTGGATTGGTCGCTGATGGGGCATCGCATGGGCATCATGACTCGAGTCGTAGGGTCTTTGAAGTTCCAGTTCGCCCTGCTGGGACGGGGGGGCGGCGTTTGTCAAGGTGGCATAGGTGTAGGGGGGGCCATCGTTGACATGTGTGTATGGGTAGTTGACGGGCGGGCGGCGCGAGACATCGGGCGCAGATGGAGAAGTCGGGAGGCATAAAGGGTCACCATGATGGGCGGCAGAACGATTCGCCCGGGCATCCAAGACGGGCTGTTGTTGGCCGGCAGTGCGGTGGTGCGAGGGCGGTCTTGGACCCATGCCCTGAACAGCAAAGTTCGGTTCCGCCGCTGAGCGTGGGTCAAAGGGGGGCTCGGCGGCTGTCGTTTGAGGCAAAGGGCGAATCGACTTGCGACGAGGCGGCGCCGTGTCCGTGGACTGTCGGTAGTCTGGCGGTGGCGGCGGGTAGTAGTCGTTGTCGTCTGGCGACATGCGCCGGCCGCCGTCTCTGGCGACGTTGGGCTCGGGCAGCTGGCCCCAGTATGGAGCGGACATGGCGATGGTGTGCCGGCCAGGACTCGGTGGCGGTGGCGGAGGTGACGGATGGGAGCGGAAGCCGGGTGCTTCTACTTCGTATGTGTCTATGTGTGCAGAGGAGCCGACGTCGGACAGCCCAGACTCGAGTCTCGGCGGCCAGAGCTCACGACGATGCGAGGCACCATGCTAGGGATGCTGTGCAGAAAGAAATCAGGCGGCGCGGAGCTGCAGGCGGCCGCAGCGGACTTTCCTTATCAAGGACTCGGCCATTGGGCAGGGAAATGGAACATGGAAGCTTGGCCGTGGGCAAGGGGTTTCGATTGGAAGTCCCTTGGCCGCGCCCAAGCCTGACCGGGCTCCGTGCTCCCACGTTATACTGTATGTACATGCGGCCGAAGCTGAGCTATTCTCCAACTCATGCTGGCGGACAGACGGCGGACAGACGGCGGGCAGACGGCGTTGGGAAGAAGGCCGACGGCTAGGAAGCGAATGGCTGCAGTCGTCGCCGATCCATGGGAGAGTCGGGTACAGTGCTGCAGGTGAGTAGCACTGCCTTTGACCTTTGTGAATATCAGGTGGCTGGAGAGGAGAGGCCCGAAGTCTGAGGTGGTGACGAGACCATGGCTGCAGGTACCGAAGCTCTGGGGGTACAGGGGCGGCTGGGGGTACCTCTGTGAAGGGCCTTGTCGCACAAAGCAAGAAACATGTGGCCGGCGATTTATTGACACTTTGAGCACTCGAGAATTTTGAGACGAGCATAACAAAAGAAAAGAAACGGGAGATTGATGAGAGCTGTGGAGAAAGAAACGGGACATTGAGAGCTGTGGAGAGCAGCCCTCGTTATTTGTCAGCCATCGTTGCCCTAGCTTCTGCTTCCTCCCTACTTCGTAGGTTACTATTCGTATCCACCCTCTTCGCCTCAATAGTTTGCTTGTTACGGATAGTAGTAGTCAAGGCCTTGACCTTTGTCAATATCAGGTGGCTGGAGAGGCTCATTCTGAGGTGGTGACGAGACGAGACCACGGGTGAGTGCCCCCGCTGACGCGTCACTTCCTTTTTTCGACTCCATAACAACGCCTTCTTGATGGCGCGTTACAAGGGCAAAAGGACGAAGAACTTGGACTATTTGGCCTCACGGTTTGCAGTCGTTCCTCCCTGCCTGCAAAATAGAAGCTAACTATCAAAATAGGCGCAACGAGAGCTTGGACAAAGGAAAAGGGAGCTCAAGTTAAAATGCCACTCTAATGTCGAGGCCGTACGAATACTCATCCAACTTACAGGAAAGGGAGCGCCCTCCTCTTGTAAGAGCTGTTTAAAAAATAAACGAGGGCCGTTTCTGGGCCGTTTCCAGGTCCCCGGGCTTTCGAGCGGAGCATGTGGGAACTGCCAGTGCTCTGGAACGACGAGCGCCGCCGCGTCATGCTCGTCGACTTGGACCGCGCCAACCTCCTCCCAGCTCCCAAACACAAGCAGCTATTCCAGTTATCCCGGGATAAGAGGAAGCGTCAGAGAGACGGGTTTGGAGCTCGTAGCAGGAAACGCGGCTTGCTACGAGATCATTTGCAAGTTGTGGAATAGCCTTTCGTATCTTTTCCGTTCCTGCTGCTCGAAGCCTTACTGACTATAGCTACCCTAATTTTCCTCTCAACCGGACCGCTTGACCTTGGCGCATACGTTGAATGGGGCATGAGTCTGACCCAGAGCTTCCGCAACCGCCGTGGCTTCTGTCACGATTTCCCGAGGCGATGAACATGCTGCCTCGTTAATATGGTCAACCAACTGCCCCAACCGTGGCAAGCTTGACATGTGTAGTTGAAGGTGTTAGGGACTGTACCCGAACCAACAAACAGCATCAGGCACCTGGCGTGCTCCGGGCAAACGGCGCGGTACAGACGGGACAGACGAGGCAGGGGTCGGACGGGTGCACGCTGCCGGGATGAATGAATGCGTGGCTCCCAGGGCTCCCGGCCGCGTACATACGTGTATATCCATTATAGAATAGACTCGAGTCTTTCTTTCATCTATCCCTCCCATCTACCGAGGTACTGTAACAAGCCCGCCGCCAGGTCATCTCGTATCGCGTAATCCATCGCCATGAGCAACGCCACAGAAACCCCCCCCAAGCAGCCTGCGCCTTGCCTCTCAAACGCCCCGAAAAGAATAAAGCAAACCCTCCAAGGTATAGGTAAACGCCCTCTAAATGCACATATATGCCAAACACAAGCAAAGAGACTCGTATCGCTCAGAAAACACCGCCCGAGATATATTGCCTCTCCCAGCGCAAAAACTCGTCGAGGTCGTGCTCCAGGTTGCACCCCATGGGCACTCTTTCCGCCAGGCCCTCGGACACGTCTTCCGGTACCTCCTCCCCGACCACCAGCGGCCTGGACGGCCCCCGCTTCGAGGTCCGGCCGAGCAGCTCGTGCCGTTTCTGCTGCTCTTGCCCCGGCGCGTACCGCCGTATGCAGGCATTGCTGCTGCGGAAGAACCTGACCATGTCCGTGGCCGCGTCCGCCTCGCCGTGCCAACCACCGTCACGCGGCAACGGCCTCTCACTCTGCACGGGAATAGGGAGGTTCGTGTCCGAGTTGACCGTCGACGTCGACGACGAGTAGATGTTATGCGGCGGGTCCAGCGGCGGTATGCCGTTGGCGGCAATCAGTTGTCCCGGCGTCTCAAAGCCAAACGTTTCGAACCATTCAGCCATGTCGTCGGCCATTTGGTTCTGGTCGTCCTCGTACAAGCCCGACATCAAGTCGCCTGCTCCTCCCAAAATGGCCATCTGAAACGCTGTCCAGTCCACAGTCTCGTCCACGTCCTCGGCGCATCCTTTGCGCTTGCCTGCCTCCGGTCTCTCAAAGGAGATTGGTCCGTGGCGGAAAGCCCGGTTCGCCGACGAAAGGGGCGTGCTCTTGAGGTAGATCCTTTCTTCCTTTTCCTTTGGCTTCCCTTCTCCCTTGTCCTCGACCGTTTCCTGCCTAGCTCGGCACCGTCGCCTCGTCCCCGGCCGACGTCGCAAGCTACCAGGGGCGGCGCAAAAGGCTTCATGTATCGTGGGTAGCCGTGCTGGTTGTGCCGTTCTTGCCCCCGGTCGCGAGTTGCTCTTTGAGGGAGGCGAGGGAAAGGCAAGGTCGCCGATGGTTATGGCCGCTGTTCCATCCGCCTCATCGTTTTGGGGCGCGGCGCCCTTGGGCGCCTGAAAGTCGGTGCGCACAACATCCTCATCAATGACAGCGGCCGCAGCTTGGTGTGCGGCGGCTGACGGGTATGAATCCGCCACACCTGCCACCGTGTCCATGAGGCTCTCAAGGTGAAAGGGCCCAACGGACTGGTCTGAGAGGTCAGTCAGGGTGCTTCGATTCGACTCCGTCGAAGATCGGCACTCGCGCAGCAACCTGGCCTCGGCCTCCTGGGCTTCCTCCCGACCCCGTTTGAGCTCCTCCATGCGGCCTGGGGTTAGCATCTCGTCGGCCACGACGCGCTTAAAGCGCTGGCTCAGAGCGCTGCCGACACTCTCGGCTAGTGTCCAAGGGATGGTCTTTGCCTGGAAGCGAGCGCCTCCAAAGACATCGCGTCCGGCTTTCCTACCTCGCTTCCTTCGCTGAGACTTGGTGACGGATGTTTTGCGAGCTAGTGGCTTTATTTCAGAGAGCCCTTTTTTGTTGCGCTGGTCTTTGCTGGAAGGGGTTTGCGATTGTTCCGACGCACTGGAGCGTGTTGGAACTCCAACAAGGGACGATGGTGCAGCCGGTTCAATGATGTCGAGGAGCCAAGAGGTCAGGTGGGTCTCGCTGACGACATGGCCGACGGCCTCGAAAGCGTGTTCCGTTTCTTGAATCAGTTGCTGGACGTTGGCGGTCCATTTCTCGTCCGACAGCTCGCCCACTGGAGTCGGGCTGCGCTCCGCGACGATGTGGGACATTTTGGGCGGGCCAGCTTTTGCCGGCAAGGGCAATAGCGCCAATAGATCTGGATGGGCTTCGGCGGCGCCGTGGCCGAGGTTGTCGTGGGATGCAGTCGATGCACGGCGCCTCGACGGACCGGAAGTCGTGCCCGGGTCCGACGCTTCCTTTATGGAGGCAGCCATGCGCCTGTCGAAAGCCCCAAGCGTGCGGCCTTGGCCGTGGCTATGCAAGTCGGCCGAGGACGGCAGAGAGGTGGATAGAATGGGAGGAAGTGGTGCCGAGATTTCATGGAGTTCACGTCCGCTCCGGATGATGACGGGGGGGCTATGGGGTCTCCGCCAGCTCATGGGCGGAAGCCACGAAAGAGACGACCTGGAAGACTTTTTGGAAACCGTGTCGCTCAGAGGGGCACGCTCCGAGATGGAGGGTCGATGTTGGCTTATACGGGGGATGCTGTCGGCCGATTTGGACGAGCGGTGGACCGAGAACCGGCCGATGGAGAGGCTGTCCATGATGACGTCCGGTCTGACCGGGAAGGGGGCAAGGTGGGAGTGCAGAAAGTCGTGACCTGTTAGTTTTGAGCGCATCCAGCCAAGGAGATTTAGGGGCTCGCGGGCGGGAGACGAGTTCGGATCAGGGCCGGGTCGCACAGGCTCGGCTGGCACAAGAGGTTTCAGCAGGATTGGAGATGAAAGGAGGATTCGGGGCCGGGGAGGGGGGGCGGAGGCATGATATCGGATGAGGGTGAGAACCGAGTGGGTGCAAGCAAGGCCTCACCCCCCCTCCTCGGCACTGGGGGGACAAATAAAGGGAGCAAGCGGACGGGTCCTGGTGTGTGCGTGTGTGCGCAGCATACTCCGTACTCTGTACAGAGCAGTCGTCGATGGCTTTCCGTAGACACTGGGTGGTGGTGGGCTGCTATTCTGGCTCGAAGCAACATGCCCCCCCCCAGGCAGAACTACCTAGCCCGTTTGGTTTCTTTGAAGCGGGACTTCCAGGTTGGGCTACCTTGGTTCCTCGCTACCACGATCCAACAAGGACGGCATTGTTGACTAGGTGCCGCAGGGACCAGCATGGGCACCAGGCTTTGCCTCTTGGCTCATGGCCCTGGCTGTTGGGCGGTTTGCGTTTGGACCAAGGCCATCTGGGGTCACGCCCTCTCGCACGGGAAGCTCGGGGCCATCAACAAGGTGCTCCTCTCTCTTATCCCCGGCAGTTGTTTCCCATGGAGCCTTCCGGCCGCCACCGGGAGCGCGCGTGGAGAGTCAGCTTCGGCCTGCGAATCCAGAGCCGGGGGCTGAAGGACGCTGCGCAGCCACTCGGCAACGCCAACGTCATCCTGTCAGTTTGTCGGCCGGTGTGGCTGGCTGTCAGATGTGCAGTATGCAGTCGAGCCAAGAGCGGGCTATGGCGGACTGGAAAATCCGCCAAGGTCGAATCGAGGCATTGTCCTCTTCCCGAGTCCGACGTCATGGCGAGATGCTTGGCTGCCGGGAAAGCACTGGAGAAGCGGAGAAGAGACGGGACCACGTGTGACGGGCTATTCATGCACGCAGAAAAGATGGGTGTAGTATGTACAAGCTCAGACGTACGTTGGATCTGGACGTTGCTGAATCGTGGAGCCCATCGCCTTGTCGATGAGCCTGATGCAGCTGCCTGGGGAGCGGCGATACGTACTTCGTACCCCAAGGCCACGAGGGCGCCGCAAGCGAGAGACAAAGGCGGGTGAATCAAAGGCGTATCCCATGACCTCCGTTTTCATTCTCCTCTGCTCCTCGGCCTCGGTTGCAATCTTGTCGTTGAGAAACGGCCCATGGAGACTATTTTTTGGGCATAGCGCAGCAGCAGGAGGGGGGACATTTCAGCTCGCCACCTTGTATAGCAAAAAGCCCATCCATGATGAATGCATGGGATCGATGGCCCGGGTGGGTTTTTTCTCTGGTGGGACATGGGTTTTGGCTTGCGCGAGCCGCCTCGGCCTCGCTTGGGGCCGAAGGGAGGCCTCGGCTCAGCTGCCTCCGCCCGCGGTCGAGCCAGGCGACAGGGAGACTGCTGCTTGCTGCTGCTGCTGCTGTCATGCATGCATGGGTGTGTGCGTCTGCAGGGTGGGTGGCTGTCCGTGGGAGAAGATGAGCATGACGATGATTTGCGAGTTGTCCTCGCGCAGGGAGGCCGCTTCCTTCCACGATGGGCTCTCTGCGCATTAGTCACCCCTCCAGGTGGAAAACGGCCCGTGCCGTCGTCAGTCCGTGCGGCGCGTTGCCAGAGCGTTGCCAGGGCATCTTGGCTCTGTATTACAGCGCTTTCCATAGGTGCATTTGGTCGCTTACTTGTACATACTTCGTACGTGCCAGCCCAAGGTGAGCGTCTCGAGAGGCGACGGCCACATGCAGCAGCAGCAGCATCTGGTCGTCAATAATAACACACAGACACCCAACCAGACTTCATCACTTTGCTCTCCATGGCGACGAACCGAGTCCGTCCACCTTCCCCACCAGCCCCTCCCCCGCTTTCGCCCTGTCTGTCGGTTTGCCTTGTCGGTTTGCCTTTTTCCCCTCCTTGATGGGGCAATTGTCCCTCGTTTCTTGGCTGCTCGGAAGGCAGGGGAAAAGCAAACAGAAAGAAAGGAGAGAGGAAAAGTCGCGGGTGCCCGGACAACGCCAGGCGCTCTCTCACGCTCATTCCACAAGGCTCCCCGTCGGCCCGGAGCATGGGCCTAGAGCCGCCCGTGGCAACGGCGAGGAAACACCCTCTTGTCCTTGATTTTTGATATTTTCTTGCCTCTTTCCGGGTTGGGCTCCAATCATGTACGGCACGGGACCACAGGAGCTTGGCTCTCGACGGATGCATTGGCCAACCGCTCTTGACAAGAACCCGCGGCCAACAGTTCATGCCATGTCGACCTCCGACTTCGCCGCAACCCGTTGCCATCAAGTCTTGCTCCCGTGGCCGGCTGTGAAAACGAAAATAAATGATCAAATTGGGAGCCATACAGGATCCCGTTCCATGCAACTGCATGGATGGACGGGCGAATGCATGCAAGCCGTGGACATGGATGGCATCCTCACACGTGTGAGCGAGACAAAGTTCCCCGGTCCTTCAGCCCTGAGGCGGCGGCATCTCGCCGAACCGGAAGAGATGCTAGAGATGCTTCGCCCTGGTGTGTGGATGGCACTGTATTGTGGTACCCTTGAATATCCGACCAATTGACTCGAGATGGAAACAAAAGAGAGCAAGGGAAAAAAGAAAGCAAGTCGTTTCATGCTCTGTTGCGCAACGTGATATCCAGACTCTTGGAACCAGACTCTTGGAACCTCCGGCTCTCCATTCTGGGCCCCCTTCCCGACGTGCAGCAAAAGGGCCCACCGCCCCCAAAAGGCCCGGAATCCATGTCGAGTTGTCGAGCCCTGTTATTGCCTACCTATATCATATCAAGGTCCCTTGTGTGCCGGCTCGAGGCCCCTTTTTGTGATGTTGTGTGGCCAGCCAGCGCCGCTTCCCCCGTCGTCTGGCTGAAAAGCGCGGCTATGTATTCGCATGAGCCCCCTCCTTTAATCTCGGGTGCGTGAGAGAGAGAGACAGGTGAGAGACTGAGAGGGGGACCAATAAGAGAAATAGGAAAAGGGGTCAAGGAAAAAAGATGGACTTGTCGGTGTTTGTGCGTTGTCTGCGTGTCGCGTTACTCGTGCTTCCTGTCCAGGAACAGCGACAGGCCCAGGCCGCTAGAGAATACTCTCGTCCGCTAGAAAAGACTCTCGTCCGCTAGAAAAGACTCTCGTCCGCTAGAAAAGACTCTCGTCCCCTGGAAAAGACTCCCCTGGAAAAGACTCCCCTGGAAAAGACTCCCCTGGAAAAGACTCCCCTAGGAAAGACTCTCGTCCCCTAGAAAAGACTCCCCTAGAAAAGACTATCGTCCAACCTCCGCCCGTTGCCCTGCTTGAAGAACAGCGACGCCGCGTGCCTCGGGAACCGGACCGGCCGGTCGTTGAGCAGCGTGCGGCAGTCATCTCCGTCTTCCTTTTCGAACTCGTCCGCCACGCCGCCGTCTCTCGTCCGCCACTGCGTCAAGGATGCCACCGCTCGCCGCGGCAGGGCCGTCATTCTGCGGAAGCTGCTGCGCTGCCGCACTCGGCCCTGGTCCTCGTCGCCGTCGCGGAGCTCGATTCCCTTTGTCAGGAGCATCTTGACGATCTTGTCTTCCTCTTGTGTCTGGGCGTCGCCGGGTGGCGTCGCGAGTGTGTTGGGCGAGGATTTCGGTGCCGAGGGTCAGAGAGGTCTGCTTCTGGGACACCAAGTGTCTTGATGCTGCAGAAAGGCCGCTTTTATCCACGACGCATCCCCATGCCCATCCCCGCTATCGTGTCTCTCGGTCCAGGTTTCAGTCAACATCCCTTGACGACTCCCCCGCCCCGACCTCCATTCCTGTCCCCTCTCAGGCGCCAATGTTATTTGTGCAATTTAAACGTACTTTTTACGTCTGCTCGTCATCGCCGCTGCGGCAGTTGTTCAACGCCTGAATACGGATACTAGTAATGCTCCCTAGACTCGACGGCATATATGCAGCCAGCCAGCCACTGTGAGCCGCGGAGATCCACCTCCCACTGCACGGTATTGACTAGGCGACTCCATTGCCAAGGGCGGGACGCACACTCTGGCGAGGCTGGCCATCGTACATATGACCTCCCTCATTCGCAGCTTCTTTCTGGGCACAAGACACCATCCAGCCACCTGAGACCACCTATAGTAGCCTAAAGTAAATATCTCCCCAATACGGAGTACCCGAGGAATAGTCTCGCGGCGGCTTCTCCGAGGGCGTCTCACTCTTCAATCTCTTCTTCTTCTTCTTCTTCTTCCTCCTCCCCTTCTTCCTCTACATCGTCCTCATCCTCGTCATGCGCGACAAAGGGGACAAACCGAAAGTCCAAAAAGCTCCTCTTGCCGCCCTCCATGTCCACCATAAACTGCAGGCTGAGCACGCCTTGTCCATCGCCCCGCAGACTGACCTTGCTCGCGATCCGCATCGCCTCGCTCGAGCTCTTGACAAAATCGAACTTGTAAGTCTGCGCCCACCGGCCCGCAATGGTAAACGTTTCCAGCAGATCCTTTCCCCGCGCAAAGTCCACGCTAGAGGTGCCGAGGTCGCTTGTGCCGGCCAACGAGAGGTACGGGCATGTCTTCATGGCCGTAATGGTGAGCTTGATAGGCGCCGTGGGGGATATGTCGGTGAGCGACTCCAGCAGGCACCGAGACTGCATGATGATCTTGAATGCCACGTCATTGCGGTCAAATGGGATGTCCTCTGGTGTCTCGGGAAGATATGTCGTCAGGCCGGCCGTGGTTTTAACCCCAGACTCCTCAATCGTTATCTTGAATGGGTCGCCCTCCTCGGAGTAAACCAGCGTACAGGTCCCCGAGATGCCTAGGGTTTGGTTGCTGAATGCGTCGGGCCGGTAGTTGCGCAGATTGCTTCGATAGGGATCCTGCTCCGCCTTTTGCGCACGCGTGGCCATGTCGACAGCCCCGAAAATTTGCAGAACCTCAAGAAAGGACGCCAAAGATATCTGAAAGTTGGGAAGCTCGGGCGGCGCGCCGTCCGAGTTCGGCGTCAGGTTGACAGTGTACGCCGCAAAGAGAGACTTGTCCAAGAAAGCAACGCCTGGAGCCTTGTCAGCGACAAAACTGCGCGGGGCTGCGAGCCAGCTTCGTCCGTACCTTGCATAACTCGCGCATGATCTGCCGCAAATCGAATGCCTTCCTCGGTGATTTGAACGTGGACTCTGGGCGCAAAGTTGATGCAGCGAAGAAGCTGGTACAGCGGCCGCGTGGACGTGGCCACCGCACGAAAAATGGGAATGGAATCAGGCGCCATGGGGCGCGAGACGAAGGATGAACAGGCTCGAAGCGGGGCAACAGTCCGCGCGAGCGCGTTTTCTCTTTCGTCTCTCAACTAATGTACAGGCGACGGGCCGGACCGGGTGACCTTGGCAGAGGGTTAAGAGTTTGGGGTATCTCAGACGTAGACTCCGACCGCACAGAACATGTAGACAACTCCGAACCTACGCAGGTTAGCATGACTGAGCCTTCAAGACTGTCGCGGTTGGCGACGACGTACGCCAGTGCCAGCGAAGCCGGGATGCCGACGACGGTGAGGTTGACAAGCGAGCGGTCTGCAGTCGGGTTAGAGCCGAGCCAGAAGTGGTATCAAGGTGTAGAAGAAGGGCATACTCAGCGCAAAGACGCCCGTGGCCGCGACACCCGACAGCAGCAGCACGGATCCGACCAAGAATTGGGTTCCTTTGCCGACGGTGGGGAGGAAGGGACTGCCCGCAGCAGCTTGCCAGACCTCGTGCAGCGAGGAATCCATGTGAGGTCGCTTGAACGATTGGGAGGATGATTTGGCGGAGTCGGCTATGTACGGGAGCAGAGTCGGCTTTCTAGGGGCTTGAGTTTGATGAAGACCAGGTCGAAGAGCGGAAGCCCCAAGCGAGCTTGCTGAGTGCTCGTTGCATCGTGGCCCATAGACCGATGCGGCCTAGCGGGGGATACCCCCAGCCTGTCAAAAATCACGTAAGCAAAGCACGGGCCGCCCCAGATCAGTGACGGCACGACAGCAACGACGGGCAGGGCAAACAGCTCTTCCACGCCGCAAACACCCTGCAAACAGCAACCACTTGCTATTGCGGGCGCGCGTCAAACCGCTCCTCACAGTTTCTCTCCTAGCTTGTATGTCGACATGCCAGAAATTAAGGAAGAGAGTATGCCGCGCTCTCCCGACCTCACCGACGACGAGCTAACCGCCCTGCCAGACATCAAGCGCAAGGCGTCCGAGGATCCCCCCTCTCCGTCGGCCTCGAAGCGCATCAAGCACGTCAAGCACATCAAGCACATCAAGCACGATGCTTCGACCGAGCCTCAGGGCGCAAAGAAGCTGGCCTTGAAGCCCATCCCCTTTCCCGAAAAGGTGCGCCTCAACTTCCCCTGCAGTCGTGCCGACGTCTTGCTGACTCTGGACCTCTGCCCCTGCGTGCAGCCGGCCGTCATTGAGGAACGCAACGGAGAGATCGAGTTTCGCGTCGTCAACAATGACGGTGATCGCGAGTCGCTCATCATCCTCACAGGCCTCAAATGCATCTTCCAGAAGCAGCTCCCCAAGATGCCCAAGGACTACATTGCGCGCCTCGTCTACGACCGCACCCACCTGTCTATTGCCATTGTCAAGAAGCCCCTCGAGGTCGTCGGCGGCATCACATACCGTCCGTTCAAAGGCCGGCGCTTCGCCGAGATTGTCTTTTGCGCCATCAGCTCCGATCAGCAGGTAAAAGGGTACGGCGCCCATCTCATGTCGCACCTCAAGGACTACGTCAAGGCAAGCAGCGACGTGATGCATTTTCTGACATACGCGGACAACTATGCGATTGGTTATTTCAAGAAACAGGGCTTCACAAAGGAAATCACGCTGGACCGCAAGGTATGGATGGGATATATCAAGGATTATGAGGGCGGGACCATCATGCAATGCTCCATGCTGCCCCGGATCCGATACCTCGAGATGGGTCGCATGTTGTTGAAGCAGAAGGAGTGCGTGCAGGCTAAGATCCGCGCCTACTCCAAGTCTCACATCGTGCACGCGCCGCCCAAGGAGTGGAAGAACGGCGTCAAGGAGATCAACCCGCTCGACATTCCCGCCATCCGCGCCTCGGGCTGGTCCCCCGACATGGACGAGCTGGCGCGCCAGCCCCGCCACGGCCCCAACTACAACCAGCTCCTGCACCTGCTCAACGACCTGCAAAACCACAACTCGGCGTGGCCGTTCCTCGTCCCCGTAAACCGCGACGACGTGGCCGACTACTACGACGTCATCAAGGAGCCCATGGACCTGAGCACCATGGAGAACAAGCTCGAGGCGGACCAGTACGCCACGCCAGAGGACTTTGTCAGGGACGCAAAGCTCATCTTTGGCAACTGCCGCAAGTACAACAACGAGAACACGCCCTACGCAAAGTCGGCCAACAAGCTCGAGAAGTTCATGTGGCAGCAGATCAAGGCCGTGCCCGAGTGGTCGCACCTCGAGCCCGAGAAGTAGGACTCGAACCGACGTTTCGACCACGGCCGGTTTATTCTTTGGTAGGTGACCCCGGCACAAGGCGAGGTGAAGCCGGGGTCTACCCTTGTTTCTCGCTGATTTTTGGGGTTTCTTTTTTTGCTCCTCTGTCTTTGACATTATTGTTTGCCGCTGCTCTTTACCTATGATGAGCGTCGTGGCCGCTGTTGCTTAGGATCCTTGGCCGCCCACGTCTTGGTCGACGAGCTCGCGGCTTGCTGTCTGGATTTTTGAATGCTCAAGGACGGCGTTTGGGGGGGTTTCTTGCTGGTGCTGCCCACGGTTCGAGGGACGATCGTGTTTGTTGAGGCTTCACTGCATGCGTGTACACGACTTTGCAACAAGGCCGCGCCTGGGGCGGAGCTTTTGGATGAAGGTTAGGCGCAAAGGGAACTGGAGAGAAGACATTGCTTTCAGGGCAAAGAGTTAAGCCGGCATTGGTAGGGTGAGCACCATTTACCATCAATTCGACTTGACATGCAAAACGGCCAGTGCATGCGGCACAGTGTGCGAGGTATGAGAGGAACAGTCGCATGCGCTCTCTCCTCTCCCCCCCACCAGGGAGGACAGGAGAAGTAACCCAAACTGCTTACGAATAGGTAGTTCATCAATAGGTACATAGGTGGTCAAGACGCCGCAACCTCCCACATCCTTCCTGCCCTGCCTGCCACCGCCCAGCCACAAAGACGTCCATTTCTCATTTCTCGTAGTAGGTATGCGGAGCAAGGAGGGGATGCCGACTTTTTAAGCCCCCCCTAGTACCTACTAGCCACCATGTGGAGTAGAGCCGCGTCCGGCATTCCATTCCACCGCAAAGTGTATACGGCCCGCCCGCCGGAATGAAACAAACCACTTGCTAAATTCCCTAGTCTCCCAGGACATATCAACCCGTCGCAATTGAAGAAAGGAACAAATGGGTTAGGGGGACGAGACAGTGCCAGATAGATCGCCTCGAAACGCCAATATGTGCCTGCAGGACAATATCTGAGCCAACAAAAAATGCGCAGTAAAGGAAACCACGTCAATGCCTGAACTTTTTTATTATCGGCTCCGTCCCTCGGTGCTGCCAGTAGATTCCCTCGGTGAGTTGCGACGTGATCTATCAATGTCGTGAACTGGGCGCAGCCCCAAGCAAGTGTATCATCATATCCATGGCGGTCTCTATCGAGGGGCCAAAAACAAACGTGTAAAGGCCAAATGTGAAAACGATTTCGTCAACAGGGGATATATCATCGCTTGAGGCGAGACAGAAGGTAAGCCGCGCCGGCACGGGTGTCCTTGTTTCTAAGCGCCTCGAGCCTCGGCCGTACGCGAAATGTCCCCGACCGGCAAGCGGAGGTCCGAGTAAGTTCGCCTCGGCCAGGGAACCCGCACGCGGGTCTGGTCGTTAGCGACCATCCTGCGGGAGGAGGAGCTGGACGGGACCGGCGGCCGCGGGGGCGCCTGGGCACGGTTGGCTTCTTCGGCCTCGAGGGTGCGGCGCAGGACGGGTTGGAGAAACTCGGGAATATCGGCCCAGTGGCCCGCTCTGGCTTCGCTGAACATGGTGGGCGGGATGAGGGCCGCGGGGATGACGGATGAGCTCGAGTTTGATCTGCGAGACATTTGTTCCGTCATTTGCTCGGTGATGATGGTGAGCTCGCCCGTCTCGATGACGTGTTTGAGCCACTGCTCCCACTCTTCGTCCAAGACGGCCGACGTCTCGCCGGCCTCACGCCGGGCCGCCTGAGCGAGGAGACGCTCGTTGAGTTCAACGCCGATGCTCTCGAGCTCGTCGTCGCTCTCGTCGTCGTCTTCCTCGTCGTTGGCCTCGAGCACGCCGAGGCTGCGGACGGGGGCGGTCCTGACGTGGTCCCGCCCGTGGGGCACGCGTCGTAGCTCCATCGGCTCGACCCAGTCATGGAAGCTGTCGGCCGTGGTGTCTCGGATGGAGACGCCCTGCTCCCTCTCAAACTTCTCCTTTGCCCATTTTGTGCCCTCCCACTTGGTCAGGGTGGCGATCTCGGCGGGGGTGAGGCCGAGGGCGTTGAAGGCGCGGAAGAGGCGGCAGTGCCAGGGCCATCGGCCGAGGCGGATGCGGTGGGTGGCGTGAGTGTAGTCGAGGCCGGGATACTTGGCCTCTTGGGTCTCGAGGTGGCCGTAGAAGGCCTGCGTCTCCTGGCGGACCTCGGGAATGAGGCTGCGTTGGAGGAGGGCGTTGAAGGTCTGGGGGTCGGTCGACTTTCGCTTGGGGAACATGGACTCGTAGACGAGCTCCTCGACGGGGCGGCCCTTCATGGTGTCGGGGTTGCTGGGTGTGGGTGCGCAGAGGGCAACAGGATGGCCGCCGTGGGCTGCTTTGCTGATGGGTCCGTGGTGGTCGACGGGAGAGAGGGAGGGGGAACGGCGTTGAGGGGATGACGGACAGGATAATTCTTGGACAGGTTGATTGCCGGCCAGGTGAATGGGAGGAGTCAGTGGTGGAGTCGATGGGCGAGGTATTTCACAGTAGCGGCCTTGGTGACGGAATGTATAGACGGATGGAGAAGTGGAAGAGGAGGGTCGGGCTGCGGTGTCAGCGGTTGGTTGCGGGCGGGTCCTCTGGGCAGATTGAGGACAATACTGTTGTTGAACAGGCGACGCTCTGGCAAGGTAAAGTCAGGCACACGAGAGGCAGTCGTGGGAAAGCAGGGCAACACAAGGAGAGTGAGAGGGAGGCGGGCGGGTAAAAGGGATGGATGGAGCCAAGGACGCAGTAGGCAACGTGCGGCTTCCCAACATGACGGATCCTGAATGGTGCCTTGCTGACTGGACTGGCGCTAGTGGGGGGTGCAGCGGTGGAGCATGGGGCGGTGGGGGGTTGTCGTTGGTGCCAGTGGAGGGCGGGCCCGCTGTGACCGGCGCCTGCCCTTGCCCTCTCTTTTCTCCCCCGCTGCCTCTAGGCGGGCGTCGCGACCGCGCACAGCACGGTACTCACAGTTATCCATACACGACACGGTACTATCCGTACCTACATGCGAGTTGTGCCTGAGCCATGCCTAGGCCCACTGTCCAAGTCTGTGCGCTGCCGTCCACCAGTTGCTTCTGTCTGGCAGCCTGGCTGTGTTCGTAGGTGTGTAGTAGTATGTATGTACCTAGGTAATATACCAATAGAGCTGCACCTACCCGGAGCTACCCCCCTCGAAAGCGGCATTCCTCGCTTCATGGTTTGCATCATTGTTCACGGTTTGACCATGTTGCATAAAACTCTGACATTTCGATCCGCCAGCTAATTACATGTAAAGCCCGCGATGGGCGGGGCTCCTCTCCTCTCCGTCTAGGTAGCCTCTTTCTCCGCCACGACGAGGACGACCGACGCCTCCGCCACGCATCGCAATAGCCCGACAGACATGTGCATTCCGCCAAGCACCGCTGCTGGCCGCCCAACCACATGCCCCATTAAATAATACAGTTGTTTGGGCGCAATGCATGAAGTCTTGGTGTGTGTGTGTATTGCTCCGATCCTCCAATCTAAGGCGGTCGCGGGACTTTATGGTACCGAGACCTTCCGGACCTAACAGCTTGACATACAAATTTGGTGGGTGGTTGTTCGGAATCACCGTAGAGAGACTTCAACTAGTCTTTGACCCCATCCAGCCTACGTTTTGCATCATTACACATGTATGTATGTATGTATGTACCTACACCAACGCCGCCCCGGACGCAATGAAGCCATTTCATCCCCTCCGGCGGATGCTTGAGACGAAGTGCTCACGTGCGTGCGGGCAAAAGAAAAAAAGGAGGGGGAAAATACCTAGTAAAAGTTAAAGATTACGACATACGAATACATACATACGAATACGAGTTACCTATTCGTACAGGCGCAGGCGACACCACGATGCGTCACGACACTTGCAGGGCAGCCCGCGCGTGCGACCATCTTTGCAGCCAGGCAGATGAGTATGTCAGTAAGATGCCGCATGGCCACCTCGGATACGATCCGCCACCCGTCTTTTGCCCTGCTGTACTTCGTTAAGTTAAGGTAGATACCTTGATGTATTCGTGGGTAGGTAGGTACTACCGAGCACGGTGGCCTAACCATCCGTGGGACTACAGTCGCTTCCGCACCCCTGCGGAGCGTCTTCCCGAGACATCGGTGCGCTAGTTAGTTAGTATGTACCTAGCTAACCTTGGCGGATTCCGACTTCCATGGCCGCTCGCTGCCTTGCCCTGCATATCAGCCTGCCCACGGCTCGACATGCGCGCCCTGCTACGTGCCAACGTCCGCGCCTGGCCATCCAGATCTGGTCATCAAGATCACGCCCTCATCTCAGGCCCTGCGCCATCTTCACACACCTTCTGATGGCCTGAAGTCCTCGTGCGACAACGTCCCAACACCGCTCCTCGCCCAGTGTTCCGTCCTGACACGGGAGACGGACCGCGCCCCCTTTAGCCTGCCATGAATGAATATTTAAACAAAAAGCCGAGAAAAGGAACAACATGTGAGAAGAAGCTAGACATGCAGCGCCTGTGTTATGACTTAAAGCCTAGGTGAGCGTCGTGCCGTGCCTCGGCCGCCCGGCTTCACATTGACTGGTCTACCGAGTATTGTCAAACAAAAGAGCAACAGGATACCGATATCATGAGATTCGTCAAGTGGCGTTACCTTTGTTCAAACCATCCATCCAACCTTGGCCGTGCCTCTCCCTGTAGCATCGAGATGCCATGTCCGCTCGTGCTTGCCCGTCCTCGTTGGGGGGTTCACGGCCCGTCTCTCGTAAGTGTCCTCCTAGCTGTACGCAGGCTCTGGGTATCGTCGCCCAGCCACACCTGCGGTTGGGGACGCCGTGGATTCCTCTGGTGACCGTCTCTCCCACTTTCGCCTCTCGTCTCGCCCTCGATCCCTGTCACGCCCGTCCCACCCCGCGGCATCGCGCTGCCGGTCAATGTCGGCGTGGCTGCTGGTGCGCCGCTGTACGTCCGGCCGCCGCACGCGAAGCCGTTCCCGCCGACACCCCGAGTCCCGCCCGTCCTCCCACTCTCGGTCAGCCTCTCGGTCAGCCTCTCGGTCAGCGTCGCGGGGCCGCCCTCTCCGGAAGCGTTCTCGCTCGCGCTCGTCCCGCATCCTGTGTCTCCTCCGTTGACCGTCTTCTGGATGCCCGCCATCTGAGGAACTTTCCGAGTCCAGATCTGAGAAGCTATGGCTCAGGCGGGATGGATGATACGGCTCGCGACTTCTCCGCGGATGTAGGGAATCGGTCACCGAATTTTGTCGCGAGCCGGGCCGGGGCCGATCCGATGTCAGTCCATTGGGTAACATGCTCGACACGGTCTCGCTCAACTTATGACGCAGCGAGCCAAGCGGGCTTGGCACGTTGCGCTTCTTGGTCTCGTCTGACCGCATTTCCGAACGATGCGAGCGAGATGAAGTCGGCACATTCTGGGCGGCCGGCGGCGGCACAGGTGCGCTGGGAGGCACAAATCGGCGAAAGGTAGACGGAGGGGGCGAGGCGGGATGACGCCTCCGTTTTGCGCCGTAATCGATGCGCACAGGCGCCGAATCCGAGTCCGAGTCGGACGAGGGGCGTCTTGGGTGGCTATGTCGCCGAGGCTGGGGCGACTGCTTTACGCCAGGGTCGAGGTAGCTGGACGAACCGGGCTGGTAATGCGGCTCCGCGTCTGGCGGTGTGGACGCGTAGTCCGAGAAGCTCTTGCGCCTCACTCGTTCTTCGGCGGCGTCTTCGCGGTGCGGAGACCGTCCTGACCGGCGCTGGCCTGGGTGCCTTGCCGGTACGTGGACATAGGAGACTGGCCGTCCAAAGCAATCGGGATCCGCGGCTCTTGGCCGTGGCGACGCCGGCTGAAATGGGTTCGAGTGAACATAGGTGAACCTGGGCTCGGGCTGCTGGTGGCTGCTGGTGGCATTCGGCGGTGGCCCATCGTCGGCCTCGCTCCTCAACCTGGCGGCACAAGACTTGTGCCAGCGGTCGACGTCCATGTCGGTCTCCGTGGGGAACACATGGGCTGGCAAGTCGGGTGGAAAGGCCTCGCCTGTCTCGGGGTGCCTCAAGTCCCAGTTCTTGACCGCATACTGCATGAACGGGACATGCTCCTCGGGACCTAGCAAGATCTCGAGCGACTCCCAGCGCGAGAAACCTCGCATGGTCAGGGCCGGGATCGTGGGCGGAGCGAAGTCATCGTGGGTGGGTTGGAGCGTGTGCTGGCAGCCGGTGGCCTGCCAGATAAAGGAGAGGGAGGCGTGAGGCATGTCGACGAAGAGGGCTACATGCGGTTAGACGGAAAGGGAGGGCCAGCATAGCATAGCAGAACATACTGTCATAGTCACCGCCGACGGCCCGGTAGAAGGCGGCCAACTTGGTGGGCGTCAGGTAGGAGTCGGTCTTGTCGCCAAGCTCGAGGACCTGAAGGGACAAGGGCAAAAGCGTTCATCATTAGCCCGTGTGCTCTTGACCGGGGCTCGACAGATTGATAGGAGGGGGTTCCAAGCCTACAGTGTGGCGGGCGATGGCCCTCAAGAGTGCGTCGAGCTGCTTGGTCGGGCCCTTGTTCTTCTCGAACATGTAGGCATATTGGACGGCGGAACCGGGCACCGAGTCGGAGCCGAGCGTCGACATGTTAGCGGCGCTGCGCAGGGCGCTTCAGCTTGGGGAGTCGTCGAATGCGGCCCAAGGCACAAGCAGCAGCAGAGTGATACAGGGAGGGCGAGAAATCAGCCACAGCCGGCGTACACGGCAGCGCGGCTGCGGCGATTATCTGAGAGGCAACGGGAACTAGAGCGCAATGGCCTAGAGGCTAGATGCATGCCATGGCTGAGGGAGGGAGGTGTTGCTGCCCGGCCCGTCGAGTCGCTGTGGGTCGGAGGAACAGGCACGGGAGATGGCGGATGAGGAGAAGTGAGGTAGAGAGTCGAGTGTCAAAGGCCCGTGACTTTGGCTGACCGATATTTCTTGGGGAGGGGGGGGTTGATACCACCGCTACTAATACTCGGGCTTCTACGGGAGCTGCCCGCAGTGCAGGCGCCCGTGAAAGCCTAGCCCACCCCGCTAAGAAGTGCTGGGCGAGATGAGCAGCTTGATGCAACAATGGATGAATGCTTCACAAACACAGCCATCGTTTCCGCTTACTTGACGCTTTTTTCTCCTTTGCATAGGTAGTTGCTCGAACGCGGAGAATTGCTCCTGGAAACGCTCGATAGCGACTTGACCCTCAAAGAGATTGAGATTGATGATGGACCGGCTCAAAATGATGGACCGGCTCAAAGGCAAAGAAAGGGGCGGTACGAGTTAGACACACCAAAGCACGGCGTTTTGACGTCATGGGTGGCAGCTCCTTTTAACAAACGCGGTGCGGCTAACAATGCACACAAGGCACTCGGTTGAATGGTTGGCCGTCGCCTTGTGTACAAAGAGCGGTTGGACCATGGTCGAGACAATGCCCTTCCTCTCCGCAGCGAACGAGCATCGTTGTCGATGCCTGACATGCCCATATGTAAGGAGTCGAGAGAAGGTTTGGTGGAGACTACAACTCTGGCTGGTGGCATTTCCATCGCTGCCCGGCACTTTGTTTGGACACATTGATTGTCATTTCCGCGGTACATACTAGAGCTTTTCCGAGTCGAGGTTCTCTACTTTGACTTCGACACGTTTGACTCGGCCAATGTTTGACTCGGCCGCTGCGTCATAGGTAGGTAGGTGTCACATTTATTAGAGTCACGTCTCGGTGTGCCTTGGGCCGTGGGAAGTAAAAGACAATAGCCGACTGTGGAGTAACCCCTTTTACATGCCAAGACCATGTCCTGCATGGAGAATGCAGACGACTGCAGCTGCAGCTGGGCTTGATAACTCCAGACCCGAAATCAATGCTCCGTACGGAGTAGTTAGAGGAGCTGTCGCATCCATACTCCGTATAGCATCTGATTATTTGATGTAGGCCTGCACTTTTGTATGGTTTAGTGGGATGCAACAGGATACGGGAGTTACACTGTATGTACACAACGGTTGGCTCGCTTAATGCGACTTGGAAGGCAGTCAGACCCCTGGAAACCCTGGCCCATCCAAGCCTCCACCGTAATCAAGCGGGCGGGTTGGGGGAGAAGAAAAATCCAGGGCGTCTAGGTACTCTACCAACCGCCGCCCTTCCCCGTGTCTTTCTCACTTCAGCCGCTTTACAGTTGACTACCTTGGGCGACCCAGACCCTGTCGCATCGTGAGCCGCCCTCCCATGTCCCGCCCGGCCCAGGGACCTCGAGCTGCCTCCAGTCTCTCCCTCCCAATGCTGAGGCTATGGATCCCCTGGCGTTGGCCCTCGCGGGTCGTCCTCCGATACCTCTTCGTCACCTTCCTGCTGCTCTTCGCCATGGCAAACATGGCCCTCTGGCACGACACCAAGTTCTGGGATGTGTCGGCCCCGCGCAAGGCCGTCGGCGGCCACAACCACCCCATCATGAAGCTCATGGTCGAGGCCAGGACCCGCCACGAGGCCATCCTCGCCACGCGCAGCTTCGATCTCGGGAGAGCCGCCGCGAGATACCGCGCCAAGAGGGGACGGCATCCGCCCCCAGGCTTCGATGCCTGGTTCAATGCTGCCATGGATACCAAGGCCGTTGTGGTCGAGGAATACTTTGACAGGATACACAAGGACCTGACACCATACTGGGCCCTCGACCCCGAGACACTCAAGAAGCGCGCCAGCTACTGGCACCATGTGGTCAAGGTCCGAAACGGGAAGGCGTCCCCTCAGGGCGAGGTTGGGAACCTCGTGCCCTGGTTGCAACTATGGACCGACTTGGTAAAGGAGTTTGCCGCCCACCTACCGGACCTCGACATGCCTGTCAACTACATGGACGAGTCTCGACTGATCGTGCCCTTTGATGCCGTTGCCAAGTTGGTAGCCCAGGAGGCCAAGGAAAGGAAGATGCCCAAGGTCCAAGAGGTGACGAATCGGTTCAAAGGCCTAAAAGAGATGGACGAGGCCAATCCCAAGCCCGGCCCCTACGACCCCAAATGGCACGGCCCGGGTGAAAATTACTGGAACCTGGCCGTTCAAGGCTGTGGCCCAGACACGCCGGCATACGGAGTCAAGCAGGTCGAGAATCTCTCTGGTCCGGCCGAGTTCCCGAAAAACTACAGACCAAGCTACGCATACAAGGGGTTCATCCACAACTGGACCGCGGCCATGGACCCGTGTTTACAGCCGCACATTCGACAGCTCCACGGCACCTTTATCGAGCCAATCAGCCAATCGACCTCCAAGGAGCTCATCCCCCTGTTCGGCGGCTCCAAGCTGCTCATAAACAACGAAATACTCATCCCCGGCGCCATGTACCTCAGCAAGAGGGACTTTTACTCGGGCGGGGAGAGCCACGGACCGTCGTGGGCGCGCAAAAAGAACGGGCTCGTCTGGCGTGGCGATGGATCGGGTGGCCGGCCCAAGCCTCACACTTGGCATCACTTCCAGCGCCACCGCCTGGTCGATGTGCTCAACGGCAGCTCGGTGGCTCGCGTCGAGGCCCAAGGCACCAGGGCCATGACGTTTGACCTCCCGTCGCAGGACGTATACCCTAGGCGTCGCATTCGAGACGGACAGCTGGGCCCCTGGCTGAACACGTTTGCCGATGCGGCCTTTATCCACCTATGCACGCCCCCTGACGATTGCCGCTTCTTCAACGACACCTTTAAAACTGTCAAAGAGCTTCCCATGAAAAAGCAATACCGCTACAAGTTTCTGCCCGACGCCGACGGCAACTCTTTCAGCGCGCGGTTTCGCGGCTTTCTACGGTCCACCAGTCTGCCGCTTAAAGCCACCGTCTACGTCGAGTGGCACGATGAACGCCTCGTCCCCTGGCTGCACTTTGTGCCACTCGACAACACGTTCCAAGATCTATATTCCGTCCTTGAGTTCTTCGCCGACGGTAGTGGGCCAGGGGACGTCGCTGCCCGCTTCATCGCCGAGCGCGGCAAGGAGTGGGCCGAGACGGCGCTGCGAAGGGACGATATGCGTCTGTACGTGTGGCGCCTGCTGCTCGAGTGGGCGCGAGTGTGCGACGAGAACCGCCATACACTTGGATTCGTTGACGACTTGAAAATGTGATGGAGCAAGACTGGCAAGACTCGACCATTCAGGCCAGATGGCCTTGAGACAATATGCAGTCCAGCCAAACATTATTATTTGAAGACGGGCTGCCAATCGAGAGCTGAGCAATGCTGCCTCCCAGAGACGCATCAAGCTCTGGTCAAGTTTTCCTCTCGGCTTAGGAAAGGAAGGCAACCGTGGACAATGGTGCTCCAGCTACCGACTGGTCTCAGTCTCGGCCGGAAACAGGGCTTATCGTCAGCGCCACGGACACCAACAATCTCTGGAGCGCTATCGGCAACGAGGTGCCAGCCATCCAAGGTTATTGGGCTTGTGTTATGCGCCATGGAGAGTGGCCTACCTAGATCTTGGAACTCGGCGTGCCCACGGCGGTCATCAGGGAGACTCATATTGTTGCACCGCCAGATGGAAGCACTCTGCTCGCAGCTGACGTATTCCACGAGCTCTCCGGTAAGTCAAGCCGCGGAGGTTGTATGGGTAAAGCCTGACGCATGCTAGGCAGGATACGTCAACACGAGAGTTCACTCAGTCAATTCCGTTACACAGGCGAAATGCTTCTTGTCCAGCCCAAACGTATGCACCGGCCTGCATATACAAGTTAAACCAAGGCTGCTGGGAATCTATACCTCGACTCCCTCGCTGTTCGATTACCTCAAAGCAGGCCGCCAGTTTGGTAGCAGAGTGTGTGTCATGACCAGAGATATCGACGCAAGTCTGGCGCTGGAGACTGCGAGGCTCCTGTAGAGGCAACGACACCTATCAGGGAAGGAATAATCGAGTGGGCAAGTCGACAAAGGAGGACAGAGGTCGGTTAGCCTTGATAGCTGACTACATGCTACACGATTAATGCATGTTCAACTTCCTCAAACTCGGAGAAAGGTGAGCGAGCATATTTCCAGCAAAGCCACCTGTCAAGGTCATGTCGGCGATGAGTGATTTGACTTGCCCATCATCCTAAGAGATGATACATGAAGGTATTCCGATCCATGGTGAGAATTGTATCTTGGTGTTGAGGGGGTCGACAAGGGCCTATTCGTATTGGTGATGGCGATGGCCGCTCGGCCCCACGTATAGGGTAGGCCGGGCCGCTTCGGACCATGCAAACAACACGTTGCAGATCGCTTTCTCGCAAACACAAGCCATCTTTTCACTCCTTGAAATATTCATCCGCTCGAGCTGGTCGCGGCCGGTCTTCAACCACCGAAGGCCGTATTGGAGACGTCGCAATCACTCGATATCGATCCTCTTGTCTCTCCCGTTTGCTTGCGCCCGCCCGCAACAGCCATGGACGCCCTCCGCTCCGCCCTGCAGCCAATCACGCACAACCTCCCCGGTCCGATGCGCGACCTCGGCGTGTCCCTCCTCGGCGAGCCGTGCTACAAGACGCTCGTGCTCGACGTCGACGTCGAAAACACCGCGTGCGTCAAGCTCGCCATCAGCAAGGGCCTGGGCATGGGCATCGTCGCCGCCTCGGCCATTGTCAAGGTGCCCCAGATGCTCAAGCTCGTCGGCTCCCAGTCGGCAAAGGGCGTCTCCTTCCTCTCCTACCTCCTCGAGACGAGCGCGCTGCTCATCACGCTCGCCTACAACGTGCGCAACGGCTTCCCCTTTAGCACCTACGGCGAGACGGCCCTGATCATGGCCCAAAACGTCGTCATATCCGTCCTCGTCCTCAACTACAGCGGGAGGGCCGGCATGGCGGCCGTCCTCGTCGCCGTGCTGGCCGGGTCCATGGCCACGCTCTTCGCCGGCGGCATCGTGGACGCAAGGGCGATGGGCTACCTGCAAGGCGCTGCCGGCGTCCTCGGCGTCGCGAGCAAGCTGCCCCAGATCCTGGCCGTCTGGCAGCAGGGCGGCACTGGTCAGCTCAGCGCCTTTGCTGTACGCTCCCCCCTCCGAGACCTTGAGCTCCTCCGAGACCTTGAGCTCTCCCGTGTCCTAACCGTCTTCTGATTCCTCCATCACTTAGGTCTTCAACTACCTCCTCGGCTCGCTGTCGCGCATCTTCACCACCCTGCAAGAGGTAGACGACAAGCTGATTCTGTACGGCTTCGTGTCCGGCTTCCTCCTCAATGCCGTTCTTGCGCTCCAGATGGTCTACTACTGGAACTCGCCGTCGGAAAAGGCAAAGGGCAAGCGCAAAGAGGCCCCGGTGCAGGCTCGGGTCGTGTCTGCGACGTCGAGGTCTACCAACGGCCCATCCACCCGACGCCGTGGTTGAGGGTCTGATAATCTGCTATTGGCGCTTGGTTGATGGTTGGCGCTCCTGTATTCTACTTGCTACCGGACCCTATGGTAATTAACTCTGATTGTACAAGGCCGTCATGAAGGGGCTGATGCAGAAATGTGCGTGTGGCCACGCGCCCTGTTCCTCGATGCTTGTAACGGCTCTTGGCCGTCAAGACCTGGACTATACAAGAGGGCTGTAACAGCATCGTGATCCGTGAAGCAGTGAGAGGCGTCCAGTGCTCTTACTTTCGTATTGACTGGTCAATTGTTACATGGCTGACTGTGCTCCCGTGTCCCTCGTAATGCAGGATGCCTGTATGCCGTACTCGTAAACCGGCCGTGAGGAAAACGCTATCATGCATCGATCGACTCTGGTATTGCGACCCAATAATTCCAAAACACCAGCCCCAAAAACAAACATTCAAGAACAAGACACCCCGAGATCCATTCGCGGCAAATCTTGATGGCCCCCTCCAGCTCTCAACAGACCGAGACATCGTTGTTGGTCCAGCCGATGCCGCCGATCCAGACTCTTCTTCCCGCGCACTGCAGGCACCGCTTGTCCTCGCCGAGGTTGCTGACGGAGCAGCTGAAGCAGACGTGTTTTCCGCAGGCACCACAAGCGGTGTTGACGCCGTTGAAGGGGAAGCCGTCGAGGTCCATGGAGTCGCCGCCGCCTCCCTGCTCCCTCAGGTCGGTTTCGCAGTCTTGGCAGCTCGAGGGGGCCTCCATCACCAACGGCCGGTCGGAGCCCGGGGAAGACTCCGCCGAGGTGGGCGCCGAATCAATGTTCCAGAAGCGGTGCAGTGTTTGCTGGTGGCGGACGGTGGCCGAAGGGTCCGGGGTAAGAGAAGGCTGCGGCGCGGGAAAAGTATCATGTTGCTGCTCCGGCCGCCGTTGAGCAGAGTATAGGATATCCAGGGTATGCTCTGCGGAGAGACATGAGATTCTGCTCGGCCGGTGATGGACGCGCCATTCGTAGAACTTACGATGGACCTCGTCGTCTGACGGTCTGCCGTCGCGGAAGCGCTTGAGGGTTCGGCTGGGGAGATGAGGAGCCGGTGCGTCGTACGAGGTTCGCTGAGAGGCGTCCATGGCGGGATCGAGGTGAGTGGGATTTGCGGGAGAGCCGAGCTCTGAGGAGGAGCGCTTTCGCTTGAGCATCGTGGACGGACGAGAAGTGGGGGGAGTTGGGTCAATTGGCTCGATTGCCGAGAGATAATGAGGATGATGCAAAGACGAGATGGTGATGTCGGCGATGATGATACTGCCTAGGTACGTGGCGTTATGAGGCGATCAGAATGGGTAGAAACGAGGGTGGAGGGAATGGGAGAGATAGAAGAGATGGCTGTCATGTCACACCGACACTGGGCGCGGGAGAGACGCGCTGCTGGACAGCTTAACGCGTCGGTGGCTGGGGAGGCCGGGCGTTAGTAGCTTCTGTGCCTATACTTGAGAATGAGGCCCCAGAAGTATTTCTTGGCTTTTTTAGGCGATATATATCGGTCATGTACTAGCCATCATAGTACTGGTTCTTTTGGGCAAACAAGGCCTTGTGAATCATTTAATCTGAGAGAGTGGGGCCGAGGTATTGTCGCGAGAGGTACGAAGTACTTCGTAGTACTTCGTACGAGTTACGAATACCTGGTACGGCCGGCTTCGCTATTGCAATTGGACCCCATCGTCACTGCAAACGAAACAGGAGCCGAGCTGCCTCAAAGGAGTTGTCAACTCTCGACCAGCCAGCCGTCTCGCCGCCTCACGTTGCCGTCTTTAGACCCCACGTGGCCTTGATCAGATCCGCTGCCTTCTCTCCAATCCCGTACGCCGGCATCTGGCTATGGCCGCCGTGCAGGATGGGCATGATGCTGCAATCCGCGACCCGGAGCCCCTTGACGCCCTTGACGCACAGGTTCTCGTCCACGACGGCCTTGGCATCCGACTCCTTGCCCATAGCGCAGGTCCCTGACGCGTGGTAGCCTATGGAGGTTCCGAGAAGTAAACGGATCTTGTCAGCAAACGACTTGCCGAGAAAAGGGCCAGCCGTCCGTCGAGCGAAGGACGAGATTGGCATCAGACTTACAGGTTGTTACGTGCTCCTTGACGTGCGAGATCCAGTCTTCCCTCGTCGAGAGCTTGTGGTGAGAGGCCTCAGGCGGCCACGAGCCCTTGACAATGTCCCTTGTCCCCGCCCCATCCATGACAATCTCGTTGGCAAGACGGCACGCCTCGGCCATGACCTCGAGATCGAGCGGGTTGTCCATGTAGCTGCAGTCGACGACGGGCACCGCCATGGGATCCGCGCTCTTCAGCCAGACGGAGCCTCGAGACTGCTGCCCAAACAGTTCGGGGATGATGCAAAAGACGTGCTGCCCACCGGTCGGCAGCACCGTGTACTGCTTGGGGCCGAAAAAGCACTCAGCCGTTATAAACTCGACGTTGGGCTGTGCCCGTGTCAAGCCCATGGGGTCGCGTCCGGGCTTTCGGGCTGCCGAGTTCCAGAGCTGCGAGTCGGCCATGCGAGAGTCCAGGCGCGCAAAGGCGAAGATGCCGAATGGTATATGGGCGAGGGCCCCCTTCTTCTCGTCCTGCCAGAGCTTGTGAGACGTTTTATACGCACCGTCGTGGTAGAGTAGATGGTCAACCGTCAGGCCGGGCTTTTCCGTTTCGTACATGAGAAAGCTGATCTGCTCAGCAAGATTCCAGTCAGTCAACGCACGACTTGCACGCATGGGAGCTTGCACACGCACCGGGTGATCCATCAAGTTCTTCCCAACACCCGGCAGGTCTACGAGAGTGGTGATGGCGTGCCTCTCCAACTCGTTCTTGGCGCCAATTCCGGAGCGGTTCAGAATGTTTGGACTGCAGTACGCGCCGCCGCTGACAATGACCTCCTTTTTCGCCTGGGCCTCCAGCGCAGTGCCGTCTGCCAGGACGGCCCTGACACCGACTGCCCGGAGACTGCCGTCGTCTTGCTTGTCCATCAATACCTTGTCGACGTGGGCGCTGGTGACTGTCGTGATGTTGGCCCTCTTGTTCTTCTTGGTGATGAAGTCGGCACCAGTCGTCCGGATGCCGTCGTGGACGGTTCTCGGGGCGTGGCCGCATCCGTGGGGGTTCTCGCCATGGGAAAACATGTCAGAGTCAAACGGCAACCCCTTGGATTCCATGGACTTGCGCAGGAGCCCGGAGATGGGGCCGAGCTCGAAGGGCTCGGTGTGGAGGTGTCCGCTGTAACCGTGCGACTCTTTGGAGGCCTGGAACCATGGCTTGCTGGTGAAGGACTCGGCCTGTGAGCCGTGGTCAACAACCCCCCTCTGCTGTCTTGGCTGGCAGATGCCGAAACGCAACGGAGCGTCCAGGCGGCGGAGACGGTCGTACCTTTTTCATGTACTGAAAGAAGTCGTTCCCGCCCCAGCCGGGCATTTCCCAGCTGTCGAAATCCTGCTTGCTGCCTCGAACGCAGAGGGTCCCGTTGCAGCCCGAGGAGCCACCGAGGAACTTGCCCCTGCTCAAGTTGACCCGTCTGTTGTTGATGCTGGCGCCTGGTTCCGAGACGATGTTCCAGTCGGTCTCCTTGTCGAAGTTTTGGGTCCAGCTGCCGGGCCAGGGTCAGCAGGAACAACGGGACGGGGTCCGGCGTCGGGTGGGAACCAAGCACGACTCACCCTCCGGCCATGTGCACCGTCTCTAGGTCCGCATTGTCTGGGCCGGCCTCGAGCACCAGGACGGTCGTGTTGGGATCCTCGGCGAGCCGGCCGGCCACCACACAGCCAGAGGTGCCTCCCCTGCGGCGAGGGTCATGACCAAGTCGCAGCAAAGTGCCCATCGGCCAGGCAAGTAGAGGGGGGCTTACCCGCACACGATGAAGTCGAAAGACTTTGGGACATGTTGAACATTGCTCGACTCCATTGCAAGGGAACGGCTTGACAGACAGTTCCTCGACTTGGGCAGAAATGATGCAACCCGAGGTCTACCATTCCTCGAGGGCCTCGGCTCGATTATCTAGGTATGTAGGTATTTATCGATACGTATTCGTATCTGTATCCGTATATTCGTATGGGCCAAGACCCCGCTGCCCTGATGGTATGTTACCTCGGCTTTCGCTCCTCTGGACCACATTGTACATATTTTCTGACGTGATAGATAACTGGACAGACGTACGGATACGGATTACTCGTCTGACTTGTCGTGGAGACGAGCAGTATGCAGACGGAGACGAGGCCTCGATTGACCGACTTTGTGACTTATCAGAGAGGGGAGAATGACATCCATCTCTGCTCCAACTCTGGTGCAAGACAATGCGTGACGCTGTACGGATACGGATACGGATACGAGTCTACTTGTAGTACGTGGCGGGCCGTTCTGCTGTGTTTGACTGCCCGTGACTTTGGGGTGGGAACGACCTCTCACCTTGTGCCCACCAATTCGTACATGGCCAAGGATATCTTGCCAGCAATCATGAGCCGTCTTTTAGTCCTCGTCGGACAAACCATGATGGGTCAGCTGTGCCTGCATGCAGCCTTGCCAGGGTCCACGACCATCATCCTCGTCGGCGCCGAGCATGCCTCCTCCAGTGCCAATCCGAATACGACGAGGTATCTAGCGGAAACATGTTAACCGCCGCCGAAAAGAACCAACGGCATTCCCCAACGAAAGAAGAGGGCAGCACACACCTCTAAGGCCGCTGATGCCAAGCTGGCCCGCAACATTGGCGTACCCCTCGCTCTGGATGGCCTCGCCGAGCCGCACCCCGTCCAACACGTCCAGCTCGGTGCCCACGTCCCACGGGGCCCACTCGGCGCGGCACAGCGGGCACGGCACGCGGCCGTCGGCCTGCTTGGTGCTGGCCCACATGTCGGAGCACTGCTTGTGAAAGTTTTGCCCGCAGGCGGAGCGGCACCAGGTGACCGACTCGGGGCTGGTGGCGTCGAGCTCGCAGAAGCAGATGGGGCAGTCGCCCTGGACGGGCTTGCGCTTGATGGTGGTGTTGCCGGTGCCTGCTGCGTCCGTTTGGGCTGTGTTGTCGGGGGCGGCGGCGAAGATGGTGCAGAGTTCGGAGGAGAGGAGGGCGAGTTGGTAGACGAGGTCAAAGGGGGCGTGGAGCACTCTGGCAAGAATCTTGGACGCACAATGTCCACGTCAGACCTTGTTGCGCGATGGAACGAAGCGGCCCACACGTACGTAGAGAACATGCTTGCACTGATTCCCCTCGGCGGCATGCGGGCAGTCACACGTCGGCTGGCGATCGACGCGCACCTTGTAGACGTTGCCCGTCGACCCGGCCAGCACAAACGTCTCGTGCGGAAACTCGGCGGGCCCTCCGCGACGGCGGCCCAGCACGAAGAAGCGCTGGGCCATGGCGCGGGCGTAGACGTCCTGGAAGGACTGCGGCGGCTGGGCCCGGAACCTGCGGAGGCGATTCTCGGGCGCTGGCGGCTCGCCGTCGCGGGCCTTGGCCTTGGGCTTCCTCGGCGAGGGTGCTGGCGGGCTGGGTGCGCGGCTGGGCGGGGGGGCGTGCCGCCGAGCCGTGGTATTTGTGCGGTGCCGCTGGGCTGTCGTTGTGCGGTGCCGCTGAGCTGTCGTGATTGTGCGCTGCAGCTGAGCTGTCGTTGTGCGGTGCCGCTGAGCTGTCGTGATTGTGCGCTGCAGCTGAGCTGTCGTATTCGTGCGCTGCGGCAGATTCATCGACTCGTCGTCGTCGCCGTCGAGGTCGCCGTCGAGGTCGATGGGGTTAGCCCAGCACGAGCCGGCCACCCGTCTCCGCGACGCATGCGAGCGCTTCTCCATGGCGCCGGCAGCGATGGAACCCTCCAAAGAGCCGAGTGGTGGGAGGGGAGAGTGGTGGCGAGGCGGGGTTGGGGATTAACCGTCGCTGAAGAATGGGGTTTCAACCGGGCGAGGTGGGGCACGGTTAAATGGCGGCTACAGCCGGAATTGAATTATTAGCCTGTTTGAGTCCGGCTATCGGTAGAACTTTGTACCGGTCAACCTCTTGCAAATTTCATCAATTCATCACCAAAAATCATCAACGCTCCTCCTGTCATCAAAATTGACGACATTTGACATCCCATCCCCTTGGAGACCTGGTGATCGACCAAGATGTCAGTCTTGCTCATCACCATCGGCCGCCCCAACTAATCCTGCCAACTGTCCCTCTGTGTAGTATTGGTACAGGCCGCCTTGAAGTTGCGGTTCCTTCCCCCTTCCCATCGTAGGGGAGCTCCTGTCTTGGGGACGTTGATGTATTTATACTCAATGTCCTCGTCAACCTCGAGAGACACGGTTGTGCTCCACCAAGATTTCCTCTGTTGCTCGTCGAACTCGCCATGTCTCAACTCGACAGCCTTGGCGGGATCCCACTTGCCCAAGGCGTCGGCATCCCCGACAATCTTGATGATCTCGCCGGGCACAGTTGCTGCAAACACGGAAAACGATGCTTGGACCGGCGTACCCGCCTCGCAGCCGTTGGTAGAGGTGCATGGCGACGGGTGTGATGCATTGAAGCCACACTTGGAGAGGTCGATGGGCTTAGTCTTCTTGGGCTTGAATTCTCCGTCTGGTGAGCCGTTCGGATCCCAATACGTGCAACGCTCGACGTGGATATAGTCATCCTCCCCACTGTCGAGTTTGCACCACACGCCATCCAACAGCACTTCACCCTTGGGGCCTGGCGGAGGCTTTCCACCCTTGGGGCTTGGTGGAGGCTCTTCACTCTTGGGGCTTGGCGGAGGCTTTCCACCATTGAGGCCTGGTGGAGGCTCTTCTGAGTCGTCTTTGTCTTTGTTGGATGGAGCAGGCTGTGCGGTGGGCGGCGTGTTTGTTGCAGTCTCGGAGCCCGTTTGAGCGTCACCGGATGTGACATGGTATTTGTATTGGTCGAGTTTGTCGAGACAGTTGATCTGCAGTCGCCGCCCAACGTCAGCATGTCGCCGGTAGTCACTCTCGTCCGTCGCGGATCGGAACTCACTTCCACGAATCTCTTGTGATCACTATCAACTTCACCAAATCGCCTTCCAACCTGGGAGCAAAACTCTTTACCCAATTGAACTATGACAGTTTCGCCGGCTTGAGATGGATCAAGTACACCACATAGAATCACGAAGGAATCGGTAGTTTCCGAACTGTATACTGGCTCAAAGCCGGTTCTGTTGCAGAACAGATCGTGGACCGTTGATTCTCCCGGCTCCAAGCCAGGGTCGTGATATAGAAACGGAAGTCGTTGCCCACACCGGGAAAGGTCAACCGGGCCGGGAAATTCGGGCCTGGAATCCTCGACGGCGTTCCCGGCGGCGTCAAAGCCAGTCCGATGAAATCCAGACGTCATGTTGTAAAACTCGCCGTTGGAGAGTTGGCACCACCCGCCATTGACCAACCCGAGAGCATGGGGGACCATGGGCTCATACGTCTCGTATTGGTGAGTCCACGGCTTGTCCCCTTCCATGAGCGGCACCGTCAGCTCGCAGGGCTGCGGCGATTCCTCCTTGTGGCAATCCTTCTTGATGTCTTGAATGACGGAGCACGCCACGTATGCCCTCTCGGGGGTGCAGGTATCCCACCTGTCATGCCTCCCCGTAAAGGCCAATTCGCAGTCCGTTCTGTAATACTCTTGACACCACCCAGTGATGGTGACCGAGGCTGTTAAAGCCTCTATGTAGCATCGAGAGTAAGCCGGGCAGTCGAAATCGCTGGTTGTCACCTCGGATGTTTGCTCTCCGACTGTGCTTGAACCCGAACGCCCCCATGACCCGGAGAGCGAGAGACTGACGGGATTGAGCATTCCAGTGCCCCCGTTCAAGTTTGCCGAAACGCTCCAGCCCTTGGTGATGGACTTGTACGACACCTTGCTTTTCTGTGTGCTTATCCGGTTTGGCTGGAGAGCGTCGTTTGTCTTGCTTACAAGGTTGTTGGTTCCAAACTCGAGGCGCGTCTTGAACCCTTGTCCTGGCAGGAGCGTTTTCTTGGTCTCTTTCCAGATGCCTCTGCAATTCAAGATGCAAGTCCCTTTGTTCGGCGAGACATCTGCATATGTCGGGGGGTTACCATCAAAAGACAGTGAACGTATGATGGGCTCCAGTTCCCTTCTATGATGCTGCTCCTCGAGCTCTTTTCTTTCTAAACGGTTGCAGGAAACACCAACGGCAAACAAGACGGCCATGAGAGCCCCGAGAATCATCTTGGTGGTGGGAGGAAAGGGATGAGTGCAAGGTGAGCTGATTACAAGCTCGGGTCACAACGATGCACATGGCAAGTTTTATATACAGTTACCTTGTGGTTATGAATGGCATGAGGAATGAGTTGTCCAAACGTACGATGCAATACGAGCCTTGGTACTCTACTGGGATGTGGCTGTCAAGTGCACTTTGTGTAAACTTTGGCTCCCTCCAATGCATCTACAAAGGCTGATGACGAAAGAAATTGGACTTTCCGGGTTGTGGTTGGAGAGCGTGTCTCCTCGAGGCAGGTTCGTCGTCATCATCAATGAAGCCGCTGGCCACCAGAGTCTGCCAATACTAAGAACATCACAGCACGCCTTGGATCTATGTGTTGAGAGCATATTCAACCATGAGGAATGTGCACTCTTTTATTTCCGCCAAGAAACGCTGCTAACCGGGGCCTCTCGTATTCGAGGTTATATCACTTGTTACCTGATGACGATCTTTGCGCCAATTGGCAGAAGTGGAACATCTCATAACCTTAATCGCACAATGCGCATGACTCTTGGAGTTAATTTTAAACATCATCTCATTCCTAGGGATGGCCAGGGATGCTGGGTTCTCTATAGATGGCCATCGGCCGTCACTCATCAGTCACTGATTCTTTTCCGCTCATAGCAACACATTGATTCTTCCTACCGCTCATAGCAACACCTGGCCACAATGCGCAGTCTCTCCATTGTTTTGTTCCTTTCGGCCGCGTTATGCCTATTGCTTTGGCCTGGCACGGTTGTTGCCCCCCCTCCTCGGCGAACGGGGAATCTATACACCAAGGAACCAAAACCAGGAGTCTTGAAAACACCAGAAGGGCTGGCAAGACCAGAAGGGCTGGCAAGACCAGAAGTACTGGCAAGACCACAAGTGCCGCCAAGACGACAACGGACGCACCCACAGCCACAGCCACAAGACGGGCCCGGGACATCACCACAAAGACCACGGCCAGATCTGCGTGACCGCAGGCCCCGGACACCGCAGCATCAGCAAAACCCTAGGCCTGGGACATCACGGCAATCAAGTCATGTGCCAGATTACCGCTTTGTCCCACTGCCACCACTGCCAGATCAAGCGTCCAACTCGCGGCCAAATCAGGGGGCACAGCCAAACCCTAGGCCCGGGGCATCAAACCCTAGGCCCGGAGCATCAACCGGGGCATCAAGTCATGAGCCAGATTACCGCCTTATCCCACTGCCAGAACTGCCAAATCAAGCGTCCAACTCGCTGCCAAATCAGGGGGTACCCCGTGAGCCTACAATACCTGAGAAGACCGAGAGACCCGGGTTCAGGAGTTTGGGCGGCAAAATGGCAAAGAAAATTACACGGCCCATTCACAAGATTGCAGACAGGGTGTGGGAGCCCACCGATAGTTAGCTAGTTAGCATCAAAACACCAACTTGGAATAAATGAATACCAAGTAGCACCAGCACGAGAAACAGAGTGAAGAACGGGGTCCAGTGACTTGGTTGATCCTCCGGTCGATATCAGCCCTAGCAACAAGGTCGCTCTGTCAAATCCTCTCAGCATGCGCATTGTCTATTGCTATGCAAAAAAGGCCCGAGCATTCCCGCCTGGACCGTGGACAAGAAGCCATTCCCCTCGGCCGGCCGCCTTGCACCTCGTCCAGATGGCCCCTATAAAGTACATGGAAGAGAAGCCCAACCAGACGCCCCGGGAGAATTACCGCCGCAATACAACCCGACCTCTCGAGTCGAGTGTTGAACTTCACAATCAAACATTTGTCCGCCGCCTTGGTGGATGCCCATGACGCCACATGATTAAGAACAAAGGGAATTTTGAACAAAGGGGGATTTTGAAAGAAAGGACAAATGGTCGTGTGTGACGCGAAGAAGCCTGTCTGTCCAATGCGGCATCGCCTGCTTTGGCCGCTCAACGCCTCGTCTAAAATGGAGTCCTCATGCGGTGAGGGATTACTAATGGATTAAGCAAAGGGTCGGGCAAGTTGTCCATTGTCGACGTGATAAAGGTCGTGTGGACATGTTCGTGACGAGGGCGACCTGAACGTATGTGGTCAACACGGCCCACGTGGTCGAGGGACATGGATCCGAGGCTTGACTCGAGGGAGACGGAAGAGGGTTTCCGCGCTGACAGAAAAGGGCTTCAGCCTCGACGGAAAGGGCTTCAGCGCTGGTTGGGGTCGCGTGGTGGTTGAAACTCCCGATTCCGAGCTTGCTGCTGTGCCAGCATCCACTCCTCGGACCCTGTTTGCCGCCCGGGTCGTTCGGCGGGCAGCTTCACGTCGTGACCAGGGGGCGCCGGCGCGCGGCGCGTAGGAGCCGAGCCCGAGGCCACAGGGACGAGGTTCGTGACGGCCTGCGCGATGGATGCCACCACGTATCCCCGCAGCTCCTGGTCCTCCCGCTGGTCCTCCTTCTCGAGGGCGAACCGCTGGTCCTTGTCCATGTTGGCGCGGCGGAGGCCCTTGATTTCCTGCGTAATGTGGAGCAGCACCTCCTCGGGACATCGGTTGCGGTCGTTGGCATGCTCGGTCTTGCGCACATATCGCCGGGTGACGTCCGTGGCCCCGTCAATGGAGAATGCGATGCAATACGACATCTTCTTGCCCCAACCTTCCGTGTACAGCCGCGGGTTGTCCCAGGCCTCTTCGCACGCGTCGACGTGGATCCATCGTCGGCGGTGCTCCGAGTACACCTCGGTCCACACGTGGTCCTCGGCGTTCCACACCCACCGCACCCTTCCGCCGACGGCGCGGCACAGCATGCTGAAGCAGTTGGCCCACTCGCCGACTCGGCCACGGCGCGTCTGGAGCAGCCACCACACGTCGCCGTAGCGCGGAAACCTCTCGTAGACACCGCAGTGTTGGGCAGAGCAGCGGTAGAGCTCGACGCGAAGCGCTCCGCGCGCGCTCTCTTCCGGCGTCGGCGCCGTCATGCCCTGGTAGATGCTTGGCGACAGGCAGACGGGGCATGGAGGGTTGTTGACCCAGGTGAAGAATGATCGCTTGTACCATCTGGACTTTGGTTAGACTTTGGTACTTTGCGGGAATGGGTAGCCGCAGACGGGTAGCCGCAGACGACATGGCTGGAGTAGAAACATACCGAAGCAATGCCCTGATGACACAGTCCTGGTGTCCCCACTCGGGTTTGCGCCCATCGCCCATGCTCTCTGCCTCGGCCTGGAGCACCTGAACCTCCTCCTCGGCCTCAGCGTAGATGCGATCGAGAGGAATTTTCAAGAGGGCCTCGTCGAGGAGGCCGGGGTTTTCGTACTTTGTGGGCGTCAACGACAGGCTGATGAGGAGGTTGCGGAACTTTTGGGAGTCGCGGTCGGCGGCGTCTGGCGCAGTCGGGATCATGGGAAGATGGCGCATGCACGAGTAGGATGGAGGCGGAGGAGTGGCTTGACCGTGGGCGGTGGCAGGCCGAGCGTCGTTGGCGGCGGGACGGGCGCGGAGGTTTGCGCTCGATGACCGCTCCGTGACGCCGGGAGAAGCATGGCTCGAGGTGGTGCGCAAGTCGGTCATGCGCTTGTCGCGCAGCAGGCCCTCGAACTTGATGCGCAGGTCCTGGGCCCATTCCTCGCCGTACTGCGAATCAGACGGGTGTCCGGGTCCCGAGGGGGTGCTTCGCCCCGCCATGATGGGGGAGGGACTGGAGGGTTAGAAGCCCACACGATGAGTGTTATTGGGGTGACAATGGTGTAAGCGTCGCGCAAGTTGCGAGGAGAGGCGGACCGGGGCCAAGAGAGATACGAGGACGGTTGAGAGGGGCGGCGAGGAAATGATATGCCGGGTCGAGTCGCCGCAGGCAGGGCGGGTGCCCGAGGTGCGTCGTCGCCGATGTGGTGGCCGTCGTCAGCCGGAAGAAGGGGGGGGGGTTCGTAGGCCCTCGAAGTCGCCACAGGGGTCGTCGCCGCGGCGGCCCAGGTGGGGGGGTTGGGCAATGATGGATTGTCGTCGAGGTGATGCCAAGGCCCGCAATCGGGTGTTGCAGAGAAGGGAGTCGCTGGGCTTGCCGTCGTCGACGACGAGAAGTGACGGGTAGCCGTGGGCTCGAGGGGATCGTGGCCCGAGGATGGATCGAGTCGAGGCGAGGCGATGCGAAGCCGGCCAGGGTGCAGGATGGAGGGGGTGGCGAGTCAAGGCAGGCCGGCTGGAGGCAGGCCTCGACAAGAGGCGAAGCAGAGCGACGAAGAACGAGTGTGCGTGCGTGCGTGCGTGCGTGTGGTGTCATGTAGTAGGTAAATAGGTAGTTGTACTATGTGAGGGAGAATCCAATCGACCAGCAGGGGGGGGCCCGCCAGCAGAGGAACTGGCCTTGGGCCCCTGGGGATGGCGGTTTACGCGTCAGCCTGCGTCGCCCCGGCCAATCAGCGTCGCCACAAAGGCCCCGTCGCGGGGTGGTTGCGAAAGAGGGGGGGTGGGGCGGCTATAAGGAGGAAGAAGAGAAACGTATGTACTTCGTACATATGTACCAAATCAAGTCGCTGCCAGCTCTGCGCAGAGCAGATGACCTCTGTTCAGAGTTCAGACTTTGCTGGCCATCATGTTTACCTACCTACTTTACCTACCAGTTACTACCATCAATTCCCCATCTCCGAAAGAGAGATGGTATATCTTCATGGGCAGTCTCACCTGCGCCTTCGGGTATCGAGACATTCCCCCATTCGCCGACTTGTTCACTCGCGCCCCAAGCCCCGAACCGGTAGTGGTACAACGGCCTGCCCGTGCTCTACTAGCAATAAGCCGAGGCGAGGCCTCTGACCCGACGCGCGTGTACCCGGTACAAGCCGGTCGACTCCGGCGGCAGGTGGGCAGGCACTGTACGGCAACGCCCGTACACACTTGGAGGAGTTACTCGAGTGAGTCACGTGAACGTACAGTGAGAAGTTGCGTAGACGCACACTGTGTAGAGTACAGGCACCCACCGAGACAAGAGACAAGCGCGGATCGGTGCCTGAAGCAGCCGGGCTCTGGATGGAGTGTGCAGCTCCTCTGGATGCGTGCGCGTCTCCTTCACACCCAGTCACTCGCAGAAAGGCCTCGATCCCATCACCTTTTCCCTCCTGGCTAGCGCCATTCGTTCGTCCGGTTTCCGTGTCCATGGCGCAGCAGCCAAAGGACGTCTTCACAGCCTCGACCCGTGGCTGCGCTTCTTTCCAAGCCCCGTGCCCGGCAACGTTCCATCGACAGCGCTTGGTGTCGAGATAAAAAGATAAAAAGACGGCACTGCGCTCCCACCAGGAAGGAGCCCAAGACTCACCGACCTTTGCTCTACTCCGTAACTCGTACACCACAGTGCATGTGCACACGCTCACCCACCTAGCGTCGCTTCCCCCGGGCTCATGACTCTTGACGACAGGGCGAGCCCGCACGGCACGTCCCATGTCCGGTTTTACTCGACATGGGGATTACGAATAGTACCCTCCTCCAGCAACCTTTTTTTCTTCATCCATCACTGCTCCGGCAACAAAGTCCAAGTTGCCTGTGACGGCCAGCCCTGTCAGAGGGGACGCGTCATCTTGTCTCGCCCCCCGATTTATCGATACTCGAGTGCCCCGAAGCCTTGGTCCATGGCACGTGCGGTTCGTCTACATTGTCTTGGTCCTGTCTTACGCTCCAACTCGCTTGTCATGCGCCCTTCGTCAACCACGGTTTCCAATCGAACCCCTTCCATCCGTCCCCGAGCCGCCCATCATGCCTTCTGCCAGGCCTGGGCTGATTTCAGGTCTATTCAATGCCACGTCGTCTCTTCCCACGCCGCCAGAGCCCACCAATTTCACTTCAAGTACTACACACAATCTAGTTTATGTGTCGTAAAACATAAAAACATTCCCTAAACCCTAATGTGCATTGTCCAAAAGATGGCGTATGTATCATTGTCCGCCAAATGCCCATCATTCTCCCATATTTCACGGGCCCGTCGTCAAAGGCGGTGCTCCCAACCACCCATGACACGGAATATCCGCCATCTGCGAGTGACTCGTAATACACCCTCTCCACGCCCAGAGTGCTAAGCAGCCAGCATCAGTCCTATCAAATCCTCGTGCAGGCTCTGCACCTGCACAAGGACCCATATCAAGGCCATCCAGTGGAAACACCCATGGGTCCGAGAGGAGACCGGAAATGAAAACCCAAATCTCGTCGTCGGCACATGACTTCTCGTCGTCGGCACATGACTGCCGCGTGCTGGACTTGCGCCCAACGTCCGACACCCCTTGGGCAGCTCCTTACCGCTCCCGTTCGTCGCCGGCCAAGTATCGCTCCGGCATCTCCATCTCCCACGTCGGCCTCTCCACCAGCGCCACCTCGAGCGGCTGGTCGCCCGCGTTGAGGGGCACCATGCCCAGGATCGGCCGATACTTGTACGTGATCCACCACTTCTTACGCTCCGCGCAAGTGACCACTGCCTCGACACGTCCACCGGCCTCCGCCTTGTCATGGCGAAGCCGGGACAGCTCGCCGTCCGCGTCGGGCAACTCCTCGTCGTCCTCGCCCTCGCTCTCGCTTCCGCGGGACGCCTTGCCCACATCCATGTCCTCGTACTGCTCGTTGTCTCCGTGCTTGCGGACTTTGTGCGGCGCCAGGTTTTCCTTCTCGTTGACGCCTCCTGCTCCGGTAGTCAGACCCGCCCTCTTGCGCTTTGTCCCGTGCGCCGCTTGTGAATCGGCCGGGGCATCCGCATCCGTGGTAGGCTTGCAAAGGTCTTGGCTCATGTCGAGCATAAACAGAAATGACACTCCGTACACCCACGCCCTCTGATCCTGCCAAATGACTCCCTTGGGCAGGTCCAAGAGGTCTTGAATAGCGGCGGGAAGGTGCATTCGCGGATGCCGACGGGACCACGCCGTCAACGATCCGTGACGCGGATGGAACGCGACTATGTGCCGGCTCGACGTGATGGCAGCAAGAACGTAGTCCCCCGACCCATCTCCCCCAAGGTCCGGTTTGCCCGGCTGAACAAACTGTTCGATTGTCGTATCGGAGAACGATAAGACAGTAGGGGCAGAGGCCAGCTTGGGTATGAGCTTTGCATTCGGGTTGCGGATCCACCCTTTGTTGGCGTCCACGGCCTCTTCCTCGTCCTCGGAGTCGCTCTCCGACGACGACGCCGCGTCATCGCCATCACCATCACCATTCCCACCCCCATTTCCGTCCTTGGGGCCCTCCCCATGGCCGAGCAAGATCCAGGTATCAATGTAGCCTGCCAGGTCTGCGACGGCCAGCATCTCAGAGTCGGGGCTGAAATCGGCTTGCGTAATGCTCCTGTCGTAGCGGCCCAAGCCACCATTCGTTATGTGCGGGGGGATCCCGCGACTCAGGCGATTCAGCTGTTGTAGCTCAATCGACGACGTGGGCGAGTCTTGTGCTCCAAGACTTGGCTGGATATCCGCCATGAGGACGCGGGAGCCTTCCTGGACCAGGCACAGCCGTCGGCCATTTGGCGATAGCTTTACGAGACTGGCTCCGAGGTGTGTGAGTTTCTGGGGCAGTTCAACCGTGGTGATGGCGACATCCGAGGGCTTGACTGGGTCCTCGTGCGTTAGGCGAAAGGCCTTGACATCGGTCGTCGTGGATACGACGAGCAATGTGCCACTCCTGTTGACGGTGGCCGAGGTGATGTTGGAGTCTCCCTTGATGACAATGGACTTGAGAAGCTTCCGGTTCTGATTGATGTCGATGCCGTCACCACTCGCGTCCAAGAGCTCAGTTGCCCGCTTTCTAAAGACCCAGACGTGAACCTGTCTATCCCACCAGCTGACCATGAACCGAGCATTGGGGGCGCTTGCGATCGGAGGCTGTTGCGGCAGGCTGCTTATGGTTCTGTGATTCTCCCGTCCCATTTCCTTGAGGGGCACAACCGTGAGGTTGGCATCCGGGCCTGTGCTTCTCGTTAGCTGACTGCAGAGACCCTGGCGTGTATAGGGGGGGGGGCCCAACCTCCGGAGACCACGACGCTCATGCGCCCACTCTCAAACGACGCCAGGGCTTTGACGTCGTGCTCGTGATACCGTCTTCCCCAAGCTTTGCTCCATCGCTGCCCCTCATTGGCATTCTGCTTGTAGAGAAAGGTTCGTCGGTCCATGCCGCCACTCACGATGGAGGTTCCGTCGCTGCTGATGGCGAGACTGAGCACGTCCTGCTTATGGCTCTGAATCCGTTGGGCCTGGGTAAAAGTCTTTCCGTCCCAAATGCAAAGCTGGCCCGTCGAGTCGCCGGAGACGATGTTCCCGTTGGGCAGACACTTGACCGACCAGACGATGATGTTCTTGGCGCCGCCCACCAGATCGGACCCGAGCGTCATCTTTCGAAGCATATGGCCCCTGCCAGCATCATATGCGCGGATTGTGCTGTCGGAGCAGCCGACAATGACGACCTTGCGCGACTGGAACGTGATGCTAACCATCTGCGCCTTCTTCGTGGGGGATCTAACGAGCAAACGCTGAAAGCGAAGATGGCTGTCATCGACCGAGTAGATGGCCAGCTCGCCGTCTATGGTTCCGGCGATGAGCTTGCCGGGGGCTTGGGACTCGGAGCCAGCCTCGTTTGCCGGGATCGGGGGCTGGGCGGCCAGACACCAGACGTCGCCGTGCTGGCCGCTGGCGTGTCTCTTGGGTTTTCCCTTTTCGAGGTCCCATTCGGTCACGGTCGCGGTGTAGCCGATGCTGAAGAGGCGCGACTTTCCAATCAGAGTGCGGCCGCCCCCGATATCCTGGTCTGGCTCGTTGATCCAGACGAGGCCGTCAATGCTTCGATCCTTGCCGCCACGGATGACGAGCTCCTGGTGCCAGGTGCCGCTGGAGGGGTTCCATATCTCGATGTCGCCGCTGGCCCGGCCGACTGCAAGCCTCGCAATCGACCTGTGCAGGCCCGACTTTGCCTGGGGATGCGAAAAGGACACGGCGTTGATGGCCGCGGGCTGGTAAGGCACGAAGCGGCAGCGATGAATGTCCATGATGTGCGCCGTTGCTTCACCTGCGCCCAGCTTGCGCCGCACGTGTCGCACCGCAGCTGTCAATTGCCTCCAATTGTCGGCTGACGACGGCTCTGCTGTCCGAGTGGTCGCTCGCTTTTGGGTGCCGGACGTGTCAAGGCTTGCGACGCGGGAAGATGCATCGGCCGAGCTACTGATGCGAAGAAAAAAATCTACCCTTCAGCCTCGCCCCCAAGTTTTTTTTCCTCTGCTGCGACGACCCGGCGCCAAAAAATTAAGCTGTGGTCAGTGCGCTGCGCTTCCCCTCCACCCCACCAGTACGTACCCCTTTGCAGTGCAGTGGAACGTTAAGCCGAGTCATTTTTGAGCCTGCCGATGACGATTTGGCCTCTTTGCTTCTTGCCGTTTCACGGTGGCCCTGAATATTGATATTGCTCGAATATTGCTTGAATATTTATCGTGTCGCTCACCGCAATAGGTCGCCCGGCGCACCATCAGAGTTAACCGGCGACTTGCGATTACTCACAAGCCTGAGACACGGATGCAAACGGTCACCACTTCATGACGGCCGGCACATGTATTACCCAGCGCCCTCGACACCACGGACTCGGTCCGCCACGCAGAATCTGGACCCAGCCGCCGTCATGGACTTCAACAGCTCGTCGCCGTACCCCGAGGGCGTCATATCCTTCTTGGACACGGACCTGTACAAGCTGACGATGCAATGCGCCGTCTTCAGGTTCTTCAAGGACGTGCCCGTGACTTATGCCTACACGAACCGGACTCCCGACAAGCGCCTCTCGAGGGCCGGCTTCAAGTGGCTGGACGAGCAAATCAGAAGTGAGTCTCGCTCCCTCGGAGCGGATTGGCGCAGAGTCTCACTAATCGCATCTAGAGCTTGGCAACATTTCGCTCTCTGCCGATGAGCACCGATTCTTGCAGACACACTGCAAGTACCTCACCCCCGACTACCTCGAGTACCTGAAAGAGTTCCGACTGCGGCCCCGGCAAGAAGTCTGCGTGACCTTTACGCCCGTCGGCGAGGACACGGGCGCCGACTCCGACGTCGGCGACATTGACATCAAGATCCAGGGAACATGGTCTGGCACGATCCTCTACGAGATTCCACTGCTGGCGCTCGCCTCCGAGGCCTACTTTCGCTTTGTCGACACGGACTGGAACTACGACGGTCAGGAGGACCAGGCCTTTGCCAAGGGCATGCAGCTGCTCGAGGCCGGATGCACCACATCCGAGTTTGGTACTCGCAGGAGACGCGACTACCACACCCAAGCCTTGGTGTTTCGGGGGCTCGTCAAGGCCTCCAAGGAGGCTGCCGCGAAGGGCTTCCCCGGGAAGCTGTCGGGCACGAGCAACGTCCATCTGGCCATGCGATTCGGGATCCTGCCGGTCGGAACGGTGGCACACGAGTGGTTCATGGGCACGGCGGCCATCATCGGTGACTACAACAAGGCCACCGAGGAGGCGCTGCGGTACTGGGTCAGCTGCTTCGGCACGAGTCTCGCCATTGCCCTGACAGATACCTTTGGCACGCAAGAGTTTCTCCGGTCCTTCAGCCTCCCGATCCGGCCCGTCGACGGCAACGTCTCGCCCCAAGTCTTTCAGAAACCCGATGGCAGCAGCAAGACATATGCTGAGCTGTTTAGCGGAGTGCGGCAGGACTCTGGCGACCCCGCCGAGTACGTCAAGATGATGCGGGCATTCTACGACGAACAGGGCATCAAGGACAAGAAGACGATTGTCTTTTCGGACTCGCTCAACATTGATAGCTGCTTGGAGTACAAGCGCATCTCGGACGAGTACGGGTTCGAGTCCACCTTTGGCGTCGGCACTTTCTTGACAAACGACTTTGTCCATGTCGAAACGGGGACAAAGTCGGCGCCCTTGAATATCGTCATCAAGCTCAGCTCGGCTGCAGGGCGGGCCGCAATCAAGATAAGGTGAGGGATGGTGGCCACTCATCCAAGAGCCACGTTTACTAACACGGGGCAGTGATAACGCAGGCAAGAACACGGGCGACAAGGAGGTGGTGAAGCAAGTCAAGCGCGAGCTCGGCTACGTGGAGCGCGAGTGGCAAGAGGGGGACGAGACGTCGCGATGGGGCAAGGAAGATGCCAAACAGCGGTGAGGATGCCTTGTGCGAGAACGGGGCCGTGTAAGAGATTTGTTTAGTACTGTGACGACGAGCTGTGCAAGACGGAGAAAGAGCCAAGATGATGGCTCTCGTCTCGTGCTCCTCTGCGGCTCCCGCCCGTCTGGCCCCGAGGAAAGGGAAAGCCGTCAGCATGCCGCTCAGACGCGAATGAAAGCAAGTGTTCTCCTTCCTTACTCGTCCATCTATCTTTAGACAGGAGCGGGTGGTCCATCGCATTCTGCTCTGGCGGTTGACTTGTTACCCAGGAAGCGGCTCTCCAGCCTCTTTGACTAACATGCCCAAGTGCGAGGCAGCAGCAAGCGACGTTGCGTGCAAACAGGGCAAGTGCTGGGCTCCGCAATGGTCTGCCTGCGTCCCTACGAGCTCCATCCTCTGCTTCTCCCACTTCTCCATCCTCCTTCAATAAACACGACTCGTCCGCGTTTCCTCGAACAAAAGAAATTCGTTTCTTGGGACTGCTTTTGGGAATCCGATTTTGGAACGCCGTCTTGGAACGCATCTTAACTCGCTCACTAAGCTGTTTCCACGGGTCGTCTACGACATGCAAGGCCCTCTCTGCCACGACCAGGGCCTACGTGGCCGGCCAGCTCCTCGAATCCTCGCCCCGCAGAGCCGTGCCCTTGTGCTCTTGGGTCTCTTCATTCTGACGCTTGCTGCCATCGGTTCCGTCAGCCTGGTTGCAGATGAGGCGGTCAGGGTCCAAGCAGGCAGCCATGCCAAGCGACAGTTTCAACTCGGCGGCATCCTTGCCCACCAGGTAAGGCGGCATCCGCTGACAGAGGGTCATGACGGCCAGCTGACGAGTGATTCAGGCAGACACATCGGCCGCGGATTCCGTTGCAACTCCCGAGTCCCATGAAACACCGCACGAGGAAGCAGTCCAGACGGAAAGCCCACGTAGCGACAACTCGGTGACTCCGCTTCCAGCCTCTTCCCGTCCGGTTGTCAAGGTGGAGACCGTGTCCCCAGTACCCATCAATGGCGAGGGTGAACCAGGAGCTCCCAAGGTCGACGATGCCGCTGCAACACAATACCCCCAGAACCCTTCGCTTGCCCTGCTCGATGCCTTGATTCAGGCTTTGGAGAAGGTGGTCAAGGCCTCTACTCTCCAGTCTGGCCCCAAATCCACCACAACCCTCGAGCCATCCTCTAGTGCCCCTGAGCAGATTGCCAAGGAAACGCCCAAAGTCCCCCAAGCCCCTTCGCCCGCGCCTTCCCCGGTCCATCAACCGCAGAATCCCGTAACAGACGCATCTCCGGGCTTCAACTTGGTGGCCGGCTTCCTAGGCGGTCTGACCGGACGGGACACCCAGCCAGGAGCCGAGCAGCTTGAGGCTGTCGATCGATTGAGAGCCCGCGACGACACATCCATCCTGGGCAGGCAGGTCGTCTCGTTGCTTGGTCCCTTGTCAGATGTGATGGCACAGGCCGTTCCCGTCGACGCCGGAGCCGCCGCTCGACTGATGGATGTCGTTCTGAAGGCTTTGCCCATTGACGCAGATGCAGTGGCTTCCGTCATTCCACAAGTGGCTCAGCAGGCCTCGGTCAAGACTGTCGATCTTCTCCCACTCATTCTACCTGCCATTGCAGGCACCCTCGGCAAACAATTGGATCGACATGATCCCGTGAGCCTTTCCGACCTGTCAGGGGCCTTGAGGAACATTGTCAGGCAGGGCATCGCAGTCATCAACGAAATCACAAGCACCATGAGAACCGCCATCCAACCCGAACTGCAGGCTATTCTGGACCAGGTCACCTGCATTGTCTACGCGGCCGCGAACCGACTTGGCGAGACGCTCTGTGCCATTGGCCAGAACGTGCAAGGCGTCCCCCTCGAGGCCATTGTGCCCTGCTCGTCTGTGGGCCAGTCCCCAGCGTCGGTCTCTGCCAATGTCATCACGTTGAATCCCGTATCAGCTGCGACGGGCACATTGGCTGCAGACGCGGCTTCATGGAACATCATCTCCCTTGCGAGTCCGCAGGCATACGGCCCGTTGCAGACGCAACTAGCAGGCGTTGGCTCGTCCCCGCCTACTACGTGTGAGGAAAGTCAAGCTGCAGCGATGACGGCCGCGAGCTCGCCAGATGCCGGGCAGGCTACGAGTCGAGTACAGCAAGGCGCATCCCCCGGTGATGCGACCAAGTCGCTGTCGACTGTTGCGATCCAACCAATGACGCAGACGCCGGCGTCCTCTCCGCCCTTGCTAGGTATGAAGACGATGACCCCTATGTCCGACGGAGAGAAGACTCACACATGGACCTTGGCAGCGAGCCCAACCGTTGTTGCGCCAGCGAGCACGACGGTGCAACCGACAAGCTGCCCCGTGGTGGAATGCCCTTCGTGCCCGTCTTGTCTCTCGAGCAGCGACTGTTCGCAGAGTGTCGACGCCAGCCCGCCAGTCAATGACTTGGGTCCCTGTCCCGGTCGAGGATTCCGATGCACCGACTGCCCCAACGGGTGGTTCTGCCCTCCCCAGGAGACGCCCGCCCAAGTGGCCCCCTGCGGCTTGGGCTGGCCATGCTTCCACTGCAAGTCTGGTTGGTACTGTGTCTCGGAGAAGGCTCCCGCGTCTACAAGCCAGCCCCCGACGCCAGCCGTATCCGTACAGCCCCCCCGAACACTCGACAGCGCAGCTCTCGCGGACAGCACCCCTGTGCCGGGCGACGCCGCTGCTCGCGACTGGAAGTATGTTGGATGTTTCCAGGACGCCATCAACAGAACGCTGGTCGGGGCCAGGCCCCTCGACTACCTCCGAGGAAACATGTCGAATGGGACGTGCATTGACCATTGCGCCTCCAAGGGGTATTCTTTTGGTGGTACGGAATGTGGGACAGAGTGCTGGTGCGGCTCGTCCATTCGCGACAGCGCCGTGCGCCTTCCCGAGAGCTTCTGTGACACGGCCTGCCAGGGTACGGGAAGCCAGCGATGCGGCGGCAGCTGGGCGGTGTCGGTGTTCATGGACCCCAAGGCAGCGGGCCAGCCAGACGCAGGACAGGCGCCTCTAGGGCCGGCATCGGCAGGAACGAGTCTGCCAGAGGAATCAAGGGGTGGCCAGCCATCTGCTGATGGGAGATCAACGACATCACCTTCCGCCCAGCCACCAGCCCCTGCGCAATCTGTGCCGGGACAGCCGCCCCCCAGAGAGTATGGACCGGTGGCTCGATTGGTGTTGAAGGAGGCGTTGATTCTCTGAGGCACCCCGGGTGGGACAAGAAGACAAGAAGCAGCAGTTGGGCCGGGACGGACGGCAAGGTGGCCGGGAGAGAAGAGAATATACTTGGGGTGGGGCGTGATTTGCTATTCTTTGTGTCTTTTGGACGTGTTTATTTATTCTCGCGAGTCTTTGGCCTCTAGAGATCATGGCTATATCGGGGGGGCTGCCAACAGATTTGTACTGCAACCAGAGGATAGTGTGACGCGAGCTGTTGACTGATGGCTGAATCCCTTGACTGCTGCTGACGCAAGCTCCCGAGAAGGTGGTGGTGCACGTTGTAAGACGAGCCTGTTGCCACGTGTTTGTCCAGATGGGAGGATAAGATCAGATCATTCTGAGACGGCCCCCCTGGCGATGCCCCTGGTGATTCCCCTGGTGATTCCCCTGGTGATTGCAGGCCGGGTGCCATTGCGCCTCGCGTGTCAGCCGCCGTGGCTTGTGCGGGTCAGGGCGAGTGCAACGTAGAGAAGTGCACTTTGACGCATTTTGACGCACTTTGATGCATGCTGTGTTCGCAGTGCATGGACATGTGATACAAGGCTGTGAGTGCCCCAGCGTTCTGATCGAGCCCGGTCTTGGCTTTGCTTGCAACCAAGGGCCCGAATTGAACAGCCCCATGCGATTGTCTTTCTCCAAGGGGATTCCCGGGCACGATGAGGGTATTTCCGAGGATATACGAATATAGAGTATATGTACGGATACGGAGCGTATATCCATGTTTAACTGGTCCTGTTGTGCTCTTTTACACCAACAAGTGGGACTTGGACACCACTCAAGCCGTCATGCATCGTGACCGGCCGCAAAGCTTAATCAAGACTTGACTTTTTCCAGTGAAAAACATACATAACAGGCGCGTCCCCCACAGTCCGTTACAATCACTTCCTACACGCTCATCACCAGGACACGACCAGGACACGACCAGGGGCACGACATAGCAAACATGGGCCTCCGTTGTATATTCAAGAAATATGTCTGGAACCGAGACCGAGACCAAGACTCGAAGGAAGCCCCTCCACCCCCCTACGATGACCAAGACCCGTCACCTGCCCAAGACTTGAGCCCGTCCGACTGGGAGACGGCGGCGGACGCAACAGGAGGCCCATGCAGCCTTCACGGGCTGACTTGCAAGCCAGACATGTTTGTCCAGTGTTGTGCCGGGACGACGTCCGAACCGGAGTGGATGGCCCACTTTCAAATTTATGCCGACATTCCCCGTCTGATGAAAGAGGGCTTCTACTGGTCCGAGGACAATGCGCGAAGACAATGCTCACGCTTTTCCGGTGGAAAATACAGCGCACCTGAGCACAAACGTGTGTGGCCTCACGTTCGCGTCTACCATCTCATGGATACGTCTTGGAAGGGGATTATAGTTGTTTACGCGGACGAGCTTTCTGTGCTTTCGAAATTCAGACTGAACCAGATTACCATGGACAAAATCTGCCTCATGCGGGCTGCGCACAAGAATCATTGTATATACCAGTACAAGAAGCTTCACCCCGAAGATAGCTTCAACGCTTTATATGATGACAAGCCGTTGGATGGATGGTGGCCGTGGCCTGATAAGGAGTGAAGGCGGGGATAGACGGGTAGCATGTTGATATCAGTCATTAGATAGGTATGAATGCTTCCTCATCCAACTGCATGCTCGGTGCCCAGGGAACGGCATGTACGAATACTGCGGAGACAAAGGAGACAGGCCAGCAGGAGGCTCGGGGGCTGCCTTGGCGATTGACAGGCTAGTACATACAGTACTTCGTACATGCATGTACATATGCGCCCTGCCACGTTTTTCTCCCCGGATCATGGTGCCAAGTCATGGATGGCGTGAGGGGAAGATATTCTGTCTTTATTCCATGACCGTCGTGTGCATAGACGAGTAGTAGTAACTACTTCGTAGTACTAGTAGTAGAACGGCGCATACGAGGATGTCTGCGACTTGTGCAGGCAACGCACGACGCCTGAAGTGCAGGTCGTACATGCAGCAGGGGGACTCGGTGACGACGAGGCGGCGCTCCGAGTGGTCAGACCGGGGCCGGGGATCGGGCGGGGAGCGCACCGTGAGGCCCCGCATCGGTACCCGGGCGGGGCATCGGTGGCCGGGCGGGGGGGCCATAGATTGTAAGTAAAGTGGTTTGTCTGTACGGACGGGATAGCCGTACTCTGTGGATACGGAGTACGATACTCTGATTCGTACTTGGCAAGAATATACAGAGTAGATAAGCAGGACGGCTATGCGTGCTGTTCTCGCCGCTGCATGCGGTGTTCTCGCCGCTGCATGCGGTGCTACGGTGGCAGGCAGAGGCCGCGGTCCACAGCATCGGACAAACAACGGGCAGCATTGGTCGTGCATGGTAGGATGTAGGATACCCAAGGAAGACTCGAAGAGTCGAGCCCTAGCATCATGGCTCGCCTGGTGAATCGACGTCAGCCAATCGCCCGCCTCCCCGTGATGCCGAAGCGGACTTTCTTTTTGTGAAAAATAGCACATTGTAACTACCTATGTAACTCGTATGTACCTAGTCTATTCCAACGTTGGCTTCTGCATCCGTTGGTTTGGGCTTCCTGGCCGCTCACCGTCGTCCGTGGGTAGCGCACGGCTTGGCTTGCCCGGCGGCGGACGACAGGTGCTAGAATGTAGGCGAGCCAACGGCTACGTTTAGTATATGCCTGCTCAGCATGGGCCATGATGGGTGCACGGCGGCTGACGGACGGGACACGGGACAAGGGGGGTTCCGCATGGGTTCCCCGTCGTAATGGTGTCACGACATGAAGGACAGAGTAGCATCTATGTGTACATACGAAGTAACTATGTGTGTATTCGTACATTTCGTACATGTGGACAGACGGCTGCATGCGCGGCACGGCGACTCTTGGTGGCGCCGGATCGATGAATGTTGGCCATGACCCGATCCAAGGCAAGCCATGCGTAATGTTGTAGTAGTATGTATGTGCGTGAGTCGAGTAGGTAGCAGTATGGTGTTGACGACGCTTGCGTGCTGCACCCCAAAGACGCCACACGGCGGAGTATGGAGGGAAAAGCAAAGAAACAGCGGTGCCTGTTGGCTGGCCGGCGGGAGTAGGGAGGGAATAACTTACAAGTGGCTGCGGGAAGAAGAGCGACGGACGGGGCTCTTCGGACGGGCTCCCCGGACGGACTCCCGAGACACGATGCCGGCCGGGCGGGAAATCAGTCCATGTTTGTGTTTCTAGTGCGGAAAGAAAAAAGAAAGACGGAAACAGGGGTGAGACATGTGCCGTCTCCGGGGATGGTGATGAGGTTGAGGATGCTTACATGCTACATGCATGTCTGTCGACTGCCGTGGCGGGCCAAGCTAGGGTGACGGTAGTACCGGTCAGACGGGAGAGCGGGGGAGGGGCAGCTAGACGACGTTATAACGAGGCTTCTCGTGGTGGCTTCGCCTTTGATGCTGCCAAGTTGTCACAGATCAACTCAGTGGCGGGGGCGAGACGCGAGTCATGTTTGGTCGCATGTCTGACAAGCGGCATCGACACTCTGTACCGAGTCACTTGCCGATGATGTGTATCATGTCGTCGCCTCGGTATTCCAAACGTTCCTTTGTCCTGTCTCGCGCTCGTGGCAAAAGCGGGCTTCCCGGGGTGACGCCACGACGGGGGCTTTCGGGATGACGGACCCAAGCCTCGGCAGAGACGACTTTTACGTGAAAAGTACAAGATGCACGTCAGTTGGATACTCCGTACACATATATTATACACATGTCATGTCAGGGGAGAGATTCCATGGTGGTGTGAGGGGAAGGGGAAAAGCAGGGGGGAGGGTTCGGAATCTTGTTCGGCTTTCCCTCCGCAGACGGGCATGTCTTGGATTCGGGGCTAGAAACATCTTTGCCAGGGGCTAGAAACAACTAGCTACCAATACTACGAATACTACTACTCCGTATACCTACCTCTGTCACTACTATCCGTATGCTACTAGTACTACTAGGTACTCCGTATACTACTACTACTACATTGTGTGTGTCTGTGTAGTCTGTGTAAGAGATCGGAGAGGGACGGGGACTCGCTTGTCCTTGTCCTTGTCATGCCCAGTCCCATGGTTCCGCGTGCTGCTGCTACCCCAGCACATGGCCGAGACGAAACACAAAGAGGCCCAATAGGGCTGCTGCTGCTTGAAGGGGGTTCGACATTTTTTCTTTTTTCTCCTGAATGAGAAACGGCCACAAGGTGCAACGAGCAGACATGTGTTTATAAAAGCCATAGACTCTCGGGGCCCGTCCAGAAGCGGGTATTCGGTCCTTTGTTCCCCTTTTGCAAGCTCCGACTCTTCCCCTCCACTGATGTCTGGCTGTTACTTTGCACATGGTAGCAGACGTCGGAGTCTTGTCTACTACCTTGTGCTTCATCGTCTCGCATCAGACGTGTATGGACGGAACACACATTTCGCTTCGTCTCTCGTCTATTTCTCCTTGTTCATCTGCAGAGGGAAGGATGCGATGCACGCCTTGTTCATCTGCAGAGGGGAGGATGCGATGCACGGCCATGTCCTCGCCGTGCGGACGCGCATGCACATGGACGCAATGCAATGCAAAATGCAACGGTTGCCTCTGCTTGGGTCAGTCCATCAGTTTACAACACCTGTTCGTACTTTGTATACCAAGTACATACGAGTTACTTGGTAGAGATGGCCTGGCGCTGCGGCGACTTGTTCCATGCCCCTGTAAACCATCCCCAGGAGGCACTAATTTTCTGAGTTACCTACCACGGTACTATTGCAGAGATTGAGCGCCCGTACGTTTTGACCTGCCATCGAACCAACCCGTCTGCTGGGGCAAGTTTTCTTCCCTTGCCCTCATCTCCGTGCCAGTCGCCGCCTCATTCTCCAAAGACGGGAGCATTCGTCCGGGGCATCTGAATTGACAGCTTTTGGGCTGACGGACAACATCCATCTGCCCGCTTCCGTCTCTGTTCCACAGAAATCCAGTGCCACAGCGTAGGTACCCGGGAGGTAGTGTGTACTATCCGCCTGGTGGGCAATGTGGACAATGGGACGAGACGCAGATGATTGTGGGCCCTCTGGGTGCAGACAAGGCACACCCCGGCTCGGTACCGACAGGGGTTCATGGGCTTGTACATGAATACCGGGTACGTGCCTGGTACATGCCACCCGGACCCCAGACAATTCGTAGGTTGGTATTACCCCATAGGGTCCGTAGGGTTCCATAGGGTGGGTACATACCCATGTCGTGTCGTGTCTTGTTGCACCAACAAGTCAGTCCCCATCCGTCTCCTTCCTCCTCTCCTCCTCTTGCACCACCACCACCACCACCACCACCACCAACTCCTCCTTCCTCCTGTCCTCCTGCTCCTGCTAATCGTTCCATTCTTACTTAAAACCCCCTAATTCTTCCCCTTGTCCCCCGCGCTGTCCTCGTTTCTCCTCTCCCTCGTCTCCATCCCATTTCTCTCTCCCCCCCTCACACTTACATACGCCTAAGAAACAAACACACACACACACACTCGTGATCCCGACTCATCGACACTCCCCCATCCTCCGTCACACTCCCAACACAGAGAGAGCCGAGCTCCCCTCTGCCTGCGCACCGCCCCTCGACTTACACACCCGCACAATGGCCACCGAAGCCACACCTTTCCCGCCGTCGTCGTCGGAAAAGGAGTCGAGCAACGGTAACATCCACCGCCATCACCACGACGACTATTTCTCGCACATGTCGGGCTTTGCCCAAGCCGACGGCGTCCACCCCTACGCAATGCGGCCCTATGAGCACCGCAAGCTCGCCAACCCGGCGCCCCTCGGCCTCTGCGCCTTTGCCCTCACCACCTTTGTCCTGTCGGCCGTCAACATGCACGCCCGCGACGTCTCGGCCCCCAACATTGTCGTGCCCCTGGCCTTTGCCTACGGTGGTCTCGTCCAGCTGCTCGCCGGCATGTGGTAAGTTTGCCTTGCCCGCGACTGTCAACGACTGTTTGCCGTGCTCACACGGCTCCAGGGAGTTTGCTTGCGGCAACACGTTTGGCGCCACGGCCTTCTCGTCATACGGCGGCTTCTGGATCGCGTACGCCATCCTCCTCACCCCAAACTGGGGCATCACGGCCGCCAGCGGGCCCTACGCCGGCAACGTCTACAGCCCCATTGGCTTCTTCCTCGCCGGCTGGTTCATCTTCACCACCATGCTGATGCTCTGCACCCTCCGCTCCACCGTCATGTTCTTCCTCCTCTTCTTCTTCCTCGACCTGGCCTTTCTCTTCCTCGTCACCGAGCAGTTCGCCCTCGACATGGGCAACAAGGCCGCCGGCCTCGCCCTGCAGAAGGCGGGCGGCTTCTTCAGCTTCCTGTCTTCCTTTTTGGCCTGGTACAATGCGCTGGCCGGTCTCCAAGACAGCAGGTAAGCCTCCCCTAGCCCTGCGGCGCATGCCCCCCCGATCCATTGGGCCGTGTAGCTAACGCTGGCCGTCGAAGCAATTCGTTCTTCCAGGTTCCCGTCTTCCACTTCCCCTGGTCCGACAAGGGCCGGGAGCTCCGCGGCGTCAAGAATGAGCGCGCCCAGGCATAGATGGTGGGTTGCCACGGCATACATGTAGAACAACACAAAGGGGCGTCTGGATTTGGGATTTTTACGTCGTGTTGGTTACGGGGAAAAGGGACGGACCATCATGATACCTGGGGATTTGGAGATGAAGGGGGGCTTGAAGATAACCAGCGACTTGGCCAGAGCGGGCGATGCGGATGACGGCTATATCATTGTACGAAGTACAGTAATAAAACCAACAGGCCATTGTTGCACGAGTCTGCCTCGTAACTCGTACGTCTCGGAGAATCCCGGGCCCATTTCCCGAGACCTGAAGAATGCGGTTGGCAGCGGAAAGAGGCTTGCTGCGCCAAAGACGCAAGTTTTAAGTTTGCTGGGGAAGCAAAAGAATTGATTGGGATACTAATGAATGATCAGCACGTCAAAGGGGCCTTTCTTTGCACACACATATAACATACTTTGGCCAAGATGCCGCATCCGTGCAGGAAAAGTCAGACGCATCCACCCACCGGCTTAGGCCCGATGTTGGAGTCATGAAGCAAAATCGTGCAAGAGTGGCAAAACAGGAGGATGCAAAGACGGACGGAGGGATGATTAGGCCGAGCATCTCAGCCCTGGACACCTCAGCCCTGGCTGGACAAGTGGGCCATCTATTCCCGATGCTCATTCCCGTCTTGCCAACTCGGTGGCTGCGTGGGCTGGCGAGTCATGATGCAGGCCTTTATACCCCTAGCTCACAATTGGCATGTAGCGGGCCTGCTCTTCCGAGGGCAGCCTCTTCTTCCCCTTCAAGAATGAGGTGGAAAGTCGAGGATGCTTTCGGATCGTTGCGTTTCCAGACCATCCCCCTCTTGCTGCCGTGACTCCCCCTGACTCACCCCCCTAGCCTACCTTTTGTTGGGCATTGTCAGTCACAGCAGAGCTTACCCGAGAGGTTCCGCAGCGCCAGTCAGGCAGACTGGGCGAGGCGGCATGGAGCCGGGCGCAGAGAAACCCAACAGCCCGGGCCGTGTTGCCCCTGACCCCGAGGCGGCATCCGTCACCGTCGACGGCAGCAACCCCGGCCGCGACACCGCGGGCCGGAGCGGCATGCTCGCCGGGACGGAAAGGGGGACCGGCGCCGGGGATCCGGCGTCTTCGTCTTCTTCGTCCGGGAGCAGCCCGGCGGACCCCGAGCCGGCCGGCCCCGCCGCGGCGGCACCTCCCTCGCCGCCGCCTCCCCCGGACGGCGGCTACGGCTGGGTGTGCACGGCGTGCGTCGCCACCATCAACGCGCACACGTGGGGCCTCAACTCGAGCTACGGCGTCTTCCTCGCGCACTACCTGGCCAACGACAGCTTCCCCGGCGCCTCGTCGCTCGACTACGCCTTCGTCGGCTCCCTCAGCATCAGCTGCGCGCTGCTGGTCTCGCCCGTCGCCACCGTGTGCGCGCGCGAGTTGGGCACGAGGCCCACCATGCTGGCCGGCGCCGTGCTCGAGGCCGCGAGCCTCGTCTGCGCGAGCTTCGCCACTCGCATCTGGCACCTCTTCCTCACCCAGGGCGTCCTCTTTGGCGTCGCCATGGGCTTCCTCTTCACCCCCTCGGTGGCCATCGTGCCCCAGTGGTTCAGCACCCGCCGCTCCCTCGCCAACGGCATCTCGGCCTGTGGCTCGGGGCTCGGCGGCCTGCTCTACTCGCTGGCCGCCGCCGCCATGATTCGCAACCTGGGCCTCGCCTGGGCCTTTCGCGTCCTCGGCATCCTCGCCCTCGTCGTCAACGTCGTCTGCACCCTCTTGCTGCGCGACCGCAACAGCATCATCGGCTCCAGCCAGCTCGCCTTCGACACGGCCCTCTTCCGCCGGCCCGAGTTTCTCCTGCTCCTCGCCTTTGGCTGGTTCAGCGTGCTGGGTTACGTCGTCCTCATCTTCAGCCTGGCCAACTACGCCAACCAGATCCGCCTCGGCGCCTCCGAGGCGGCCTTCGTCAGCGCCTTTTTCAACCTGGGCCAGGCCGTCGGCAGGCCCTTTGTCGGCTACTTCAGCGACCGCACCGGCCGCATCAACATGGCGGCCCTCGCCACCTTTCTCGCGGGCCTCCTCTCCCTCGCCATCTGGACAAACGCCGACTCGTACGGCGTGCTCGTCTTCTTCGCCATCGTCTGCGGCTGCGTCGCCGGCACCTTCTGGACCTCCATCGGGCCCGTCACCGCAGAGGTCGTGGGGCTGCGGCGCGTGCCCTCGGCCCTCGGCCTCATCTGGCTCACCATCCTGCTGCCCTGTCTCTTCAGCGAGCCCATTGCCCTGCAGATTGTCGCTGGCACCGGCGACTACCTGGGAACTCAGCTCTTTACCGGCTTCATGTTCGTCTCGGCTGCCGTCTGTCTCGTCATCCTGCGGGGGTGGAAGATTGGCCAGGTGCGCGAGATGGCGCGGCTGACCGACGAGGCGCCCGAGCACATCGATTCCGCCAAGGCAGAAAGCAACGACGACTTCAACGCCAGGAGTCGCAAGTCGGGGCGCAAGACGATGCTCACCGACTGCTTGAAGGCGAACAAGGTGTAGTAGCCATGGCCACCGCCACCATGTCCCTTCCTCTTCCACCGTCGTCTTCTTGATACCCCTTTTCCGTACGCCTTGCCATTGTGAATGCCGCAGGCAACAATGACGCGTTGGAGTGCATTCATAGAATGAAAATGTTCAAATCATGACTGGCCCATGACAGACTTCGTCCCGCAGGCTGCTCCTGTGCCGTCACACTGTAGGCATATTACACTGTGGTTATCGCTGCAAGATTAGCCTCGGCAGATGAGTAAAGTTTGCCTCCTTCTGCATCCGACGTTCTCGGGCGACGAGGTAAATCCGTAAATCATGACTCGGACGATATACGCAGGCGCAGCCACTGGTGGAGATTCCATCTCAGGGAACTGATTGCGCCTCGCAAAGGCTGCGATGAGCTTATTCGGCGCATTTGATCCGCGGGACAGAGTGTGTCAGTGACAAGAGCTCTCTCTGCTCAGTGTTGCATGAAGTCAATCTCGGCTTGAGATCTCGGCTCGAGTGACGGGCCGCCTGAATAAGGCCTGATGAGTAATCACGTCAAGCCTGCCCTTCACGTGACTTGGCGTTGACACGCGTCTCTGCAGCCCCGCAAAAAGTCTCCAACGTCACGCACCGTCACGCACAGGCTCGACATTGACCAAGGCAGCCCTCGGCCACAGCCTCGGCTCCAGGCAGAATCGTCGAGTTCTCGGAATGGTCCTCCTCCTCGTCACTGAGCTGTGACAATGTGGCTCCTGGAAAGTGAGGAGATATTCCAAGGCAAATCTCCCCTTCCATGATCTCGCATCTGCCTCGCGTGAATCGGCCGTAAGCCGCGTTGCTAACCGTCCCAAAGGACGTCAGCTTTGGCTGCGCCCGGGCAAGACCTATCTCTTTGGAAGGACTGCAGCAGAGCGTGAGCAACACTCTCGAAACCAGGTGCCGAGCGCGCATGCTAATTCACGCCTGCTTAGCCGGCCAACTCGCCGTTTCCCACAACACCATCTCGCGGAAGCATTTGACCATTACCATCGACAATGTCGAAGCTGATTACGCCCGCCGCCTCTCCAGTCGTTCGAAACTGACAATCGAGGACCTGGCGACCAAGATAGGGACCGTTGTGAACGGCCAGAAGATCAAGGGCAGCAAACATGTCGTCGACGGCTCCGAGGTCGAGGTGATGATGGGGAAGTGCCCAAGCAAGTTCTAGTACGTCCTCCGCTGTCAAACACCAATCCAACCTCATGTTATCTTGTCCCCCAAGCAGGTGCTAACGACTTCCAGCATAAAGTGGTTCCCCGTCGTCTTGACCTTCTCTTTCACCAACAAAGAGCTCCAAACAGAGCCGCTCACGTCCCTGCAAGAACGCTTTGAGAACCTCGACATCAAGCTCTCGACCGATTATCACATTGGGCACACGACTCATGTCATCTCCAAAAAGCGAAACACTGCAAAGGGACTCCAGGCCCTCATCAACGGAAAGTTTGTCGTCACGGAAACCTTTCTCGATGCAATCGCCCAAGCCGCCGAGCTTCCTGGGGCTGCCGACGGCGCACATCCCAGCCCCTTGGAGGAAAACTTTTTGCAGAGTTGGCCGGACCCCCTGAAGCATTTGCCGCCTCGAGGCGGCGAGCCCGTGCAACATCCCGATGGAATCTACGCCCCTAATATCAACCGCAAAGATGTGTTTGACGGTTACACATTCATCTTCTATGACAAGACGCAGTTCAACAATCTCCTTGCTCCCATCACCAACGGCTGCGGAAAGGCCATGCTCCACACAATCACCCCCGGCGAGGAGCTGGTCGAAGACTTTGTGCGGTATGTCAAGGAGGTGGCGGGTGAAAAGGGACTCGGCAGCTTCGACGACGGTAGCGAAGGAAAAGGAGTGGTCCTGGTGCGGTACTTGCCAGGCAAGGGAGACGTAGTCGGCTGGTACACCAACTTCATCACTGCTGTGTCGCTACTACTCGACCACCGGCCGATAGAACAAAATGAGTTTCTCGAGGCCATCCTCACCAATGACGCAAGTCAGCTACGCCGGCCACTCGAGGTCGAGTCTCAGTCGGTGCCTGACCCGCCGCTTACAAGATCGAACGCCAACGAGGCGGAGCGGACAGACACTGGCTCTACTGGAAACGAGGAGCCTCCTCCCCAAGAAGGGCCCGAGGATGAGCCTGAGCAGCAGCCAGTCACCAGGCGAGCTACGAAACGGCGACCCGTCAAGAGGCGGTTTGCGGGCTTCGATGATGATGTTGATATAGACATGGACGAGCCGGCCCCAGCCAAGCTGCCGGAGCCTGAGCAGCCTGAGCGTTCGGCGCAAGGGGAAGAAGAAGGTGGGCTGTTTGTCTCACAAGAGGCCGGTGCGTCTCAGTCCCAGCAAGCCATGGATGCAGAACTGTCACCACGGAAAAGGGGGGCATCTTGCCTGCCAGAGGACGATTTGATGGAAGGCATGGCCCCTGCGGTTGCACGCTTCAAGCGACAGCGGCTTGAGCACGCCGGGACCTTTGCATCACCATCCCCAAAGGCCACGACGCCCAAAGCCTCCGCGGCCGCAAAAGCAGCAACTAAGCGGAAGCCCAAGGAGATTGACGTGCTGGCCATGGCCGCGCGTCACCGCGAGGATGAAGAGGCGCGTGCCCGGGCCGAGAGGGAAGACCTCGCCCAGCTGCCTGCCGACGCCGACCTCGCTGAAATTCGGCGCCTCAACATCGTCGAGGAGATGGAGGTGCGCGCGCCGGGCGGGGCAGGCCGCACACGCGAGCAGGACGTTGCCGACGGGCGGTGGAATCCCAAGTGGAACGGCGTTAAGAACTTCAAGAAGTTCCGGCGCAGGGGCGAGGCGGTAGGCCGGCAGCCCGCGAGGGTCATTGTGCCCCTGACGCAGGTCAAGAACAAGGAGTTTGGCGTCGGCGACAACTACTGGCTCGAGGACGAGAGCAGCGCGCGCACCAAGTCGGTCGCGTCCCGCCCGGCCCACCGGGAGACGCCCACCGAGGCTCCGCCGCCGCCGCCGTCGCCGCAGCCGCTGCCGCCGTCGCGCACGCGCAGCTCCGGCTTTGTCGTGTCGGATTCCAGCGACGCGGGAGAAGCAAGCGCCGCCGCCGCCGACGACGGCAGGGACGGCGCGATCGCGAGCTCTAGGCATGCCGGCGCGAGCAGCAGGGGCGCGAGCGCTACGCAGACGCAGCGGGGAGGCGCGGCAACCCAGACGTCACGGCGGACGAGCCAGGCCCGGGAGAAGCGCGCGGCGCCGGAGCCTGCGCCGGAGCCCCGCAGCAAGAGGCTCCGGACGGCGCCGCGGAGGACCGAGATGACGGACAGCGATGGCAGCGGCGACGAGCTCAAGTTTAAGTTTGGGAGGAGAAGGTAGATGGACTGTCGAGGGCTCAAATAGTCCCATTAAACATAGGTAGTCTATTAACAGCTCATCTGTTGGGCTTCTCTCGTCTTGAGGCGGCTTCTCCCCATCACAGATGGACTATCGAGGGCTCAAATAGTCCCTTGAAACATAGGTATTTTATTAACAGCTCATCTGTTGGACTTCGTCTTGAGGCGGGTTCTCCCCATCACTCAATAGATGGTGTGTTCGTCGTCTGCAGGACGCTCTGCTATTCATTCGGACCCCCATGGCCCCCCTTTGGCTTTTCGCCGGCCTTTTTATCTGACGGTACATGACCTCGTGCAAATCCGCGTCGGCTGCGGCCCTCGGCCGTCGGTCAGGGCGAAACATGATGCCACGTCCAATCGCTCCCGCTCATTCCTCCGTCGCCGGCGGCTCTTCTTCACCGCCGGACGTGGGTATCTGGTATCTTTATGTACTGTGCAAAGGCCACGGACACATGCAAGTTCTGACAAAGGGAAAGGAGAGGAGAGAGCGATGATACAAGGGTCGCAAGATGAAGGTGAAGAAAGGGAGAAGGAGAAGAAGACAAATCGTGCTTGGCCGCCCAGAGGTGATGATGATCGATGCTCAATTTGGGGGCCCATGGACGAGGCTCCAGCTCGTGGAGCGGATAAGAAAAAGGGGTGCTTGCCGCCCTCGGGAGATGAAGGGGGAAATGAAGGCAAGAAGAGAAAACGCCGACGCAACAGTCTTTGAGCTTGTGGGGCGTCTCGCCGAGCAAGGGGGCGGAGCGGGGAATCAAAGGAAAAGAGAAGCAAGACGCTCGACGACGCCCGGCCCCGGTCTAGTGCCGACGTGGCGCCGTAAGACTCCGAGATGCACCGCTTCCTGGTACGGTTCCTGCTGCGCTGATGCTTGGTGAATGATCCCGTGTATTGCATGTGAGAAGAGAGCGAGCAGATGAATTGTCGAGAATGAAAAGTCGCCCCCATGGGCGGCCAAGGTGGTGAGGAGCCATCGGTGGTTGTCGTGACTGCCAGGGGCCGACAACGCAAGAGACACACGAGACGCTAGCCGCCGTCCCCGGGAAGCTCGATGCCACTATCTCGATCTTGGGATCCCTTGGTCCGCGGGGGCCCCGGCCTGGGCCCGTCCTCGTCGTCCTCGTCCTCGTCGAGGGGCGTCAGCACACGTCCGCCAAAGTCGACGTCGGACACGCGCACGTCGTATGCGAGCGCCTTCTGGCCCTCCTTGATGAGCACCTCGGTCCAGTCGAGACACCGCTTGAGGCTCTGGTTCATCTTTTGGCTGTCGACGAGTAGCTCCTGGTGCTTGGTCAGGTCGATCTGGAGGCGCAGCTCGTCGCGCTTGCGTCGGGCCACGAGCTTGTCGTTTGGCGACGCTGCGACGTCGGCGGACAACGACTCGTTGCTAGAAAAGTCGGATTCGTCGAGAGAGTCCAGGTACTCGTCCTGTTCGTCTTCCGTCGCTTCTTCCTCCTCGTCGACGCCCGAGAGGTCCATTGCAGCGTCCGTCAGCGCCGCCGACGGCACTCGACTCGAGACGAGCGAGATGTGCCCCGCCCTGGACATGCGGCGGTATCTGCGCAGCTCAATGGTCTGCTTGCGCAGCTGCCTCTCAAGGGTCCTGTTGATGGCTTCGAGGGAGGCGTTTGTGATTTCGAGGTCCTGGACCTTGCGCTCGCGCCGCGCGTTGGCGACGAGCTCGCTGATGGGCTCTCCCGCGTGCGAGGATCTCGTGGGGCTTTGCGAGAGCTCGGGCTGGGCGTCTCGGTCCCCATCTCGCCCTTTCCACTCCTCGGCGGCTTGGATGAGGGAGGCCATGGTCAATGCCGGCTGCATCAGCCCGGGGCTTTGCGGGGGCGATGCCGGCTGAGACGAGCTGGGCGAGGCGGCAAACCGGGATGTCACGGTCGAGGCACTGCCCGTCCTCGAGTGCCCCTGCTTGATGAGCCTCGAGGCCGTGTCGATGCTCACCTTCCTCCTGCCGGACGAATGCGCGACCGGCGCGAGTGCGGGTGACGATTGTAACGAAAGCGGCTGGTTAGGAGATGGGGGTAATGGAGGGTTGGCGCTCAGAGGCTGAGTTGCTGATGGAGCTGCCGTCCTGATGGGTGACACAGGGCGTTGGGTCGCCGGGGCAACAAGGCCCGTGGCCGAGCTGCTCGTCCTGGGACGAACAAGAGGTCTTGAGTTGGTCGAGAGGGCCGAGGCCAGGGCCGAGGCCGAGGCCGAGGTGGCCAAGGCATGTCTCGAGGGGGGGGGATCAGGCGTGCCGTTGGCATAGAAAAACTTTGTGGCAACGGGCTCCTGGGTCGGGGGGAGGACGGGGGTAAAGGATTGATTCAAGGACGGGCTCGTGGTTGGCTTGGCCTCGGCCGATTCGCCGTTTGCGTAGAAGAAGGCAACGGGCTTCTGGGGGACGGAAAGCGGCCTCTGAACGGCCTTTGCGTCGCTGGCGTAGAAGAACTTGTGGGTTTCGCTCTGCTGGTCGGCGGGCGAGTCCCCAGCCTGCCTGGAGCTGCCGCCGCTGGCCGAGGCAGAGGTGACCCCGAGGCCGGCCCTGGCACCGCCGTTATCCCAGGCGTCGTACGCCGGTCGTTCCGGGTGGCTCGGGGTGGGCGTGGAGCTGGGCGTGGAGCTGCTGGGGCTGTCGACGCGGCCCTGGCGAGCGCCGGAGCGGGGGGTGACGTGGCTCGAGAGGTGCGTCGGGGCGTCGTCCCTCGGGTTCTGCACGCTGAGCGGCCTCCTCACAGAAGCGGTCGAGGGGGGGGCCTTTGCGGCAATCTTGGGGGTCAGCGGACTGCGTTTGGCGTATCGGGCGGCGGCAGCGGCGAGCTGGGGCTGTCGAGGTCTGTCGCCCATGGGCATTTTGGCAGCACTGGCGGGCGTGGTGAACGAGGGCGTCAGAATGGGGGCATTTTGCAGTCGGTTGCGATCCTTGAGACGCAGGGGCGGGCGATGATGGACCGGTGACGAGGGTGTCTTAGCAGGCGGAGGTATTGGCGCCGTCTTGGATTGGAAGGTTTGGGCGGCGGCGGCGAAGGGGGGGGGTCTCGGGGGCGGCCGTGTGATGGTTTGACGGGGCGCGGGAAAGGGGTGTCGGATGGAAATCGGACGATTGTTGCTCTTGTTGGACGAAGGCGGCTGCGATGTGGCGGCCTTGGGAGAGTTTTTGGACGGCGACGGCGACGACGACGACAACGACGACGACGACGACGACAACGTGTTGAAGCGACGCATCTCCCTCGCCGCCTTTTGGCACGGGAGCACCAGCAGTCGCCGTCGTGGTGAGTCGGCCGAGGCCCCAGACGGGGGGGGCGTGGGCATTTCAGTGGGGGACAAACCGTCAGGCCACACCCGCGCCACCCCAGGCCCAAGGAAACCTAAAATGACGGGCAGGCCGCTAAAACAAACCCCCCACTGATCACTGATTAGCCTCGACGACAAGGACTCTGAGCCTTCACTGTCTCTGTGTGGGTGAGTCGCTGGGTATCAACTGAATCATCTGACGAGAAGGGCAGACAGACGGCATAAACGACCCGGCATTGTTCAACATGCATGTAGGTAGTAGTAGTTATTTTTTACACAATTTTTTTACACACACAACGCACACGTCGACGTCTGCCAATGTCATCCATGGCGTCGGTAATCAACCAACCATGGAAGCATCCTCGTCCTCCATCCTCGTCCTCCATCCTCCACCACTGTTCCACACTGGTCCATACCGCCAGTCCCCATGACGACTCGCATCCTGACCCTTTTTCCAGGCCGGCATGAACGGGCGCTGGTGTGCAGCCGATTACCGCTTGGAGGGGATTTGTTTACAAACGATGGCTTCATCTCCCGGCCATTGTTTACTTTCATGCACACTCCTTCCCCTCTCCGGGCGCCCAGACGTTTTTGGTTTCTTTGCTTTGAAAGGAATCGAACCGCGCTCCAGGACCCTGTCACCCGCGTTTCTGCTGGTCCGCTATCGGAGGACCAGGGTGGGGTGAGGCATCTCTCCTGGTCCGTGATGGCCTCGACCGTGTAGCACATGACTGATGTCCTCGAGTACTACCGAGTAGTATAAACAAGACATGGCTTACATGGCTTGCTTCGTAGCCACTAACAAGAGAGTCAAAAAACATGATGGGCAATTGACGACGATGAATGTCTCAACTTTTCTTCGACGCCCAGTCAACCAGACATGACCCGGACCCGCATACATGGGGACTGTGCAACATCTTCGTGCTTGCGAAGAAACACATTTGTTGGTTCCTCTCTTTCCCCTCTCCTCCAAGCACATGCAGAGGCGACAAGGTCCGTGCCCAGTCCGCGCAGTCCGCGCAGCCGTGCAGCGCGCTAATGCATTCTGATAAGTACACATGTACCTTGTAGAGGCCGTAGAGGCACCTATGTACCTATGTACCTATGTACCTACTTGCAGCTCCCGTTCAGCCAGCCATCATAGGGCCGGACGTGCCGAGACTTCTGGACCCCTGCTTTCCATCAACTCTCCCTTCTCTGAGCCGCTTCCGCGCCGCTTCTGCCGCTTCTGCGCTCCACCCCCTCGGCTCTGCTCCGCGCCGCTCCACAATGGGTGTCGTGGGCGTCTCGCTTGTCCTCGCCTCGATAATCTATTTCATTGTCCGCCCGCCCGCTTGGTTGACCCCCATGCTCTCCCGCTTGCTCGACCTCTGGGGCCCCGTTGCTCCGGCCCCGGTGAAGCCGCGCGACCACGATGCCGACACGGCGCTCAGGATATCAGGGCGCGGCGAGTTGCCCGAGGCGTTTCCGTCCACTTCGACTTCGACGTCGTCTTCCGGCAGGCCGGAGCCCTTGTCCGACCCGCCTCGCGACGACAGAGCGGCCATGCCTCCTCCTCCTCCTCCGCCCGTTATCCATCCGCCAACCATTGACGAGCCCGACATCCCCGCGACAACCCCCGAAGCCTCGGCGTCACAGCCGGCGCCAGACTCCATCCCGATCTTTTCCCTCTCCGACCAGTCACCGGCGCCCTCGCGCGGCGCGACCCCCGCCTCCATGATGCCTCCCCCCCCCCTCCCCGCTCGCATCCCGACCCTCGCGCGATTCCCAGCCGCAAACTCCCCCCAGCGCGCCGCTCGCGCCCCCATCCCCAGCCGCAATGGCGGCCTCGCCCCTCCGCCGACGCACTCGTCCAAGCCTCAGAAGCCGCGCCGCAAGGTGACCCTCGACCCGGGCCACTCGCCCCTTGACTGGGCGCGCGTCTCGGGCGGCGGTGCCGACCTGCGCGGCGTGGACCCCGAGACCCCGTACCTGCGCGTGCCGCCGTCGATGCTCATGAAGCAGACGGGCCGCAAGGGCAAGGACGCGTGGATGGCCATCAACGGCAAGGTTTACAACGTCACCCCCTACGCCAAGTTTCATCCTGGCGGCGTTCCCGAGTTGATGCGTGGCGCCGGCGGCGATGGCGCCAAGTTGTTTGGCGAGATTCATCCTTGGGTCAACTACGAGACCATGCTGGCGGCTTGCTTGGTCGGCCTACTGGTGGAAGAGCCGGTGGGCGACTCGGCCGCCGAGAGTGAAATGGACAAGCTGGACTAGACGGTCACGGTGCCATGGGCCAATGGAGCCCTGGGTACGAAGTACAGAGAGTCTTGCATCGGGCGCGCGAGCACAGTCCTCCATCTCCTGTCTCACCGTGTATGGACCATAGCACCCAGTGTAGAGATACCCCGAGAGAGATATGTTTAGGTCGTAGTCAACTCTAGGTAACCCATCCCCTGACCGCAAACCCGTCAATTGCTTGGGCAACGTATGGATAATAGGTAATCCAGTGCCGCTGTAAAGACAACCACCAATAGCAATAAGTTTAATCGCTTGTCCGTTCCATCGCATGCATCCTCGCCCGCTACCCTCGCCTCCAGCTTTACTCCTCTGTCCCAACACGCCTATGACTTGGGCACGTTTGCCGCATTTGCCGCCGCCGCTTCGGCCGAGTGGCGTTGGTGGGCCGTGGTGTCCCGGCCTTTCTTGTCCTTCTTACGCTTCTCCTCGTCCTTGTCCTTCTTACGCTTCTCCTCGTCCTTGTCCTTCTTCATGGCGGCCTCGGCCACGAGCTGCTCAAAGACGAGGTAATCGCCCTCTTCCTCGGGAGAGCGTTCAGCCTGTCGATGCAAGGGTTAGTTAGTCTTGGTGTCCGAAGCATGGGAGAAGAAAAGACATGAAAAGTTGGAGCCTCCGAGGACGAACCTTGACAAAAATTTCGCCAACGAGGAAGAGAGCCTGGGCGCGTTCTAGCCGCTTCGCCAGCGAAACCTTCTTGTCGTTGAGCACGCTGTCGCAAACCTCGCGCAGCACGCTCTGAATCTCAAACTTGCTGCCCCTCCACGCCGCCGTCAGGATCTTGCCCGTTACGCGGCGCTCGTACTCGACGCGCTTCTCGTCCGTCCAGTCCTCGCCGCCCTTTTCCTCCATCTTGGCCATGTCCTCCATCGTCTGCTGCGCCTCAATAGCGCTACTGATGGTGTTCCACGTATCCTTGACCAGCGTGCCCTTGTCGCGCAGACGGCTGAAGAAGCCGCCGATGCCGAGGAACTTCTGGCTGCGCAGCAGTGACGACGCCTTGGACACGTACGTCTGGCCGATGGCGTGGAGAATGTCGATGCCAAAGGACTCCATCTTGAGGTTCTCCACCTCGAGGCGCATCTTTTCCTGAAACGCAAACGTCACGTCGTTACCCTTGTCCGTCTCTGTCCAGACGCTGATGCGATCAAGTAGCTTGCGGGCTAGGCTGTCCACACGCTCCTTGCGTATGCGGGCTCGCTCTTTATCATATGCAGCAAGCTGTTCGCGCTGCTCCTTGGTCAGGCCGCCCTTTTTCTTGTCCTTTTGCTTCAGAGCCTCTTCGGGGCTGTCGGTCAAGATTTCGTCATGCGACTTGTCGGTAAGGGCAGGTCGGAGGGGGATCTGTGTCTTGGTTCGCGAGGTGGACGACGGCGTCGGGGAGGCCGCGTTTGACCGGTGCGGGGGCAGAGCCGAGCCAGCGGCGCTCGAGCCGGTAGCGGTCGTGGCCGTTTTTTCCTCGTCGACGACGACAACGGCTGGCGCTGATTGTCGTGGCGGCACTGGGGGCGGCACCGCTGCTCCGTCGGCGCCGTCTTGACCCACATTTTGCTCGTTTGAGCTACGCTTTTTGGCCTCATCCGTTCCCGAGGCGTCCGTCTCGTCTTGTGCGGCCTTTTCCGCCTCTTCCTGCATGGTAATGTCCATGGTGGCTGTCAGGTCCTTCATGAGGCTGATTTCGCCGATCCAGTCCACAAAGGCCTCGCCGCCGAAGATGGAGGTGAAGAACTCGGCAGGATCGGCGAAACCCTCCTGGGGCTTGGCATGGTCCTTGCCATACTTGTCGTAGGCCTTGCGCAGGTCGACGTTTGAGAGCACCTGGTAGGCCTCGCCTATGGCTTGGAACTTTGCATGCGCCGTCGAGTCGTTTGGGTTCTTGTCTGGGCGTTGAGTGACGGCGTGTGAGCAGCGATACAGCAAGCCATCGGACGGCGACGACGGGGCGACAAACCTGGGTGGTGGACAATAGCCAGCTTGCGGTACGCCTTTTTAATCTCCAGCTCCGTGGCCGTTGGCTGGACACCCAGCGTGTCATAATAGGCCGTGTCAACGACCATCTTGGGCAGGGCAGAGGTGTAAACGGTCGACTGGTCTAGGAGTAGGTAGGTGTCGTGCTGCGAAATGTCTGGGGAATATGCCTACCAAGTACGGTCAGGAGTCGACAAGCAGAGGGGATGGGTACGAATGAATAATGCCGACCGCTACGTAATGGTGGGGCAGTGCGCTTATGGGAAAATTTCAGCCTCGACCTTTGTTGGAGTGAACTCGCGCCTGCCCGTGTGTACATATGTACGTGTGGGGTCACGTCTCGGTCGCCTGCATTCACGCTCAAAAAGGCAGCCGCCACGCCTTTTCTTCCCGTCGTCGCACAGCAAAAGTTGGCTCCAAGTTGGCCCCAACAGGTTTGAGCCGTTCAAGGGCCGGGGAGCGCTCTCCGAGATCGCAAGCTACCCTAGAGCCATCAATGGTAGTAGTACCCGTTGGGAACTTAGGGAGCAGTCACTTGTCATCGAGATCTACGCATCTCAGTGGTCAAGAGAGCATAGCCCGCGCATGTCTTGTCTTTCCTGGAGCTTATTGCAAGACAGTTACAGCGCAACTTGTGTCGACGGGGCCAACCAAATCCGCAGCCTTGGTCCATAAATGCCTCATCTATCAATCCACCGGCAACTACTTCGTGGGTACCTAGGTAGGCATTGCACACATGACATCAACAACTGTATGTAAACATGTCAGGCTTCATCTGCCTTATCTACCAAAACATACACATTCTCAACGCAAAAAGCTAGTGAGCAACCATCGCACATGTGCTTCTGTCAGACCATGGGCCTCATTCAACTCCAGCGGCCTTCATCCTCTCGAAGCACTGCCTGTAGGCGTCGTGTATATCGGGAATTTCGTAGCCGAATTCTGCAAGCTTGGCCATCAGCTTGGCCGTCTGCAGCTCACAGTTGCTACGTCCCGCCTTGAGGATATTGGCTTGCTCCTCCACGCTAAAGTTTTTGTAAGTCAAGTCCGGACGCACAATCTCCTTAAAGAGATCAAGGACCTGGTTGTGAGAGATGGCGCCGGGGTTCGTAAAGTTGTACACACCGACTTCCTCGTGCTTCGCCAAGAGTATGGCGGCGGGTAGGAGGTCATGGAGCATAGAGTGGCTGTTTGGGATGTCGACTATGCGATCGTACGACGCAATCTTGGTGACAAAGCTGCGTGGATGGAGGTCGTCGCCCACGGGCATACGAAGGCGAAGGATAAGGCAGTTGCTATAGTGCTTCATGACCTGCAATACGGGTCAGGAAACCGACACGAGTGTTGACGCTGTTCGACATCGGCTTACAGTCTCAAGACACCCCTTGGTCAGGGAGTAGAAGCTGCCTTGAAAGTTGGGCTCGTCCTCCTCCGTGAACCCGGGCCCACCCACGGGATGGGCGTCGTCGTAGTGGTAGATGCATCCCGTGGCAAAGACGGTGCAGTGGACCCCGGCCTGGAAGCAGCAGTCGGTCAAATTGAGCGTCCCGATGACGTTGGACCGTATCGTTTCCTCCTTGTTGTCCTCACACCAGTCGACATTGGGCCTGCCGGTGCACCCAGCCGCGTTGAGGACGTGTGTCGGCTCGACCCTGGCGAGTTCCCGGACAACCGCTTCACGATTCTCCATGCGGACCGCGGTGACGTGCACGTCTCTGCCCTGGTCCTGGAGAAGGGCCTTGAGCTTCCCGGCAATCCAGCCCTCTTGGCCCCAGATGAGGAAGCGGAGAGGCTTGGCATGCCCATTGTCGTTTCCGTTGGACACAGTCATGCTGATTGCGATTTTCGGTAGGTGTAGCGTCTTTGCTCCAAGACTTACGGCGCCGATGGTGTTGATTTGAACTTGGCACAAAGTCGGGGTCACCAGGGAGAGTTCGAGGAAGGCATTGCGTGCCCGCCTCCCTGTCCAGGCAGGAAACACCCCTCTTTGGAAGCCATCGGGGGAGCGCACCTGCCGCAAAGTAATGGACTCGCTTCACCGCCAAGATACCAGTGAGTCGGAAGCATCGCAACTTCTCATCTCGTCTTCAGCCATGATCAATCCGTCGTCCGAAAGTCACGGCTTCCACGCAGGAGGGACTGGCTGGAAGTCATTGGCCACCCAAGTAGTCCTCACAGCAACCCGGGAATCGCCGTATCCTGTGCCGAGAATCTGCCATCACGCTGAGGAGAGAGAATCGTGGAACTTCGTGGTTTGTGACTCGGGTCGGCTTTGTGCAGTACGTACCGCGACATCCTGTCGGAGGAATGATTGCCCGTTGTACATATTCGCAGCAGATCGGTGCAGGAATGTGCATCTGCCAGTTTCGTGCCTGCGACGCTGAGTTGCAAGAAGAACCGAGAGTTCCCCCCGTTTGTCTGTTTCCTTGACTGCGACACTGCCTCGATCAAAAGCACATTTTCGTGACTATTCTTCAAGACAATGGGCTGTGCCTGAGCCGCTTGGGTCTCCATGACAAGAATGAGAGGTACTTACTGAGGCGAAGGTACCTAAGGTACTTCGTACTTGCCTGCCTGATCGGCTGACGAAATTTTCCCGCCCGTCAATCATTGCGTCGCAAAGCGCCACGACTGACGCCGCCTTCCAATCACCTCCGCGCAAATCATCCCGTCCTGATGGTCTGCAGTCCCCTTTTCGGGCTGCTTTCATAATTATATCTCCATCGGGTGACTTGGGGCCTTGATCTTGCTCGCTTGATCACGCCTGCGCGCAACTGCCTTTTTTCTCAACTTCCCCCCTTTCCTCCTCTCCCGTCTACCTTGCCGTCGGGCTGGCTACCGACCATGGGTGCCCTCTACTATCTCCTCCACCCGAACCAGCTGCGGTCAATCATTCAATGGTCTGTAGTCCGTCGTTTTATCGGCCTCGGAGTTTGCGCCGCCATGCTAACGCCCGTTGCAGGAAGCTCTGGCACAACCCCGTACATAAGCGAGACACGACGGCCGAGCCCGAGACACTTCAAGAATGCTTTCGCTTCCTCAATTTGACGAGCCGCAGCTTTGCAGCCGTCATACAAGAGCTCAATCCCGAGCTCCTCGTTCCCGTGACTCTCTTTTACCTCGTCTTGCGAGGCCTCGATACCATCGAGGATGACATGACCATAACCGTCGAGAAAAAGGTTCCCCTACTCCGAAACTTCCACAAGACCATGCTGGTTGATGGCTGGCAATTCCACGAGAGCCAGGAAAAGGACAGGGAGCTGCTTGAAAAGTATGATGTTGTCGTTACGGAGCTCAAGCGGATAAAAAAAGCATACTCGGACATCATTGTCGACATTGCGGACAAGATGGGCAATGGCATGGCCGACTACGCGCAAAACGCAGAAATGATCAAGAATGGCGTCCAATCCGTTGAGGACTACGAGATCTACTGCCACTACGTCGCTGGTCTCGTAGGCGAGGGGCTGACGCGGCTGTTTGTCACATCCGAGCTCGCCAACCCCAAGCTGCTGGAGCGCCCGACCCTGACCGAGTCCATGGGTCAGCTCCTTCAGAAGACCAACATCATCCGCGACCTCCACGAGGACTGGCGGGACGGCAGGCGTTGGTACCCCAAAGAAATTTGGAGCAAGCATGTGGACAAGTGGGAGGACCTGTTTGATCCACAGCATCGCGACCAAGCTCTCCACTGCGTCTCGGAAATGGTTCTGGACGCTTTGAAGCATGTCGAAGAATGTCTTTTTTACATGGCAGGTATCCGGGAGCAGAGCGTCTTCAACTTTGTCGCCATCCCGCAGGCCATGGCCATTGCCACCCTCGAGCTCATATTCAGGAATCCGGCCATGTTGGAAAGGAACGTCAAGATTACAAAGGGAGATGCCTGCCAGATCATGTTCGAGTCGACTCAGAACCTCTACCTTGTGTGCGAAATCTTTCGAAAGTACGCCCGGCGGATACAAGCAAAAAACGACCCTCGGGACCCCAATTACTTGGCCATTAGCGTGCGCTGCGCCAAGGTATGTACCGCCGTCTCCGAAGAGTCTAGAACAGCGGCGCTGACGTTGTCTGCAGATTGAGCAGTTCATTGAGACGCTCTATCCCCGGCAAAACCCCAAGAACCTGGCCATTGAGAACGCCCAAAGACAAAAGAAGGAGCCCACGATGGATCCCGGCGAGACGCTGGTCCTATTTGGCATCGTCACACTCTGCTTGCTCTTTGTCTCCAGCATCATGGTGAGCGAACCTGTGCGACGGCCATTGAAGCCTGCAATGGCTGACTCTTCTCAGGTCGGAATGGCCTGGTTTATGGGCGCTCGGTTCCCCATTGTGTCGGATGTAATCAGCTTCACGAAATCGTTGTTTCCCGGCCAAAACCCCAACAATACAGGACGCGACGAGCTATAGTGCGACTACGAGGTTTTGCATCCGGCCCTTGTTTTGCTCCTTTGGCGATGCCTTCTGACGCACACAGTACCTCCCGATACCTTGACGGGGCCGTATCCGGGTCATGTTCATATTTGGCTGGGCCTTGTCACTTGCCATTTATTACACTAGGAGACTTATTACTAGCCAGCTGTTGCCTTTTCTCTTGGGGCCGTGGTGACTGGTCGAAAGCTTGTCTCGAAGAACGAATACGTGAGCTCCCGTTGACGGGACTCACACAGCACGGATGTCAAATTGCAATCCCGTCTTTCCATGACAGCGGTTGTGCCGAAGAAGTGCTGAAATCAAACCTCACATGGCTCTAGGCTTAGCCCAACCGGGCGGCACGGCGCGAGCTATCGGCCCTGGACTGAAACTGCCAGGCCGTTGCTCGGTTGGCGAGCAAACATTTCCGAGGCTCTTGTTGTGTGCATGCGTGTCTGCTGCGTGATTGGTGGAGGTGATGAATTGTTGCAGCCGTGTGTAAATGACTGTCGAGCTCGAGATATGGACGAATAACCTGTGACACTGGTCTAGCCGTATAGGATTTGCCCCGTCTCGCCGAGAAGTGTACTGGGCAGCGTTCTGGAAAAAGCTGCTTCTTCAGTCGATGTGGTGGCATGCCTTTTGCCATACCGCCACGGGTGGAGGTGACGCTCGAATGTGCGGACAAGGCCACTGTCGAGGCGGCCCGATTTATGTTTACTTGATTCATGGTTGAGCTTTGTAGAACTGAATATGTGTTCTTGCACAATTTTGTATACACCTTCACGTTCACTCTGGTTCTCTTCTCCCGTCTTCCTCTTCGCACCTCGGCAGACCACGCGACGGCTGTCTTGAATCAAGGAGTGGCGGCGGTCAAGCCCTCTCACCGCGGCCGCTGCCGCTGTTACCGCCGCCGCCGTTACCGTCCTTTTTGCCCTGTTTGCTTTTTGCCCTGTTTGCCCTGTTGGCCCTTTTTGCTGATGGGGGTAGGGCCGTCGGGATCCGTGGGCGCTTTATCGGTTGCGTCAATTTGGAGCGGGGTAGTGTCACTATCACCGGAGCTAATCGCGATGGGCTTCTCTTGCTGAGCTTTTTTCTGCAGAAAATCTCTCATACGATCGGTGCAGTCTATTGTGCAATCGAGATCGACATCGTTCAAGGCCACGAGTGCGATGCCGGCAATTTGGGGCGCGGCTACGACGCCGTGTCAGCTTTTGCTGCATCCGCGGGATCGGGCAAAACTTACACATGCTGGTTCCCGTCAGCTCCTTCGTGCCAGTGATGTCGTTGGCATCGGCGCTGATGACGTTGACGCCGTTTGTACTGATGTCTACGAGGGGGCCTGTGTTGGAGAAGGCGGCGAGTTGGTTCGTCCGAGCATCGGTGGCGCCCACCGTGATGACATCGTCCGATGACGCCGGGGACACGGTTGATGCATCTTTCTGTGCGCAAAGCAGTCAGTCAGATTCTGTTCTGTCATATAGCAAGCAAAGAGCAGCCAACGTACGCCGTCATTTCCCGCAGCCACGACGATGGCACAGCCACATTGACCCATCTGCTTGGCGGCATTGTTGATCGCGTTGGATCTTCCCGTGCCGAGCGACATGCTGACGACGCACTTGCCCTCAAACCCGTTTTTTTTCACATCGTTGCAGGCCGCTCTGAAGCCCCCGATGATGCTGTCGCCACCGCCGGAGCCCTTGGCGTTGAGGACCTTGACGCCCCTGATCAGGGCCTTTGTGGCCACGCCTATTTCTTTGCCTGCTGCCGAGCCCGCACAGTGAGTGCCGTGGCCGTTCAAGTCCTGTTCGGACTCGCCTCTGACAAGGTTTGCAATCATGGTAGCCCGGTCCTCAAAGGCGACGTGGTTGACGTTGATGCCCGTGTCCACGATGTAGACGACAGTGCCTTCTCCGTCTTCGCCTGGAGACGCCTCGGCGCCGTCTGCGACCGCCGTGGCATTGACGGCGGGAGGAGCTTCCGTCTCGTTTTCAGTCCGGAACATGTCGATCCATTCGTTGGCCTCGACATAGTCCACGGCGTCAATAGCGTTGGAGACCATGAGGTTCATGGTCTTGGCATCCGCGTTGCAGACCGTCATACGAAGACTGCCGATGTCGTAGTGGATGGCCTCCATCGGTATCGTGTTGCCATTGACGTCTCGCTTGCCGAGGTTGCGCTTTCTTAGCGTCGCGGCGAAGTCGTCCCGGCGGGCCTTAATGGCATCGTCAGCGAGTGCATTCTTCCAGACGAGGAGCCAGCTGTTCTCCATCTTGTTCGGGCTGTCGTCGTTTGTGATCTTGACCGTGGCCGGCGACAGGTCCGGCAGGCCAGATACCAGCGGAAGCATCGCAATGAACAGGGAAGACAACGAAGGCGCCATGGTGAATTATGTGAGCCCGGAACCTGCCGAGCGTCCTGGGTTGAAGAGCAAAAGTCAAGCAAGATGATGCAAATGCTGTATCGACGCTATGCCCACGGAAGAATTAAAATAGGTAGAAAAGTCAGCAACAAGTGCCGGCCGGACCGCTTATCGCAGCAGAACGTCCCGAGCAGGAATCTTTGCCTCGGAAAAGCCGGGGCAAGACTAGAGATTCGAGGGACGTTGACTGCTTGCTGGAGGTCGAGGTCGATGTCCTGTCAAAGGAACACGGCAGCCGTCGAGGGTGTGCGCTCGACGCTTCTCCCCACGGTGCAGACCCTGAATTGAAGAAGAGAAAGAAAGTCGAAATGGGGTCAAGGGGCAAGAAAAGAAACAAAGCGGCAATGTGGAGGGGGGAGCTGACGAGCATTTGTATAAACCATCACGTCAGTCCAGGAGAACGGGCCGCGACTTTGTGCCACGACGTCAGACAAGGACGAGCCATGGTTCAAAGCCGGTACTGGAGTCTGTGGCAGCCAGAGCCCACGAAGCCGGGGAATGGGAAGTTGGCAGGATTGCTAGGCGTCACAGGTCAAACAGGGATAGAGACTTGGCGGTTTGAGGTCGGGGCCACCAAGGATGCTGACGAGTGAAGGAGCCCGGCCGCAATAATAAGTCAAGGCATTGAAGCGGGCGGTTCCGACTGGTACGAGTCAGATGCTGCGGCCGAGAATCTCCAGGCAGGAAGAAGAGGCTCAGCCGAGGACGTTCGGGGCGGCGACATGGGAATCGAGTCGAGCTCAAGTAACGATGGAGTATGGATGGGGTGGGCGCTGCAAATGAGGTCCGTGAGCGTCCCAATTTCTTTCTGCCCGAATAGGCAACCAGCTTAGCTAAGGCTCTCTTAGCTAAGGCTCTCTCCTCTTGGGCTCTCTCCTCTTAGCCAAGGCTCCCCCCCAAAACGCAAACTCAAGTCCCAAATCCCAAACCGCGGCGAAGCGCCTCGTCGTGGCCCAAGAAACGCAAAGGGTAGCCGCTACGACTTTCGACACGCCGAAAAGCCTAAAGTACACAACGAGCCGCCCTTATGTTGCAGATCTCGCACGTCGGAACTGCTTCCCACATTCCGCTTGGCTGGGACGGCTTCTGTCGCGGCTGCAGTCACGCACCTACGAATCGGGACCAAGAATCGCACCCCTCTGCGCAGTTCCCCTTATTTGGCTCGCGTTTCGCCTCCGCTTCATCGTCCACATGGGCCCCTTTCGGACGTCGATACGAATAGCTTACTGCTCTCTCGGCCACTCGTCTTGACATGGCATAGCCGTCGAAAATACAATCTGCGCAACGAGTCACGGAGTCCAAACCGACAGTTTCGGCTCCCTCCTGATTCCTCATCTCGGCTTTCTCGGGGAGAGACCAGCCACGGCCAGTTGCGACGACCAACTATATGCCAAGCCCGCTTTCTTCGTACCCTTTTGGAAATTAAGGGCCAGTTGCTAATCAAACGCCGCATATAGTTGGGATACTGACTACGACCGAGACGACTTGATCGACGGCAATTTCGCGAGGCTTGCAGATCCAACAATAGTTGATTGCTAGATTCATTATCCAGTCCGTGATGCATCCGTCATCTTACTATGATTCTGGAGAAGCCAGCTGTTTTAGTAGCTACTAACCTTCTGTCGGATCACACCAGACGGGCCCCGAAGACACCCAGCCGCCCTCTTGTTCATGCACGAGTCTGCGCAGCATTACGACCATCCAAAGTATCCATCCCGCACGATTGGCAACGACAACGTGACCCCTCCCCTGAGCAAAGCGGACCGAGTCGAATTGGCACATGCTGGCGTGCGTTGCCTGTCATGACATGACAACCATTCAACGAGTGTATGATCCTTGGCCGGGAACGCGGTCCTTGCAGAAAGGACCTCCAAGCCCCTTGGGGCAACCGGGGCGGCCTGGACCGTTGCACTTGGGGCCGAAGCGGCCGCGGGGGCAGCCTTGGCCGTTCTCGATTTCTTCGCAGTTCGAGCCGCCACGGCCCGGAGGGCAACCTTGACCAGGCTCAGAGCCCGTGCACTGGGGTCCGCCGCGGCCCTCCGGGCAGCCGGGACCGCCCTTGCCGCTGCAGGTGGGACCGAAGCCGCCGTTGGGGCAACCTTGGCCGGACTCAGATTCCGTGCAGTCGGGTCCGCCGCGGCCCTTCGGGCAGCCGGGGCGGCCTGGACCGTTGCACTTGGGGCCGAAGCGGCCGCGGGGGCAGCCTTGGCCGTTCTCGATTTCTTCGCAGTTCGAGCCGCCACGGCCCGGAGGGCAACCTTGACCGGACTCAAATACCGTGCAGTTGGGTCCGCCGCGGCCCTTCGGGCAGCCGGGACCGCCCTTGCCGCTGCAAGTGGGACCGAAGCCGCCGTTGGGGCAACCTTGGCCGGACTCAAATTCCGTGCAGTCGGGTCCGCCGCGGCCCTTCGGGCAGCCGGGGCGGCCTGGACCGTTGCACTTGGGGCCGAAGCGGCCGAGGGGGCAGCCTTGGCCGTTCTCGATTTCTTCGCAGTTCGAGCCGCCACGGCCCGGAGGGCAACCTTGACCGGACTCAAATACCGTGCAGTTGGGTCCGCCGCGGCCTTTCGGGCAGCCGGGACCGCCCTTGCCGCTGCAAGTGGGACCGAAGCCGCCGTTGGGGCAACCTTGACCACCAAATTCCGTGCAGTCGGGTCCACCCCGGCCCTTCGGGCAGCCGGGACCGCCCTTGCCGCTACAAGTGGGACCAAAGCCGCCGTTGGGGCAACCTCGGCCGGACTCGAAATCCTTGCAGCCGGGCCCGCCGCGTCCCTTTGGGCAGCCGGGACCGCCCTTGCCGCTGCAAGTAGGACCGAAGCCGCCGTTGGGGCAACCTTGACCAGCAGATTCCGTGCAGTCGGGTCCGCCACGGCCCTTCGGGCAGCCGGGACCGCCCTTGCCGCTGCAAGTAGGACCAAAGCCGCCGTTGGGGCAACCTCGGCCGGACTCGAAATCCTTGCAGCCGGGCCCGCCGCGTCCCTTCGGGCAGCCGGGACCACCCTTACCGCTGCAAGTGGGACCAAAGCCGCCGTTGGGGCAACCTTGGCCGGACTCGAAATCCTTACAGGCGGGCCCGCCGCGTCCCTCCGGGCAGCCGGGACCACCCTTGCCGCTGCAAGTGGGACCAAAGCCGCCGTTAGGGCAACCTCGGCCGGACTCGAAATCCTTGCAGGCGGGCCCGCCGCGTCCCTCCGGGCAGCCGGGACCACCCTTGCCGCTGCAAGTGGGACCAAAGCCGCCGTTGGGGCAACCTCGGCCAGACTCGAAATCCTTGCAGGTGGGCCCGCCGCGTCCCTCCGGGCAGCCGGGACCGCCTCTGCCGCTGCAAGTGGGACCAAAGCCGCCGTTGGGGCAACCTCGGCCGGACTCGAAATCCCTGCAGGCGGGCCCGCCACGTCCCTCCGGGCAGCCGGGACCGCCTCTGCCGCTGCAAGTGGGACCGAAGCCGCCCCTGGGGCAACCTCGGCCGGGCTCGAAATCCCTGCAGGTGGGCCCGCCACGTCCCTCCGGGCAGCCGGGACCGCCTCTGCCGCTGCAAGTGGGACCGAAGCCGCCCCTGGGGCAACCTCGGCCGGACTCGAAATCCCTGCAGGTGGGCCCGCCGCGTCCCTCCGGGCAGCCGGGACCGCCTCTACCGCTGCAAGTGGGACCAAAGCCGCCAATGGGGCAGCCTCGTCGCGGCGGTTCGATCTCGCATCTGGGACCACCGAGGCCCTCGGGGCAGCCGGGGCCACCCCTGCCATTGCATGTAGGACCGAAGCCGCCGTTGGGGCATCCGTGTCTGCGGCGCCTGATAATCTCGCAGTCAGGCCCTCCTCTATTCACGGGACAGCCCGGACCACCACGGCCTTCGCAAGTAGGACCGAAGCCGCCGTTGGGGCATCCGCGTCCGCGGCGCCTGATAATCTCGCAGTCAGGCCCTCCTCTGTTCACGGGACAGCCCGGACCACCCCGGCCTTCGCAAGTAGGACCGAAGCCGCCGTTGGGGCATCCGCGTCCACGGCGCCTGATAATCTCGCAGTCACGCCCTCCTCTGTTCACGGGACAGCCCGGACCGCCCCGGCCTTCGCACCGCGGACCGAAGCCACCGTTAGGGCAGCCTCGTCGCGGCCCTCGTCGCGGCCGTCGTGTCCTGCATTCGGGACCACCGCGGTTCTCGGGGCAGCCGGGGCCACCTCTGCCATCGCAAGTGGGACCGTAGCCGCCGCGGGGGCATCCGCGGCGCCTGGGGGGCCTGGCCCGGGTGCAGAAGAGCTCGGGGTGTAATTTCTGGCAGATGAAGCAGGCAGCCGCCTCGCCCTGGGCAGCCGTCTCGCCCTGGGCAGCCGCCTCGCCCTGGGCAGGTTGCTGCAGCTCCCCCAAGTCACGCTTGCAGACTCCGGTGCGACAGATGCCGAGCTTGGCTTTTTTTGCGCAGAAGAAGGCGGACTCGGCCGCCGACATGGCAGACACCTGCTGAGTGACGGACTGGTCGGCGAGCTCATTGGCGTCGGAGGCGATGGTGCCCGCCGCGAAGGCGAGGGCAAAGGCCAGAACGTGACCCTTCATGTTTTCGACCGCAAGGGGTTCTGTATTGAGGTGATGTTTTGAGACCCGACGAGGGTCGAAGAAAGACTGATGAGCGTAGTCCAATAGAAAGGCCGGGCGGACCGGCCAAATTTATGAGTTTTTGATATGTCGACTCGAGGCCGAGACAAGAAATGGACCTGACGCAGCAAGGGGCACGAATGAGGACCCCCCATCGTGAGCTGCTTCAGGGGGAGGTTTCTCTCCTCGACCGTCACGAGGAATGCGAAGTCTAAGTCTCTTGGAGGGGGCACTTTGAGATGAGTTTGCGCACATGGACCGTTGACTTGCCAATGGGCGAGCAAGTCGTTTTGGAGCACGGCGTCAAAATACCAAGCCGAGGCCAAGGTCTCACCACTTTGGTGCTGGCTTTCGCCTCTGGCTTGCAAATCTCTGCCCCGAACAAGTGTTTGTGAGTCCCTGGACCATGGGTCTCTCCAGCCCGTCAGCCACGAGACAGGTCTTGGATGGCTCTCCGTTTTTCTTCACCTCGGCGAACCGCAGCATTGGGTAGAGGGCTTCGCGGACTTGTCAGTTGGAGTCTCGCCCGCCGCTTGGCCGAGGAATTCGGCTTGGAATTGCAACAGGAGATGGACTCCTCGTATCCCTCTAGCGGGAGACTATGCTAAAACCAAGCTATAAAGGCGTCGTCTGCTGCTCCAAGACGCCAAGATCTGCATCCTCAGAGCCTCAGTCAAGCATCTAGCCTACTTTCAACTCTAGTCAACCATCCTAGCCTACTTTCTAGCCTACTTCAACTCTAGTCAAGCACTCAGCACACTCCCTCCTCACCACACGCTCCACCCACCGTCAAGATGAAGGTCTCCGCCGTCCTCGCCGTTGTTTTCGCCGCCGTGGCCCACGCCAACGTCGAGTACGCCGAGTACGCCGACGCGGAGCAGCTCGACATTGGCAACCTCCTGCAAAGCTTTGGCGGCAAGGGCCTCGGCGGGCTCATCAAGCAGATCACGTGCGGGCTGCCGTGCGTGACCAAGGGCGCCAACCAGATCAAGAACACCAACGTTGGGCTGGTGGACGCGGCCTGCCAGAACATCGACAAGATCCACAAGTACGCGGCGGGCTGCCTGAAGCAATGCCATATCCCCGTCCCGGAGATCAGTAAGAGGCCCCAGACCCGAAGCCCCATTAAAGGGTGCATTGACTGATTTTGAACGAAAACAGACAAGGGAGTCCAGCTGGCCAAGCAGGTTTGCAAAAAGGGCCTTTGAGGAGAGGATTAGTCTTGTTGGAGAGAAGGGTCTGGATGGGCTTTGGATATGACTTATGAACCTGGACGTCACGAGGTCTTTGCGGTTGGGCTGCGCCCTTGGAAGGCATTCATCCATGCTCGTGACCAGCCATAGCCTGTTGAATATGCAATTATATTATGAAATATGTGGCAGCTCAATGTTGTGTATGAGCCTCGGACACCAACACTAGTCCTTGGTCTTCTTGGACGGAACTAAAGTCGACTGGAACCCTGATTACGCAAACGCTACCAGTACCTCTGTCGTCTTTCCGTTTGCAGCGTGCGAGGAAGTTTCACCATGGAGCTAGCAGCTGCGAACGATGTTGTTTGTCAAGGATTCATTTACCACGGAATGGGCTAGAGGCCTTGCCAAGCGTTAATGTCCGAGGTTCAACTTAAGAAGGACTTTCCAGCTCCTCAGATGTTTGTCAGACTGCCACGACTCAGCAACACCAAGACGCGAAAATGGTCGGCAAAGGCATCAAGCCCACAAGCTACAGCCGGGTGGCCTGCATCGGCTCGGGCATATCCGCCATTGCGGTAGGGGCCACGCTGAAGCGCTGGTATGGCTTCGGCGACGTGAGGTTCTTTGAGAGGCACGACAACCTAGGGGGGACTTGGTTCATCAACCAGTATCCCGGTGAGTGCGCACGCGACGAGGGTCACGGCTCGCACTTACACGCCGTTGCTCACACGCCGTTGCTTACACGCCGTTGCCAGGATGTGCCTGCGACGTGCCCAGCCTTTTATACAGCTACTCTTTCGAGCCCAACTCGAGCTGGACTCACACGCTGGCCAACAAGGACGAGCTCTGGGCGTACCTCAAGGGGGTGGCGGACAAGTACGACCTCAGCTCCAAGATGACGTTTCGGGCCACGGTCCAGCGCTGCGAGTGGATCGAAGAGAGCAGCCGCTGGTGGGTTCACGTGCTCGACGGCCGGACCGGCGACGTCTTTGTGCACGAGTGCCAGTTTCTGTTTGGGGGCGCCGGGCAGCTGACGGAGCCGCGGAGTCCGGAGGAGCCCGGGCTCCACAAATTCGGCGGGGCCGTGATCCACGCGTGTCGCTGGCCGGCGGACGCGGACCTCGCCGGAAAGAACGTGGCCGTCATCGGCAACGGCTGCACGGGCACGCAGCTGGTGCCGGCCATTGCGGGCCGGACCAAGCACCTGACGCAGTTTGTGCGGTCCAAGCACTGGGTGCTGCCGCCGTTTGAGATTCCGCACCTCGAGACGGTCGAGTTTCTGTGCAAATGGATCCCGGGCTTCCTGTTCCTGCTGCGCCTGGCCGCCTTTCTGCTCTGCGAGAACAACATCCGCGGCCTGTACATGACGGAGCCGGGCGCCGCGTACCGGGCCGGGCGCCGGAACACGGCCGAGACGTACATGCGGAAGACGGCGCCGGGCAAGTATCTCGACATGCTGATCCCGGACTACGAGTTTGGCTGCAAGCGCCGCATCTTCGACTCGGGCTACCTCGAGGCGCTGCACCGCCCAAACGTCACCCTCACCAACGACCCCATCGTCGAGTTCGTCGAGGACGGCATCCGCACCGGCAGCGGCGTGACCAAGGCCGACGTCATCGTGCTGGCCAACGGATACGCCACAAACACCTTTCTCCCGGGCGTCACGCTCGTCGGAAGGGGGGGCGTGACGGCCGACAAGCACTGGGCCTCGCTCGGCGGGCCCGGCGCGTACAACACCACGTCCATGAGCGGGTTTCCCAACTTGTTTGTCATTCTAGGGCCAAACACCGGCAGCGGCCACACCTCTGCCTTTATGGCGGTCGAGAATGCCGTCAACTTTGCCCTCCGGATCATGAAGCCGGTCCTCGACGGCAGGGCCGACGCCGTCGACGTCAAGTACGAGGCGGAGCAGGCATATGTCAAGGATATCCAGGACAAGTCGAGCGAGACCGTCTTCTTCTCGGGCTGCAACAGCTGGTACACGCAGACCAAGGACGGGGCCAAGCCTCGCAACGCCATGGTCTATCCCTACTCGCAGGGACACTTTTGGTACACGTGCCTGCTGCCCAAGTTTCAGGACTTTGATTACACGGTACGTATGAGTTTTTGACTGTTGGGACGAGTGCTAAGCATGGTCAGACACGAAAGACGTCCCTCGGTGTCAAGTAGTGATGGCGTCTGGGCTGTTTATGGAGGGACTTGGCTGATACTAGACGGCACTTGGTCAACACTTGGACTCTGTACATTTAACTCTTTACTTCGTATTCGTACATTTAGGGACTCTTTACATACCTATAGCCTAAACTGTAATCGGTTGCGGCAGTGACAATCAAAGCCGGAATGGAAGCAACGAGACATCTGCATTCGGTACTCTCCAGTGACCTTTTGCATTCCTCTCCGCCTTCTTATCATCGCGGGACTCCCGGGCGTAACCGTTCCCGGACAGTTCCTCGACGCATTTGATTATGAGGCATCTAGCCTGGACATGTTTGTCTGTCCTTTCCGGGCTCGCCTCAGCGTCGGTCCCAAAGGCCTCGGTAGAACTAGACTCTGCAACTCTCCTCGGCAGCTCATCCGATGGCGTCGAGTCCTTCCACGGCATCCCCTATGCCGAGCCTCCCGTCGGGCCGCTGCGCCTGAAGCCGCCACAGAGGCACTCGGGGAGGATCAAGCACGACGTTGGGGGCAAAACACCCGCCTGCCCGCAGATGACCATGAGCCGGGCAAGCGCGGCCCTGGTCTTCAAGGCCGCGCCCGCAATCGCCGGGCTGCCTTTCTGGAACACCGTCCAGGGCCAGGAGGACTGCTTGACCGTGTCGGTGCAGCGGCCGGCCAAGACGCGGCCCGGCGCCGGGCTCCCCGTGCTGTTCTGGATCCACGGCGGCTTTTACGAGGTCGGCGGCGGCAACGCGTACGATGCGAGACATCTGCTCGGCACCGCCGTTGGCGACGGGCTGCCTTTTATATACGTGGCCGTCAACTATCGCCTCGGCGGCTTCGGCTTCATGCCCGGGGCGGAGATACTCGCGGATGGCAGCGCGAACCTCGGCTTGCTCGACCAGCGCATGGCTCTCGAATGGGTCGCGGATAATATCCATCGCTTCGGCGGCGACCCGGACAGGGTGACCGTCTGGGGAGAGTCTGCCGGAGCCTACTCGGTCCTAAACCAGATGGCTCTCTACGACGGGGACGCTACGTATAAGTCGAAGCCACTCTTTCGCGGCGCCATTCTCAACTCGGGCAGCATCCTGTCGGCCGACCCGGTGGATTGTCCCAAAGGCCAGGCCGTCTACGATGCCGTCGTCAGGACCGCCGGCTGCCACGGGCATATAAACACCCTGTCCTGCCTCAGGGGCGTCGACTATGCCACATATCTCAACGCCACCTCGTCGGTCCCGGGCTTTCTCTCGTATACCGCGTCCGCGCTGTCCTACCTCCCTCGGCCGGACGGACGGGTGCTGACGGCGAGCGTCGAGGAGCTCGTCGAGTCCGGCCGCTATCACGCCGTGCCGATGCTCATCAGCGACCAAGAGGACGAGGGCACCTTGTTTTCCGTGTTCCAGCAGTCCATCAAGACAGACGACGACCTCGTCAACTATCTGGCCGAGCTATACTTTCACAACGCGGACAAGGAGCGGCTCAGGGAGCTCGTCGAAGCGTACCCCGGCAACAGACAAGGCAGTCCGTTCCGCACCGGCTCCTCCGACGTGCTATATCCTTACTTTAAGCGCGTGGCCGCCTTGATCGGGGACTACACCTTTACCCTGGCGCGGAGAAAGTTCCTCGAGCTCGCCACAAGGGCCAATCCTGGCACGCCGGCTTGGTCCTGCCGCTCGTCGTCCTTTCATGGTACCCCAGTCGTGGGCACATTCCATACTTCGGATCTTGCTCAGCTGTTCTACGACACGTCGCCGACTCCCGCAACGTTGCACTGGCGTCGATATTACAACAACTTTCTGCACACCTTGGACCCGAATAAGGGTGGAAAGGGGTGCCCTAGATGGCCGCTTTGGAAGGCGGACAGGACGCTCCTGTGGTTCAAGACAAACTCCACCATCGGGTTTCTGAGGGACGACTTTAGAAGCGAGGCTTTTGAGATTTGGAGCAGCATGTGGAACACGTTGCGCCAATGAGCCCCCAGGGTCATGTGTGGACACTCTTGATTGAATGTGAAAAGATGGCCTCTTGTTGATACCGAGATTCAGGGGGAAAAGGAGCAAATACACTCCATGTTCCGGCCTGGAAGTGAGTCTGTTTTACCCAGCAACGTCGTGGTATTGCTTTGATGAGCTCTCCATCTTGATCTGACCACCGGCTCAAGTCTGGAATTCATGCCTTATCCGTGCTTGGACCGGAAAGGATGGCCCAGCTGACATACCCGGTCACTACCAGCCTCTTTCCCCGTAGCGACCGACTAGCTCAGGCGCTCGTTGTCTTAGTTCGAAACCCTACATCGTAGTCGAGCTCAACAGAGGGACCTGTCACTGTCACTTTATCTCAAGGCTTTCATGTCATCATCTAAAGGCTTCAATGTCACCATCTAAAGGCTTCACTGTCACTTCGTCCAAAGACTTTTATTACACTCGGTCCGCTAGCCGAGTTATCGGCCAAAGACCCCGACATGCACCTGCGACCGAGCACGAGACATGTTCGTCAGTGAGTCGTACGAGGTGATTCACCTACAGACCTAGTCTTTCCATAGACATGGCCGGCTCACTGACGCCCAAAGTCACCCGCCCAACCATAGAATGTGTCCACGGAAACGCGGCATTCCCGTCTCTGGCTGATTTCCAGACCGCCTGTGGAATTCGTCTCTCCCTAGCTTGGTTGAGTAAGAAGGATATACAAAACTGCGGCGTCGGTTCCCTTGCGAGAGGCGACTTGGCTCTCTCGCCGACCGAATCAGTCTCTCGTCGCCCAAAGCAACGCGAGGATGCATCTCCTGCCTTGTCTGCTCTTCCTCTCGTTCCTGGAAACATGCTGGGCAAGTTCCGAAAACGGCTACAAAGGCCACCACGGAGACGCATATGAACAACAAAAGCTTGGCAGCCTGGAGGGAAACCTCAAGCACGACACAGAGTTTGATTATGTAGTCGTCGGAGGCGGCACCGCCGGCAACGCAATCGGCGTGCGGCTCGCCGAGGCCGGGTTCCGGGTCGCCATCGTCGAGGCCGGCTCTCTCTACGAAGACAAGGACGGCGGCGTACACACGATTCCAGGCCGGGACTCCACGGGGGTTGGGTCGGAGCCCGAGGACATGGTCGAGTCGGACGTCGATTGGAAGTTTCAAACCGAGCCCCAGCCCGGAGCCAACAACCGCAGGGTCCATTATGCCCGAGGCAGGTGTCTTGGGGGCTCTTCGGCGCTCAACTTCATGATCTACCACCGCGGCACCAGGGGCACCTATGATAGCTGGGCCGACGACGTCGGGGACGACTCGTATCGGTAGGTTGCGACTCTTTCACCGCCGTCTCGCCCTGGCCGTCCAAGTGCTAACAAGTAAAACAGCATCGACGGCTTCCTCCCATTCTTCAAAAAGAGCGTCACCCCCTCGCCCCCTGACACGCACAAGCGCAGGGCCAACGCCTCCACATACTACGACGCCCGTGATTACGCGCCTCACGGCCACGGGGGCCCCGTTCAAGTCAGCTACCCTCACTGGGTCTCGGACTGGTCTACCTGGCTGGAGCAGGGGCTCAAGGCCGTCGGCATCAAGAGAACAGACGGTTACAACCGCGGCCACCTGTTGGGATACCACTATACGACGACGACCATCGACCCCAAGGATGCCACCAGGAGCTCGTCGGCGCAATACGTCTACTCGGCCAAGAAGAAGCGTCTCTCGAATCTCAAAGTCTTCTTGCGCACCCAGGCAACAAAGGTCGTCTTCAAGCACAAACGGGCCGTTGGAGTGGCCGTCGACTACCACGGCCATGCACATCACCTCAAGGCCAGCAAGGAGGTCATCCTCAGCGCCGGTGCCTTCCAGTCGCCGCAGCTTCTGATGGTGTCGGGAATCGGACCCGTTGAGACCCTGCGCCGGTTCAACATCCCGACCATCTCCGCCCTCCCCGGAGTCGGCCAGAACATGTGGGATCACATCTTTTTCGGGCCGGCGTATCCAGTCAACTTCCCCACCCAGAACCACCTGGTCAACAACCATGAGGCGGCAAGGTCTGCCGAGGAAAGCTATCGTCTTCACCAGTCGGGGCCCTATACCTCCAACACCATCGAGTTTCTCGGCTGGGAGAAGCTTCCACGCAAATATCGGTACAACTTCTCGCGCCACACAAGCAAGAGCCTGGGCCAGTTCCCGGATGACTGGCCAGAGGTCGAGTATCTCGGGGCTGACGGCTACATTGGAGACTTTTCATCCCCTCACAGGCATCAACCACGCGATGGCCGCATGTACGCCACTGCCCTGGGTGCGTTGGTGGCTCCCTTGTCGCGTGGCAACATTACCATTCGGTCGGCATCGGCCCTGGATGCGCCCGTCATCAGTCCCAATTGGCTAGAGGACAAGGGCGACCAAGAGGTTGCCATTGCCCTGTACCGGCGCATGCGAGATATATGGAGTTCTCGGCCACTGCGATCCGTCGTCGTCGGTCCCGAGGCGTACCCCGGCGTCAGGATCCAGTCGGATGAGGAGATACTAGATCTCGTGAGAGATTCCGTCATGACGGTATGGCATCCCTCGTGCACCTGCAAGATGGGCAAAAGGGAGGATAGGACAGCCGTCGTGGACCATCGGGCTCGTGTCTTTGGCGTGTCGGGGCTGCGCGTGGTCGACGCGAGCGCCATGCCTCTTCTCCCGCCGGGGCACCCGCAGAGCACAATCTATGCTCTGGCCGAGAAGATTGCTCACGACATTGTTCGAGGCGGCGAGAAGGGTCGAGGCGAGAAGGGTCGAGGCGAGAAGGGTCGAGGCGAGAAGGGTCGAGGCGAGAAGGGTCGAGGTGAGGAGGGTCGAGGCGGCGAAAAGGGTTATTGAGGCCGGGCAGGACAGAGATGATGCAGTCAATATTCGATATGCTGTAACCGTCATCTTGCAGTAAAGCACCAGTTGTGAATCGCAATGCAATGCCCCGATGCATCCACCTACCCGGTGGATTTGACCCCAACATATCCGTACCTAGCCACGCAACACAAGATGCCCTTATAGCATCTCATAGTACCGAATCCGCCGAGCCGAGCTAAAGCCACCGTCAGTGTGCTGCCCGTGCCTTGCCGCACGTCTCTAGATGGAAGGTGGAGCAGAAGAGATGCGGTCATCCGCAGGAGGCCAGCAACCAGTGCCGGGATTTCGTCGGATTTCGGGTAAAGTCGTCAGGGGGCCCATCATTCGGCCAATGCAACCTCAAGGAATGGAAGACAGAGCACGAGACATTGAGTGACCCGGACGCTAGGCGGGACAGTGGTCTGGATGGACGATGAGGGGACGGATGCTCGTGTCGAAGGTGCGAGAGTGAGGATCCCATTGGTGTAGGGCGCATTAGTCAGCGCACCGCATAGGGTTTTCCCTAAAAACCCTACGCGCCTATAACCTCTAGATAATCAATCAACATATAGAATATAACCTTAACGTAGCTTCCTTATAACTACGCACCGAGAAGCCACGAGGTTATCTGTGCAGCTGTTCTAAGGACTGAAAGCCTTAAAAATACGTATTTTTAAAGAGTTACCCTTAGCTCTTTAGAAATCGGATTCCTACTAACCTATAGCAAACGTAATACAATAACCTATAACGAATACTACCTACCTTAACCGAACCTATTAATATATCGAATATCGTAGGAGCATTCCCCCCGGGCTCTCCCCGTTTTAATAATAAGGCAAGGAGCTAATTGCTTTATAAGACTCGTTCTCGTAAGGCTACCGTAGCGAGCCCTAGCTCCCGAGAGCGGGAGTAGGACCTAGAGCTAGACAAAGGCAAAACTATCGTAAACCTAGGCAAATAGACTAACTAATATCTATAGAAGTAGAGCGATTTTAACTAAAGCATACGCGCTAAGATTCTTACTTAACGCAATAATCTCCTTACTTAGCGCGAGGACCTTCGTGATTAGCGTAAAGATATTAAGCGCATTCTAAACATCCTCGCTAGTTAGCAGCCGCTTTGTTTATCCCTTACTTAACCTAGTAGTCTATCGGCTCTTATTCCCGTTCCCTTAGTTACTAAGTCTACCCTATTGCCCTTTTTACCGTAGACTATAACTCTACCGACGGCTACTACTACCCCTCCGGTAGATGCTACTACTTAACCGCCCGCTACTATAACTAGCGATAAGCGTTATTAATAATCCCTTCTTTAAGAGCAATAAGCGCACTAGCGATAGCGCGAATAGCCGGTATAGCAGCCGGGATAATAATATAAGCAGCCTTAGCTAAAGTAACTTATCGTCTTCCCGTATATTAAGGAAGGCACCGGTAACTAATACGCTTACTAAAAACGAGAGCACTACTTTTATATTAACTTCGACTATATTATAGTATTAGGTTATATTATATATTATCCTATATAACCTTTATATCGTATATATAGACATTTAGATCTAGTCTATAGCTATATCCCTTCGTAGATTAATAATAATTATATACCCCCCCTTAAGCTCGTTCTCTTATAGTTTAATCTACTATTTTATCCTATTGCCCTTAATTAATAATCTTACTATCTTACCCCTTTCTTTTCTAATCTCCCCTCTTCGCGACGTAAGTCCGCCTCCTCGCTAGACCCCTTTAACTAAGTTTTCCTCGATTATTAGAATTTTCCCGGTATAAATACGCCGTCTCGACGCGAATTATATAGATTTCCCTCCTTACCCTATGCCCTATAATCTGCGATAACCGACTATATAAAGGCCGATCCTCCGTCCGCTACCCCGGCCGTTACCTCGCCGGTTCCTACCGACCTAAAGCCTTAGACCGAGTACGTTTCTTACTACCCCCGCCTCGCCGCCCTTCTTTAAGCCTAACGGCCTATATTTAGCACGTTCGCCTATATTTAGGCTAACGCTACTCCCGACTTCCGCGCCCCTTAGATCGAGGCCTTTGCTTACCTTAATAATGCTTACGTTAAGTTAGATATAAAGGTGCTCGCTGCTTAAGAGCACGTAGCCGTTGCCTAAAAGCACGTTGCCGATCTTTAGCGTTAGCTTAACCGCGCTACGTCCTCTCTCCTCGTCTTAGCCGAACGCGACGCGGCTTAGGACTAGGCCCCTACCCTTACCCCCGCCCTTACCCTTACCCGTTCCTATATCGCCGACCTTAAGAGGTTCGCCGGCGACTCCGGCTTTTAAAAGCAACGTTAGGAGGCTTTCTAGACCTAGCGCAACGGCCTTACTATTAAGCTCCGTTAGGATGCCGCTTTATACCCTATAGAGTAAGACTATATTCTTTATACAGCTAGCCGGCTTACTAGCCGGGCCGCCTCTATTATCGCTAGCGTTCCTTAGGACGTCCTTAATAATAAGTCCTTCGCTAATTAGTAGTATACTATTGTTAAAGCCCTTACTAACGACCTTAGCTTAGTCTTTAGTACTAATTTTACCCGCGCTTAGTCGGAGGCTGACTTTAACGCCTTATCGATAAAGAATATCTCTTAGCCGGACTTCTATTTGAATTTTACCTAGCTTTAAGCCGACTTATTATTTAACGGCACTGCTTATATCGCCTACCTTTATTTAAAGGTCTCTATTAAATTTACTAACGCCGCCGCTTTATAGGTCGAATGCCCGGCCTATAATAACTTTATAGCCTAGGCTAAGATATATTCTACGCTTTAGGATAACTAGTAGTATATTAAGGCCCGCTCTTAGCTCTAGCCGCCTTATAACCCCGCCCGCACTAGCCCTACCTTACCCGCCCCGCCTACGCCTCCTACCGGTAACTTAATATAGCTCGATGCATTCCGGGCCCGGCTTACTAACGCTAAGAAGCAACGGCGGTTTAAGAACCGTCTTTACTTCTACTACGCTTAGCCGGCTACCGCTACCTATACCGCTTAGACCTGCCTTAATAAAGGTATCGGTGCTAATCCTAGCGCTAACCCTAGCGCTAGTCCTAGCGCTAGTTCCGGCTCTAGCCGTAGCCGTAGCTATAGTAGCGGTGCGTTTACCCCGCGCTTACTTAAACCCCCTCCCCCCCGCTACTAAGTTCGCGCTATTAAGCAAGGCTTTATTAAGGGCAAGGTAGACGACCTCCCCGCCTTTTCCCCGTCCTTAGGAAATACGTAGCTCCCTCGCTTTATCGTGCGATAAAGCTCTTAGTGTCTAAGTTTATAGCTTCGTTTAATACTAAGGAGGATCTTTGCCTCCCTACGGGAATATAACCGCGTGCTTTACTTATGCCTTTATCCCTTATGTCCGCCGATATTATTATAAGTGCTTTAGTCGACTCCGGCTATTCTAAATACGCCTTTATATACGCTTAGACCGCGTACCGCCTTGCCCTTCCTATCCGCTAGCTCTAGTTCTTACGCTAGCTTTCTCTCGCCGATAGTAGCGACTATAAGTCCGGCTTTATTACTTATTGCGCTTTTTTAGTCTCCCGGATTAATACTTATACTAAGTCTATTTACTTCTTTCTTACGAAGCTTAGCTATAAGGTTATTCTTAGCCTCTTTTAGCTACGCTAGTACGACCCTATTATTAGCTAGCGTAGTAACTCCCTCTCTTTTTAGTCCCCCTTTTATCTAGCCTCCTACCTTTTAGACTACTAGCCTTATCTTATCTTAGGCCTTTTGGCTACCCTTGCCCGCCCTACCCGCCCTGTCTTAGCTCCCCCCGCCCTTATTTCCGAAGGAATATAATTAATAAATATAATTCGTTTTCCCCCCGCTCCTTCCGTTAAAGACTTTAACGACGAGGGCGAGCCTCTTACCGCCTCCTCTATCGAAGACTCTAACGACGGGGACGAAACCCTTACTACTATAATCCTTATTCCTACTACTATAATCCCTATTTCCGCTTATATAGCCTTAGCCCGTCCTCCGGCCTTTGTCCGTTCCGTCCGCTTTAGCGACGTTCTTAAGTTTATTCCCCCGTCCCCTAGCCCCTCCCTCTCTGCGTTTTTTAAGGATGCTCCTAACGTAGGTAAACCCGCCTATCCGGACTCCTCCCGCTAGGTTAATAACGCTAATTCCGACTCCGGCTACGACTCTAACTCCCCGGCTACCCTTTACCCTCGCCGCTATATTTAACCTCCCCGCCCCCGTCCTATCTATAAGACCGCTAGCTACCGCCGCCCTATATTACGGCTTAATCGTAAGACTATTAGACCCCGGCTCTTCCGCTTTTCGTCCCCCGACGACTTAGCGTTTAACGTCCGGATGCTTAACGTTAACGCGATAGTAATATTCTACCGGCAGCCTAAAGTCTAGACCTTTTAGACCTTAATTAAGGCCTTTACCGCCGAGCCTTTACCTACCGAGCCTCTGCTACCTATCGACTAAGATATTCCTAAAGACCTTTACTAAGCCGTTCTTATTAGATATATAGATGCCGAGGACGCGAAAGCCTGCCTTAACCCCCGCCTTTATAATTTTATCGACGATTACCTTAATAAGATCTACTTTAATAAGATCTCCCCCGACGATATCGCTAAGTTCTTTAAGAAGTAAGAGAAGGTCCTTTATACGCTCGATAAGCTTTAGGCTAAAGTCCTTAAGGAGCTCTACTATATAATCTATATATAGCTTAAGAGCGAGGCCGATAAGCTCGCCCTTTACTATACCGTTAATACTTAAATTAACCTTAAAGAGGGGATATAACCTCCTTATACCCGCCCTCGCCCCTTTAGCGAAGCTAAGAACCGGATTATCTACGCGTATATTAATAAGTAGCTTAAAAAGGGCTTTATCCGCCGCTTTACCTCCCTTACTACTACCCTTATTATACTCGCCTATAAGCTAAGCGGGGGCGTCTGTTTTTGCGTTAACTATCGCAGCCTAAATAAGGCTATAATTAAAAACTATTTCCCCTTACCCTTTATCTACGATACTCTCGCCTATATCCGGAAGGCGAAGTTTTTTACTAAGATCGACGTTATTATAGTATTTAATCGCCTTTATATTACTAAAAGACATAAGTAAAAGACTGCGTTCGCTATATAGTATAGGCTTTTCGAGTATTATATTACCCCCTTTAGCCTTACCGCCGCCCTATCTTACTTCTAGAGTTTTATTAATACGGCCCTTTATAGTATCCTTAATAAGTTCTACTCTACCTATCTAAACAACGTCTTAATCTTCTTAAAGACGCGGGAGGAGCACTAGACCTACGTTAACGCGGTTTTTAAGCGCTTTAATACCGCTAGCCTCTAGCTTAACGTAGATAAGTATAACTTTTACGTTACTAAGACTAAGTACCTTAGCTAATTATCTTAAATAAAGGCATTTGCATAGACCTTAATAAGGTTCGTACGGTCTTAGACTAGCCTGCCCCCTCTTTTATTAAAGACCTCCGGCGCTTCTTAAGATTCGCTAATTTTTATCGGTGTTTTATTCGCGGCTTTTCTAAGCTTATAAACCCTTTAAACGCCTTTACTAAGAACTCTACCCCTTAGATCTAGTCTCCTACCTACGCTTACGCCTTTAACGCCTTTAAATACGCCTTTACTACCGCCTTAGTCCTTATATACTTTAACCCCTATCGTAAGACCGTAGTCTAGATAGATGCTTCCGACTAAGCTACTAAAGGTATGCTAATATAGCTCTTCGACGATAGTTATTACTATCCGGTTGCTTTCTTCTTATTAAAGCACTCCGCTTAAAAGTATAATTACGAAATCTACGATAAAAAACTCCTCGCGATTGTAAAATCTCTCGAGGAGTAGCGTCTTAAGCTCGAGGGCCTACCTAAGTTTAAGATAGCCTTAGACTATAAGAATCTTTAGTATTTTATAACTATAAAGCTCTTTAACTAGCGATAGGCCCGCTAGGCCGAATTCCTTAGTCGTTTTAATTTTAAGATCGTCTTTTAGCCTAGCTTTTAAGCTATTCTCCCCGACGCCTTTAGCCGCTTACCTAGCTCCCGCCCTCTCTCCCTTACCGACCGAGCTAACGAGAGGATTAACTATCGATATTAGGTTATCCTCCTTAAGTCTAAGGTTAATGCCTCCCTCTACCCTAATACTACTACCGCCTTTAATACTATTAAGGAGTCCGATTTATTTATAAATATAATTTATAAATATAATTCCGATTGCCTTAACCTTTACGCCTCTAACGACTTTAAGCCGATTAATAATCTTATCGACCGGGCTTATTCCTCCTCCCCGCTTATCTCCGCTATTCGCGTAGCTCTTTAGTCCCTTCTACCCTACTAGCCTTACCCCCTTCGAGCCCCTCTCCGCTCGATCCCTAAGACCGCTCTCTTTAAGGTCTAAGGCCGGTTCTACTTTTAAGGCTAGCTCTTCGTTCCCCCTAACGACGCCCTAATTCTTTAAATCCTCGTCCGCGCTTATACCTCCCCCCTCGCTAGCTACCCTAGACGTACGAAGACCGCTAGCCTCTACCGCCGGTCTTATATTTAGCCTAGCATACACGAGTCTATTTCTAGCTTCGTGCGGAACTATTATATATGCCTACGTGCTAAATCCCCTCGTTCCTCCCCCTAGGGCCTGCTCTAGCTCTTAAGTATTCCCTTCGCCTTATAGACCGATATATCCGTCGATTTTATTACCGACCTCCCTATCTACCGCCGCAACGGCGTTATGTTTTCTAATATCCTCGTTATCGTCGACCGCCTTACGAAGATACGCTACTATATTCTAATACCCTTAATAACTATTAAAGACGTTATTAACGCGTTTATTTCCCGCGTTTAGTCCCTTTATAGCACCCCGGCCTTTATTATTAGCGACTATAGCACTTAGTTTATTTCGGCTTTCTAATAGTAGCTTAGTTATCGCCTTAGTTACCGCCTCTACCTTAGCTCCGCCTACTACTCTTAGACCGATAGTTAGACCGAGATCGCTAACGCTTAGATAGAGGTTTACCTTCGTTATTATACTACCTACCTTTAGGACGATTAAGTCGACCTCCTTCCCCTCGCTGAGTTTACTACTAATAATTAGGTCTTTAAATCTACCGGCCTTTCTTCTTTCTTCGCTAACTATAGCTTCTACCCGAAGCTTAGCACTAAGCCCTTTAGTCCCCCCCCGCCCGGCATAACCCCCTAGCAGCGGAAGGAATACCTCCGCGGTAACGCGCTCGCTTCCCGTCTCTAGCGTATCTCTAACTTCCTCCGCGATATAATTAAGGATGCTTAGGCCACTTAGGCTTACTATACGGACGCCCGGCGGACTCCCGCCCTAGCGTATTAGCCCGGCGATATAGTATTCCTTAGCACCCGCTAGATCTAGACCCTTTGCCTTATAAAGAAGCTCGACTATAAGCGGGAGGGCTTATATAAGGTCCTTAAGGTATATAAGACGGCGTATCTTCTTCGCCTCCCTAAGGGCAGCCGCCTCTACCCCGTTTTTTATTACTCCCTCCTTACTAAGACCTAAAAGCCCCCTTTGCCCGGCTAGTCGGAGCTTAACGTCCGGCCTGCCGATAACGGCGTTCTCCTTTCCCCTAGCGACGACGACGGCGATAACGCGCACCTTAAGTAAGAGTTTTCTTCTATCCTTACGTAACGCTAATACGCCTCCGGGAAGATTAAGTATCGCGTTTAATAGCGTTATAATCCCCTTACGTAGGAGGACTCCTTCTACCTTAACGGCTGCTAGGACGACCTTAAGGCTTTTTACGCCCTTAACCTAACTAAGCTTAAACCGGCCTTTTATACGGCCTTCCTTATATCTTCCCCTTCGCTTAAGTAATAATAAGTACAATTTATTAATATAATTTACGTTACGACGGCACGTATTAGTTTCTTAGTTTTACCCTTTATTTCTTTCTATTTCTCTCTCGTTCTATATTAGGCCCGCTTTTAAGGCCGATTAATATAGATTTCCTTCGTTTTTATTAGCCTATTAACCCTTTTAAGCGTTTAAGTCGAACGCCGATTTAAGGGGGATATACTATTATAGTGTTAGGTTATATTATATATTATCCTACGTAACCTCTACATCGTATATATAGACATTTAGATCTAGTCTATAGCTATATCCCTTCGTAGATTAATAATAATTATATACCCCCCCTTAAGCTCGTTCTCTTATAGACTGCCTATAATACGTGCCGTACGATGCCTCTTTTAATATCTTTATAAAGGCCTTTATTAAGAACGTATAGCTATAGGCTAAGGTAGCCCGCGAGGTTAATAAAGAGGTTTATAATAATAGGAATAAAGTAATCCTAAAGCCTAAGTAGAAGCTCTACCGGGCAGACTATACTATGCTATAGAAATTATAGCTAATATAGTCTGCCTTAGTCGTAGGCTAAATCCCCTATAACCTATAGCTAGCTCGTATAGTTAACGAGCTATCCGGAGATTTTAGCTATATTGCCTACTAGGTTAACGTTTATTACCTTAGTTAGTTGCTCTTTCTTAAGGGCATTTTCACTGTGCTTTAAGACTATAGTGCCCTCGACGCTCTATTAGCTATCTATATATAGTTAGCCTTAGTTAAGGACGAAGCCCTTCTTAACTTCGCCTAGCGTATTAGGGATACGTTCCTTAACCTCCTAGACATTAAGAAAAGGAGCGCGGGCGTATAAAAAATCATAATTTAGCACTTCCGTAATAATCTCCCGCGTATTTAGGCTTAACTAAGCCTTAACATCGTGACCCTCTACGGTATAGCGTTAATTAAACGCTTAGTGTTATTAGCTAGCGAATAGGCTTACTAGCTCGTAGAGGATATATATAGAAAGCCCTCTACGTCTATTCGTACGTAAAAGGCCTCGCCCTACTAGACTTAGCGAGTTAATAAGGCTATAGGGAATAAGCCGGCTACTATAGAAATAGTTAAGCCGAGCCTATCCTAGCTATTTGCCTTTATACTCTTTATACCGCCCGGCATTGTTATTGCCGACCCTTAAACTACGGATATTACCGTCTACCTTACTAACGATACCGCCTTATCGTCTTTTGCTACTATGTCTTAAGGTAATACCTATTTTAATTACGGCAAGCCTAGCTATTAGGCTAAGGATTATAGGCTTCTTTCGACGCCTGCCTTTGCCTACGGCTTAAGTAATATATCCTCCTCTTCGTCTTCTACCCCGGGCCGCGATATTAAGATTACGGGCAAGTTATATAAAGCGGCTAAGGCATTCGGCAGCCGCTAGCGTAACCGCGGCAATACTAGCATAGGCCGCGGCCGTGCCTAACGCGGCGGCGATTAAGGCAAAGGTAGTAAAGGAAGCTATCGCGGTAATTCGGGCGTTAACCGCCTATACGTTTACTTCGATATAGAGGTCTTTAATACTAATAGCGAGGATCGGGACCCTATCTCTTAGTTTAAAGAGGATAACGCCGAAACAGAGGCTATCCTTACCGCGATATATAAAGGAATAGATTCTAGTTATTACGATTAGGATAGCGATGCCGCTTACTATATAATAGTAAGCGGTAGTATTAATATTAAATAGAAGCCTCTTCGTAAAGGCTTTAGTAAGCTATATAGTGTTTTTCTTACTTATTTAACGGTATCTTTAGCTATTTCTTTATCTACGTTCTTCGACTATAGGTCGACTTCTTATTATGTCGCTTCTTCCCTTACCGATAAGCTCGCCCTATACCCTTTTTAGGTCTCCTCTACGATAAAGGGAATCGGAGGAATCTTAAGGCCTAGCGTCTGCGATAATACCCTTATTTCGGTATAGTAGCTATACGACGACGGCTAGACCGTCTTAGTTACTATCTCTTATAGTATCGTCTCTAACGGTATATTCCTTAGCTCTTTAACCTTTAGCCGCTCTCTTTTTTATACCTTAGGTCTCTTATGCGAGGATAACGGCGCGATTCGCCTACGCCGCCTTCTAGACTAGCCTATACTACGACCTTAGAAGTCGTAGGTCTATTCTATAACGGAAGATAACGAGGATAATTTCGCTTTTACCGCTAGCGACGCTTCTTAGGCGGTAAAAAATAATTGGCAAATATCCTTCGCGTTGTTAATAAAGCCGATCTTTACTATACGTTTCTACGAGACTATATTAGACTAGGCTAAGATCTATATAGACTAATATCTCGCCTAGTTCCTTAAATGCTTTAATCCTACTCTTCGTTATAGTAATAAATTAGCTCGAATAGTCTACCGGATTAATATAGGCGATGTTACGCTTATTTAGTAAAGCCTACGACGGTATAGTCCCTTATAGGCGTAGGCTATTAAGGACTTCGTTAAGAAATATAAGGGCTTTATTATCCGGAAGTCTATTAGCCCTTAGGCTTCGCCCTTATTATTAACACTAAAAAAAGCACTTATAGGCCTTTAGTATAACGCTTATAGCTAAGTCATTTAGCGTATTTACGCCGACTATTATATCCTTAATAACTATATAAAGAAGCACGTATATCCTCTACTAAATACGATAGACGAGATCTAGCGTATTGCTAGGCATAGCTATTATGCTTTTATTAACCTAAAAGATAGCTTTTAGTATATACGCATCGCTTAAAAGGACTGCGAGAAGACCGCCTTCGTAACCCCCTTTAGGCTCTACGAATAGGATGCTATGCCGATAGGCCTAACTAATGCCCCGGCTATATTCTAAGCCTTTATAGAGGAAGTGCTAAAGCCGCTTTAGGCCTTTACAGCCGGTCTTTTAGACGATATAGCCCTTTAGGCTAATACGCGTAAATAACTATACGAACGCCTGCTATAGTTTTTTACCCGCGCCGCTATATACGGGCTCCTTATTAACGCCTTAAAGACTTACCTCTTCGTAGATAAAGGTATCTTCTTAGGCTTCCTAATCTCTACGGCCGGCATTTATGCCGACCCTTTAAAGGTTGCCGCTATTCGCGACCGCCCTATGCCGATAACTACTATAGAGATTAAGGCTTTCGTATATATAGTAGGCTATTTAAGAATATTAATCGCTAACTTCTCTAACCTCTCCGCCCTATTAATTAAACTCTCTTTTAGCGGTAAGAACGTCGCTATAATATTAACTAAGGAAGTAAAGTCGGCTTAGAAATAGATCCGCGAGGTTATTACGACTACGCTAGTCTTAAAGAAGTATAGCTAGCAGCTTCCCGCGATAATTAAAAGTAATGCTTTAGGCAAGTGCGTTAGTATAGTACTTCTATAACCGCACTTATACCTTATAACTAATAGTAAAAAGCGTTTTTTCCTTTACCTTATCGCTTACTTCTCGAAGAAGCTTATAGATATATAATAGCGCTATTCCGCGTAAGAGCGTAAGCTCCTCGGCATTATAATAGCCGTATAGCACTAGCGATATTAGGTTAAAAGTGCCGATATTACCGTTATTACTAACTATAAGTCCCTTCGCACCTTATGTACGAAGATAGAATAACCTGCTCGTATAGTCTGCTTCCTTAATGCGATTAAATACTATAATATTAATATAGTATATCGTAGCGGTAAGGCTAATATACTAGCCGACTACCTTTCCTACCTACCCGACCTAAAGTCTACGACTCTCGCGATAGGCGAGGGAAGGATAGTTAAGCTCGATAATAATAGCGATAAACCTACCGCTACGGTACTAAAAGAAGAAGAAGAAGCCGCTACTAAGGATAACGAAGCCGCGAACGGCGCGCTAGCGACGCTAAAGACTAGGCTTATAGAACGACCTAATTAATTAACTTACATCGACCTATAAGCCGTCTTTAAGTTCCTAACCGCCGGCGAAGCTCTTCCCGTTAATATTACGCTATATTAAGCTCGCGAGCACTTCTATAAGCTTAAGGGCAGGCTATACTATATTAAGCAGAACGAGCGCCTCCCTCCTAGCGATCCGCCTACTAAGGCAAGAGCAATTACCCTATTAATAGTGCCGGAATATAAGGCCCTTATAGCAGTAGCTAAGAATGTATATAAGACTTCGGGCTATAATACTATAGGCTATACGATGCGATTCCTAGCTATACGCTATTAGCATCCCGAATTGCCCCTCGCGGCGTATAAAGCCGTACGCTATTATTAAGCCTATTAGTTAATAAAGCCGCTTAACCTAATACTGCCTAACCTAATACCGTTAATACCGGTCCCCTCGTTAACGCGTTAGGCGATTAACTATACGGGCTATAAAGGCAAGCAGCTCCTTAACGTCGTAGAATACGCTACTAGCTAGCTTATATCGGCTATTACGCCTTTAACCGACTTCGAAGGTATACTCTTACTCTTATAGTCTATCGTCGCCTGCTTTAGCCCCCTAAAGGAGATTATTAGCAATAACGCTAGCTACTTTATAGGCTAGTAAGCGTAAGTAGTACGGCAGCTATATAATGCTATAGCACGACCGCGAGCGCCTTTAAACGGCTATAGCTTTATAAGTCCGCGGCCGGCAAATCGAGCCTTATATATAGGCTAGCTAACCTTAAGCTCCTATTCGTGTATCTCGCAATAGCGAGTAGACCGGCCGTATATAGCTAAGGAAGGAGTATAGGAGGAAGATAATTTATTAGAAAAGCATACCGCTTATATAGTATAGGAGTTTTTATTGTTTTTATTACTTATTTTATATTACTTATAATAATGCGTTATTTCCTATTTAGGTTATATTAATTGTCTTATAAGCAGCGGACTACTTATTTAAGGAAGGGGATATTAAGGATCCTATTAGTGTAAGGCGCATTAGTTAGCGCACCGTATAGGGTTTTCCTTAAAAACCCTACGCGCCTATAACCTCTAGATAATTAATTAATATATAGAATATAACCTTAACGTAGCTTCCTTACAACTACGCAACGCGAAGCCACGAGGTCTCTATACAGCTATTCCGAGGACTAAAAGCCTTAAGAGAGGGACATGGCGGGTCCCCGGGAGATGACTGAGTTTAAGGGGGAACGGCTGACGTAAAAGAAGAAGAGGCCAAGAGAAAGCATAAAGACGAAAGAGGAAAGAGGCGACCAACGAGAAGCGGGCAAAGCTGGCGAATCAGAGGCGCGGACTCGGGGGGGAAAGTCCGGGGGTGGGGCACACCTACACACCCGTTAGAGCTCGCGACGAAGAACACGGCAAGTGTGCAAGGTGCAGCTTCTGTCCGGCAACTGGTGAGAATCGAGATACGTATCAACTTCCTCATGAAAGCCTTGCTTCCACTCGGGACTCCCACGGCATCCCGGCAGTTTTTCCAAGTTAATTAGCTTCGTAATCAAGTCCTTTCGTTCCTCAAGCACCGTCAACCGCGCCACCAGCACTCTTCCTTTGCCTTTAACCGTCATTCTCTTTACCGCTATTCGTATTCGTACATCTTACAGAATGGACCCTTCAGCGGACAGCGACTCGGCTGCTCTGATTCTTGAGCCACAGCTGCAAGATGTAAACAGCCTCATCAAGGGAAAGCATCGCCAAGGAGAAGCACGGGACGCCGACCTTGCCGCCGAGCTTTCCAAAACCGAGCTGGAAACAAGTTCCTGCCTCGTGAGCGACCGGGCCATGAGCAAAAGTCTTGCCCGCGCCATCGTCTTGGATGGCCAACCCATAGCAGCTCATGCCGACGTGGAGCAGCAAGCGCAGCACGATGGAGAGCAGGCCTTGACGTGGGACACTCGGAGAGACGCTCAGAGAGACGCTCAGAGAGACGCTCAGAGAGACGCTCAGAGAGACGCTCAGAGAGACGCTCAGAGAGACGCTCAGAGAGACGCTCAGAGAGACGCTCAGAGAGACGCTCAGAGAGACGCTCAGAGAGACGCTCAGAGAGACGCTCAGAGAGACGCTCAGAGAGACGCTCAGAGAGACGCTCAGAGAGACGCTCAGAGAGACGCTCAGAGAGACGCTCAGAGAGACGCTCAGAGAGACGCTCAACCCAGCCGCGAGCCTTTGGCAACCATTGACGACGAGATGGCCGCCAAGCTCATGTGTCTATACATCGATGACGACACATGCTCCCAAGCTGGCGAGTCCTCATCTCAAGCTGCGAAGCGCGCCGGCCCTGCCCATCGAAAAGGCCAATGCGAAGCCTGTCACACAGAGTTCCCCTTTTTTGACCTTGCCAGATGTCCCTGCTCTCACGAGTATTGTCGCGACTGCATTGCGGAGCTTTTCAGGGCTTCTGTGAGGGACGAATCGCTCTTCCCTCCACGATGCTGCAGACAAGTGATTCCACTTGGCCTGAATCAAATCTTCCTGCCTCAGAAACTGGTGGCCGAGTATCGAGCAAAGGCACTGGAATACGAGACGCCCAACCGGACTTATTGCCATGAAGCAACGTGCTCTACATTCGTGCCCCCTTCCTCCATCCACGACGGCGTTGCGACTTGCGTTCAGTGTCAAAGAGAGACGTGCACCATCTGTAAAGGTCCATTGCATCAACTCGAATGCCCCGAGGACGAATCGACGCAGCAGGTACTGCGTGTGGCAGCCGAAAGCGGTTGGCAACGATGCTACTCGTGCCACGCGATTGTGGCGCTGTCAACAGGTTGCAATCACATCAGTAAGTCGCGCGGCGCTCTTTGATAAATCTTGCATCTAACAAACTCAGCTTGTCGATGCGGTGCTCAATTCTGCTACGTGTGCGGACTCCAGTGGAAGTCTTGTCACTGCGAACAGTGGGACGAGACCAGACTCATTGACCGTGCGAACGTTATTGTCCATCGCGACTTGGGCGAAGAGGTGATTGACGTTGCTGTGCTCTACAACTTGATCCAGCGCGCGAGACGGAACCTTATTGCGAACCACGAGTGCGATCACGAAGTTTGGCAAATGCGCGCAGGGAGGTTTCATTGCGATGCATGCGGGAATTTTCTGCATCTGTTCATCTATCAATGCCGCGCCTGCCGAATGTTGGCATGTCGGCGATGTCGCCGCAATCGCTTCTAGGCGGCCAACAGTTTTCATGTGGCAGCGTCCGAGGGTTGGTCTTTAGAGTCTCGGAGCAACAAAATTTGGGTCAAGGAAACACTGGTTGGATGCTCTAAATCCGGACTGGCCTATATCAGCGATAGAGACGATGACCAGAAGCTGGCCACATCTCAAATGAAATGGGTGTCAACAGCGGCATCAACGTTTGGATCAATGGTGCTTGTGAGCTTAATAAGTTCATTATTCGTACTTCGTAGTTCCCAACGGGTAACAACGGGTACTAGTGGTACGGCAGGCTGTAGATGCTCACGTCATTCACTACTTCGTACGAAGTACATATTCCGGTACTACCCGACGACGTTGTGCGTCTTTCTTGACGCCCAACGGGCAAACAGAGCATCACAGCTTCTGTTCTACCTCAACGACGACACGTCGGAGAGCCCACGTGTACAGCAAACCACGTGCACACGTTTCTGCACTTGTTGAGCACCATCTCTTTTTGGTCGCGCGAACCCGTTGCGTATCGGCCTTGATCCGATTTTCTTTTCAACATTCACGCGTACAGTATGGAGCACCGAGTTACTACGGAGTACATTGGTCGTCATCGCGTAAAGTGCCGCCGCGCCACTGGTCAACTTGACTTTCTGTTCGGGACTCACCGTCTCGGGCCATCTTTTCTTTTCACGCTCCCCACCACTCTATATTTTCTTCTTGCTTGAGCCTCTTGTTCTTCATCTCCCGTTCATTCCATAGCCATGGTTGTAACGATGAAAACACGCGCGTACCTACCAGGTAGGCAAGTACTATGTACCCTGCCTCGGCCACACTCACCCTCGCGCCATCTCAAACTCTGTCGTACTCCGTGCGAGTAGTATGTACGTATGCACTTGCTTTGGATACCTAGGTACATTTTCGTTTTTTTTTGTGCACCTGCACTCGCCTGCTGATTAAGCCTCGCGTCGTCGAGAAATCCAATCCACCTCCCGCCCGGCCGCCCGGCCGCCCAACTCGCTCGCCTGACAAGCGTTTGATTACCATCTGAACACCTCGTCTCTCTCCCTTCGCCTCGCCCTGATCATCTCCCCCCTCCACCCAGCCAGCCTCTTTTCGCTCCAGGCCTCTCGTGACCCGTCGTCGAATTTCTCATTTTCCTCTCGCTTCGAATCGCCTCGTCTCGCTCCGTCGCTCCTTGGGGTTGTTTCTCCACTCAGCCGCTCTCCCGCTCCGCCACCCCCCCCCCCCCCTTCTTCCTCCCATCGATGATGCTCGCGCAGTCGGCCGCTGCGGGTCCAACTTGATATCAACACTATCGCGAGACGAGCCACTGTCACCATGGGTGAGCCCGCGGGTCACGCTTACGATTGCCATTCCATCGCTCTTCTCCCCATCAGCAGAGACGCTCCGCCGAGAGAAGCAGCCTACCGAACCGACCAGCCCGGTGCCAGCGCCCAAGACGACTTTGTATCCCTCATGGCCGCCTCCATGATGGACATGCCCGCTCTCCTCAACACCGCGTCGAGCCCCGTTTCACCCGGCCAGTCGAGCCCTCAGCAGGCGAAGCCCTCCCCCTTTGTCCCCCCCGCCCGACCGAGCAGTACCCCTTTCCCTCATCCCGAGAACCGAAACCCCCAAGTCTGCTGCTTGGATGAATCCGACTTCGACTCCAACGCCGCCGCCTCCAATGCCTCGCTCTCGCTCCCCTCGGATGACTCCATCCCGGGGCTCTCGCAAGCCATCCAGTTCGAGGAGCTGCCCATGGAGGTGCACGAGGCCATTGTGGACCACCTCTTTGGCTTCTGCATCTCCCCTACATCCAGCAGTGCCATGAGAATCTCCAGCCTCACGAGGAGTTGGGGCAGCGTCCTCCGCCACTCGCGCCGCCGCGAGCTTGCCAATCTGGCCCTCGTCAACAGGCGTTGGACCTTTTTGATCCAGCAGAGACTCTACCGCCACATTAAGCTCAAGGCAACCATCGAGTCGGTCGAGAACGCCGTCAAGCACCTGGCCAGTCGCCCCTACCTGGCTCATCATGTCAAACACGTCGAGATCTGGTTCCCCGTCTTTCAGCCCATGTACGGCCCTCTCGCCACCTCCAACTCGTTGGCCCTGCCCACCGTCACAACCGGTGGCCTGACCAATGCCACTTACATCCTGCCCGAGAACAACTGCACTCTGGCGGAGGTCTTTCGCTTCCTCGGTATAGCCCTGCCAGAGGTGCAGGTCCTGACGCTCGAGGGCGGCGAGCGACGAAGGGCCCCTAAAGTGATTCATTCCAGTTACCGGGACCAGGACCCATCCGTCGCCGCGTCGCCGCTCTGTCCCATGGAGTCGGTCCGAACCTTGGTCACCCGGGGCCAGTGGAACCTGATGCGCGAGCACCGAGACTTCGCCAACGTCTTGCGCGCCCTCCCCAACCTGGAGGAGTGGCAGGGATCCTACAGTAAGCCAAAGTCCAAGAGCTACATCACCCTGTCCGAATACATGCCCTCGTTGCCGCGGCACGTCAAGAGGCTTGGCATGTGCATGGAAAACGACTATCGTCGAGAGGCCGGCACGCCGCCTTTCTACTACAAGGTGGCAACGAGAACACACATCTGTATCAGTCTGGGTCAGGTTCTGCCGCGCCTCGAACACTTTTCGTTTACCGGCCGCGTATGCCACAAACTTTTCGACTTGGCCTCGCGCCTGAGTGATCCCTTCAACTCGCGACTCAAGTCCATCGACCTGACGGTCAAGAATTGCTGCCCCACGCCAGACAGCAACTACCCCGGCTCGGGTTCCGGCATCCACGAGATGGGCTTCATCGAGGCGTTTGAAAAGCTGGTCGTGGCCGCAATACGATTTCTGGAGAAGCACAAGGGTCTCCAGTATCTGAGGATTCGCTTCGTAGATCTGGGTATGTTTCCTTGGCGGATGTCGTGCGCTCGTGCGAACTGGTTGCTGACGCGGCGACAGATTCCCTTTTGCCGCCTCTAAACCCATACTTTCTCCTCCGGCAGCAAAGATGCACGGGAGTATGGAGCGACCTCATAGTAACGGAAATGGCTCGTGTGCGACCCGACGTGTCATTCGCGGAGCTGAGTGACAGCTTCGGCAACATCATGTACAGCAAAGAAGGCAGGATGATCGTGTCGCCCGAGAATCCACGAACGCGCATCTCGTCGCTGAAACTGAGCAATTACCAAGCACTTGCTAACAGGATGACCATTCAGTAGACGGGCCCAATGGACCGGGGGCGCGGACGGCGACGGACCGAAGTTTGGACAAAACAGACTGATTACATCAGGACCGGATAGTCATTTACTTACCATGGTGCGCGACAGTTGGGATTGGAACGAAAAATTAAAGAAGCGGGTGGCGTTTAATGTGATGCTCGGTCATTCTGTTTACTCGTCGAATCCCATCACGATAATGGGCAGGAGGAGTACAGCATCGGGGCATGGGAAGGCGGGCGTTCTGGACGCATGGATATAGGCAAGGCCCGGGAACAGTGCTTTTTGCCAAGAATCTGCTTGGGGGCTGATTTTGCCCCGTGTCTGGAATCGTTTATTTCGCACCGACTTTTGGGGGAACTAGCACGGCGAGCCAGATACCCCTCTAATTCAAGTTTGCTGTTGAACATGGCTTGAGTGGGCAAGTGCAGAGACGCAGAGACGCAGAGACGCAGAGACGCAGAGACGCAGAGACGCAGAGACGCAGAGACGCAGAGACGCAGAGACGCAGAGACGCAGAGACGCAGAGACGCAGAGTCGCAGAGTCGCATGGAGGTGGAGTTTCGTGGGCCAGGTTTGCTCGCTACTCAACATGGGCTTTGGCAGTGGTTCCCTCGGGTCCCCCACCAGCGCCGTCGCTGATGATGATGCCCAAGATCCAGCAATTGACGAGAAAGAAGGCGAGAGAGGCCAGCCAGAGGCCGGGGGAAAAGGTGCTTTCGCCGAGAAACTCGAGCCGATAGGCCTGATGAAGCCACGCGGCCTGGCCGGCGACCCAGAGAGCGAGGGCAGCGATGCCGAGCGCAGGCTTACGGAGGAGGGACGAGCCCGGGAGGTAGAGGGGGAGGAAGACCATGTACCAAAGAAAATACTAGCAGGAGGCGTGTGAGAAGCCGGCGGACAAGGTTCGCGTAAATGTATGGGGCGAGACGGAATAGCGGATTGGACTTACTTGCGAAGTGCAGACCTTGTTAAAGGTGACAAAGGCAAAGGTCTGGGCCATCATGGCGGTGGCGAGGTCCTTTTTGGCGACGGCCAGGGGGATGAGGACGCACGAGAGAAGTAGCTGGGGGGCGAAGGCGAGGGACTCGATGCGCGGCCAGGACGAGGACGAGGGCGTGGCCGATGTGAGGTAGAGGAGGACGTTGTAGGGGGAGAAGTTGTGGCGATGGTCGATGCGGGTGCTGTGGTGCAGGTAGGTGTGGATGAGGAAGGGGGTTCCGTATCTGCCCAGAGAAAAGGGGGTTTGGCACTGTTTAGTTGGATTCAGGGGCCAAGGTAGGGTCAAGCAGAGACGAACATGGAGTACATGAGCAGGTTGAGGCCCATAAAGGTTGCGAGGCTGACCACGGCCAGACGGATCCTGGCGGGCGAGCAAAACCTGGCGAGGACCGCAATAAGGGATTGCGGCTCCGGCGCGCGCTTGGAGCAAGGAGAAGTTGTAGTCTCGGTCATGTGCTCGTCGTCCATCCACCAGACGATGGCGGGCGCGTAAATGAAGGGGTATATTTTGAAGTGAACGGCAAGGCCGAGAACGAAGCCGGCCAGGTCGACGCGCCTCGTCTCGACGGCCCAGAGCAGGGCCATGGTCAGGACGCCGAGCAGGCCCTCTGAGCTGCCGCGGGTGCTGATGATGGCCACCATGGGATTCCATAGCCAGAGGGCCGCAAAGGCGGCGTCGCTGGCCTCGGTGGTCTGCGAGTCCCCTCGCCGTCGCCGCACGAGACGCGTCCGCCGCCGCAAGAGCCCGAGGATGAGGGCGCCAGCCACGAGATCCGCGGCAGCAAAGACCACCTTGCCAAAGGCGAACAAGCCGGGGGTCGCGGTGGGGACGAGGAGCCACGCGAGCAGTGGGGTGTAGCGGTACGTGTCGCGGGCGTATGGGCTGGCGGGCGAGGCGGCGGGTCCGAGTCCTTCATGGCCGCCACCGCCATGGACGCCGCGGGCGACGAAGCGGGCGGCGTCGGTGAAGACGAGGTAGTCGACGTCGGTGTACTTGACGGCCGAGTGGGCGTCTTGCCAGGAGCCGTAGACGAGGAGGCCGAGGCGGAGGAGGGCGGCGACGAGGAAGAGGGGCGCGGGGCGGAGGAGGGGGGTGAGGATGGACATGGCTGGTGCCGCCACGCGCTGAATTGGCGTGTGATGATGATGGTGATGGTGATGATGATGGTGATGGTGATGGTGATGGTGATGGTGATGGTGATGGTGATGGTGATGGTGATGCTGCTGCTGATGATGACGCTGCTGCTGCCGCCGCCGCAACGATTGTGTGAGGACTGATGAGATGGAGCTGAGACGCGGCAAGGTCGTGTTAGCAGCCGCAATTCATCGCTCTCATCGAAAAAAGACCAATCGGTAACAAGCGCTGGTCTCGCTTCCCACCTCCTGTGTCGCAGGCAGCGGATCTTCTCATTTTCTCTCGTCGAGATCATCAGTCATCGGATTGATGTTGGAGAACAGCTTGTCGGGATGCCTGCTTATCGATAAGCTGCCAAGCATGTACAGTGCGTTACTTGGCGCGTCAGCTTCAATTCGCACAGTCATTTTCACCGCACCGCGTCCGTTGCTTGATTGTGCTACCATTTCTGTCGCCCAGCTCCATCTCCACCGCCTTCACTACCGGGATTCCATCACCCCTGCCTTGACCATTAGGACGAGAAGCCCATATTTCCTTGATTCGACTTCATTCAACGTCGCCATCACAGCCACACACAGCTTCCTCAGCAAAGTCCCCACAGCAACAACAGCAACAGACATGTCGACTGGCGGCCTCAAACGAGACTGGGACGGCAAGGCCCGCGCCCCGTCGGCGCCCGACGGCCCCTGCGGCAGGTTTCACGACATGTTTTCCCACTTCCGCGACGAGCTGGACGAGCATCACGACCGCCGCGAGAGGATCATCAAGGCGAGCCGGGACGTGACGGCCCAGAGCAAGAAGATGTGAGCCTCCTGCCCTCGCTCTTGGAACGACGCAGGCAGAGGAGGTTCAAAGCCAAGACCTAAAGCTACCCATGGCTGACACGAGGACCTTGTTACTATTAGCATCTTCACCCTTCAAAGGTAAATCAATGCACTTCCAGGTCTTCACTCGATGAGCCCAAGAGAGTGAGAGAATGAGAACAAGGCTCATCCATTCCCAGAGTAAAGACACTCAAGCAAGACTTTTCGGCGAGCACGGAAAAGGACGTGTCGTCGCGCATGGCCGAAATCACAAAGCTCCTCCAGCCCGTCGCCCCCGACCTGCAGTCCATAAACCGCCACCGCTACGCCTGGCCTCTGCGCTGCCTCGAGGAGCTCGTCGAGGCCCTCTCCATGGCTCACTACCTGCGCCACCAGCGCCTCATCACCCCGTCCGAGGCCCAGGCCGCCGTGCCCGCCGGCATTGCCCTCACGCCGCACGACTACATGTACGGCATCTTCGACCTGTTTGGCGAGCTCATGCGCTTCGCCACGGTCCAGCGCGCCGCCGTGCTGCCTACTGCGTCTGCTGTCGCCGCTGCCGCCACCGGCGCAGTCGCAGCACCGGATGTTGCCAGCGACGGCAGGAGGCCTATTCTGCGCGACATGCAGGAGCTGGGCTGCGCCTTTGAGATGCTGCCTCAGGTGCCTTCCAAGGACTACCGGAACAAGATGGACGTGATGAGGCAGAGCGTGCGCAAGGTCGAGGCTCTGGGCTACGGTCTCGTCGTCAGAGGCAGCGAGAGGCCCCAGGGATGGGTGCCGGACATGAAGGACGAGGCGCCGGGGCGGGTGTCTCCTGTCTGAGTTGGGGGGCAGAGTCAAAGAGGGGAATGCTTGTGCGCAGGACGAATAGTGTTTAGGATTGATAGGGGGTTGGTGATGGATTCGGCCCATCTGTTTGATTTGCTTGAGGATTTGCTTGAGCCGGGGATTGCTGGAGCCGGGGATGAATGCTGAGCGAGCTTGGCGGCCGGTTGTCCGTGGCTCATGAATAGTTTTCGGAAGACAGGCACAAACTCGAGCAGGTGAAACCCCCGATTTTCACAGCGAGATGCCACCCAACTCTGATACCTCACTCAAGACTCCCCAGCGAGCCCAACTGCAGTGGCCTTGTCTGTTGCCCTGGCGAATGAATCAATTGCGAGTGACTTGGTGCACATGACAGCCGAACAGCAACAGGGGGGGGGGGGGGGTGGAGTGTTGCCAGCTGGCAGCCCTGCAAAACACAGGCAACGCGTTGCGGCTGTTTGAATTTACAGCCATGTCACTCAACCAACCTCCGCTCTTCCTTGTTTCCCACCCTCTCCCTCTCTCTTATCCTCACCTTACCAACCATCGGCGGCCAGCTCAGCCGAGCCGTCGGGCTCTCCCCAAACACATACGCATTGCCCTCGACTTCCGCTAAAGAAACATATTCTTCGTTTTTCCCCAAACAACTTCAACGTCGCCTCAGCTGCAAAGTGTTGTGGGCACGAGCCCGCTTCTTTCCGGGGAAAGACGCTCAGAGCTTCCTGATTTGAGAACAAGGGCCTTGCCGGAAGTGACGGCGCGTTTCCTTTGCTTGCTCGCGTCGAGTATGAACTGCGCGCGCCATCGGGGCACTCGTTGGGTCTGAAAGGGTCTTTTCCCTATTCGAATCAGTGGCAAGGTCATTCTGCTTTTGAGTCTTGGACTGGGGTTGTTTAGAGCGCAAATCTCACTGACCTGTTGTCTCCAACAGACACGAGTTGCTCGACTTGTTGCACGCCGCAACCGTCTGTGCTTTTCGAAGGCTCGCACACGTATGTGGTTTCTCTATGCTGGCTCGCCTCCTCCCTTCTACCCCCCTCACCCAGTCTCACCGCCCTTGACTCTACAGTTGCAAACCCATCGCGTCATTGCAAACCTCAACCGCCGCGATGAGCTCGAGCAACGGCGACGGCGAGCCCTCTGGTCCACGACCCAGTGCCAACAACTCTACTGGCGTAGAGAACATGCGGGATCCGCCGAAAGACATCGACCCAGCCCAGGGACACGGGGTGGCCGTCTTTGACCCGATCCCCGTGCCGGTGCCGCTTGAGCAGCCGCTCGAGGGCGCCTTCAACACGCGAACGACGTTTTTCGTCGAAGCCGAGTGGCCCGAGGGCTCCAACACGAAAACCGGGAAGCGCCTGGTTGGCCGCATGTACGTCGAGTGCCTCGAGCCGCTCATGGTTGTGCATGGCTGCTCCATCATTCTCATTCACGGAGACTGGCACACTGGCCAGGTACGCTCCTTTCGAATCCTCTCCCGCCCCGAACTTGCCCAGAATCACTGACAAGGCCACGCTCTCCAGATCTGGACCACCAAGCCGGACGGCAAACCGGGCTGGGCGTCGTACTTCAACTACCAGGGCTACCGCGTCTTTGTGGTTGATCTTCCGCCTTGCGGACGGTCCAACCTGTTGAGCGACGGCCAGTTCCACTCGACACACCAGGGTGCCATGGTTGACGCAAGCCTCATTGAACGGGACGTGACTGCGCCCGGCAAGCAGGACGTCAAAGGCTGGGACTCGGCTAGGCTTCACAGCCAGTGGCCCGGGGTATGTTTTCAAGAGACGTCCATGGGCGAGAGTCAAGCAAGGCTAACCCGTCTGGCCTCTCCCAGACGGGACAGCGCGGCGACCCGGCCTTTGAGAGCTACCTCTCCTCACTCGTGCCACTGCCTCTTAAGAGGGCGGATCGACAGACCTTGGCTCAGAGCGCACTCAGCCAGCTGCTCGAACGCACGGGCAGGGCCGTTTTGATTGGAGAAGGATCCGGAGCCACCATGGCATGGCTGGCGGCAGACGCGAAGCCGCATCTCGTCGTTGGCGTCGTCGCCATCGAGCCTGCCGGGCCGCCCGCGGGCACCGCATGCACCGTGGGAGCCGACGGCGTGCGCCGCTACACGTCCCACATCAGGCTCGATCCCGGGGTCCGGCCGTACGGGCTGACCGACATTCCGCTGACGTACGAGCCGCCCCTGGAGCCAAGGAGCCCAGCAAAGAGCCCTGGCTCGACAACGAGCGACGAGGTTGGGCTCGACTTTGTGACCAGGACTCTGTTTGACGGCGAGGGAACGTGCATGCTGCAGCGCTGCGGCTGCACGGCTTGCGGCGACGGCAAGAAAAGGTCAAAGGTGGGCGAGAGAAACATCATCCGAGAGCTGGCGAACCTGAGGAAGATGCCTCATGCCATTTTGACGGGCGAGGCGAGCTCGCACTCGAAATACGACTGGGCGACGGCCGAGTACATGCGCCAGGCGGGCGTCATGGTGCACAAGTTGCCGCTGGAGCGATACCATATCGGCGGCAACGGGCACCTCATGTTTCTCGAGAGGAACAGCGACTTTGTGGCAGGGCTCATTACCATCTGGATCGATAGCTGCGTCAAAAAGGGTCCGCCGCCGCCGTATCTGTCCTGAGGGATCGGGACTGGGTTGGAATTTCTGCCGCTCTGCCGGTATTCCAGAGGAGTCGGTATTCCAGAGGAGTCGGTATTCCAGAGGAGTCGGTATTCCAGAGGAGTGAGCGAGACGGACAGCTTTGCTGATAATGGCGACGACGGATGGTGAGGGATGGCCAACCTCGACTAGGTTAGGTACCTAGCTCATCACCTGACCATTTTGTCTACGCTCCATAATTATCTCACGTGACCTCGTATTAGTCTTGTTTGCCCCGATCCTGTAAAAACCTTCGGAGGCAGACTTTAAAAGTTGTTGCCAATTTATCTTAAAAGCTAAGCGTAATCGGTATTGAACCTTCCCGAAAGAGTATAATCTGTTTATTTTGGGCTTAGCGCACTAGTAGTGGGCAAGGACTTTTGAAGCTTGCCTCCATTGCTTAGGCGCCGATGACCAAAAGACGCTCTCTGATTGGCCCTTGTCCCCGGACGTCAAATCCTCCTGTCGCCTCGACTTACACGGCCGAGCTAGCTGCTGGGCATTGGCATGAGTGACCATGACATGAAAACAGAGCCCGTCTCCGACCTTGCAGCACTCACGCCTGGTCATGCAAACAAAACTGACATCCATACACACCTCCATCATGGCCCATCCCACAGAGTCCTCGCCGCTCATCCCGGCCTCCTCATCTCCTACGGCCCACGACGCGGCCTCCCTCGCCTGTAAAGTCTCAGCATCGTCGTCGTCGTCGTCCCAAACCACCAGCCATACCTCGTCGTCGTCTTCCCTGCCCTCGTCGTCGTCGTCGTCGTCGTCGTCGTCGTTCCTCTCCTCGTCCCTGGACCTCGGCGACACCCTCCGCGACGTCATCATCGGCTTCTCCGACGGCCTCACCGTGCCCTTTGCCCTGACGGCCGGCCTCTCGTCGCTCGGCAGCTCGCGCCTCGTCATCATGGGCGGCCTCGCCGAGCTCTTCTCCGGCATGATTAGCATGGGCCTCGGCGCCTACCTCGCCGCCGTCACCGAGCGTGACCGCTACCGCTCCGCCCTGCGTCGCGAGAGGGACCGCGAGCAGGAACGCCACGACGCCGACCACGGCGAGGCCGCCGCCCGCGACGCCGACGACGTCTGCGCCATCTTGCTGCACCGCTACGGCGTCGAGCCCCGCCTCGCCCGCCCCCTCGCCGACGAGCTCGCCGCCGACCCCCGCCGCTGCCTGCGCTTCAAGGCCGACTTCTCCCTTGGCATGGACGAGCCCCACGGCCATGCCGCCTGGCTCTCGGGCCTCACCATGGGCCTGAGCTACCTGCTCGGCGGCCTCATCCCCATGGTGCCCTACTTCCTCATGCCCCACGTCCTCGACGCCCTCGTCGTCTCCATCGCCGTCACCGTCGTCATCCTCCTCGTCTTTGGCTACGCAAAGAACTACCTCGCCATCCGCAACCACCGCGCCGGCCTCTGGGGCGCTCTCCAGACCCTCGTCATCGGCGTCCTGGCCGCCGGCACCAGCTACGTCATTGTCAAGGCCCTCGATGCCGGCTCCAAGGGGTGACCGCTGCCTTCCTCACTCACTCCCTCTGTCATAGTCGTTGTTGCGGAAGCGTGGCGTTTGGGCTGTGGAAAGCATTCAGGCTCTGTCATGATACATGTCCCGACTTCGGTAGTCGTGCGCCGGCGTCTAGGGTTACGAGAACATGGACAATCCTCTCTACCACTACAACTTGGCATTATTCGGCCAATACTTGGCTTGACTTCCCCATTCTGCCTATACTTTTGGCTTGACTTCCCCCCATGGCCTATCTATGTACTTGAAACCTCTCCCCTGCATACAAATATTTCCATTCACGCGACACGTGTGATGAGGTGCCCGTGGCCGCGCAAGTCGGTGGCTCCGTCAAGTCTCAGCCCGTACGAATACGTATCCATGAGCGGATGGGAGGCTGCCGCTGTCCCCCCTAGGGGATGCAAAAGTCGATCCAGCTGCCCAGGTAGTCGAGCCTGTTGCCCATGTCCTCCTGGTTCTTGTAAATCGTCTCAAACTCCTCGAAGCCGAGGCGTCCCCAGCCGCCCCTCTCGGCAGCCTCGGCCTCGGCCATGTCGAGCTGCTTCCACCGTCGCAGCGTTTCCAAGCCTGGCTCGCTGACTGTGGATTTTTGCGACTGGTGCACCGAGGCTTCGTCGCCGTCGTCCTCCAGCGTGACGTGTGCCGAGTAGGGACATCCAGAACTCGACAAGTGGGAGGGATCCGGCCAGCTGTTGGGGCGGAACTGCGGCAGCGTCGGATCGCGGTATTCTCCCACTTCGTCGTCTCCGTCGGCAGACGACATGGATCGAGACGGTATCGTATAGTCGGAGAGGTTCATCGCGTGCTCAAGCTCCACCACGTGCCGTCGCGCGCTTGCCGCAGAGGCATGAGTATCCCCCAACAGCTGGTCTTCCGGAGCCTTGTCCATGTCTTCCACGTGTCCATCCGAATTTTCTTCCGTGCAGCTGTCCTCGCAGCTGTCCTCCCAGCCGTCATCGACAAAAGCCTCCTCGGTGCCGGGGCTACGACGCCACTGAGGGGGTGTTCTCAAGGCCTCTTCTTTTTCACCTTGGAGGTCAACTGCCTCGATCTCGGCCTTGTACCTTCCCCGTTGCTCCTTTGTCTCGGCAGCCTCGACAGCCCAGTCCTCTGTTGGCTTGAAGATGGTGTCGAGCAGCTCGTTGAAGGCTTGCTGCGTCACCTGGTAGAGAATCTCCTTGCCGGCGTCCCTCTCGGCGTTGGGTATCTCCATCCCTCCCCAGCGCTCGGGTACGCTGCGCGACGATGTCGACGGGGACCGCGTGTCGTAGTCGTCGACTTCTGCGAACCGAACCTTGGAGCTTGACCGTGAGCGCGCCGGTGGTGTGACTTGCTCGTCGGCCGAGTCTTCCAACAGTGCGTCTTGGACAACCTTGTAAAGCTTTGCGAGGCTATCCTCGTCGTTATCCCACTCGTCCGGAGCCTTCCCGCCCTCTTCCTCGTCGAGGTAAAATTGTCGTCTTTTCCACCTCTCGTGCAGCCGGCTCCGCGCCATGTCTACGCGTCGCTTCTCGAACTTGCGTCTGGCTTGCGACAGCCTCCTGGCCCGACGCTGGCTGTCTGTTTGCATTGTGCCGGCACCAGCAGTAGAGTCCCGCCGGGATTGGTCATTGCCGTCGTCATGCTCATCGCCCTGGCCATCCTGATCAGCCTGTTCTTCGTCGTCGTCGTCGTCGTCGGTCTCGTCCATCTCCTGATTGACAGAGGGACCAAAGATGCCGGGAAGGTCGTCGACATTGGTTGGCGGTTCCAGGAGAGTCACCCAATACGTGCGATCCGTCTCAGTGCCGCTCAGGCGCCGCACCGTGCGCCAGTTGGTGTCTGTGTCGGGCCGAGCGACAAAGCGGCGACGTGGTCGTTGATACGTTTCATAGGCGGCAAACAGGCTCGTCAAAATGTCTTCGCGGGTCGCCGTGTCCCCGCGATTCTCGACAACTGCATCTTGGCAGCCTTGGTCGACTTCGATGCTCCCGTCCCCATGGCACGTCTTTCCTTCGTATCGCAAGCTGCCATCACCCAGGGGGAGCCTGCCTTCTCTACCAAAGAGGCTGCTGATTGGCAGACGAGTGCCCACGACGGTCTGTGCCTCGACGGTGGCGCGAAGCTGGTCCTCGAGTCCTTCGAGAATGTCCTTGTGCATCTGCTTGTAAAGGACATAGTAGGCGCGAAACATGCGAAGAAAGTCTCGCCTATTAACGAAACCATCGCCGTCAATGTCGTAGCCCTCAAAGACTTTGCGCAGCTTATCTTTCCGCTTACGATAGGATAAGCCGTGCAGAAACTCTGCGAAGCCAATGAGGCCGTCGTGGTTCGAGTCGTAGAAGGAGAACATGCGATCGTGGATGAGGTTTGGGGCGGCGTGGCGCGAACCGCCTGTAGGTACCAGGCACCGCTCAAACGTCTGTCGGTCCATGGCGACGCACAGATCATCCGGGTCCTCCCTCCACTCGCTGTTTGCCATGAATGTCCACTGCTCCCAAAAGGCCTCGAGCTCGGGTCGCTCAAAGCCAGTGTCTCGCGTCAGCCTAGCAATCAGCCCCTTGGGCAGGCTACGGCGAATCGAGTCTGGGTCGCCAGTGTACCAGACGGGCTGCATCTGTCGGGGGCCAAAGGGCGGCGCGGGCACCCTGATCTTGTAGAATATGTGCGTCTTGATGTGGACGCCCTGGGCCTCACACGTCTCGCACAGGTCAAAATCGGCACAATTGGCGCATCGATATCGAACTCCGCGGATGGGCACCATGCCACACGCATTGCATTGGCATCCTCGGTGCACGCAGCCGGTTCTTCGCGCATTATCCTCGGAGACACGAAAGAGCAGGTTCACAATGTTGTGCCCTACGCGCTGGGTAGGGGGGTGGCCGGCAGGGTCGTTCCACCACTCTTCGGCCCCGACGTCCACAACCGTCTCTGCGTCACCGGCAGGGCGCGTGTTGACCTCGAAATTCTCGTCGCCGGGTGCTTCAGACGATGAGCTGGAGGCGACGTCGGTGTCGGTTCTTCGCGATCGGCGCGGCGTTCGTCGGACGGCGTTGCTTCGTTGCAGGCTTTCCCCTAAAGGGCGATGTTCGACTTGGCGGGACTGATAGGCCAAGTATGCCACGGAGACGGCGGCCACGGCAGATACGATCGCCACGGCCAGTCGCGGTCGCGTCAGCGCCTCGACCGAGGGAGTTGACAGCCACATGGCAGCATCGTCATGCGTCGAGGGCGTGCTGAATTGGCGCCGCAAGGGTAGCTTCGATTCGGGTAGGCAACGCCTCAGCGGTTGGCGTTCTTCTCTGAAGAAAGCGGTCGAGAGGCACAGCCAAAATACGTGGAGTCGAGAAGAGAGCCTCCGAAACAGGTGACGTTGAAAACCAAAGACATCACCGTACCTACCCGTGTACGAAGTATGTACGATTACTACCTAGGGGGGACTAATAAAATTCCTCCCTCAATTGGAAGGAGGGGATTGACGAATAGTACCTACCTATTGGCTCTCGCACGAGAGGCTGACTAAGGTGGTCCTTGTACCGTGCGCCCATGCACTTGCCATCTCGCTCGTCCGAGCAGATCATCCTGAACTGCCAGTCGTCGAAAGCGCCATATCACAATCAACCCCCCCAACGGGACGCGGTCAAAGATGGCAGACAGATTGCCGCCGCCGCCGCCGCCTTCGGGGTCCATGCCGTCGTCGTTTGACGGCAACCAGTATGTACATACGCCGCGTATCGAGTCGCGCTGCATCAGCATGGCCTCGACGACCACAACAAGCTCATCAATCGCCCAGGGACTTTCACAACGAACGCCGAATGAAAAAAATCACCCGCAGGATAATTGAAGAGCCTCTCGTCCCTCTCGGTGCGTACCCCCATCTGCCCAACGACCAGCTCCTCGTGCCACCGTCTCACCCGCTCTGACCTCGATCTCGGCAATCAACAGGATTATGCCTCACCGTCTTCGCCTTTGTCAACGCCTACCGCGCCCTCCGTAGAGGAGACTCCATGCAAGCCAACAAAATGTTCCGCGCCCGTGTCGCAGCCCAGGGCTTCACCATCATCGCCATGTTGGCCGGCAGCATGTACTACAGCAAAGACCGCGAGAAGACAAAGGAGCTTCAAAAGCTCAAGGAACAGCGCGACGCAGAGGAAAAGCGCATCAAGTGGATTCGCGAGCTCGAGGTCCGAGACGAGGAAGAGAAGACGCTCAAGGCCAGGCTCGCGCGGAGGAAACATAAGCCACTGCCCAAGGCGGACGCAGAGACAACGCCCGAGGAAACGCCGCAGTCTGGCACGGGTGGTGTTCTCGGCAAGATGGGTCTGTGGCCGCGGAGTGCCACGCAGAAAGAGCCTGCTCCGGTGGACGCCAAGGCCGCAGAAGAGTCGACGCCCAAGAAACGGAACCCAACGAGCTCGCTTGGGGCTATCGGCGAGGCCATTGCTTCGAGTAAACAGGACGAGGGCGGCTCCAAGCCGGCCGAGGTCAAGCCCGAGAAGAAGGAGCCATAACGACATTCTGGTTACCACGTTTCACGATACGGCGTACGAGAGGGTTGCAATTGCTGATGGGGGGGTTACGCGACAAATGCATGTCATTCTGTCCGGGGACTGTACGGATACAAAATTCACTACTCATTTGGTGCGCTGTGTCAGTGACGCGATCCCTGACCGCCAGTCTCGTCGGTACATGCACGCACGAGAGGCCGCAAGGCACCGGAGCAGGTAGGAAACAACAAAAGGAAGCGCCTCTATCCTCGGATTTCACTGAGCCGGGTTATCAAGAAGCCTACGCCATGGACCCGCCGCTCCGGTTCGCGCCGCCAATGAGACCAGCCATTTCCAGCAACGCCCGATCCGCATCGATATCCCCCGACCCGAGGTTGATTTTGCGCCGAGCCTCTGCCTCCCTCTCTTCCCAGGCCCACCTCGACGCCTGCGCCTTGGCTTCCTCGTCTCCCCCGCATCCCCAGACCTCGAGCTTCTCAATCTGGAAGCGCTCCTGAAAGCCAAACTTCCTCGTCACGCTGGTATGGAAAGCTCCACCTCGGGATTTGTAGTCGTGGTTGAAGACGCCAAACTCAAACGAATCGTCGAGGAGCAAAGATACGGCTCCCAGGGCAAACACACCATCTTTGCGATTCGACTGTGTTGGTTTGGGGTGTGGACAGCCAAACGCGAGGTATGACTGGGTGCCGGGTGATTTGGTAAAGGCTACGTAGTCTGTGTTGATGGTCGACGCGGGGAACACATCGTGAATGGGCTCCAGCTGAAACAGAACCGTCTCCGAATCTCCAAAGCACGCTCTGTGGGTGTGCTTCCAGGGTTCTCGGACATAGACGCCGTATGTGACCCGGCCAGACTTGGAGCCGTGGGGAAACCGCTTGGCTGGCAGCGATTCGGCAAAGGTGGCTTCCTGGCCGCCGTCTGGGACATCGCCTAGGCGAGTCCCGCTCACCAAGACTATTGTAGGCGCCCTCCAGTTGAAGACCTTGGACTCAAAACTTCCCATGGAGAAGCCCGCGTCATTCCCAGAATAGAGCAGTCTGACTCTCCGGAATAGCGAGGAGCCAGGAAGAAACATGGAGATTTGCGACAGTACATGATCGTTGAGGATCTCGCCCCTGTCGGGTAGTAAAGGCTGTGCAGCCTTCTTTGCGACGGGCCGGGCGGCGCCTGTTCCGCCCTTGTGTTGTGAAAAGTCTAGGTTTTTGGAAAAGAGGAAGTGCTCAAAGAGGCCATTGAACCCATTAAACATATTGGGGAAGAGTATGGGGATGATGGTCTTGAAGAACTTGTATCTGATGCCCGGCGATGACTCGGCGTCGACAAAGGAGGCCAGCATGTTCTCGGCTGTCGACCGCAATTGCTCAAGATGGTGATCCGATACGCGGCCCGAGTACTGTGACAGACTTTCCTGCGGGTCCAAGGGCGCAGCGAGGAGGAGGAGCATCAGAAGCTTCCGAAAGTTGTCCGTCGGGATCATGGCAGTGTGAAACTCGGGGGTGGCGCCCTGTTTAACTGCTTCCGACACGTCGAGTAGCTCGAATGCCGTGAGAACCAAGTCGTCGTCTTCGTCTTCGTCATCAGCATAGCCGTGGTTGCCTCCGTCGTCGCCGGGTACATCGATGGCGTAGCCCTGGACGCCTGACGTGCCGGCCGGCTTGGAATGGTCGGGGCCGGGCGGCGGCGACGCGGGGTGGGCCTCTGAGGCTTTGCGGTCGTAGACAGCCAGGCTCTTGAAGAAGAGCTTGGTTCTGTCCGCAGAGCCTTTGGCAAGAACACGTCGATAGCGCTCGGTCATGATGACGATGACCATAATCATTTGCGGCAGCTCGAGCACGGCGGGGGCATCCTGGAGAAAGGGAAATGCGCCGAGGCACGAAACCATCTGGAAGACGACGGGCGAGGCGCCGAGGATGTCGGGAATCTCCAGGTAGCGGGCGACTGTGTCTTCCTTGAGGTATCGCACGGAGCCCTGGTGGTCGGCGAGGGTCTTGAAGACATCCTGGAGGGAGTAAAACTCAAGCGAGGTGAAGCACATGTCCTTGAACCTGTGCGCCTGGAGCAGCAAAGACGTCAGCGAGCCGCGGTCATGGGCAAGCGACCCAAAGAAGGGTCACAGCAAGCTCACGAGCTCATGCGTCAGCTCCTCATGCGACCGCGGGCGCGGTTGCTCGTCTGACAGCGTCTGGCCCATGGTGAGCGAGCGATGCGATGCTCATGCCGCTGGAGTTTTGATGCTTGCCACGTGCTGATGGCAGTCACCGAGTGACGACGGGGCTGAAGGGATGGTGGATGAACGAGAGCTGTCGGTGAGTACAGAGTACATGTGTGTACTTCGTAGGTACCCAAAGACCCACATGCCATGGAGCAAAGCGGACTCGTATTATGTAATGCATCCTCCAAAACGACGACTGCCGAGACTGCCGAACGCGCTGCTCAACACTTTGGAACGAAGGAATGCCACAGATGGTTACTACAACTCGTCGGCTTACGAAGTAGTTCTGGCATGTTCCTGCTCGTCAAGCTTTGAGACCGTCGCGTTCGAGCCGCCATTGTCAAGGTCTGCGATCCTTCCTTGCGTTTCCTCGAGCGGCTAGCCCTGATAATCGTCGCCGGTCGACTTCGTCCTCACCGCGAGGGATCCCACGGCTCGCCCATCGCTTTTATACCCTCCCTAGCCTTCGATTTGTCCACGACATCGGATCGCCACGCCCAGGTCGTCTTTCCGAAAAGCCCTCCGGCCGGGTACGGGCAGATGGGATCGTGGTCTCTGACGAATTTGCAAAGGGATCTGCCGGCCTTCAGACCGTATTTCTTACGGAGCATCTTGGCCGTTCCGCTGTTGTCCCGCTTCGGGACGTTTTCATTGATCAGTGAAGTGTCATTTCCGTGGACCAGTCGCGCCACGCTCTTTCCTCTTGTTAGCATCCGCCTCGGCAATCAAGACAGCAACGAGTCTCTGGATGTCATACCAAGTGCGCCGCGGCAAGCCCCTCCAAGCACTTGGTGAGAGCCAGACGCGTCGGGTGTCTTTGGTCAAGTAGTTTTGCATGCTTGTAGTTTTGCATGCTTGCCCATGTCGGTGAGCCAGGATGCCGTTTTTTTTTCCCGTACTATGATTATCGACTTCAGCCCCTCTTCATCAGAATCCAGGATCGGGCATGTCGTTTCCCGACCAAGTGAAACGGGCCATGGCAGACACGTTCCACGCCATCTCACGGGATTCTGGGCTGTTGTTCTCCAAAGACAGTCAACAAGTTTGGCCTTCAGGATCAAATCATACTTGACAAGTTGAAAGTTTACACTGTTCGCCCAATCGCTAGGGTCCTTGTAATTAACCCCAAAACTCCCCGTCCATACATTGTCCATGTGACTCCACGCACATGCGGTGATTCGTGGCAATGCCTCGGGCATTTGTTGCGACGTGTAATTATGATGCAGCCTCTGGATCCTTTTCCGCGACTGATCGAATCAACCGCTCATACTTCAACTGGCTCTGCTGCTCCGAGTCCTGCAACTTGAGCACGCTGCGCGAGTCCAACGACTTGTTTGCCGAGCTGGATCCCCACAAAACACCGGGCTTCGGCGGCTGAGCTCTTTCCGCCTCCGATTCAGACTTCGGCGTAGAGCCGTTCGTCTTTGACTCCTCTCCGGCGTGTGGCATGGTCTGGTCGCCGTCGCTCCCAGCCCGCGGTAGCCGCATGGCCAGCAAAACGTACTCTGCACGTGTCATATTGTCCATGACGTCGTTCATGTATCGGCGCACTTCATCCTGTGAGGCAACGACCCTGGTCAGATTCTCCAAGTGGCGCCCGGCGCTGGTAGAGAGGCGAATCGTGACGGGCTGATAATAGTCCAAAGCTGGGTCTCCTCCGTACTCAGACGTGCTTCCCTTGCGAACAATCAAGAATGACGCAATCATCTGCTGTCCGGTCTTGGTCGGCAGAAACTCTAGTACGCTGTACTTGGGGAACAGGTATCGATCGCCGCTCCCAAAGTCGAATACGACGGCCGAGATGTCTGGCCTCGCTGCAGGTGGGGGGGGACCCTTTGAACGGAGAGCCTGCGCAGTCTCGTGCTGTGGGGTGTTCGAGTTGGCGACTTTGGCATGCCCGTTTGGAACACCGTTCGCCGTCGGCTGCTTGACATGCGACGGTGTCGTCGGGGGTTGTGCCCCTTTGGGAACCGTCTTTGCGTCTCGATGCAGCCTGTCGATGATTTCCTTGAGATCTTGCCCATCCGTCAGGCCAGGTCGGCCTTCGGCAATGCGTCGAATCATGTCCTTGGTCCTCTGGTCCTCCAGAGCCGTCTTGACGAGAAGAACGACCAGGGGGTCGCTCCGCGGGGGTGGCCGTAGCTCTGTCGACTTCTGGTTCGGGTTAGAGGCGAGAACAATGTCCAGGATCGTTCGAACCTCGTCTGCAAAGTACTTGACGGTGCGGCTGTCCACGAAGAGCGCATCTGCATCCGGGCCAGGTTGGGCATTTCTCTGCTTGCACTCCACGTTGAGCTGATCAATAATCTTTTGAAATTGTGCGAGCTCGCCCTCTCGAGCCTGTCCCACCGCCACCCTCTTCATCAAGTCGCGCAGCTCAGGGTCACCCGAGGCTTTCTGGGCCAGCAGCGCAATCACGGGATCATTGGCAGCCGGCTTTGCAGCTGCGGGGGCCGCAGGGGCCGACGGAGCTGGCAGCGGTCTCTGAGCTGCAGGGGACGGAACCGGCCCGGCGTTGGGAGGACGGGCTCCGGGGGTTGCTAGAGGCGTAGTGGTCGTCTGAGGGGCGACGGGTTGCCTGGGAGGAGGGTTTGATGGTTGCCGGCTCGCTGTCAACGGAGGCGTAGCCAGAGCAGGCGCCACGGGAGAGGATGCTGCAGAGGCCCGCGGTGTAACACTAGGGCTAGCATTTGGTAGCTTGACCTTGTTGGCGGCCGGAGCCGGAGATGCTGGCATCATGGTATTTGCCGGCGAAGCAGCACCTTGGTTTCGAGGCGGCGCTGGCGCAGGAGATTGTTGGGCTGCATTCGGCGCCGGACTGGGCGGTGCGACGGGCTTTGGAGTAGCAGCTTTGGGCACGGTGGTGGCTTCTGCTGACGTGGGCGTGGGCGGAGGGGGCATGGAGCCGTTTGGGGGCCCGTACTGGAGCACCGGACGAATGGGCGGAGCCGAAAGTGGCTGCTTGGGCTGTGACTGTGTTTGTGCCTTGGGCTGCCGTGTAGGGGGTTGTTGCTGGCCAGCAGGCTGTTGTGCCTGTTGCTGCTGGGGCGGAAGCTTGGAGGCCTTGACGGCGTACATGGTGGCTTCAACAATGTGCGGCTCGATGGTGAGGATGACAGTGCCGACCCTGGTCATGCTATCCTTTGGGGGGTTCTTGGGGTCTTCGTGCAGTATGCCCTTGCGCTTGTAGGGCTTGGTCCAGTACTTTTCGAGGAGACCTTCGCTGATCCATTTATGGCGAGACCGGGAGAGGGACTCGGCGAGGACACCGCTGTGGTTCGGAGAAGAGAGAGAACTTGTTTCAGCCGCACACTTTCGAGCCAGAGCAGGACGCCGGAGGCTGTAGCACTGCTTACCTCTCTGAGATGGACTGGTATTCCTTGACAGACAGGTCTCCGGACTGCGCGTCTTCGACCATGGGCAGGGGCTTTCCCACCTGAATCGACGTAGGCAACGATGGGGGCGGCGGCGTCGTGAGTTTAACGACGTGCTGGACAGGCGGCGTTGTCGACGAACGATCGCGGCTCGCGACATGTCGCTTCTTGGCAGCTTGCTCGACGCGGGCCGCGGCGCGAGCGGGCAGCTTCCTCTTCTTCTCCATGACAGCGACGGGCTCTGCGGCGAGATTCGACTATGCGAGAGCGGGGGGCGGGCAGAGCATCATAAGGGCGCCATACGGAGCGCACAGGAGCTGTGCAGGCAGGCGAGTGGCTGGACCTTGGACGCGGTTGCCGGGTCGAGCTGCCGCGCGGGTGAGCAGAGGCGGGCAAGGCAGCCTCGAGAACTGAGGCAATGGAGAGAGCGAGCGAGTGAGGCACTTCCAGGGTGCACAAGGGTCTGGGATCCGCGACGGGCACCGTACGCTGAGAGAGCTGGAAGACGGATGTCGAGAGGGCGAGATCGACGGCCGGTCGAAGCACGCGGGCCAAGGTCGAAGTCGAGTTCGTTGAGGATACGGGCGCGTGATTGGCGGGCAAATCAACTTGTAAAAATGGCGGCTTCATTTGTAGGTTAGGTAGGTATGGATACCGATGGCAGCCGTTTCTCTGCTAAGGTTTGGCAGGCAAAAATACAGGTTCCTTATCAAACAGCTGATAAGTCCAAGTATAGTGGGTACTCTCTCAGAACTGCAGCGATAAGATAAGATAAGGAAAGACGGCACGTTTGACGGTTCCCGAATTAGGTAGGATTGAGTAAAGTGCATGCATGCGGAGTACGAGTTACACAGGAGGCGATCTGTTCACGTCGGGAAAGCCTGTCGACTAACTCAAGTAGGTATTCATCGTAAGAAGCAGGCATAAAGTCTTTCCCAGAAAGGGTCTCTCTATGTTTGTGGATGAGAGCCTACTAGGGAGTGACCCCGCTTCGCGGGGTGCACTCCTTAGTTAGTAGCTAAGGGTTTGCACGTGACTGCCTTAGAGAGTGACCCCGCTCCGCGGCGTGCACTCTCTAATTAGTAGCCCTACCCGCTCCGCGGGGGTATTAGCTTAGTTAGTAGCCTAGGGTTACGGGTGTACGTGACTATAGGCGCTACGCGCTACCGTAATTAATCCGAAAGTAGAATAATACGCTGCTATAATATTATTATTATCGTAAAGCTTCCTTTTCTTTCTCTTTATAAAAATACTATTACTACGCGTTTTATAATATAATATTACGATTATAATATATTATATAACGTTTAAATAGGGATTATAGCCTATTAATTAAGTATACTTACTAATATATGTTTTTACTAGTAGGAATATACTACTATCGATCGCTAATAGCTTAGAGGGGTCGATTAGCGCGGGAGGGGGCTTAAAGCGCGATATAAATACGACTATAATAGCGATAGCGACGGCGATAGCGACTTATATATTAACCTATAAAGCCCTTATAGGCGTATATATAGGGAAGACTACGAAAAATATAGCGTAAATGTTAGAGCTACTAGAGATATATATTATAATAATACGCTTAGGCAAAGAGCTTAAGCTTAACTAGCCGGGAAACTTCGAGGCGGCTTTAATCTAGATTACGGGCGTAGAGTCGGCTTAATATAGCAGCTGCGACGCGGGCCTTAGGCTATTTGCCGGTTGTTTCGCCTACGCGAATATTAGAAAAGGAGTCTATAGGAATTGCTATTATAACTTAAAGGGAGTAAGGTGCTCTTTCCGTAAGTTACTAATTAATCTATTAATCTTTTAGTCTATTACTAATTTATTTAGACTATAACTAAGTTGTCTAACCCGCTACGTTTATTACACACGATATATAGACTGCTATAGCTATAGCTACTCCTAAGAGGAAGAGATAAGCGGATAAGGCCGTAGAGAGGATACCGAAAAAAAGGGCGTATTAAGGTTTAATTAAGGGGGCTAAAAAGTCCGGCAAAGAGTCCGGTAAAGCCTATTCGTATAAAGCCTATTCGTACGCCGGGTCCTTCTAGCACTAAGGCCGGCTATTTCACGCTCTTAATCCCTAAAGGGGTGTTAGCCGCTAAGCGTCGCCGCTAAGGCAAGGTTTTCCTTACGGTTAGGCAGGCACTATTAATAGCCGATAATAATAAAGAGTAAGGTATAGGGTATAGGGTATAGGGTATAAGGTGTTTTTTTGTTTATTTATTATATATAGGAGTTTAGGGAGAAAGGAAATATAGGAGTTTAAGGGTGTCTAAAGCCGTAGAAACGGAGACTGCCTTTATGCTTGCCTAAGTAAAACCTCTAGATAAATAATATTAAGAACGGTGCTTTAGTTCCCTTTATTAAGCAATAAGAATAAGGAAGAAACACTTATAACCTAAGATATTATAACGTAAAACTAGCCGTATATAAAAATAAAGTCCTATAAATCGACGCTTATAGCTTTAAAAGACTAGCCTTATAACTTATTAATAGTTATACTAAAGTAGAGACGGATAGGAAACTATAAACGTATAATAAAAAAAGCAAACTTATCCTCGTTAGTAAAGAGCTTAATGCGAGGGATTAAGCGTCTTTAGCCGATAAAATCCCTTAATAAAATCTAGATATCTAAAATATGCCTAATAAACCGGATAATAGATAGACGGGTGCTATTATAAAGACCTTACTTAAGATCTAAGTTACGGAGTAGAATAATAAGGCATCCTATCTTAAGTTTAAGCCGGGTAGGAGGGATAAAGGGAAATTAAAGGGAGGAAATAAACTTAGGGGAAAGCATATACGTAGCGCTATCGGGGTTACTAGCCCTATTTTCAGCCGTAGTACTTATAAGAGATAGATAGACCGAGCCTAGAAAATAGGCTAAGACCTTACTATTTAGGACTATAATATTCTTATTTATTATTATAAGAATGCAATAGTCCGCGAGAAGTATAGGCTTAAAAGGGGCTTTACGTAAGAGAGTATCTAGATAAACCCTTAAAAAGAAATCCGGTAGGGAGACGTCCTTATAGATAGAAGACAACGGTATAACTAGCCTATTTAAGTCTGCCCTATAAGGTAATTCGCCTATCTATTAAATAAACTCGCGATTTTCTAGCGTAGCACCTTAGACCCGTATATTCTCCGTAAGGTAACGGACCTTTAAGCCTAGCTAAAGATAAGAGCGTTATAAGCATGCCGAAACAATCTAAGCTTAAGAACCGTTTTAGACTATAGGAAGGATCTATGCAAAGTCCTTACTAAAGACGGTAGGTATACTACTAAACGGGAGGTTATTTAAGCGTAAGTCCTAAAGGGTGCGGTCTATAGCCTTAAAGCAGTACTTATGCTATATAAGGACCTCGTCCTAGATAATAAGAGAAGTCTGCTATAAGAGCTTACCCCTTTATAAATTTCGCTGTATATTATATATTAAAGTCGAGTTAATCTATATCGGTATCTTAAAATAGGAGTAGGCTATACGGCTACTAGGAAGCAATAGTATAGCGATACCGGATAAAGTAACGCAAAGAATAATCTTGCCTTAATCCCGGTAATAGGCTATAAGTCTACGGTATAAAAAGGTCTTCCCGGTGCCGCTTAGACCTTATAGGAAGAAGGAAGCGGAAGCCGGAGTATTATCGATAGTAGAGATATACTCGTTAAAAAAATAGCGCTACCCGTTATTAAATATATAGTAGGCATCCTCGTAGGTTAACTATTATTCGATTAAGTCGTAAGAATGCTTATAACGAAGGAGAGGATTAAACTCTAAGTCGTCTTACTAATGCTAGAAAGGGGGAAGGCCGAAATCCTATAAAGACTTATCGGCTTTTAATAAAAGCTAGTTAATAAGAAATAGGCCGTAGTCGAGATAGGGGGATTAGAGATCCTATAGAAAGGCGAGGTCGCGGCGGTATAACTAGTGCGAGAGGTTATCGCATAGCTGCTTTGCGAATTCGCGCTATAAAGCAGCCGGGTTAGAGATATCCCTAGTCTATAAATATATAATAAAGAGCCTACGTAATATAAACCCTATTTTCTAGACCGAGGCCTTTTTAAAGCAAGACGACTAGCGGGTATTATCTTCTAAGAGGCCTTTAGCTAAATAGGCTATACGGAAGGTAGGGTATACCTAGCCCTTAAAGGTATATATATACTTAAATAACTAAAAGCTAGGCACGGTTATAAGAAGGAGCCGTAGGTAGTATTTCTCCTTAGTAGTAGGGGGAATAAAGGCTATATAGCTAAGAGAGCGTCCTCTTTATTAAGGCTACTACCTAAATAGGCTTTAGTCTTTCTTAAAAATAAAGGCAGTAAGGAAGTCGGGATATAGGATCCTACGGCCGTATTTATTTGCTTAGTTATAATCGAAGAAGGCTATAAGTTTTGTTTTATAGCGCTTAGCGATATTTTAGACCTCTTCTATAGATACGTCGTCTAGGAAATATATTGCCTACTCGCCTTTAAGATATATAGGTAGACGGATAACTAGGGGGTATTCCTTATAGACTAGAAACTTAAAGAGCTATATAACCGCTTTAGCTAAAGAGATATAACGACCCTGCCTATATATCTCTATCTCGGTATTTAGTACTATATTGCCGACCTATAAAGTAGTTCTATCTAGCCTTTTATAAATATACTTATAGATATATTTAATCGCCTTAACTATTGCGTAGATCTCGATGTTAATATACGTATTATACTTTAAACATAGGTATAGGCTATATAGCATAATATATCGGTTGTTAAGCTAGACTTCCCGGCCGTTTACGCGGTAGACTATAAACTATCCTATATCCCTACGCTTATAAATAGGGTACCTATCTTTTAGGACGATTGTTTCCGCTATAAACGGCTTTAGGAATCGCTTTAAGTACTATAAGGGACCGTTTCCTTAGGCTTATATATATAGTAATTATAGGTTATTATCCCCGTAAGGACTATAGGTTAATTAAAACGTAATAATCCCGCGTAAGGTGCCTATAGGGTCCTCTTTTAGCGTAGGAATCTCTGCCTAAATAACTCTATCGATATTTACTAGTATTTTATAAAGTCTAACCGTTGCCGCCGTAAGGAAGAGAAGGATATGCCTATAGGGGAGGCCTTGTTTTTAGTACTTAATAGTTTAGATAATACTAGTAAAGGTGCTAAATAGACTATTTCGTAACTCTACGTTTATAGCCTAGCACTTACTATTAAATATACGCCCGATAATATTAAGGCGGTCTAATATAGTCTAGCTAGCCTAAAGCTCCTTCTTAATCTCGACCTAGTTTAGATTTACCGTAACTATAATAAAAAAGGTTAGAGGTCTAAGTGCCTATATAATCGCTATAGAATCCTAATAGTATTAGGCAATAAAACAGTCCCCTCCGATATATATTGCGGGTAGTATAACCCGTTAGCCTATATCTACGGCGTCTCCGTCCTTAATAAAAAGCTAGTCCTAAATGTCGTTATATAGGTCTACTCGGAGGTTAGCTTAATAATTCGCTAGCTAGTTTAGCTTAATTTAGTCTCTAGCGGCTTAAAGGTCGACTAGAAATTATTAAAAGAGGCGACTAAAAGCAAACGGGACTATAAACTACTCGCGGCAAGGGTAAAGGATATACCGGCAATAAGCCCGCTACCTTAGACGACTATTAGTACGGCCTTAGTCGCGTAAGTCCTATAACTATAAACCTTAGTAAAAACTAAGATCTCTATAGGGTAAGAGCAACGGGTAGGCGAGTAGGAGATATAATATATAGTAAGGGTATACCGTATAGAATACCCGTTTATAACTATTTTAGTCCCGCTTTACTAGCATAACGTCGCGGAAACCGGGTTTAGCGTATTCGTCCGGAATAAGGACTATAACCTCGTCTACGGTAGGTAATTTCTCGCGGCGCCTATCTATACCGCTTTCTAAGATTAAACGTAGCTATAGGTTAAGCACTACCCTTATAGCTCCTTCGCTAGCCTAGAAACACTTACGGGCGGTAAGGTAGATAGAGATAAACGGATTTATCTTATAGAGGTATTCCGTAAACTCTATTAAGAACCGGTTGTCTAAGTCCTAGTTAAAGATCGACCTAATTTTAAATATATAAGTAGGGTTATAGAAATAAAGCTATGCGTACTAAGGGCTATAACTAAAAGCGGCCTTAAACGGCTTAGTCGTATAATAAAGTATACCGTAGATCTAAAAGTCTATTAAGCCTTTAGTAATAATACTATAGGTTATTAGTATAGTCTTAATAGACGTAAAGGCAAATATATTATTATAACGGCGGAGATTCTTCCGGAAAGTAGATCCCTACGGATAGATTAAGAAGAGGAGGTCCTATAAGAAGTACGGGATATCCTTAAATAGTAGGAGATCGACGTCCTTTTAGTTATAATAGCTCTTAAACTTAGGGTCCGTAAGTATAAAAGACTAACGAATTAGTATATACGTAGTATTATTATATAATAGGAGATAAGACTTATAGATAGCCGCTTAGCTGCTTAATAAAACGCGCTATAGAACGTATATACTATATTCCGTAGCTTAAGATCGGTATATAGGACTAATATCGGAGAATCTAATAGCAACTAAGCTAGAAAGGAGGGTAGTAGAATAGGTAGGAGTAGGAGCTAGAGTATACCCGTAGGCTGCCATACTACTATACGGCGTCGGCGAGGCTATAGTATAGCGCGAGGCTAAGGAGCCTAACGTAACTAAGTAACGCGTGCGTTACCTAAGATTTCCTATAGTAGCTGCCTCCGACGCGTAGTTATATAACGGATATAGGTAGAATATAGAGCGCTATTACGTCTTATATAAAAGCTTATAATAGGTAGATACTCGCGATAATAAGAGCAATAATAACTAGGCGAGGAGTAGTTAGGTATTACGGCGGTAAATACGATAGTAAAAGGTGCGATAGCTATATAAAAGGTAGTATAGTAACTTAAGGTAGTAGATACGGCAATAGACAGGTATATACGGCTTACGTTATATATATATAGAGCCTATAAAAAAAGGGGTTTATAGCCGTAGCTAATTAAAATCGCGGGCTAGCACTAATAGGAACTATCTTAGTTATATTAGCAATCGTAAAGAAATAGGCCGTAAGACTAAATAGAATGTTTACGTATATATCCCGTCCTACTACTTTACTATACGGATATAAGTACCGCGCTAATCCCCCTACCCGCTAAATGAAAATACGCAAAAATACCTAAAAGCGGGCACCGGGGCGTTAAGGGCAGAGTATTACAATGGGCTATAAGGCTAACGGGGCCGCGGGAATTTGTTAGTAACCGTCGAGCAGATCCACCGTTGCTTGCGTATATAGTAGAAACAGAATATATACATACGTAGCGGGTGAGTTGGTTCTTGTGTACAGGGTAGCCGGACTTCGCCCTAAGTCGCAGTACATAGTTATAATCCCGGCAACCTTCATCCCCGGGTAAATCCGTGCTACACCTCGCCTCTTCAGTCAAGGCCGACGTCTGGAAACAAGCACACACTGGCCCGTCATGGCTCTGCCGCGCCAGGCCGTACTGCTCTGGACTGGCGCCATCATTGTCACTGCTCCCTATGTCTTTTACACCGTCATCCTCGGCCTGTTGACGTCTCCCTTGATCCAGAGACAGTAAGTGCCAGCTCCGGGAAGAGCTGGCTGGGGCTGGCTGGGAATCTGACGCGACCTCGACAGCGCCCTGTACGCACACAAGATAAACAGCCTCCGCTGGGCAGACATCAACCGGCCCGAGAGATGGGGATTTGCAAGTTGGTGGACCCAACTCGTCGGACATTGCCGAGACTGCGCCCTCTAATGCTGCTTCGACAGGCAACCAAGTCACGCCCTTCACCTTGGACACGCCCGACGGCGAAAGCGTCTACGGCTGGCACATTACGCCATTGCCTTTGTATCTGAGGAATGAAGCCAGGCTCACGAGGCAGGCGCTGGGCCATTCTCCCCATTTTGCAAAGACGGAATCGTTCCGGCTACTGAAGGAAGACCCGGAAGCCAGGCTGATTCTTTACTGTAAGCCGGCAGAGCCATCTTTATCCAATCCTCCTCGCGCGCTGACGGGGACCAGTTCACGGTGTACGTCTTTGACCCCTATCTTCTACCCAGGGTAGTGAGCAAAGTGGACAGAATCTCGGTACGAATAACGGAGGAGGCTTACGCTTTGTCAGAACGCGGGACACATTGCGCAGGGCGTCCGGCCAGACACCTACCACGCGCTGACCGACACTTCGTCCTATCACCTGGTCGCCGTCGACTACCGCGGCTTCGGCCACTCGACGGGTGTTCCCAGCGAGGATGGCCTGATCCAGGACGCCTCGGCGCTCGTCGAATGGGCTACCAACGTGGCAGGTCTCCCACCCAGCCGCATAGTTTTGTTGGGGCACAGTCTCGGCACGGCTGTCGTGAGCGGCGTGGCGGAGAGATACGCCGTCAAGGGCGTCGAGTTTGCCGGCATCGTCCTGGTTGCCGGCTTCAGTGACCTGGCCTCGCTACTAAGCGGATACCGCATTGGCGGGTTGATCCCTCTGCTGGGGCCCTTTGCCTCCTGGCCGGCCATTGTCCGTCTGCTTGATCGGTTTGTCGTGGACAAGTGGCACTCGGCGGACCGGCTGGCCAATATTGTTCGCCACACCAAGACGAGGCTGCGCCTGAGTCTGGTCCATGCCAAGAACGACGGGGATATACCGTACACTGAAGACGACAAGCTCTTTCGGGCGGCGGCCAACGAGACGGTCGGCATCCTGGGCGACGACGCGTTTGCTGCGTGGAAAGAGGAGCGAACTGTGCACAAGGGCAATGATGCCTTTGTCACTACCTGGACCTCGGAACCGGATATTATTGTCCGACAAGAGCTGTTTCCTTATGGATGTGAGTATCGCTGCAGCTTCCCTGTTGTGCGCGCCGACTGACACGCCTTGTGCAGCTCACGATCCCATTGTGGGCTACGCGCCGGTTGCGCTGGCCGTCATGAGGTCTTTTGACTACCATGGGACTGCGTACGCTTAAAGTGTGTCTCGACTTGCCTCACACCGCCTGCTCTGTTCGTAGCGATTGGGCGCATGTAATAGAGTTAGGCGCGTCGACAGGCCACATCAGAGAGGAGCTACCTGGTTAGTTGTCGAATAGAGATGGCCTTATCAGCCGCCATTTGTCAGAACGGTGGTCTGCCTCGAGCCCTCTTTCAGGGGTCTCTTGGCCTAATCTTCCACACGTGATTATGCACGTGATCCTTTTGCCTGTCAACAACGGCCGACCCCGCAACCCCGCAGCGACGTAACTGATACGTAGCGCCTCAACCCCACCTGCTCTAGACTTCATTTCACGCTTGTGCCACGCACCACGACAAATAAATCCATCATGCCGTCCGAGGAGTCCAAGCTCGTCGATCCCGCGGCCAAGGAGGCCGACGCCAAGCTCAAGGGCAAGCAGGCCGAGATGGAATCCGACCCAGACGAGGGCCAGGAACACGACGAGGAGCAGCATGGGGGCGAGGCCGCCACGGCCGCCAGCGGCAGCGGCAGCAAAAAGAAGAAGAAGAAGAAGTCGAAGCGGGACCGGGCCAAGGAGCTCCTGACGCGCGGCTCGGGCGACCACGAGTCGGGGATCAAGAAGCACGAGTCGGATATCAAAAAGGCCATTGGCGGGCTCACGCCGCAGCAGATGAAGGAGCTGCTGGCCCTCAACCCCAGCCTGGCCCAGGAGGTGTCGCAAGCCTCCGGCAGCGCCGACCCGACGGCCGAGCAGACGGCCGAGCTGCTCAGCAAGATGAGCCCGCAGGACATTATGACGGGGCTGGCGTCGGCCGGCAAGAACGTCAAGGACATGGGTGCCTACAAGTTTTGGCAGACGCAGCCCGTGCCCCGGTTCGGCGACGAGGACAAGGTCTTCGAGGAGGGCCCGCTCAAGATGCAGACGGTCGACGAGGTTGACAAGGAGCCGCAGCCGCTCGTGGCGGGCTTTGACTGGGTCGAGGTGGATCTGAACAGCGAAGAGGAGATGAAGGAGGTGTACGAGCTGCTCAACGGCCACTACGTCGAGGACGACGAGGCCATGTTTCGCTTCAACTACTCTCCCTCGATTCTCCGATGGTAATACGCGTCCCTGACGGCTCCCAGCGCGGCTGCCAGCGCCGTCTGCGGCAGTGCCTTTCCTCCCGAGTAAATGGCACCGAGTCTTGGGATGAGATGCTGACGGCGGGAAACACAGGGCCATGATGGCACCGGGCTGGCAAAAGAGATACCACATTGGTGTCCGCGCCTCCCAGTCCCGCAAGCTCGTCGCCTTCATCTCGGCCATCCCCGTCCGGCTCCGCGTCCGCGACAAGACGGTCATGTGCTCCGAGGTCAACTTTCTCTGCATCCACAAGAAGCTCCGCGGCAAGCGCCTCGCCCCCGTCCTCATCAAGGAGGTGACGCGCGTCAGCAACCTCGACGGCGTGTGGCAGGGGCTCTACACGGCCGGCGTCGTCCTGCCCAGGCCCGTCAGCACGTGCCGCTACTTTCACCGGTCCATCAACTGGCAGAAGCTCAACGACTGCGGCTTCAGCCCCCTTCCGGCCGGGAGCAAGCCGCAGTACCAGATTCGCAAATATGCGCTGCCCGACAACACGTCAACAAAGGGCCTTCGCGAGATGAAGGAAAAGGACGTTGACGGCGTCGTGAGCCTGCTGAAGAGATATCTGGCCCGATTCGACATGGCGCCCGAGTTTACGCCCGAGGAGGCCCACCACTGGTTTATCCCCAAGCCCCACGCCGAGCAGGCCATTTGGTCCTATGTCGTCGAGGTAGAGAAGGATATGCACCTCTGAAGTGGCGCTACACGTACTGACCTGCCGGCAGGACAACGACAAGAAAATCACAGACTTCTTTTCCTTTTTCTGCGTCGAGTCGTCCGTCATCAACAACTCCAAGCACGACGTCCTGCGCGTCGCCTACCTCTTCTACTACGCATCGGAGAGCGGCCTCGGGCAACCCTTTGACAAGGCGGCGCTCAAGACGCGCCTCAACAGCCTGATCAACGACGCCCTCATCCTGGCCAAAAAGGCCAAGCTCGACGTCTTCAACGCGCTGACGCTCATGGACAACGCCCTGTTCCTGGAGCAGCAAAAGTTTGGCGGGGGCGACGGGCAGCTGCACTACTACCTGTTCAACTACAGGATGAAGAACATTGCCGGGGGCGTGAACAACAAGAACCGGCTGGACGAGGACACGTGCAGCGGTATTGGGCTGGTGATGCCTTGATGATGGGGGGGGATGTCGGCGTAACGCGCCATGGATTCACTGCTTGCGTGTGCTGGGGCTTTAAATGGTTTCATGTACGGTGTAAAATGATGGCTCCTCCGGAAGACGATGAAGACGCTTGACTCAAGGAAACATGGAAGAGGACAGCTATGCAGGAAGAAAAGGCCCACTACTCCTTGATGACGCTGCCGTGGCTCGCCCGCGGGCCGAGCTGGGCCCAAGTCTCGAGGCGGTCCTCGAGCAGCTTGTTGAACCACTGCGCCCTCTCGATGACGGGCGCATGGCCCATGCCCTCGACCACCAGGCCGTCAGCAGGCTCAATGGCGTCGACGAGGCGGCGGCCGTTTTTGACGGCGATGACGGCGTCGTCGGAGCCGTGCATGACGAGGATGCGCTCGCGGCCCACGGCATCGGCCATGGCGCGCAGCTGCTCGTCCGACTTGCGGTGTCCGTGCGCGGCCACCATCTGGCACAGGTAGCCGCGCAGGGTGAAGCTGCGGCCGTCGCGACGCTTGGCCAGCTCCTCGGCCTGGAAGCGCTGAAAGTTGGAGTCGAAGCGGCGGTAGGCGGCGGCGCCGTCGGGGGGCGGCGCGCAGCGCGGCGTGGCGGCGGGCAGGGGGAGGACGTCGCGGTCCGGGGCGGCGCGCCAGTCGGGGCCGAAGATGCGGCGGGCGGTGTCGGCGACGGCGCGCTCCTCGTGGTTCAAGGCCAGCGCGGCCAGGCGGCGGGCCAGCTCGGTGGCGGGCGGGCGGCCGTCGCGCAGCAGGGCCGAGGTGCACAGCAGGGACAGCGACTGCAGGCGCTGGGGCACGGCGCAGGCCAGCTCCTGGGCGATCATGCCGCCGAGGGAGATGCCGACGAGGTTGAGGGCGCGGGGGGCGGTCCAGCCGACGTGGTCCAGCACCTCGACCACGTCGCGCGCCATGTCCGTCGTCGTGTAGCGCATCAGCGGCTTGTCGCTGGCGCCCATGCCGCGGTTGTCGAGCACGAGCACCGAGTAGCGCTCGCCGCGGTCGTGGCCGAAGTAGAGCGTCTGCCGCTGCCACGAGGCCATGACTCCGGCCAGGCCCATGATCAACTGCCACGTCGCGTCAGCCGCCACGTCCACGAACCGAGCCCGAGGCCACGGGCTGGACTCACCACAATCTTGACGGGACCGTCGCCGTGAATCTCCCAGGCCACGTCCATCGGCCCGCCGCGCCCCCTCGCAACGGCCAGCTTGCCCTGCCGGTGTGGCTCTAGCGCCCAGACGGCGCCGCCATAGGCAGGGTGCTCCAGGGTCTCGTCGACCGACGGCTCGCGGTATGATGCAGCCATGGGGATCGGCAAATGGGAATCAGCACGAGGGCCTCACGCATCGCAGGAGGGTGACGGTGGCAGAGAGCAAACGTCGACGGACCTGCTGGGCGTGCTTTCTGCTGGGCGTGCTTTCTGCTGGGCGTGATTCGCCTCTGGTCCCAGGCCGAGCGGTAGGATTCGACGCCGCCAACCACGTCGGCGTCGTCGCATCCGACAATCTTGCGGCAAACCACTAGCAACAGAGTAGTAACATTAGCGTAATCTCCCCCCCCCCTCCACACTCACATGCGACTGCAAACGCACATGAATCGTTTTATCCCCAAGTTGCTATGGCTCGCCGTCCGGGAACCCTGGCAACGCGCCACGAGCCCATGCGTCGTCTTATAAATACATCTAAACATGGGAGACAGGGGCGGCTCGCGACTCCCAGGCCCGCGGCAACGCCCGTCCATGCCGCCTGCATGACGCAACCAAACACCTTGGGAGCCCGTAAGACAAATCACGTCTTGGTCGCTCACCTCTCGCCGGCCTCGCGTCGACGCTGAACCTCGCCCAGGGCTTTGGTCCCGCTGAGGAACGCAGTGGCGCCGACGAGGCCAACTGCTGGCAGAGTCTGGAACAGGTTCCAACTGCTGTAGTACAAGAAGAAGACGCATTCCATGGCCACCAACGACCCGAAAAAGACGGCGTGGGAGACGGGCGCGCTACCTAGGGCCTTCTGGGCATGGCTCAGGTTTGCCCCGAGCATGAGCCACTAAGGGCGAGTTAGCGCTACTGTTGACGGTCCTCGGCTTGTGCCAGATGGACAAGAACGGCAAACACAAAACGTACCCCAATCAAGAGAACCGGCACCGTGGCCACAACGGCCAGCGAGAAGACGAGCGACACAATCTTGGGCGGGCTCTTGGGGTCGTCGCGGAACTTGTGGTGTATCTCGGGCAGTGGGCCGTATCGGAAAGGAGCTTCGTAGCTCGCTGTGTGGCCGTTGGGGTCGAGTTTCAGAGTAATGTCCAAGACGGGCGTAATGGAGCCCGCCGTCGATCCAAACGAGCCAAGGATGAGGCTGGCCTCGAGGGGTGACTTGGAGGCGAGGAGCTGCGCGGGGAGGTCTTTCTGGGCCTGTCGTCCCGTCAGCCAGGTGCAGCAATCGAGCAGGGCGCAGCGTGACATACAATCTGGACTGTGCCCTTGCCGGATTCCTTGACGGTCAAGGGAAAGGGAGCCTCGAGGTCCCCCGAAGCCTGCCTGATGATGAGGAAGGCTTGGTGCGGACGCTTCGGCTTGGAACCCTCTTTAGTGGTCAAGGACACTTTGATGCTATCTTGGTGCCCCAGATTGATGGCGGTTTTGACTCGATCGGCACTCGAAAACCTGCCGTTTACCAAGTTTAGCCTCTGGGCACCACAATGGAGTTGGAGGGGGAGCTTACTTCTCGACCACGTTGCCGGCCGTCTTGGAGGACACGGTGACGGTTGCATCAGAGAACGTCCAAGACGATGCGGCAGTGGCTGCGCCGGCGAGGGCCAGCAGCGTCGGGGCTGTCGGGAAGCGCATTTCGGTCCGCGGCGAGAGGGCGATTGCGGAAGAGATGAGGACAGCTTTGGCAGCTTTGCGCGATTGAGTCGATGGTTACGTGGTAGCATTGGGCGGCGGCGGCGCTGATTGGTGGCCAGTGCATACAGTGCGTACATCACAACTGCACTGGCCAGCGTCCCCTAGGCCAATCCTGTGTTGCCAGCTGCAGACAGACCGCAAATTACCTTTGCCTCTATGAGATTTCTCATGATCCATTGGTCTATAGGGATCAACTACGGAATGTCTTGCACATTGACGCCTCACACCCGCCCAGTAGAACACAGGAGAAGACGAAGCCATAAACACCACCAGTTCGCCAGAGACGCCTCCTATGTTCAAGTCCCTAGGTTCAAGTCGACTGAAATGCCGACGCCACGACATCGCCCGCTTGTCAAGATGCGCCTCACCGGCCGACTCGCTTCTTTTCCCTTCCCCGCCCCCGTTCTTCCTCGTTCACTGCCCGACCTGCCGTCTTGTTCGTGTCCATGTAACCCTCGAGCTTCATCCACTGTGCGGTAAAGGCAGTCACAATCTTGGCCCAGTCTCGAACCGTCGCCAGATCCAGATGCTTCCCATCGTCCTCCATCTTGTGCCAGACTTTGGGGAATGGGGATGGGATGATGTGCAGAATGTCGACGCCACGATGCATAAAGGGGAGGTGATCATCCGAGACTGCTCTCCAGTTTGAAAAGGCCTGGGTCGTCTTGTTCGCGTCCGGTAGGAACGGGTCCGACGGCTTGCTTTCGAGAAGGCCGAGCTTTCGCATGCGGTCCTCGATTATCGACATGCTCCGGTAGGCCCAGTGTGTCGTCAAGAAGTATGACGGGACGCTGGGCCCGCTGGAGCCAAGGAGGTCAAGCAGTACAAAGAGGCTGATGGAATCGAGCGGTGATTGGAAAAGTGACCTGGCAGGGCTGGTATGCGGCTCCCATTCGGCAGCCAACGCTCTGGTTGAAACAAGTCAGCGACGACGACTGCCTGAGATTGAGAGGGGAGAGACTGGGTACCTTGCTCCGTAGAGAGAGTCGGTGTCTGTCCAGCTGACAAAAGCTTCCTCGCCATCCAGCAAGATGATCTGGACGCCTTCGGGAGTGTCCCATTGATCGGTGCCCCCGGCCGCCCACTTGGCCTTGAGCGCATCCTCGATGCTCCTGGCCACGTGAAGCAGTATGGCGCAGGGGGCCGCGCTGTCGGTGGCGCCGATGAAACCCGTGGGCTGCAACTTGCTGTCGAAGTGGGCGACGAGGGTAAATCTGGACAGTTTCCCCACTCGCGCGCCGTGCGGATCGCGGCGGAAGACGAGGTTGGAAAAGGGCACGTCGGTGTCGCCCGTGGCCGGCGTCTTTGACGTTGAGTTTTGCCAGACAATCTGCCACTCGGGCAGTTGTGTGCTGAAGAAGTCGACAAAGTGCCGCTGAGTGGTGACGGAGCCGTCGGTGCCGGGCACGCGGGGAATCAGGATGGGAGCGAGGAGCTTGCCCGTATCGATGTTGAAGTCGTCGCCGGGGGAGGGGATCCGCTGCAGGTCGCCATCTTGGAGCAGCGCGAGGGCGCCTGTTTCAAAGAGTCCGAGTGGTAGGACCGCCGACAGGAGCGAGACGACGGCGCTGCGAAGAAGCATCGTGTCATGCGAGTCGCCGCGCTCGAGGAGGCGATGGACATGTCTCGTGGTCTCTGCGCGTCCAGACTCGAGACGGGCCCAAGCAGGGGGCGGTCGAGCGGAGCGTGATGATCTGGGGACTGAGGTCCTTGGATGGCTGCAAAGTCGCGACTTTTGTTACATGGCGATGGGCGTCGTTGAAACGAGGAAAGGCGTCTGAGGTCGTGACAGTGGCCAGTACAAGGTACCCGTTGGCTCTCTTTATGCCAATTTAATGCGGAGCTAATTAAGTTGGCATAAAGAGAGCCAACGGGTACATACCTATCTACTTAGGTAAGTAGTACGTGCTCTGTTAGTCAGCCAACTTGACAAAATTGCTACCCTACACCCTGTGAGAGCTCGTCACCTCCACGTTCTTTTTCACCACGATGCAGGCCACGGCGTATACCATGACAAGACATGACCGTTTTCTCTTCAAGGCAACTTATCTAGCCAAGTCCATCTGGCTACTGACCTGACTTGACAGGGCCACGCCCAGTTCTGACACTGATTCCGCCGCCCCTGCTCTCAACCACGTCACCTCTATCGAGTCGGGATAGACAAGTGAAGCCTACTAATCAGACCTGGGGATTCCCATTGACCGAAATGCCGATAGTGCTGTTTTCCCTTACGTGGAAAGTCACTCCGATGTCTCGAATATGACCGTCTGTGGCCGGCTCGGCACGCGCACGTAGCGCTCGAGGAGTCATATTGCCGATATTCTGCACGGGCGCATTGGGATAGTATTCGTTGACCGCGAACTCCCTGTCCCTCTCTTCCTTGGAGTCACTAGGGTATGAGCGCCAGTCAATCGGTTCAATAACAACGTCCCAGAGAGAATTGTTAAGGGGGTTGGCATTCTTAAAGGCGGCGATTCCCGTCTTCCAATGGGCCTTCCAAAAGGTGTTCTCTCCCGTTGAGTGAATTTGGTGCTTGAGCTTGCACACCAGGCAGCCATAGGTATCCTGCTCATAAGAACTACCGTCGCCAAAGAGGCATGCGCGATAGTCATTCATTTTGTCTGGCTGGTCTTTTGCCGTCAAGGCTCCGGTGAGATCCTCGCACGCCGAGGAAATCATCTGCACCGAAATGCAAGGGGGAATGGTCTCGGAGCTTCCCAGTGTCCATATACCTCTGGGATGGCACGAGCCGCCGATTACGCCTGGACTGCCGACCCTGACGGCGATCTGATCCGTCGTACAGGTTCCCTGGGTCACGGCCGACCCTCGCGCCGGAGCGAGGACAGCGGCCAAAATGATTTGCTTGGTCAACATAGTGATACGATGAGCTGATGAGGCAATGTATGCCTCGACGAAGACTGAGGATTGTGTGAAAAGGATAAGCTGAGGTTGAATGAATCAGAAGCTGATGGGTGAAAGAAGGAACCCAAGTTATATAGGCACGTTGGCCATCAGGCGAGTGGGCTCAGATGTTATTAGAGTGACAGAAGCATGTGTCCCTCGAGCACCTTGAGCCGTGATTTGGCTTTCATCAGGTAGACGAGGGCCTGGGGTTATGCGATTGTTGCGTGCCGAAACTCTATCAGCCTACACGTAGCATTTGGCAAGGTGTATGTTAATGTCGCCTGACAGTTACTTGCCAATACCTACGCGAGACTCAGATGCCATGGTTTATCGTATACATCTTCTTTGACATCGATCATCGATGCATGGCTAGCATCGACCCATGCTCACGCGACGTCGACAAGTCCTATGTGGATAGCTATTCACAAGCAGATGCCTTTTCCGTCCCCAGCCGACTTTGGTAGGTTCCTCTCCCGGTCAAGGAAAATTTGGGACTGAATCTACTAATAGGAGATGAGCCGGAATCGCCGCCTCTATCCCTAAAACATGCAGCTCTACTCGAGTGCTGGCCCTCTAGCTTCCTACGAATCGGCATCGATCTCGTGTCTCCAAAGGCTCGCCAAGACAGCTAGTATTTGAAAGTACTATGAATAGATATCAATAACCAATCCGTTCCAGTCTTCACGATGCGTGTAGAAACTCAGCTGCGTCAGGTCCGCCCCCTCTCTTTTACCAGTATTAGAAGGTTTTCCAGCGCGAGGACAGAACTTTACACCCACATTGTCACATCGGATCAGTAGAATAACGCGGTGGATGGGGAGGACACGGTGTCCTCTGCCACGCCTTGGCCCGCCACGCCTACCGTAGGAACTCAGGCGATCGATCATAGCGCGGGGGACCAATAAACCGATTTTTTGAGTTCCTATATTTAAGCAGGCCGCGGGCTGATGCGACACACATGTCGCCCGATACATATATACATACTACTCCCGCAGCATCTCGGCAATTGACCAAGACTATTCGAAATTTTCGAGTTCCTATGGAAGTGGGTCGCTACGCTTTGCTCATTAACTACTGTTGACGTCATGCGACGTCAGGGGCCACACAGGGCATTGACCCGGGCCCAGACCACAGGGATGCAACAGGCTATTACGTCCCTGACGAGCCTGTTACATGACCCCCTTAGCTGAGGACGGCAGGTGGGTATTCCGTTGTATCATGACTGCGGTCAGTGCGGGCTAGGGGCCCTGTTTGAGAGGCTCCGGTACTTATATATACCTCCGTTAGTCCCATAGTCAGGTAGCTGCATGCATCTTGGTGTCTACGAGTTCAGACCTCCTTTCTTCACTCTTCTGCTGTGATATTCATGCAGCTGATTTCCTGCATTTGAGAGTTATGAGCCCGGGAGCGAAGTCCATTTTGCTAGGACCTAGCCACTGCTGTTGACATTCTTTCGAACCCCGCGTCAATTCGTCATTTTTTCGCCACTTCGCCACTTCGCCACTTTCGCCACGTTCGCCACTTCGGGCCCGGTCGCACTTTTAGCGGCTGCGCGCCACCTTACGCCTTCGATCGAGATGTCATACTTGACAGTCATACATTGTGACTTCGGCGGCGCACTTGCGCCAAGGCACCTTACGGCATTCGGCACGGCACGGCACATTCGGCGGCGATTGACAACTACGGCTTATTCAGCACGGTCGGGCAGGCCACCGTGTACGTAGGGGGGTATATCGACATTTTTATTTAAGCCATTGTATCACGTCCACGGTCGGGATGCATCTCACTAACCCTAACCCTAACCCTAATTATCGGCAAAAAGGGGAATCGAGACTAGAAGGCGTAGGCCGATCAACTTAATTAAGTGATTGTCGACTCTAGGGACCTAAAAGTCACGACTTTAAATAACATTAAGATCCGATAGGATTTTCTTCGGGCTATAGAGGAATTCGACCTTAGTTAGGCCTCGAACGAGAGATTAAATAATGCCTTCTATAAACGACTTAAAGGGGTCGTTAGGTTAACTCTAAACCCCCTACGGAACCTTATCGCGGAATTTAAACGTAAGGTATCTCTTCGGAAGAAATCTAAACCTTAGGTTAATTAAACTGCTCCGGCTTCGTCGAAGGGGCGAACGAGGTGCCTATACGATACACACCGAAACATAAGGGCTAATTAGTAGGAAAGCTGCTTCTCGTTCCAAGCAATATTTAAAAAGGATGCCCTTAAAAGATAGGACGTTTAAGACATATTAAGGGCTAATATTAATAAGTGGCTTTAGGATAACCCGGAAGGTAAAAAGAAGGCTATAGCATAGAAACCCTTAGGGGTAGGTAAGGCAGACAATACGATTACGGTCCTAAATAGCGGCAACGGCAATAAGCAAGCAAATATAGTGTCTTATATTAACATAATATTATAAGTTAACCTTACTTATATTAAGGATAAACCTCTTAGAGATAAGGTTATCTACGATTTAAGGGCGAGTGTATATATATTTAATAATATTAGGTAGTTTAATAAGAAGACGTTTACTTAAGGGTCGTAGGAAGAGGTCCGCGTTAGTAAAACCGCACTTATAGTCTAGGGGGTAGGATCCGCAGTTATCCTACTCTTAGGGGGCAAGAAGCTCCTACTCGAAAATAGCTACTATATCCCTAAGATGCCGACAAGCGTCTTTTCCATTTAATAAGGGATTAAGGCTTAGGTTTATTAAAACTAACACAATAACACGCTATTTTATAAGCCGACGGGCGAGTAGCTTACTTAGCTTAAGGAATTCGAGGACTAATACGTTATTACGAGCTTGCTAAATGCCCTAGGAACTATTTTTACGACGAGTCGACGACCTAAGCCACCTTCGAATAAGGATCTCGCGGACCTTTAGCATAAGCGCCTAGGGCACCTAAGGCCGGAGGCTATAAGGCTGCTAGTTAATAAGTCCGTATGCATAAAGCTTTATAGACCGGCAACCTATAAATATAAGGTGTATACTACGGGAAAGGCGAAACGATAAGTCTCTAGGGACCTACTAACGTTAAGGCTATAAGGGGCAGGGGTTTAATTTAGCTTTAACCTTTATATAGGCCCGGAAGTAAGTGCCGTGGGATTTAAATACTACGCCTTATTTACCTATATAACGACTAGCATAAGGTTCTTCTACGCTATTAAGTAGAAGACCGAGGTCTAGAACGTCTTTAAGAAGCTAATTGCGAAGCTCTCTACGCGCTACGGGATTTAAATAATTATCTTAGTTACTAATAGAGAGAAGGCCCTAATTACTAAGGAGATTAAGCAGTATACGGATAGACTTAGCCTATAGCTCTTTATATTAGCCCCTTTAACGCCGACTTAGAATAGATATACGGAGCGATTAAGGGCTATTATTAAGGAAAGAGCTAAACTAATAAGTCTTAACTCGTAGATCCTTAACACGCTCTAGACTAAGACCTATCGAACGGCTGTCTACTTACTAAACCTAACGCCCTTTATAAAGGTCGATAAGACGGGAAGGAGTCCTTATAAGCGATAGTAGTAGTATATAAGGGACTATAACCTCTTATATAGCTATATTAAGGAGATCCGACCGATAATTACGCATTTACGTATATATAGATATATAGTATACTTAATAACAACGGATGCCCTTAAATATATTAAATCTTATAAATCCCTCTTGTAGACCGTATAAAAGGCATATATTAGATATCTAGTTAGGTATAAATCTACTAACTAATTCGTTATTTAGGTCCCTTCCCTAGGATAGATAAAGCTTTTAACCTCTTCGAATGTTTAATTTAATAAAGATATTATATACGATCTAAGGAGGGAAGAAGGTACGTAGGCTTTATATACCTATACTTATAATATCCTCCGATAGATAAACGCAATTAATATACCCGAAGATAATAAAAGCGATAAAAAGAGGGCCTATAAGTACCCTTAGACCGATAAGACCACCCGGCTGCGATTTACGGCGGCTGAATTTATACTAGTATTTAATTATAAGAGGTAGAATAAAAGGGTAATACCCCCGACGATAGAGGGTCTATACGTCTCGCCTTTATAGACTAGTAAGGTAGTCTCCTTTAATACCGCGATACCACCCGATCTAAGGGGTAGGGATCTAGCGATACTACGACCTATAACACTAGAACCTACGGAGGAGCTAATTAGCCTTAGGACGCCTTTATTAAAAGTCTTAGGGATGCCTCCTCCTCTAGGGGGTAAAACGACCGATTCGATAGCTAGGATAACGGCTAGACTAAATAGACCCGACCTTAATAGCCGACCTTATATAGAAGAGCTTTTAGATATAAAGGAAGACGTGCCGGCTTTAAAGCCGTTACGTAAAGAGCGGGATACGTCTTAGGGTATAAACCCTAGCAATATCGTTAAAGGGAAGAAAAAGAGAACTTAAAGGACCTTATTTATTAACAATATTATTGCGAAGGCTTTAACCTATAGACTATATATCGAGGATATACCTCCTATGCCTACCTCCTATAAGATAGCGATAGCCTCCCTCTATAAGACCTAGTAGCTTAGAGGAATAGCCTACGAGATTAAGGATTAAGAGAAACTTCTAACCTAGGTTAAGACCTTAAAATCTAAGGCTGCGAAGAAGGGAGAACCCTTAATTCCGATAAGATAGGTCTATGCCTATAAGTGCGATCTATAGGGATATATAGTTCGGTTTAAAGCCCGTCTAGTTATTTAAGGAGATCGCTAACCAAAAGATAATAAGGATACGTATATAGCGACCCTTTAAGTAAGGACCTTTAGGCTACTAATAGCCTTACTATATCTCGAGGATATAGAGTCCGCGTAATATAATATTAAGACAGCCTTTTTAAACACAATACTGCGATTTATAGTCTACTATTAGCTTCCACTTAGATATATAGAACTAGGCTTATATATACGGCTTCTATAAGGGCTATACGGCCTAAGGATCGCCCTAAAGCTTTAGTATAAAGACCTTACCGGCTTCTTTAAGTCTTTAGGCGTAGAGACCTTAATTAAAGACGCTTATATAATAGTCTATAAGGGAGTAATTGTCTTCTTCTTTATAGACGATATCGCGATAATATATCTAAAGGAGAGGAAGGATAACTAGCTAGAACTCTATAAGGCCCTTATAGCGAAATATACTATTAGCTTTATAAAAGAACTACGTTAGTTCTTAGGGATTAAGATAATCTAGGATAGACCTAATAGGAAGTTATAGCTTTCTTAGGCATCTTATATCTCTAAGATAGCGAAGAAGTTTTATATAGACGACGATTCGGGCTTTAGCACGCTTAAGATCCCCCTAACGACGGATAAGCTAATTCCCTATAAGGAAAAAGCAAGCAATAAAGAGGTCTATTACTTTCTTTCTTTAGTAGGCATAATCCTACATCCGGCGATTTACACTAAGGCGGACGCGGCGTTCCTAGCGGTACGGCTAGCCTAGTTTAGCTATAACCCGGGTCTACGATACCTTTAAGAAGCAAAGAGGTGCCTAGCGTACTTATATACTACGTAGGACTATTGCATCTATTTTAAAGCGACTAACGAGATAAAGAGGTTTCTTTATACGTTAGACTCTTTGTTTACGGACGACCTTACGTCGAGGAAGTTATTATAGGGGTATATATTCTTATTTCTTAGCGGGCCTATAGATTAAAAAGCTACTAAGCAGGCTATAGTTACGACCTCGTCTACCGAAGCGGAGCTCCTAGCTTTATTAAGAACCGCGAAAGAGTAAATGCAATTTGCTCGACTTATTTAAGAGCTTAGGATATAGGTAGAAGGCACCGTAGAGCTATAGTATAACAACCTCTAAACGATTAAGCTATTAACCGAGCTAAGTGCCCGGCTTAAAACGAATTTAAAGCATATTAATATCTATCGATATTAGCTTCGTTAGGAGGTATAGGAGGAACGGCTCTAAGTTAAATAGATTAAGTCTACCGAGAACCTAGCGGACGGTATAACTAAGGCCCTCCCTTTATAAAAGCATAAAGACTTCGTAAGGCAGCTCGGCATAAAGGACCGCCCTAAGGACTTAGATAGGATAGACTAGGACGGCGCGGATAGGACCCTCTAAGGTATGTTTTTATAGTTTATGCGAAATTAGCCCCCTATCTAATATTAGGGGTAGTATAATAGATAAGGCCGTTCTAACTAATTTAAATAAGCTATTTTATTTAATTATTATATTGTTTTTACGTTACTATAGTCTCTATAAGGACTATAGTAAAAGGGTATATTAACATTATATAACGTTAGGGGCTATATAGGGCATTAACCTAGGCCTAGACTATAGGGATGTAATAGGCTATTACGTCCCTAACGAGCCTATTATATAACCCCTTTAGCTAAGGACGGTAGGTAGGTATTCCGTTATATTATAACTGCGGTTAGTGCGGGCTAAGGGCCCTGTTTAAGAGGCTCCGGTACCTATATATACCTCCGTTAGTCCTATAGTTAGATAGCTGCATATATCTTAGTGTCTACGAGTTTAGACCTCCTTTCTTTACTCTTCTGCTATGATATTCATGCAGCTGATTTCCTGCATTTAAGAACTACCTGTGAGAAGAATTTGCGCGCTTAGGAAAGCTTGACATAAATCCCCGCCCATTGCCCAGAGGCTGAAGCTTAAAATATTGCCCGGAAAAAGAAAAGTGCGGCTGCGCTCTGCTACACTAGGGGGGGGGCCGCACCGCATCCCCGGCCTTTCATTCCGACAAAGAATCTGCTCGGAAATGTACAAGCTCGCCAACACGGCCCGCCACCAGCTCCACGGCTCGGCGCCGGGCGGAGACGTATACGTGCTCGACCTGCAGCGCGTCCCCGGCAACGGCGGCATGGTCGCGGCTCTCGCCTCGGACCGGAGCCTCTCGCTGCTGGACCCGTCGCGGCTCGGCCAGGGCCCGGCGGCGGCGACGTGGACGCTCGAGCACCGAGGGGCGGCGACGACGCTGCGGCCGTTTGGCGAGGGCGAGGGCAAGGCGCTGGTGTGTACGGCGGGCGAGGACGGCGCCGTGGGCGTGTGGGATGTGAGGATGAGGGGGGATGCCGCGAGGGTTGCGCACTTTCGAGGTGGGTTCTCGTATTTCTTCTCACCTGCCCCAAGACGCCTTGGTATCGAGTCTCATCATCGTCCACGACGCAGCGAGCGATGCGCCCATCCTGTCCATGGCCTGTAGCGCGAGCACGCACACCATTGCCGTCGGCACCGAGCTGCAGAACCACGCCGCCTCCATCTTCCTCTGGTGAGTCTTGCTCCGTCCCTCTCCCTCCCCAGCTACCAACGCCCGCCGCCAGGGACGTCCGCGCCGCGCCCACCGCCCGCGCCCACTACGACCAAGCCCACAGCGACGACGTCACGGTCCTCGCCTTCCACCCGTCGGATCCCGCCCTGCTGCTCAGTGGCTCCACCGACGGCCTCGTTAGCCTGCACGACACTCGCATCGTCGACGAGGACGACCTAACGCTGCAGACGCTCAACCACGGTGCCTCCATCCACCACGCCGGCTTCCTCACCGACTCGCTCGCCTTTGCCCTCTCCCACGACGAGCGCTTCGCCCTCTACGACATTGCCCACGACGGGCACGACGGGCACGACGGGCACGACGGGCACGACGCCGCCGCACTCACGAACCTCCCGTCGGGCGATCTGAGGGCCGTCCTTGGCTGCCAGTACGTGGCCGACGTGACGCCCAAGACGGACGGAAGCGGTGCCATCATCGGTGCCGGGTCGCAAGAGTACGTTTAACCTCCCAGCCTCCCCTTTCCCCGTCACCTTTTCCAGCACGGCTCGCAGAGGAACCCGTCGCGTGTTGACGCAGCCCTGCCACATAGCCGGCAGAGCTTTGAGCTCGTATTTTTGGCCAAGGACCCCGCACGACAGTCGTGGCTGCTGGACAAGGGCAACCGCGTGGGGCTGCCGGGGGCCCACGGAGACGACATTGTGCGGTCGTTTTGCTTCTTTGACCGGGAGCAGCTCGTCTTGACGGCTGGCGAGGATGGCGCCATCAAGGCCTGGAGACCGGCTGACTGAGCCGTGCACCGCTGCTTGTTGTTTTCTTGCCTGTCATATGATACCCAGTGCCTGAACATTTGCAGCTTATCTCGCACGTAGTCCTGCTGTATAAACCTGGGCATAGGCGTCTTACCGTAGTAGAGCCGTTCCCATCTCTCCCGCGCCAGACTCCGTCATCGGGGTAATGCGCGCACACCGCTGCTTCTTTAAGCAAACTTGTCGTGCTTGCCCTTGACCTTGATGTCAAGCATCTTCTCGTGATAGTCGCCCTCGCGCCTGGCGCGCTTGAGCAGCTTGACCTCGTCCTCGGTCAACCTCCGACCAGCCGCCGTCTCGAGCTCGCTTCGGCTAATCTTGGACAGGGCCCTCTCCTCCTTGGAGGCCTTGAACTTGGGCTTGAAGCGCGCCTGCATGCGGATGCGCAGCGTGGTGCCAAAGGCAATGGTGTCTGCGTCGCCGCGGACCTCGCCGGGCGGCTTGACGGTGATGAGCGTGTCGCGCAGCGTCTGCAGCTGAAAGGTACCGGGGGTGTCGGCCGTGGCAATGACGTTGAAGCACTCGAGGGGCGAGACGGCCTCGGAAGTAGCCGACAGGTGGCCAATCTTGTCGCAGGCTAGGTATCTGTAGACGCGCATTAGCTCTTGATGCCTGACCCGCCGACTTCAAAGGGGGAAGGGTTCGCCATGCCTTCCGTGGTGGCCCTTGAAGCGAAAGCTCTCGGTGCCCGAGGCGCGGTTGGCGATCCAGACCTGGCGCACGTCGTGAGGTTCCGCGCTGGCAGGGTTGCCGTCGACAATGTTTTCGAGGGGCATGGCGTAGACGGCACCAGCAGCATCGCAGGCAAGCGCAGAGGGCACATCGGTGGGAAGAACAATGACGACGGGCCCGACGAGATCCGTCACGGCCTCGGCAGAGACCCAGCTGTCGTCCTGGTTCGCGTCGTCGTCGTCTTGGCCGTCGCCGCCGACCTTTTGCAGCTGCTTGGCGCGCCCATCGCCGTCGTCGTCGTCAGCGGCGGGGCCGGGCTGCTTGTCGCGCTTCCGCTTCTTGGGCTTCTTGTCGCCCTTGAAGGTGAGTGGCTTGACCATGGCGGGTGCTGGGTTGCTGTACTTGTTACCACCGCCTTGGCCCAAGGTAGCAAGCGCGTTGTTGGAGGTTGTTGGAGGTTGTCTTTGGGAGAGGTTGTCGTCGGGGAAGAACTAGCGCTTATTGCGGTTACGTAAGGTACGGGATGAGTCTTGCGCCAAGCCGAGCCCCTCCCCCGCATTCAGGGGGAAGCTTACGAGTTATGTACAGTGTTTAAGGGCCGAGGCTGCCCGCATAGAGCCGGGAGAGCAATAGCCGGCCATCTACGAGTTAGACTGGCCTGACCAGCAAAATTTTCCGACTCCTTCTCTGGCCGCATCGTCATCGGCATCGCCACATGATGGTTGCCCAGGCGCAGGCCGTGACAGTGTCCCTCGAGCATCTCACAAACGGTAGGAAACAAGAGCCTCGTCTCCCCGAACAACATGCATTGACAAGTCAACAAACCTTGTGAAATGCGCAAAGTCAAAATCTAGCGCTTCGACTAACGCAAACAATTAACAACTCAGGCACCGTATCTTCCGACACGCTCCAACAAGCCTTTGGGCCCGACTCGCTCGGCATCCTCGTCGTCAAGGACGTGGCCCCCGAGTTCGCCCAGCTGCGCCGAGTCGCCCTCTCTTACGCCTCGTATCTCGGCAACCTCCCAGCCACTGAGCTCGGTACGTGTTTGTCCCCTCTGGAAATCGGAGAAGAGAAGATGATGGCTGCTGACCTTGTGTGTGTTCAGAGAAGCTGGAGAATGCAAAGGCAAAGTACCTGACGGGCTGGTCCCGGGGCAAGGAGACGCTCAGAAACGGCCAGGCAGACACCCTCAAGGGCTCCTACTACGCAAACTGCGCCTTTTATGTCGACGCGCACCTCGAGTGCGCCCGTCCCACGCCCGAGTTCTCCCCCGACACCTTCCCCGAGTATCTGGCCCCCAACCTGTGGCCCCCCGAGGACGTGCTGCCGGGCTTCCGGCCCGCCCTGACGCGCCTATGCCGCCTCATCATCGACGTGGCCGTCCTCGTGGCCCGCGCCTGTGATCGCTTCGCCCACAAGGAGATGCAGGGGTATCCGCCTGGCTATCTCGAGCACGTCGTCAGCACCTCGAGCACCACAAAGGCCCGCCTGCTGCACTATTTTCCCCACGAGACGGAGAGCGGCGTCGACGACCAAGACGGAAACGACGACGACTGGTGTGCCACGCACCTTGACCACGGATGCCTCACCGGTCTCACCTCGGCCATGCTTGTCGACGAGAGCAAGGTCAGCCCCGCCGTGCCCGACGCCGTGGCCGCCTCCAACGGCGCCTCCCTCCCGCCTCTCCAAGAGCTGCCCGCCTCCCCCGACCCGTCTGCCGGCCTGTACATCAAGTCGCGCACGGGCGAGACGGTCCAGGTCAAGATCCCGCGCGACTGCATCGCCTTTCAGACGGGCGAGGCGCTCGAGCGCATCACCGCCGGCCGGTTCAAGGCCGTTCCGCACTTTGTCAGGGGCGTGCGCCGCGGCTCCGTCCCGGGTGGCCGAGTCGCCCGCAACACGCTCGCCGTCTTTACCCAACCTAATCTCGGCGAGGAGGTGGACCGGGAGCGCCACCTGACGTTTGGCGAGTTTGCCAGGGGCGTCGTCGCCCAGAACACGCTATCGTAACGGTCCTTTTGCCCAGACGATGGGCCGACGAGGCACGCAAAAGTTCACCTTGTGTATTTATTGTGTGAATGGACATGACTGTTTTTCACTTGCCATTTACACTAGGCAGGCTACTTGTCTGTCTGCGATACATGATGAATTGTGTCCGCAGGCGACGAAAAACACGGCCTACGCCTGGCTCCCGGACTGAGTTCTGCCAAGGTCCAAAGACAAGTGTCCAAGAAAGGAAAGAAAAGGCCAAGGCAGCATGTAGGTATGTGGCGCCATGAAAGTAGACAGGGGTAAGCCCAACTCGCGTTGAAGACGGCCTCACTCCACACCAAGTTTTGTTTGCCCGGCTGTTTGGCAAGATGCAATGCGCTTGTTCGACGCGGGAGAGGTCGCGAGCGTAGCCGACACTCTCAACCCCCCGGCTCAAGCCCACGCGCCAACCAGGCTCATGAAAAAGGCGCCGAGAAAAACGAGGATGCACGCGTTGACACGCGCCTTGCCGCGCAGGAAGCGCCAGCTCTCGTCGCTGAGAAAGTCCTCGGACAGCAGCTCGACGAGCGAGGCAAACGTCAGCAGGCCGGCCGAAATGGCATTCATGACGCCGACGACGATGAGGCCGACCTCGGAGTCCGGGCTGTAGAGCGTGTGCGTTGCCAGCCCGAGCGCCTGGCCAATGGGCGTGGTGCAGCCGTAGGCGAGGGCCATGATCCACGGCTGCCACTTCTTGCGATCCCACTCAATGGCGGCGATGCGGGCGCCCAGGGCCAGCCCCTCAAAGGTCTGGTGGAAGACGACGGCGATGAGCAGCACGACAAAGTCGGTGCCGACGGAGACGCTGAGGGCCATGCCGATGAAGACGCTGTGGAAGAGGATGCCCATCTCGAGCAGGATGCACTGAAGGCGCTCCTTGCGACGTTTCAGCTCGGGCGACGGCTGCTGCTCCTGGTGCGACTCGCCGCCGTCGTGCCCGGGCTCCCACTTGGGCTGGTCGTCGGCGGCCTCGTTCATGTCGGCGTCGCCCTCGACGGCGGTGCTGCTGCTGAGCTGGGCCAGGCCCTGCGCCATACTAGAGGCCCGGCCATGCAGGGGGCCCATGTCGCCAAAGGGAAGCTTGGCGGTGCCGGAGCAGAGATGGCGTCGGTGTCCGTCCGGAGCTGCGTGACCGTTGCCAGAAGTCTCCGAGAGGAGAGGCGGCGGGAGAATGTGGCGCGAGGGGTGCAGGACCATTTCGATGATGGTGACTAGGAAGATGGCGGCCAAGGCAATGGCTCCGGGCATGGCCCGGTACTTTTTGGTCCAAAACTCGCCGAGGCAGGGGTTTCCGAGCGATTCAAAGGCCGTGGGCAGGAGGTGGACAAAGGCCGTGGCGATGAGGACGCCGGTGCCGAAGTGGCGGACGGCGAAGAAGAAGCGCCTCGGGATGCGGAGGCCGGGGAACTTGGCGGCTATGATGGGGAAGCAACAGCCCATGGACGAGACGAACCAGATGATGAGCAGGGCGCCGACGTGGAGCGGCGTGTCGTACTCGGCATGGTCGACACCGCCGGTCGCACAGCTGGCCCGCCTGCTCAGGACGGCTCGAGGCAGATGGAGCTGTAGGGAGACGGGGGACGTGGCATCGAGGTCGGCCATGGCCGTGATGTTAGCAACAGCGGCAGCGGTAACTGGTCCGAGACGCGGGAAGAGAGACCGGTTGGCGAGCGAAGAAAGAAGGTAGGACGAGAAGAGAACCGAGAAAATCCAGGTGGTCCAGCTCCAGAGGCGCGCCGGGCACCACCCGGAGTGGATAGGGGGGAGACGGAAGTGGCCATGACCACCAGCAGCCGCCTGGAGAGGCGAGGACAGTCCTGGATGGCCAATCAGTGACTGACTGGTTGCTGAGGGCAAGACTGGTTGCTGAGGGCAAGGCCTGCAAGCAAATACATACTGTTGAACCATGGTCCCGCACCCGGAGCCGCGGCCTCGGACCAGACCCGGCGCAACCCTTGGCCTGCCCCGTCATCGGAGGAGGCACCGGGCCCGAGCGGCGAGCACGCGCCACCGCCGCCGGCATCGTCCTGGTCGGCAGCGACGTACTGGCGCTTGTTGGAGATGCCGTTGAGGTCCTGGCGGGTGGTTTGGTCGGCGGCCAGGGCGGGCGGGCTCTGGTTCCAGGCGAGGTGGCGGAACGTGACCTTGTCTGCCTTGTCGAGGCATATCATGGTGACTGTTGCCGCGGTGTTGTAGCCTCAAAAAAGCAAGGCGTAAGACGGCGATTCGTTGTTGCTGTTGGTGAGAGGCAACAGACCGGGGAACAACAGAAGGAACAGAGAGATGGGAAAGGTGCCAAGACGGCGAAGGATCAAGGAAGAGAGGCGCAGCAGATTAATGGAGTCTCATGGCGAGAGAAGAAGAAGAAGGGCAGAAGAAGGGCAGCAAGCACAAGGTCGAGGCCAAGGGGGGATCGTGATTTGTTGAGGCCATTTCCATTAGCCATTAGGCGATCCCTCAGGGTTCAAGTCTCGAGTACTTTGGGCAGCGGGAATATCCCGTGCAGGGTACACGCACGTGCAGCGCAAAAGGTAGTGGCCACCCGGGTTCTCTGCTTGGTGGGGGGCCCAGGGGGAGACGTACAGATACCTGTCTGGTTCCCTTTTGTTTTCTTTTTTGGGGAGGCGCTTCTGGGCAGCGGTGCAGTTTTCGTGATGGCTTGCAGCTGTGACGCGCATATGTACGAGTACGAGCTCACCGGCTTGCTGCCGAGTTTTTCTTCACTGAATTTTCTTGGGTGCTGACAAGGCGCATGACAACTGATGAAACACCGTGGCGACAGGTAAAAGCTCGTCAGCGCCGTCGCATATTCTCATGGCCCCCGCTGGCTGCTCCTTAGCTCCTCTCATTGGCTGCTCCTCAGACGCACCGAGACTCTGTCTGTGCCGATCGCCTTGCTCATTGCGACTTGTAGACTGAAGACTGCGTGCGGGTCGAAAGAGTCTGCCATCTCTACGGACATGCTCGGAACCTATCCTCCAGTAACGAGGTGGATAGATGCGGGGAAAGAGAACAGGCAGGTCGCCGTTGCCATGGTCAGCCGCGAGGGTCGGGTTTTGCGAAAGTCACGTCTGCCCGCTCACTCGATGTTGAACTCCATTTTGACAATGTCGACTCGCAGTGCGCAGTCTTGCGACGTCAATCTCCGGGATCGGCAGCCGTTTCTCCGCGAGGCCTCGTTCCACGTGGTGCTCCGTGCCTTTCCAGCCACTCTCTACCGCCACCTGCTTCCCAAGCCACAGCAACTTCCTCTCCCTCGCCCGCAAAGGAGCAAAGGACTGACGGCCCGATGACCGCTCCGGTCCCGCCCCACTACGGCAAACTATGTACGTACCAGTTCATGACACGTCAATTAAGCGGGACGGGGGGTCCCGCAGAAAAATGGATCCTTTTTATGCGAACAGATATTCGCAACTGTGCGACTCAAACTCAAAGGCAAAGGAAATGAATGCAGTTATCGTGAGGGGTAAGGAGAGGAGGGATTTACCATCCACAACACACATCAATCCAATCAATTAAATCACACAGGGCAGTGGTTCCTACGTGATTGTACCTGAACGCGTCAAGTGGACGCTGAACCCGAACTGGGCCGTACATCTACGCTATTTAGCAGCATCAACTCTGCAAATCCGTCGAGATGGCATTCGGCACTCTCTTCACCACCGCGGTTCGTCTCCTCTCCTCCATGGCATGCATTGCCTCTCCTTTCCTTGTCCAGCTAACTCCCCGCCTCCTCGCGTATAGCAAAACTCCCGCTCCATCGCCATCAAGGCGGTTGCCAAGGCCAACAACCTTGAGCTTGACATTATTCTCGCCGATCTCACCAACCCTAGCATCGAGCACCTCAAGGTCAACGAGCTCGGCAAGATTCCCACCTTTGTCGGCGAGGACGGCTTTGTCTTGTCGGAGTGCATTGCTCTAGCCATCTACGGTTCGTCGACCGCCACTTTTCTTGCCCGTGCTCTCCAGCGATTCCTCAAAGCACTTCTCTGTGCGGGCTCTGAGCCTCTTTCGGCTTGTGATGATTCGGCATCAATTAGACAGTTATGCCTGTCTGAAAAGAAACCTTCAAGTTTGTTTTGTGTTGATAATGCCCAACTTCACTTTACCTCTCTTGCTTTGCTACTGTTTGTCTTGTGGAGTCATGCATGTTGCTGACCTTCAATAGTCACCTCTCAGAACGAAAATACCACTCTCCTCGGAAAGACCAAGCAGGAGTAAGACTCCTGCCAGCCACTCGAACCCTACAATGAACTTCTGATCTGACACCACACAACAGCCACGCCTCCATCCTAAAGTGGATGTCTTACTTCAACTCCGAGGTCATCGTCCCCATAGGCAGCTGGTTCCGTCCTCTCGTCGGCAAGGTCCCGTACAATAAGCAGTCCGTCGAGGACCATTCCAAGGCTACTATGAAGGCTATCAAGGTCGTTGAGGAGCACCTCGAGCACCACACGTTCCTCGTCGGCGAGCGCATCACCCTAGCTGATCTCTTCTGTGCCGGCCTCCTATTCCGCGGCTTCCAGAACTTCTTCGGCAAGCAGTGGCGCTCGCAGTACCCCAACGTCACGCGCTGGTACGACACAATCATCAACCAGCCCATGTACTCTGCTGTCGCTCCCAAGCAGGAGTACCTCGAGAAGCCCGCTCTGACCAACGTGGCCCCCAAGAGGCCCGAGGCCCCCAAGCCCACGCCCCTGCCCGCAAGTGAGCGTCACTGTTAATGAGTTGAGATGAGGGAAACAAGTATAAAAAATGATTTACATGTCTATGGAAGGGAAAACGAGTCTAAAAGGAAAACAAAAGTTCCGCCTGAAACAAAACTCCAATCCGGTGAATCGCCCCTTTCAAGGCGTCTTGAGTTCTCGTCGTCTTCCGCAATGGAAGGTATTGTTCCAAGATTGGTCGAGTAAAGTTACTCCTTCTCGGGAATGACGACGCCCCAGGGGTGCTCGGTGCGGCCGTACATGATGTCGCCGACCCAGGTCTTGAGCTTGTTGGTGATGTCGCCAGCCTGGCCCTCGGAGCCCATGGGGATGTTGATGTCCTTGCCGCGGTGGTGGATCTGGGAGACGGGGCAGACAAAGTACTAAAAGTAGATGGTCAGCGTACAGCACCATTTCAAGGAGGAATACGCACACCAGTGCCAGCGGCGAAGGACTCGAGGATGCGGCCCTCGGCATCGGCCTCTACCAACTCGTCGATGGTGTACTTGCGCTCCGTAACCTCAATGTCACCAGCCAGTTTCTCGCGGACAAGTTCAAGGCAGCTGCGGCGGGTAACACCGTCAAGGATGAGCTTGTCGTCCAGAGGGGCGGTAATCAGCTCCTTGTTGCCGTCCTTGCGCTTCCAGACGATGAAGAAGTTGCTGGCACCAGCCTCGGTGCATTCGCCCTTGTCGCCGTACAGCCACAGAACCTGGTGGAAGCCTCGGCTGCGAGCGTCCTGGGTGGCCGTCAGCGAAGGGCCGTAGTTGGCACCGACCTTGGCGTAGCCGAAGCCGCCGACCCAAGCGCGAACCATGTCCTCGGGGGAAGTGTGCAGGCGCATGCCGCCAGGAGGGCTGTCTAGGCGGGGCAGGAGGGCGACGATGACGTAGAGCATGGCCTCCTTGGGGGCCTGGACACCGAGCTGACACTGCGTGCCGATCAGGGTAGGGCGGATGTAGAGGTAGCCCCCGGCGCGGTGCTTAGGCAGCCAGCGGGAGGCTTCGACGCCCAACAGAGCAATGATGAGCTTCTGCATCTCGCCAGCGTTAAAGGTAGGCAGGCAGATGCGGCCGGCAGACATGTTGAAGCGTGCACAATTGCGGTCGGGGCGGAAGATACGCAGCTTGCCGTCGTAGCCGCGGTAGGCCTTGAGACCCTCGAAGCACTCGGTGGCGTAGTGCAGGACGGAGGCGGTGGGCATGAGGCTCAGGGGGCCGTAGGGCTTGAGCTCGGGCGTCCCCCAGCCCGTGGCGGCCTTCCAGGTGGCGGTGATCATGTGGTCGGTGCAGATGGTCTCATCGCCGGCGCTGGCGGTGGCCTCGTCGGGGATGACGCGCGGGTTGGTGGTGAGGGTATAGGTGAGCTTGGAGGCGTCGAGGTCGGCGGCTGTGCCGTTGGCGGCGGCGGTTGTGCCGTTGGCGGCGACATGCTTGCGGTGGATGGGGAGGTTGGTGTGCTGGTGGAGGATGGCGGAGGGAGACATTTCTGGGTGGGGAGGTGAGGGGTGGTGAGGGGTGGTGAGGGGTGGTGAGCCGAGGTGAGAGGAAGGTGAGGAGGTGAGGGGAGGTGAGCAGGTGAGGAGAGGTGAGCCAAAGTGAAGCAACCGGGAGAAACGGACAGCGAAATTCGCTCCACAATGTTCACAATGGAATCAAAGACCAATCTCAAGGAATAAAATAACTCAAAGTACGGAGAGGGCGGGCTACCACGGGGAGGATCCTCACAACAGCCCGGACTCCTTACAAAGCGGCAGAGTACTACGACAACCAGCAGGGACCTGCAGTACGACAATGACAATCTGCAGATGCGCTGCCAGCTCAGCTTTCCATAATCTAGACCATTGTCTAAATGTCACTAGGCACGCAGTAAAAAGAAACACGGCAACTCCGCCCATGTTGTTGGGACCTAAGTGCCTTTGTCACTTACATGTACGTCAGATAACCTCGCAACTCGCTTGACAAAACATGTCGTCTCCGAACCTTTTTCATTAGTGAAAGAGGAAACGTCCGTACCTCAGGCCCTATCCAACCTCGAATACAGTTTGTGCTGCTTCATGAACGAGACGCTGACCAGAGCCAGCACAGCCCAGCAGAGCATCATCAGCCACACGCGTCCAAAGGCCTCCATGAACGAGGCCATGACGCCCTTCCACCAGCCGTCTGGAAGATGCTTCAGTTCTTCCAGCCCATCGAGAATGCGACGAATCTCTCCGGGGCCGCCCGGTTCGTCCCCGTATCGCGCCCACAGTCTCTCTTTGAGGGTATTCTGATAGACGGCAGATGCCACGGTTATGCCAAGCGTGCCGCCGACACTCCGAGCCATGACTCCAACGAGCATCAGCGTCATAGAGGTGATAAGGGGGTGTCGGGACTTACAGGTGACTGATGTGACCACTGCTTGCTGCGAGTGATCTACTGCAGCTATGCATGCGACTTGTGCAGTCGTCAACACTGCGCTGTAACCCCCCCCAACGACAAACAAGGCGAGGCCACTCAACCAAGCCGGGCTGTGCTCGTTTTGGAGCGTGAACAAGATGGAACCCGTAATCAGAGTCAAGTTTCCCAAGATGCCCAGTCTCATGTACTTGCCGGTCAACCCCATGGCGTATCCCGTCCCGAGGGCACCAACCGACGCACCCAGCGGCGAGGGCAGAAGCTTCAGCCCGGCAGTGGTGGTAGAGTCGCCAAGCACCTGAAGGTAGAGAGGCACGTAAAACGTGGCTGTCATGGCAAGCATGGTGATGAGGAGACTGGCGAAGCAGGCGGCGAGGACGGTGCGGTCCCGCAAAAGGCTCACGGGGATGATGGGCTGCGGCACCGTCCCTTCCCACCAGATAAAGCCCATAAATAGAATGACGGAAAGGGGGAGCGTCGTGAGCGGTAGCGGATGTTTCCATGGGACCAAGGTGCCGCCTGTGCTGAGACCTAGGAGCAGCAGTATCAGGGATGAGGAAGAGAAGAAGACACCAAGGAAGTCGATTCGTGCGAGGTACGTCTTGTCGGACTGCTTGGCCGGCACCTTGACAAGGACCCAAACGGCCAGAGCCGATATCAAGGCCGGCGGAACCTGGATCAGGAAGGCGAGCCTCCAACCTTTGCCCGTGTAGTCGTTGAGCAAGCCCCCGACGACGGCGCCGAGCATGGCGCCGGAGCCGTACCACAAGTTTCCAATGCCTTGAATCAGGCCTCGCCGGCGAAGCGGGATCAAGTCGGAGCCCAGAAATGTAGCGATGCTCATCATTCCACCCCCGCCAATGCCCGCGATGACACGTCCCAGGATCATAGCATACTGATTCGTCGCCAGGCCGCAGATGAGGTTTCCGACGGCGAACAAGATGTTGCTCACAGCCAGGCCAGGGCCTCGTCCGAATATGTCCGTTAGTCGCCCGGCGATAGGTTGACAGGCTGCGTTGGAGATGAGATATGCCGCGGCGAGCCACGAGAGCAAGCTGAGCGACCTAAACTCGCTTGATATTGGGGCCGAGAGAGTTGCGATGATGGTCGAGTCGAGGGCCCCTAGGAAGACACCGAACCATGCGGTACCCATGACGAGTACCAGTCTCGTGAATGGCAGTTCTCGGGCGATGATGGTTCTCTCATCTTGCTGGACATTGGTGTCGGCGACTGGCGGGTGCAGCAGCGGTGTCCGCTCGGCGGTGACACCCGGCACCGAGCTTCCTGCCCTATCCTCACTCGACATCGTCTCGATTTCTGGACCGAATAGAGAGGTCACCGTTGCATGGTTCATATGAGCGAATACTCTGGGTTGACGGCCTTATACCTATAACACCCGATGGCGGTGGTAGAGGTGGGCTCCGCGCATATGGCTGTATCACTCAACCATCGGAACACAGTATACTCATGTTTTGGTCGTTTTCGGCATAGGGGTGTCCAAAACAAAGGGTAGTACTGCGAATACACAGCCAGGCAGACTTGGAATCGCCTTGTTTGACCACAACCGATGGTGTTCCATCTCATGGTTCTACGCCTGCACTGCACTACTGCCGTGGTAAACGTTGACTAGATCAACTCAGCGACCCCGGAGCTAAAACCAGTAGCCATGCTTCATTGCAACTAGTAGTCCAGGATAGATGCATAGAAAGATAACAAGTTAGGATCGGACATGTTCCCAACAAAACCATCACCTGCATTCTGTCCGTCAACCGATGAATCACTACAGCATGCCTGATGTATTCTGTCCATCAACGAATCACTATTCATGCGGCTCGCCCGACTCGTGACGTCAAGAGGCAGCCATACCGAGACCCTCCCACCCGCGTCAGTTCCACACAAACTTCCAACAGCTACAGGTCTCAGCGCCACTGGAAACTGTTCCGGTTGACACGTGTAGTTCTGCAGCTGCAACGCAACCCCTCCCATAAAACGAGTATAGCGGATCCTAGATGGGACCGGATATATATCATACAACGCCCACGCCGTCATCATGGGGTAACCGTTCGTATCCCAAGCCTCTGCCATGGAACAATTCCGAGCCCTCTCACTCTTCCAGCCTCCAAACTTTGTCGCGGCCATCGACCCCCGTCACGATGGGGAGCGGCCGAAGCACCTGTTTGGTACCGTGCTGTCAATTCCACACACCCAAGGTGCCCGAGTCGCGGCCGTGCTCGGCTTTGATTTTGTCTTTGTCGACACTTTGCACACGTAAGTCGTGTCTTCTCCGTCTCTAATACAGAGTGTCTGATGCACCACCAGAGCAACCAATGCAGAGAATCTCGTGGCCATCATACAGACCATCAACTTTGCAAGCGAGGGCAAGACTTGCACGCTTGTTCGCGTCCCGGGCCCCGACTCGGATTTGTTGACTTATGCTTTGGATGCGGGTAAGTCTGACTGTTTTCCATGGACATGTAAAGCAAGCTATAAAGCAAGCTGACTTGACAAGGCGCGGCTGGCGTCATCTTCCCGCTGGTCGAAACGGCCGCCCAGGCAAGCGCGGCAGTGCAAAAGGTGCGGTACGCGTACAGCGGCGGAACTCGATCTCTATCGCCCGTGGCCTTGCTGGACGGCATCACAAATACTGCGCCAGCTGGCTGGACGGCAGAGACAATCGCCGACAGGAATATCGCCGTCATCTGCCAGATCGAAAGCGTGGTAAGAATCGTCTCTGGCAAGCGGACCGTAAAGTCACTCACCAGACCGGACAGCTCGGAGTCGAGAATGCCAATGCCATTGCAAAGACGCCCGGGGTCAACGCCATCATGCTTGGGTCTGGGGACCTCCGCGCCTCGCTTGGCCTGCCGCTCCGGAACCCTCCCGGGCGAGGCGAAGATGCGAGATTTTACGCCGAAGTCGCCAAGCTGGTGGCCGCGGCCAAGAGCCACGGAATGCCGCTCATGATTCCCGCCTTCAGGACCGATCCAGACACCGTGGAGTGGCTGCGGGACTTTAAGTTGATTATAACCAGTGCCGATGTTTTGAGCGTGGTGAAATCCCATCGACAGGAACTCGCTGGGATGAAAGAGGCGCTCGGTCAAAACGGTCATCAAAACGGTCGTCACAACGGTAACAACGGCAATCACAACGGCAATCACAACGGTAACGGTAATAACGGTAACAATGGTAACAACGGTAACAACGGCAATCACAACGGCAATCACAACGGTAGCAACGGTAACCACGATACGAGGTAGCCTCTCTGAACGTATTGGACTCTATGGACAACGGGTCAATGTCAACGATTGTAATACTATAGTTTAGCACAAAAAGCCTTGGCATTGTCTGTTGGGCGGCATTCTATTCCATACAACGTCGGTTCCACCTTGCCTTGACCATAAATTCAACACCATGTCAACACCAATTCTATCCCCTACGCTGCAGCTGGAAATATTTAAACTCCTCTCGCGCCTCGCCGAGTGTCGCCCCGCCAACGATGCTCTCTCTAATGTCGGCCTCGCACTCCTCAATCCACCGTGCGAGTTCGGCCACCTCACGGGCTCGATTTCGCGGAACAACAACCACGCCGTTTGCGTCTGCAACGACAATGTCGCGAGGCTGCACACGCACCCTTCCGACGCCGATTGACTCGTTGACGCCTCCCACCCGGACCCGATCCTTGCCCGTTCGCATCCAGCGTCCAACGGTGAAGAGGGGGTAGTCGTCGGTGAGGGCGCGGTTCACGTCACGGCACACGCCGTCGATGACGGTCCCGGCAATGCCTCGCAGGCCGGCGTACTGGGTCATGATGTCGCCCCAGACGGTGCAGTCTGTGCGACCGCCGTTGTCGATGACCACGACATCGCCCGTGGCAACTTGGTCGATGAAGTTGTCGACACCTCCTGCCGATCCGCAAGCCGGTACGTAACGTACGGTAAAGGCCGGCCCGATGGTGACCGTTGAGTAATCGGTCAGAGGCATGATGTTGTGCGCCTGTCCAAGTATGCCGAGTTTGTCGAGCGCGTCGGAGACGCCAGCGGTGCCTGAACCGGCGAACAGCGCCACCAACTCTTGATCCTCGGCACTGGCTTTGGGGGGTTGCGTGGAGGATTCGGCACCGGCGTTCCTCGGGGCTGTCGGCGACTGTGTTGCCTCCATGACCTCGGACGCGAGGCGACCGGCTCCAACCGCCTGGGCCACGAGGGTCTGACGACGGTTGAGGCGCTCGCCAACTTCCAAGACTCGCTCGATCCGCTCCGCAGGGACGAAGACGGTCCCGGAGCCATCGGCAATGACATAGTCGTTTTGGCAGACCACGACGCCTCGCACCTGCAGCACCTGCAGCGGCGTGCCGGAACAGACTTGGGCTACTTGGCCGCGCTCACTGGTCGTGGTCACGCCGCGGCCGTAAACCGGATAGCCGGCGTCACGGCTGTCCTTGTTGTCTCGACACATGCCGTCGATGATGGCTCCTCGGATGCGCTTCGCTTTCCAGGCATTGTCGATGCCATGGTCCCAGCATGAGACGCCGTCTATGCCGCCGGATACGACGAGAATGCCATCTGTCGTTGCCTCATCCATCGGGGTGAGTGGATGGGTTGGGGGAACAGCATCAGGATTGAGGCCTACTTTCACCGTTCTGGCGCGTCCGACAATCTTGGGGCAGTCCCACAGTGGTAGTAGGCCATACACGGCTCCTTTGAAGCCGAGAAGATCCAAGGCATCGGACACCGTATTGGAGTCGAGCACCAAAAGTCGGTCCAAAAAACTCATCGTGTTGTGGTAGTCGTTGTAATGTTGTCAACGTAGAGGCACGGGCAAAAAGCATTAAATGAGAGAACCGCAGGACTCGTACATGGGGAGAGAGATATACTCCCTCTGCCCCTAGGGTCTATCTAACCAGCTATGCATCTAGACGGAAGTGTCGGTACATTCTTCGCTGACGTGGTGGAAGCTTGGCCTCGGAGAGATGACTGGTCATTATTGTGTGTGTTTGATGGCTCCTTTCTCCTCCGTTTCCACTGGCCAGTCAGGAATGGTCCGAGAAACTGGTCCCGGAGGAAGCGTCGGATGTTCCTCATATCGGGCCTGCTAAAGAGTACTTCGTAGCCGGTGTATATTCGTATCTCCACCAGACTAACTCGTGGATGGCCAGACTTTCCCTCCCTCAACTTCACTTATAGGTAGATGCCGTCTACCCGTCGGTAACGCCACCACAGCCAACTAACGGCGGTGGCTTGGCCGGTTGTTTAGCGCGAGACATTACACAAGACGACTGGCCCTCTCATAAGCCCTTTAACGCCGAGGGCTAGCTAGTGTCGATAGCGTCGCGGGCCGAGATGCGGTGCCGGTACGCCTTCACGAACCACAAGCGGACGGACAAGATGCACCGCGTCTTCCTAGGCCACAGCATAGTGCCGTACTCGGCGTGGTGCGACGTTATGGAGGCGGCGGTGCGGAACACTCTCTTGGTTTGCCCCGACGTGAGAGATGACTGGTCATGATTGTTGATGGCTCCTTTCTCCTCCGTTTCCACTGGCCAGTCAATGGTCCGAGAAACTGGTCCCGGAGGGAGCGTCGGATGTTCCTCATATCGGGCCTGCTAAAGAGACTCTCTTGGTTTGCCCCGACATGAGTACCCCTATCACCGTGCAAGTCGGAGGTTCTTTAATTTTCGTAACTCGTACTGCTTTCCTTTACCCCGCCAAAGGAGCATCGGCCCTAGCTCACGTGACAGCTGACGCCGTGAGCTTCTCGGCAACGTACTGGAAATACCCTTCCGGATCAGCCTTCTTGTTGGGAATCGTCTTGCGGTTGACGACCTCGGCGAACGTGCAGAAAAATTTGGGGATTTTGATGTCTTGCTGAGTTTGCAAATAGCAATACTCATTTCGATAGCTCCTTTCTTCTCCGTTTCCACTGGCGAAACTGGTTGCGGAGGGAGCGTCGGATGTTCCCCATCTCGGGCCAGCTGAAAATGCTTTCTTGGTTTGCCCAGACATGAGTACACTGCCGTCTCGTTAGTGTCTCATCGCGGTACGTTAGGGACGGGCCGCATACCGGGAAGCAACGTGGACGCTTGGTTCTAACAAGCGCCATGCCAGGTGGCCGCATGGCAGGCGGCGCATGTTTGTCGCATGTTTGTCGGTCCCTTGGAGGCCCTCTGCCGTCGGGTTGTACCCGTGGACTTGAATGTACGCCTTGGCCGCCAGGACGCCAGCTTCGACGACCTATGCCTGTTAGTGAGTCGAGTGTGAGCGGTATTTGCAGGGAAGACTTACGGGACTGCACGGTCCACGCCAAACGTGTGACTCGTGCGAAGACGGATCCACGCCTTGCCCTCGGATCCAGAATATCCTCGAGAGCTCATTGGTCGCGCGAAGACAAGTGACCATGGCAAGTTGCTCGTCAGATACTGAGCCGCTAAGAATAGTTAGCAATAGAACGATATTCAAGGTTTAGAGGGGTCTAGATATACCGGTGAAAGTTTGCGTGATAGCGTTCTCGGCCGCTTCTTGAAGGGCCGCCAGGGCTTGGGCCTGGACGCGGAAGTTCGCTGGCCCGGTGATGTGATGTCATAGAGGCGAAGCATGCGCGCGGCCGACGCACGCAGCACAGGGCACGTCGCGCCGCTCGCATGGTGGCGCCCCAAGTCACCGCACGCGTGCTCGGCGATGCCGGCGTATGCTGCGGGCTGGGGGACGTTCGGATTCCTCGTCGTCATCCGAGAGTTCCGGAGACGACTCGTCTTCCCGCCGCACAAATCCGCCATTTCCTGCTCGCAGGACACCAGGCGCTTAGCTCCTCTGACGCCATGGCGGCAACGTGTCAGCGCCCGGCGTGGACGAGGGAGAAAGAACCCTGTTCGGTTTTCGGCACCATAGCGCACGCATGTGAGGCGGGCGTGTCGACGCGTCGCGGGGGAGGTCCGATGGAGGGAGGCGCTGAAACCAAGAGTCGGGCGTGTAGCTCGTATGTACAACTCTTTCGTCTTTCCAAGTCCCATCTAACGGGAGCTGCCCCGCTACTATTTTTTGTTCGTAGCGCTCGCTATCTCCGCCGTTTGAAATGCCATTGTGGCGTGGTGGCACCCGGGGGTCTGGCTCGTACTTCCCCTTGACCCTCATCATGTCGTGTACTTCGTAGGTCAGCCCTAGTTCGCATTCTCGATGATTAGCATAAGCTTAATAGAGCATCGAGTGAGATGTTTGCTAAATTGGCAAGACGAACCTGCACAGCATCATGGTAGCCATGATCCCCTCCCTCCGTCGCAACTCCTTGGCCACTTGGACCCCCAGTCCCACGAGCGCCACCTGTCTTTGGTGCGCGATTCCGCTGTTCCCATAAAAGAAGAAAAGTAGTGGTGCTATGTCGTAGTGTATCCATGGTAGGTAGGTAATGCGCGTGCCTACTATGTGTGCCGCCTTGAATGCAAACGTTCCATGCCACCCATTAGGGCCCTTGATGTAGCGTTTGCCATGTTTCGTCGAGTCATGGAGGCCTTGCGCTAGATCATGATTGCCTGATATGCAAACCGGAGAAGGATTTGCCGTTGGCAGGGCGGTGGAGCAGTGCTCCATGGAGGGCCGAGAATGGGCCGAGGATAATCCTTCAAATCTCCCTCTTTTCCCTCGTAATCTTATCCGACCGAAATTTTCTTCCTCCATATTTTTCCTACTTCTTCAACGCATCCTCCCTCACACTCGCAATCATGCCTGTCGATGCTTCTTTCCTAAAGGGCCCGATCTTGGGGCCCAAGGAAGGTGTCGAGGAAGTAGTTCAAGTGCTTCCGACCCTTTGCGTCCGACTTGACGAAGCTTGGTGCCCGGCTCGGGATCTCAGGACGAATTGCGACTTCGACATAACTTGGGAAGCCTTGGTGTCCAATGTTATGACCACCACGGACGAACGTCACCAAACAACTGTTGACCTATTATAAACCACGAATCAGCAGGCGACTAAGTCTTGAAGGATCAAATGGATCGTCACCACAAAATATTCGAGGCGGCGTGGGAAAATCGGCGTGCGACGATTCCAGGATAGAAGGACGCTTGACGAAAAATGCTCGGGTTTTAGGGAGCCCATGATGATCATCGCCATCCACGCCACCCTGAGCCCCATGAGCCTCCAGATCGACTACGGCAACCGCCTTTCTCGCCGCATTGGCCACAGCATGTCGGAAGACGCCCCGAGGTTGGACATGACGGCCGCGCCGGCGAGCGCATCGCCGCCATCTTCATCACGACCCCCAGCATCCGTGGCTGGCGCATCCGATCTGCAAGTCTGTTCGAATGTCAGTACCCAAGCCTTTAAATGGGCGCAATTTGTCATGGTCTTGATGAAGGAGCTTCGTTAAGACGACCCCGAGAGTGTCGGCGAGCGCATCGCCGCCATCTTCATCACGACCCCCAGCATCCGTGGCTGGCGCATCCGATCTGCAAGTCTGTTCGAATGTCAGTACCCAAGCCTTTAAATGGGCGCAATTCGTCATGGTCTTGATGAAGGAGCTTCGTTTAGACGACCCCGAGAGTGTCGGCTTACCTGTAACCTGATGTTTGCACCTCCCTGATGTTGAACGAGTCGAACGCCTCGTCGATGTCGAACCTGTGCCCACTTCAAGAAGCTTAAACTCGAAAAGAAAAACGTCGAGGCGGCCAAGATCGTGTATGACTGCAGCACAAGAATTCCCTTCGGTCCATCCGCTAACCATGGCACAGCGCCACCTTTCACGGGGGCGACGGCAACAGAAAAGAACACCTCACTGTCGCTTTTAGCGACAAAACCGGCAACGTGGTGAGCGTACACCATGTGCGCGGACCGCGAGACGTGAAGCCCTTGAAGTGGAAGCCGACGAAGAAGAAGCAAAAGCCGACCAAGAATCAGCCAAAGAAGTGACATCACACCAGTCATCTCTTCGAGCACGAATCAGCTCTAGGCGGAATCATCCTACCTCCTCGCGAGAGCACGTCACGGTCGCATTCAGCGATAACGTAGGCAACGTGGTCAGCGTTCACCATGTGCGTGGGCCACGGGAGGTAAAGCCGTTCAAGCGGCCGAAGAAGCAGCAGCCAAAGCCGGCCGAGCAGCCAAAGAAGTGATGCATCACCAAAGAAGTAAGGTGACCCGACCCGGGATGCTATAATATGGCTTCTTTGCCGCATCGGAACAGAGCTGTCGCATTGGAACGGAGCTAGAATAACGCGGTGGATGGGGCCTGGTGTACGAATACATACATACATACGTCCCGCGCAAATTCCTCAACGACCAACGAGAAGCATAACGTCCCGCGAGGAGGCGACCGTGGTACTAGGCCAGTCCCCATTTTCCTCGGCATTACGAAGATCAGCCCGAGAGGCAATCCATCCCCATTCGCCTCCTCCTAATGAACCAACCAACCAACCAACCTCCTCCTACCAATCTACATGACTGGGTTGAACAACTCGTTGTTGAATGCGTTCCAATCCCACGGTTGACCGATGTTTTGCTTGTAAAACTCCTTGTCCGTCTGCCCCCACCGCGGATTGCTAAGATGCACGTTGCCTGCGCCACGTTAGACGCTGCAATCAAGGGGAAAGAGGGGAGCTTGCCTTGTTTGGCGTAGTTGCAGACCGTATACGAGGCCAGGGTGTTTTCCCCGACGGTGATAGTCCCGCCTTGCTTGCCCCGGATGGGCTTGCAGACCGACACGGCGCAGCCGACCTGGGTGGTTTCCTTCCAGATCATCTGCGTAAAGTGTCCGACCTGAGCCACGATTTTGGCCTTGTTGTCTCTCTTCTGCAGGTAGTCCACGACCCCCTCCGCTCTCGACCAGTCAACTTCGTAGGTGTTCCAATCCAGGAGGAAACGCTCCCACTCCCACCAGCCTCGGATGCTGTACGTGACCTGGCCCGGGACGTCGTAAAAGGGCTTCTTCTCCTCCTCGTTGGGGTCGCGATCCCGCCAGTTAGTACTTTGGAAAGCGATATTCTGGCCCCAGCCCTTCGAGTCGGAGTCGGGGGCGTGTCCGTGATCGTACACGCACTGGGCGGACCACTTGCGAGCATCTTCGGCCAGCTCCTCGTTCCAGCTCAGGCCGCCCGTGTCTTGGTGCTTGCCACGCACGTAGTTGTGCCAGTCGACGAAGAGCCCCTTGAACGCCTCGTAGTCCCCGTGGGGGCTGCCCGGAAAGGTGAGCACCTCCCCCGGGCCTCCCCACCCGCCGCCCGAGGACTGGCTGCCCTGGTCGGTGTGTCTGTTGTTCCCGGAGTCGGGTTGTTGGTGGCCCTGATCTCTCCCGTTTCCGCCATCGCGGTTGCCATTGTAGTCATTCTGTCCTCTAGCGGCACCTTGACGGTCCTGATTGTCCCACTCGTTCTGAGCTCCCTGGTCCTGAGGCTGATGTCGGCCCTGACCATTCCTCCACCAACCCCCCGCGTCAGAGTTGTGGTTTTTCCAAGAGTCCGACCCAGGCCACGTGTGAATGTTCCAGCGTTTCACGTGGCCCAACTCGTTCTCGCCAGCCGGGCTCTTGGGAAGGGCCGCGGCGAGAGGGAGGGCTGGAAGGAGTGGTGCAAGACGCATCGTCTATGTCTATGATGTTTGTAGAGGGCGCGTGTCGACGATGTCAAGCGAGTCAAAGTCAGTCAAAGGCAAAAGAACTGAATGAGTGTGGTTGCGGGTTTGGCAAGAAACGAAAATACGACAAGCAGAAGAAGAAGCTCCTTTAAAAGAAAACCATTGTCCATCATCAGCTCCTTTTCGTGAGTCCATGGCTGCTCACATGGGGAGCTTAAGATTTCACAATCCACATGTACCCACGGCTTCGACCCTGCAATCTATCCTCCATCTTGCCGTGTGCTCCAGGCATGTAGGGATTCGTGTGGGGAGCTGTGCCATGTTTTCGACATCAGCATTGGCTCCTGAGCCAACTACCTGTACGAAGCAGGCCAGCGTCTACCTCGAGGCGGCGTCCGTGCCGTCCTGGAGACTGTGGGTTCCATGCGAGACACGCGAGTCAGAGTCTCGATTGTTGGCGCCCATTGTATCCTGGTGAGCAAGATTCGTGCCTGGAAAACGTAATCGCATAGTCAGCTGAAATGACGGCACTGTTGCAAACAAGGAACCAACGACTTCATCGAGGATGAATAAAAAAAAGCAAGCGGCTGTAAGATGGCAGGGGGCCGACATGAAACGAGCCTAGAGCTGATTCTTGCTCGAAGAGACGACTGCCAGTTCATGTGTTTCAAAGCTGATGCGTGGCGCAATGTAAAGACCGGACAGGTCCTCCGCTCCGTTGCGCGCGCTGCTACTCGCCCATCCCATAGCTCCTCACCCGGCTGAAGAAGAATGGTTTTTCGTTCTTGGGCCCAAACTCGGCCCAGTCGTCCGTCAGCCTATTATAGCTGTGAAAGGCCCTCCATACGAGCTTGTTGTTGCGGGCGGCGCTCCCCGCGCTGCGCAGGGCCAGGTCCATGCGGTAGACGTACTCGGGGCCGACGCCCTCTGTCTCGATGCAGAGGGCGGCCTCACCGTCGTCTCTGCCGTCGCCGACCTTGTCGTTGCTGCCCTGCGGGGAGGAGCCTAGACGCCAGCGGCCGCGGTGGGCGAGGCGCATGGGCGCCAAGGGGACATGGTGATGGGCGTGGCTGTGATGGTGCGTGTGGTGGTTGGCGGGATCGTCGCGGTGGAAGCAGAGCAGGTCGCGGGTGAGGTGGTGGACGACGTCGGCGGGCTCCGAGGTGGTGAGCAGGCTGATGGCGGTGCCGTCGCGGAAGAAGCGCAGGTAGCGGTAGTAGGTGACGATGTGGACGGGGCTGCCGCCCCAGGTGGCCTGGTTGGTGGACATTTGGCCCGAGCGGACGTAGTTGACGGTGCTGATGTAGCAGCCGTTGAAGCGGATGCGCGGGCGCGAGCGGAACATGTCGCGCCACGAGGCATACATGCCCGGCACGAGCGCCATGGCCGCAGCCGCCACCCGCGCACTCTCGGCGGCCCTGCGAGATTCCGACGAGACGAGGCCGCCGTCGTCGTTGTCGAGCTCGCCCCACTCGACGGTGCGGTTGAAGCGGTAGTGCATGGCGGGAAAGCCGTGGTCCGGGGAGAGGGCGACGCGGCGCCAGATGCGCTGCTCGGTGGCCACGAGGTAGGCGAAGCGCTTGCAGATGAGGGCGGCGGCGGCAAATGCGCCTGGGTCGAGGGCGGCGAGGTCCGAAAGGATGTAAGCAAGGAGCTCCGAGGGGAGGGCGGCCATGGGACACGGCGGCGGGGGGGTTTGTTCGATTTCGGGAGCCGAGGGAACAATGGTGAGGTGGGAAAAGGAATCGATGAGGTCGGCGGTGGATTGGAATCGAGGAGTCGGGTCGTCTGTGGTGGCAGCGCCCTTTGTCGTCGTCGTGTTTTCATTACTAGGCTGCGCTGGGCTTGTTGATGATGGCGGCTTGGGCGGCACTGCGCATGATGGAATACTCGAGGACGCGGGAAAGTGCTTTTCGCGGTATCGCCTGTCGACGCCATGATCAAGCTGGAACACGGCGGCCAGCCATTATTAGCAAAGACGAGCTCGTCCAGTCTCGGGGTAGATCAGACAGACACATACACGGTATGCCTGGCGATATAGCTTCAAGCTCTCGCCCATGTTGCCCTGCGCCTCCTTCTCCATGGCCTCCTCGTAATGGTCGAGCGCCGAGACGAGCTTCCTCTCGGGCCGCGGGCGCTGCGAGCCATCAAGCGTGTATCCTGACGGGGCGGGCGGCTCGTCCAACACGCGCGCGCGCAGGTAATCGTCTTCGACGTCGTGGTCTGCGAGCCGTCTGTTTCTCGAGGAGGGGGAGATCGGCGGCACGGGTTGTTTCCTGGTGGTTTGGCAGGATGACGAGGCGGCGACGTGGGTGGGCTGGGCTTGGTGGGACGAGGAGGAGCCTCTGCAGGTGCGCAAGTCCGAGAGCCACTGCCTGCGAAAGGAGTCGAGTTCCGAGTCGAGGCTCGGCGCCTGTGTGGACATTGTTGAGTAGTGGGGGGAGTCCGCCGAGCGAGCACAGGCGGTGTCTCTTTCCGCGCGGACGGACCGGTGAGATTCGGCGTGCCCTTCAATCAGCAGATATGCCTGAGTTGCGTGATTCAAGCGGGCACGGAGGATGGATTCGACGGAAAAGGAGCGAGAGAGCGAGAGGATAAGGGATAAAAGCTCAGGACGAGTGGTGACGAAGTTGGATGAAGTGAGGTATGTATGTACTTGCACATGTAGTAGGTAGCTCGTACTCGTATTCGTACCGAGTCTAAATACCTATGGCTTACTTGCAGTACTAGTAGCCGGTAGTTATCCGATTCGCCGCACAAGAGGAACAACCCTCATCAGCGAGATGCTGAGTCTTGAACGAGAACGTGGCAACGAGAATATTTTGAGTAAATACCCACTCGCAATCACGGGAAAAAAAGCACGTTATATTGCAACCCAAAAAGATCCGTCCAAAAACGCCAGCGACAAAGCCCAAACGTCTCCGGGGCCATGCGGCATCTGGGAACCAGCGGCTGCTGATGAGGCCCCGACGCGTGACCGTCGTGCATCTTCTCCACCCCGCGAGCTTAGTCCAAGTCCATTTGTACCACCTCTTCCAACTCTTCCTCCACGCCGCCGTCGACCCGGACACGCACTCTCTTCTTTTCAACGCCAAACGCCCTGGTCTTGTTCTTGGCCGCCATGAGCTGCGCCTCGACCAGCTCGTCCACGTTCACGCCCTGCTCCTGGGCCAGCGCCTCGAGGCGCTTCTTCTCGCTGAAGCGCAAGCGCGGCAGCAGGTGCTTGTTCTTGGCGACGAGCTCGCGGGCCAAAGCCAGCTCGCGCTCGCGCTTGCCGGCCATGCGCCTCTTGTAGAAGACGCGCTCGCGGCGGCAGCGGATCTCGCTGATGCGCTGCATGGCGGCGAGCGTCTTCTGGACGAGTTCGCGGTTGTAGCGGATGGGTTCGTTGCACCGGGCGCCAAAGAGCAGGATGCTGTCGACCACCATCTCCTTGCCGGCGTTTCGGCGGTAGGCCTTTGTCCACTTGAGCTTGCGGGGATTGCGCTTCATCTTGAAGTTGCGGTGGCATTTTGAGCGGCAGAAGCGAAAGGACTTGGCTGCAGAGCAGAGGAGTCAGTATGAGAGGGAATGCTGAGAATAAAGATCTTCTACCATCGTTCCTCACAAAGGTGATGCCCTTGGACGGATACGCGGGGCGGCCGCAGAAGTAACAGGACTCGATCCTGAGAATCCGTCAGCACATACAGCTCCATCGAGCAGCGAGAAGCGAGGAACATCTACCGCATCTTGAACGGTCGAGGCGCAGCGCCACTGTATAACTCGAGGCAAGCTGGTGATGATGTTGGACTGACGGCCGGCCGGACAAAAATCTAATCGAAGCAACTTTTTTTGGCTTAGTCACTGCGTAAACCCCACTTCTGAACCCCCGCCCGGGATCTCGCTCCAAGCTTCCAAGCGTTTATCGATAAGGCAACGCCTCAAACCTCTTATCGGTGACTCTTGATCGCATGTTGGCTTACATTATCTCCGGCGACCCAGAAATTTCTCGGCGTTATCAATGACAAAGGCTAACTCCTCGCTTCATTCATGAGAAGCTCCAAGCTCCCGTGACTAGCGCTTCTTCCTCGAAACTCTGTCCTCTCCACTTCCTTCCGTCCGCCATCCCGGGCCAGTTGTCCAATCCAATCTCCATCTCATTCGACTCACAAGTCGTCTTTCCGGCAGCCCGGGGCTCGCTGCAAGCTCTTTGCGCCCTCGCCACCCTGCGAGCGATGTCTCGAGTGTGCGCGTCATGGCCTCCGTCCTTGACCACTCTAGCGCCCAGAATCACGACAGGTTAGAGTCGGAGCAGTTCATCATGTCCCCGTCGCCCGATGCCAAGGGCGATGCGGACGGTTCCGGGGGCGACATCACGGCGGCGCAAAAGATGATATCGGCCATGTCGGGAAGCCTGGTGACGTCGCTGCTCGGTGAGCCAGACTCTTGCATCCAAGAGACTGGCCTATTGCTAACTTGCCCCTTCAGTCACGCCTCTCGATGTTGTACGGGTCCGGTTACAATCGCAAAAGGCGCCCACCACCAACGTGGACTTCTCCAAGCTCGCCCTCACCACAAGCACACTGTCTCCCGCCAAGTTGGCGTCGGCCGAGCTTGGCGTCACGGCGTGCTGCCGCGAAGTCTTCTTTGCCGGCAACAACGCCGAGTTCTGCCTCGCCGCACCCCGCATCGGAGCTTCGGACCCGTCCACGACGGCCCCGGCCGATTGCGCCGTCCAGGAAGTGCGCAAGAAGACATACAGCTCCACCATTGATGGCTTGCGCAAGATTGCCCGTAACGAGGGCGTCACGACGCTGTGGAGGGGACTGTCTCCCACGCTGGTCATGACCATCCCGGCAAACATCATCTACTTTACTGGCTACGACTGGCTTCGGCACCACTCGAATAGCCCCTTTTCGAGGCTGTCGCCCGACTACGCCCCGCTGGTCTCGGGTTCGATTGCGCGCGTGCTGGCGGCGACGGCCGTTGGACCCATCGAGCTCGTGCGGACGCGAATGCAGGCTGCCTCGGGCACGTCAACCACCAATCACCTGATGGAGACGTTCCAGGGCATCAAGGAAATGGTCGGGGTTCACGGATACACCGCGCTATGGCGGGGGTTGACGTTGACGCTCTGGCGGGACGTGCCCTTCTCGGGGCTCTACTGGTGGGGATACGAGTCGATCCGAACGAGACTTGCACACATCCGCGAGTCGAGGCGGGCCACGTCAAACTCCTCCTCGCGGCCGGAGTCGCAGAACCGGGAGAATCACAGCGAGACGTTTGTCGACAGCTTCACCGCCGGGGCCATGTCCGGCGCATTCGCCTCCATCGTGACGACGCCCTTTGACGTGGGCAAGACTCGAACCCAGGTGTATCGCGATGCCCCCCGAGAGTCAAAGCCCGGAGCGGGCCCGGCGCAGGTGCCCGAGGAGCGAAATATCATGCGGCTGCTGTGGCACATCTTCAAGACGGAGGGCGTGCCTGGCCTGTGGAAAGGCTGGATCCCGCGCACGCTCAAGGTGGCTCCGGCCTGCGCCATCATGATCAGCAGCTACGAGGTGGGCAAGCGGGCTTTCCGGGGCGTCAATGAGCGGGCCAATGATAAAAAGAACGGCGTGGATGTGTAAAGTTGGCAACAGGGACGCCGGGAGGAGGCGGCCAAGCCTGCACCAATCGATTCGGCGTTTGAAAGGTCCAGGAGGCGAGTCTTCCATCACGGGGCTACGGAATTTTCACGTGTCTGCAAGGACAAACCCGAAAGGTTGGAGAGGATGCGATCATGTACGATACCTAGCGGCATGACCAACTTCGACTAGCATGAATGCCGCTTCTCTTCCGCCATCTGCTTACTCCCGAGTATCCGTACTCTTTGGAATGACAAGAGCAGGAGGGTGAAAAAAGGGCATTCTCATTTGCCGACACGTCTTGGCTTTACAAAACATCACATTTCTTCACATCACCACGATTTACCGCCCATTCGATTTCCAAAACCAAGAGACCCACGACCTACATGCTCGTTTCCCGCCCAATCCAAGCGCCGTTCAAAATAACGAGGCAAATGTAGTCGGATTCAAACGGTCAAGCCCGCACGAGAAATGCCTTTCTTATGACCAACGCTCAGATGCCAACACGCCGCCTGCCCAAGGAGATACGCAACCATTGGGAATGATGGCAAAGAAATGGAACTAGCCTCGAGAAAGGAAGAAATATATATATAGAAAAATGACAAGATCAAAGATCTGCCCGCGCCACGAGCCAATGACGAATCACTTGGCTCGTACCGAGGTCTGCGCGTATGTTTGTGCAAGCTTTCCAAGTGTGCACAAGGGCGTGGCACAATCTATACGCCTGGGTATCATCTGCGAGATCAAAATAATAAGCATCATGTGAGGATATGTGCAAACAGTTCTCGTCCCCCCGCGCCTCATAGCTGAGGCGACTTGCGCCATATTGTCTCGAGAAGAGAGATATGCAGAGTGCATGGGAGTATATGTGTGAAAAGGGGGTCGTAGTAGTTGTTTGAATATTGTGTGGGCTCTGAAAGTGGTGGAGACTTGATCGATTGATCTCGGGCTTGCCCCTGATGGTGTCATGGTTGCCTCGATAGCCGACTCTGCGGGCGGCTGGCGGCTGCTCAACGAAGCCATCCCTATCGATCCCTCCTCACCGGATCCTGCGCCCGTCGATGAATCTCGGGCTGTTGCCGTCGTAGTAGCGATCCATCTGGGACCTGGCCTTGCGAGCCTCGAATTCCGCCCGCTCGTCTTCGTCGAGGCTAAAGGCCTTTTTGAACCAGCCAAACGTGCTCTTCTTCTTCTTGAGCGACTTCTCACCCCCCCGGGACCGAGCGGTCGGCGTCACTGTACCGTCATAGGCCCCCAACGTGGCATTGCTCGGTGTTTTCGCGCTGCCCAGCTGAGACGGCTGGTTGCGCAATTGGTGCGAGCTAAACTGCGATGCACGCGGACCCATGGCCGTGTGCGGTCTTTGCTGAAGAGGCGAGTGCGGTGAAGCCTCAACAGGGCGGTAGTATTGGAGGTGATCCGAGCGAGGCGAGTGAACGACGTGCAGACGCACCGGAGGAGACAGACTGGCCTCGGAACCCGCGTTTGAGCCCTGCCGGAGGGAATGTGCTTCCGTGTCGGAGCAATACGCCGAGTCAAAGGGCTGCGAGGTGGTCGATCGAGGCGTGGCATACTTTGATGATGGCCTTGGCGTCGACGCGTCCGCGACAGACCTCGGAGGGATGTGGATAGCATCCGGCACAATCGACTTGCGTGACATGCGCTGGCGGAGAGAGCTACGCACACCTCTGTTTACCGCGTTGCCATTGTCTACCTGCACCCTTGGCTCAGGCTTGGGCGTCACGTTTGCCGTTTGGTTGAGCGCGGGTGACGGAAGCTGCTCGGGGGTTCGTGGCGAGTAGATGCGAGGTTGGAGTACGTACAAGGACTCGTCGTTGGACGAATCGAGACGTGGGGCCTCTTCTGGACCCTTGAGCGAGCCAAACTCGAAAGACGAAGTCGATGGGATTGATGTTTGCCGCCTGGACTGGCGCGAATCAGACGAGTCTTTGGGTGCATGGCGGGCCACGGAGCGGGTGGGCAGGAGCGGCGGTACGGGAGGTGTGCCGCCCCCAGCACCTGTATCGTCTACGAACCCTGGCACGACCCCGGACGAGGAGACGCTGCGGATGCTAGACTGCTGGCGGTGCGACTGTCTCGGCTCGGACCGTCTCGAAGAGACCCTCGAGTGGGTGGACAGAGTCTTGTCGCCATGAGAGCTTATCGAAGGGGATGAGTAGGGTGGGATTTTCGCCTGGCACCAGTCAGTGATCTGCACCAACAGGGTACGAGAGCATTTCTTATTTAAAAAGGAAGCGGACGAGGAAGAAGAAAGAAAAATGGAGTCTCACCCAAGTCCTGCGGCTGACCTCGCCGGCCTTCTTCTCCATCTCGGCAATGACAGTCATGAGCCGGATGAGGAGATTGTTAACCTCTTGGGCGCGGTCGTGAATGTCGTCAAAGGCCAAGAGCCAGCCCTCGGCATTGCCCTTCATGGCATCAAAGACATCCGCCACGTCTGGGCGCTGGGCCCTCCACTCTGTATCCCTCTGGTCGTTGAGCCAGCTGGTAAAGGCGGCGGTGCACTGCAGGCCGGCCTCGATATCGTCGTCCCACTGCTTCATGGCGACGTCGGTGCGAGACAGCACATGGTCGATCTTTTCGTTTGCTTCGAGAATACCAGAGCGAAAGCTGCGATCCTCGAGAAGCTCCTCAAAGGCCTGTATGTTGGAGAGGGGCAGTTTCAGGTGGTCTATCCGGGCGGTGAGGTCCGTCATGGCCTGACCAAGATCACCGAGCGTCACCTCGAGGTACTCATCCACCTCGTCAATGTGTCCCTGGAGAATGTTGATGACCTGGGCGTTGCTGTTGGCCATGCCGTTGAGCAGCAGGTAGACGCCAAAAGATATCTGGGCGAGCAGCTTGAAAAGCTCGTGCTGCTTCTGGCCGGGGCGGTACCGCCAGGCCACGTCAAAAGGTTCAGCATCCTTGGCCTGGGCGAGCAAGTGTTCTCTCCGGGCCCGAGCATCGAGTTGCGCCAGCTTGGGCTTGTCGGCGACGTTGCCGTTGGTCACCTCCTCCAGGGACTCGGTGAAGGCCTCTTGCAGCGATGGGATGGGATGGGTGGGAATGCTGTGGGATGTCGGCGTCAGGGGCGGGGCGGGCGATTGGGCTTCGATGATGGATCGTCGGTCGGAGACGCGGCCATCGGAGTGGGCCGAGGCGGGATCGCAGGCATCGGGGTGGTCGGCGTCGGAGTTTGGAAAGAAGGAAATGGATATTCGAAGGCCGCCGTCACCTTCGGGCAGGGTGAGCGGCGGGAGCTGCGGCGAGGTCATGATGGACGCGATGGTCGGAGCAACGGCGGGGAAAATCTATGGTGAGCAGCAAGGTGGGGAGATGTTTCGGGGGGGCGGGCGTCTGCCGCCTGGGCCGCGACCCCCGAATCGGTGATGATCAACGAGGCAGAAAGAAGCAAGTTGATGTTTGCTGGGAAACGACACAGCGTGAGGGACGGGTGGGCGCGAGAGGAAGAGGATGGAACGAGCGAGGCGGGGCGGCTCGATGATGGTGAAATTGTGAGGACGCGGAAACTCAAGCCATGGTATCGTACGGAGATGGCGAAGACGGCGCGATAGGTTCAGCGGTTAAAGAAGTCTTGGTCGGGCAGGACACGCGTGAGGCTTGCACACGGAGCCAAGTTGGGAGCAGAGAGGCGGGCGCGGGTGAGACGCGAGACGCTGGGCTGGAGACGGAAGTGAGACAAAAAAATGGACGATCCTGACAGGCAGTTCGACAGGGACAAGGTCGGCAGCGCTTGACGGCGATGCCGCAATGGAAGGCGTCTCTGCTGGTGGAGCGACGAGTCAAGGCGAGCGGCGGCCGAGCGATGGTACTATTTGCGACGACGGTGGGTAGGCAGGCAGGTAGGTATGTAGGTAGAATATGTAAGGTATGTACGGAGTGTGTACGAAGTAGGTGAGGAGAGAAGGGGAGAGAAGAGGAGACGGGACGAGACGGGACGAGTCGAGAGGAGAGGCGATGATGGGAGAAGGTGAAATGGGCAGAGTGAGTCGGTTGCTGTGCTGCTGCGCCGTGCCGAATGTGCAATGCAGTATTCGTATTCGTACGTACTTGGTACATGCGGAGTACCTGCGCTCACGCCCTCTCCCCCTCACTAAGCCCATCCAGGAGGTGCAGCGGGTGGATGCAGATTACCTAAGGCACATGCCGACACGCGTCCACGAATTGCCTGCACCCCACTCGCACCCCACGGATCAACCGTCCACAAAAGGACGAACGAGTTCGTGCAGCAAGTAGACAGACAGACGTGCCTGTGCATTGACATAATAGTGGCACTCAACTGGAACTTGCATACGGGGCTCTCGACAATCTGTGTACATACATACTAAGTACGGAGACGGAGTACGAATACATGCATACCTGTATGCCGCTAAAGGGCCAGCCAGCCACATCGCACTAGTACCTGCAAGGTACAACGTCGATGCAGGGCCAAAGACGCCAGCCCCCGACCGCCGTCACTGGAGGAGCCCAGGCTTGTCTTGTTTGCTTTCTTTTTCGAGAGGCATTGTTTTCCTTTTTTCCGCGACGCGTGGCTTTAACCAGGAACAAGGACGGGCGTTGGGTGCCGAAGATGAAAGCTTGTGATTTGTCAATTTTCCCCTCGTCTTCGCACCTCTCCCTGCCTTGCTTTCTTTCCTTGTCCGTCCGTTGCAACGGCACCATCTGCGTGCGACCACCCACCATGCATGCGGAGCGTATACGTGCATACGCCATGTATCTGCATACATGCCCCGCTACCCCCTACGTGCATACATGCGTATTTACATACGCACCACGGTGTCACCACTCACCACTCGTCACTCAAATGAGACTCGAGGGTAGTAATCAAATCGCTCGTCATGCGCGTTGGCTGGCGGCGCGCCAATCGATGGCGAGTGTACATACAGCTCAGCCGAATCCTCATCGATGGCCGACGTCTTGTTGATGCACGTCTCGTTTCCGTCTACTTCGAACTTCGTAGAATGCGGATAACCGACCCTTGATTCGCCTGCGCCGCCCCAGACCCCAAGGCGAATGAATGTCTGCGCCCTAATAAGTACCAACAAGTCTTGGTTGTACAACGTGCTGTGCTGCTCTTGGCCCAAGTCCAGCGTGTGCAGTCGTTCGCCGACGGTATGTATGTACTAGGGGGAAGCGGCTGCATCGACGGCCCCGTCGAGCTCTGAGTCCGAACGTCCAGTTGGTGCACGGACTGCCTTGCCTCTACCGCTCAAGAAAAGGCATTGCATCATCACCGCCTCGTTCAAGAGCCTGTTCAAGAGCCCGTGTGGAACCAGCTGCTTGACTTTTAGCTTTACCCGGCGCACTCGGGCGAGGATTAGGCTCTTGGGTCCTTGGCCACTCCATCTTGCCGAGCAGAGGGCAACGGAGCAATGACTTCTTTACCCGTTGGGAACTATGTACTTCGTATAGTAAGTGTCTTGGTCACTTAAGACGGTGAGTTTCCGCGCAAGACTTGGATGGCCCTTGCTAAAGCACGTGCGCAGGGAAATGGAAGGCGGACGTGTATATAGCGCAAGACGAAGCTTGCGAGAGATTCCTCGAGGGCGAGGAAAAGGAAGGGTTCATCAACATGGTCAGAGGGCGGCCGGAGGATAGGAAGAAGAATAGCTCTATAACCCGTTATAGCCTAAAAAAGGGTGGTCCGCCGCTAACCTTGGTCTTAACAATATCCTTACGAAGTAACTCGTTGTACGAATATGTCCGGACGATTTGGCCATGCTGCTTTTCTTCTTGTGTTTTGTCCCCCCCCTCGTCTTCCCACTCATCGTGCCTTTGATCGGCTTGATCGGCTTCTAGCTAGAACAGCAATCGGGGAGCGACGCCGCGTGCCGACCGGTGCCGTGGGTCCGGGCTCCGCTGCCGAAAGGCGCTCCCGAAGACGCCATACCTAGGTCCGTCCGTGTGCATACGTAGCAGCAGCAAGGAGAAGAAGAAAAGAACGTTATTCGTATGTACGAAGTGACTATAGTAGTACCTCGAATTGTGACAAGGTTTATGCAGTCGAATAGGTATTGGGGGCCGATGCCCAACGAGGCGAGAGAGCTGCAGCGCCCGGCAATCGGACAGACGACAACGCCAATGCAGCCGGCCGGTTCTGGGATCCGAGGCGTGGACAGGTGACAGCTCCTTTTTTCCATCATTCATCAATCACGGCTGAAGATTTGGGATACTAGCACTACGAAGTACATACATATGCACCTACGGGGCCGTTACACACCCCGCTGCATCCGGCGTGCGTGCCATTCTCGTGACTTCTTTTTACTTTTTTCTTTACATCTTCTGCCTTCCATTCGTCCCGGGCTTGCGCCCCTCCCCACACTCTCTTTGCGCGGTCGGGTACTTCGTAACTGTAACCTTGTTAATAAGAGCCGGGATGAAGAGGCAGCTGCAACCGTCGGCCAAGCTTCCAAACTCGACCGCGACATCGTCGTCGTCCACCCGAGGAACCATGGGCGGCATCTTGTCCTTTGGCACCGGCCCGTGGGATCCCACGCACCGCTTCCACACGTCGTGGCTGCTCGCGCCCTGGCTTCTCTTCGCCTGCCGCGCCCTCTTCGTGAGAGCTTCCCCTCGTCCGCCTCCCGCCTCCCGACTAACAGAGCAAACAGTCCCTCTGGGCCTTTACCACGGTCTTCTTCGTCATCGGCTGGGAGTGCGCCCACCCCGCCGAGCTCGGCGGCGGCTGCCGCGAGGCCAAGCGCTCCTTTTCCTACTTCACCATCCTCGGCTACTGGGCCCAGGCCTTTTACTTCCTCGTCGCCGCCCTCCACACCCTCGTCTACGCCCTCGGCTCGCGGCCCCCGCTCGCGCGCCTGCCGCGGCCCCTGCAGGCCCTGCACTCGCTCTTTTACTCGTCCGTCGTCACCCTGCCCATCGTCGTCAGCCTCGTCTACTGGGCCGTCCTCTTCCGCCCGCCCTGGTTCACCCGCGTCTTTGACGCCTGGCGCAACATCAGCGAGCACGCCCTCAACTCGGCCTTCGCCCTCTTCGAGGTCCTTGTCCCTCGCACCGATCCCTTGCCTTGGGCCCACTTGCCCTGGCTTGTCCTTTGTCTGCTCGCCTATCTGGGCGTCGCCTACATCACCGCCGCCCAACAGGGCTTTTACACGTACGGCTTCCTCGACCGTGACAGGGTCGGCGGCGGCGGATTCGTTGCCGCCTACGTCTTTGGCATCGCCATCGGCCTCGTCGTCGTCTTCTCCGCCGTCCATGGGCTCATCTTGCTGCGGCGCTGGCTGACCGAGTCCAAACTCGGCAAGCAGGGCAAGTTCGTTGGGCCGCCCCCGGCGTCGACCGTCGACGCCGAGATGAATGCTACCGAGCCCGCCGTGTCTCACTCCAAAGAGGCACACGCCATGGCATCGCCATCACAAATGTAAAGCAATGTATTAATATGACGCCTGCTCGCTAGTTTAGACTTGCTTGTCTACCATAATAGGAGGAGGGTAGATAGGGCAGGAGGGAAACATAGGGCCGGTAACTCGTCGCTAGTTAATGCCCCGAGAATCCTCTTCATCAGACTTATATGGGGTTCCGTCATCCCGCCTGAGCCACCGAGTGCAAGGAGCGGGCAGCCCGGGTCGGCCGGAGATATGTGTATTTCAAGCGGCGCTTTGTGCCGACAAATAAGCCGCCGGCAATTGTCAAGGCCATGTTAATGAAAACATGAATGGCACATCACATACCATTTCATAGCTCGAGGGCAAATGACACAAATGGCGTCCCTCGGTCAAAATTCATGGTCCATGATGCATTGCTTGATTCGCCAGTGTCGACGCAGCTTCACATCAAGGCACGACATCAACATTTAAGCGTCACGCCCCTCCTCTTCTCCGATTCCCGAATCTCAAACATGACCTGGGCCCCCACAAACACGCACGAGCAGGCCCCGACCAGGAACAGAAAGCCTGCGAGTCTGTCAGCAAAGCGCTCCCCGCGCGCAGAGTCTGTGGCCACTCACCAGACCAGTCGTGCAGAATCGCCCTGACAATGCTCTCGAGCCCGTCCAGCCCAACGGCAAACCCAACCAGATTCGCCGCCATCATCATGAGCACGCTTGCCACGGCGCCGACGCCGCACAGCATGCGGTACGCCGTCGGCCGGCTCTCCCACTTCCTCTCGGGGAACAGGTGGCTCGCCGTCCACTCGGGCACCATGAAGAGCACGATGAGCCAGCCCCAGATGAGCAGCCGCAGCTGAATGTCGTGCCAGAGGGCGACAAAGGTAAAGACCAGCAGGTACGACATGATGGACCGGGCCACGGCGCGCCAGTTGCGGAACGACGCCCCGCCGAGCGGGATGAACAGGTACCGGATGAGCCAGCGGTTGTACGAGCGGTGCCAGGCGCGCCAAAAGAGCTGCGTGCTGTAGTTGTTGCTCACGCAGCGCACCATGTTCTCGGGCGGGTCCATGCCGTCGACGAGCGCCCACAGGCGAAACATGCGCCACGGGAGCAGCAGCTTCAGCCAGATGATGTGGAGGTTGAAATAGGACAGCATGCTCAGCTGCGCCGCCGTGTAGTCGCCCCACACCGGGCTGGCCTTGCTGATGGCCCCGACGTAGTCGTAGTGCAGCACCAGCTCCATGGCCAGCAGCGCGAGCGCGAACCGGATGCCGTAGCGGATGGTGCGAGGGCGCTCAATGCTCGCGCAGCGGTGCTTGAGCTGCGAGATGTAGTCGTTGAACGTCAGTATGGGCCCGGCCAGGTACAGGGGCGCGTACACGGCATACGCCAGGTAGTTGCGAAACGTAAAGTCGCCGACATGGGCCGGGCGGGAGATGCGCTCTCTCTCGGAAAGATTGGCCGGGTCGAGCTGCTTCTTCTTGGACGTATTAGCTGGCTCCCCTTGGCTCGGAGTCACGACGACTGGCAAGGCCGGCTCACCTCCAACGAGTTGGCGTTGGGCTTGTCAATGCTCCAGTAATAGTCCATGTTGAAGCTGATGAGCCGAAGCACGCTGAAGTTGAAGAGCACCTCCCATCGCGACATGAGCCCCCCGTAGCCGTCGAGCCACGCGCCCCATTGGACCAGGGCCGAGTCGGCCGGCGCAAAGTGGCCGGCCAGGGGCCTCAAGCGATATCCCTGGCAGAGCTCGTTGGCAAAGAGCGTGGCAATGTTGAACGCCCACGTTGCCGCGGGCATGTACCTGCGTGGCAGCTTCTTGGCAATCTGAAAGTTGAGGTGAAGAATCAAGAGGACCTTGAGGGCCGAAACGCCATGCAGGGCGACGAGGAAGATGAGGGCAAAGGCGTAGTCGAACGAGGCGCGCTGCTCGAGACGCCCCTGGCCACCCAAGGAGCTACGCGGACCAGACACCGGGTAGACTGCGTTCCACAGGCGCCTCAGCAGCGGATGCACGACGAGGAGCGCGCCGATATAAGGGAGGTTCTCGCGAAAGGTATGGTACTGCGCATCCGACACGTCGACCTTGCGCCCGGGGATCCAGCCATCGGAGAGGAAGCCTTCGTACTTGTGGTATCGCGGGTCCGACGCTATGCTCCCAGCGTCAGCACAAGGAGACGCGTCATCCTGCGGCGGCGCCACTCACGTCGGGAAACTTGGTACGCGGTGCAGAACATGTACGGGATGGCCAGGGCGACGACGACATAGTACAGGTAGAACTCGGGGGTGCGCCACTTGGGGAGCTGCGCGCGGGAAGGGGCCGGGGCCGGGGCCGCCGACGCTCGGCTCGTTGCGGCATCGCTCCGGGCATCGATGACGGTCTGGTAGGGGACGGTGGAGGAGCTGGTGAAGCGCGTGTCGAGCGTGTCGAGGTCGTAGACCTTGCCGAGAAAGGACAGTGTTTCCATGTCTTGTGCGCAGTCGGGCGACGGCCGGGGGTTTGGCTCAGAGGGAAAGCTCAGGTCATTTTGCCCATGACCAAACAGAATGGCCACGTTGGACGGACACAATTGTGCGCGGCGATGGGAGGAAGTGACAGTTTGCAAGTGGAGTGGAAAGTGGAAGCGTGTCATGGAACGGACGTGCTGGCATTATTGGTGGGTTTTTTTTTTGGCGGTTAGGCCCCTGTTCCGGTGGGTTGTCGACCCTGTGCCGAGGTTACAGCTTCAACCGCCAATCCTCCAGTACGAATAGCATGCCCAGAGACAGAAAGAATAGCATGCCCAGAGACAGATAATCTGTAGAGGTACTACTTCGTATGTATGTATGTACGGAGTGCTCTGCAGTATAAAACCTCGGATCCCACTGGCTCTCATGAGCATAGTTATATATCCTTCCGCGTCAACACGTTGCAGCCTCGCAGCCGGCCAACCTTTCCCTACCAGCAACCAGCAATGCTTTGATCCGAATGCGCCGCAATTGCATGCGCGTTGGCAAGTCAACAGAGTATCGTCCCACTCGCCAGCGGCCCTGTTTTACCCCAACGCCATGCCTCAGCAAACCTCAATTCCCATGTCCGTCTCTCAATCCACACGTGGTCGGCGGCACAAGTACAGCGCTTGCCTTGTGCATTACGCCCGAGCCAGGCGTTGGACTGCTCGGGGTGACCGCCTCATGGTCGCTTGCCTCGCTTGTCCCTTCGCTTCTTCCTCTCCCGAGCCTTGAGCATGTCTTGGTCCCGGTACTCCTCGGGCAGGAAAAAGTCCGCCTCGGCCATCTCAGGCAGCGCGTGGCCCCAGGCGAGTATCTTTCTCCCCGTGCGGCGATTCCGGTTGACGGCTGCATCCCGCTCGTGCCTCTTATCGAAGAAGGATTTGAAGGCCTTGTATACCCGGGGGGGCTCTGGAGGCTTTGATGGGGTCGGCCGAACAGGCGCTCGCGGCCTCTTGGAGCCTGTGGCGGAGGGAGTCGCCACACGCGATCCGGCCATGGCTTCCTCGCGAAGCTGCTGCGCTGGCGACGAGGCTTCGCCGGCGTCGTCCTGTGACGTCGACGGCATGTCCTCCATGTCGCGACGGGCACTGCGTCGGGCCTCTTGCCTGGCATCCTGCTCCAGCCTCTGACCTTGATCCGCTGGCCTCTCCCTCTTCTCGTCCTCTGCAGCTTGGTCAGCGAGGGCCCGCTCTTTCTCCTGCTTCCGCCGCTTCTCCTCCAGGCTCCAGTTGCGAAACTTTTCCAGGATGCCCAGGCAGCCCTTGATGAAGTGGGCGCGAGCCGGCTCAAACGACTTCTTCTTGGTCTCGGTGACGCCGCTGACGCCCATGACCCTCAACCAGTCATGGCCCTGCAGACCCTCGAGCAGTCGGATGATTTGGTCCTTTTCGTGCTGCGCGCGCCCCCTCTCCGAATTGCGAATCGACCGCTCCAGCCGCTCCGCCTTTTTGTGCACAGGCTTAAACAGGCTGTCGGGCAGGGGGTCCTCGATGTTTCTGCTATTCTGCTGCGTCTCCAGGAACCCAAAGTCGATGCGCTGCGAGTCATAGACGTCGGTAAAGAGTGAGTCACCGTAGCCTTTGACGGGTATATCGGTGGGCTGGTGGGGGTTTGGTGCTACGCGCGCCGGTCCTGGTGCCACGACGCGTCGGCATTGCGAGTCGACGACAACAATGGGCGTGTCGAGGGTGAGCAAGTCTAGACTGCCATCAGAAGGGAATTGGCGATGGGACATGGGCGCGGCAGCACGGGACATGGGCCTGAGGCGAGGGGGCGAGAGAGGTACGAACGTTGTTCCTTTGCATCATTGCCAATGACCTCGTCGTAGTCGGGAAAGTATGCCGATAGCTCGCTCTTGAACCTGGTTGCCTCCTGCGAGCGGAGCTTGCGGCCCTGCTTCTTGGCGCCGTCGGCTTCTGGCTGCGGCCGGTCCAGCTCGTGCTTGATGCCATTGAAGACTTTGGCTTGATGTTTGGTCAGGTTGGGGTCGACGTCTATCGCGGGGCTGGACGCGGGCTGCAGGGCCGGCCTGTTGCTGCTGCCGCCGACACTCGTCGCCACGAGGGGATGCTGGCGTGGTGCGGGACGAGGTGGTCTCGCCTTGATGTCGGCCAAGCCGTCGGTGGGCGACGCCCTGGCCAGAATCTCGACGGCGATCCTCGCCTTCTTGGACCGCAGCGCCTCGAGGTCGCGCTCGGGGGCTTCGAGGCCGCGCTTCTGGCGCCCCTCGTGATGGTACAGCGAGGCGGCGGTGGCTGGAGGTCCAGAGCGCGGCGCGAGGGGGGGCTTGTGGTGATTTCGCAGGCCTTCAGCTCGCCGGGTGGAGCGAGCGAGGGAGGCCATTGGCGATGGCGTCGAGGCCTGGCATGGTCTTGTCGCTTGCCTGTCGGAGCCTCTCGCGCAAATGCAGGCGACACAGTCGAGGCAACGCGTTTTTTCCCTCTTTGTTTTGGCCTGCTGTTTGTCGGTGCAGCGAGTGGTGGAGGGAAATTGGTACCTCGAAGGAAGGGAAGCTGCCGATGGCGGGCGCACTGTACTTCGCGCGCTGCGGGGCATTTACATGGGCTAGTGGCGTGACGGCTTCGTTGACAGCTAAACAGCTACTACCCGTTGGGACCCAAGGGCCTTCGTCCCTTCCTTAGTTTCCAACGGGTGGGTACTAGGTAAGTTACAGTTTACGATTGTCCCGCGCGTGGAAGCATTGTCGTCATGGCCGGTGCATGTGTACCTGTAGCAATTAGATGGCTGCTGGAGGCCTCGCCGAATAAGTGATTCACGCGGCTACCACCCACCGCGACTTCCTTGAAGTTTGTTTCAAACCCCCTCACTTCCTCCTTTCATCTCCTCAGGCCGGAGTCACGACGGGCCCAATTTTGGTGCCTCGGACACCATGTCAGTCCTCACAAGAACCTCGAGCTCCAGATGGAATGGATTGCGACGCAACAAACCCTAGACTACGGGGACGGTTCTCAAATCACATCACCCAGTCGTCTGCTGGCTTCCAGAGCCCTCGTGTCGCCACAGCCATGGCCAAAACACTGGCAAAGCACCAGGCAAAGCACCAGGCAAAGCACCAGGCAAAGCATTGGACAAAGCTTCCAGTTGAGCTGCTAGCTCCTCGAGTTGTTGTCGGCAAGACTGGGAATTCGTGCTTTGCATTGCTCACTTTTACCTCATGGTGTGGCTAGCCTTTGACCATCTGGTTTTATACAAAGCGCCTAACAACATGGCCTTTGAGCCTCCCCAGCTACATGTACAGTAGAGGAAATCGTGCATCGAGGGATGGCCGGTAGACTCTGCCCTCGGCTTTTTACATCCATCCTGCAATGTCCTCGAGAAACTGATCAAGAAACGAAGTCTGTTGACGTTGCCCGTTGTCGTCACCTTGCTCCTTGTTGCCATGTTGAAACGTGTTAGTAGGGGCCCCGTTGAGAGTCGGTGGTGGCGGTGGAGGCGGCTCCAGTCCCCCGATTTCATCATTCGGAGGCGGACGCCGGGTTCCTGATGGAGGTCCTCCGGTCTGCAGGTCTTGATTGCTGCAAGACAAGGCCACTGCGTTGGCAAACAGGCCGTAGGTGTCGGCATGTCGAATGTTTTCTTGAGCACTGAGAAGTCCAACTTTCTGGAGGCCGTAAGATTGGAAATCCTCCGTTGCACCCAACGCATGCGTCATCTCGTGAAGCATGAGGGCACCGTTGTCCAGGCCACCGCAGCTCCTATAGTTGGGATCGTTGTGGAAGAACTTTTCGCAGAGGAGGACTCTCGAGCCCCCTATTTGGGTCCACGCATCAAAGATGCCACACTCTCCTCCGTTGTCGACGCAGGTGATGAAGGTGCTGCCTTGATTGTTGGTACTACATTCCTCGGCAACCTTGCTAAAGAGGTCCGACACGATCTGCCGGGTCCGCGCGTCGTCATTCTTGAAGAAGTCTCTCATCAGACGGGACGTGCCACTCCTGGCCTCTTGCGCCGCGCCGCGGGCCTTTTCGAAGCAACCTTGGAGGGCGCTTTGAATAAGCCGCTGCTGCTGGTCGTTGCAGTCGTTTATGAAATTGGCTCGCTTTCGGAGCGTCGTGTCATTGCCAGCAGGGACCGCGGCATCAGCAATCCTCGTGATGCCCTCTATGAGCCGGGAGCCTAGTTGCGGAAGAGGCTCGCGCCTGTCGAGCAACACGGCCGCGGCAGCCGACCCGGCGAAGGCGGTCAGAACTGCCAAGCACTTCATAGCGGCGTAGAAGCGAGGTGAGTTGGGAAGAAGACGGGAGAAACGAATGTTTGAAAATAATGTTTAAAGACTGTTTGAAAAGAATGTTTGACAAAAAGGACGAGTCTAGTCAAAGACCATGCATCACCGGCCAGTCAAGATGTAAATGACCTCGACATTGGCTGGACTGTCGGCTCTTATATATTTCCTCAGTCCCTGCTTCGGCTGACAAGTCCGACGCCTCATGCCCGTACCGATCCATGACTTTCCATCTTTGGTCCTTGTTTTCAAGATGGCAATGAGTCGCTCAGCTGGCTGGATGTGGACAGGCAGCAGGGGCTCATTTACAGCTTGAACATGGCAAGAGTTCGGGCCCCTTTCATCCCGCCTTCCCTGCTGTACTTGCCAGCACGTGGCCCGTCGGCCATGAACCAACCAAGGAGGCCTTTCTGTTTGTCATGGCACGAGTCGATCGGTATCAGACGAGTGGGGGAGTCGTAATCGCGACTTGGGACGAGCTGAACCCCGAGGCGGTTCCTAGTCGTGTCATGGACCAGGCCGTGTTTCACGGGGCGGGTATGCGCATCATGCGTTCAAGATGTGAGACGATTCTCTTACTTGTGTAGCTTGTAGCGGCGCATAATCCCGCTCAGTTCATGCGTAAATAGGAGTTGCGAGATTGGAGGGAAATAGACCGACATATTGGCCAAGACGATGCAAGCGTGTTACCGTCCCCGAGTTATCGCTTCAAGTCGAAGCAGGTTTCCTCGCGAAAAGGTCGTTGAGTTTCCTTGAACCTTTGCCCCTTATGCCAGTGTATAGCTGCAAGGCATTACGACATGGGTGCGACTTCTCCAGGTTGTGTCTTGTCTCTTTGAGAAGACGAATCAATGAGCGGCTCGCCAGGACCTTTCGATTGGCGTACGAAGTATAGTTGGTAGCATTCTAGGTCATGTTGTATTCCTGCATCAAAGAACGACGACCAACACCACGGGTATGAAACATCAGGATCCGGCAGCAGCCCCGTCGGCCATGTCTCGTTGACCGCCGTGGCGCTGGACATGGGCGGCCATCGACTTGAGCTTGTCCACCGGGCCCGGGCCGGCCTCGGCCTCGAGCCTCTTCTTCTCGAGGAAGCGGCGCTCCTTGTCGGCGCTCTCGCTCTTGTCCCTCTCCTCCTCCTCGCGGCGGCGGACCCGCTCGGGGGACAGCATCTTGTCGCGGCCGCGGACGAGCCTGTCGACCAGGTCCTTGCCCTTGCGGCGCGTCTTGGTGTAAGTCTCGAGGCCGACGAGGACCGTGTACGACTTGGAGATGGACACGTGGCTCATGTCGACGCCGGCGTCCTTGAGGCTGCGCACAAAGGCGCGGAAGTTGGACGCGGGCGGGCGGTAGTGGCCGCTCAGGGGCGAGAGGGACGACAGGCGCCCGTCCTTGATCTTGATGAGGCCGGCGGCGGAGATGCGGCTGCCCTGCAGAAAGGACGAGTGCTGGAAGGCGCCCGAGTCCTTGATGCCGACGTAGAGGCGGAACGACGTGTCGGCGACAAAGATCCACGTGTTCTTGCGCACCGACTTGCGAAGCAGCTTGTTGAAGATGGTCGAGGCCGAGATGTGGGTGAGCCTCTGCAGGCCGCGGGCGCCGTCGTAGCTGGGGTCGCCGTACTTGGCGGCGCGGTCGGCCTCTCTCGACGACTCGGCCGAGGACTGGCTCGACGTCGACGACGAGGAGGAGGCCCTTTTCGGGTGGGCTTGGCCGGGGACCGGAGCCGGGGCGGGGGCCGGGGCCGGGACCGTCTTTGGGTGCGGAACGGGCCGAAAGGCCGGCGTCGCGTCGTCCTCGGCCACGATGCCGTCAACGCTGTCCCTGAAGCGCTCCGTCGTGTCGATGCGCGCGTCGTTCTTGGCCCAGCACAGGCGTCCCTGCCGGTCCACCTTTGCGAGATAGTACTGGCGCTCCTCGCGCGACAGGTAGCGGACCTGCTCGCGCTCGAGGCGCTCCCGCGGACACATGTCGAGCTCCAGGTGTCGGCCGGCGCCGTAGTCGAGCCAGTAGAAGAAGTTGTCCGTCGTGTCGGAGCGCTTCCACTCCTCGTGGTACATGCGCAGGTTGCTGCCGTACCGGTGCTTGACGTCGACCATTTCGAGAAAGTACTGCAGGCCCATGACGCGCCCGGCCTGGCGGCGCTCGGCGTTGGCCAGCTGGCGCTTGCGGCGGGCCTCGGCGCGCTGCTCGGGCGTCCCGTGCGGGTCCGAGTCGGAGCCGGAGCCGGAGCCCGACGCCTCGTCGTCGCGCCCGGCGCGGCGGGCGACCAGGCTAACCCTCTTCCAGTTGCGCCGGGCGCTCGCCGGCCGGCGATCGATGGGGTCGTCGAGCGACGCGGCGGCCAGCGCGGACGAGGACCGCAACGACGGCGGCGCATCCGAGAGGTCCGGGCCGTGCGCCGCGGCGCGCGGCTTGGTCGACTGGCGGAACTGGGCCTCGCGGATGGCGGCGACCCATCGCGTGCCGGCGTCGAGGCCGAGGCCCTTCATCTCCCTGCGGGCGCGGTGGCCGCGAAACGTCTTTTGGATCATCTGGGCCGCCTCGGCGCGCCCGCCGTCGTCGCTCCGGCGCGGGTCCGACTTGGGCTGCTGGCGGGCGCGCCGCCGCGCCTGGCCCTCCTTTTCCGCCTGGACATGGGCGATGCGCTCAAAGTGTTCCTTGTCTGGGGGCACGAGTGAGTCCATGTAGCGGCTGCTCTTTGGGCTGCCCAATGTTGAGCCGTCGGGCGACGACATGTCTTGTTTAGGCTGCGTGGAGACGGAGAGAGTGAGCGAGGAGGCTGTGCAGACCTGAAACTGCAGACCTGAAGCGAGTCCACGGCAGACGTTGGTTGGCATGTATAAACATCAAACATCAAACAAAGCATCATTGGTTTGTTCCCCTTTATCGAGCAAGGCCACCTACCGAGCCCTAGGTTTACCAAGGTTTTCCAAGGTTTTCCAAGGTTTCCCAAGCTTGACTTTATTTGAGCCAAACCAGGAGTAAGACGGAAAGGAGGCGGAGCCTAGGCCACCACAGGCCAAGGCTCAAGTTCACGCTCACCGTCTAGGCACCAGCGAGATGCCATGGCTGACCGTTCATCGCCATCTACTACTACTCCGTACTACTAACATCTCCACATCCCCCGTGGCGTCACGACTATTGCGCCGCCAAGGCCTTTCACCAGCAATTACTCCGAGCGACAAGGAATAGGTATCCGGTCATGGAAACAAAAACGCACGGAGCACAGGTGACCCGGAAAACTCAGGGTTCAGCATGATGCAGCTATGCCAATGCCAGAGTCAGCGTGTCAGGCAGCAAAAGGTAAAAGGGTAAAAAGGTAAAAGACGAGGAAGCCCTCACTTGAGAAAGTATTGCAGGCCGGCCCGCCTCCTTTCGAGAAACCTGGGCCGGAAGCGCGAGATGATGCTCTTGGGCGGCAGCACCGGCATGGCCGCCTCGAAGCTGGGAAACGACACCGTCAACTGCGCGCGCAGCTCGTCAAACTCCGAGTAGCGCTTGCGCACCGTCATGTAGCTCCCCTAGGCGGCCTGTCAGAGATGCACGGCGCACACCGACTCGTCTACTCACGCTGAGCGTCTCGACCCGGACGTTCCACACCACAAAGGCGCCAATGTTGGTGGCGCTGCCGTTGACGACGGTCGAGTCGACCACCTCGACGCTCTTGGCCCAGCATGCATCGTTGCGGTCGCTGTGCTCGCTCGTGTCGTTGTCGCGCAGCGTAATGGCCCCGGCCGGCGGGCCCGAGTCGACCGAGAGGCTCGATGCGTTGAGCCGGGGCGCCGCGCTCGACACGATCCAGTACGGCGGCGACATGACGGCCGCCGCCGAGTGGGAGCTTGGAGACGAGTCGACGCCATGGTCGTCATGGTCGCTGTCGCTGTCGAGGTCGCTGCACGTCTCGATGGTGGCAGGGGGAGTCGACCGGGGAGCGGCGGCGGCAGCGATGCCGAGGGCGTCCAGATGGGCCCCCGGGCCGGGAAAGGCTGCGCCGCGGTGCCTGTCTACCGCCGACACCATTCGCCCATGTGCGTGACGGGGATCGTGCGCCGTAGTTCCGATTCCGACAGCAGGCGCTGACGAGCAACTCTGTCTCGGTGTTTCTCTGTCTCGGTGTTTGCGTGTCGGTTGCTAGGTGTCCCGCGCAGAGCTCTAGCTGCGATGGTAGCCGGGCGAAGCAGCGAGCCGGCCAAGACAAGTGAGATTATCAATGTAGAGCCGAGTAGGTGGCGATGGCGGAGTGATGCGGAGCAAGGGCTGGCCAAGGTTAGGTTGCGAGGAATGGGTCCAACACCTTTCGACTCTTGTACTTGGTAAGTACATATTGGTGTTTTCGGTTTGCGTCAAACGTTTACCCGTGGGGCCTTGGTGACAAAGGCAGGCACTATGTACATATGTATGTACATAAGCTCCCAACGGGAAACCTAAAGCGTAGTGTACCCCGTTATGAGCCTAGGCCGTTGTGCATTCACCGGGGCGTAATTCACCATGGAGGGTGAGGATCCCGCTGTGGGCGCATTAGTCAGCAGGTTGTGGGCGCGCAGGGTTTTCAGGGAAAACCCTGTGCGATGCTGACTAATGCGCCCACAGCGGGATCCTCAAGGGGATGCATATAGAAGGTACTTGCATGTGGAGGGTATATGCAGATAGGCAGCCTGCCTTATCCGTCGCCTTGCCAAATCGCTGCACCCAGTCGCTCTGATGATAGCCGTAAGTGCTTGCATCGCGAGGTGGTCACTGGTTGGCGCACTGGCATCATCCGTGCCTGTGCGTAGTACCATTCGTACGAGCAGCTGTGTGACCCCCCCCCCCCGCACTCTGCTGTCACTTGTCAGCTGCATCCGCCAGAAGACACAAGGTTGGGGAGAAGAGCCGTATATCCGTACTCCGTCCTCCGAGAGTAGAGGCTCGGCTTGAGTAGAGAGGCTCGGCTTCCTCCCTTGCCTGCAGACCGAGGACGGGTTGGCCGGGTGGCGTTTCTGTCAGCTTACACTCTGGGAGCTGCCGGCTCCCATGCCGGCTTTTGTTGGCTGTTGGGCGCGAGCCCAATCGTCGTGGTCGGTCTTCATCGACGGCTACCTATTTTACGCATAGAGGGCTGGCCGGATGCACACAATGCAATTGTCGCGGAATCGTCGTGGCAATGCCGAGGGCCACATGGCGTTGCCTTTCCCGCCTTTTCCTCCCCGTGAGACATTCTAGCCGGTTGTGTTCCAACTTGCCCTCCCTTTCTTTTCCTTTTCACTGGTTTTAGCCGTTGACCGACATGCGGCTCGTGTAGGTTCGTCAGTGTACTACTTCGTACGGAGTACGGAGTACATATGCTGCAACTCACCCAGCACATGCATGCAACATGCGCTGGTGGCCGACAGCTGCCACTGAGCGACGATCCGTCCTATTGGCTGATGGCTCGTGTCCTGCCGGGAACCCAAAGACAGGAGGGACAATCAAGCCTGTGGCAACTCTCTCTTCTACACATCTTTATTAACCCCATCTTTAACGCATGTTGACAATCTTTTTTTGCTTCTTCCCTTCTTCCCCCTAATCTTCCCTTCTTCCCCCCCTTCTTCCCTTCTTCCCTTCTTCCCCCCCCCAGACTTCTCCGTCATTATTATGCGCTTACCTGCATATATCCGCAAGCTCACCCTCATTCCCTTGCAGCGCCGGCAAAGAGGTCCGAAGAGCTGACGACCGAGACGAGCCCCGTGTCTTGCATCGGGCAATTACTTGGTGTACCTCGCTCTTTGCGCACGCACAGGCTGCCGACAGAGTAGTACCGGGCCAAGATGGATGCGAATCATGGAATGTCTTGCCTGTTGTCTGGTCCCCTCTGTGAGACACGACAAGATGCGACACTTTGTCCCCTCTTGACTGCCATCCGTCTTGGGCAACAAGGTGATTGTTGCCGGGAGAAACAGTTGCGCCACTAGATTGTCCCGGTCGGCCCCGTTGCTGGGCTCACTTGCTTTCCCCACGGCGTGGGCTTCGAGTCAAAAACAAGAAATCTCACGAGGGAGGAGGAGACGACGACGAGAGCTCCAACCAATCATGCAACCCAACCCAGTTCACGCGGCACAGTCCGCCTCCCAGCCCCCCCCCGTTTGCATCTTGCCCAGCGTATCCGTAGGTAGGTAGGTACCTGATATGTATATGGTATGTACCAGACACGGGGTGCTTTTGACGCGGGGGCTCACATGGGCGCAAGAGTTGTGCCACCACTGGCCGCTCCGCCCCCTCTGAGTGAGCCGATAATTGCTTCTGCCCGTCGTCTTCGCCATTATTTTTGATAATCTGTCCGTGCTCCGTATTCGTACTCCGTAGTACTATCCCTACTTCGTACTTGGTCACAAATCTCACTGCTGATTGCCAGCTCGTGCGTATCCTCGTGCACATCGTTGCAGCGCTCGTGCGGAGTACATACCAGTACTTACTAGATACCTCCCATGAAAAGGTAGCATGCGCCTCCAGCTCTCCCAGCTGGAAGGAGGAAGGTGGGGAGGAGCAGCGAGAAGCTCTGGCCTGGAAAGCTCGGATTGTGGTTTCACCCCCCGGTCGCGCCTCTACTCTAATTTGTCTCTCCGCTTCTGGGGTGTGAGCTCAGCTCCTGCCCGTCATTGCAGTACGGATAGGTACTAGTACTCATGCCATGTGCTGTGACCCGAAGAGGCATCACGCCGTGCTGTTGGTGCCGGGCCTGCCATGTCGCCTCCCGTTCCGTTGCCTCGAGGCTGCTATAGCTTCCGCCCTTGCCGCTTGCTTATTCCCCCGTCTTCTTCCTCCTTTCCCCACGTTTGGCTTTCTTCCTCAACCCAGCTGCAGCTCTCGCCGTCGTTTCGTCAGTCGCTGCCTGCTGTTCCGCCTCGACCCTCTCGTTGTCGTCCTTTTGTCTCTGCTTTACGGGGGCTGATTTCCGTGTAAGACCACCGGTCCCCTCCCCCTTAATCTCAACCCCGTCTGCCAAACATTGGCGGCCGAATCATGCTCCCATGTTGCTCGCAAGACATTCAGGGAGCTCGTCAAGCTGACAAGACAGCTTACAGCCACTTATATTCTCAGCGGCGACTCTCTCCGAGCGAAACCTGCAACCTCGTCAGACTCCCGTGAAACGAAGCCCACGATGCCTGGACTCCGATCCATAGTCTTGGCCTCGGCGGCCGCCGTTGTCGTCGTCGCGCAGTCCGAGTTGACCATCGACCCTACTTCAGTGCCGCTCAGCACGAGACGTGAGCTTCCCGCGCGCGTCTCACCCTCAGCACGCTTGCGAATCAGGGAAGCTGACCATGACAAGAATCGTGGTGTGCCAACGAAAAGGACACTTGCCCCCTGATCTGCCAGCAGATGGAGCCCGGCACCACCTTGGTCAATGACTGCGACCCTGTTTGTTACCTACCTACTCCCCCCCCCAAACTACAAGCGGCCGTTCTGACCAGGGACACCGCGCCACCTACAGAAACAACTCACCTACGGCTGCCTGTGCGGTAACAACAAGCGCCCCAACGTGTCCGAGTACAGCCTGACGCTGCCCTACTTCATCTGCCAGGAATGGGGCAACCAGTGCGTCAAGGACTGCACCAACAACCGGTGCGCGTCCGACTGCCGCGAGAATCACCCGTGCGGAGCGTCGGCGCCAAAAAAGTACAACTCGACGGCCTCGAGCAGCGTCAACCCAACAGCCAGCCAGACGGGCGACGCAAACACCATCTTCACCGATGGGCCGGGCGGCGGGGCCCGGGGCGAGAAGCAGGGCACCGGCATGACGCTCGAGGTTGGGCGGACGTACGGCATGGCCATGGTGCTGACGGGCTTGTTTGCCGGCTTCGCGCTGCTGTGAGGGGCTTCATGATTCGGGGGGAGGTTGAGTGCGGGTGAATTCGCCGACGGTGTTTTTTGGGGTATTTTTTTGGGGGGCTCGTGTTGGGCGTTGTGGGCAACAAAGTCGTTCATTTGCATGGTTGAATCTGGAGGATACGCGCAGCATGGAGAATATTCGCCCGCGGGGGGGGGGCTGAGACGGAGATGCCGAGGCCTCGTGTACATACCTAATTGTAATGGTGAGCAGAAAATATGGCTGGATTCTTGGACTGCCGTGGGTGAATGAGATGGACTGGGCAGATTCCCTAATGGCTGGCATGAGCCGTCTTATGGATGATTGGCGAGATTGATTGCCCACGGCAAAAAGATGCCGTTGGCTCCCCGTTGGTGCAACGGTGAGGCTGGGTCTGGCGTGCACCCACCTACCTAGTAGTCAAGGTATCCAAGTGCGAAGTATGTACGAATACGAAGTACATATGTACACAGGCATCGTGGTGATCCTACGTCGTCACAGACATGAGCAGGACGGGCAACTTTACTAAAATCTCGGCCTCAGCGAGTCGCCTGCTTAAGCATATCACGTATGTACCGAGCAGTCGGTCGAGCAGTCAATCGAGCAGTCAATCTGTTCATCATCAAAAGTGGAGACACATCCGGGAGAGAGATGACTTGTACGAAGTACGAAGACCTAGAGCATCGCTTAAAAATAGTTCCGTGCCGGCTCTACCTAACTTCGTACCTAGGAGGTTTCCTCAACGAGTCCAAGACGACTGGCCATCCAATCACCACGTGCATCGCCAACTTACCTATCCTAGGTTGAGACACAGACAGAAGCCAATTCCGTGGCGGTAAAGGCAGCATCAAGGTAAGCAAGCAAGCAGACGACTGCAGATTCCCTGTACTATATCTCGCCCGCGCCCCGCCAACTCCCTCCCCCTTCTGTCCCCGCCACCATATCGGGCTCCGTCTAACGCATCGATATTCCGCAGCAACGCGCTGCCGCAGCTTCATTGCCCCGAGAACCCGTCATCAGATCATAGGCGACACCAGGCGATAATGACGCCCAGCAGCAGTATGCCTCAATGTCCCCCCCTTCGCCGGTCCTGTCCCCGGACGGTAGCCAACGCTAACGTCTGCAGAGACGGCCGCCGCAGAGTGCATCTCTGACGAGGCCCTCATACATCTCAAGTCATACAAATACTCGAGCGTCGACAAGTCGCCCATATCCAAATACGTCCTGGGCCCCTGGGTACGCCTTCGCCGAACCACCCCTTCCGTCCCCGACCCCCGAGATGCAACAACGTGCTGACCGGCAGCCCTACAGTGGAACGCCTTTGTCCAAATCCTGCCACTATGGCTCGCCCCAAACATGGTCACCTTGTTGGGCTTCTTCTTCATCCTGGCCAACGTCGGCCTTTTGGTTCTCATCATGCCCGATCTGATAGGGCCCGTGAGTTGCCTCCATCTTCCCCCGTGCCCGGCTCGCCTCGAGAGTGGGCTGACTCGAGAGAGATACGCTTGCTATTCAGGGGCCATCTTGGTTATACTTTAGCTTCTCCTTTGGCTTGTTCATGTACCAGACCATGGACAATGTCGACGGAAAGCAAGCCCGCAGGACAGGTACCTCGAGCGGCCTCGGCGAGCTCTTTGACCACGGCATCGACTCCCTCAACTGCACCCTGGCCAGCCTGCTCGAGACGGCCGCCATGGGCCTCGGAACCTCGCGCGCTGGCGTCTTCACCGCGCTGTGCCCCTGCCTGCCCATGTTCTTCTCGACTTGGGAGACGTACCACACGCACACGCTGTACCTGGGCGTCTTCAACGGGCCCACCGAGGGCTTGCTGATTGCCTGCAGCATCATGGCCGTGTCGGGCGCCTACGGCCCGGGCATCTGGACGCAGCCCATTGCCGACTTCCTAGGCCGGAGCTTCCCCGGCATCGCGCACGCGCTGGGCGAGACGACGTTTAGAGACATCTGGATCGGCCTCATCATCTTTTCGCTTTTCGTCGGACACGTCCCCTTTTGCGTCTACAACGTGGTCAAGGCGCGGCGCGACAAGAAGCTGCCCATTGCGCCCGTCTTCCTCGAGTGGACGCCCATGGCCGTCTTCACCCTGTCGATTGGCGCGTGGGTTTATTCGCCCTACAGCACCCTGATGCGCGAGAACCACCTGGTCCTCTTCTGCCTCACCCTGTCCTTTGTCTTTGGCCGCATGACGACCAAGATGATTCTCGCCCACCTGACGCGCCAGCCCTTCCCCTACTGGACCGTCATGCTGTTCCCCCTTGTCGGCGGCGCCGTCATGGCCAACCTGCCACGCCTCGGATTCCCCGCCGTCAGCGCTGCGACGGAGCTGTACTACCTGCGCGCCTACTTTGCATTTGCGCTGATAGTCTACTTCCGCTGGGCGTACCTGGTGGTGACGAGCATCTGCAACTTCCTCGGCATCAACGCGCTGACGATTCCTTGGGAGAGGCAAATGGCCAACAAGCGGGCGCGGGCAGCCATCAAGGTGCAATGAGGGACATCAAGTCGGAGAGGGTCGTGCATGGGACATTGAGAGATACATTGGCGACGAACATGTTCAACATTGATACCCTTTCATGACGTCGGGCGAAAGGGGGACGCCTGCATGCTCAACCCTGTAGGCTCGCCCACGCCTCGAGGGGGCGGAACACGTGTGTGGCGGGCTATAGCGATGCCATTCAAGATGACCAACGGCGCGGCCGGATCGGAGCGCCGTCAAGAGCATCGGAGCCAGGACCTTGGCTGGACAGGCACGGAGCATAGCAGGAGAATTGAGACGGCTCACCCTCACCTCCCACTTCATTCTTTATCGTCCTATCCAACACAATGGTAGCGTTTGGAGGCACCGAGGGCAGGAATCAAGACATCTCCCTTTCTGCTGCTTCGCTGACGCCTTTATTCTTCTATCATGCACGAAGCCAGCACAGCGCCTGGGTCGCCTGTCAATCCACCATACACATCCCTTGGAGACTCGTCAAAGTATCTGCGCTCCCTTCGGCATGCCACGGGTCTTATTTGCCCGCCCGTCTACATCTCGAGGCTCGCTTCCAAATGTAACAAATACACCATGATTGTCGGTAGGTCTCTTCTCGCAATTGCGGGGAGCCGTTGTGTGTGTGTGTTCTGTATGTCTGTCTAGCTAAGGGGGCCCCTTTATGCGTGTTGCAACGAGCTAGGTATCGTGGCCTCGTTGCCGCTGTCATCGGGGTCATGACTCATGACCCTTCCTTCCCCTATGTGACTAGATTGATCCGACAATGATGCCATTTTCCAGCATGTCTCGGGAATGTCGAGGCAGATGCCGGCGCGCACGTCGGGCACGATGGCGACGGAGCTGGGCGACATGGTCCACCCCGGCGTGCTGAGGTGCGCAAACTTGTTGCGGATGCGCCAGCCCTGGTCGAAGTTGGAGCCCGGCGGGTGCTCCCACGGGCGCGTGGGTAAGAAGAGGCCCGTGGAGCAGATGAGCACGGCGGCGGCGATCCACTGATGCTGCGGCACGATGATCTCAAACACCTGTACGAGAGAGAGGGGGGGGGGGGGGTTGGCTAGGTTAGCTGGCCTTTGTTCACGACTGCCGCGCCCGGGCAACGAGGATAAGCAGAGGGCACGTACGGGGCCTTGGGGGAAGCCACGGCCCTCGCGCTGCTCGTACGTGATGTTGAGTGCGTTGTAGTAGGCAAAGGCGGCCTCTCCGCCCACGCACATGGGCACGTTCCTGTGCCGCAGGATTTGAACGGCGACAAACAGCGGCGCCCAGTCGAACCCAGACATGGTGCAGACGACGAGGTTGTAAACGAGGCAACAAATCCAACGGAAGCGCAGGCGTCGAGGTCGCGCGGCCCGGGGAGGAGGGAGAGAAGGCGAGGCAAAGAGGTGTGACGGGGCTATATAGACAATGACAAGCAAGAGAAGACGACTTGTCGTTTGAAAGCCGCCAGTTGCCGAGTCCAGCGCCCCCCCCCTTGTTGAAGTAACGGCGCAAAGCAGCAGAGGGCGTGAATCACTGAACCGCCGATGCCTAGTGGCCGCGCCGACGCCAGCCCGCAGACGACTCCTCACGGGGAGGGCGGCGGGCGAGTGAGCCAGTGGTGAGTGCGAGGGGAGTGGCGAGACGGTCGAGGCGGTTTGCTCTGCTGGCGTCTTTTGCGTCGAGGACTGGATGTGGCGGCAGGCTGAGAGGGGGGGGGGGGGATGGAGAGAGAGTGGGCGAGAGATGGAGGGAGAGGGGGGGAGATGGAGAGCGAGGGAGAGGGCGAGAGAGGGAGAGAGAGAGAGGGAGAGAAGGAGAATGAGCGAGAGAAAGAGAAGCAGAGAGAGAAGGAGGAAGGAGAGAGAGAAGGATGAAGGAGCGCTGCCATGTCAGTCCATTCACGACCGGTCGACATGATGGAGCACTTTCCATCTGGCTTCGCTAATCCACCAATTGGCAAGTCAATGTCGGATCCCCCTCGACGCGACAATGGCTGCCGAGTCTCTCCTGCGCCGTCTCTTGCGCCGTATCCTGCGCCGTATCCTGCGCCGTATCCTGGCCCGATTCAAAACGACTTCAGCACGGCCCGACATTCTCGAGACTGGCCGCAGACATGAGCCAAAACAAGTATTAAGTTCCTTCTCTATAGTCAAAGAGACGTGCGTGGCGACATGACTAGGCCATCTTTCTCGTCGGTTTCATCACGAAAAGTCATATCGGGGCGCGTGCATCGACGCCCCTCCGAGTAGTATATACAGTGCAAAAAAAACGGCAAACCCTCTCTTGCCCGAGCCGGCTCACCTGTGTGCTCCCTTCCCTGTCAGGTCGACTGTGGTTCGCTCGCTCATGCCCTCGCGGCCGGCCCTTTATCGTTTGGCGAGGCAGCGCCAGACGGCCGGCTGATGGACAACGGGAGGCCAGGCGGATGCGACCTCCTGTTCTTGGCCCAAGTGTAGATGAGACCGCTGATGAAGCCGAGGATAATGGCAGACACGCTGCCAAAGGTGACGGGGGCGGCGAAGAAGACGAGGCCGGCCACGGCCATGGGCAGCTTGTTGAGAGCCCCGGCCATGGCGTACGTGGTCGACGACGTGGCGCGAATGCACCAGGCCGTGCAGTAGGAAATGAAGATGGCGGCGAGCCCAGAGTACACCATGCCAATGACCAAGCTCTGGCGCGACTCGGGGGGGAAGTTGTTGTGCAGGTTCGTGCTGGACCAGTCCTCCATGATGAGCGACGAGCAAATCAGGACGGGCACGGTTAGCAGGTTGTTGTAGAACATTACTATGCAGACGTCAGCGAGCTGCAGCGGCTTGACATGCACCTCGTCGACTCACCATCCCAGTTCTTCAGGTTGGTAATCTTGATGGCCTTGCGCATGCTCAAGACGTACAATGCCGAGCACAGGACGTTGAGGCCCATCCAGGCATAGCCGGCGCTGAGGGTGGCGGCGGCAGCGGCCGACGAGGCGGTTTCCAGGCCAGTGGGAGCGGCGGCCGTGGCGTGGCGGAAGTCGGCCCAGGCGGCGAGGACGGAGCTGGACACCATGAGACCAAAGGACACGAGGGTCAGGGGGCTGACGCTGCCGCCGAACCACAGGACTTCTCCGTAGGCAATGACGATGATGGTCAGGTTCTTGAAGATTGTGTAGACGGGCACGGAGAGAAACTGCAGCGCCTTGTTGCCCGTGAAGATCATGCCGACCAAGAGGAGGGAGATGGGGAACCCTGTGTCCGACGTCAGCGCGGGAGGCAGCAGAGGGGAAAGGTGTGGGGCCGGCTACATCGCTGGGCCCTTTTCGAGTCAAAGGGGTCCAGGTCCTTGATCATGCCAAGGGACTTGCACACGATTATCGTCGAGGTTCCGACAATGGACTGTCCGTGTGCGCGTTAGAAGGCGCGGGACGGATGAAGAGCTTGGCGCGACGCACCTGAATGGCCAGATAGAGCAGATGCAGGTTCCACTGGCTGCCCGAGACGACGTACTTGTTGACGAGGGTCATGCTGATGGACGACAGGCAGTAGGCGAGGACCGAGGCGCCGCCGCTGGTCTGGATCGAGGCCAAGAACTGCGATGGCGGCGCCGGGACAAGACCGGGGCGACGGGCGCCGCGCGGAGAGGCGTTGCTGAGAAAGGCATGCTTCTCGTCGGCGCCGTCGTTGGGCATGCTGAGGACAAAGTCGTCGCTCTTCTTGTCCGACATGGTGGAGGCCTTGTTGTGCGACGCCAGCCTCCCCGTTTCGCCGCGTCGTCGTCTCTCGCCGGGTGAAGCGTCGCCGTTGTTATCGTCGCCCAAGGAATACGGCCTTGTCGAGTCTCGAGGCGCCTGTGTCGGTAACGAGGGGGCGATGCAAAGACGCGCCAAAGCAGGGGACAATGTCGCGGCGACGAGGCCCGGGAGGAGAAGCGCGCGACGGAATGTAGAGTGGAGAAGAAGGTTGGGAGGCGAGAAATCGATGGTGGCTTCGGGGGCGCACGTGGACTTGACTTGAGAGAGGATATCGAGTTATCGAGGAAGAAATTGAATTCTGGTGCGGCTGACTAACACGGGAGAGGGGTTTTGGAGCACCGTGTCGATACAGTGTGGGGAAGCCTGCAAAACAAGTGCCAAGTACGAAGTACATAGGTAGGTACTATCCACATGCAGTACTTCGAACCTAGGTATGTCGCATCCACCTGAAAGGGGCCGCAGCCGCAGGCGCGGTCGGGTGGTCAATTAGGCACGCACACAATTAAGGTCGGAAAAAGTCTATTGTTCTAGTCTAGTGTAGGCATAGGGCTAGCTGTCTTACGCGCCTGCTTAAATAGGCGGCAAAGTGGACACGGTAGCTTACTTAGGTACCGAGCTATATCTAACCGGACTTTATAAGCGCCGCTCTAATATAACACACCCCTTAGCGTTAAGTAATCAATTTAACGCTATAAGAAGAAGCTATCGCGAGCGCCCTATAAGGTATAGAAGCGTCCGTCCTTAGTGTTAATGCCCTTAGTCCTCTATCCCTGCCTATATTCGCCCCCGTATATCCCTTAGGTTTAGCAGCGCTTTAAACTTCTTAAATTTAGCCCGCGGTAGCGCCTTCGTTAGACCGTCGGCCGGCATCTCGGCCGTAGAGATATATTTAACCGTAAAGCGACCCCGTCTATATTCCTATTTAAGCTATATATTCTAGATGTTAATATAACGCAGCTTTATAGAGATACGGCCTTCCTCGACTATAAGGCGGATAGATTAAAGGTTATTATAGTATATCTTAAAGGGCTTAAGGTCGTGCGAGATATCGTAAAGCAGCTTAGCGAGCGCGTATCCCTCCTTAGCGGTGCGTTTTAGCCTAAGGAGCTTTGCCTTAGTGGTAGAGGTTATAACTATATTCTATAAGCTTGCCTTCTATACGACTAGGCCGCCGTAAAGCATTATAATATAGCCTTACGACGATTAGCGCGTCTTTAGGTCGTCGGCGAATAAGGCGTTAGTCGCGATAATAAGGGCTTCGCCTTAAGCGAGTCCGTCGAATATAATCGTAAAGAACCTCGTCGCGTAAAAGTAGCGGATATACTAATTAGCCGCCTTAAGGTATTCGGCTAAAGGGTTCGTTAGGAACCGTAAGAGCTATAAAGCGGCGAAGGCTACGTCTAGCCTTACCGTAACCGCGGTATATATAATAGAGCCTACGCGTTCTTAAAAGTCCTTAATCTCGCGTAAAAAGGCTTATCCTATATTTTTAATAAGCTGCTAGGTCGGCATAGGGATTGCCGGTGCCTTCCCTATATTATTAAGGCCGAATTTACGTACGATCTTCTCGATATAAGCGTCTTAGTATAGGTAGATTCGGCGGAGCTATCGGTCCTTAATAACGCGGATCCTAAGATACTATCTAAAGGCTTCCTCGCGGACCTTATATTTACCGTAAAGGAAAGCGATAAGGTCGTCTATAGAGTAGTTCTTTAGGCTTAAGATAAGGATATTATTAACATATACTAGCACGAAGACCTTCCCGTCTATAAAGACATAAGGCTCCTCGCCGGTACGGATTAGGCCTTATTCTTTAAGCGCTTAGTAGATCTCGTTATACTAAAGGAGAGGGGATTTATAAGGTGCGACACGGGTGCGGCTCGTAGTCGGCTTTATAAGGTGTACGTAAGGGGCAGTAACACAATTAATATCACTAGTGGCTTTTGCTATTAGCGCGACGGCACCCCTCGTCGTCGTTACAATTGTGACATTAATTAACAGCCTCCCTGTTCGAGACCCCTTGAAGAAAGGGGCTGGGCAGCGGCTGTAAGGCAGGTGTGTCGGCGTAGGGCGCGTGGCGCACACGTACCGCAGAGGCGGCGCATCGGGTGGCAATGCGACGATATGTCTACGTCTTAGGTTAACGTCTACTAGGTTATTCCTGCCTGCGGTTGCCGAGGCCTATGGCGCGCCGGGTCACGTGCGGGGCACACGTGCAGCCTAGGACATACTGCTATTAAAGATGGGATAAGTGTAAGGTGCGATACGGGTGCGGCTCGTGGTCGGCTTTATAAGGTGTACGTAAGGGGCAGTAATACAATTGATATTACTAGTGGCTTTTGCTATTAGCGCGACGGCACCCCTCGTCGTCGTTATAGGATTCGCGAAGTCCGTAAAGGGCTTTATCGAGCTCGGCGACTATCGCGGGATTTTCATCCGGCTTAAGGAATCCGAGCTCTATATAGCCCTTCGGGAGCTCTACGTATACCGGCCTCTTCTTATTAATATTAGTATTAAGGAACGCGTTAGCGATATTAAGTTATTAGACGTTAAGGTTACGCTTCGCTACTATAGAGATTACGGTCCTAAAGGTCTTAATAGCGAGGGTTATAGCGTAGGTCTTTTCGTCGCTTTAATCGCCTTAAAGGTCTCCGCGTATATAAATGCGCGCTTTATAATATATAAGGTACCTATCCTTATTAAACTTATAGAGGAATACCTATTTAAGCGGAATTAAGGTTCTTTTAGCACGTTCTCGCGAAAGGAGGCGCTATATGCCTCTATAGAGGAGGTCTTAAAGCTCCTTACGATATCCCTCTTTAAACTCCTTACTGTATAAGTAGTAGTTAAGGTCTTAGTAGCGCTTAGGCAAGCGGAATAGGTCGTTACGATAATACTTATAAGCTTCCTATAAGAATACGGCGGCGAATACTAAATAAAAAGTTATAAGGTCCCCCTATAGATAGAAGGCCTCCGGAAGTAAGGTAGTAAAGATATTATCTCTCCTTATCCCCTTATTCGCTTAGGAGCTCTATCTTATAGCTTTTATACTATAGAGCTCCTTCTATATCCGGCGAGGCCGTCGTAACCTCGCATTTAGTTATATACCCGATAGGCCCGCTTTAAGGCCCTCGGCGTTATTCGTCTATATACCTAATAGGCCCGCTTTAGGGCCTTCGGCGTTACTCGTCTATATCGATACTAGTAGAGCTATAATGCCGTAACCGGGATCCATTCGGTCGTTAGGTTACTATATGCTCTATAGGCCTATCTCCTACGTAAGTGTAGGCGGCTGCTAGGTCGTAAGCTAGGTCTCCTAATAAGCGGGGGTAGTAGCTTTAGGTATCGAGGAGGTTCGCCCGAGCTAGGGCTTCGGCTATACGCCTAGCTCTTAGAGCGCCGGGACGAAGGGTATATCTATATCCTCGTCGCGGGGGGTAATCTTAGTATAGGCAACGGGCTTAACCCCGTCGGGTTAAGCGTTCGTTCCGGCGTAAGAAGTCCTTTAAGGGTAGGCGAGGCATCTTTTAAAGTCGGAGCCGCTTCTAAAGCGGCTAGCGACGGCGATAGCGATGCCCTACCCTCTACCCCTAAGTTCGAATCGTTAGGCTTAATTCCTAAGATATAATCGTTATATTCCTATAAAAAAATCCTTAAGTATAGTATTCTAATCGTATTAGATCGGCAATTCGATCGACTTAGCGAAAGGGGCGTATTCTTAGACAGGCATTTATAGATCCTCGGTCTAAGGATTAAAGTAGTAAAGCTTATTAAAAATTATATCCTAAGTAATAATAACCTAGGCAAGTTAAAGAACCTAGACGTAGAATAGGTTACTAGCTTAATAGCCGATAAGGTAACCTATATACGCCTAGGGAAAGACCTTAAAGGCTCTCTTATAGAGGTAAGCCTTTATGTCCTTATATAAGGGGTAAGCGCGGTAGCCTTAGGCATATATACCGTTCTACTTAAGGCGGAGGTCTACGTCCCTATGCGCTATAGTGCTAATCCTACCGTACTAGCGGAGGTACTAGTTAAACTATCTATCGATAGTCTCCTTAGGAGTTCTCTACTAGTTATAGTATCTTAGCAGGATATTATATATACGAACGAGCGCTTAGTATATCTCCGGCTAGAGGTTACGTAGTAGCTTCCCTATAATAGAGCGGAAGCGTTATTAGATTACGCCTCCCGGTCTTTCCGCGCTGCCTATAGGCTCTTTTATATATAGCGGTAGGAGCTCGAGCTTAATGCCCTCCCGCTTAGCCTAATCTTAAAAGGGCGAATTTCTCTACTCTAAGAGGTTGACTAAAGCTCTCTTATTGTCTATCTTAATCTTATAAATCACCGCGCCTATATAATAGCGGACTAAGGCCTTAAAGTTGCGGATTAAGTCGTCCGATTCCGTCTTCCGCGTTATACTCTATAAGAATATTATCCCGCTATATTCGTTAGAGAGTAGTAGGATATATCGGTAGCCGTTATAGCCGAGTTCGAAGTTAAAGATATTAAGGAAGATGCGAAAAAAGGGCTACCGTAAGCGGTTAGCGGGCTTTCTACGAGAAATCTACTCGTGCGCTTTTCCTTAAGCGTAGCCTAAGCACTTAACCGTTATAGGCCCTTTAATTCGCATACCGTATACCTAAAAGACTAATTGCTTAAGCACTTAAGGGCTTAGGTGCTTAGCCCTTAAATACTAAAGCTCTACGGTATCTACCTTTATAGTAAGCGTAGGTTCTTAGATATAGCGATATAGCGCTTAAGGTATCTTAGGACGGCGTCTTATACTACTAAGAATAGGCACGCAAAAGCGTAGGGTAAAGTAAAGCAAGAGTAAAAGGACTTTAATTTAGCTATTAAAAGCCTATACTTACTCTCGATATATATAACTATATTATTGTTCTCTATAAGGCTAACTTAGATCGTATTATCGTAGTTATAGATCTAAAAGCCGCCTACCTTAAGCTTCTCCCCGCTAATAATATTAATATAAAAGCTAGGGACGTAGGCGGTATCCTTAAGAACGAGATCTCGCGTATTAAGGCCATCCGGTCCGTAGAGTAGGTTCTTTATTATATAGGTCCTACGATATAGCACTATAAGGGCGGTATCGCCTATAAGCATAATATCGGTCTCTATAGCGGCGATAATATTACCCTCGAGAAGCTTAAGCTTATTAATAATATAGGTGCTCGCGTAGTAGTCGAATAAAGTCGATTTAATTAGCGGGTGCTTATAGCGCTAGTTGCTAAAGATAGAGGAGATAAAGCTATCGGGCGAGCCGAAGGTGCTAAAGCTAGCCTAGGTCGGAGCGGAGCTCGCCTTACTACCTATAAACCTTAAGTCTATTACTATATATACCTAAGCACCCTATATAGCAGGCGTCGTCTTAGTTAAGGTAGTAAAGGTCTTCCCCTTTATGCCTTTAATAGCCTCTACTATCTGCTTTTAGCGAGATAAGGACTTCGCCTCCTCGTACTTTTTAATATAGTTAGCACTAACAAGAAGCTAAGGCTTATAAGAGACCCTATTTACGGCAATATAGAACGCTACGTAGTCCGCGGGCTTTTAGCTATAGCGCGCTTTAACGATGCCGTAGGGGCAGTCGTAGGATTAGCGGGCTTTAAGGGTCGCCGGCGGAGCTTATATCGTAGCGAACGCCCCGGACGGCGCGGACTTACTAAAGGTACGGACTCGATCTTAACTAACGTAATAGAATAGCTCGCTAAGGATCTAGAGGGTTATAGTAACGTTCTTCCTTAGCTATTCCGCGTAAAGCGCACTAAGCTATTGCCGGGCTTACTTAAAGTCTAGCATTATAACGGCGTTAAGGAAGTCGGTTATACCTTAAGACCCCTTAATGTCTAGGATGTCTAATTCGACGGCTTTAAGATATACAAGCTCTTATTAAAGGTATTAATCGCTTAGGTTAGTCCGCTTCGTTATCTATAAGGCCTTGCGATAGTCTAAGCGAGCATAGTCTACTTAGTATTTATCCGTAACCTTAAGCATCTTACGCAGCTTTACGATAGTCTTACGGATATCCTAAGTCTTTAGAAAGAACCTTATTAAGGCTAGGTCTACCGTTATATACACCTAGGTCGTAAGCTCTATATACGCTTTAAGCTTTATAATATACTTAATATACCTCTATTTATAGTCTTCGCGTTAGGCCGTAAGGCCCTTAAGCTAGGCTTCGTCGAGCGTGCGGATTAGCTTATATAGTAGGAGCGGTAGCCGACTAAGCCGGACTTCTTTTACGTAGTTAGCGGCTCCGAGCTTATTTAGCCTCGCGAGCTCTCCTTCGAACGATGCCTCTACGGGCTCTTTAAGGGAGACCGTAGTATCCTTAAAGTTAATAAACTCCTAGATGCATACGGTCCTAGCATTAATCTCGTACGTAGAGTACTAAGTGGCTTAATAGACTAACTTAGTAAGGATAATCTTAGTGTTATCCGTAGCTTTAGTTACGCTAAAGGAAGATATATTAATAATAGTTAACGTTAAGAGTGTTTAAGAGAAAAAGGGCTAAAAAGGGGCTATAATACTAAGGTGCTTAGGGATAAAAAGCTCTTCTAAGACCGTATATTACGGCGTACTTATAGGTATAAGAGAACTACGCTAAGAGCGGCGGTATAAGAGGAGCGGTATAATCCGTATTCTCGCGTATGCCTTAACGTATTCTAAGATATAACGATAGCTATATTTCTATAGTATATCGTAGGCTTATTAGGTCGCCTATAGGGCGTTAAGCCGCCTTATAGGTAGACGCGCGTGTTATTGTAATAGTAGGCATTAGTAGCAATTTACATAGGTCGTATACCGGGCTTATAACTATCGCATCTACCTAAAAGGGGCCGTAGCCGTAGGCGCGGTCGGGTAGTTAATTAAGCACGTATATAATTAAGGTCGGAAAAAGTCTATTATTTTAGTCTAGTATAGGCACGGGGCTAGCTGTCTTACGCGCCTGCTTAAATAGGCGGCAAAGTAGACATAGTAGCTTGCTCAGGTACCGAGCTATATTTAACCGGCCTTTATAAGCGCCGCTCCGATGCGATAAGGTACTATTAACGTTATACGACGTTAGGGGCTATATAGGGCATTGACCTAAGCCTAGACTATAGGGATGCAATAGGCTATTACGTCCCTAACGAGCCTATTATATAACCCCCTTAGCTAAGGACGGTAGGTAAGTATTCCGTTATATTATAACTGCGGTTAGTACGGGCTAGGGGCCTTATTTAAGAGGCTCTAGTACCTATATATACCTCCGTTAGTCCTATAGTTAGGTAGCTATATGCATCTTTATGTCTATAAGTTTAGACCTCCTTTCTTTACTCTTCTACTATAATATTTATACAGCTGATTTCCTATATTTAAGAGTTATAAGCCCGGCCGTATAAGCTAGGTCTCTTTCGCTTAAATAACGCTAAATTAAAGCTATCGACATCGCATTTTTTTACAACCGTATTAGGCTCTAACCTTAGTGTTATTACGAAGAGCTAGCTTTAAAGAAGGAATAAAACAACATATAGTTATCCCTCGTAACGACGAGGTAAAAAGAACGATTATAGCGATATCTATATCCGGAGAGGTAAGTATCGTAACGCTTAAGGAAAGCCTTAATTAGACCCCTTAGATTCGGGCTATTAAGGGCTAGGCGAAGATCTACTATATTTAGGAATATATCGACCTAGCAGGATTCGAATTACTTAAAGAGCCTATTAAGATTAGCTAGGAAGAGTTTAAACGTAACCTTAGGGAACGACCTTAGAGAGGGGACCTTACGGACGTTAAATTTAACAATAGGACTACTAACTATAATAATCGGCTTAATAATACGACGATAGAGTTCCGTTTTAAGCAGGATAGCTATAACTTAGCCGTTAGCCTATTTAAGACCTAGGAAAAGGCTATAATTCGTATCGAAGAGCTAATTAGTAAGTTAATTAGTAAGGCTCTTAAGGGAGAGACCCTCGTATAGACCTCGCCTTAAAGCAGGATCTAGGAACTTAAACAGAAGGTCCTGCCTTTAGAGGAGGAGGAAAAGACCTTTATAGATAACTAGTATTATTAGATTATCGGCAAAAAGGGGAATTAAGACTAGAAGGCGTAGGCCGATTAACTTAATTAAGTAATTATCGACTTTAAGGACCTAAAAGTCACGACTTTAAATAACATTAAGATCCGATAGGATTTTCTTCGGGCTATAAAGGAATTCGACCTTAGTTAGGCCTTAAACGAGAGATTAAATAATGCCTTTTATAAACGAATTAAGGGCGTCGTTAGGTTAACTCTAAACCCCCTAAGGAACCTTATCACGGAATTTAAACGTAAGGTATCTCTTCGGAAGAAATCTAAACCTTAGGTTAATTAGACCGCTCCGGCTTCGTCGAAGGGGTAAATAAGGTGCTTATATAATATACACCGGAATATAAGGGCTAATTAGTAGGAAAGCTACTTCTCGTTCTAAGCAATATTTAAGAAGGATGCCCTTAAAGGATAGGACGTTTAAGATATATTAAGGGCTAATATTAACAAATAGCTTTAGGATAACCTAGAAGGTAAAAAGAAGGCTATAGTATAAAAACCCTTAGGGGTAAGTAAGGTAGATAATATAATTATAGTCTTAAATAGCGGTAACGGTAATAAGTAGGCGAATATAGTTTCTCGTATTAATACGATATTATAAGTTAACCTTACTTATATTAAGGATAAACCTCTTAGAGATAAGGTTATCTACGATTTAAGGGCGAGTGTATATATATTTAATAACATTAGGTGGTTTAATAAGAAGACGTTTACCTAAGGGTCGTAGGAAGAGGTCCGCGCTAGTAAAACCGCACTTATAGTCTAGGGGGTAGGATCCGTAGTTATCCTACTCTTAGGGGGCAAGAAGCTCCTACTCGAAAATAGCTACTATATCCCTAAGATGCCGATAAGCGTCTTTTCCGTTTAATAAAAGATTAAGGCTTAGGTTTATTAAAACTAGCACGATAATACGCTATTCTATAAGCCGACGGGCGAGCAGCTTACTTAGCTTAAGGAATTCGAGGACTAATACGTTATTACGAGCTTGCCGAATGCCTTAGGAACTGTTTTTACGATAAGTCGACGACTTAAGCTACCTTTAAATAAGGATCTCGCGGACCTTTAGCATAAGCGCTTAGGGCACCTAGGGCCGGAGGCTATAAGGCTGCTAGTTAATAAGTCCGTAGGCACGAAGCTTTATAGACCGGCAACCTATAAATACAAGGTATATACTATAGGAAAGGCGAAACGATAAGTCTTTAAGGACTTACTAACGTTAAGGCTATAAGGGGCAGGGGTTTAATTTAGCTTTAACCTCTATATAGGCCCGGAAGTAAGTACTACGGGATTTAAATACTACGCTTTATTTACCTATATAACGACTAGCATAAGGTTCTTCTACGCTATTAAGCAGAAGACCGAGGTCTAGGACGTCTTTAAAAAGCTAATTGCGAAGCTCTCTACGCGCTACGGGATTTAAATAATTATCTTAGTTACTAACGAAGAGAAGGCCTTAATCACTAAGGAGATTAAGTAGTATACGGATAGACTTAGCCTATAGCTCTTTATATTAGCCCTTTTAACGCCGACTTAAAATAGATATACGGAGTAATTAAGGGCTATTATTAAGGAAAGAGCTAGACTAATAAGTCTCGACTTATAGATCCCTAATACGCTTTAGACCGAGACCTATCGAACGGCTATCTACTTACTAAATCTAACGCCTTTTATAAGGGTCGATAAGATAGGAAGGAGTCCCTATAAGCGATAGTAGTAGTATATAAGGGACTATAACCCCTTATATAGCTATATTAAAAAGATCCGATCGATAATTACGTATTTACGCGTATATAGATATATAGTATACCTAATAATAACGGATGCCCTTAAATATATTAAATCTTATAAGTCCCTCTCGTAGACTATATAAAAGGCATATATTAGATATTTAGTTAGGTATAAATCTACTAACTAATTCGTTATTTAAGTCCTTTCCTTAGGATAGATAAAGCTTTTAACCTCTTTAAATATTTAATTTAATAAGGATATTATATACGATTTAAGGAGGGAAGAAAGTGCGTAAGCTCTATATACCTATACTTATAATATCCCCTAATAGATAAACGTAATTAATATACCCGAAGATAATAAGGGCGATAAAGAGGGGACCTATAAGTACCCTTAGACTAATAAGACTACCCGGCTATAATTTACAGCGGCTGAATTTATACTAGCATTTAATTATAAGAGGCAGAATAAAAGGGTAATACCTTTAACGATAGAGGGTTTATACGTCTCGCCTTTATAGACTAGTAAGGTAGTCTCTTTTAATACCGCGATACTACCCGATCTAAGGGGTAAGGATCTAGCGATACTACGACCTATAATACTAAAACCTACGGAGGAGCTAATTAGCCTTAGGACGCCTTTATCGGAAGTCTTAGGGATGCCTCTTCTTCTAAAGGGTAAAACGACTAATTTAATAGCTAGGATAACGGCTAGACTAAATAGACCCGACCTTAATAGCCGACCTTATATAGAAGAGCTTTTAGATATAAAGGAAGACGTGCCGGCTTTAGAGCCGTTACGTAAGGAGCGGGATACGTCTTAAGGTATAAACCCTAGCAATATCGTTAAAGGGAAGAGAAAGAGAACTTAAAGGACCTTATTTATTAATAATATTATTACGAAGGCTTTAACCTATAGACTATACATCGAGGATATGCCTCTTATACCTACCTCCTATAAGATAGCAATAGCCTCCCCTTATAAGACCTAGTGGCTTTAAGGAATAGCCTATAAAATTAAGAATTAAGAGAAACTTCTAACCTAGGTTAAGACCCTAAAATCTAAGGCTATAAAGAAGGGAGAACCTTTAATTCCGATAAGATAGGTCTACGCTTATAAGTGCGATCTATAGGGATATATAGTTCGGTTTAAAGCCTGTCTAATTATTTAAGGAGATCGCTAACCGGAAGATAATAAGGATACGTATATAGCGACCCTTTAAGCAAGGACCTTTAAGCTGCTAATAGCCTTACTATATCTTAAGGATATAAAGTCCGTATAGTATAACGTTAAGACGGCTTTTCTAAATATAATACTACGATTTATAGTCTACTATTAGCTTTTACCTAGATATATAGAACTAGGCTTATGCATACGGCTTTTATAAGGGCTATACGGCTTAAGGATCGCCCTAAAGCTTTAGTATAAAGACCTTACCGGCTTTTTTAAGTCTTTAAGCATAGAGACCTTAATTAAGGACGCCTATATAATAGTCTATAAGGGAGTAATTATCTTCTTCTTTATAGACGATATCGCGATAATATATCCGAAGGAGAGGAAAGATAACTAGCTAGAACTCTATAAGGCCTTTATAGCAAAATATACTATTAACTTTATAAAAGAACTACGTTAGTTCTTAGGGATTAAGATAATCCGGGATAGACCTAATAGGAAGTTATAGCTTTCTTAAGTATCTTATATCTTTAAGATAGCGAAGAAGTTTTATATAGACGATAATTTAGGCTTTAGCGTGCTTAAGATCCCCCTAACGATAGATAAGCTAATTCCTTATAAGGAAAAGGCGAGCAATAAAGAGGTCTATTACTTTCTTTCTTTAGTAGGCACGATCCTATATCCGGCGATTTATACTAAGGCGGACGCGGCGTTCCTAGCGGTATAGCTAGCCTAGTTTAGCTATAACCCGGGTCTATAATACCTTCGAGAAGCAAAGAGGTGCCTAGCGTACTTATATACTACGCGGGACCGTTATATCTATTTTAAAGCAACTAACGAGATAAGGAGGTTTCTCTATGCGTTAGACTCCTCGTTTACGGACGACCTTACGTCGAGGAAGTTATTATAAGGGTATATATTCTTATTTCTTAGTAGGCCCGTAGATTAAAAGGCTATTAAGCAAGCTACGGTTACGACTTTATCTACTAAAGCAGAGCTCTTAGCTTTATTAAAAACCGCGAAAGAGTAAATATAATTTGCTCGACTTATTAAAGAGCTTAGGATCTAGGTTAAAGGCACCGTAGAGCTATAGTATAATAACCTTTAAACGATTAGGCTATTAACCGAGCTAAGTGCCTAGCTTAAGATAAATTTAAAGTATATCGATATCTATTAATATTAGCTTTATTAAGAGGTATAAGAGGAACGGCTTTAGGTTAAATAGATTAAGTCTACTAAGAACCCGGCGGATAGTATAACTAAGGCCCTCCTTTTATAAAAGTATAAAGACTTCGTAAGGCAGCTCGGTATAAAGGACCGCCCTAAGGACTTAGATAGGAAGGGCTAAGACAGCGCGGATAGAACCCTCTAAGGTATGTTTTTATAGTTTATACGAAATCAGCCCCCTATCTAATATTAGGGGTAGTATAATAGATAAAGCCGTTCTAACTAATTTAAATAAGCTATTTTATTTAATTATTATATTGTTTTTACGTTACTATAGTCTTTATAAGGACTATAGTAAGGGGGTATATTAACGTTATATAACGTTAGGGGCTATATAGGGCATTAACCTAGGCCTAGACTATAGGGATATAATAGGCTATTACGTCCCTAACGAGCCTATTATATAACCCCTTTAGCTAAGGACGGTAGGTAGGTATTCCGTTATATTATAACTGCGGTTAGTACGGGCTAAGGGCCTTATTTAAGAGGCTCCGGTACCTATATATACCTCCGTTAGTCCTATAGTTAGATAGCTGCATATATCTTAGTGTCTACGAGTTTAGACCTCCTTTCTTTACTCTTCTGCTATGATATTCATATAGCTGATTTCCTGCATTTAAGAGGTACCTATCGTAACGCTTTAATCTTCACTTTAACTCTAACTCGTCGCCGTCGCTGACTGTCAGGCCGTGGACAGACACTCTCAGCATACTCGTTCCTGTTCCTAGGCCTTTAATAAGAGTGTGGAACAATCTTGGATCGTTTATCATTTTCAACATACTGGCAAGCTTTGTTTTCTATTTTGCAGCGAACAACTCAATCTTGGACTCTTTTCCCTCCAAACACACAGTCACCGCATGGCTGCATGACGCCCCGAGCATAAGCCTGCATCACCAAGACTGGAGAGGATACTATAAGCCGGGCCCTCCGATACGCCAAGCTCGCACGCGACGTCGAGCACGGCGCTGACATCTCTCGCATCTCCGTTTCCACGCCGTGGCTGAAGGGAAGGGGCATGAGTCGTCCTCGCCAGATCGATGATGCAAAGCGACAAGGCTCAGGAACGGAGTGCCTGGCAAGGCAGACACATTTGAATCAAGCCGACTGGCCAATTCTGCACGCCATGCCGAGACGTACATACGCCATGCCGAGACGTACGCCATGCCCGGCAAGCCCATGCCCGGCAAGCACGCCGAGTACCGCCTAGGAACGGAACCAACCGACCGAAGACCGTCGGGGCGGCGAAGAGGGGGGGGGGGGGGGGGGTCAGAAACGGCTCTGAACATGACTGACCCTTCTCCTGCGGCGCAGCGCCGGTGTAGAGGACACGTCGGACATGATGGTTTGAGCCGTTGACTCGAATATCGACCTCCGTGTGCTTACATGTGTTGTGCCGATGTCGGCAGCTGACTTTGCTCGACACCAACACGTGCCTTGCCCCATGACGTACATTTGCAACTTGCATCTAAATACGGATAGTCAAGAGATATATATATATATATATATATATACACACACACAATCATGGCCCCGAGCAAACAAGGAGGGACCTAGTTACTCCGCAAGAAGCCCGCGAACAATAAGAGCCAATGCGCCCTGCAGGCAGCCGGCCGGTAACGCGCTAGATATGTAGGTACAGCCAGCCAACGCCTGCTGACGGCACGTGTGACGATGCATCCCGTACGGGGATGAAGAACACGATGAAGGGCCGTATGTATGTGAGTGTGCAAGTACCTGCGTAAACGAGGAAGAGAGAGAGCGACGAAAGCGAGCAGACAGTCGCACAACCCAGCCGGCCGTCATGGCCCCCGCTCGGTCCATCTCTGGCTGCATGAGTCGGTATTCCCATTTCGTCGTCATCAAGCCTATTTTCGTTGCCTATTATTAGCCCTTGCCCGGCGCGGCGTTTTGGGGCTTCGCCGCAACCACCGATGCGAGCGCACGAAACAATGGACGGGAGCGAGACACGAACAGACCAAACAAACACCCAGTTTCAACGTCGACACCAAACGGCCCGTACTACGAGTTACATGTATCCAAAGTGCCCGTAGTACTCCCCTTCCGTGCGGAGTAGGTGGCTTGGCACTGAGGAGGCTCGGCCCCGCCACCGGCAGGCAACCGTCGCGGCCCGCCGCCGTCCGCCCGGTTCCGGGGCGCCGGCGCCGGCACCCAAGTCTTCTGGAAGGTCCCAGCCAACATGTTCCACGGCGGAAACAGAGACACTTGAGAAGGCCCATGGTCAAAAATAACCGTTGTACGAAGCAGAGCATGTGCATGCAAGCGGCAGCTCTTCATCTAGGGCCCCCCCCCCCTGTAAGCGGTGCGTCGGTCAGATCCCACCCAGTACCATCTCATCTCACCCCCATGGCCGCTGCCACATGGCGCCCCTCCCACCCCCTTCGCGCCTCTTTCTCACGGAGCTGAAGAAGCCAAGCAGCACGCCCCGGCCTCTCGAGCGAGCCCAGAGGGCCCCGTGACGGCGGGAGTCGGGAGACAAAGGGGGACCCTGTGTCGAATCGGCATCTCCATGGCCTCATCCGGCACAGCGGCGCCCCATGCTCCCTCTCGGTGTGTGCGAGGCTTCGAGTCCCCGAATCTTTGTTACCGAGTAGAACACACGCAATGGGCTCGTGAGTCACATGCCCTTTGCTCGCCCGAGAGCGAGAGAGACTGATCCCTCGGGGCGGACAATGACATGGCACGCCACCCCCCTTGCGGATGAGTCCTTGGACCGCCCTGGTTCTTTTGTTTTTCTTGGCTCGTGCGTCTTCGCCTCGTCGTCATGCTTGCCTGCCATCGGCCTCTCCCCCAATGGAAGCTGCCGCCAAACCCCTTGGCTTACTCGTCCGCGAGGGAGAGGCTTCTTAGGGCCAAGGGGCGCCAGGAAGGCTTTCCGATCGGGCAGTCTCGAATCAGGGTCTTGCCGAGGTTCATATAGGGAGATTGGCTTTGCGCGAACCAAATGCACTCCCCCCCGGTCTCCCGCTGCTTATTCCTGGCTCTTGCTTGCTGAGGTGCCTCGCCCTAGCCAGGGGAGCGGGATAGGTACACCCATCGTCAAGTTGCTGCCTTCGTTTATTAGCCTTCTGCCACTCGCCCCCAAAGGTCAATGGCAATGACGAGACCGACCACCGGGGCGCCGTCATGACTCCCGATTGTGCCTGTCTAGTGTCACCTAGTATTCCCGTGCGTGCGGCTGATGCAAGGGCAGGACCTCTTCTCCCACAGCAGCGGGCTCCCCCCTGCTATGCAGGCTCAGCTGGTGTGTGAATAGCTCGCGAGTCGGCTCGACTTGCACCCCCCTTGACGAACCGGCACTCGTCGCTTTTCTCTAGTCGTTCCTCGCCTTGTCCATCAACCGGAGCCAACTTTTCTGCCTTCACACTAAAAACAAACTTTGACCTTGCGGGGCGCCCCCATGCCCCAACCAACGACAACGCCGCCGTCTATTTTCCTCGCTCTACGAATACTTTGTAGGAGTAAACGAAACGAAACGACTTGGGTCGGCAGACGAGGCTTATATGCCACGACCCCTGTTACCGAACCCACCCCCTGCCCCCCCGTTGCTGTCAACCCCAGCTTTGCCTTGCCATTGGGGGGCCTGAGGAGAGAGGGACGGGCAGTTGGACGGGTCACAGGACGACTCGGACGACAAGGTGGGCGTTGGACGAAAACGAGGACGATGAGCGAGACGGGGGCAGTGTGAAGTCCTGGCAATGAGACTCGAACACGCCAGCCAAGTGATTTGCTCGCTCCCGGTTTCGCCATAGTCAAAGGAATACGAGCGCCGTTCGAGTCAGAAGGTTTCGCGGCGCAGGCCAGGCTGCCTCGCCTGGGGGCGGATGCTTCAGGCACCGCTGTAATGGCTCCTCCTCGTCTTAGAAACGTCCGGGCCGGTATGCCCTGGGCTTGACGCTCCCCGGTGCTGCCACGGCGTGCTATTTAAACATGTTTCGAGGCCGCTTCGAGGCCGGTCGCTCTCCTGGATCTCGTTCATAGTTGAAACAGAACAGAGTATAAGTCGTCGATATCCAATCTCAACGCAGTTGCCGACCATCATGGTTACCATCAACACCACCGGGCTCGAGCTCGTCGACCAGCCCGTTTTGCCCCTCGACTTACGGCTTGCCTTTGCGCTCGTTGCCCTCTTGTCGGTCCCCTTTGTCTTGGCTCTCATCACCGGGATGCTCGACCGTCTGCAATGCTGGAGACTCGGCAAGATCCGGCCGGAACCCGTACCCCATGTCTCTTCAGTCATCCCAGTCATTGGCCACGCTCTCGAGCTGCGGAGGCGCGGGGCCCGATATCTCCATCAGCTCATCGTCAACACCTCGGCCGAGATATTCACCATTGACGTCCTGTTCAAGAAAGTCTGGGTAGTCAACCCTTCTCTCGACCGGGCCCTGGCCAAGCACGTTCGCGAAACCAGCCTGTCTCGGGTCATCTCCATCATCGGCCAGCAGTCCCTCCAAATGAGTGACAAGGCCGTTCGCACCATTGCCGAGTACGACCCGCGCCCGGTCCACTCACAGCTTTTCGCGCCCGGCCAAGGCTCGGCAGCCCTCGCCGAGTCGTCGGCCTGCTACATCCGCGAGCGCCTCTCAAGACAGCCCTGCGAGCAGGAGGTTCTCGTCGGACGATGGATGTTTGACCTGGTGGCTGGCGCCTCGGCTCACACACTCTGGGGACCGCAAAATCCGTGGAACAATGACGGCGAGTTTATGAGGCAGTTCATGTAAGTCGCCTCTTTGCCCGGTCGATTGCAGAGGGCCAGGCTAACGGTTGCGGCCTCTAGCATTCTGAGCGACAACTTTGAATCGCTCTCGCAGCCCATGGCGCGGCTCACTTCCCGGCGGGCGTACCAAGCGAGGCAATTCCTGGTTGAAGAGCTCATGGCCTTTCACCGCAAGCACCGGCAGGGCCGCGAGAAGAGCGTGGCGCATCGAATCAATGCCATTGCCATGAGCGAGCAAGACTGGGAAAACAACGTCGACTACTATCGGTGCGAGCTGCTTGAGGCACTGGGTCTCTTGCCCACGGCGGGCACCTTGTCGGTCTGGCTGGTGCGCCATCTCCTTGCCGACGCCGAGCTGCGCCGCAAAGTCGTCGAGGAAGTGCGGCGGCTCCAGCTGGCAAAGGGCGACGACGAGTGCGGCGGCGACACGAGCTCAGACTCTTGTTGCCCGCCATCTGGCCGCCTGGACTTGAGCGAGATTCGGACAAGGTGCCCTCATCTGGTGGCCGCATGGCACGAAACCCTCCGGCTCCACGTCACGGCCGTCCCGCGCGTGGCCACCAACGACTTTGAGCTCTCTGTGCCCTCACGTCCGACGCCCGTGGCCGTGAGAGAAGACGACGTCATACTCCTGCCCATGCTCTCCTTCAACCTGGATCCGCAGACGTGGGGCCCCGACGCCGGGACCTTTTCTGCGGAGCGCTTCATCGACGGCAGCGGGCGTCTCAGCCAACAGCGGACACGCAAAGTGCGCGGCTTCGGTGTGGCGGGAAACCTGTGCCCCGGCCGCAACTTTGGCTTCGATACGGTCATGGCGTCGGTAGCGGCGCTGCTGCGCGAGTTTGACGTCGAGAGCGTGCCGTATCCAGCACCGACAGCCACGACGGGCATCAACGTTGGCTTTGAGCGTCTGGCCGACGATGTGCCGGTCAGACTGACGCGGATTGGCCGCGTGTGACGAGCTGGCGATTGATTCGCTGGGTGAATACGGGAGGCAGCCTGACACCTCGCGGCCCACGAATCTGTACACGAATCTGTACTTTTACTGTACCATGACCACGATTCGAGGGGTCTGGGGCGTTTTTTGCTGTTGTTCTTTCAGTCTGTTTTCATTTGTTTTTCATTTGTTTTTCCTGGTCTGATACCCTCCCTTTGTCTGCGGTTTAGAAGGAGTTTAGAAGGGCGTCGACGGATGCAGCTGCTGCTTGGCTTGGAAGGACGAGGGGATTGTACGATGGGGGTTACGCAGTAGATGGAGATGGAGGTTGGCTGAAGCTAGAATTGAGCTCGGGATTACGAATACATAGAGTCATGTCTGCGGAGAAACCAATTATCCAGATGCACAACCTCCGATGCCCCTGCAGCGAGTTGTACCGGGCCGATCCGCCGACATGATTGGCCGGCACCTGTTCGTACCGAGGCCTGAAACAGGAAGCTCTCTGTCAAAGAGAAGTGGCTCCCAATCTTTCCAACACCCAAGAAACCATGGCCGTCCCCCCCAAGTTTGCGGGCCACAAGCTCGAGTTCGCGTCGCCACGGCCCTCGTCGTCGTCAGTCCCGCCGGCGACGCACACGCTCGAGTTCTACGCCGACTTCTGCTGTCCGTTCTCGGCCAAGATGTTCAAGACGCTCACCGAGACGGTGGCGCCCGCCGTGCGCGCAAACCCGGCCTGGGCGCCGTCGCTCACCGTCGTCTTCCGCCAGCAGGTGCAGCCGTGGCACCCGTCGTCGACGCTCATGCACGAGGCCGCCCTCGCCGTCCTGCGCCTCGCGCCCGGCGCCTTCTGGACTTTTGCCGCCGCCCTCTTCGACCGCCAGGCCGACTTCTTCGACGTCAATGTCGTCGACGAGCCCCGCAACCAGACGTACCGCCGCCTGGCTCGTTTGGCTGCCGAGACGGCCGGCGTCGAGGAAAGGGATGTCTACGCGCTGCTCGAGGTGCCCAACAAGCCGGGCAAGGACGGCGCGCTCAATGTGGGCAATGCCGTCACAGACGACGTCAAGCTGTTGACCAAGATGAACCGCCTGGTCGGTGTTCATGTTACGCCCACCGTCGTCTTCGATGGCGTCGTGCACGACATAAGCTCTGGTTGGACGGGGGAGCAGTGGAACGCGTGGCTGATGAAGAACATCTAAGAATAAACAAGGTTGCACCATGAGCACAGCGCTGCCTTTTTTGTCCCGATTGCAGATTGGATGCACCAATTGAGGCATCTCGATGGTACAGGGTAGCCAACTTCTCACCCTTGTCTTGACCTCGTCCAAATTAAACCCAGCTCGTCATTCTCACCTCCACACCTCCTCGAGTAGTAGTACAACTCCTCGAACAACTCCTCGAGTTACTCCCCCTCCCCCGCCTCTCACCCCGAGCCTGAGCGGCCAGCCCGCCGCAACGATGCCGTGCCTCGCCCGGTCCAGCATCAGGACACTGCCGCTACCAAGACGTGCCCCGGCAGTGCCCTTCAGACGGCCAACCTCCCCGTTCCCCCGCATTCGGCTCTTGCTGGTGCCACGGGACATCTGGCGCCGATGCTACGCGCAACCTGCGACAAACGGGATCCGGACTCGCGGGGGCGACGATGCCAAGAAGCAGGCCGAGACGGCCGTCAAGAAGGAGAAGCAGTACCGTGAGATGGGCCGCCGCCGCCTCTCCCTCCCATCGCCACGGGTCCGTCGCTGACGGCGCATCCGCACACGCAGAGATATCCAAGCGAGTCATCATTTACCACGGGGGCACGGGGCGCATCACGTTCCTCGCCATGCTCAAACTCACGAGCCTGTTGATCGGCGCCTTTACCTGCTTGATTGCTGTTCCGCGCTACATCAAGGCCGACAAGCCCATGGCGGGGACCGTCGGAGGTTCGTGAAGCGCATTTCCCCTGCAATCTCGTCTTTACCTGTGTCATCTTCACCTGTGCTTACCCGTCGTCCACAGTCGCTCTCTGCGGCATCATGCCCTTTGCCTTTGTCGCCTCCACCGCCGCCCCCTTTGTCACCCACATCCACATGCACCTTCCGCCCTTGGCGCGAGTCTCACGCGCCGCCCTCGAGCGCTTCGTCGGCGCCATGCCGCCCTCGACGCCCCTCACCCTCACAACCATGAGCGTCATCGGAACGCCTCGGTACAGTAGCGTAAATGTCGGCGACCTGCGCCCGCCGCCCCCCCGCCGCCGCCGCTTCGGCCTCGTCAACTACGTGCGCGATACGACTCACGAGAATGCCACAAGGAAGTGGTACAACTTGCGCGCCGTGGGGAAATTTTATGTGCAGGAGAAGACGGTGAAGAAAGTGGGTGGTGCCAAGAGGTATCAGGCCAAGAAGACGTCAGTGGTTGACACGTGGATTTGGGACGCTGCCAGGGACAATATTGCCTCGAGGGCGGCGGCAGCGGCGGCAGCAGCAGCAACAGCAGGCTCGGCTTGAACTCGAGTGGTGAAGCGGCCAGAGCAAGAGACTCGAGGCCCGACGACGAGAGCATCAAGCCCTCGGCACTTGACGGATCTCTACCGGCAAGGGGGGTCCTATGTGATTCCGCAGAGCCCCTGCCGAGGCAAGAGGAGGCTCCTCATACATACATACATACATATGCATCCGGGCCATCCGTACTTCGTATAGGAAGGTGGACGATACGGCCATCCAGTATGTATTCGTACTTCCGTAGCAAGCAATCCCTCCGGTTCCCACCAAACCCTCAACACGAAAATCTCGTCGCCTACGAATACCCACCGCACATCGGACCATGCCTTGCGTGGACCTCTTTTCTCGCCCCATGCAGAGCCGTTGCCTCAGTTCTATTATACATTCATTATACATTCATTCATACATCCAGCCCCTCCGCCCCTCACCCAAAATCTGTCTCTCGGATCATTAAATAGGAGCGTCCGAGCAGTAACGCCACCCCCCCATTCGGCCTCATCAACATTCGTGCGTGTGCAAAACAGCAGCCATCTCGTGTCCATCAACGTAAGGGTATCCTGCACAATTCTACACATTTCCAACCTTGTCCCCCCGCGTAAGCAGCTGTAGAGCTTCCCCCTGTACGAATAGTAGGGAAACAAACGTCGGCAAGGGACTCGTCAAGAAAAACCAAGGCGCAGAGTAAAAGATAGTCCCAACAACAAGGCCGATAAACAAGGCTGCTCGTCGACAGCTTAAAAGGATCCTCAGGCGTCAGTCGGACCAGCTCGAGGTTGCCAGCAACTCTCATTCGTCCACTTTTGCCACCGGGCATCGCAGGGGTAGGGTCCCAAGAGAACCCATCAACGTTGCTTCATTGCCTGCATCGTCTCGTAATCCCATGATCGTTTAAGGCCCCCTTCATACACGCTCGCCACCGACTCCTGCCACATGGCTGGCGTGATGAAGTTGGCCATTGGCGCGGGAGGCGAGTATGACTGTGACGCCATCCGCTGCGCGCTGCTGGCTGCCAGGGTCGCCCCGACGCCTTGAACGGCTGGCATAGTCGAGACGTTCGAGGCGCCAGAAGCAGGCGCCATGTCTAGGGAATCTGCCTGGACGGCCGCCACCGGCTCCGTCTGCGCTGGCGTGCCAAACGACGTGTTCCACTGCCTGCAGCTCAAGTCAGCGCCTCGCCAAAAAGGGGGGGGGGCACCCATGAGAGGCCCTGTTGAGACGCACTCGAATATCCTCGCGGGGTTCCACGAGGGCTGGCCGTTGGGGATGGCCATGTCCTGCCGCATGTCCGAAGCCTGGCCGTCGTGCGGCATGAGGACGAGCGACTGCGCAGGCGGGCTATCACCCTTGCTGTCCCCCGGACCGGCGGATACCGGCGGTGAGATGGGGTGGCTAGGGTAACTGGCTGGCTGGCTATGGGGCGTGCCCAGATGCTGGTCTAGCGGGCCTGTTCGATCCATGGCCTGCTGATATCTGTGCGCTCCTCCTGCGGGTGGGCTGGGGTGACCCGATGGGTGCGGGCTTCCATATGGAAACGACGGCTTGAGCACAAAGGGCCTCCTGACGTCGGCCGAAAAGGCCTCGCGGACGGCGTCGATCTGCTTCTGGAGCTCCGGCATCGGCCAAGCATCCATCACCTTTTCCATGATTCTCATGTGGCGAGCAAAGTACTCGGGGGCGTCCGAGTTGAGCTCGGGGTCTGGCGACACAATGGCAACCTGCGGCAGCATTTAGTACGGAAAGGGCAAGGACCTTGAACCTACGAAACTGCGAATGCCGAGATACGACGACTTACAAGATGGAGAACAATGCAGGAAAGCCCCGCATAGACCGTGAAGCTGAAGCCTCGCTGCATGGCCTGAAGCCCCGTGAGGCCAAACGTCTGTACGATGCCCTCCTGAAGGCGACAGAGAGATTTGGCCGCCTTGTAGCAAATCGACATGTGGTGCTTCCATTGCGACTCGTTTGCCGTCGGGTCGAGAAACGACAGCACCGGCCGGTGGTAGAGGATCAGGGTGAGGTGGTAGTACGAGTGCAGGTTCCCGAGAAACGACGACGGTATCCACGGAGGCGAGCTGCCGGACGGGAATGTGATGGCCATGTCCGCCGGCAGCTCCGACAAGAACGAGCTGATGCTCTGGCTGAGCTGCTGGAATTCCGGTTCCATGCCCCATTCTCGTTTCCTCCCAATCTTTGCGTAGACCTTGCTCATTCTGCCAATGTTGCGTACAAGCCGGGCAAAGTAGGTGAAATTTCGCGACACGAGGTATTCGCCGTCGTCGTCGCCTCCCTCAATCTGGACGGGGATGCCAAAGTCGACCGACTCCAAGTTGACGGACAAGTTGTGGCGGCCTGTGGTCCAAGAGCGTTAGCATTCTGCATTCATCCGTGTGCGTGTGCCATTTTGTGGAATCCAGAGAGTGGACATGAAGACAAGGAAAGAAGCTCGAGGCGATTGGAGAACCAACCTTGAGGCGTGCCGACCATGATCTCGCAGACAAAGATGGTCTGCCAGATGCGGGTTCGAAGTTGACACTCGGCCGGACTCGAGTCGCAGTGCCGGCCGGCCTGGTGGTCCTCGTAATGCTCGTCCAAGCCCAAGTCCTTGGCCATCTGCACACACTGCACCACCGTCATCCACGAGCGGTAGTAGTAGCCACGCTTGGGCGCGGCCTCTCGAGCCTTCAGGATCATCAAGAGAGCCTGGAGCGTGCTCAGACGCGGAATGTCCATGAAGGAATCGGCATGCCCTGCGGGTCCAAGTCAGCGACGCGTTACGTGGCCACGGGGGAAAGGCGTTGCGAACGTACTGGAAGCCAGCGCCAGCCACTGGTGCCCCTGAGCGGGATCCTCGGCCAAGCGGCCTCCGATGGCGAAGAGAGCCTCGAGAATAAGGGGCGAGATGGTCTCCCGAGCCGAGTTCCACTGGTGATAAAACTGCGCCTTGTCTAGGACCGGGACGTAGGGATGAACCTGGGCAAAGTAGAGGTCAAAGTATTGAAGTGCCGAGGCATCGTCGGGCATCAGCTCCAGCGGTACCCGGACTTTGTGACCCGGACCGGTGACCATGGGGGGCAGGACGCCCTCAAAGTCATCGTCATCTTCGACGGCGGGCATTTCATGGTGGCGGAAAGATGCCTTGTTGCGCAGATAGGGGGCTGTGAGGCAGCAGTCAGCAGCAAGGTTCGGAAGGAAAGGAGAAGCAGCGCATACCTGTCCCAAGCTCGTTGACCCTGAGCGTGCCCAGCAGATCGGCCAGGTCCTGCTGCTGGTACGAGTCGGTGGAGCAGGCCTCGGAGGAGTCGTCGAGCCGCGGGGCCTGCTGCAAGGGCGGCGTGGGAAAGGCATGAGGCGGCGCGTAGGGCTGGTGGTGGTGATGGTCCAGAACGGAGGCGGGAGGCCGAGGGACGGTGGTGTAGTGCAGGTTGTGCTGCGAGTCAAAGGACAAGGTCTGATAAGGCGAGGCATCGGGGTCTGTATATGCGCCTTGAGACGTGTAGACGTCGGTGGCGTGCTTGGAGACGTGAGGCTGCAGGGCGATTTGCTGGAACTGGCCCGAGGGGTTCAGGATGGTTTCGTAAGTGGCCGAGCTGGTGGCGGCCGGGTCGGACGAGCCGTCGTAGCCGTTGGGCCTTACGCAGTGAAGCTTGAGCCTGATGCAGGCCGAACAGGGCCAAGTGTTTGTAGTGGCGGCATCGCACTTGATCTTTCTCCTCCGACAGCCCTCGCAGGCTCTCATGACTGAGGCGCCAGGGTCGTCAGCAATGGGCCGACGGATGGCACGAGCCAGGGTTCGGCGACTCACCCTTTAAGCGCTTGTGGCGGTTGTGCTCGTCGACAAAGACATAGTCTGCGGCCGGTCAGCGCATCCACGGCCTCTTATACCGACCGACGTATGGGCTCGGCAACGAGGGCTCACGACGGGGGGCGCCATGCTCACTCTTGTGCGTTTCCCTCTGGGGGTACTGATGCGGGATGAAGGGAAAGGAACCCATGTGTGCGGTTTGGGTGCTCGATACGTCTTGGGGCAAGATGCGGCGCACGGCGGGATCGTTGGACATGGCGACGGCCAGGGACGATTCGGGGGCTTTGCGACGAGAACAGCTGGAGCAGCCTGGTTGTGCGAGGCCAAGACCTGGCGCGGTACGACGGAGACGACGAGAGAGTCGCGGGCAGTCGACATGAAGCAGACGCGGTGGGCTTGCAGCCTCTCGGGTGGCAAGACGGCGGACGGCTGCAGGTGGCGAGAGGGACAAGAAGCGGAGAGGATACGAGGCGAGGCGGGCGCTTTTTGGACGAGAGAGAGGGAGGGGGAGAGAGGGGGAGAGAGAGGGAGAGAGGGGGACGAGAGATAGGTAAGGAGCGAGAGAGAGAGAGAAGGAGCGAGAGAGATGGAGAGCGCGTGTGACGATGGCGAAAGTGGGGAGGGCCGCAAGCTACGACTCACTCGTCGCACACCGTACTCGTGAATGACGATGGCTCCGACAAGCAATAAACGCAACAACGAAACAAGACAGACGACGCATGGAAGGTCCAGTAGAAGTCGACGTAAGATTCCGGCAGCCTCCGATGTGCGGTCCAGTAGGGTCGAGGCGAGGAGGAGTAGCAGCAGGAGGAGGAGCAGGAGGGAGGGTCGGCCGGGTTATTATTTGATTCCCCTTTCTCCGCCTCGTACCCGTCTTTGCCTCTCTCACACCGCAGTCTCTTGGTGCCCCCCCCCCCTCTTTGGCCTTCGATCTAGCGCACCTGCAGTGCTTCCCTCGTGCGATTCGCCCAGGGTCAATGATGTCGATGGGTTCCGCACTGTCAGGTCAGGGGTCTGGGGGGGATTCGAGCTAGAGCTCTGGCCGCTGGGGCCTAGACTTATTATTGCCATGGACCGGCCGACTAGTGCCGTCGTTGACTTTTGCGCTCCAGTGACGGGCGGGCGGGTGGAAGGATGAATGGATGGATGGATGGATGGATGGACGGATGGAGCTGGAGAAAGGATTGGCGACATGGACGAGCGAGGGTATGTACCCGGACGATTACAGTGCACGAGGTACCTAGGTAGGTACTCAAGTACCTGCCTACCTCCTACCTCTACTGGTAGTAGTAGCAACGGCAACAATGATATGCATGTGCAGCGCGCCGCAGTCGAAGCTTTTGGACTCGACTCACTCGACGCTTGCTACGACGACGACGATGAGGATGATGATGGTGGATAGGAGTGGTGGTGGAAGACACGATGTCGCGGTTGGCGATGGGTGCCGGTGGAGGCCAACTGGCGACAGGCGACAGGCGCTTCAGGGGGAGGGGGTCCTAGTAAAAACTAACCTCGCCAGTGGGTGCTCCAATCCAGCCTGACGCCCCGGGTATGGGTCGAATCGATGGCATCAATCGATGTCGTGCTTGGCGGGACGACCTGTCTATTATTTTCCCATTACGGAGTAGTAGTCCTACCTTTGATTCCCATTCTCCTGTCCCTGGATATTTTACTATTTTATATTTTCCTTGCCGCCGCGACTAGCTTACTTGGTGCTTCATGCACCGACCAGATGGGCTCTTCTCTGCCGCGAGCCCTTGGGGAGCATGCGCAAGGGGCAGAAAGCAGCATCCAGCATTCACGTGAAGAGTACGAATACGTACGAACAGAGTACGGATCCATGGAGTGAACGATCCATGGAGTGAACAGGTCGCACAAAGAGGTGACCTTGTGCCGCTCACCCGTACCTTATCTTGCAAGGCCCATCCATGTTGGCTACGGCACAAGGTAGTAGCAGCAGCAAGGCCGATATCGTACTTTGAAATCGGATGCTACAGAGTACAGTACGAACCTACTCTGATGGACGACTTGTGGCCTGTGTAACGTCTGGTTGCCGAAGCTGCGTCCTTTTGCCCCATGGGTGTGGCAGGCCTGCACTGAGAGCCGAAAGCCCTGCTGGCTGGAGATAGGACGAGGCTTGCATGCGACTAGGTACTTTGACGGGCCACAACCTTTCACATGGCATATGGACGCATCTTATATTACCTGCATGTGTCTTGGTAATGTTCTTGTTCTACGAAGTACTAGAGGGTAGTGGTCGTTGGGCTTGCCGCCACGTACTACATGCATACTCATATTCGTACGAGTTACGAAGCACATACATATATTTGCTTGCATGCACGGCGAGGCCGACAAGCAAGCGCACGCGATGGAGCCCTGGCCGCCGTCCTTATGTCTGTTGGTAAAGCGCATGCGTGCATGCTGGTAGGCTCAGCCCAGCGGGCCGCATACACTGCCTGGCGTGCATATGCAGACCATTGACGAGGCGGCTAGCTGCTCAAGTACTATGAGGGGGTTACTAACAAGATTCATGAGGCTCCGTCCAGCAGCCTAGGCACGGGGCCAAAGGCGAGGGAAAAGACGAACTACTACGTGCTTGTGCGCCGAGGCCAAGGCTGCCCTGCGGATCTCGCCTGAACCTTGACTTGTGCCCTTTGCCTTGAGTTGTGTCTTTGGCTGACTGCTCTTGTCCATGTCTATAATCGAAAAGTCGGTGCAGGAGGAGAGCCAAGGGCGAATGGGATGTGCCGGACTCTCGTGCCGGACCAGTGGTCAAGATTGCTGACCAAGAGTTACCCCGGCTCTCAAGGCACATGGTGCATATGTACATGCATGTTGGGAACAAGGGAGAAAGGCCCGATGTGGTTGGAATAGGGTCCATGTCTCTCGTTGATGGAGGCGGCAGCATGTGAAGGGGGAACGCGCATGCCTGGAGATGACGTTGGGGATCAACAAGTCTTGTTGCTGAGAGAACCTACACTTGTGACCAAGTAGCTTATCCGGTTGCGCTTGCCAAGCTGCCGACCATTGCTCATTGCTCATGCAGTTATTAGCCACGGTTGAAGAATCTGCACGCTACCAGTTACATATGTGGCTGCGGCGTTGCTTGCTCTGGGCCTGTGCATGTTGTATGTACTGTGTACATACACATGCACCTCTCCTCCGCACCACCGATGGCGCGGTCTCCAAGGTTGCGAGTGCGTACCCCATACACCGGGATAAGCTTGTATTAGAGACGAAACAGAGGTACCCTGCCGCCCCTGGGTACCTCAACAGGGGCTTTCTAGCTTTCCCATGTTTGGAGAGGGAGGAGGCGGTATGTACATACATACATGTTCGGGGAAGTTCTTGGGGTTCCAATTCCCAAGTCGGCATGCACACTTCTCTCCGGCTCGCATCTTCATGCACGACTTCTCCTCAGGCGTCCTGTCGCAAGTATATTGCCCTGCTCGCCCTCCTGCTTCCTAGCGTGACGGCGCTTGCATGCACACGCAGCAGCGCAAGCGCTCCCGCCCCGCGGTACCGTGGCACAGCTTCTAGGCACCGGCAGTCTCGCTTGTCAATTGGAGTGCTTGCAATTGCTGTTGGCAGCTAGTACCATGTAGTGCATAACCAACAAGTGACGACATGTACGAGTAGTACGGCATGAACCAGAGCACATACTACGGATACCTGTAAGGTACATACCTAGACCTCAAGGTAGAACTTGGTCGCCAAGGTCCCGCCGAGGTGAACCGACAAGGGGCTCTTTTGCCAAGGCATTTGCACATGAAACATCATGAGACACGGCGAAATATCATCAGATGAGATGATGCTTACATCTGGCCAGCCCGCCCTCGAGGACGGGTGCGCTCCACAGTCGTCAGAGCCTTGATGCTTCTCCACCGAGAACCAACGACCAAGGCCAGAAGAGCGTCAGCAGGGGACCGTTTGGAGGAGGCACGGCACGGCGGTGGATCACCTTTGCCATTGACTCTGAGCCCGCATTAGCCTCGCATTGTTGGCTTGACATGTGCAAAGGAACCCGTGCTTTCGTCTTTTTAGGGTTTCTGCCTCTGCTGGAGACATGCACCGCCGTTATTCCCGGGCCGGGCCCCGGCATTAGCCGTCAGACGCCGTCATGTGTTTCGGGCCAATGGCTGTGCCCCTGGCTATCGGGCCGCGCGCGTTGACAACGGCGGCTAGTGTCCACCCTTGCAGTCGTCTTGCGGCTGCCTGTCTTTTATAGAGTGCATGCATGTCATGTCATGCTCGTCGAGAGAGCGTTACCTTTGGTGTCCAACGGCAGATGAAAGCACCGTCTGCAGAAAACGTTACGCACCGTCTGATTGCCAGGAATGCTCTACCCTGTCTTATGAGCATGCGCGCTATATGGAAGAAAATTATAAAGGCATACTGCAGTACCTACTCGGTCAGCTCGTCGAAAATGTACATGTACGGAATAGACATACGAAGTACGAGTCACGAAGTACGGATACATGGAGGGACATGGTTTACATGCATATTGCTCCATTTCAGTTCTGATATGTCGTCCTGCTTAAGCGAGCTGCCTGCGTGCAATCTCGAGTGCTCTCCCATTGGTACCCTGTGTGTGCCTGTGCCTGTGCCTGTGCCTGTGCCTGTGCCTGATCAAGGGGTAGTACAAACATCTTCCCCTGCTCGAACCCGTCATGAGGACCAGCAAGGCTCTCCAACAAGGATAGGTGCTGATGTCATGTTTTTTCGCCGCACCTCTTGGTACACGTACGAAGTATAGAGTTAAGCGGAACTTTATTCGTTGGGCGGCACTTTTGACGTGCATGCATGAAGCCACGGAACGCAAGCCAGGCAAAGCAATCGTTTCTTGTCCCCGTCGATATAACAGCATGGAACGATGGGGAAAGACTTGTTGAACTGGCCTTTGCCCCTGGGGATGGTTGGAGAGGGTCTGGGATCCAGAGTCGGATCGCAGAGGCCTACTATACGGATACCGAGTAAATTCCGAGGAACGGATTACCTAGTACGGAAAGAGATGTCGATGCACACTGTATGACATAATGGGACAGGGACAGATAACCTTTTTATTTGTTGGTTAGGTGTTTCTTCTTGTTTAGAGTCTACTGAAGAATGATCTCCAGGTTGTTGGGCGACACGAGGCGCTGCGCCTCCCTCCCCGCATCACGACGTTTGATACCTATACACCACCACACCACCTGTAACAGCGGTTGCAGCAAGGGAAGAAGAGAAAAAGAAAGATGGTACGTATGTATGCTGCTGTAACTATCTACCCCCTGTATTCGTATGTATGTACTTATATCTGTTCAACGTCTGCTCTTGGGCGTCTCTGGCCGCGAGGGGAGACGTTTCGCCACCTAAAGTGACTGGACGGATACACTGGACGAAGCATGTGTGTATGTGACACAGACAATGATGGATGCCGGTAGAATGGGCCCGGCGCACCGGCATCAGTAGTAGCAGTAGGCGTCGGAGCCTCTTCCGACCGGCGGAGGCGACGCCGGGCTGGCACAGCGCCACGGCCCGCCGCACTCAGCATCACCTCGCCCGAGCAGGGCTGCAGACGGGTATATATGTACTAGTACCTATCCGTACCTCGACTTTACTCTGTACAGGAGTTAGTATGTGTGGGTATTTACATACATGTTTACTTTTGTCGGCCGGATGGCTTGAGAATTGCGACGGTAGCCTCGGATCCCTGTTGGGCAAGCTCCAAAGTGAGTCGTCGTTATTACAGCCACCTTGTCGTAGTACTCTGTATTCGTACATTGTGACAGTGTATGGGATTCTAACCGCCTTCCAGAAGGCCCAACGACAGCTTTGCATCTAACCACGTACGTACGAAGTACATACATACATACATGCAGGCAGACATTGCAGTATCTATATAGATGATACCTAACTCGTAGTCAACCGTGTCATTACTGCTACGCAGGCAGGCGGCACATTCTGTCAGAACCGGTGGTTCAAAGTGATCCCAATCAGGGAAAGCGATGTGGGTTGCCAAGGGGTTGACCCTCAGCGCGATGTGTATTGCATGTAGTATGTATGTACGAATACATACTACCTCATATATGTGTTCCGTTCCTCGAGCCCTCTTGTATTAAGGGGTCTCGAGGTCTCCCAATCTCCCGCACGTGATTATGCACCCGTTGTTCTGACACCTTCCACCTTCCACTCTATTAGGCCCATCCTGGATCGTGGAAGTTGGCGCGTTTTGGGGACAGCTTTCTGAAACGCGCTCGAGTTCGTGGTTTTTTCGTAATACGCACTCGGCCAAACAGGCTCGCGAACGTGGCGGCGATGGCCGTATTTCCGCACAGGAGCGCTGTTGTGCCGGAGTACACCACGGCGGCGGAGACGATGCTGTCCTCCGTGGGGATCTTGGTTCCACGATCCACGGCTGTAGCGGCATGGGCGTGAGGGAGGTGGCCATCAGCGCGTAACGGGCCGTGTCGTCGTCCCGACGGCGACGGAGAGTCGAACGAGTGACTGATTCTTCCAAGGTGTATATACCCAATCGATCTTGATAATGAACCAACTTGTACCACGCCGGCCAGATAGGCTGAATCCCACGCCTCGCGGAATATTGCTTCAAAATGGCCATGTGTGTCGCGGTCGGGTTGTGATTTGCTTCAGAAAGCTTGTTCACAGTGAAAGAGAGGTCGGGCCTGGTGCCCATCGCAAGCCAATTAAGGCTGCCAGTCCTGCGGAGCCAGTCTCTCGAGGCCATCACAGGCTGTTGCTGTTTCCAGTCGGCAGGAATCACAGTCTTCGGCGGCCACGGTGTCAAGGCCGTGTTCGTGATGTCGTTCCCAAATTCCTCGAGGATCTTTGCTGCAACCCTCCCCTGATGCAAGCGAATGGTGCGGTTGACACGGTCCCGACCGAATTATTGTCGTGTTTTTCTGCCGTGAATGTCGCCCTTTTGAGGACAGTTCTGCCCATAGGTGTATCCATGGCACGTTGAGTGCCTCTCCGCCGACCTAACAAGAATTGCTTCTCCATGTTGATTTCGACTTGGGCTGCCATGATTGAGGATGACCGTACTATACATGCGGTTGCGTGGAGTCCTGTTGCAATTTATCGGCCGGCATGCTGTCGCCCGCTGGTGTCTGGCCACTAACGGTCTTCGGATCGGGGTTTTGCCCTTGCGGGCCTTGAGATTCGCTTTCTGCGGCATTATCTCCGGGTCGTCCTCCGCTTCCATGGAATGTTCGATATCATCAAACGCCACGCTCTCGGTCTCTCCTCCTTTATGCGAGCTGTTCCGAAGTGGCCTGCAAGGGGATCGTCATGGTAGAGCTATATAAGCTCCTGCCTCAAGGCAACCTCGACGGGCACCACGATTCGCCCTAAATGCAAGACAAGTCCGTCTGGGCTTAACGACCAGGGACTTACCCCTTCTTCTAGGGTACTCTCGGGCTGCACACGCTGTATTGTCTAGGGGTCTTCCGCTTGAGCCCTCTTTAGGAGCTCAAAAAGCGGTTCAGAGACATTGCTCTCGTAGACCCCTTCACAGCGAGCTGCCAATCTGATTTGTCTCTGACATCGTTGTTTGCAACCAACGACGCCTTTGGCCCAGGTGGCCAACTCGGTGGGACTCACTTCCGAATCCCAAGCGATTGGTTCTTGAAGAGCTCGTGCGTTTTCCTCACGTAAAGACATCTCGTCAAGCTCGGCTCTCGAATAACTCCTTCACAGAGTCAGGGTGGTAGAAATCGGCGGCGTTGCATCCCCCGGTGCTTCCAAGGTCTCGGAAGGAAAACGGCCACGCTGGTTGCCAGAGGAGTCGCAGGTATCGTCGGATGTCCCTTGTCGTGTTCGCCAGCAAGGTGGCCAAAATGAGAAGGAGCCCTTCCCGCTCCAGCTGGAAAATCACCTTGTGGCTCGAAGTTGTGGTTGTACCTAAATTGGCAAGACGAACCGAATTAGGATGGCCTTCGGGGCCACCACTACGCGAGCTGGTTGGCTTCCGAGAGCTTATTCTCCGTGAAGGATATGTCAGGCCTTGTGCCCATTGCGAGCCAATTTAGGCTGCCTGTGCGACGGAGCCACTCCTTTGAGGGCATTACCGCCTCCTGTTGCTTCCAATCGGCAGGAACAACAACCTTCGGTGGCCAAGGTCAGAGCCGTGTTGGTGATGTCGCTCGCAAGAAATGGATAAGGTTTACTCCTTATACTAGTGCCATATCGTGGACCGTAATGATGAGTGATGTAAATAGCGTTGTAGCAGCTTTTAAATTAGAGCGCTGCGATGATGTTGTAAACGAGACGCAAAAGAAGCTGGGCTTCTCCCCAGCTGCGCTTAAATAGGCGTGTGTGGGCTGCTGACAAAGAGGGCTGCCTTGGGCAGAAAAGAGGGGTAATTGGTCCCTTTTTTGTACCTCTTCGTAACAACAACAACAGCAACAGCAACAAGACGAGGCCCCAGAGCGGAGTTTATGCTCCGCAGTTATCTTTCAATATCGTCAGCATCCGAAGTTACCGTAGATCTGCCCCCGTCGATGTAACTCGTACTTCGTACCCAAGCTCGTATAAGGTACCCAGTACGTACCTTGCAGCATCGGAAGTCGCCGATTGAGAAGGGTACGTACCTAGAGATTCCCCGACCATGCGGAAATGTTCCGGCCCCACCAAAACCCTCTGGCCCGCCCCAAAGATTAACCCACCGTCAATGCTTGTTCTCCAAACGTCCCGACCTCATCTCGCCTCTCCCCAATCTGTTTTCCGTGTCTCAACCCCCCCCCCGGGCCGCTTGTCTCCCTCCGTCGCATCGCCCGCTCCCGAGATTGCCACGCCATTGCCGATCGCAACCATGGCGGCGGCGCTTCTCGACAACGCAAACCCCACCATCCTCAGCGCCGAGCAGCTGCCCACGCGCCAGAGCAAGGCTGCGACACGACAGGGGCCCGACACCAGGTATGACGCCCTGCTTCTCCAGAGGCCGTCGTACCTGTCCGGACCTTTTTGCGACGCCAGTGACGGCTGGCTTCGCGGCGGCCTGAGCGACCGTCTCTGTGACGCGGACCCCATTGATGAACAGGAAATATACGGTACGGACCTTGCTGCCTGCTTTCACCGTCTTGCTCTGCCTCTTGGGCAAGTGTCCCTCTCCTCCGGTCTCGTCACGGTCCTCCAATGCCACTGGTCCGCGATGCCCGACTGCGAGTATCGTCTAGATGGTGCAGCCGTCCATGGATGAATCAGACTTTGTTCAGTATATCCTGGCGCGGCCCAACGACGCTGACGTGCTTCAGATCTCATCTCCACAATATCAGACCCCGAGCATCCCGTCTCGCTTGGGCAGCTGTCCGTCATCAACCTCCCAGACATCCAAATCACCCCTTCACCCGCTCTTGGCGTGCCGGACCAAAACACAATCGTCCAGGTGTCGGTCCAAATCACGCCCACCATCACCCACTGCTCTCTCGCAACCGTCATTGGATTGGGCGTCAGGGTGCGCCTGGAGAAGGTCCTGCCCCCAAACTACCGCGTCGACGTTCGCTGCAAGGAGAATAGCCATAGCCAGGATGAGCAGGTAAACAAGCAGCTCGGAGACAAGGAGCGAGTCGCCGCGGCGCTGGAGAATGACACGCTGAGAGGGTTGCTCGACAAGATGCTGGAAACATGTGCTTGAGCATTGACCATGACAAGCATGTGTCTATCATGTCAGCCGTGTTCCGAGTGGTATCCGTGTAGAGGCTTCAACGTGGGGTGGCTTCAACCCAAGCCCGGGGACCTTGCCCATCACTGGCGGATTTTATCCATGACGGGGAATGGACCATGGACGCTCGGGGCATTCCCGAGGAAGAGTCGGTTCGATCGGCGAACCTTGCCCATCGTCGTGTGCGAAGTCAACAAGATGCAGACGCATGCAGACGCGCGCGGGCGGACACGACAGGCATGGCCGTTGGTGCGCCGTGACAAAGGCATGTGCCGCGCGGAACTCGCCGCCAGCGAGTCGTCGACTCTCCCTGGAGCATGGCGGCCGTCCATCAGGGGGCGTCGTCACACGCGCGCACGCAGGTGTGGGGAGACGCTGTGGTTGGTCCGTAGACGGTCGATGGGCCGGAGAGCATGGGGTATCGAGGCTGGCAGAAACCATCGTCACCATGGCCCGTCTCCGTTGGGTATAGTACGTTCCGCGTGGTTGGACACATGGTGCATGCGTACCATTACATGAAAGTCTTTTTTACGTCAATGAAGTCATGGTACAAACGGCCAGAGGCACGCAATGGCGCTGCTGAGCGGGCCGTGCCTGTTGGACAAGAAATCGATCCGGTGACAAGGAGCATATCCAAATGGCACCGCAAGAAGCCGGCCAGGAAGCCCATCACAGCCTCTCCATCTGCGCCAGAATCACGTCGGCCGCCTTCTCGCCCACCATGTAGGTCGAGACGGCGGTGAAGGTGCCGGGGATGCGCGGAAAGACGGAGGCGTCGACGACGCGCAAGCCGCGCACGCCCCTGACGCGGAAGCTCGAGTCGAGGACGGCCATGGGGTCGCCGTCGGCACCAATGGGGCACGTCGACGAGGCGTGGTGGCCCCAGGCCGTGTCGCGCACGTAGGCGTCCATGTCGCGGTCCGACTCGACGTCGGCGCCGGGCAGCACCTCGGCGACGGCCACGGGCTGGCGGCGAAAGGCGTCGCGCGCGAGCCTCATGCCCTCGCAGAGCGCGCGCACGTCGGCCTCGGCGTCGCCGCTGCCCGTGTCAAAGTAGTTGTACGTGATGCGCGGCACGTCGAGCGGGTCGGCCGACTGCAGCGTCACCGAGCCGGCGCGGTTGCGCGGGTGGCTCTTGAGCACGATCCAGGTGAAGCGGTCCATCTGTGCCGAGGCGTCGGCGCCGTACCCGGGGTAGTAGCCGCGGAAGTTGACGGGCCCGCCAAAGACCAACGTGTCGTACTCGGACGCGGCCGACGACTTGAAGAGCATCGACACGGGCGCGCCGTTGGACACGTAGGGACCCCTGCTGCCGATGAGGGGAAGTGGGTGCTCCCACTTGCGCAGGCACGGGTCGCCGGCGGGGTCCGGGCGAAAGGTGCAGCCGTGGATCGAGGGAAACTTGACGGGCAGGCGGCCCTGGACGGCAACCTCGTAGTGGTCCTGAAGGTTGCCGCCGACGCCGGCAAGGTCCTTGACGACCTTGATGCCGAATCGGGCGAGCTCGTCGGCGGGACCGATGCCGCTGAGCTTGAGTATCTGGGGCGAGTTGTAGGCGCCGCCGGCGACAATCACCTCGCGCTTGGCCGTGACGGAGCCCGGGACGCCCTGGCCCGCCGTCTTGGAGCGCGGACTGGCACGGTAGAGGTAGGCGCCGTCGAGAAACTCGACGCCCGTGGCGCGGGGCTCGTCGCCCGAGTCGTCAAGGACCACCTTTGTGACGTGGCAGTTTGTGCGCACGTCGAGCGGGTACCGCCTGGAGCCGTCGCCGGCCCTTGCGTCGCGCACGGCGACGATGAGCTCGCGGGCGCCGACGCGCCGGCCGTCCGACGCGGAAAGCGGCGTCTGGAAGTAGCCGCCGGCGCGGTCGCGCTGGGCCGTGTCGGCGTTGGCATCGCCGGCGAGAATCGAGGCAAGGTTGACGACGACGTTTGTGACGTTGCCGAGGGCAAAGGCGCCGCCGAGTACGAGGCTCAGCAGCTGGGGATCCTCGAGGGCGAGCGTCAACGGGGCCGTCTCGGTGGCCAGCCAGCCGTCGAAGCCGTGGCCGCGGGCGCCGGGCAGCAGGTTGCGGTTGTGCTCGAGACGGGCAAAGTAAGGGCGCATGCGGTCGGCGCTCCAGGAGGCGTCGCCGGTGAGGCGGGCCAAGTCGTCAAAGTCGGAGCGGTGCGGGTAGATGGCGACGAGGGCGTTGTGGGCGGTGCAGCCGCCGAGGGTGGCAGAGCGCGGGTACAGGGTGCCGAGCATGCGGGAGCCCTCGGGCGGGGCGGGGCCGGTGTGGATGCGGCCGTCGGGGGTCTCGTACGAGGTCTTGAGGTCTCGGGCCTGGCGGTCGTCGTCGGCGTAGTGGCGGACGAAGAAGTTCCAGGCCATGGTCTCGTCCTCGGACGACTTTGCCGAGTAGGCGGGCACCGTGTAGTTTACGTTTGCGCCCTCGTCGTGGCCGGCGTCGATGAGCAGGGTGCGGTGGCCGGCCATGGCGAGGCGCGCGGCGAGGGGCCCACCGCCGGCGCCGGCGCCGACGACGACGTAGTCGTAGGCCGGGAGCTCGACGGCCGAGGCGGAGGAGGAGAGGAGGAGGAGGCGGATGAGGTTGGAGAGGAAGAAGTGGGTCCTCATCGTTGCGGTTGGCTTATGTAATGACTGACTGTAGGTTGCCCGATTAGGCAATCATCAGCTACAACTCACTACAACTCACAATTCACTCTCTCGTCTGCGTCTAGCGTAAGAGTAACAAGAAGTGAAGATGAACAGCTTTGCGCCGGGAGAGCAAGAGCAGAGATACGACGGGCGCGACTCGTGGCGAGCCGCCTTTATGTATGTAAAAAACATCACTTTGGTTTGCCCAGCCTTCAACGTTGAATCTATAGCCTTGACATGATCGACCTGATACGAACTGATTAGTCGTACATATGTACGGCTGAAGGATATTTGGCAAAAGATCTCCCGTGCCCAATCGCATCACGGCACCTCCCAACACAACGGGCAAGACAGAAATGAACCTTGCCTTTTCTTTCTTTTCTAGGCCTGTGGATGGGTAGCACGGCTGACAGGTGACGAGGCCAAAGATGACCGGCAAATGTACATATGTATATGGAGGAGACGACAGAGCCAAGTCTCGTCCAACCACGCTGAACAACGACGTGGTAGCACGGCAACTCTACTAGGGGCGCCTTAAAGTCCCTTGCTCCGCAACCCCTCCTTGGTAAACCAAACCTTGCTCAATACTTCGTATCAATTGTTAAACGCATGGTGGCGTCCAGTCCTCGCTGTCCACGGGTACAACATAGCAAGCCCATATGCTGGCAAATGGCGTGATGCGACCTCGATGACCGTATGTACACACACGCGACGTGCATCTGTAGACATTGTAGAGATCGGGCAGCGCCGACAGCGTTGCACGAGCCTCTACATGGCAGACTCCGTTCACCCCGAGACGACCCCGTTCCCTGATATAGTCTTGCCGACTCAACTGCCGCCTGCTCCATCTGACACGAGGACATCTGCCGCAGCAAGTCGACACAACACCTGCTTCACCATGCCAAGGGTCATTGTGTCTTTTTGGGCCATTGCCGCCAGATTGGCCCTCTAGAGCAAGCCCGTTGCCGTGGGCCACGTCTCCCACGCCAGCCGCCGTCCTCTCATCCAGAGCCCTGGATACATGGAAACGCCCACCAGAGACGTGGCAGAAAATAGTCTCTCGTCGTGCCCTCGACGACCATGCGCCTTTCCCTTGATCCCCACGCGCGCGGCCACGGCGCAAAAAACAGAACAAAGGGGGAATCAAACAAACAAGTGTGCATCCTACACCGCCGCGCAAAGCCATGCGCCGCTCACCTCACCCGTCTCCCAGCATGCCGCTCGCCATCACGCTCACGTAGAATTCGGGCTCCAGAAACGTCTTGACGCTCACGTCCTCGCTCAGCCCCTTGCGTCGCCTCGTCTTGAGCATAAAGTCGCGCGCCGTCGCCTGCGTCGATGCCGGCTGCAGCGGACGGAGCACCTGCTCGCTGTCGAGCGGGTCCCCAGGCACGATGCTCCAGCTGTCAAACACCATGCTCACCATCGAGCTGCCCTGCGTCTTGATCCGTAGGTCCATCTCGAACCCAAAGCTGTCAATCACCGGCAGCAGCCCGTTGACCCGGTACAGCGGCGTCCCGGCCACGGGGCCGTCCGACAGCACGTGCCCTCGCCGGCGCGCCAGCACATTGTAGATCTCCATGGTCAAACCTTCGGGGCCGGTGACCGACACGGCGTACATGGGCTCCATCAAGCGTGGAGACGCCATCAGGAACGACGAGTAACATGCCCGTCGAGATGTCGGAATCATCTGGCCGCCACCTCTGTAGATGGCTTCGCTGGCCAGCGCAACGTCCGTCACCTTGAATTTGGTATTGCGAAGGGCTGTGCGTCTCGAGTGGTCAGCGAATACATGTCATGAGGGGCGCGAGCTGTCTGGGCAAATAGGGAAAGGGTTTCGAAGCCGTCATGGTTGGGAAAGGCGCAAGGGGACAAAGTGCGCCAACTTACGTTCTTCGCACAGCGGTCCTTCGCGGGTGGCCCAGCTGAAGCCTTGCTTGATGGACTCTCGCACAGAGGTCAGGAGCTTCTTGTCCACCTGCCATGACATGGCCCGTCAGCGATGCGCTCCAACACACGGAACGCGATTCCTTCTCACTTCTGTGGGCAGCGTGTCGTCCTGCAGGACGTTGGGCCCCTTGTCGTCCGGGCCAAAGGCCCAGATGCTCCTCGCCGCGAGCTTGTCCCATCCGTGGTGTTCCTCAAAGAACTTGGCCGTCTTCCGCGCGTGATCCTTAATCTTGACGGCGCCCGTCTCAATGTCGATTGCGATGCCCTTTTCCAGCGGCTCCGCCACCATGGTGACTCTGTTCTTCTTGTTGGGCGTGATGGCGTAGCACTTGGTCGCTGACGTCTCCACCACCGTCTCGCAGAAGCGCGTCACAGGGTCCGAGACTTTGATGTCCATGTCGGCGTACAGACGGCGCAGGTCGTGCAGGACGCAGTCCATGTAGAGCTCGCCCGTCCCAAGGATGATGTGCTCGCCCGACTCCTCAACCTTTGTGTCGATGAGCGGATACGACTTTTGCACCTTGCGCAGCCCGTCCAGCATCTTGGGCAACTCAGAGGGGTTGATGGGCTCCACGGCCACCTTGAGCACAGACTGGGTAAAGTGCGTCACCGGCCGAAAGATGTGGGCGACCTCGTCGTCCTGCAGCTTCGGCGCCACAATCGTCGCCGACTTGACAATGAAGTTGTCGACGCCGCCCAGGAGCACCAGGTTGCCAGCCGGCACCCCATCCGTGGGAATGTTGTATCGAGTCTCGGCAATGAGTACTTGGCCAATCGACGTGGCCGTCATGTCTTCCTCGTCGTCAGTCGAGTACCCCTCGCCGAGAACCCGGACCGCCATGCCCGGGCGTGCGGTGCCGCTCAGCACGCGGCCAAACGAGTAGAAGCTCTTGGCGTCGGCCGTGTTGAATAGCTTGGTGACGTGCACCACCAGCGGGCCGTCCTGGTCACACGACTTGATCGAGGCGGCAATCTTGGTGTCCAGCGGGCCAGTGTAGTGGCGCTCCAGGAGACGCTCCGCTCCTTGGCCGGGCGACGGGATGTGCCGCACAATCATGTCGACGAAGCTCGTGCAGGGGCCGAAGAACTGCTCGCACACCAGCTTCAAGATGACCCCCGCATCGGCCTTGTACTGGGAGGGCTTCAGCTCGATGTTCAGCGACTTCAACACCCCTTTGAGCTTGGCAGGGCTGTCGGTGATGGAGTGGGTGAAAATCTTGTAGATGGGCTCCAGGACAAAGTAGACAAAGGACCTCGCCGATTTGTCCTCGAAGGGCTTGCGGGTGAAGTTGCGCTTCTTGGGGTTGAAGAAAATGTCCCCCCACAGCCGCTTGGCGAGGTCGTCGGCGTTGAAGTTGCCGTATTTGTCGGCGTACATTTGCGCAAACGACTGCAGCGTGAAGCACCAGCCAAAGTCGGTGCACGCAAAGAGAACGTTGCCCTTTTCGGGGCTGATGCGCCTCGAGACGGCCGTCGCCGGCGAGGCATTGGTGATGACGGTGTTGACCTCCTCGACAACGTGCTTGAGCTTGAAGTAGGCGTCCTTGGGGGGCAGCTTGAGCTCGAGGATCAGGCGGTCCATCTTGTTGATGATGAGGGTGAGGGGGATATCCTCGAGCACCGCGTGCTTGATGATTTGCTCCGTGTTGACCTGCACGCCCTCGACCACGTCAACCACCAGGCACAGGCCGTCAACAAGGCGGAACGCAGTTGCTATCTCGTCGGCAAAGTTGACGTGGCCGGGGGTGTCGATGAGGTTGACGAGGTGCGACTTGCCCTTGCCGCTCTGGAGGACCAGGCTCATGGGCGAAGCCTTGATGGAAATGCCGCGCTCGCGCTCCATGATGTGGACGTCGGTGTATCGCAGCTGCTCCTCACGCTTGCGGCCGGTCTTGTTGTCAAGCCGCTTCGCAATGTCGTGCGTCTCCAAGACGAGCATGTCCATGAAAGCAGTCTTGCCGTGGTGCAGGTGGCCAGCGAGAGCGACGTTTCGCATCTGGTCGGGAAAGTTCATGAGGTCCATCATGAAGGTTCGGTCGAAGAAGACGGGGGGGAGGTCGGCTTCCTCGATGGTAAACTTTTTCACCTCGACGGGGGCGATGATGGGCGCGGTGAGGGGCAGGGCGTCCACCTCTTCAACGAGAGTCTCGACGTCGGCGCCGTAGACTTGCTCGGCAGTCGGGTAGTACTGCTTGTCCTCGTGGAGGATGACGGCGTTGGAAGGGCCCTCTGTCGCGAGTTAGTAGAAGACTTTTGCAGCTGGGGAATCGGCAGATCTGACCGTCGATTTCCATGAGCTCGTCACCCATGACCCCCTGGGCTTCCTCGTGGTCTTCATCGTAGACATAGTCGCCCGCATCGACACCCGCCTCGGAAGCCTCTTCGGACGCGGCCTCTTCGCCGATGAAGTTGCCGAACCTGCAAGCAGTCTCAGTTAGTCGAGATGCATTGCGGGACTCTTGAATCAGTTGGGCGGAAGCGCACTCGTCGTAGAGATCATCCATGATGCCGGTTGACGCGGTGGGGGCGCCCGGAAATGAGTGGGCAGGCAGCGTCAACGGAGCTTTGCGTCGCGAAATCGAGGTTGAGCCTTGTGCACTTTGTTTGGCGTGTGGAGCAAGTGTTGACAGCCGGCAAGGCTGAGAGTCACGTGTCAGAGAGCTTGGCTAGGAGCTTCGAGGAGCTTGCGGACGTCACGTGAGAGACTATTATGATGCCGAGGTATGTACCCTGTCTAACCTAACCTAGCAACTCCCCCTCCCCCACCAAAAGCCCAACTCGCTCAACTCAATCACGACCATAACGGCGCTCCCTCTCGCCGTCTGGTGCACACATCCGCGTCTCAACCACCTAATTGCTGCTCCCCCCTCTTCGCAAACATGTCTGGCCTTCCCCCCGTCTACATTGTCTCGGCCGCTCGGACCCCCATTGGCTCGTTCCTTGGGTACGTCGTGACCGTGTCGTCCATGTCGAAGAGGAGAACGGAGCTTAAGGAGACGGAAAAGGAAAAAATGTCAGATGAATCATGCTAACCTCGTCACAGGTCCCTGTCGAGCCAGAGCGCGACACAGCTCGGGTCCACAGCCATCAAGGGTACGACCGCCCAACACTCGCAACACTCGCAACCCTCCCAAGCCCTCGTCTAACCCTCACTCTCTGTCTCACCAGGCGCCGTCGAGCGAGCCGGCATCAAGCCCGACGCCGTTGAGACCGTCTACTTTGGCAATGTCCTCTCCGCCAAGTGTGCCCCCCTTCTCTCTGCAACTTGAACAACTCGAGGGCTGACCCAGTCCTCAGCCTCGGCCAAGCCCCCGCCCGCCAGTGCGCAATCGGCGCCGGCCTCGCCCCCTCGACCGTCTGCACCACCGTCAACAAGGTCTGTGCCTCGTCGCTCAAGGCAATTGTCCTCGCCGCCCAGGACATCATGCTCGGCACCGCCCACGTCGCCGTCGCCGGCGGCACAGAGTCCATGTCCAACACGCCCCACTACCTGCCCACCCTCCGCCAGGGCGCAAAGTACGGCGACCAGACGCTCGTTGACGGCGTTCTCGTCGACGGCCTCACCGACGCCTTCAAGAAGGAGCACATGGGCCTCCAGGGCGAGCTCTGCGCCAGCGAGCACTCGTTTTCCCGTGAGCAGCAGGACGAGTACGCCATCAACTCGTACAAGCGCGCCCAGGCCGCGACCGAGGCCGGCCTCTTCAAGGAGATTGTTCCCGTCGAGGTAAGCGGCGGCCGTGGCAAGCCCCCCATCAAGGTCGAGCGCGACGACGAGGTCAAAAACCTCAACGTCGACAAGCTCAAGGCCATGCGTCCGGCCTTCAAATCGGACGGCTCCGTCACCGCCCCCAACGCCGCCCCCATCAACGACGGCGCCGCCGCCGTTGTGCTCATGTCCGAGGCCAAGGTCAAGGAGCTGGGTGTCAAGCCCATAGCCAAGATCCTCGGCTGGGCCGACGCCGCTCGCGAGCCCGAGCGCTTCACCATCGCCCCCGCCCTCGCCATCCCCAAGGCCATCAAGCACGCCGGCCTGTCCGAAAAGGACATTGACTACTACGAGATCAACGAGGCTTTTTCCGTCGTCGCCCTCGCAAACATGAAGATCCTCGGCCTCGGCCCCGACAAGGTCAACGTCTACGGCGGCTCCGTCGCCATGGGCCACCCCCTTGGCTGCTCCGGCGCCCGCATCGTCACCACACTCACCTCGGTCCTCAAGGAGAGGGGCGCCAAGTACGGCTGCGCCGGCATCTGCAACGGCGGCGGCGGCGCCTCGGCACTCGTCATTGAGAACCTGCAATGACTGGATGCTGCGCGCCACCCCTCCCAGGTGCCCAGGCTGTGATGAGAAAGGCAGGAGGATGCACATAGGCTGACGAGGGGACTGGTTTTCAGCAGTCTCTGGCGATGAAAAGAGGTGGTGAATGTGTATCACAGATGGTCCCCCCTGAAGCCATCAACGAATGCGTCGCATAAAACGTGTGGGAGTAATATAATGGTAGTACAAGCTTTTACAGATAAGCCAAGTGAGAGAGAGGGGGGCGTATATAGCAATCGTTTAACCCCCCCCCCGACTCTGCCCTTCCGCTCCATGACGCACCGCCACGGACACGCAAAGCCCGCCGTCCCATGTCCAGCGGGAGGGCGGCGAGAGGAACGCTCTGCACGTCCGACGACGCCGCAGCCCAACGCGGGACGTGCATAGGGCACAAGACACTGCTGCAGTGAAAGAGGAACAAGCGACGCGCAGAACCCCAGACCGTCCATCCCTCATGTACGGTAAGCCTCGCAACCCGGTGTCCCAGGGGGACGAGAAAGAAGGGGGGGGGGGGGGGGGGGGGGGAACGGGTAGTAAGACAACAAGTGTAAAGAAGTCGGACGCTTCGTGGATGACGTTGAAAACTCGACGAGTCGTAGCCGACACAGGCCTCGGCTGAAATCAACAAAGTAACCAGCGCAGCTCAAGGGTCGCAACCAACCAAATGAGGCAAGCAATGGGGAATCAAAGATCAAGACGTCCAGCAACCGGGCGACCCAGAGTCTGCCGCTCAATCCGTGTCCCCCTCGCCGCCGACCGCCGGCACGATGCCCTCGTCCTTCCATTTGGCAAAGGCGTCCATGTGCTCGCGCACTTCGTCCGGGCTCATGTCCCGGGCCCACGGCGGGTTCTGCACCATCTTTTCATGCAGCTTCAGCCTTCGCATGTTGCTGTGCGCCGAGCGGAGGTTGTCTCGGCGCTCGGACATCTCGGGCGTCTTGGGCGACTGGTCGTAGATGAAGTACTCGGACGTGCCGGGCGCCCAGACCATCTTGGAGCTCCTAAGGCAGATGCTGGTCGTCAGGTTCTCGCTGTACAGCAGGGGCTTGGGCACATTGTCTTCGTCCGAGTCCGTGTCCCCCGAGGGCATGTTGCGCGTGAGCACCACCCTCTGCAGCCTGTGCCGCGGGATGCCCTCTGTCGGCTCCACGCGGATAAACGACGAGATGTAGTACTGCCAGCGCTCGCGCATCTGCATCTCATCCATGTAAAACGTCGTGTCGTTGCGCTGCAGCCAACGGACCGTCGCCTCGGCCTTTTGCGGAAACTGCCTGCACTGTTAGCACCATGCTCGTCTCCGGCCCCAGGGTGCATGCATGCAGACTTACCCAGCAAACCACGAATAGATCACCATCCTTGACACATTTTTCGGCAAACTTGCGCGCGCTAATCTCCGTCTGGTAGCTCGTCTCGTCCTTATCGCGGCTCGAAAAGTACTGGTTGATCAGGTCCGGCGTCTTCTCCTTTGCGTCGTTGCTGCTGCACGTGAGTGCCAGGCGGCACAACGTCCTGAGCTGGTCCTGGATCGTGTAAAGCTTCCAGCCGCTCCGGAGGTAGTAGTGGCGCAGCACTTCCTGGTATCGCGCCTCCTCGATCTCGCCCGTGAGGTAGTCCTCGATCAGCTCCACTGTTTTGGGCCAGAACTTGTCGGGATCCTCGTCCACCTCGAAGTAGTTCAGGACGCTGTCGGCGAAGCCAATGTCTCTGGAAGGCTTTGGTCGGCTGCGCCGCTCAATCTCGCGCGACACAATGTCCTTGCTCTCCTTGACATCTACAAGACGGCTGTAGACGGTCTGGAAGATGCTGAAGAAGACGAAAATGGTCTGGTTGCAAAAGAAATTGTACCACGGACGGCGGAAGAAGCCATCGGCCTTGAGCTCGCCGTCCGCGTCGATGAGGGAGTTGTCGCCGCCCACGACAACCGGCTTGGGCACAATCGGCATCCAGCGCTCATTCGACACGTCGGTGGCGGCCGCGTCGTCGAGCGCGTCGGGCATCTCCTCCTCGTTGGCGGACCCCACGTCGGGCGTCGTCTCCTTGCTACCAGACGCCGCGCTATCCTCCTTTTGGCTACGCGGCTTGCTGCCGTTCCGGCCGGGATCGAGAACCCCCCTAAGAAGATCTCCTCTCTTGCCGTTGCGCTTGCCGCGGCCATTGGTCAGCTCGGCCGGCGTCGGGTCCTCGACCTCCTCTTCGGCCGAGTCGGGAGGAATCCTGGGCACCCTCTCCTGCACCGCGTCCTCGTTAAGGTCGAAAAAGGTTGTGATGAAGGACTCGAGAAACTCCGAGAGCCGCTCCTTTTCCTGAGCGCTGTGCTGGCCGCTGTGGAGGGGGTAGAGCATCATGAGGCGGAGCACGTCGAGCACCACGTCCTTGTCGGCAAAGTCCCAGACCAGCTGGTATCGGGGCGCCTTGCCCTTGAGGACGCGCTCGCGCCGCTGTTCTTCGTGCTTGGTCTTGATGATGTCGACGAGGTGCTTGGCCGTGAGGTTCCTCTTGTCGTTGCTCTTGACGAGTATGCCCATGTGGTCGAGGCTCTTGAGGTACATGTGCTCCGTCTGGGCGTACCACACCTTTTCCCACTCGCGCTGGGAGAAGCGCCACTCTTCGTCTTTTTGCTTCATACGGGTGAGGATAATGGGCACCACGTTGAACGGGTGGCTGAACAGGTCGTTGACCACCTCGACTCCATTATCACCGTATATCTTCTTGCAAATGCGCTTGAAGATCGAGGTGCTCTGGCCCGCGAGCGCCGCCGGCATGTGAAACGCCTCCCTCTCTGCCGGGGACATGGCCAGCATCTGCTGCGCCACGGGCTCGAGCAGCTGGATGCACTTGAGGTTGATCTCAATGTTGAAGTCGTAGTCGTGGCGCTCCTCCTCTATGCGATGCAGTCCTTCCTCAAACTGGTTCTTGCGGTGCGCCACGAAGCCAGAGTCCTCGCTCGCCCAGGTAGGGTGGGAGGCCCACTGGTCGTTGAGGACCGAGTTGCACAGTTCATCACGTCCGCTGCACGGCTTGAGGCGCTCCTGTGCGCGGAGATTGGTCAGCATGGGCGAGGGAAAGTCGGTGTCATCGTCCGCCTCAGAGAAGTCCTTCGCGTCGCCACGACTTACCCGCTTGGGCAAAAGCCTGTAGCTCGGTCCGTAGCCGCGACAGTTGCTGAGCGAGAGCTTCTCCGTCGGCGGCGCCGGTCGGTTGTCAATCATGACGTCGTGCGAATCGACGCCGACAAATGACTTCCAGAAGCTCATGAGCTCCGGACTCGCCCGGATGAAGAGCGCGCCCTTGTGGAAGAGAGTGTTTCGGTCCACAATGTTTTGGCTGAAGAGATTGCACAGCTTGAGAAATTCGTTCATCGAGGACCTGTTGCTGAGAAACTTCTTGACACGTTCGAAGAAGGCAACCTCTTCCTGGGTCGACGTTGCCGAGGCGCGCGCCGGATACGGCTCGGGCATCACCGGGGTGAGCGTCGGCTGAATCGCCGCTGCCGCGTCCCCGGCCCCTCGCGTGTGGCTGAGCTTGGGTCGCTTATTGCCGTTAACGACGCTCTGCATGCTCTGCGGATTTCGCCCAGGCGTTCCTGTTTCCATCAGTGCCTCGGCACTCTGGACCTGCTTGTCGCCGCGGGGGCGCTTCTTGTCCTTGCTGGCACTCGCGGGCGGGGCAAAGCTCCCGAGAGGAGGCATCTTTTGCCCGTCTCTCATGCTCGGCTGCGGAGTGTGGCTCGGGCCTGGCGGCAGGACGTCCTCGAGCCTTCCCTGGGCCGCCTTGGCCTGCCCGGCCGACTCCGGCAGAAACTGCTTGAAGTCCTCGAGGAGATCCGGAGCTGAGTTGAAGAGGGTCGTGACCTGAGCGTAGACGTCCTGAATGGGTTTCTGCTCTCGTTGATACGTCTGCAGTATTTCAAGGAACTGCTTGTAAATCTCTGGTTTGTCTTGGAAACGATTCTGCGAGAAACGAGGTGTCAGCATCAACTGCTCACGGCCAAGTGGGGGTTCAGAAACTCACCTTGATCTTGTTGACGTAGCTGATGGCATGGTTGAACTCGACAGGGCCCCTGCGCTCCATATTGGCTTGGTTTCCATTGACGCCGCCACGGCCGACTCCTGGAGCCGGGGTCTGAGGGCCGCGAGGGCCTGGACCGCCGGCAGCACCTGCATTGCCCGACATCTGGGGCGCGTTGCGTTGCGCGCCAGCAGCTTCAAACGCGGCGTTATGCGCTGCGGCTTGGACGAAAAGACTGGCCCCATTCTGGGCCGTGGTGCTGAAGCTGGCTTCCGGGCTCCCGACGGTGTGCTGAGCCCGCTGCTGCTGCCACTGGCCGCCGCGCTCGGGAAAGGGGACCTGGCTGCCGCCCGAGCCGTGGCCGTCGCCTTGACCCCCGCGTCCCGCGATAGACTGGACGGTCGTGCCCATTGGAGTGGTGACTCGGATGGTGTTGGGGTCGTTTCCCGTGCCGCACTCTATTCTATAGCCGGGAGGCAGAAACGTGTTGAATCCCTGAATAAGATTCGGGTGTCCGGCAAACAGCTCGGAAACTCTGTTGATTACGCCAGGCGTATCGATTCTACAGACTATATTAGTTATCGGCCAAAACACAAAGAGCAGGAGTGGCAACTCACGCCTGGCTCTTGAAATCCTTCATGATGTCGAGGAATCGATTATAGACGTCGTTCTGGTCGTGGAACTGAACCTTTACCTGGTCAAGGTACGTCAAGGCATCCTGTCGAGTTCATGATTAGCTCGTGTTCCGTCGACGATTCCACTGTGCTGTGTTTGGGAGCAGGCAGTACGAGAGAGTGGTGATAGATGTTCCAGAGCTCGACATTGTCTCCGCAGGCAAGCAAGGCTTCGCGGCCTCCTTCGCAAAGAGCCGCCAGCAGGGTGTCAATATGGTCCGGCATGCTGCCGACGCGGGGCGAGGCGAACAAACACGCTGGTGAAGGCTGTGCCAGGTATCGGGCGGCGCCACTCGACAATCGAATGACGCGCGCGTTCAAAACAATGCAAGGTCAAAAGGGGAGTGGTTGGGGCGGACGCAAGCGGCGAGGGAGAAAAAGAAAGAGGTCAAGGCTGGCGGTGATGGAGATGAAATGAAAGAATTTGCAGCCCGTGACTCGTTTTACCCAACTTTAGGCAAGGCAGTGAAAAGGTGTCAGAAAGCTTTGGCGGCAGCTTGCTCCCGCTTTCTGTTGGGCCGGTAGCTGGTTGCAGCTGCACAGCGCCCTTGACTCATGTGACGAGGAAACAACAAACTCACGTTCAAAATGGGCTGTTGGCCCTGGGTGACGCTGCCCGGAATCAGCGGCCCTACAGGCGCCACGCCCAGCATCTGCCCACCCTGGTTCCCGCCAAGCAGATCCTCCTTTTGTTGATGTTGATGCTGCTGGGCTTGTAGTAGTTGTGGCTGAGGCTGCTGCTGCGACGGACCGCCTCCGTAGACACCGGCCGCGCTGCTCGGCGCAGGCTGGGACGCGCCCGGAGGAGCCTGCGAATGCGGCATGGGCGCAAAGACTTGATGCTGGTTGGCGGCAACACCGGGCTGCCCACCAGGCGGCATCTGCCGACCGAGCTCGCCCTGAAGAGGCCCGCCGAAGCTGGCAGCAGTCATGGAACCCGAGAGGCCGCCGAGGTGAGCCGCGGGCGGCGGCGGTGCGGCTCCGTTGTGGTTGGCGAGCAGGCCGCCGGGACTATGGATGGCGCCCGCTATCCTAGAAGCGACGGGCTGGTGGATGGGTATTGAGCCTGCGGTGCTCTGGAGGGGCGGCGGCGGGTAGCGGTCGCCGGCCTCGCGGTCTCGCTCGCGCTCGCGCTCCTGGTCGCGCCGCATCTCTTCGTGTTGCTGCATGGCCCGATGGCGCTCCTCCATGTCCCGGTCGCGGTCAAAGGGAGCTCCGCCGTTGCGGCCGTGGATGTTCTGGCTGTTCATGCTGATCTGGTCGGGCCAAAATAGGACGTCAGCAAAAAAAAGTCATAGCCCACAGAACGGGGAGGGCGTGTTCGGTAGAGCAGACGACGGGAACTCGCCAGGGGCTAGGAAAACACTCGGAGAGAAAGCGATGGCGTCCTCTTCCGAGGCGTCTTGAGCTATCCACGAGTGCCGGCGGGAAGGGCTGTTCGCGACGGAACAAGGCAGACGAGCGAGCCGCAACGCGAGAAGACTTACTGCGTACCGACTCACCGACAACGGAGAGAACCAACATGAAAGGCAAGACACACACCTCTCCAGCTGATGGTGTCGGGGGGTAAGAAGGAGATGGATGGCGCGCAATAATAAAAAAAGGGAGGGGGGACGTGAATGCCGTGAATGCAAGGTCGGGGGGACTTCTGCCCTTGCTGGGCGCACAAAGAGTTGAGTATGACGGAGGACGGGATCTGATCATCCTAACTCGTACTTCGTATGTACATACAAAGTCACGTGCTGATAAGGATGAGCCGGAAACCACGACGTGCATTCTCACAGCCATTCCCCACCTTGAACAATGGAAATCCTCATTCACAATTTTGTCCCCCGCTGGTTCAACCTACGTCTTGTACGCACTCCAGTGAAGAGAGTCCCTACCATGAAGTGCCTTTGCTGTGCCGAACAATCTCACGGTTGCTGGGGGGGGGGGGGGGGGGGGGGCGTGCCAGCACATCTCTGCTTTCTGCCTCATGTCCAAGGTTTTCTACCCAGAGACTACCCCGGCACGCTCGTCGAGACTCGTCGACCCCCGTAGCAGCACGCTTGACTCTTCCGACCGCCGGAAAACGTAATCTTCTTGTCATTGCATCAAAGCTCCTTGCTGCTCTGTATAGTATACGCGGGCGGCTGCATTGTCACCGATCCCCCGGTGTTCCGCGCAGCTCATCCCGTGCTTAAAGAGAACGCTTCGCCTTTCAATCCACAATTTGTCTTTGCGCGCCTCAACGCCAAACCTAATACCAAGCCATGCCTCTCCAGGACGCTGATCATCTGGCACCGTCAACGGTCAATGACAGCTCCTCACCACACCTCGTGTCTTCCCCTTAACTAGTGTAAAACAGTAGAAATCAAAAGTCACCAACCTCATTCTCCGCGCCCGTGTCCTCTTGCGAGACATTATGGGTCAGCGGTCCCTCTGCCTTTACGAGCTCGGCGACGGCAGCGGAGCGGGCTTTCGGATAATCTTAATCTTCGGCCGGGCACTCGCCGGGGTCCCGGACGCTGGACTACCGGTCTTGGACGTAGGAGCCGGCGTCACAGGGGGGTTGGCTGACACCTTGGCCGGCTGCGGGACGGCTTGAGGCGAGGCCGAAGCGCCGCCTCCGCTACCGCCAGTCGGCAAAGGCTTCCGCTCACCCGTCGGGAGCGGCTTTCTCGCGGGTTTCGCGGGCGTGGGTCCCCTTGCACTACCCGGTGGAGACGCCTTTGGGGCTTTAGACGGCAGGGCAGTTCTGCCACCTGGTGATGGGCCCGACGGCTGACCTAGAATGACAGCAAGACGCGTGGAATCGCGTGTCTTGAGCGTGACGAGTCGTCTCTTCTTGGCCGGCCTAATGGCTTCCGTATTCACCGGCCGCGACTCCGTTTTGGGGCGTTTCGGCGCCGGCGTGGCGCCGTCTTCTTTTTCCGGGCGGGCTCTCTTGGCCGATTGGGTAGAGGGTGTCTCCGCCGCTCGGGGCGCCGTCGCCGTCGTCGCCTTGGGCAGTTGAGACGCGGGTGGCAGAGCCGACGGCGTCTGAAAGGCAGCCGAGCCGGGCAAGATGGAAGGCCGCTGCGGCGTCGAGGCCTTTGTGTTGATTTTGATGGACGATGTCCTGGGCATCGCAACGGGCTTCTTGGGCTCCTGGACGGGCAGCGGGGACAGCGCTCCCTTGGGCCTGATCTTGTAATAGGATTTGAAGCTGACAATAAGCGAGGGTTTGACCCCGCCGTTTCTCGCAGCCGAGGATCCGTGGGCGCGTGGTCGATCGACGGGCTTCTGGGTGGGCTTCTGGGCGGGCCTCTTCACCATCCAGCCCTTGGGCAGGTTGAGAGTGAGCACCCAGCTTCTAGCTTCCTCAAACATCATGGCGGCCAGGTCGAGTAGGCTCTCCACCTCGGCGCGTCCGAGCTCCGGATGGTCGAGCGCCTTACGCACCGCCGTGCTGTAGTGCCTCTCGTCCTTGACGTACGTTTCCTCCATTTCCTTGCGCAACGCCTTGAGCGCGGCGTCGAGGTTCTCCCTGCGTGCAAACATGGCCTTTCGAGCCTCAATCTCCTGAGCGCTATCCTGGACTAGCAGGAGAGAATCTGCTTCGTCCATGGCTGGCTCGTTTGCGGCCGTCTTCTTGGTGTGTTCCCCAAACGCAATGGCGGCGAGCCCGCGGGCCATGGCCTGTATGAGCTTGTTGCGGACATACGGCGACCGGTCCGTCATGAGAGAGTACAGGAAAAGGGAGAAAAAGTTTGGTTCCATCAAGGCGCCAAGATCAACCAGAGCTTCAAAGGCCTTGATCCGTATCAGGTCGCGCGTCCCGTCCAGGACATACTGCGCAAAGTCTGTGTACTGGCAGGGGATGACTTGTGCCTTCATCAGCCGCTGCTTTGCGTCCAGGCCGGCAATGGTCCAGATGTTTTGGTAAGAGTTTGTCCACTCGTCGCGCCGCAGGACCCGCTCGATCTGCTCCAGGGCCTCTTCGAGAAACTGGCGTTCCTCGTCGCTGGGGGCCTTGTTCTGCCGCCAGAACCAGTCGTCCTGCTGCGAGGGGATGAGGGACGTGGCCAGGGCTTCCAGCAGAGTTGCGATGTAGAAATGATCCGAGTGGGGGTTGTCCTCGTTGTTGTTAAACAGGAGCTGGTCCAGGATGAAGCGGCGAGCCTCGAGCGGACACCTGTACGTGTGGTCCCGAACGTCGGCAATGGCCTTGATGATTGCGCACCGCACGTTGTACTGCTTCTTGTCGGAAAAGTCGTTTGGGTAGGGCTGGTTCGTCTGGTCGTAGCAAAACATGTCGCGAAAGGCCCTCAGGAGCTGCCGCAGGCCGAGCATGGGAATGTCCTTGATGTTGGCCTGGCGGGTCAGGGCCCGCGCTGCCATGGTGCGGATGCCGTGAAAGTAACGGCGGTCTAGCAGGGTCCGCACCAGGAAGCCCGACGCGATGGGATGGAGCGGCCCCTGGCCGAGGTACAGCATGGCATCCTGTTGCGCCACCACGTCCCTGTCCTGCTGTAGCTGCGACACGTACATGTACGGCTCGAGATTCCGCTTCATGTCGCAGGCCCACTCGAAGTCGGCGTCGATGCGGATCCACTCGTAGGATTCCTGGTCCATTTTGCGCTCCGTCTCGGGGTCCCACTCTATGAGCTCCCAGTCTCGGAGGTCGTCCGGACTCTGGAGCACATCGCCGAGGCTGTAGAGCAGCGCCTCGTCGGCGTTTTCCGCAACCTCGGCGTTGGCGCCAGCGTTTTGCTTCTCCTTGAGCCGCCGCGTGCGCTTGAGCCGCTTGTACTTTGTGTTATAAGGAATCTCAAACTTGGTCGAGCGCGTGGCGTCCTCGCGAATCTCTAGTATGTGCTCGTACGGGGTCCCGTCTGCCTCGTGGATCCGGATCGTCATGGGACCCGTGAACAGGGGCTGCACATCGTCGGGAGCGAGCCCCGCCCGCCGTTCCTTGACGACGCGCAGGAATTCGCCCTTTTCCATTTCCGCCCTTTTGCTGACCTGGTGCTGAACTTGGTTGAGGGTCAACTCGACGCAGAGTCGTTTCTTGTTGAACTTGGCCTTGATGTCGAACCTCGGACACCCGGTGCCGTAGATCCACTGGCTCCAAAACGTCTCGAGGCGGGTCCGCGAGCCCTTTTCGCACGTGGTCCTGAACTTTTCCGTGTCGAGAATCGTCGACTTGTCACTGCTCTCAATCTGGGCCTTTGTGAGAAACTTTTGCAGGATGCGCGTCAAGCCATGGCCGCCCGACGCCTTGGTCAGTCTCTTGTCGAGGATGAAGATGACGACGGGGGCCTTGACGGCCATGAAGTCCATCTCGGACTGGGCAAGATGGAGGTATGGGCCAAGCTCCCACAGCGAGGGCCGGCCAGTGTCCATCTGGATGAGCTGGTCAGACGTGGCCTTGATGCGAAACCTGTGCTCGTTGTTGCCGCAGAGCTTCTTCATGAAGAGATCCGTCATGTAGTGGGCGATGCCGAGGACGAGCCAGAGGTCGTTGCGCGTGTTGGGGATCATGTTGATGCCGATCCACTGGTACGTCAGCGTAAAGGCAATCTTCCTCGTCACATCCGTCTCGATCTCCATGACGTCTTCGGGGAAGAGCAGCCGGTTGCTGATAAAGGCCAGCGAGTGCAGCGCCACCGTGTCGTCAATCATGTCGTCCAGGAAGCACACTTTGAAGTTACTAAAGGGGTACTTGGCAAACGTATACGTCAGGAAGTCGGCCGCCATGGTCAAGGCGGCCGCCGTGTTGCGAACCCAGTCGCTGCGGTTCGGCAGGCAATAGGCGTGGATCTTGAGAGCGCTCATGCCGAGCTTGACTTCGTCCTCTTCCGTGCGAAACTCGGAGGACAAGTCGATGTGCTCAAAGGGGCCTACGGCGAAGCCAAGCTTTTGTACAGACGCCTTCTTCTCCGGCTCAAACGTCATGATTTTCTTGTGGTCGTCTTGGGGGTCCACGGCGTCCTCCATGAGGAAGCCGGAGCAGACGACTGTCATTTCTCTCAGCTTGTCCTCCTCGGCGAGGCGGAGGCCCTTGTCCCGCCCGTCGGCCTGCGTCTTGTCTGGGCGGACTCCGTTGGTGGCGGATGCATCCTGTTGGGTAGCCAGGGCCTGTTGGAGCGCGTCGCCGAGGGTGCGAGGGTACTTGATGGATATTCTCCAGTCGCAGCGGGCGCCGTGGTCGTCGACGCAGGGGAAGATGCATGACGCGGTGCCTGGCTGGATCGAGTGGCGGGTGTACATGTGTGAGAACCTGTTGTCCAGGGGATCGACGCCGACAAAGTGCAGTCCATCGCGGGGGCTCTTGTTGGCAAACGGGACGGTAATCTTGTACTGCCTGTGGCCCTTTTCGACAGCATCTAGGTTCGTTATCGACTTTCGAATGATGAGTCTCGGGCGATCCTGCTCCGTCTTTCCACGCAGGTTGACCCTGAGAGACCCGTAGGCCGGCGTGCAGCCCTCGAGCTCTCTATTCTCGGCTGCAACGTCGGTTATGCGGGTGTGGAAGATGGAGCGGGCGCGGATACGGCGCAGGTCGTGGTGTTCAGCCCTCCAATTCCAGCCCTCGGGGTGGGAGAGCTTCTTGTAGGGGTCGAGGTATTCGGCGTAGGCCTTGCGCTTCTGGCCCTCGATGACGCCGCCGTGCGCCTCACGAAGATCGGTGATTGTGACGCGATCCGTATCGATCTCGCAGTGTGCCGCGTCGAGAGAAATCTCCTCGACCTTGTCGTTGAAGGTGACGACGTAGATGTCCGTGGTGCCGTCGATGCGCCGGTCGTGGAAGTTGACCTCAAGGTTCACCTCCTGCTTAACAATGAAGTACTCTTCAATCGCCCGGTCCTCGATGAGCGGAAGGCCGTCGGCGCCATCCAGCAGCGGATGCTGCTCGGCGCCATAGGGCAGGGACATGGCGGCGAGACGGGTGGCGGAGAGGAGTGGTGCAAAGAGGCTGACGGGTCGGGGAAGAGTTCAACAGCCCCGGCGAGCCCGCTCCCTCACAGGGTTTGCATCGGCGGCCGCCCTTTGTTGAGGCCCGGCGGAGTCTGGGGACCTCGTTCGTCAGCGCCAGTTGCCTCGCTCGTCATGACGGGGCCCGACTCTTTGGCGGCTGTGAAATCCGTCGTTGGATGAGCGTCGGCGGCCGCTGGTCGAAGCTGGAGCGTAAACGGTTCGAGCCTCGAGGCGATTCCACGACGGTAGGCGACGCTGGATCGAGCGCCAGGCAGGTCGCTGTAAAAGGAAGAAAAGAAAAGAGTCACTCTGCCACTGGTGGCGTGCAAGCTTCGGTTGGCCACACGAAGGAGCGAAAGCTTGAGGGTGCACGGACCACTGGCGGCGCTACTACTATCAGCCTAGGTACTTCGTACCTCTGGCAGCGTCACGATGCACGGGACCAGCATCACATTTCCCGAAAACAATGGGCAGGCCAGTCAACAATAGACAAGTTGGGAAATCTGCAGTCCCTGAAAAAGTGTCAAGTTCTTGGCCTAGTCAGACTATTCCGCGTGAAGCCAGCCATTCCGATTCGTCGTCGGCGACGAGAGTTCGAAACTTAGCCATAAACACAAGCACACTCACTTTATGCAATCTTGTTATGCAATCTTGTCTCATTTTTACACCAAATTTTCCCAGGCTCCGATGCTCCTAGATACCCTGATTCCGACGACAAGCATCCCGTCACATCGTCGCTCTACAGTTAGCAACTGACTTGCCTCAAGGCTCCGTGAGCGGCTTGCCCTCGGCAATCTTGGCCAGGCCGTACTTCTTGAGTCGAATCTGCCGGACGTGTTAGCCACGACGAGACGTGTGAGAAACCAAGGGATGCATACTGCCTCGATGGCGATGAAGCCTGTCGTATCCATTGGCTATTAAGGTTGGTTAGTCCATGAGCCGCCCCAAGGCCAAGGCGGTGCCACAAATGATGACTCACCGAGAAAGTGTCGAGAGAATCCATGGACGCTGCGGCAATTGTCAGTCAACGTAGCCCTCGTTGCACGCGCCCGGCTCGGCGCGCTTGGGGATGCAAAACTTGCCATCTTCCATGCTGTACAGGTTGCTGGTTTCACTGCTGCGGCCCAGGACATAGGCGTTGCCTTTGTAGGCCATCATCCGGACCTGATGTGGCGCAATGTCAGCGCCGCCAACAGGTCATGTGTGAACAAGCTACTGACCTCTCCCTGTACGTTTTGTTGAGAAAAGACGATGGAGTTGTCAAGGACTAGATGGCCAGCTCGTTAGCCACGTTGCATGCGCTAGGAGACGTAGGCGACGACTGACATTCACGCTCCTGAGGGACGGTTAGCTGCCGTCTCACAACGGACGAACACAGAGGCACGTACAGGACTAAAGTACATTCCGTTGTACAGCAGACGAGACCAGGGCATGGTGCAGCCGCTATCCCGCAGTGCTCGGACGTTTGCGTCCAAACAGAAGCTGTCGATGTCGAGATGGGCGAGACGGGCAATCGTCAGGCCGGGGGTGTCGTAGCAGCCGCGGCTCTTGAGGCCGACTGTAGTGGATAGTTGCGTCAGCGTCGCTCGAGCACCGCCATAAACGACTTACTGAAGCGGTTCTCGACAATGTCGATGCGGCCAACGCCGTTGTCGTGGCCAATTTTGTTGAGCAGCTTGAACAGCTCGACCGAGTCGGTGGCCTGCTTCTTGTCCTCGGTGACGACCTTGACGGGGATGCCCTTGTCAAAGTGGACGGTGAAGTGGTAGGGCTTGTCGGGGGCATCGACGGGGTCGACGGTGCGCGTCCACAGCTCCTTGGGCGGGGTATGGTCCGGGTCCTCGAGGATGCCGGCTTCGTAGGAGCAGTGGACGAGGTTATCATCCATGGACCAAGGGGCTTTGGGGGAGGAGGAGACGGGGATGTTGTTTTCGGCGGCAAACTTGAGCAGGTCCTGGCGGCCCTGGAAGCGCTTGATGAACTCGGGCTCCCTCCAGGGGGCAATGACTTTGATGGCCGGGGCGAGGGCCATGAAGGCGAGCTCGAAGCGGACCTGGTCGTTGCCCTTGCCCGTGCAGCCGTGGGACAGAAAGTCGCACTTGTGCTGCTGGGCGACGCGCACCTGGGCCCGTGCAATGATGGGGCGGGCGAGCGAGGTGCCGAGCAGGTAGCGGTCCTCGTAGATGGCGTTGCACTGGATGGCGCGGAAGACGATTTGTTCGACAAACTCCTTTTGGAGGTTCTCGATGACCATTTTCTCAGCTCCAAGGGCCAGCGCCTTTTTCTCGACCTCGCCAAAGTCTTCCTCTTGGCCGACATCGGCAAGGAAGCACTGCGGAACGAGATGGGCGTCAGCAAGCAAGACATGGGGCGGGCGGGGGCGCGAGGCGGAAACGCACGACGACGGTGTAGCCCTCGAGGATGAGCCATTTCAGGATGGTCGAGGTATCGAGGCCTGGCGAGTCGCGGCATTAGCATTCTGCGCCTGGGAAGCGGCGATGGCCTCGTGTCTACAGATTTGGGCGCCGACCAAAATCCGGTGAGACAAGAGGGGTCAATGGCAGCGGCTTACCTCCCGAGTAGGCGAGACAGACGCGGCCTTTGGACATTGTGACGGGTTCGCGATGGGCGACGGTACGGGCTCGGGGCAATTGGGCCGCGGGTGCGTCTTGTTTCTTGGTTTCGTCTCTTGTGGTGTTGAGTTGTTGTTGGGGGGCGGGGTTGAGCGTTTGAATGGCGAGGAAGCTATTTATCGTTATCTGCTGCCGTTGTTAGTAAGAGCCTTACATACCCCTGCGACCCCTGCAACCCTTGCGACTCGCTGCAATTTTCCACCTCGCAATATTCAGGCCTGCAGACCACGGGCAGCAGTCAATCTGTTCAACCACCCCTTTCCGTCATGGCCAAGATGCCCAGCGTCTGTCGACTACCCAGTCTGGAAAGCCGTTACCTAAGCCGTGAACTCCCACCGTGCCAAGACCTGACCTGTGGTCGACAAGATGCCCATGTGACGCGCAGCCCGCAGGACACTCTGTGCGTCGCTCCACGAGATGTCATTTGACGAGGAAACAGGAGAAGGGCTACGATTACAGATATACACCGTCATAACCAGTCATCTCTACGGAGGTGCCTCCACTTTTTATGATGGCTGGTTCAACAGCGATGTAGGTCCTACTACCTACTAGGCCAGGCACGGCCGTCTCCAAGCTCTTCACCACGTGCTCGTTCCCTCTTCGTCCCCTTTTCTTACTGGTCCTTGGCAGGAGGGTGGGATGCACCGTCAATGCAAGAAGGGTGAGATGCAAGACGGCCAAGTCGAGGCCGGCAAGCACAAGACCAATCATCTGACGGCCTTGTCCTCCCCTTTGTCCCGTCTTGGGGTCTTTTGTTCGCCGAGTTCGGGCCGTGCCGCGGAGACGCCGCCGCGGGGGGATGCCAACTTGCTGCAAATCATCAACAGACTGCGTGTGCATCAACCAAGATGCAAACTTGGAACATGCAAGAGACTTGTCCGTGACTGCTTTTCGACGAGGATGCTCATCTCGGATTCTCCGAGATGAGCAGACTTGAGCTACCCACCGTCTCTGAGCAAGTCGGCTTGTTGTCGAGCAACGGGGCGATATAAGACGGCTCTCTTGGTGTAGGCCATGGAAGTTGACGGTTCTTCTGTGCCAAAGGTTGCCGTCTCGGGCCAGCGAGCATCTCGATGGGGGGCTCGGAGCTCAAGTCCCAAGGCGCGTTGGTCATGGCGGCAGGTCAAGTCATGACAAGAGAAGGGGCGTCCCCCTTGAAGAGAAGGGGCATCCCCCTTGCCTTTGCATCCGTCAGCGTTGAGAGACTTGGCACGCTATCGAGACTCTCTCCTTGACCTCGAACTCGGGCCAGAGGCAAGTTGGAACTTGCCCTGTCAAGGACTACGAAACAGGCTGTTGCGCACCCACAAAGCCTCGGCCTCGACTTGGGGCAACTCTGATGACATGGATACGCCCCGTCGAGGCCACTGAGCACGCAATCTGCCCGGCAGGCAAGCGGGATGATCTGGCTGCATGACTGGGTTGCAAGCCAGATGCAGAGGCGTGGATCCGCGACGGGTGGTAAGCGGAGAAGGCTGGACGGGCTGGGAACCGAGGCGGGGACATGGGTGTTGAAGCGAGCAACGATGGAGGCGCAGAAGACGCCAAGCCGATTGCCATGCCTTGATGCTCGCGGATCGTGGAGAGAGCCAAGATGGGGTGAGCGGGCTTAGGCATGACGCCGTCTGGGGTCGGGGTTAGTGGCTTTGAACGGTGGTGACGCGGGAGTCGAGCGTGGTACTCTTGTCTGAGAATGACGGTGCCAGAGTGGCGCGTCGGCCAAAGGGTGCTCGGTCTAGAGAGGTCGAGACCCGCCGTCTGTCGTTGTTGGCGTTGCTGTCCATGATGATTCGCCCACGAAGGTGCGCACCCGCTGGATGATGACAACAGGGAGGGGGGTCCTTTGATCTGTTGGACTGCCACGCCACGATGCGTGCCACTCTCAACTGAACCAATGATGGATGATGTCGAGGCACCGTTGACGGCCAAACACTCCCCAACCAACGTGCTACCGCTCAACTCTGTTGGACTCAAAGCCATGCGAAAAGTCTGTCGCGTGGGGCAAGCGAGGGGACCAACAGACGGACTGATTCAGTCGGTCCTGGCCGAGTCGGAGTTTAAGCCGCCTCGACCGAGGAGCCTCGTCCGGACCGTCGACGGGTTGACTGCACCCGCACGAGACGAAGGTGCCGTGGCCATGTCCGCATATGCGCATGTGCGTCTGTCTCGCTCTCCCCCCCGATGGGTTTCGCCGGGTCGCCGTCGGCCGAGCGCGGGGACAGAGGACCGAGAAGCAGCAGAGCAAGCTTTGCACCGTTACCCGACCCTGTGTCTGCGACTTGATTAGGTTTTCAGACGAGACCATGTATGTACATGTATGCATCTACAATATGTAGGTATGTATTCGTACTTCGTACGGATGACGGATATGCACCTACAATATCTATGTATGCATGTTCGGATACGGACATGTTAGGTTCCCGAGAGCCGGGCCCGATGCCGCCAGCCAGCCGGGCCCGCCTCGGCCAATCACGCCGCAGCGGCCGACGGCGTTAATGCCTTTGCCGCCCGCCCTCGGCGCCCGCGCCGGCGTTTGGCCCTGCCCGCGCCGACACACCGACCGGAAACCCAACGGGCCAGCCTTGTATCATTCTTTGCTTCTTTTTTTTCTCCTGTTGTGCCGCTCCCCCAATCATCTCGTCTAAGCTTTTCCTTCCCACGCCAGCCTTGGCCCGATGCCTGTGCCTTCCGCCTCGCATGCCCACGCCCCCCTCTCCGTCTGCCCGGGGTGATCGGCCTCATCGACGGGGCATCCGCCACCGGGGCTCCGCAATGGCTTGTCGCTCTCCCCCTTTTTTTTCTCTCCCTTTCCCGTCGAGCTGCGTCGGGTGCTGCTGCATAGGCGTGTGGTGTTGTGTACATATATATGGCGGCCTCTGACAACTCAACCACCCCCCCCCCCCCCCCCCCCCCCCCCCCTTCCCGTCCAACAACATGCACATGGCAATTTGCATGCCGCCGCCGGCCGGACTGTTTCCTTGGCGTCGACTGCTATAACTTGTCTGCCTCGCCCGTTCGGTCTCGCCCGTCGTCACACTCGGCCTCGACGTCAAGCCCAGCTACCGCGGCCCTTTGCTGGCCGACTCGGACCCCGTCCCCTTGACGACCCTTTTCGGGAGTCACGTCGTCCATGTAAGCGTGAAGAGAAGACCCCTACCCTTGCTCGATTGGGATTAGATGGCTTGGTGGCTTGTCGCTTTGGCCGGTTTGAGTAACACGGACTCACCGGTTCTCTTTTCGTGCCCTGCACTTTTCGTGCCGTGCACATAAAGACTTGACGGCAGGCCACTGTCGGCCAGACTTTTTCCACCCTGCTCCATCGTTGCCTTTGCCCTTGGGTGTGTGAGACACCTGTCGAGCCGTCTTCTAACCTCTCGCGCAGATGGGTATGAGTTGTTCTCGCAGCCCGACTCGACCAACGCCCTTCTGACCCCTTTTGCAGATGCTCCCAACACCCAGCCAGACGCCAACGCCCGCATGGATCCGTCCGTCGACCCGCGCGTCAACCGGCCCACCATGAGCCTCGAGGCCGGCCCGTCCAGATGCCACATGGAAACGTCCTTTTACAACATTCTGCACTCTTCAGGCTTCGCCGAGTGGGCGGCGCGCGCCGAGGAGCAAAACGAAAGGCTGCGCACCGGCACGTGGACCCAGAAAAAGGACGCCGGCTCATGCCCGTTGTCGGAAAGCCCGTTGTCGGAAAGCAAGTCCAGCGTCGAGTCGTCTGCCACTTCCACCGCCACCGCCGCCCGTCCCGCACACAGACTACCGAAGAGAGCAACGCGGTCCCGGAAGCTCAAGGAGGCAGAGGAGAAGCCTCCCAAGACGCCGTCGATCCGCTCCAAGCGCAGCGACGTGCCCGGCGAGAAAGAGGACGAGGACGAGGAACAAGAGGACCGCAACGACAGCTGCCCGGCGGAAACCTTTGTCGCCCGCTACTCAAATTACAGCTCCATGGACACGGAGCTCAACATCCTGACCAAGCATCTCATGCAGCACCGAGGCTGCTAACGGCCTCGTCCCGAGTCGACCTATCAACCATTCGCCGCATCCAGCGTTTGTCCAGCTCCTTTTGAGCGCCATCTTTGCTCTTGCGCCCTTTTTGTTTTGCCTAAGAGACCATTCATCATGCGAGGTGGGATGGCGTTGGGCGCTTTACATTGTTTCTGGTAATAGTCAGTTGGAGCGTGTCCACCCTCTGCTCTGTGTATCCGAGGCTGCTCCACCGTCGCGTTACGATATAACGAATGCCAATGTCATTGAGCTGAAGAGCGACTACCCGGTGCCAGCGTGTCATCTAGGCCTGGCCCAATAGAGCCCGTTTACCTTCTTGTCGCGCATTGCTCTGATACCGTAGTCTTGACAAAGCTGGCGAGACGACTCATCATATGATTCCCATCATGTCTAGCTACACTACCGAGTTACTAACCTCCTTCTTCTAGTAGTCAGACCCCGGGAGCGTCTCCTCCTGGCATGGTCGTGTTGCTGGTAATAGAAGTGCTAGTACCATGGGCCTGGACGCATTCGTCTAGGCTCTAGGGTGCTCAGGTGTTTCGGCCGTGTTCCAGTCAGATTCGACGTTCGGGTCGCCAATCAAGGCTCGCACGGCAAATTTATATTCACCTTGGGGAAGGTAATCGCCCGATTCGAGTTGACCCTTCCACTCCTTGAGCACTAGGGTCAACAAAGTCAATGTGACATAACGAGGATGCTCCAGAATATCGCCGACAGGTCGGGATTAAAGGGGGGTAAAGTGAGAGGTGCCGGGACCATCAATGCACTGACGACCTAACCTTGCCTAATGTTGCGGCGTAGAAAAAATCAAAGGCGTGTCGACATAAACCCCAACACTCTCGGGTGGCTTTAGGTTAGGCCGCGGGGTCTGTCCGGGCGGTGGAAAGTCGCTACGTACTTCGTACGAAGTAGGCGTACGAATACTGGCAAAAAAACTGATCTCCAGAGCGTGAATCGAACACGCGATCTTCAGGTTACTTTTGTCCCAGTTACAGCCCGACGTAATCACCACTATACTATCCGGAGTGACTTGTATGAATGCAAGATGGAAAAATTATATTATATCCCCTACGATGCCAAGGGACCGCGTCCGCAAGCGGGATGCCGACTTTAAGGGCCCCCTCGTACCTACTGTAGAAAGGCCCTGCTTATTCTCTGCCGAGGACATCACCTAGACCCGTGTTCCGAGCATTGTCGAGGCCATCACAAGCCCAGGCGGGGGAGCCCTGGGAAGTGAGGCCAACGTGTCACTAGTCTGGGGCAAGCATTTCATCATGACCGTGCATTCATCTTCTTGGGATCCCGGGGCTCGTTCGGCAGCCACTACCCTAGACAAAAGGCCACTTCCGCGACGTGTGCAACCCTCCGGGGGCTGACTCGCAACCCAAAATCTTTTCATCAAGCGATCTCCATATCATGTCAGCACCGGCAGGCAAAACGGCGAGGCCGCGTCGCACGCCATCGAGTCCGGGTATCAGCGTCCACCAAAGGGGGAGAAAGGGAAAGCAAAAGCCCAGAACATGACCGTCGTTCCATCCGTCCAATAGACACCAAGCGCCAAACCCACGACCAGTTATACAGAAAAACTCCCGAGCACTAAACTCCGTCGCTGACAAGTTGCAATATCACATGAGCGCGTCCCGATCCGGCGGCCGAGGTATACACATTGACGCTTCCCGTCGCCTAGTAGCTAAAATCGACATTCGCCATGGCGGGCGTCGACTTTTCTCGCGCTGGCGTCGCCGCCTCTTGGTCTCCGTTGTGGATGGTGAGGGACGACGAATTGGAGTGGCCGAGAGTGGTGTCGGTGCTCGAGTGCGTCGACGTCGTCTGTAGCTCGTGTTCGGGGGGCGGGATGCCGCTCGGGGCCCAGCCCTCGTCCAGAATCTGCTGGAAGCTCCAGCTCGGCTCAAACGACTTGCTGTTCCACGCGTGGCCGACGCGCTCATACATTTCGTCAATCTGCTCCAGGCTTATCTTGCTCGTCTCGTACACCATGCACCAGACAAAGAAGACGGCCACGATGCAAAAGGCGCCCCAGATGAAAAAGATTTTGGAGCCGAAGCCCGCGTTGCCCGGCCCGGTGCCCACCATAAAGGGCGTGCTGTAGGCGATGCCAAAGTTGAGCACCCAGTTCGAAGCCGTCGAGAGGGACATGGCCTTGGCGCGGACCTTGAGCGGGTAGATTTCCGACGTCACGACCCATACGACGGGTCCCCACGAGGCGGCGAAGAAGAAAATGTTCAAGGAGCAAAAGACGATGAGTATCGTCTGCGACACGTCGACGAGGTCCCGCCCGGCGGCAGTGGTGAAGGAGGCCATGAGCAGCTGACAGGCGGCCATGCCCAGGGCGCCGGCAATGAGCAGCCGGCGCCGGCCCCAAGACTCGATGACGACGAGGCCGGGGATGGTGGAGACGACATTGATGACGTTGATGACGAGAGACTTGGTATGCGGGCTCGATATACTGACGCCGCTGAAGAAGTAGGTGCTGTAGTACATGATAAAGTTGATGCCTGTGAGCTGTTGCAGCATTTGGAGGCCGCAGCCGGTAAAGGTGCGCCGGCCGAGGTGGGGAGATCCGACAAAGATGTCCTTGTACGTGTCGGGGCCCAGTGTCAGTTCGTACTGGTGATTGGCGATGATTTCGTGCAGCTCCTCGATGAGGGCCGGGTGTGTTATGTCAAGGCGTCGTAACCGACTGAGCGACAGGCCGGCCGCCTCCTTGCGGCCTTTTTTGACCAGAAAGCGAGGCGTCTCGGGGAGAACGAGCAGGCCGGCGGTGAGGATGAGGGCGGGGACGAGCTGGAGGCCGAGGGGGATTCGGTAGGCCGAGGATTCGGTGAGGCGAGATGTGATGATGTTGATGATGGATGCCGTCAAGAGCCCGATGGTAATGGAGAGCTGGTACGCGCAGACGAGGGTGCCTCGAATCCACTTGGGCGCCATTTCTGACTGGTACAGAGGCACGAGAACCGAGATGGCGCCGACACCGACACCGGCCAGGGCCCTGCGAAAGTCAGCCGGCGTGTTCACGCGAAGCCGAACTGATACGTCTGGGGTGGCAAGGGGAGGGCTCACCTTCCAACTAGCAGCAAGGGAATGGCGTCGGCGCAGACCTGGCAGATGGCGCCGATGCAAAAGACGCCGACGGCGAGGAGGAGAGTGATTCGGCGGCCGAGAGTGTCGCCGGCAGGGGCGGAAAGGAGGGCTCCGACGGCGGTGCCGGCGCTGAGGATGGCGACAATAGTGGAGAGTTGGCGGGGACAGATTTCGGGTTTGCCTTCGGACCGGCAGTTTGTGGAAAACTGTTCCTTGAACTCGGGCATGGCGAGAATGCCGTTGATGGCCCTGGGGAAGCGAGTCAGTCACTTTCGCGTCAACTGCATCATCTAGTGCAGCGTGTATCCGCCTTGCAACCTGGTCAAGGCGCCGCCTCTTTGCGTCCGTCATCCCGCGTCATGGTCTTGATTCGTCATTAAAGTCCATGTTGACTCTCCGACGGAACCCCTCCCTCCGCATGCAGCTGTGATGCCCAACATGAGGAGTATACGCATGCGCCCTTGCCTCGGCGTGCGGTGTCCCGACAGCCGCAGCGAGTCACTTACCCCGTGTCATAGCCAAACAGCAGTCCACCCGAGGCGACAAAGAGGCCAACCATGATGGCGGGCATCGACGAGCCAGCGACATTGTCGGGCTTGTGCCAGCCCATGGCAATCGCCATGGTTGCGGGCGTTGGGCGTCAATCCAGGATCGCGGCGATGGGTGACTGTTCTCGATGGTCGGTTCGCAGGGTCGGAGACTCGCCCCCGGAGAGGCGAGGTGAGCGGTTCGTTTGTCGATGCGAGCCGCAGTATCTGGACGGGCGGACAAGGGGCGGACAAGAGGAGAGCGCCTCGAGGCGGCGTCGGCAGAGTCGACGGCGGTCAATCGCACAACACCATGTGTCCTGAGACGGCTCGAGGAGGCGACAAGCATGAAACGGAGGCCTGGTGCTGCGGTTCTCCTCCGGGGCGCGACGGGGTAGGAGGGAAGAGCAAGAGGAACAAAAAGCCAGGGAAGGAGGGCAAAGGAGAGACTGCGGCGCCCCGGGTGTGATGAGCAGGTATAATAAGGCTAGAAGTTGAAGTGGACGCTATGGTGTGTGGTGTGGAGGGAGGATAGGGACGGATAGGATCGAGGGGGGAGGGAGGGAAAACCGGGGAGGGACATGATGGATGGAACGGCGGCCAGGCGCTGATTGGCCGGCTGTGAGGCGCGCCGTGCGTGGCGGCTTTGGCGGTGGTGCTGAAAGCGCGCCGTAGCGCCGTAGCCTGTGCGTGCGGCGCGAACGCACTGTGAACATAGGCAGGGTCGCGCACTGTACGGAGTACCAAGCCAACTTCTAACTTCTCCGCAAAAGGCCGATCAAGCCTAAAAAGATGGACACCGACTGCTCCGGCAGCTACTAGCATCCCATCCGTCTTTGCATTTCGAAAAAGGCAATTCGCATGCTAGCATCCGAGTGCCGGCAGAACCTTTTTTTTCTCTTCAATGTCCTCCCGATGCCCCGAGTACCATCGGCCGTTGCTAGATGCCATTTTGGGGGCTTGCGGCTGCGCTTGAAGCGGCCGCCATTGGCACCTTGGGCGCGGCCCAACGCCCGGCGCACGGAGTACAAGAAGCCCTACCTATTCCCCCAGTCAAAGAGAGACCTCAGGAGGCAAAGACCCAAGCTCGACGCCATGCCGGGCTGGGCGTTGGCGCCCCGGCGCCCCACATGGTGGCACAGGAATGCTCTCTTGTCAGGCGGCACAGCCCAGACAGACTCTCTCTCTCTCTCGTCTCTCCCCCGGGGCATCCTCAGCCCTCTGTCCTCCCAGGCGGTCTGGAACCTCTGGACCTCGGTGCTGCCCCCTCCCCTCCTCCATCTCCCTCCAATCCCAGCGACGCGTTGGTTGGCCAAAGTTTTGCTGAATCCTCCGCGGCTCCCAGCACAGTCGGCCGCAAATGAGCCTGTGCCGTCCCAGGGCATAGGTAGTCGACGAGTCCCATCAATCACGACGCTAGCGAGCCATCATGAGGGAAGAAAGTGTCGGTTTGGGCCATGGTCATCCCTGGGGTCCCCAGCAGATGTCCCATCTGTCTACGAGTTACTACCTAACACACGGGCTCGCCACACCAGCTCCCCCGGCCCTGGGCTTGTCAACTTGGGATTTCCCCAGGTTTTTTGATTCTGCAAATCTTGGGCCGGCCCCATCCTTGCGCTGCAAAGTATCTACATACATACACACATACATACGCAGCTGCTGCCTGGATGGGGCCATGAAACCATGTTCGTCGAGAATGGGAGTCAGCCAGGGGGCACTGTGCGCTGTGATGCCTTCTCGCGGCGCCGCTCCTCCGATGGCCCGCGACCAGGTTCGTGGAGCCTGCCCAACGACTCTTTGCAGAGTACGACGTGTACGAAGTATACAAAGTACGAATCGATCAAACGTTCCTTTGCTTCTCGTGGTGAGGTGAGGCGTGCACGTCGCCTCGCGCTTACGTTGCCGCGTGCGGCATCGTGCAGCGGCCGCTCCGCACTGCTGTACGAGTTATGTACGAATACAAACACCAATGACTCGGCCAAGGCACCGGGCTGCAAGGCAACAGCCGGACGAGACACTGTGCAGACATGGCCGCGCCTGTCGATGCATGTCTCCGAGTGTTGCACACGCGTGTCCGGGTCCCTTTGGAACCTCAGCTTGGCCAGCTTGGCTGCTTGTATCCAAGGCGGACGACGATTTACACGACGGTGCTAGTCGGCCTGGTTTCGGGCCCGACTTGCGCGCAGGCATGCTGGAGCCAGCGACCTGTGTACCTGTTTGTGACGAGGGTCTCCTCCCTTGTCTCACAGGCTCCCGTCGCGGGGAAGGAATGAGAGGAAGTTGACTGTCGCCCTGCTGACTTGGATCAGGACTGATGACCCGCGTCCATAACGGCGCAGGGGCTTTGCTGCAGATGCATGACGGACGAGACAGTGCGAGACTGATGTCCCGAGCTGGTGGTTCCGTGGCTCACCTGTGATGGGACGAGATGGATCCATTATTCGTGTCTCTCGCACTCGTGCGTTCCGTCCATGCACCCTATTGACGCAGGGCGACACGACGAGAGCGCGGGCTCTGTTCCCCGGAGCACCAAGAGGTGCCCGAGTCCAACACGTCCCACACCACCACGCCGGTCCGCCCCCTCCACTGCGACGGCCATCACCACCAGACTCACTCTCAACCCTGCCCTCTGACCCCTGCCACCTCAACCCTGCCACCTCCCTTGGCGCAAAGGAAAACGAAAAAAAGAAATCCCGACCTCCTTTCCCCGCAGTGCACAGCCACCCACCCATTCGTTTTCTTTTGTTGCAATTGTGGCACGGACCACCCTTGCCATTAGTCAGCCTCGCTGTGCAGAGTTTTAGCCCTCTACACGCCGCATAGCTTTTTAGCTCTTTCTGAATTCATTAGAGCTTTTTCTATAGGTTATGGCCCTCGTGCACGCTTTTTCTAGCGCACGTTTTTGTTAATTATCGTAAGATTGATTCTACGATAGCTCTAATCTTCTATATTTTCCGGGTATCCGAAACGATATATTTTGCCGATCGGGACCTTATATAGCTTTCTATCACCTATTATAATAATAGGGCGTTTTCTATGTAACCTACCTCGTAGTACACTAAGAACGCTAAGATAGCATTAGCAGCCCTACGGAGGGCCCGAGACGCTAGTCTTAATAAGCTTTAAGGCTAAGAAAATTATAGCTTATAGTTTATTAAGCTATTAATCGCCTTAGGTATTAAGCACCTAGAAGGGCATATTAATAGCAAGATTAAGCCTATAGAAGAGGGCTCTCCCGGCTTTAAGAAATAGGATTAAAACGATAGGGTGACTAAGCATTGTATTATTATAAGTCTTACTCTTATATTATAGGATTAAATCTAAAAAGAAGGTTAGGATATAAAGATAATAGCTTTTAAGACTATAAAATAGATTAAGATAACCTTTATAAAGGTACCCGAGGCGATATTCTACTCTATATTCGTAGAGCTTGCTACTATCGACGCGAGAAAGTTCGTAGATATAGCATAATATTTAAAAAAGCTTTATTTCTGCTAGGACTAGCTTATCGCGGTCTTAAGGAACTTAGATAAACGAATTTTCGTTATCTTTGCCCTTAAGGGACTAAAGGCATATCGACCGGACTAGTTTAATAACTAGAGTTATAATTAATAGAGAGGCAAAGAGATCTCTAAAGACGAGATTTATAAGTAGCTCGCCGGGAGAGCTTAAGCCGAGCAGTTAAATTCTCTTACTAATACCGCGTTTAAAAACACTCGCTATAATAATAGCGGGAATAATAACGCTAATAGTAGTACTAGCGGTAATAATAACACCGGCAATAATAATAATCCTAGCGGCAATAATAATAACTTTAATAAGAATAATAACAACTAGGGGGGCGGCTATATAAGGAGGAGGAAGAACCTTACGGACGCTTTAATTAAAATAAAATATAGCTATTTTATTAAACCTAGCTTATCCTTTTATAAGGAGGATAAATACTATCGCAAACATCCGGAAAAAGCCTTAAGATAGTAGGTTAATAAGATAAAGGACTAAAATAATGCTAGGAATCCCGATATTATTATAGTAGGCGGAGAGTTTAACGGTTGCTTGCTAAATTACGTAATAATTAAAGACCCCGTCGAAGTTATCGCTAAGGCGGGTTTATTAAGCGGCACCGCGATTAATAAGCCTATCCGCGACGAGGTTATCGCCGATTCAGGCTACGCTAACTATTGTTTTAACGACTTAAAGTGGTTTTTAGACGTAACCTCTCTTAGACCTTTTTCTATAATATCCTCTAATAGCTCCCCTTTATAGGTTAAAGCCGTAGGAACGGTTAAAGTAGTTATAAAAGGCGTTATATTAAAGCTTTTTAAGGTTTATTATTCCCTATCGGCACTAGCTAACCTTATTAGCTCTTAGTGTTTACGGGAGAAGGGCATTAAGTTAGACGACGTTATTAAATGCCTTATGTATATACCTACTGCGTCGAAGATCTACCGTATTAAATAGAAACTAAGTGTTACGATAATTCGTAACGTAGAGCTTAAGGGCAATTGCACCGACCTTAACCTAATATCTCTACTACGAGACGATAAAGGGAAGCTATCGTATAAGACGATATACTATCGACTCGGCCACGCCGGATAGGAAAGAGTCCTTAAGGCTTATAAAAAGGCCGATATTAAGATCGATAAAGAAGAGGCTAAGACCTTCTACTACGAACTATATTACCTCGCTAAGGCAGATAGGATAATATACTAGAATCTAAGCGTTATCGCTACCGGCTTCCTTTCCTATATATATTAGGATTTCTTTAGCTATAAGCTAGTCGGATATAGCGGGATTAATTACTGCCTATATAGCATTAATGTCTTTACTAGCTTTTATTAAAGCATCTTCTTACCTATAAAGGATAAGGCCTTTAATATGCTTAAGGGTTAAAAGGCGTAAGTTAAGAACTACGCCGGCGATGCCCTAGTCTAGGTAATAGCGTTTAATAACGCTAGGGAATTTCACCCCGATAAGATAAAGAAATAGTCGTAAAGGGATTACTTTATGCTACGCTATAGCGCACTATATATATCTAAATAGAACGGCAAGGCCGAAAGAGCCAGCCGCACCCTAATAGAGTCTATACGCACGATATGCCTTAACGTTAGCCTCTTAGACTTCCTTTAGCCGCTCTATATTAAGATAGCCACCTATATTAATAACCTCCTTCTGATATAAGGCAACGCCTTAAGGGAGGCTCCTATAGAACTACTAATACAGGAAATTAGGATCCTATATAAGTATATCCTTAAATATATAAGGACCTAGGGTTGCATAGCGTACGTAATAAAGCTATAAGAGGCTATAGTAAAGTCTCGGAAGATAGATTTAAAGGCCTAGAAGGGGAAGCTCGTAGGACTTAAGGGTCTTTATAGGCACTTATATAAGGTATGGTTGCCTAAAATAAAGACTATTATCGTGGCTAGAGACGTTCGTTTCTACGAGGCTACTAGGACTAATCCTCCGCTAAGTATAGACGCCTATAATATCGCAATTTTTAACAAAGACGATAATAGCGACAAGGTTATAAGCGTGCGGGATACAATGCCTTAACCGAGCCGTTATAAGGATTATCGCGATCCCGATCTAGACTGCTATTAGGAAGGTTATAACGACGTTCCTTATACGCTTAAATAAGAACGACGTATGTACTTTAATAGTAAATAATAGGAAGAGGCTAAAAGGCAGATATTGCCGACGCCGCGGTCTAGTCTAGGCCTATAGCATCCTTAAGTCACTAAGCTAAGGAATAATAACGCCGATATCCTTATATTAGAGGCTCTTGCTTTAGGATTAGAGATCCTTCCTAAAGCGTTCCCTAAAACACCGAGACAGGAGTAATAATTAGTCCCCTATACGCTAGTTTAAAGTAGGAAGAGAATAACGGACCCTCTAAAGGCGCTAAAAGCTTTTAAAATAGTCCGGATTAATAATAGGCCTACCCGTCGCTAAATAAAGCAGGCGGCCGCCGTAAGGGGCGAGATACTATATCGCGGGCTAACCGGGCTAAGCACCGAACTTATTATTAATCGCGAAGACCGCGTAGATCTTTTTCGGCTAAATATAGGCGTATTACTTGCTCTTTTAGCTATTTATCGTAAGTAGGATTAATTTAACGATCCCGGCCCTTAAATAGTATTGTCTATGTTTAGTATAGTAATTCTCGTAGCTTTAAGCGCACTGACTACTTAAAGGCAAGCTGCTAAGCGGGACGACTATAAAACTAAGTAGCTTCCGGTAATAAAGAGGGAGATAGCCACGCTATGCGTAAAGAACGCATAGACTCTTATACGACGACTACTAGGCGTATAGGTCTTTAATAGCAAATAGGTCTTCCTAGAGAAGCCACGCGCGGACTAAGATCCTTTAGCTAAGGCTAGATAGGTCGTGCGCGGGGATTAGGACACCGAAGATAGGCCGATAGAAGAGCTCTACGCAGCGGTCGTATACTAGGCCTTATTAAAGCTCTTCGTAACGATTATAGCTACTTAAAATCTTAAGTAAGAATAGTTTAACATCGTATACGCCTACGGCTACGCTAAGGCATAGGAAGAAGTATTCGTAATACAGCCGTCGGGACTTAATAACGGCTCCGGGCGTGTTTATCGTCTAAATAAAGCCCTTAACAGGCATCCTAGCTCTACTAAATAGTAGTATAATTAGGTTAGAATAGATCTTAAGGCATATAGATTCGAGAGGCTAGAGACAGACCGATGTCTCCTTCGATATTCGAACGGCACTCTTATTATTGTTTATATCTATGACTTTATTATAGCCGCGCTAATACAATAGCTTATTTAGGCCGCTAGGGATATACTCGACTAACTCTATAAGATTAAGGCATTAAGGGAACCTAAGGAATTCCTCGGGATCTAGCTCGTAAGGAATAGAGATACCCGAACGATCTATATAACCTAGATAAGGTATACGACTAAGATTATTAATAAGTTCGGTAAAGGCATCGTCGGTAGTGTTTCTACGCCGTAGCCGCCGAAATGCGAGATCCTATACGACTAGAAGGCTTAGGAGCTAGTTATAACTTCTAAAGCATAGCTTTAACGCACCGGCAGTATTAATTACCTATCGATAGGCACGAGGCCTAATATTATATTTACTGCGAATAAGCTATTAGAGGCAAATAGCAATCTAACGGAGACGTATAAGGCGATTTTAAAGCATTTGCTTCGATATATTCGGGGTTTTTTAAAGCAAGGCGTTATCCTTAGGGGTAAATACCTTATAATTAACCTTAAGCTGCGAGTGTATTTAGATATATCCTTCGCTAATAATAAAAGTATACAATGCTTTACGGCCGGATACGTAGTATTCCTTAGAGATAGACCTATTTTTTAGAAGTCGAAGCGTTAAACTATTATAGCTATATCGTTAATAGAGGTAGAGTTTATAAACCTTACACCGGCTAGGATAGCATCGATATAGATCTACTAACTGCTCGATAAGATAGGGTATAAGCAACCGACCCCTTCTATAATATATACGGATAGCTAGAATATAAGGCTCGCGGTTCTAAATAAGAATAACCCGGCGAGAATACGTTATATCGATATCCGTTATAAATAGATTATATATCGCACTAACGAGGGCTTTTTCTAACTAGTCTAACTACGAACCGATAAGATAGCTGCCGACGGTATAACTAAAGGGCTTTTAAAGGATAAGCACTTATAGTTTATACGTTAATTAGGGATACGTAAGTCCCTCTAAAGGAGGGCAATATAAGTCATAGGCAAGAAGCGAAGGAAAGGGCGGATTAAGGCGAGGCAATTAGAGGGCAAAAGGGGCTAAGAGCTCGGGAGCTCGGCTAAGGGGAGGTGTTGCAATTGTGGCACGGACTACCCTTACCATTAGTCAGCCTCGCTGTGTAGAGTTTTAGCCCTCTACACGCCGCATAGCTTTTTAGCTCTTTCTAAATTCATCAGAGCTTTTTCCACATCTTTCCCGCTACTATTCGTACGGAGTAACTCGTAACTACGAGTTAATAGTAAACAGGACATTCGCCCCTCCCATGTCTTCTCCAATGTGCCCTCTCTGTCTAAGCGCACGGCACAAGGGCAAGGGGCAAAGAGCCCCTGGAGCGAACGCGCGCGCGTCCATGTCTCCCTCGCCCCTTTTCCCCGTCCTGTCTTCGCCCTCGAGCTCGCATTATATACCACAAAGAGAAACCCTGCACTAGAAACCGCACTCGCTCCTCGTTGCAAATGTGAGACGACGACACCCACCCACCCTCCACCCCGTCCTCTCCCGGCACGCCACGCCACGTCCCATGCTCCCGCTCGTGATCACATAACCGGCCCAGCCCAGGCCAACCGTCCCTCTCCCTCCCATCCGTCAGCCCCTTCCGGCACTTTGTCGTTGACAGCTGTGCCGCGTCGTGCCGTGCTCTTCCCGGCCTTGACATTGCACTTGTCTGTTGCACTTACAATAATTAGTCACGCCAAGGCAGCATCATCACCAGCGTCAAGACGCGCAGCCTACGAAGTACACAAACATGCATACATCATCACGCCAACGGCACCGCCTATATGGGTAGCACATCATCTGTGTTGTTATGGGTACATACATACATGTAGAAAAAAAACTCTTGATACATGGTATCAAACAGCCCTCACCAATACGCCGTGAAAGTAGACCAAAAACACACATTTGCCCTCTAGGACCCTCGAGGCAGGCAAGCATCGCAATCATGCCCGGACGGCGACGAGTCACGAGGCGAAGCGCTCCGCGCTTCACTCCTGACCCGGGTCAGGCCCAGGGGCGGCAGCTCTAAGCGGCGCCGGGGCGGGGTGCGCACCCGGTCCGGCCGGCTTTCCGGGGTTCCATCTCGGTTTTGGCCACCAAAAATGGCGCCAAGACTGATACGGGATGGTGACGAGACTGGCCGAGTGGGCAGAGAGCCAGCAGTCAGGTTCAAGGCCACGCCCTACAGCTCGAGGCTGGGCGTCTGGCCCTTGACGCGGCCAATCACCTGTTCCGGTGCGTACTTGGGGATGACCTCGTCGTCGTGCAGCATCTCAAACTCCTCGGTCGCGTCGCGGCCCATAAAGTTCATAATGGCCTGGGGCCCGCCGGGGTGCTCGTCCAGCCAGTTGCTCAGGTCCATGACGACGCCCTTGACGACGACCCACAGGTCCTCCTTTGTGTTGTGCTTGGCAACCTCCTCCATGGAAAACTCATTGTCCGGCACCTTGAACGACTTGGGGTCGTTAGGCTTGGACGCCTGGGCGCCGCCCTCGGCGGGGGCACCCACGGCCGACGACGAGCCGACGCTCGACAACTGCTGCTGCTGGCCGCCGGACCCAGAGGCGCCGCCGTTGGCCCACTCCACCGTCAGCCTGCCGGGAGACGAGGGGTCGAGGTGCAGCGAGATCTGCCCGATGCGCTGGGCCGCGGAGCCGCCCGCCGCGCCCTGCAGGGCCTGCTGGAAGAGGTAGTTGCTGGCCGTGTCGCCGGCGACGCGGCCGTAGACGACGCAGCCGAGCAGGGAGGAGCCGCCGAGACGGTTGGAGCCATGGACGCCGCCGGCCAGCTCGCCGCAGGCGTAGAGGCCTTCAAAGGGCTGCTGGTCCTGGTTGAGCACCTGGGCCTTGTCGTTGATCTCGACGCCGCCCATGGTAAAGTGCAGGACGGGCTCCATGAGGGCGACGTGGAAGTCGTCGTCGATGTCGAGGGGCATGTTGTGGAAAAACTTCTTGCCCCACGGGTCCTTTTGCTTGCCGTCGGCAATGGCGTTGTAAGTCTTAAAGGTGCCCTGCAGGTGGTCGGGGGAGCAGCCAATCTCCTTGGCAAGCTCCTTGCCCGTCATCTTGCGCATGAGGCCGCGGCCCGAGTAGTGGCGGGTGTGGAAGTCGAGCGTCTTGGAGGCCTTTGAGTTGAGGACGAGGCGAATGGGGAACTTGCCCTTGTCCTTTTCCTTCCACATCATGCCCGAGACGTAGTCGCGGTGACCGAGATCGTCGCAGAAGCGGTCGCCGTCGGCGTTGAGCAGCAGGCCGCCCTCACCGCGGAGGGCCTCTGCGGCGAGGAATTTCCACTTGGAGCCCGGGTCCTTTGGGTCGACGAGGCCGGTGGGGTGGACCTGGACCTTGTCCATGTCGATGCCGTTGCCCCCAATGGCCATGATCATCTTTTGGCCGTCGCCGGTGGCGTGGGTGCCGTTTGTGGTGGCGAGGTCGAACGTGTCCGGGCGGTGCTTCTTGAGGAGCGACGAGTCGCCAAAGTCGGCGGCGTAGCCTCCGGTGGCGAGGATGACGGGGCCGTCGAGGGTGGCCGACTGGCCAGCAACCTCGTAGGTGACGCCCGTCACCTTGTTGCCCTCCTTGTTGAGGCTGGTGACGCGGGCCTTTTTGATGATTTGGACGCGGTGGGGCTCCGTCTCGGCCAGCTCCTCGAGGCGCTGCATGAGGGCGTACGTGATGGCCATGCCGGGGAACTTGGCATCATGACCACGGTGCGTGCGGGGCTGCGAGTGGCCACTGATGAGTGTTAGCAGAGGTCAAATACCGGCTAGAGGAGCGCGTTCAACATACCCTAACCGGGAGACGAGGGTGAGGTCGAGATTGAAGACGTCCTGCAGCCACTCGACGGCGGCGGCCGACTTGTAGGTAAGGACCTTGATGAGGTCTGGGCGGGCCTTGTCACGGGCCGACTTCAACGTGTCATCGTAGAACTGCTTGACGCTGTCGGCAATCTTGTGGTCGACCTGGGTGCGCGTCAGGGCGGCGTTGATGCCCGAGGTGGCCTTTGTCGAGTTGCCTCCAAAGAAGCCTGTGCACGTGTCAGCACGTGAGATTCGGCTACCGTCCCTCCCTCGAATCCGCCGCCGAGACTCGTCTGCCGACGGACGGAGAGAGAGGGTCTGGACATGTCACTGGCGGGGATAAAAATGACATACCCTGCTTGTCGAGGACGACGACGTTGCCGCCGGCGAGGTAGATGGTGTGAGCGGCGCTCAGGCCAGACACTGGGAGCCAAGAGTAAGCGGCTGGACGACGTGGCATGCGGGCCGAAGACGCGGCCGGGGCGCGCCCAAGGGTAGAGGGCCAGGGAGAGGCAACTTACGGCCGCCGCCGACGACGAGCACTCTGGGAGCCATTGTGCCGACGTGTGTTGTGTGTCTGATGACGGGGTGCGAGGTTTGAAGCTTGCTTTGGCCGAGGATGTCACGATGACGAGGAGGATAAGGATGGATGGTGGACGGATGAAAGCCTGCGATTGCACCGGGCAAGGCAGATGAGGCGCGTTGCGGGGAGGGGGAGGAAGGTAGGAAAGACGTTGAAGTGGGAGAGGAAGTCTCGAGTCTTATTAAACCGGCTCGGGGGCGCCGAGGAACGGGGGTGAGGTGGGCCAAAGGGAGAGGCAGCCGAGGTACGAAGTCTAGTTACGGAGTACGAAGTACAGGGCACGAGTCGGAGCTGCTGGATGATGATTGCCGACGCTGTGATAGGCCAGCCGTCAGAGCCCCACGGGGTGCACGGTGTGGTGTATTCTATACATGGCTCGAGGTACCGAATTGCCACTGCCCGGCATGGAATTTGATATCCAGCTCTGCCTGGCCGATGGCAATGATTGACAAATCGGGCAATAGTGCAGAGCCAAGCACAGTGGCGAACGCGATGACGCTCCGCTAACAGTAGTATTATCAAGAGTCTGTGGCCGGCCGCCACAGGCCCCGCCGGGGGTCCATTTCAGTGCCGAGGCAACACAATAGTGCTCACCTCACGGGCTTGAGCCCGCGAGACTCAAGACACTTTTATATTTACATGCCAACATGGCCAGGAAAATGACAGTCACAACTCAAGGCGAGAGGGTCTCTGGTAGCAGGGCGCAATTCTCGCTCGGCTACGAATACTAGGTACTACTACTCTCCATCTACTCTCCATCTTCAGCAAGTATGCGCATTGCCGACACTCTGCACCCCGCCATTGGCTTACTCCTAGTAGTGTACTAGCCGACGAAGTACTTCGTACCTGTAGCCTCCCATCCTCTCCCAGCGTCCCGTCGGCGAGGGCGAAGAGAGAATAGACGCCTGATGTCTAATAAATTGCACATGAAACAGACTGTGCAACTCGAAAGAGACTCATCCGGGCACTCAACTTGGCACCGGTCCATCAATATTTCGGCCCCGACATGTGAATCCGCCTCCCCCCACTGTACGGAAACTAACAGCCAAAAACAGTCAGATGATGGCCCTCGCCCTGCCATTTTCGCCATTTTCACATGTCGCCGCCAATCCTTCCTCGTGACCTCCCGTTCCAACCGCGTCATGCATAAAATAGCTTTTCGACCAAAGAGCACCAGTTTCCACCAACGGGCCTCGCCTCTCCATCCTCGTGACCACTTATCCCCGCCACCTGGTCCGTGACCCCTCTGTAGGTATCCATCCCATCACCTCGCACTCCCGACCTCGGGGCCTTGCGACTCTACAAACACCTGCCCTATAGGCTACTACTACGAAGTACTAGTAGCTCCGCTAGCCAAACCCCCGTTCCGTCTCCCCCACCGCCGCCGCCGCCGCCATGCCGTCCCCCCCCCCCTCCCCCGGACCCGAAAACTCACCCCTCCGTCCCCCTCGCCGACATTCTCGGCACCCACCGCTCCCTCACCTCCTTTTCCTCCATGACGCGAATGCACCCCTCGCCCCTCGCCTCCTCCCTGCTCTCCAAAGCCATCTCCTCTCCCACCTCTTCCACCACCACCACCACCATCGTCCTCGCCCCCCTCAACTCCGCCATCGACGCCCTCCCCCGCAAGCCCTGGGAAGACGCCGACGACTACGCCGCCCTCGGGGCCGCAGCCTACGACGGCAATCAGGGCCAGCAGCGCGCCAACACCAACCTGCGCCGCTTTGTCGACCGCCACCTCGTCGTCGTCGAGGCCGCTGATGCCTGGGCCATGGGACAGCGCGCCTCCTCGCTCGCCGGCCGTGAGCTGTGGTGGGACGAGGATGCCAGTGGCCACAGGCTCGTCATGCCCCATCACGTCGAGGTTGAGCGCGTCGCCAGCCGCGTCGCCACCGGAGAGGTGGTCAGTCTGGCCCGCCTCGCCCCGAACCGGTTGCCGCTGACCTTTTCAGTGGATTATAAAGGGCGTGCTACCGCCAGGAACGCAACACGACCCAAGTCAAGGGCACTGACTCAACCCCGTCCTTCGTCCTAGGGGCCACGTCGTATGACCCATCGCATGGCTTCAGGCGCTAGACCTCTCATCCACTGCCCCCTTTCCACTCCTCTACCCCGAGGACGCCCCGTCGACCCTTTAGCCCGAGAAGCACACGGTTGAGCAATACGCCCTTTCGGTATGTTATTCAAATCAGACCAAGCACTCATCTACCCGTCCCATACAAGTCCCATACATCAAACCGCCCCTTGAAATCTCGTAGCCTCCAGCTCTTGTACAGACTGCCCGTAGCTGCCGCCGCGTCACCTTGATGCTCGTCAGATCCTTCCGCTCTCCACGCAAATCAACAGCAGAGTACGAATCGGGAACCAAGACAAAATGGAGGGACAGACCCTCATCCCAGTGCCCGTCTTTATCGACACAGCCCACCCGACGACTCCATAATTGGTGTGCATTGCCTACTCTGTTTCTATCTAGACAGCCGGGCGCCAGCGCGCTCCTAGCCTCGCCTCACTTGCATTCAAGCCTCTTCACATCAAGAGGCCATGGCGCGGATGAACTCGGACCGCAAAAAGGGCCCCGGAACGGAACGGTTTGTATGCTACATTTGAGACGTCCTGCACTCGCCAACACGGCAGAAAGTAAATACAACTTGAAAGTAATGGCACTGTCAGTTAAGCGCTTTACATTAAGGGGTATCTGAGATTGCGCATCGTATCATGACCCGACACGAGGGAAAGATCATCCAAAGTATAATAAAGGCCCAGAAAAGTCAACCGAGATCGTGTCGCACTATGCGTATTCGACTTTAATCCTCTTGGACTCGGCCGCTGGTCCGTGCTTGTCGCCCAGGCCGGCCCCGTAGTCGGGAGACTTTCGCTTCAGGCCGCCCGGCGGAGCGAAAGAGGCCCCGTTGCTGCCATTCGGGGCCGCCGTACCGGAGCTAGTGGCTGCATTGCCGAAATTATGGTTGACCGAGTTGCCCGAGGCGTGATTGTCGTCCCGCAGGAAGCTCGGCCCGGACCCAACGACGGGTGTGGCAAAGTTGAGAGGGCTCGGCAACGTGTGGTTGTCGCTGCCGCGAAAGTTCCAATCCGGATAGAAGCTACTCGGGCTAGGAAGCAGCTCGCTGCCGAGGAAGCGTGATGGCAGGGCGGATGCGGGCGTCTCTCCATTGACGTTCTGCTGGGGCGGCGGTCGAGCAAAGGGATTCGGCGGTCCACTTGCCCCCGCCGAGAGCAACGCCGAGGCCGACGGCGACGGGGGAGGGAGGACGACAGACGAGTGCGAGTTGTGTCGCTGCGGAGCATTCGTCGGTGTGACGGCGGGGTTGTGGGGCGAATTGGACTCCCCGGTGGCGCTGCCAGGCTCCGACACGCCGTCCGGGATCTGAACCGTAAGCCGAGGCCCTCTTGGGCGTGCACCGCCGGCGGGCGCGGCACTGGCCTTGAGACTGTTGGATCGGGACGGCGGCGTCAAGGCCGTGTCCGGACCGGACGAAAGGGAAGGCTTCCGGGCCCTGTCGTGGCTCCCCTGGGTGCTCGAGCGCTTCAGCTTAGGAGACGTCACAGTTCCATCGCGTGAGGCGGGGGCCGAGGCGTCAACCGACTGGGAGCGGCTGTGGGCTGAGGCGACGGCGGCCAGGCCCGACTCGCTCTTGACGGCCTGAGGCTCGGCGGCAAAGGAGGCCAAGTGCTGGGAGAGGATGGAGCGGTTCTCTTCTATGGGCGTGAATATGCTGTGGGACTTGCGCTGGGGCATCTTCTTGACGGCTGTATCGGTGTTCAACAAGGGTGGCTGGGGTCGCTCCGAGAGCTCCGTTTTAGGCTCGACTGGCGGAGGGGGCTGAGGATCTTGGAGCCGCCGGTTGGGGCCCGGCTGGGGAGTGGGAGGTGAGACATAGGGCACAGGATGAGGCGGCAGGTGCTGGGTATTGGGCTGGGGCGGCGACGGTTGCGGGCGGGTGGCGACGGGAGCGGCATGGGACGGGGGCGGAGGCGGAGGCGGATGGTGTTGCGTCGGGTAGCCTGGAGGTGCTGAAGGGCGTCGCTCTTCCACGTACGTCTGCTGGGAGGGGGGGTATGAGAACTGCCCACCGTGCTGGGGCATCATTCCGGGTTGATTTGCGGGTGGGTTGTAGATGGGCGGCGCGGGAATAAAGGCGATGGGATGCGCCCCCTGGGGACCTCCCACGGGCTGGCCACCCATGTTGGGGCCCAGACGTCGGCCGTCGTTTCTCGAACTGGGGCGCGAGCCCATGGGCGGCTGGGGCGTGGCACCCCGGGGATGGTGGCCCGGATGGTGATAGGGGACGCCGTTGGCAATGGGGGGGGAGGCCGAGGGGGTGTGGTGGCGAAGGATCTGAGAAAAGGGGGGCTGCTGGCCGTGGAACTGGGGAGGCATCATCGAAGGCTCGACGCCCTCGGGCACGCGGGGAGGGCTTGCGTCGACATCTTCGTCGTCGTCGTCGTCGTTGCCGCCATTGAAGTCGGCGGGACCCTTGTGTTCGTTGATGGCACCGTGCTGTCAAAGCGTCAGCAAGTCTTGTTTCACAATGAGCGAGTGACGACAATGGCGCGGGGCAGCGCACCAGTTGGTATCTGTGTATGAGCTCACGCATGTCCGAGGACGAGTACTCGTAGAGCTTCTTGTTGTTGCCAAAGATGAAGACGGCGACGTCGACAGAGCATAAGACGGACAGCTCATGCGCCTTTTTGAACAGTCCGCCTTTCCGCTTGAGAAAAGTGCTGCGAAAGGAATGGTCAGTCAGGGCAGCCGAAGCGGAGATGGAGGCGAAGCGCATGGCAAAGACGGACGAGGACATACACGGAGCGGTTGCGGTCATCCTTGATGGCCTTGATCTCTATCTTTCTGCGCCCCATGTCGGGCTTGGTTGCGCCGCCGAAATGGCTGGCGGGACGACGGAAAGATGCAGAAGCTACGGGCCAAAGGCCTTGTCGAGGTCGGGAACGGGGCGGCAGTCGACGGTCAGTCAGGCGGGCTCGAAAGTCGGCGCGGCGCCTCGTCGATTGGGTGGCGGTTGACCGTCGAGTGGCAGGCGGGCGCGCAGTCGTCGATGGTGGATGTTGGTCGTCGGGCGCGTCAATGGAACCGAGGGGATCGGGTCGCCTAAGGGGTGAGGGCCTAGGCCGTGTGACGCGTGGGTGCAACAATGATGTTCTGCGGGAGACGGAATGGGGGGGGGGGGAAGTGGCGAGAATTGAGACAGGAGCCAACTGGGCGAGGGCGGGCCAAGGGTGCTCTGAGATGAAGCCGGGGGCCAAGGGCGGCAGTTTTGCAGGCGACGCGTCAAGGGCGTGCGTGGGCAGGAGCGGCAGGAGCAGGAGCGGCAGCGGCAGCGCTTCTTTTGTCGAGTTGGGAGAGTTGAGAGACAGTCGCGGTGGGTGATCCCGGGGAGCAGGCCAGGTAGGTTACCTAGTTACCGTTTCGACACAAGCATGCAACGGCATCGGTAGCAGCAGTGGAAGTAGGCTGGCGTAAGCACAGAACGGCGGTGGGTGCGTGCAGGCAGAGCCAGGGCAGGCCAGGGCCAGACGGGACAAACGGCTCCAAGAGCCCGTTGGAGTTTGTCGGAGCCGGCGCAGGTGCTGGGCGCAGGACGGGGCTGAATCTGGCGTGGGAAGCTTCTAATAATAGGATCAAGATCGTGTTCGGGGTGTCGAACGAGGGAGGGAGGGGAAGGGGACGAGGGGAGCCCTGAAAAGGGGAGAGAAGAATTCGGAGGAGAAGAGGGGAATGAGTGGTGACTTGACTTGAAGTGACTTGAAGTGACTTGCGTGACTACGGAGCCTCGAGAGCGAGCAGGCAGACAGGGTGGGTTGGTTGGTTCCTTTCTCACTGTTTAAGTACACACTACTAGTAGTACTCGCGAGCAGAGCCCCAGCGGAAAGAGGTTGTCAGTCTGTTAATAGGTACCTACCGGTTGTAGTCTGCGTCCCCCTCTTTTCGTCGCTCAATAAGACATGGAGCAGAGAGAGAGAGGAGAGAGGGAGACGGCGACTCGGACAGACACGGTCCATGGCATTCTATCCTCTTGGTCCTACGTCTTCTTCCAAGCACACAACGACAAACTCGCGGAGCAACCAACGGGTGGGGATCCGGTCAATGGCGCTACGGGTCGACGAGGACCGGGAGCTCGACGAGCAGTTGGGCCGGGCTTTGCATGCCTCCTGGGGAAGCTGACTCGGGAAGCCTGGAAGCCCCCCCATTCCTCCAGGCTGACGGCCCACCGCCCGCGCCTAGCCTAGCTGGGGAGCATCAATCGATCGTCCCTTGTCCCCGTCTCGAAACAAAGGGCATTCATTGGCAGTGTCTGTCCGTAAGGTGAAAGGGCCGACTGCCGAGCGAATTGCACCACATGTCCAGGTGCTTCCTTTCCGCCTCTACTTGGTACTTTTCTTTCCGTCTCTACCTCTTTCCCCAACTCCTTGCATCTGGTCGGCAGTGCAGATTGATCTGCGAGCACAGTGCGTACATACATGGCCATTGTCCACATCTACGAATACCCCCATCTTGTTCCCATCTTGTTTTGATTCCTCGCCGACAGCAATGCGATCCGTTCGTCGAGGCCGTGCCTCGTGACTGTGTGGATGCAGCGTCTTGGAGACTGTCGCACACGACACAAGGTGCCCCTCGGGACAGTGCATGCTCGAATGCATGCGCCCAGCCCCAGCCAGCCCTCTGGACCGTCGTCGTCTCCCAACGTCACCTCTGCTTCCCTCGCGCTGGACCTGGACAGCCGCCATAGGTCCTTGCGTCTTCGAGGGTCGTGCCCTCTTGACTGGTTGGCCCAGGCAAACAAATGATGCACTCTGTACGGGCCCGAGCCGCACCAGGACTCTCTGCTCGAGCTTCCTCCTCCTCCAGACTGCATGACGAAGGCCCTTAGTTCCCAACGGGTACTATCATGGCTCCGGTGCTGGACATGCCCAGCCCTACAGCAACACAGCATGCCGTGGGTGGTTGGATCCCACGTGGTGTCTATTTCCAGCACTTCATCTCAGATCCACCCGTCATGCACTGCAACCCGCTTCATGGGAAAGTTTGGCACGGTTACAGCGTCGTGAGTTTGCTGGCACCGGGTTATTCGCCGAGGCCGGCTCGGTACCTCAACCGAGGCCTTGTCACGAACCTACACGCTCCTCGGGTCATGTTTGGCCTCTTTAACCGCAAACTCTTTGCCCTCCATCGTCGCCCTTGAACATGCCCCCACGACTTTCCCGACTTGGCCATCCTGGCCCCCACACGCACGTCCAAGAAAGGCTTCGTCGTCCGGCGCTTAGCCGTTGGACTCACTCTCCGACGACGACTCGCATATGCCCCCGCCAACCACTCGGCGGCATCCAGTCTAGAGGCAGGCAAAAAAGTCGACGCCCGCGTCTCGCAGCCTCTGATTGGCAGCCCTAACTCTAATTCTATATATAACCGCCCGCCTCCTATCCCGGCACGCTCACGACTAGCTTCCGGCCAATGCTGGGCATCTTTCATGGTGCAGTTGGGTGCCAAGTCGTCTTGCTCCCGGCACGAGCCGGTTGCTGAGAATAGAATGTAGTTGAAGCCCATGGCAACGACTGAAATAGCTGCTCTGCTCAATTGTAAATGCTAATATCAACTTGAACGTTTGTCATGCTCCCCCCCCCCTGTCTCGACTCTTCGGCACTCATGGCAGACCATTCGGTGCGGGCGAGGCCTCAGAATAGCATCAACACTCCTAGGCCTCAAATCTTTCCTTGGACCGTTTCCCTCCGGAACGGCCCCACGCGCATATGAGAAGCCCCCCCGGGGCCCGGAGCTCTGGGGTCTGCCGTTTCGACTCGGACGACGGCTATCAGAGCACCTGAACGGCCTGCTCCGTGGCAGACCATCCACCGTGAGTCTAGGCCACGGGATCACTGCCCCCCTCCCCCCCTTCTTTGGAACTGGGGTAACGGAGAGGGATGTTCGGAAGCAGATTCGCAAAAACACGCCGAGTCGTACATAGCTTTGGGGCTCCACTGGCCAAGCGATTGCATTGCAAACCAGGTATGTAGTCTGAAATTGGTGCCAAATCGTGTGCGCTCAGGATCCTCCATACCCTGTTTCTAGGTCTTGCCAATTGATATGTACATACTACGTTCCGTCCAGCCCGGCCGGGGGCAGAGAATCCGCTGGGTGGCGGGTCGTGATCCCACCAATCGTTTCACACCATCGCCCGGCGCCGATGCCGCCTCCGAGAATCCCACTCGCTTTGGCATGGGGAAGCTATTCTTCCAGGGAGAGGGTCTTTGCAATGAGAAGCTGAGCCGGCCGGATCGTGTCGAGTGAGAATGACCGAGACGACGGCTGCGGTATCACGAACGAAGCAAGGAAGGAAGAGCAGATGGGGCCACTCTTGCTTGCACCAGACTCTAGGCAGCGGCAGCATCATCTTGCTCTCGCGATTGCCCAGCTGACCCTTTGAACACGCGGCCACTCACTCAAGGACAGGCCAAGATGATTTGTCGCCCCAGAGTCAACGAGTCCCCTCAACGCCTCGTACTCACGCGATGCATCAAGGTGGCAAAGTGCGTTGATAGCAGAGCCCTTGGCAAATTGCGCCACGTGCTGGTATGGACTGACGTGTACTCGACGCATAGTCGGGCCCGGGCGCTTCCACCAGTCGTGTAAAGCAAGGAAGTCAGGTCTTTTCGGTAATGAGCGGGATGCTTGGATCGAAGCAGCTTCCATGACGAGCCCGAACACACACTAGCTACGTAATTTGAACCGTAATAATTTCAAAACCAAGCCCGTCTTGGGTTTCGGAGAATACCGCGTCAAAATTTGGCATGGTTATGCTCATGATTGCATCGTCAGTTGAGGATGAGTGGTGTGAAGGGTGTTCGTGCAAGTCCTTGGTTGGAAACCGCCTTGTCCTAGGTAGGGGTCCGAAGATGACTATATATCTATGCGTGATGAGAGAGATTATACTTGTCTGTCCGATCCGCAGGAAGTAGTGGCGTGATCCGCAAACGTCGATCTATGACTCGCATGTATGTACAACCCTTGAACCCCTGCGCACGGCTATAGGCCTGGGCACTCAATGCTCGCGCGCATAGATCCCACCGGCGTCGAGAGGCATTAGGACTCGAAATTATTGTGACGCTCATGAGCCGAAATGAACTCAAGGCGAGTGAGTAGGCCGTCGAGTCCTATCTATAAAGGGCCCCCTCCCCCCTACCGTCGATATTTTCTGGCTCGGCTCCATCTCGAGATCAGGTTTCCGTCCTTTGGCATCAAGACGCTCGTTCATATTTGATTCGTCTTTCTTCGTCTTTATTCGTTCAACACAAAGAAACAAGGCCTCATCGTTCCTCATCCGGCAACATGCTCAACACGTATGTCGGCCTCCTCGGAGCCGCCGTCGCCATCCAGGGCGCCATGGCGCAGGATAACGCGCTGGCCCCGAACCGCCTAACATCTCTGGCTCCCAGCCACGTCGCCAACTCGCACAGCCAGGCCAAGTCGGCTTGCTACCAAGACAGCCAGGGCCAGATCCTGGACAACGGCTCAATCCTCAAGTACCCATGCATCTCGCAGCTCGAGATCGACGCGTACTGCAAGCAGCCAGCTTTTGAGAAGAACCGCGAGGCTCAGAAGCAATGCTTCTTCGGCCCAAACTCCACCTTTACCCAAGACTACGAGGCCTGCCTGGCGTGCAAGGCCTACAACGGTCAGGTTACTCAGAAGTGGTTGGACGACCAGAAAGCTTTCATTGGCAACCTGAAGACCAAGTTTGTCGACCAAAACCCCAACAACGACAGCTTTGAGAGCGTCTACGAGAGGAACAAGCCGGCGGATCCCGTGGGCCCGCCCATCCCCCCAAAGGTCAAGGTGGTCGATGGCGTGGCCGACATCAACATCCTCAGTTACTACGAGAACCCACCCAAGTCGCAGCAGTATGGTGTCACGGTCCCTGAGGAGCAAAAGCCCGCCGAGGCCGAGCCGGCCACTGCCGGGGCCGGCGGCGAGGCCAGCGTCGCCGCCCAGTCGCCCTTTGAGATCTTCTACCCGGCCGTTGTCTCCCTGCAGCAGGGCGACGACGACCAGGTCGCAAGAGGCAAACAAAATACCAGCTCCGACGCGGCCACCGCTGGCGGCGTCAAGGGCCTCGTCTGGATGAAGATGTCAGGGTCCGTCTCCGTCTCCATCAACGCGGCTCAGGCTCGGGCTCAGGCCAATTCGACCCTCAACCCCCAGGACGTTGTCAAGACCACCGGCGTCAGCGTCAGCAAGAACGAGCCTCTGCCCGAGACGGCCGTCAAGATTGACGCCTCGTCTAGCGTGTGGATCCTGGTCAAGAACAACGTCTTCTACGACGCCGATAGCTGTGGCTGCTTCGAAAAGTCGCCCTTCAACGACGCCCAGCTGGCCAGCCCCGCTGCCGAGGGAAATGGCACCCCCACCACTGAGCTTATTGCCGGAAGCAAGATTACCATTGGGGCCCCTCAGGGCAGCGTCAAGTGCAGCACCGGAGCCAAGGGTGGCGCAAAGGATGGGAACCCGGCCTTGACCGACAGCGCTCCTGTCGGCAACAGCGCTCCTGTCGACAGACCTGTGTACGGCAGCGGTGCTCCCGTCGACGGCAGACCCGCGGCCGGCAGAGGTGCTCCCGTCACCAACAACCAGGCCCCAGCCGTAAACTCTCCCTTGTCCAAGGACGAGGTCGCTGCCAAGATCGAGGCCGCCGCCAAGGTCGGTATCCCGGCCAACGAGGCAGAGTCTCTTCCCTGGTGCGAGTAACGCCACCGTGGCACGGCCGCGAGGAGACTGTCGGATGATTGGATTCAAGTATGTACAAATTCAGCGATGAGCAGAAGGGGACGTATTTAATATGTAAATTTGAGCACATCATCAACGATTCTTACCGTAAGGGGTGTCCCAAGCCGTGTCGATTGCAGAATAAGTTGCGAGGCAGCCCATTTGTGACAGGCCAGGGTATTGGATGAGCGCAATCGATCGAATGAGACGAAATGGGTTGACTTGCATAGATAAAGAGCCGGCGACTTCATGCTGGTTGAAGAAGAGGAAGGGGAAGTCGAGGCAATTATGATTATATAGTCATTAATAAGCAAGACAAGTCTACACCTGCACGTGATGGTGCGACCTGTACAGGGGGTCGGCAGGGACAGAGGCATTGCGTCACGGCGCGGCAGGCCTTGGGCTTGCTTCCCTCTTTGCTTCCCTGCCCTGCCCCGAGCCACCGGCTGAAACAAACGACAACTATTGGACATCCCCGACTTTATCTGCCCCTTCTCCTCTTCTCTCGTCGTTTCTAGGCTTTACTCGTTTGCTCCCTCGACTGCTCCCTCGACTGCCACCACAACTCGTCCCAATCCTCCTCGTCGGAGCGCTCGTCAATCATTCCGCCTGCCGGCTGGAGCCTCAAAGCCCGCCCACCATGGCCGACATGGGCCTCATGGCCGACGCAGGCCTCGTCCACACCAGCCTCATCTGGGTCACCTACGCCGTCGCCGTCTGCTGCTGCCTGCTGGCCGCCATAATCACCACCTTTACCTGGCAGACGCCGCGCGACCGCTCCGCCATTGTCAGCATCGTCGCCATCGTCTCCCTGACGGCCCTCCTCGCCACCGTTCTCCTCCTCCCCGTCGACATTGCCCTCGTCTCAGCCACCGCCTCTCCCGCCCTCGGAGCCAAGAAGGACTGGGCAACGCCCGACCGAGTCGGCAACATACTCCTGACTCTCAAAATCGTCTACTACTCTCTCTACAGCCTCGATGCCCTGCTGTGCCTCATCTTCATCCCCTTTGTCTACTTTTGGTACGAGGAATATGACGAGATTGAGTTTGAGGAGGAAGGTCGCACCTGGAAGAGCCGCTTCTTGGCCGCCGCAAAGTACACCCTCTTCTTCGTCGCTCTCGTCGTCGTCCTCTTCCTCCTCGGCTTCTTCGTCCCCGCCGCCGGCGACGCCTCCAAGGCCCACTGGGACCTGGACTACTTCAAGGATCTCATATCCCAGAATCACGGCGAAAAGTCACTCACGTTTGCCCTGGGCCTGCTCATGACCCTGGGCACCCTGCTCTACGTCGTCTACACGGGCGCTGGCCTCGCCCTCATGCCCATTTCCCTCATCAGGTCGGCCCCGTCCATCTCGGCGCCCCAGCTATCCGCCACCACGGCCTCCCAGCTCGAGCACAACCGCGAGCGCCAGCGCCAGCTCGAGATGCGCAACGCCGGCCGCGAGGAGGGCATGTCTCGCAAGGACAGGCGCGAGCTCGATGCCCTCGTCCGAGAAGAGCAGACTCTGGTCAGACGCGCCCGCCTCGCTGCAGAGGCCCAAGGCGAAGGCAGGAGTCGCGTCTATCAGGCGTGGCTCAAGGTCTGCGCGCTCTTCCGGCCCATCAAAATGCTGGGCGGCATCCTACTGCTACTCGTGTCCATTCTCATCTTCGTCTCCATGTTCATCACGGGCATCGACAAGGCCAAAAACTCCATTTGCAAGCGGCGCTGCGGCTACATTCTCGGCCACGTCCACGTCTTCCAGCCCATCAACTGGGTCTTTGTCCGGGCGGCAAAGGTGTTCCCCGTCGACTACGTGTTGATGGCGCTCCTGGTCCTGTTCCTCTTCAGCAGCACCGTCTCGGGCATCGCCGCCGTCGGCGTTCGCTTCCTCTGGATCCGAGTCTTTCAGATCAGAAAGGGCCGCACCGCTCCCCAGGCGCTCTTGACGGCAACGGTCATGATGGCGCTGGCAATCCTGGCCATCAACTACGCAGTGGCCATGCTCATCGCCCCACAGTACTCCATCTTTGGCACCCAGACATTTTGCACAAACGAGCCCGAACACCCGGGCGCGCAGCCCCTCTGCGAGCGTCACTCGGACCTGATCCGGCCGTGCTCAGAGGTCCTGGACTCGAAGCATGCCCGTGACGTGTGCACCCCGTCAGTCATGTCGACGTTTCTCAACCGCATCAACATCACGTGGCCCTTCTTCGGCATCGTCGACTTCTGGGCCCAGTACGCCTTCTTGGGCGTATTCCTCATCGTCTTTGTCACCGCCCTGTTCCGCGCCCCCAAGCTCAGCGTTGCCGACATGGACGAGGACGCCGAGGCGGACGAGGAGGAGGGTCTGCTGGCCACGACGGGCCGACGCTTTGGCGCAACGTGGCAGGACCTAAGGGGAAAGCCCTCCAGCAAGGGTCACGGAGGTGACGGGGAGACGAGAAATGGCGGTGGCTCGTCGGCGGGGCATTGAGTGTCCGTCAGAGCCTGCTTTTAAAGCGGTCGTTGACCAAGCATGGGAGGCAAAAAATTGGTATCTTTGGACGAAATTGCGTGCGGCCACGATGGTTTTACGACTCGAAATCTGGAGTTTGGATTAATGTACATGGCAGGCATGTTTGTGTGTCTTGCTTGCTTTGCTCGCTTTTCTGTACAAGACTCTTTCTCATCGTCTCCAACATATCGTGGCTCGAAAGCGGAGTGACATACGAATAGTCGAGGCGGTCTACTGGCAAAGCCGGGCGCCCACCATGGATGATGAATTTACGAGGCCCCTAGCGCTATTTTCCTCTTCTCCTTATCCCGCTCGTCGGTGAACTGGACCGCCTTGTGACTACCCTCGCCAAAGCCCGCCGAGGGGCCGAGGTGCATCTCCCACCAGCAGCGGGCGCAGTAAGCATCATGGTCGCAGCCGAGGCAGCGCAGAGTGGCGTCGGCGAGGCAGACGGTGCACCACGAGTCGGCGTCGTCGTCGGTGTAGGCGGTCCTGCTGGTGAGGCGGCGGGGTCCGGCTGCGGGGGAAGAGGGCCGGGAGGTCGGGACCGAGGGGAAAGAGGGTGATGGTGAGCTGGAGGATACGCGGAGGGCGGCCATGCGGGCGGCCATGTCGTCGCTGGAGGTGGCGGCGGGGAGAAGCGTGGTGCTGGTGGAGGGGAGGGAGGGGAGGTCTGATGGCAGGGAGGGGAGGACGGGGCATGAGGACGGTGGCGGGTTGTCGTCTGGGTGTTGCTGTGCGTGGAGGTCTGCGTCTGCTTCCTCCTCTTCCTCCTCTTCGCCTCCTAGGTGCGGTGCGTCTCGAGGCTGGCCTTGGCGTAGCGCCGTGTCCAGCTCAACCTCGTCCTGGAACCTGGCGACGACGTGATCCGTTTCCTCGGCCATTTGCTCTCCGTCAGAATCATCAGAGTCCCCGTCCTTGCCCCAGCCCGTCGTCTTGGCGCCCTCTTGGCCGTGCTTGGGAATCGCCGCGGCTAGTTCCTCCAGCAGGGCCTTGACCTCGTCGTCGCCAGGCGGGATGGGGGATGCGCCGTGGCCTGACGGCTGGTCATCTAGATGGGCGCCGAGAAGCTCCTCCAGGGTATCGTCGTCGGTGCGAAAGAGGGCCTGTGCCGCGTCGTCGTCGCTGTCGCAGTCGTTTCCCAGCTCTTGCCGACGACTACGCTCGCGTGCGGCCGAGCTCTCGTTTGCTGGTGGCGAGGCGGCTGATGAGGGGGAAGAACAGGGCCCGTCGCCGTCACGCAGGCGCTTGAGGCGGGTGGCCAGGGCATCGTGACGCGTCGGCGTCTTTGCGCGCTCAATGACATGGACCCTGACGCTGCTGCTCAATTAATATGGACAAGGGGGAGACGGAGAGAGGCATGACCAAGGACATGGAGGCCATGACTCACGGTCGCTCGGGGGTTGCGCTGGAGGCGCGGAGGGCCTGGAGGCGGCCGAGGAGCGACTTTTCGACGTCGTCGGCCATGACTGGGTCGATGAGGCGGGCCTAGAGGATGGGTCGAGGCGAGAGGGAGTCTGCCTCGGATGCCTGAAGGCTTGAGGGGGACCCTTGAGGCTTGGTTTCAGGGCGGGGTGGGGGTGCCAAGGGGATATTCGGGCTCGAAACTGAGGTAGTATACGGTGTTATGGGGTGTCATTCTGAGCCCCTCTTGACTTTCCCCCGGGTCCATCAGCATCGCACACAACCAAGAAACAAACGGCATATTTGTAGCAAGGCGTTCTCGAGTCGAACAAGCTCAAGTGAGGCGTTGATAGGTAGCTAAAGGCGGAGCTGTAGGAGACTCTTTACAGGGCGACGTCTCCCGCCGACTAGACCAAGGCATCGTCAACTAATAAATCCGTTCTTCTAACCGATACGTCCTAGTAAAACACACAACAGAGGATGCTTTTGGCGCGGCGCCTTCCGAGTGCCCTGGAACGGGACGCCATAGAGGGTGAGAGCCCCGTCTGGTCGGACGCCCAGCCTCTGTAAAGCTCCTTCGACGAGTCGAGAAACACCATTTCTAGGACACCAGGCGCCATGACTCTCTAGACCACTAATTCTGTGCCGGACGTGCGCCAAACTTCAACGCGCCCGTGGGGTATAAAATGGCCTCTGAGGCGAGAGTAATCTAAACAGGATGCCGCAAAGGTCCAAACCAGAAGCAGAAGCCCATGATGGGCAAAGCCTAGCCTATGCAACCAGTCGCCTAAGTCAAGGCAACAGTGGCCAGGATGACGACAGCCAGAGGCCAATAGCTCGACGCCAGGGCCAGGGTTTTCCCGCCACTCCCGGCAGCCGACGACTCATCCGGGCCATCGGCCGTGGTACCGTTGGGCAGCGTGCCGTTGATGAAGAGCGTCTTGGAGCCGCGGTACTGGCCGACGTTGATGACGCTCTTGTTCAAGGCCGCGTAGCTGCCATTACCTATGAGTTGGTTGTAGAAAGCCGTGCTGTTGTTCTCGTCACACGCGCACACGGCGAACTTGGCGCAGCCGCAGAGCACCTTGGCCGTCTCATTCTTGTTCGTTGTAGCGTTGTGGAAGCGGTGAAGGTGGGAGTAGGGATACACGTTCGCTCCGTGAGGCCAGAGACCGGGCCAAAAGGCCAGAGCAGCAACGCCGAGGGCAGCACCGCCGAGGGCTAAGGGCACGATGCCGGACGGACTGCGGGCGCCGGATCGGAAGGGTGTCGCGCCGCCGCCGGGATAGAAGCGGTTGCCACCGAAGCTGCGACTGGGGCCGGTGCCTCCGCGAGAGGTACCGCCGCTGTTGGAACTGGGAACCGTGTTTCCGCGTCTAGAGTCTCGTAGTTAGCAAACGGAAGTGCCGGGGGGAGAGGCAAGTCGGGACATGGTTGAGGGCCAAGACTCACTGTGGACTACTGCTAGCCCCTCCGCCGGTCCCGCCTCGAGAGCTTCCTCTGCCGCTACTGATGCCTCCCCCCCCTGAGCCTCTGCTGCCTCCACCCCCTGAGCCTCTGCTGCCTCCCCCCCCTGAGCCTCTGCTGCCATGGCCGCCTCCACCTCGGCGCTTGAAGAGGTCGTTCTGGCCCTGCTGCGGTCCCGGGTTGATCGTCTCGAGACGCTGGGGTCCATGGATGACAAGCGCTGCGGAACTGACCAGCGTCGCGGCCAAGAAAACAAAGTCGAGCCGCATGGTGGTCTGCTGCGTGTAGGTCGATGGGTTGACTCGTTGGGCAGGCGATGTGGGTGGTGAAGAGTTGTGACACTAACGATGAGTTGAGACAGGGTGGTTCGGAGGGATGAGGTGTCGCACTGGAACGTGCCGACTTTATATAAATTAAAGAGGTGTTTAATGATGAAGGGTTAAGGTTGAGAGGCGGCGGGCCAGAGGCGGCGGAGATGTCCTAAAACCAGCCTTCTCCGGGGAGGTGCCTTGAAGAAAATGCTCAACGCGACGAACCCAGGATCACTTGATGACACCAAAGGTCTGTCGGCAAGACGGAGGGACGGGGGCCACCACTTGAGAGAGTGGGGAAGGCGGCGTCCGTGGAGAAGGGACGAAGGGCATGGTCCGAAGTTTTATCAACTACGAAGTATTCGTATAGCGTCATCGATGCCAAGGCCCCGTCACAACCTCCGGATCCGGATCCATCCAAGCACGTGTGCAGAGGGAGGGGACCTGGGGGGGAATAAAGAGAGAGGGTCAAACGGGGTTTATACTTTAAATACTTTGTGTATATTCGTACGGATCGAATCATGCATGCTCGCCAAGGCAACACCACTGGCCAAGAACGAGAGGTGATTCGAACACGAAGTACGAAGTACGAGTTATGCACAGACTAATTGTCGATCAACCGGGAATAAACATGACGCGGTGGCAACGTGGACCTCAAGCCAAGCTAAGCAAGCCGAGATAAGCGAGTGTGAGAGATAAGCAACCCCGAAAGCAACTTCTAGAAGAGTGGCTGTGCATACAGACTGCTCCGCCATCACGATAATCTAGCCTCCATCACATCCGCCACCCTTTGACGTTCCCGTGACCCCGTCTCCACGCGGCTGAGCGGTTAGACTTTGCCTCCTGGTTCCAGTGAGCGGCAAGCAAAAGGTGGCGGAAACTATGGCAGGCCGAGCACAGCCCGTACCTGTACCTGGTAGGTATCTTTAGAAAACATGGTCAAATCAGATACAAAGGTACGAAGCCCATATGTACAAGCCAAGCCGACCGTGTGCTTTTTCCCGTTAAAGTACTAGGGGGGCCGAGCTAGGAGGGGGAGAGCCAACTTTACGGCCCCCCTAGTAGTATCGCCTGTCCTTGGACTTTATTAAGCAAAGCTTGCTTTGCGCTACGAAGAACACAGAATGTGTGCAAGTTGCGGCAAGCCGCTTTGCTTACTTAATATGTGTAGTGAGCTTTTTTGTTGCAGGGGTCCCCTGTATCAACGAAGTGCGGCCATTGGCTGGCCCTAAGTGACACGCTATGATTGGCTAGAGTCTAAAAATCTAGTGCGCCAATTGGCTACATTTCCCCCAGGGTTTAACCGGCCAAAAAATACTCGCTTCCTATTGGTAACCCGTCCGGTGGGGTTCATCCCGAAATTCTTCACGGCTATTGGCTGCCATAGGTAGGTGCCCTGGCTACAGGAAAAAAAATAGCTTGGTGCCGCGGGCACAGCAAAAAGCTTTGCTTATAGTTGTGCCCGCGGCACCAAGCTATTTTTACTAGGTAGTATTTGTCCCGTAGCAAATCTTACGAAGTATGGACGTTTTAGAGCCGTGGCAACAACATGAAGGACACTTTAAACTCTATCCGCCCGGGTAAACTCTCGGCTTATTGCATTACCCACGCCTGCCACTCGCAATTAACAAGTTTTGTTGCTCCCACCTGCATCATTTGCCTTTCCCCGCGGACCATCGTCGTCTCTTCTCCGACCACAGAAAGTTTCAAGGTGAGCCATCCCGAGGTACCTAGGTACGTCGTTTGAGTACATCGCTGACTCATCACCCCCAGCTAGGTAGGTAGGTGCCTCACACACTCCTCCCTCGAGCGGCCGCATCGCCTAGCACATCGTCGCTTCCACGCCCACCGAACCCGCGCCCCAGCTGCCGCCCCTGGAACGAGCGACAAAGGCTATGGTCTAGGTGGCGCTGCGTCTCGACGCGCCCCCGAGCAAGTCGGAAGCAGAACCCCGACGCGACGCGACATGGCCGACGACGACTTCTCCGCCAAAGGCGAGAGTGCCTGGAAGGCCCAAGACGCTGCCGACGAGCGCGAGATCACGCGCCTTCTCGAGCAAAGTCAGGAAGGCGGCAGCGGCGGCCTCACGCTCGACGACGCCCCCTTTGACCAAACCAACAAGGCCGACGACGCCCAGGACTTCGAGGACATAAGCGACGATGACCTGCCCGACGAGGAAGAGGCTGCCGGCGGCAACTCGCTCGAACTTCCCGGCCTGACCGACGACGGCGGCACGAGCAACGATGCTGACGACCTGTTTGGCGAAGGCCCGTCCTCGCCCATCGATCCTATCCTCGGGCCCTCGTCGCCTGCGCCCCAGGTCCACGATGTCGACGCTGCCGACGACACGCAGCCCACCGACGCAGGCCTCAGCTTTGCCGGAATAAACTTTGATCCCGACCCGCACCTCAACGGCGCTGCCAACCAAGACCCCGATATCCCCGCTCCCGCCGAGACAGTCGAGGACCTCCTCAAGGCAGCTTGGCCGGCCTTTAAAAAGGGCCAAGTCCTCACATGGAGCGAGCTCCTGCCACCGAAAAAAGCCATCTGGAAGGAAAAGAAGCCGCTCAAGAAGCCGAAGCGCCTGGTCACCAGCAAGCAGACTCTGGAGTTGGCACCCGACCAGGAAAAACAGTTTCGCATCCCCGGCACCGCAACGACCGGCAAACAGAGGGCACATGGATCTACGGCACTCACTTTTTGCGGCATGGAGAACGTTGTCCAAGACGAGGATGCAGCCCGAATCGATCTAGACCACGAGTCAGATTCGGAGATGGTTCACGGCTTCACCTTGCGCGATATTGAGCTGGCCTGCGAGGACTGGAGCGCTCGCATCGACGCCGTCGAGGCCAGTTTTCAAGCCATCCAGGCCGCCGAGAAGGAGCAAGTGTCTCTCAAACGACGGGCCGAGGACGAGCAAGAAGACGACGAGTGGGACGCCGAGTTCCTGCTCGACGCGGCGAATGAACCAGAGCCCCGACCCAAGAAACGCATTGCCATTAAGTTTGGACTCCCGGAAATCCCACGATACACGGCGCCGTCCTTCGACGACTTTGAGGAAGTCACTCGCCGGGGTTCCAAACGCGTTCACCTTGACATGTCGGACCCCCACCTGCTTCTAGAGACGGAGACGCAGCACTCCACCAAACGACCTCGCCACGACGCCCAGTCCAAGCGCGTGTCCAGCGGCAAGCTGGGCCGGGATCTTTTACAACGATTCAACCACTCCAACGATGAATCCTACGAGCTGCTCAAGGAAAATCACCAGAGCAAGGTCCGCGCCACGCTCGGAAACATCTCTGTCGAGCACAGCATGCCGGCCATCAAGCTCACCTGGCCATACTACAAGGTCAAGTTTGCCGGCACGACTGATGAGTATCATCGACCTCGTTTCCGCTACAAGAAGTTTGTCGGCCACTCCATCAAGTTTGACAAGCCGCATCACCACAGGCGGAAGCAGATGAAGGGCAAGGCACACGAGGTTTTCGTCCAGTCCAAAGATCTCAGCATATGCGACAACTCCACGGCCGTGCTTTTCGAGTACTGCGAGCCAAGACCAAGGGCTCTCAGCAACTTTGGCATGGGCAACAAACTGATCAACTACTACCGCCGAAAAGACCACAAGGACGAGGAACAGCTCCCCAAGCAAGACCTGGGCGACTATCGCATGCTCCTCCCGGAAGACCGATCCCCGTTCTCGCTGTTTGGGACCGTCGATGCGGGCGAGACGGTGCCCACGCTGCACAACGAAATGTATCGGGCCCCGGTCTTCAAGCACAAACCGAGGAGCACCGACTTCCTCGTCATCCGCAGCACGACTGGCGTTGAGGGTTCGAGGTGGTACATACACAAGATTGACCATCTACACGTCGTTGGACAGGCGTTCCCTTCTGTCGACGTTCCAGGGCCTCATAGTCGCAAGGTCACCAATGCATCCAAGAACAGGATGAAGATGCTCGCCTTTCGCATGATTCGACACAGCAAGACGGACAACTGCCAGCTCGCGGACATTACGAAGCACATTGCCGAGTCCACAGACACTCAGAACCGTCAAAAGCTAAAAGAATTCCTTCAGTACGACCGAGACAGTAGCGAAAAGGGAATGTGGCGTCTCAGGCCGGGAGAGATTCTGCCCGATGAGAACGCGACCCGCTCAATGATCAAGCCGGAAGAGGTCAGCTTGCTCGATGCTATGCAGCTCGGCATCAAGGAGCTCGAGGACGCCGGGTACGACCCCCGCAACGCAAATATCGAGGACGAGCAGGTGGCCGATGTCGAGGGCGGCGGGGAGGACGACGACGTTGATGACGAGGGAAGCAAGATCACAAAGGCGGCCAAGAAGGTAGTGGAGAAGCAGGAGGAGACGCTCGCCGACAAGATGGCTCCGTGGAAGACGACCAAGGCGTTTATTGACGCCTGTGCCCAAAAGGCAATGCTGCAGCTACACGGCGAGGGTGACCCGACTGGCCACGGCCTCGGCTTCAGCTTCATCCGCACGTCGATGAAGGGCGGCTACATCGAGGCCGTCCAGGGGCCTCTGGCCACGTCGGCCGACGCAATGGAACGCGAGAAACGCGCCAATGGCGGCCATGCGTACAATGTCAAGAAGCAGCAAGCAATGTACGAAGAGGGCATCCGCGAGATTTGGGAGAAGCAGAGGACCACGTTGTCGGACCCGCAAGAACACGCAGACAAGGATGTTGCCGTGACAGAAGACGAAGACGACCGATTCAACGTCAACACAGCGGCGACCCCCGCGAACTTTGACGAAGGCATCAGCCAGATAAGCGGTATGACATCGTCGAGTCGTCATCAAAAGCGCACGATCCGCATCGTCAGAGATGTTCAGATGCCCGACGGCACCACGCAGACACGCATCGAGGTGGTCCACGACCCCGTCGTCATCTCGCAGTACATGAAGCGGCGCACCGAGGCCGACCTGGAACTCAGAGAGTACGTCATCCGCTCTTCCAACCGCTCGAAGCCTGCACCTCGCACCTGGAATACATGCCTGTCCAAAAGGCATCTCGAGGCGAGATGTTCGCCCAGCTTCCCCTCCCCTGGCTCGGTGGAGGATTACATCGGCTTGGAACTCAAAGCCCCTGCTTACGTGTATCTCTCCACAGCATCTACAGCGCCAGACCTACGGGTAATGCCGACCATGACCGTCTTGCAAATATTAGGTACGCTTCTGACACTGGTCATCTGAGCTCGTGCGACTCGAGAGCTGGCAATCTAACGCATCCCCTAGAATCAAAAAGGAACTCGAGCGACTTGAAAGGAACAAGGCCAGGCGACAAGCCCGAGAGCAACAGAAGGAGCTCCACCAGAAAGCAAACACTGGCGACGCCGGATCACCGGGCCCCACTGGAGCCGACAAGATCTCGACAGGAACCACGCGCAAGTGTGCCAATTGTGGACAGGTCGGACACATCAAAACCAATAAGAAGTATGGACCTCCTTGCTTCCCATCCCTTGTTCGAGCGTTTTGATTGGTGGCGTGCGCTGGAGCCAAGGGATGAAACTGTCGACAATGGGCGGAAGAAGCGCAAGCAGAAGAAACCTCGCCCGTTGCTGCCACGGCTCCTGCGAGCGTCAGACAAGCAGGCGCGGGAGGAAGCGAGCAAGCAGGCGGCCCGCGACAAGGTTGCGGCCCTAGCCACTCAAAAGGCTGCCAAGGAGGCCGAGATGGCGAGAGCGCGACAGGAACGGGCCGAGAAAAAGAAGCTGCGGCAAAAAGAAGCGGAAGTCAAGCGACGAGAGAGAGCGCGGCAGCAACGCAAGGCCTTGAAGAAGAGGCAGCGGGATGCTCGCCGACGTCGTAAAAGGCAGAAGCGCCGGCAGGCTCGCCAGCTCCGGAAACGGGAGAGGACGCTGCGGCTGTGAAAGTGCACGCCACCGGCCACGCCAGCCTCGGACAGCTTGCCGTTTTCTTGTTGCTTGCGCGCAGAAAGTGATCAAGGTCGCTAACTCGTTTGTCTTTTTCAAGGTTATGTCCCCTGCTCAACGGCACATGGAAGACAGACAGTGGCGCGGTGGAACACGGCGGCTTTGGTAACTACAATGCCCCGACCGGCTACGCGGGATCACCGGAAGTCTGAGAGCCCTCGGGCAGGGTCCAGCTGGGGGGGAGGGAGCATTTGCTGCACTGCTTGGGGCAACCTTGGAACAAGGCGGGCGAATGCAACGACAAGGATCTCGGGTGTGTTTGCGAAGGATGCTGCGCTTCGACAGATGGGCACACGCATGTCTCAGCCAGGGTGATGGCAATCGGGGTAATCGGGGCACGACATGGTTTGCAGAGTTTGCCATGGTCCAGTGGCCCTCTGCGCATCACCTATGGTCGGACGGAGCGGAGTGGACGAAAAGGGAAGGTGAGGTATTCGCACGAGGTTCTCACATTGAGGAGGGTCAAGGCATCTAAGGTCTGGAGTTGAGAAAATGATACCCTGCAGCTTCCCTCAAGAGGATCCGGCTGACGCGTGCATGCTTGTGTGTTTGTGTGTCTTGGACAAAGAACAAAGACCAGTCGGAGGAATACTGAAGACGGGTTGGCAACGTCAACAAATGCCCGCTTGATGGGATGCTGAGACGATGGAGCGGATATCCGACTGAGCAGGTAGGCTCTGGCATGTCCGAAGACCTTGGGAGCCTGCCGTCTCCCAGCTTGGTGTCACTTTCACAGGCATAGACTGCAGACCGCCAACTCGTCTAACTAGGCAGGGCCTCGTCGAGTTTCGTTGCCGAGCCCGGGGTCCATTTGAGCGGTAAGTCGAGGACGGACGGCCACCGACCGACAAGGGTCGAGCAAACACGCTCCCCTGCCGCGGAGGACGTTCTCGTCTCGGCTCATTGGGCGCGGCGGATGGCTGAGGCAGAAGCGCCGTCGTGGCACGGCCGAGTGGTGAGCGGTTGGGCGCCACGCATATGCTTGCTGCCGACGAGTTGCCCTCTCTCCCCCTTTCCCCCTTTCCCCCTTTCCCCCTTTCCCCCTTTCCCCCTTTCCCCCTTTCCCCCTTTCCCCCCCTGTTGCCAGCCCACGGGCTGCTTCATCGCCTCGCCCTTGTTTCCCGGCTCCCAGTAGCCAACGACGGGGCCATCAGCGGCGATTCACCGCCGAACTGCGCTGGCGAATCGGCTCGCAAGCTTGCTGGGCGGCGTTTTCGGGATGGGACATGGAGTGTATGCTTGTCGCCATTCGAGACGAGGCGGCGGGTCTTGAGTGTATGCTCGTCGCCATTCGAGACGGAGGCGTCGTGAGTCACGTACCTGCCTCCTCCTGACGATTTGTCTACCGCTCTCAGGCGTGGTTCGACAGGTTTGCGTTGGAACAGGTTTGCGTTGGAATCGAGAGTTTCGGTTTCGCGGGCTGCTCAAGCTGTCGTTTCGCGCATTTAAGACGCCATTCCCTCACTCACCTCTTCCATTCTCCATCTCCTCTTCCTCTCAACGCCCTCTTCCTCTCAACGCACTCACTCAGTCCGAAGCTTGACGGAAGAGGGAGAGGCGCACACGCCCCTCCCTCCGGTGGTGGCTCCCGGAGACAGGGGCAATATTGACGACCGGCGAGGCCCTGCAAATACGAAAGCCTCGTCTGCTCGACTGTCTGCTCGACTGCTCGACTGTTTGCTCGTCTGCAGTGGACGCCATTACGGGTATGTCGTCTGCATAATGGACGCTTCTGCATTGGCTGACTTGTTCTCATAGCCAGTCCGACACTGTACTTTGCGCCTGATTGAGCATGCACCCGTCCCTCTCTCTCTGACCATTGTGGCTCGCCGGGCCCCTGGGGCGCCTTGACGACCGGTGGCGCCCTTGGAGATGATCCGCGTTCACTGGACGCGGCTCCAGACGAAGCAACGGATGAGCAACACCTTCTGGCCCAGCCGGGACTATCGCGACGCTCCGGTCTGTCGCCACTTACGCCCGAAGACACGGCACGACACGGGACCTCACTCACCCTCAAGAAAGACGTGGTCTCCGTGATGATGGCGAGCGATACAAACCGGCGTTGCATTTGCTTGGGCGAACCAGGGCAGCTACGCCTCACGATTGCTCGGCCTCGGTGACTGCGCCGGAAACGTCCGCTTGGTTGGCTCGCGGCTGTGTTTCAGGAGAGTGTTTGGGCCCGGCGGTCGGCGCAAATTCACACGGCAATGACGTCCGTCGATGCGACAGACTAGGGACATGGCCTCTCCCTCGCTCCCGGGGACAGATTCCGGGAACTGGCGATTTCAAGTTTAGGAAAAGCAACTCGTCGCCGCCCTCTCTGCGCCCACTCAAGAGCAACGCGATATACAACCAAGGGACTGACAGGGGAACTGCCGAGCTACAAGACGCCACGGGATGGGCAACTTTCAGAGACGACAAAACGTCATCCTTTGACCGTGGCCTGATTCGCGCGGTCGAAAATTCCCGGGTCTCCAACAGCCGGGGGGGGGGGGCTGTCGTCCATGATTGCCCCTGGATGACGGAGATGAGTCCTTGGCCGACCTGATGTGCTGCTTCCACCACAACGCAAAGGCGCGCTGCGACAGGCGCACTCTCGGCTGAAGCGACAGGCGCACTCTCGGCTGAAAAGACTCGGCCAGACAAAGCCGGTCATATGGCACGGCTAGCGCGTCAACAAGTCCTTCCATGACGACCAGGAGCGCCTATGCCTGACAAGGAACGCGAGGCAGCTGTCATGCCCTGGAAACGTCCGGAGAAGAGTGGCAGGAGGCCCTCTCCTCCTCCGAACCCTTGGTCGCGTCAGAAAATCGCGTCATGGCTGGGATATGTATGTCCAACACGCTCAGGCCATGACAAATGCCGGGCATAACCTGCACAACGTGCTCAACTTTTGGGGGTGCGAGGGAAACACACACGATGCCCTCAGATGCTCGAGGGCCTGGAACCGTCGTTGACTGGGCGGCGAGGCGACGCGAGAGATCAACCTACTCGACAAAGTCGACGACATTGAGCCCGCCCACTTGGCTTGCTTGCTGCGCTCACGGCTTCGTCATGTCGCCGACAACGCCTCGAAACAAAGAAAATACGGCTGCCCGAACTCGCCACCGAGTTGTTCAAGGGGGAGGACGGTGCTGCGCCATTGGGGACGGCAAAAGCCATCTGGGCCAGGCCATGGCCGGGAAACTTTCCAAGTCGCCGGCCGCTGCTTCGACTGCAAGCTCGGTTTGGGCTTGGGGGGCGTTTCCCGCAACTTGCAGAAGTCTCGGCCCAGAAGGGTTCCGAGACTCGATCTCTGCAGACGTCCGAGACTCGATTTCTGCAGACGTCCGAGACTCGATCTCTGCAGACGTCCGAAGATGACGATATCTGCAGACGTTCGGAAATGACGATATCAGACGTCCGAATATGACGTGCATGCTTCTGGGAGCTCCAAGACCTCGTACCCGAACCAAGGCAGCTCGATCAAAGGCCTGGTATCGGAACCATACTCGGCGCCTGCAAAGACCTGCCGGCCCGTGGGCTCTTGGTCATCACCACCATAGCCGGGCCATCTTCGTCATTACCAGGGGGACATGATGCTCGGAAATATGGCGACACGCGACGAATGACAGCCTCGTGCCGGCTTGTCGTCCCTGGGAGGGAACAATCCTCGCCTACATTGGGACTTCAGCGTCTCGTCGTCCATATCGACGGTTGCGGCTGCGGATCGGATCATCGTCATGACTCGCGTGCTGAAAGAAGTCGAAGGACATTCCATCAGAGGCCAACTCTCACCATCTAGTACGAGGGGCGCCGAGAAGCTGATTTCCCCTGGCTCCAGAATCGACCAAGCAGCTCAGTCCCTCGGCCATCGAGAGCGACATTGGAGAGTCGCTCAACACCGACTGCACCTCCCCCCTGCCCCCCTGCCACTGGCTACACAGGGGTGGACGCCCGCGAGAACGGCCTGTTCATCAACCGTTCCAGACCCAATCGTGCTGGGCTTGGTGAGTCGGCAGGACATGTTCTCAGGGCGCATCGCAACAGGTTCTGGGAAAGGGACTCCTTATTTTGGATCGAGGAGCAGAAAGACGCTGGTCGGCCGCTGGCAAACATGGCCCCATTCATCTCGACGGCTCCGATGGCCTCGTCCAACGCTCTCCCACATTACCATCCCTATTCCATCATGCCAGCACCAGCCTCTCTCTTCACAATGGTACAAGGAAGAAGTCATGCTCGGGTGGCACTCTGCTCCGTCATGGTCGGAGGCTTTTGTGGGTGCAAAGCAAGCAGTCAGGCAAGCAGTCAGTCCGCAGATGACTGGGTTCAGGGCTCTCAAAATACCTTGGCCATATTCTTATCGTCTTCGCCGACAACTCCGGAGGTTTCAGCGTAGAGGCTCCGGCTCACTCTTCTGATATTACTACGGTGCGGTCTGACCCTCTTATACGACTGGGAAGACTTGCGTCGGGACTTTTCCGAGAATGGCCGGGAATGGTTGCAGTCTTGAATCGCGGGAGGGTTCCAAGGCCGAAACACGACGCTTTCCATCTTCCGGGGAGAAAGAGCCGGAAACGTCTCTTCCCATCTCCCCTCTCGACCAGCTTTTGAGGGCCAGGCTACAAAAGACTGCACCGACACATGACGGTGAAGACGACGGCACCGACACATGATGGATGGCAAGGACGACACCGACACATCATTGTGAAGACGACGGCATCTGCGCACTTGTCTTGTCGAGCTACTACATAAACTCGACGAGTCGGACAGCGCAGGACTACGAAACCGACCACGTCGACGAGACGAGTTCTGGGCATGCGCCATGGTGCTCTTTGCCGGGAATCTGCGAGCACTGCTCTCCAACACGCACATCAACAAGATTAGCGGCCGCCTGGCCCCTGATTCCCGATATCCTGTGCTCGAGAGAATCCAACGGGGGAAGATCAACTACACCTCTGGACTTGGCCCTCGTGGCGACTTGGCTGACGCTTTTCCCCGTCTCTCTCTCGCACTACGAGGAGGTCAAGCATACAACACAAGCAGGCCAGGAGCTCTGGGACATCAGTGCACCGGGTCGGGGCGCCGGCAGGTCTGAAGACGGCCGCGGTCGAGAACACGATTAGTCAAGGACAGCTCCTTGGAGAGCGGAATGGGCGAGTATGGGAGACGGCGGCATCGACGGCATCGGCCATGACGAGAGCGACCATCTGAAAAGGATCCGAGAAGCCGGCGGACTAGAATGTCGGACGACGTCAGCGAGTTCTTGATGATTCTCGTCGTCATTACATCCTACTAGACTGGCCTTGACGAGCAAGATCAGCATGCGCTCTGTCATGGCTGCTGCAACCGGCCCGCCGGAGTCTCCAACCTCTGGACCCGAAGGCCCCAGCCATCAGAGCTGCGGCCACCCGAGGGGGATTCAGGCACGACCGTTTCCCCAACTTGTACGGAAAACATGGAAATGACATGGTCCCTCGTCGTGGTGGTGCCGGAGTCGTCGTCATCATGGCAAACGGACTGTTGGGACGCCAACAGAGCCGGTCGGCATCGGTGGCGGCGTTTACCACCGTCCGGTTCATCACACACGGTTGAGGGCGGGCTTCACGGTGACTGTCGAGAATCCTTGGATTGGATTAGACGACAGATTCACGGCCCAAGAAGCCTTCTCCTGGAGTCGACACCAACATGAAGTCCAATAGCAATGGTCTCGCGCACGGTGAAGGCTGGACATTACATGCACATGTGCCACGTCTACAAGGCAGGCTCCAAGTCCCTTGGGCACCGCTCGGGCTGCCTCAAGGCGGCCTCTGCAAGGAGATGACCAACCTTGACACTGCTGGATGCCTCATGGAGTTCCTGGAGGCGGTCTCTGCAAGGAGATGAGCGTCATGTTGCGCGAGAGACTGTGGGAGGACATGGTGGAACACTCGGGCTACAATGCCGGTGATTTCACTGTGGCGTGGTCCCTGCCGATGGGCAAGTTCCTAGTAGGGAACAGGAGTTCCTAGTAGGGAACAGGAGTTCCTAGTAGGGAACAGGAGTTCCTAGTAGGGAACAGGAGGGACGTCATGTCTCCGTGGTGGCAGCTTGGGGGAATACGTCCGGGTTGGTGACATCGTCCGTGTCCGACCATTGCCACGGCTCAGGACGGGCCACGGACAATGCCACTCCTGCCCCCGGGAAAGCTGCGGGGAGCCTTTTGAAGCCGTGGGTGCCCCCTGGCCGTGGATGAACCAAGGGTCTGTGGGCACATTTTGCGGGCATTCATGAGAATCACCCCTGAGACCCTTGAGGGCTTGTTCCTCTGGATCAGCCTCGCAAACAGGCGTGCGACCACCCGAGGCCACTGAGGCCACCGAGGCCACCATGATAGACGACATGTACGGTTGTCCCTGTGGCGAACCGATCCGCGACTCTCCACTACGCCCATGTTGCATGGCATGAATGCGTGTATGCCTCCCTTACCTACATCTCTTGCCACCACAAGAGAAGTGGCGATTATCTATTTTCTGCATCAAGATCCGGTTCGAGTTCTAGCCTGGTTATTGCATCCACCTACGAGGGCGCGATCAGGATGACGTCAATCAGGCACGATGATTGAGCTACTATTCAAGCAGGCTCGAGGGACTTACCCCGCGGGCAGATGCGACACTCTTGTTATTCGTCGAGTAGTAAACATCAGGGGTTGCTTGATAAGGTTCTATATGTACATAACAGACCTGTCCAGTGTAACTTGTCCAGTGTAACTTGTCCAAGCAAATCATCGTCCCCGCTGGCCCGAAAAGGCATCAAGGGGCGTTTAATTAAACAAGCCCGCCGACTGACTCGCCGGCGTCGGTTGGGGCATTGGCATCAACCAAGATGGAGATGCTTGACGACCTGAAACAATATCCCGGATGATATGCACCCAAGTGTCTTTTTACAAGTTGCTTTCTAGTAAGGATAGTAAGGATAGTAGTAGCTTTCATGCCTCACCTAATGCTCTCCACCCTCGGCCTATTCTAACCCTTCTCGTGCTTCCCTGCTAGGTATGACCTCGCCGCCGGGCATGGCATGCAATTTCCCATCCAACTCCACCCACTTTGTCCCCTTTATCATTTTACTTTTGGGTTACCTGCCTGCCTGCTGAGTGTGTCTTTTATGGGCTTCTTCTTGGCCCACCTTGTACTTTTGCTCCTCTCTCCTTTGCTCCTCTCTCCTTTGCTCTTCTCTCCTTTGCCTTCTCTCCTTTGCTCTTCTCCTTTTCAATCGAGAGTCTATCCTGTTCTCTTCATCACGCTCCTTCCCCCTTTTTGTCCTTCAACGTTATGCTCGACGCGACTTACACAGTGGTGACCCCGAAATAAAAATCGCAATACCTAGTGGTGAGTTGAGTCGATTTGGCGTCCCCGACTCTTTCTGCTTTCATATACTTCGTAGAGATCGACAGTCACCCCCTGCCGTCTGCTATACATCTGGCCTAGCTAACATGGACATGTCTTGGGAATATCGCCAGCAGCAATGAAGGGTCCGACAAAGTACACCCTCGTGGCCGTCCTGGCTGCCTCGGCCGAGGCCCGCTCGCACCATCACCATCATCACCGCGATATCAAGAGAAATGCTGTCTCGGCCGTCCAGCATCCCAGCGCAACGACCGAGGCGACCCCCGAGGGCAAGACCATCTACATGTATGGGGAGACTATGATGAGCGAGTACGATGTCAAAAAGTGCCTCAAAGACAAGACTTGCGCTATCGTGACGGAGTCTGTCGGCGAAACCCAGACGTCGCAACGGCAGCAGCAGCCGACGACGACGACCAAGACCGAGACCCCCGATGCCGTGCTCAAGCCCACCCAACCGGCCGGGCAGCAGGAACTACAACAGACAGAGGCTCCTTCAAACTCCAACAAGTCGGTTAACATGACTGCCGAGTTTCCAAACGACAGTATAAGCTGCTCCGAAATGCCTGTCCAGTACGGTGCCATCCGGCTCCCCTGGCTCCATGATTCTTCTTCCTGGTCCAGCCTGCTCCGGGTCAAAGGCTATCCCAAGGCCAAAGAACTCACCGTCGAGGGCACTTGCGAGACCTGCGAACCCGGCTGCATGTGCTCTTACGCCTGCCCTGTTGGGTATGGTGAGACTCAATGGCCAAAGGCTCAGGGCTCCAACAAGGAGTCAGTTGGCGGCCTTGAATGCAACCCCCAAGGCCGCCTCTCCTTGACCAATCCGAGCTATCGGACTCTCTGCAGGCGCAGTGCCGCCGACATCAAGATCACGAACAGACTTGGCAAAAGGGTTTCCAGCTGCAGGACTGCCTACCCCGGAACCGAGGCAATGGTCATTCCTGCCGTCGCAGAGCCCGGCATGACGATTCCTCTCTGGATCCCGGTCAACACCGACTATACCAGTCCAACTGGTGGAAAGACTTCGGCCGAATACTACATCAACCACGCAGGTGTCGCTCCCGAGGTCGGTTGCGTTTGGAAAAGTGAAACGCTCAGTGACCGGGCTGGCGACTTGGCCCCCGTCATCATGGGCGGGAGCGTCGACTTTGACACCAAAAACATCTTTCTTAGCATCCATCAAAACATAAAGTACAAGAGCGAAGCACCGAAATTCAACATTACGATTGAAGGTGATGTCATTGGCAAACCATGCTGGTACAAAGGCAACGAATACCCGGGACCCAAGCCCCCCGGTGTGGTGCTGGGCTGCACGGTAGGTGGAATATTGGATGGCTCCTGTCAGGGGAACATGGTACTGACATGACGCGTTTCACAGGCCACCGTCAAAGCAGGAGGCTCGGCCACCTTTGTTTTCTCTTGAAGCGTGAGATATTTCACCGCGGGACCGAGTTTATGCGCTGAGTGATTAAATGGTGCTGCACGACTATGTCCCCTTGAATTAGCAATTACAATTCCCAACTTACCAAGTTGTTAGTACATCTTATACCAAGGCCTTACCTGACTTGTACCTCGGTTACCAGTTCTCGGTTACTAGTTCTCGGAAACCGCTGCAACGATTGTTGCAAGGTTGTCATGTCCTAGGCATTTCCGCTTTCCGACTCTGCGATTAGGCCCATCCCACGACTGTCAAGACGCGGGTACCTTGACAGTGCATAATAATCCAGCCAAAACTCCCGAGCCCCTGCGTGACACTCCATGCGATCACGCAACAGGGCCTTCCATGCACCATCATCATCATCCTGAGATATTCCTGCGGCCACAAATTCCCACCAGGCTGGGAAAAAACCGCTTCCCTCCCAATCGATTATGCCTGTGAGCCTCCCATCCTCAACAATGATATTTCGCGTCGATAAATCCCCATGAGTAAAAGTGTATGGCTTGGCCACGGGCATACGCTGTCGCAAAAGGCGTTGAGCATTTTCCGGCACCTTCTTCAAGGCTTCGGCCATGGCTTCCCAGAGTTGGTCGTCAGAGGAAAGGGGACCATGTGGGATGCCGTAGCCGTTTCGGAACAAAAAGGCCGAATAAACCGGTTCGGCGCCTAGGCTTTGGATACTGGCTGAACCAAGTCTTCGAAGTTGGCAGAGGTGGTCAACCGTTTGCTTGGCGATAGAATCCTTGTCCGACTCAGACATGGCTGGCCACGCCTCATTAAGCGGTATACCCGGAACTCGCCTTGTAATTAGGAAGTAGCGGCCCATCTCGGTCCAATCTTGAACAATCTCTGGGACGGGGATTGTGGTGTTTTCTTTGATGAACAGCGTGTTTTTGGCTTCAAGGTTGGGAGGGCTATCGGCCATTTCCTTGACAACCAGGCGGGACCCTATGGACCAAACCCCTCGGTCGCTTACTTCATAGAAGAGTTTGACATGACTGTCGTAGCGACAGGATTCTCGGCGCTCATTTGTCCAGCTGCATGCTGCACAAGGCTGCTCGGTCGCCATGGTCGGTAGTATGGCGTAGGTGAGTTGCAGAGGGATAAGCCTTGTTGAAAGATCAAGTACTGATAAATCAAGGAGCGACGCAGGGCCGCCTCTTTAAAATACGAGTATGCCGTAGGGCACAACTGTAAGCAAAGCTTTGCTATAGCCGGGGGACCTTTAATTTTTTACTATAGCTAGGGCACCTTTTTTAGCCATAAGCGGGATTCGAACCCTAAGCCTTAATAAAAGCGGGGCTTATTATACGGTTTTTTTACCTTACGCGCGGGCCCTTACGCGTGATTAAATATAAGGCTAAGACGAGGCTACGCGTTATTATTACGAGTTATATACTCTACGCATTTTCGGCTACCGAAACGGAAAGTTATTTAACGCCGTAATAAAGGAAGGAATAATACTAAAAAGATAAATAAGCAAAAACTTAAGCTTAAATAGATACTAATTTCTACGGGCTAGATTAATTAACCTAAACACCCGGCTTACTATTATAGTAAACGCCTAAGCGAAAGAAACCCTCGAGTTTTTTCTCTCTAGCTAGCTATACGAATGTAGACTTAGACTAAAGACCGAATAGGTAGTAAGCACTATACTCTAACCTTTCGAAATATAGGACCTTAAGGCAGAGGCTATTACCTATCTACTTCCGGTTCTTAAAGGGTTAACGCCCTACCGATATACTATTAGTACGATCCTATATTCTCGGGTTATTATAATTAAAACTATAATTCCCTTTTATAACCCTATTATAAGCGCGGCGTATAATAAAGCAATATAACTATAATATAACTAAGCGAGAGATTATAAGTAAATAAGCGCGTAATAAAGCTACGCAATAGTAGGCATAGAATAGTAGGAATAAAGCCACGTAATAGCAAGCACGGCAATAAGCGCGGTGTATAATAAAGCAATATAACTATAATATAACTAAGCGAGGGATTATAAGCAAATAAGCGCGTAACGAAGCTATGTAATAGCAGGCATAGTAGTAGGCATAGTATAGTAATAGTAAGAACAAAGCTACGTAGTAGTAAGCGCGTAAGCGCGTAACTAATAATAGATATAGTACGTATAGTTAATTTAGTATAGCTATTCTTTAATAACCCTTCTTCCTAACTACCTAATAACCTAACTAGCACGGCGAATAGCGTTAGCCTCCCGTGCTAGCATAAAGACGTTACTACCTTAAATAATATTATTAAGATTAAAGTAGGTATTAAACATAATGCTACGTAGCGTCTTAGCCCGTAAGATAGCTACGTAAGTAAGGCTAGACTAGAAATCGCGATAGGATATATCCGCTATAACCTACTTAAGCGTAGCACTTTATGCCTTATAAATAGTAATAGCATACACAATCGTTAGGGGGAACTAAGTGCGATAGTAAGAGGCGCCGCCCTTAAAGAAGTCTCGCGTTATCCGGAAGATAGGTATAATAGTCGCTAGCTTTAGGTCGTCGAAGTAAGGCGGACTTATATAGCGATTAAAGCGGACTAAAATAATAAAGGGTAGGTACGCTTAAGGGTCGTTTATATTAGCATTCTAAGCGAAGTCGTAGATAGTCCTTAGGGCACTATTAATAAGGCTAGGAGGGGTTTAGATATTCGCTATTAATATTACTCTAGCACTAACACAGATAGGTAGATAGTTATATAGGTTGCCGGCAGTAATAGAGTCGGCTTATAACGCGTTAGGTCTAATATTAGTCGCTTAAACCTAGATATATAGCGAGCTAAGGCGTTCTATATAGTCTATATTAAAGTCGCGGACCTATACATTAGTAGAGTAAATACGGACCGCCCTATTAAAGCAAGCTACCGCCTTAAGTAGTAGGTTTGCCTATACGTAGGTATAGAGTAGCTTTTAGTCGTTAATAAAAGGGGCATTAATACGTAGGGCCTAAAGAGCTATCCGGAAAAGAGCCTAGTCGTCGCCTTACTACCGTAAGACTTACTATAATATAATAGTCTTATTAAAGGCGTAGTAGGCGTTGCGTCTACGAATCTTAGGTAGCGCTATAAAAGCCGCTGTAGTAAAGAGCGGCTTTTCTATTATAGGCGGGAGCTAATAGAAGTTACTAAGTATAAGAACGCTACGGCTACTAAAGAACTCGTCTTAATACTCCGGGAAGACCTATCGGAGGCGGGAATCGATATAAGAAAAGGTTTATAGGCTAATTATTAACTTCTCGTCGATAATAAAGTAACGTAAGAGGCGTAGCTAGGACTAAAGGTTACTAAGCTCTATAGTGCGTAATAAAGGCACTTCTTTAAGAGTCTTAGAGATAGGCAGGTATAGTAAGGAGTATAAAGTCACGCCGTTAATTACGTTAGTAGTAATACCTATAGACGCTACTTATACGAAGTAGCCTAAGGAGAGCTACTTTAACCGGGCATAGAGGGCGTAAATTATAAAGGACTTGCCTATACCGCCTTACCTATCTACTTATATAAGAAAGGGCGCTAGGTCTTGCTCGTTAGGGTCGAGGGCTTATTCTAAGTGCTAAGTAAAGAGGTCGAAAACTATACGTTGCTTAACGTTAAGACGAGTAAAGATATTATTAGATATATTATTATCTTACTTATTAGTAAAGGCATACTATAATTTAACTAGCTTTTAGTAGTCGTTCCCTTATGCCTTTAAGTCGGGATATTTGCTAATATAAGGCTGCTAATTATGCTAAAGATTAAGGTCGCGATTTCTAAGCAACTTAATATCTTCCGTATTAAGGCTACGATATAGTAGTAGAGCAGTAAGTTCCTCTTACTCCCCGGCTATAATGTCTTTATCGTTCTAAGGGTTATCCTTAAATTCGTCTTAAATAAAGGAGGGAAGGTTACTATAGTAATCGTCGGGATAAGCGTTACTATAGATAGAGAGGCAATAGTTATATGCCTTAGAGAATGTCTTAAACGTAATGCCCTTAACCTCTTTAACCTCCTAGGCATATCGATAAGGATAGTAAAGAGTTAACTTAACCCGGCAAAAGTCCTAGTATTAGTCGTGCCTCCGTTAAGGCTTATAGCGAGGAAAGTAGTTTAAGATACGATTAGCCGCCTAAGGAAAGGGTCGCTAGGGAGTATGCGTAAAGTCGAACTTAGCTAATAGTTCGAAGAAGGTTAAATTAGCCTATTCGTCGTCCTAGGTAAGGTATTTCTAATAGACGTTACGAGATATATAAACCCCGTCTATACCCTCTATTAATAATATCCGCCTACTACTAAAGCTCGGGGGGCGGTAATTAATAGACTAGAAAGCCCTTATGCCCTTTTAAAGCGGTAAGTTTAGCAATAGGTAACTAACTTCTATTATAGACTAGTTACGCTTTATAGTAAGCTTGTTTATAAACTTAGTAATAAAGCTTATAAGGCCCTATTATATATTAGTCTTAGGCAAGATAGCCCGGGTAATATTACGGTAGCTTTCTAACTAGGTCTCTCCTTTTAAGTAGTACTTCCTAATATAGTTAATAACGGCATATATAGAGGTATAAGGGGATATATCGTGATTCGTTAGCCAGCTAATAGCTAAGGTAGGATTATAGTTGTTAAGAAGAGGATTGTTCCGGACGCTATTAAATATAAAGTATTATAGATTAAGATCTTTAGTAACGTAGGCATCTACGTAGTACGCACATAGGAAATATAAACGGTAGCTCTTTGAATTAGATCGAGATCTATCTAAGAGATAGCGAAGCGTAGGTAATACGCCTTATTATAGCGGTAACGTTACACTCGGTTAATAACCTTAGAGAGAAATTAGAAGTTAAACTTAGGGCGAACTACTACTAGCGGGTTCGCCTCCCTTTACTATATTACTTATTATAGCTTTAGGTTAAAGGTAGAGACGTATTTACCTTAAAAGTAGGCAAAATCCTCTTAAGTAGAATCGGTAGATATATTAAGCGGCGGGCTTTTGTTAACCTAGTAGAGACTATATATATAGGTGCTCCTATAGGCCTACTACTTATACCGAAACTAATAGTCTATAATATTAAATTTAAGCGTTAAGACGAGCTTAAAGAAGGAGGTAAATCGGCTATAGAAGTAGTAGGCGGCAATATATAGATTCTCTCGTAATTTCCTAAACGCGATTATAGCCTTACGCCGGGCGTCGGCCTTATACTACTCGTAATATAACGGCATATACCTTTATAAGCTATCCTAATATAAATCAGCGGCTGCGAACGTTAGGAACACTCTTAGGCAGCCTAGGCTATAAACTATAGCCTTAAGTTAATATCTCTAGCTACCTTAGTAAGCCCGCGTGCCTCTTAAGCTGCTAGAGAAGCGAATAATAGAATTAAGCAAAGCTTAAGAATTAGGGGTATCCTCGCTAAAAGCGGCGCGTAGCTCTTTAATTTCCACTAGGCGATAGGACCGTAACCTCTTAATGTAAAAGGAGCTTCGAGAATTAACTTACTAACGCATAAGCGTATTAAAGCTAATATAATAAAAGCGTAGGTGCTTAGTAAAACGGCCGTCGTAGTACTTTAAAGCGTATTCGATATACTCGCTATACCGAATTATTCTTTAACGAGGCGCTATATAGTCTCCCTGCCCGGTAGGGTAGAGGGTTAGAAAAGCGAGAGATAGGAGAGGCTATAAGCGATTAAACTCGTTAAGAGGGGTAGATTATATATCTAGCATCTAGATATACGGCTATTACTCGCGTAAAGAGACTTATTCCGGTATAACCTAACCCTTAAGCTAAGCCTATAAACGCTTAAGGTCCGGCTAGGCTACGATAAAGTTTAAGACAGCCGCGGTATTATAATTATTAATATCGGCAGCCTTAGCGATTTAAGCAGCATTAGGGTTAAGATACGCAGCGTTAAAGCTAGCATTTAAACTAGCGTCGCTTACCTCGCTAAGTAGCTAGTCACTAACGTTACCGTTAATAGGTAGTTAGCTAATACAGTCCTCGTCGATAATAATATTATAATAGCTAAGGTAATTAAGCTAAAGATATATAAGCTAGGCACGGATATTAGCTTATTAAACCCGGAATTAACGTTGGAACTATTAAATAAGATAGGGCTAGTCTATTAATTCCCGTAGTCGTAGGATAATAATATCTAAGTCGCGTAGTAGAAGCGGAAGCTATATATATATATAGCCGATATCTCGTAGGAAGTTAATAATATAGCCGCGATATTTATATTACTAACCACGATACTAAAAGACCTAGATATATATATAGACCTAGGCAATAAGCATCTCTTCGACTTATAAGAGCTCTAGAAGATGCTCTAAAACGCTGCTAAAGTCTAGGTTATTCTCTTCTAAGAAGAAGTAAGGCTAACTATCCTACTTCTTACTATCTAAACGACGATAGCGTTAGCAGATAGAAGCTATAAGCTATATACTAAACTAGGATTCCTTATAGCGGTTATAGTACTTTAGGATATCGGCTTCGAGATAGTTATTCTACTAACTAATAAGATCTTAGTTAGAAGGAGATATAGCAGGCATATCGAGATTACTTATAAAGTCTAGCTAGTAAAGAGGCGACGGGGGAGGTTATTATATCGAGGCCGGAGGCGAGGACGGGAGAGGTTCTAAAGGCGAGGACGGGAGAGGTTATTATAACAAAGGCGCTAGCGAGGTAAGTAGAGCTAGTAGCTAAGAGGATAGCTTAGCTAAAGAGAGCAGCTGCGATATGCTTAGTGTTAGTAAAGGCTCTTTACCTACGCGTCGCTAGACCCTATAATAACGGCTAATATTAGCCTAGCGGGCGTATGCTTAAGCGTGGCCCGGGCTATCCTACGAGCGAATACTATATCGAAAGAGGCTATAAATCGCTATGCCGAAGCGTTAAGCCTATTTAATTAGCAGGGATAGAAAGGGGGAAGTTAGGGAGTATATAGAAGTAGATTATCCCTAGCGATATATAAGGCACTTTATAGTCCGCTTCGTTAGGTCTTTAAGGTAGATAAATTAGTTATCGGGCTTTATTATTTTACACGTTTTGCAATAGCGCGCGCTTTATATTACGCCTATTAAAAGCCTAGGTGAATTAGGGCGAGGGTATAAAGGCAGGCAAGGAGAGCGCGGGCTCTATATCTCGAGGGACTATACTTTGCTTACTATTCGCTTATAGGAAGTCGGGTTAATAGTCGGGTTAATAGTTAGGTTAGTAGTCGGGTTAATAGTCGAGTTAGTAGTCGAGTTAGTACGAATAGGCGTAATAAGGCCTCGACCCTCCTATAATAATAGTTAATAGAGCAGGACGTAGAAAGGGAAGGTAGGGAGTATATAGAAGTAGAATATCCCTAGCGATATATAAGGCACTTTATCGTCTATTTCGTTAGGTCTTTAAGATAGATAAATTAACTATTAGGCTTAAATACGTAGCAATAAGGGCAACGACGATTAGGTAAAGCATCTATATCGTTATCGCGGCTAGCAAGCGGTTGTAGAGGCGGAGGCGGAGGCGGAAGAGCTACTACTAAAGAGGCTATTAGGACGAAGCCGTAATAAAGACGCGTTATTCTATTATTTTATTCATTTATATTGTTTTTCCTACTAGTTAGGAAATGCGGTTAATCTCCGGGAGAAGAAAGTAGTAGCTAATAGCAGTATAGGATTTTATTAGTCAATATTTCGTAATAAACCCTACCGGATAGGTTACTAATAGAAATCGAGTATTTTTTAGCCGGTTAAACCTTAGGGGAAATATAGCCAATTAGCGCATTGGATTTTTAGACTCTAGCCAATTATAGCGCGTTATTTAGGGCTAGCTAATAGCCGTACTTCGTTTTTGCAGGGGACCCCTATAATAAAAAAGCTCACTATATATATTAAGTAAGCAAAGCGGCTTACCGCAACTTACACACATTCTGTGTTCTTCGTAGCGCAAAGCAAGCTTTGCTTAATAAACCGGAAGACTCTACTTAACTCTCTAATTAGGCGGCTACATAGCGGTGCATTGCTACCTAAGCGCGCTAAAGGGAGTTTAGGGTTAGGGCCACCCTAGCCGGACTGTGTCTTATACCCTAACCGGACTGTGTTTAGTCCCGATTCGGCAGGACTAAGGGGCAGGCTGTAGGAACATAAGGATGAATTTTGCCGAGCGCAATAGTAAGACTAATGTACTGCTAGATCGGGCAGACTAGCCTAGCGGCTAGCGCAGCCTAGCGTTTCTTAAACGAATGTGCATTAATTAAAGATATTAGAATAGCTAGAAAGGCGCGAAATAAGGCTTATCTTACGGTGTTATAGCTCCCGCTCCCGCTCCTAGAACCTAGCCCTGCCACTGTAGTAGCGGCACTCTATTAGGTTGACCTTATGCTTCGCCGCCTACACGATTTAGCTGCGTGGTCGGGATCCGAGCAAACGACGTAAAGGCGGGTGCCTAAGGTAGCGGCTAAAGGAAAGAACGAGGTCTCTTACGATAACCTCCTCGCTAAGGCCCGCTAGGGCCGCCTGCTAGCGGCTCCCACTGCTCCTAACGTAAGAGCAAGCGCCGCGGCGCTATATTTAATCGGAAGCTATATAGCTGCGTGCGTATAGGCGGTAGCATAGGTTGTTAGAAGATAATCCTAAGCGTCGCGGCCGGCTGCCTAAGCTGCTGCCTAAGCTACTGCTGCTATTATTGCGGCAGCCTAAGCTGCTGCTATTACGGCAGCTTAAGCTACTGCTATTGCGGTAGCCTAACCTACTGCTGCTATGCCGGCAGCTTAAGCTACTATTATTATGCCGGATCGTATTGCGGTGTTCTTATAGTATTATACGGCATTAACTACTACGAAGAGACTAGCCTAGTCGTATAGACGACGTAAGGTACGAAGGCTCCGCCTATTAAAATATAGACTAGCCGAGGTTATATAGGCACCCCTATCACCGTGTAAGCCGGAGACCTTTGCCATCGTATAAGCGCTATTGCCTAATTAGGATAATGCCTAATTAGGATATTTAAAGCTATCTATATTTCCTCCTCTTAACCGGGGTCTTTTAGGCAATCCTCGTAGGCCGGCTCGGATAATAATAGCTATATCTCTTCGTATAAAGCCTCTCGGTCATTGTCTAATAGCGTTAGCGGCGTTATGCCTTCTTTATAGAAGTTAGCGCCTTTTAGTTATAGAACCTATTGTATGTGATTAGGCACTCGATCTACAAATTGCTATAGCTTCTCTTGCTTAAGGGTCCTCTACGTCTCTTCCTAGAGAGCAATAAGCTGCTTCCGTAATATTAATACCTTTTTCTTAGTCGTATACCGCTTAAGGAGGTACTAGACTAGCTCAATAAGTGAAAGATCCGGCGAATTCGGGGGCTATTATAAGCAATAAAAACCGCTTTCCCTCTAAAGCTCTCTATTGCGCTAGCTTGCGTAAGGAGCCGCGTTATCCTCTTAGGCTAGCCAATTATCGCCTAGTAAGCCTTCTAGAAAGGGAAAGTAAAGAGGCGATAATACCTCGTAGTAATAACGAATTCCGTTAATCCCCCCCCCTTTAGCGGACCGTACCTACTTTCTAGTCTTTTATATAAACCTTTAAGTAGGCTTCCGGCCCGGCTATTGCTTATTAAGGTTAATTCGTCTAATGCTATTAGCTAGCTCCTACTTATTGTATAGCTATTCTTTATTATCGTCGTTCTATTATTAGACTTCGGCATTATATGCCTTCTTTATCTTAACTATTTCCGGAGGCTATACGTAATAAGGGCCTTTATAGTTATATATAAAGCAGCCCTAAAATATAAATTCCTTCCTGCCTTTCTAACGTAACCGAACTATATCCTTTTAGCATACTTCGGAGGGAAGGCGCTAAACTCGACGTTTTCCTTATACTAATCTAAGGACTATAGAGGTCTCGTTAGACTAAATAACCTTCTTCTATTAGTTAAGAGACTAGTCCTTTATATCCTAGGCAAATTAGAGCCTTACACGCTTCTGCTTATTGTTTAAGCCTAGCTTTATTATAAGCTTTACGCTTTTATACCCTTATTTTCTTAACTAACGCTAAAGGGTTATATAGCTAAGCTAGAGACTAAAGGCCTTGCGAATAGCTTTACTAAGCCTAGCTAGGCTATATTGCCTAGTTGTGCTATTGCGGGTTAATGACTTAATAACCTGCTTGCCGGCTTCGTCGTTAACCTTCGCTAGTCTTCTAGAGCGTTGTGAGTTAATAACATACTTTAGTAAGACGTTATCCCCTCGAATAAAGCCCCTTATCTTAGCCTTTTAAAGCAGCTAATAGAAGGTTAACTTCTTAATCCTAGTCTTCCGTATAATCTCATTAGGTAGCGTGCCTTATGACTAAAGCTCGAGGGCAATTAATCGTGCCGTTATTATTGATTGTTTAGTATATGCCGGGCCGTCTGTGACGTCGGCAGCGGGGCTGGCAGCAGCGTCTTCGTCTTCGTCTGCGACGGCGTTAGCAGCCGGGCGGGTATAGGCATCGTCTTCGTCTGCGACGGCGTTGGCAGCCGGGCGGGTGTAGGCATCGTCTTCGTCTGCGACGGCGTTGGCAGCCGGGCGGGTGTGGGCATCGTCTTCGTCTGTAACGGCGTTAGCAGCCGGGCGGGTAAGGGCACCGTCTTTGTCTAAGACGGCGTTAGCAGCGGGGCGGGGGCAGGCACCGTCTTTGTCTAAGACGGCGTTAGCGTTAGGAGCCGGGCCGGCTCCGGCTCTAGCGTTGGAAGGTGTAGGGGCCCGAGCGGCAGCTTTCCTTGCTTAGCTTCGTGTTTAAGGCATTATAGTGTGGTGGGTTTTTGGTGGATTTAGGTGGATTACTGCAAACTCTAAAGAAGAGGAATGCACACACGATTTACTAAGGCCGATACTATTCGGGTAAGGAAAGGAGAATAGTACGAAAACTAACAAAACTCCGACTTACATAGTGATAGGGGTGACCTAGTGACCTCGTCTAGTCTACATTTTAATGGGCGGAACCTTCGTACGTAGAATACATTGTGAATTTATAGGGAAATTGAAGTCCCTGCCGTCTATTGGCTGACGGTCTAGTCCTAGGGCCAAAAGGGGACTAAACACAGTCCGGTTAGGGTACAAGACACAGTCCGGCTAGGGTGGCCCTAGGGTTATTGTTTAGACCGGTACGAATTGAACAGGGACAATTAGTGGGTTAACTTTTAGTTATAGTCGGGTTACGTACGAAGTATAAGAACAAGGTTTGTTAGGTCGGCTTAACTAGGGGTCGTCTGCAACAATTAATCGACTTCGGCTTCCGGCACCGGGTTAATCCGGCGCAACAGAGCTCCCATCCATGATTTGAACTGAAATCACCAGCAACAAAAAAAAGAGTCATAAAAAACAGGCGAGCATCCGCCACCGCCCCGGCGGTCAGACCCTGCATCGTCACTCTCGGCTCGACAAGCCGGCGGAAGAATGGTCTTGCGGATATGCAGGCGTACACGGAGCTCGCGGCTCCCTCGGCCGTCACCCACTCGCTGAGCTTGCCTCTGACGTCGGCCACGGCAAACAACCTCGTCGTGGCCAAAGGCTCGCTGCTGCAAATATTTGCTACAATCCCAATCTCCGCCGACCTTGATCCCCACGCCCAGCGAGACGAGGCGTCCAAGGCCGAGGCCCAGTTCGACCACCGCGCCCATGACGACGATGGCCTCGAATCCTCCTTTCTCGGCGCCGACACGCTGCTCGTCCGCACCGATCCCTCCACAAACACAAAGCTCGTCCTCGTCGCAGAGTTCCCTCTCGCCGGAACCGTCATTGGCCTCGCCCGCGTCAAGCTCCAGAGCACCGCTTCGGGCGGCGAAGCTCTGCTCTTGGCCTACAAGGCTGCCAAGATGAGTCTAAACGAGTGGGATCCCCGCAAGGGCTCCCTCGAAACCACTTCGATTCACTACTACGAAAGAGACGACCTCATGGGCGCCCCCTGGGAGCTGTCCCTGGGCGAGCACGTCAACTACCTCGAGGCCGACCCGGGCAGCAGATGCGCCGCCTTGAAATTCGGCTCGAGGAACTTGGCCATCCTGCCCTTTACCCAATCCGGGGAGGACCTCGAGATGGACGACTGGCATGAGGATCTAGATGGCCCTCGGACCACAAAGGAACCCGCGGGGACTGTCAACAGGGACGCCGCCAACCCAGAGGCCGCCTACACTCCCTCGTTTGTTCTGCGCCTCCCGCTCCTGGACCCGACCCTACTTCACCCCCTTCACCTCGCCTTTCTGCACGAGTATCGGGAGCCGACATTCGGTATCCTGTCCGCCACCGAAGCCCCATCCTCGGCCCTCGGCTTCAAGGACCAAGTTTCCTACAAAGTCTTCACTCTTGACTTGAAGCAGAGAGCATCGACGACGATCCTCTCCGTTACAGGCCTACCCCGGGATCTGTTCAAAGTTGTCGCCCTCCCTGCACCCATCGGCGGCGCTCTTCTCGTCGGATGCAACGAGCTCATCCACATTGACCAATCGGGGAAGCCAAACGGCGTCGCCGTCAATGGCATGGCCAAGCAAATAACCTCATTTAGCCTTGCCGATCAATCGCTTTTCAATTGGCGACTCGAGGGGTGCGCCATCGAGCAGCTCGCCATTGAAAACGGCGAATTGCTCCTCGTTCTCAACGACGGCCGGCTAGCCATCATCTCCTTCAAGATCGACGGCCGCACGGTATCGGGAATCACTGTCAAGCCCGTGTCGCCCGAAAGCGGTGGTGACCTGGTCAAGAGCCAAGTCTCCTGCGTCTCCAAGCTGAGCAAGAATTCGTTTTTCCTTGGGAGCGAATCCAACGACGCCATTGTGCTCGGGTGGCTGAGGAAGCAGAGCCAAGAGAAGCGCAAAAAGTCTCGTTTCCTTGACCCTGAGCTCGGCTTGGATGCCGACGACCTGGATTGGGATGACGAGGAAGAGGACGATTTGTACGCCGACGACGCTGAGGGGGCAAAACCGGCGCAGGCCGTCAACGGGACGACACGGCTCGGGGAGGTCATGTTCCGGATCCAGGACACACTGCTCAGCATCGCGCCGATACACGACTTCACCTGCGGCCGCTCCTTACCCCTTTCCACTGGCGACGACGCCTCCCTGGCCGATGGTGTAGTCGCCCAACTCCAGCTCGCGTGTGCCGTTGGCCGGGGCAAGGCGGGCTCGATTGCGATTCTAAATCGTCAAATTCAACCCAAAATCATTGGCCGCTTCGAGTTCCCCGAAGCACGAGGCTTCTGGACCATGTCCGTCAAGAAGCCTGCGCCGAAAGCGTTGGGTGCTACCGCTGTCGTGGGCGGCGACTACGATAGCCCAGGACAGCACGACAGGTACATGATCGTTTCCAAGGTGGACCTGGACGGATATGAGACGTCGGACGTGTACGCCTTGACAGCAGCCGGGTTCGAGACGTTGAAAGAGACCGAGTTTGAGCCGGCGGCAGGCTTCACAGTGGAAGCCGGCACAATGGGGAAGCAGATGAGAATCATTCAGGTGCTCAAATCGGAAGTCCGATGTTACGACGGCGGTGAGTTTTGTCCCTCGACTACGGCAGCTCCAGGTCAAGATGCGCTGACCATGGCTAGACCTCGGGCTTGCGCAGATTCTGCCCATGCTGGACGAGGAGACGGGCACCGAGCCGAGAGTAACGAGCGCCAGCATTTCCGACCAACACCTGCTCTTGATACGGGATGACGGCAGTGTCTTGGTTGCCCAGATGGACAGCAACAACGAGCTCGAAGAGATGGAAAAAGCCGATGGCACTCTGCAGTCCACCAAGTGGGCGTCGGGCTGCTTGTATAATGACACGCGGGGGACCTTTCAGCTGCGCCTTGGAGACAAGGCAACAGGCGTGGGAGATTCCATAGTCATGTTCCTGCTCAGCTCCACGGGGGCCCTGCATGTGAGTCAACCAAAGCCTTGCAAGGCAAGACGCCAAAACTAATGACGCCAGATCTACGCGTTGCCCGATTTATCCAAACCCGTCTTCATGGCCGAGTCCTTTACGTGTATTCCTCCCATTCTCTCGGCAGGCTACACGGCCCGGAGAGGGGCGAATCGCGAGAGCATTACCGAGATCCTGGCGGCAGATCTCGGCGACGCCGTGTCGCAGTCTCCCTACCTCATCGTGAGTGCCAAGTTGCCCCGAGCACCGGGCAGCAAGATTGACAAGCATAGGTGCGGCACTCCTCGGACGATCTGACCCTGTACGAGCCCGTGCGGCACCAGCCAAACGGGGCATCGGATCTTGCGTCCACACTACTCTTCAAGAAGACGGCCAACACTGCACTGGCCAAGAGTCCGGAAGACACCCCTCGGGATGAGACCGCAGAGCCTCCACGGTTTGTCCCGCTCCGGAGATGCGACAACGTCAACGGTTACAGCACCGTCTTTCTGCCGGGTCCGTCACCGAGCTTCGTTCTGAAGAGCAGCAAAAGCACGCCCAAGGTGATTGGGCTGCAGGGACTCGGCGTGGGCGGCATGAGCGCTTTCCACACCGAGGGCTGTGATCGAGGCTTCATCTACGCCGACTCGGAAGGCATCGCGAGGGTCACACAGCTGCCGGAGGCGACCAACCTCACCGAGCTGGGCATCTCGGTCAAGAAGATTCCGCTGGACAGCGACGTGGGCAAGATATCCTATCACCACCCCACGGGCACGTACATTGCCGGCTGCTCGGCCATGGAGCCGTTTGAGCTGCCACGCGACGACGACTACCACAAGGAATGGGTCAAGGAAGCGCTGAGCTTCCCGCCGACGATGCCGCGGGGCGTGCTCCGGCTCATCAACCCCGTGACGTGGACGGTGATTCACTCGCTGGAGCTGGAGCCATGCGAGTCCATCGAAAGCATGAGGACTCTGCAGCTCGAGGTGTCGGAGGAGACCAAGGAGCGGCGGATGCTCGTGACGGTGGGAAGCGCACTGTCCAAGGGCGAGGACCTGCCGACTAGGGGCCGGGTGCAGGTCTTTGACATTGTGACTGTCATCCCCGAGCCCGGCAGGCCCGAGACGAACCGGCGGCTCAAGCTGATGGCCAAGGAGGAGATTCCGCGGGGCGGCGTCACGGCGCTGTCCGAGGTGGGCACGCAGGGGCTGATGCTGGTGGCGCAGGGGCAAAAGTGCATGGTGCGCGGGCTCAAGGAGGACGGCTCGTTGCTGCCCGTGGCCTTTCTCGACATGAACTGCCACGTGGCGAGCGTCCGCGAGCTGCCCGGCACGGGGCTCTGCCTACTGGCCGACGCCTTCAAGGGCCTGTGGTTCGCCGGCTACACCGAGGAGCCCTACACCTTCAAGGTGCTGGGCAAGAGCGGCGGGAGGCTGCCGCTGCTCGTGGCCGACTTCTTGCCTGATGGCGAGGACCTGTCCATGGTGGCGGTGGATGCTGATGGGGACATGCACATTCTCGAGTTCAACCCAGAGCGTACGTGTCCCGGCTCTCCTGTTCAAGGCGAGAGACTGAGCAGGCTAACCGTCTCACAGATCCCAAGAGTCTGCAGGGCCACCTCCTCCTCCACCGCACCACCTTCTCCGTCACCCCAAACGCGCCCACATGCACCCTCCTGCTCCCGCGTACTCTCGCGTCATCCTCGCCGCAGCAACACCAGCAGCAACAACAGTCGCCGCCGTCGTCGCGCCCGCACGTCCTCGTCCTCGCCTCACCATCGGGCCACCTCGCCGCCCTCACCCCGCTGCCCGAGTCGACGTACCGGCGCCTCCTCTCGGCCACCAACCAGCTGCTCCCGGCCCTGGCGCCCCACGGCGGCCTGCACGCCAAGGCCCACCGCTTGCCGGATCCGCAGCAGCACCACGCACGCGCGCTCGCCGTGGGCGTCGAGACGGCCGCGTCTTCGGGCCGCGCCGTCGTCGACGGGACGCTGCTCGCGCGCTGGGCGGAGCTCGGGGCGCCCAAGCAGGCAGAGGTGGCGGGCAAGGGCGGCTACGACGCCGTTGCCGACTTGCGCGCCGACCTCGAGGCCTTGCTGGGCTGGGCCGGCATGGCCTACTTTTGAGGCGGTGTATCTTTGTCTATGTAGTTTGTCTATGTACTTCGTAGTACAGGTACTCCGTGGGACAGGCCACAGGCTTTTCCCTCGCGTCTGTGCGCAAACCATATGCCATCATCATGTCAAAGTGAATAGTATGACGCAACGCCGGTGGGGGGTGGGACGGCCGACAAGACGCCTTCTCCACGCCGTCGGCCGCTATACCCAAACGGCAGCCTAATATCATGCGCTTTGTGCACGCACATGAATGAGATGTTGGGCCTCGCGGCTTCAATTCGGATTAAGCAATAGCATTTACATCGTAATCCCACCCAAAGCAGCTCTTGCTCGGAATCAAACCTCGTCCATAATCGCTGCATGTCATTTCCGCCCAGTCACTTCCCCGTAATCCCACCAAAAGCAACCCTTGCTCGGAATCAAACCTCCTCCATAATCGCTGCATGTCATTGCCTCCCAGTCGCTTCCCCGTCTTGGTGACTGACGGTGCCGCCATCTTGACCAACCAGACAAAAACCTCCATATAATCCAACGCCATTTATCCGAGCGACGTAAACCGACAAAGAGGAAAATGAAGACAAAGAAAAGAACGGCGGGAAAGAACAACTAGTGAGCCTCCCCGGCGGCCATGGGCTTCTTGCGACGGAAGCTTCCGAGGCGACGCTTGATGCCCTCGAGCTTCTTGCTTGTGGAGTTGCTGCGCTGCAGGTCGCCGGCAAACACGTCATTGGCGGTGACGGAGCCCGGTGTGACGCTGGCGGGTCGCTGGCGGGCGGTGATGCCGAGCATCTCAAAGGCGCCGCCGGGCATGCTGCTGTGCCTTCGGCGTTTCTTGGACTTGAGGTCGCGATCGAGCGTGAAAGAGGGTTCGCCCTTGCCCTTGAGATCCTCGGGGTGGTAAGGCTGCAGGGTGACGTGGGTTAGGACATATTGCCTTGGCTTGGCTTTGGGCTATCCCGCGAGGGTAGGGCACCGGGAGCGTCTGAGAATACTCACTATGCCGGCCCAGCGCTTGTAGGCGCCGCCCGGGGCATCGGCTTCCCTCATGAGGTCGGCGCCCTCGGCATAATCCATGACATTGCCGCTCAGGTCCATGGCGCCGGGAGGAACGGAAGCGGTGCCCTGGATGGGGACGTTCCAGATCAGCGAGTCGACGAGGTTTTCGCGAGGCGTGGCGCGGATGGCCTCCATGTTGGACTCTCGGACGGCAGCAAGAGGCGAGTACATCTTGTCGAGGTTGCGACACGGGAGGGTAGCATCAAAGGGCCCGCCGTGGTGGTAGGGACCGCCGGTGGTGTCGAGACGATCGATGATGTCCGTGTATGTGGTCGGCTTGCGCTGCTTGTGGCGGCGTTCAGCGGCGCGGATCTTGTCAAGCGGACGGTCCGACATGTCGCCAGAGTTGCGCGAGAGCGGCAGATTTGAGGGGTGGCTGCTTGAGCTGGTAGCAAGGGGGTTGTTGAAGTTGGGGCTCAGGCTGCGCGAGCGCTGAGAGCGAGGCGAAGACGTGACGCTGTCGTGGTCGACGTGGTGACGACCGAGAAGCAGAGACTCGCGGCGGGCGACGTGGGACGCCATGTTTGAAGCACTGCCCGAGTTGAAGAAATCGAAGGACCAATAGTCGGGAGGCGAAGTAGCAAGGTCCGGATATGTGTCCAGAGATGCTGGGCACCGGTCGTCAATGTCAGACGCGGTGCGGTGGTGCCGGCAGTGAGGCAGGAGGTGGCCGGGAGTGGCCGGGAATGGGCTGCCGAAAGCTGCCGACGTGTACCGTGGCGGGGGAGTCAAGGGGGGAGACTCCGGATATGTGTCCAGAGATGCTGGACACCGGTCGTCAATGTCAGACGCGGTGCGGTGGTGCCGGCAGGAAGGCAGGGACGTGTAAGCTGGGCTGCCGAAAGCTGCCGACGTGTACCGTGGCGGGGGAGTCAAGGGGAGAGACTCCGGATATGTGTCCAGATTTGCTGGGCACCGGTCGTCAATGTCAGACGCGGTGCGGTGGTGCCGGCAGTAAGGCAAGAGGTGGCCGGGAGTGGCCGGGAACGACGTGTAAGCTGGGCTGCCGAGGACTGCCGACGTGTGCCGTGGCGGGGGAGTCAAGGGGAGAGACTGCGGAATAAATGCAGCAGTGCGAGCGTGCGAAGATGCAGGACCCGTCTCCTGACTCGGTTCAGGACCCGTCAGCGGGTCGAGAATGTACTCGAGGGCCTATTATATTGAGTGGTCAGCGGCGAGTTCACTTTGGCAAAAAGGCTTGCGCAAGCAGGCATGAACAAGACAAATTATCGAGCCAAGGGAATCATGAGCCATCTCAATGCGGCCGCATCCCGAGCTTGCATGATCCAATAAGAGCCGTGGACAGGAACCCAGGTCCACCACGTCACGCCATGTCCTTGCATAGCCAGCTTGGCATGACAGGGATGACGCAACCTCGTGGTAAAGCGTCTCGTCGGCCACGGCCGGCAGACGACAGTGCAAGCTCCAGGGACCCCAGCAGTCCGAGTGATGAAGCCTGCGATGCACTTGCTCACGTCTTTATTGGCTGCGAAGAAGGGGGATGCGCAAGAGAGTCAAGACTTGATGACTTACCCATTGCGTGGAGCATTGCTCGTCCATCATGTCGACGGTCAACGTCTGTGGGGAAAGCTGCTGGCAAAAGTGGGAAGCTGATGCAGATCCCTGTCGGCGTTTGGTAATGTGAATAGTAGTTGCAGTTGGAGAAGACGCAGCGAGTGGTTGCAGCGAGTTTTTGGGGCGAGTGGTTGCGGCGAGTTTTTGCAGCGAGTGATGGATGTGTGCGTGTACCGGGAGAGACGACCACACGACTGGGGGAATCGGGCGGTTTATATAGGCCATTCGAGCCTTGTTTTTCAGGCACTCGGCTTTTTGATGACTGGCCTTTTTAATGACTCCGAAGCACATGACTCCAAATGAGGCCCACCTGGGCAGAAGGTTGGGTGGCCAAAGTCAGACTAGACGAGGCCAGCCACGATAAGTCGCGCCTCTTGGAGAGGAGACGCTTCGCCGACGCGTCCAGGGCGAATGATTGGTCGTCGGCCCAGGTGCCAAGGCTCAGAGTTTGAGAATGGCATAGCCCAGTTAGTCATTCGGTTCCTCTGGAGTTTGTTGAGTGGTTCCATCAAGTGTCAGACGGCAGCGCAGATTTCGGTTGCCGAGCCGTGCCGGAAATATACATATTAAGTCAGCTGTAATTCTCAAGGTCAAATTGCACTCGCCTGTGTTGGCTCGATCCGGGCTGGCCATGACTTCGCCCAGGTGTAGGAGGTGTGGAATCGGATCTGTGTGGTGTGGAATCTTGAAGGTTACTCTTCTCTTCACGATGGTAAGTCCCGACGCGCAGCACGTGACCACGCGTCGCCGCTATACCTGACTGGGACACAAGGCAAGTCCTGGTCTCAATTTTATTTTTACATCACTCAACGTGTGCCTTCTATGCGCTCGTATTTGGGAATAAGCAGTTGCGTTACTGCCTGAGGCAACCAGCTATCCATGTACAAGTCTCTTTGGGAAGGCAGGCCCAAACTGCAGTTTTTCCCCCATCTCCCCTCCTTGCCTGTCCCTCTATTCGCACAGACTCCTCTACAGACTGTCACCAAGCCGGACGCTTTTGCCACACGACATGCGTCCATCACCCATTCTTCATGGTGATCCGCGGGCTCGTGTCCGAGATGCTTCGTCCCCTTGTCAATGCCAACCTCGAGCCTCCAGATGCCACCGCAGCAAGTCCGGGACGGAGACCGTGGCGTCGTCAGGTCTGTTGGGGTGCCTCTCTATGCCTAGTCAAGCGGTTGATGCTTTCCTTAGATACAAGCTGTGACCAAATAATTCATTCTCTACCATGTGAACTGTCGTTAACCAACTCCATGCGCCCCAGCTTAGACAGGATACAGTCGTCTGCTGAAAAGGACCATTCTGTTCGGCAACAAAACAGCTTCGTTGCCTCGTGAAGATGAGGTGCCATATCCGTTAGACCGCGACTCATCCACTGGCGAGACGACAGAGTTTACGAAGAGGAATGGGCAGCTGATGACTTGGAGACGGTGAAGCGTGGAGACCGTGGACGTGGTGTTTGACGTCATCAAGGCTGGCTTTGATACAAGACGCTGCCCAGGCTCAAAGTGCCAGATTGACATGTCCAGATGCAACTGTCTTCTGCTGTCTTGCTCAATCTTGAATTCTATTCAGGTCCAAGTTCCATCGACACGACAGATTGCTCTCGTCTCCGACCACTATCTTCATCCTGGGCCAGCCAGACGTCACTCCATAAAAAGAACAGAACCATGCCAAGACAGTATGGGAATTTGGTAGGATATCGCTCCATCGCTCGCTCAAAATTCAAATAATCTTGGGTGTCGATGAACGCCCATGTCATAACCTCATGCAAGAACTCGACCCCCGCCATGTCATCTGCCGCAAGGAGTGGCCAGCAGGGTTGCAAGAGATTTCGAGACCGTATAAAGTCGATGCAGCGGGCTGTGAGCAGTCTCTCGTTGTCGTAAGCATTCGATCAAAGCGGAAGCGAGCTGGAGTAGGGACCACGCGGTTACGATTTCCAAACCCCAGGTTGGTGACCATGCTTGTCTGAGCGTGTGCGGCTCGTCACGAAGAGGTCGCGTCGCGTGCTCAGCCTCCTACTCCCACAGAGCAGCTGGCTGAGACGGGTTTGAAAGGTGGCTATTTTGCCTCCTTTTTCGAAGCTTGTTGTCGTCCTTTCTGATTCTGACGATTCTTTGAGACCCTGCCAGTGGCCACCTGCTTCGCCGGCCGACCCTCCTCCGGCCGACCCTCCTCCGGCGACACGGGAGGCGCCGGCTCGACGGCGCTGTTATGGATTTCGTGAAAAAGCTTCTCAGTCCAGTCAAACACATTATCGTGTTGGTAGCCCTGGGCGGTAAAGAGACGGCGGAAAAGACGACGAAGGTAGGCGTATTTGGGTCTTTCCTCAAACGCCAGTGACCGGGCGTGTTCGATGTACTGGGTGAACTCCTGCGGCAGCCCCTCGCAGAGCTCCTCGGCCGAGAGACTCATCTTCCTGTTCTTGATGAGCTCAGACCTCTCATGGTCGTTGGCGGCCTTCATGCCCTGCCACGGCAGAGAGCCGCGGGCGAAATACAGCAAGACATATCCGAGGGACTCAAGGTCGTCGCTCCAGGTATGTTCTGTCGCAAAGTCAGTATGATGGGAGTCATCTGATTGGATGCAAGCACTCACCGCGCCCGTTGTGATTGTTGATACTGGCGTATCGAACGGTGCCACCGAAGAAGCGGGGGCCCGAAGTCCAGTGCTCTTGACTGCCGTGTTCCGTGGCCAGACCAAAGTCGATTGTGTATAGCACGTTTCCCTGTCTGCCGAGACCCATGAGGAAGTTGTCGGGCTTGATGTCGCGATGCAGGAAGCCTTTCCTGTGAATGTACTCGAGTCGCGAGATGGCCTGGTCAGCGAGCAAAAGGACCGTCTTGAGCGAGAAGCGTCGGCCACAGTAGTTGAAGAGGTCCTCTAGCGATGGGCCAAGAAGCTCATGGACCAAGACGCAATAGTCACACTCATCCCCGCACCACAGGACTCGTGGTATTCCAGCGCCGCCGGCAAGGGCACGGTACACCTCGGCCTCGGCCTGGAGCACCCGGGGCTCATCCGCGTTAGGCATGAGCTTTAGAGCGACACCCGTGTTTGTCTGAAGATCGGTGCCTGGTGGAATCAGCCGCGAGCCGTCTTGAGGGGGGGGGCCGCGGACACGCACCGGCATAGACGAGGCCGAAGCCCCCTTGGCCGATCTTGTAATCGACACGATATCTCTCGTTGATGAGAATGTCCTGTCGAAGATGTCAAGTCAGGCAATGACTCTTTCAGCCTGCGGTCCAAGACAGGAGATACCTTCATGTTTTCGTGGGCCGTCGAAGCTGTCGTGGCTCGGAGGGGACAAGAGAAGAAGCGGGAAGACAAAGCCTCGGGTCGGGGTTGGTGGACACAGACGGCGCATAGTTAATCCGGCTTGGTCTCGGGTACTAGCCGCCGACCTCATTGGCTCCAACTTCTCGAAGCGTTCTCCAAGCGTTCGCAACAAGCATCGGATACTCGAGCAAACCAAGCGCCTCTGTTCACTCTTTGTCCTGAAGTGTGAAGGTCAAGCGGAAAGCTTAATTATCGAACGTGCACAATGACAAAGGCTCGCCCAAACGTGGATTTCTCCATAAAAACCGCGAGGCACCAGATCCGAGACGGCCAGAGATCTTGATCCGACCATCCTTGCTGCCCCTTTATTGATTCCATGGAAACACCGCGCGATAGAAAGAGGCGGCAGGCCGACGACGCCCCTCGCAAAATTCGTCGCGCCAAAAGGGCTATAAAGGCACATAGAGAGCGTGAATTCTTCAACTTCCCACCGGGATTCTACGACGACCTGTCCAAAGTTTGGCTCACGAAGCTTGCCTTGCGTGAAATCGACCGGCCAAACGAGGAGCGGTCGTCCGTCGACAAGCCAAAGTCTCCAGTCGGCCTTGCGCCTACAGATGTTGCTCGATTTGCAAGACACGGCGGTCCAGATCTACGTCATCTCCGAGGGGTTAGCTTGGCCTTTTTTCCCGCACATGCACGCAGCTTTCGCCTGACTATTTGACAGTATACTGAAACCAAACTTGTTTCCCCAAGCAGGGACTCGTCCGCATCCGCAATTTCTCCTAGCCGGCGGACGCAAAGAACAACGTGAACAAGCGCCGCGGCCGGAATCAAGACGACATCAGCATGCAACAAAGACTTGACGCAGCAACTTGAAGATGATGGCATAACTTCCAAGAAGGCTTCCTAGGCAGGGTGACTGTCAAGCACGGCCGCGGCTATTACTTTGATCTGAAATGGAACTTGGCGGCGTCTGACCAGCCTTCATGCCAAGACGACCTGCAACCCTCCTTCGACCCACTGACCAACAAGCTCAAGCAAACGGTAAAGATGAAGATAAGAATAGCAACCCAGAACGTGTACCACTGGACAGAGTTGCGGCGATCATTCCACCGCTGGGCCAAGGTGCGTAGACTCGAGTCGTCAAAGGCCTGCTTCAGGATAACAAGTCTGTCATGCCAATGGCGAGAGCTGGTGAAGCGGCCCGCAAGCTTCCGCATCGCGCGAGACTTGGGTCGATGTCAAGTTGTCGTATCGTCAAGTTGTCGTATCGTCAAGTTGTCGTATCGTCAAGTTGTCGTATCGTCAAGTTGTCGTATCGTCAAGTTGTCGTATCGTCAAGTTGTCGTATCGTCAAGTTGTCGTATCGTCAAGTTGTCGTATCGTCAAGTTGTCGTATCGTCAAGTTGTCGTATCGTCAAGTTGTCGTATCGTCAAGTTGTCGTATCGTCAAGTTGTCGTATCGTCAAGTTGTCGTATCGCCCTAACACCCATCACCATCTCCAGTCGTCGCTTCTTCACTTCTATATTGCCCTTGGTCGACTCCCCAAGCTGTTTAAGGATGGCTTCCACCCGTCGTGCTAAACGCAAACCGTCGAATCAGTCACTAGACCCTACTGTATAAAGCAAGGTAACCAACAAGGCATAGAATCCAGTTCTTTCAAAGTCGACGGTTGATCCCGTATCACCTCTCCTGTCGTGGTGCTGAATAGTGCCATCAGCGTCGCCTCCTCGTGGATGATGAGGCTGTTATGCGCCTCACCACGACATTTCGATGTCTGCATAAAGACCAGCTTAAGTTAGCAGCTGCCTGCCAAAGAACACGGGAAGAATAGTAAGTCGACGTACAAAGCCAGGTTTGATCAAGTCGTCGGCTGCTGCATGGTGTCCAGCGTCTCGTTGATTGTGTTGATTGCCCGCTCGAGAGTGTCAATCTTGCCGGTCACGCGTCGGTCGAGGCTCCCAAGTTTATCGGTCGTTGTTTCATTTTGCTTCTAGACGGTGTCCAATCGCTTTTCAACGCTGTCAAACCGCTTTTCAACGGCCTCAAACTGGCGGGTTATCAGAGTTTTTAGCTCCGCGAGCATCGCGCCAGTGCTTGACTCCAAACGGGCTCCTTTATCAATGGCGGGAAGATTGCCGCATAGGGCGAATTGTGTTGATAACGCGTGAAATTTTTCGGAAATGTTCTCGAAGTTCGGTTGCGGCAGTGGCATATGTTGGGCGGCCATATTTCGTAGTGTGGCAGCGGCAGGATGAGTGAGTGCATTGTAGGGAGAGAAAGGGAAGTCCTACGGGTTGAGGCAATACCTAACAGGTCTGTGATGCCCTTAGATGTTCTGGGCCGCACGCGCTGCGAGGGTTCTAAATGCAGGCTCTGCAACTCCACCCCGCACTAGAGGCTGACTAAGGGACCCGCACCTGATTACTAAATCAACTAGAGGTCCGCCACGGCGGGTATCGGCGGGGAGGCTTAATTAGTCATCCGCATGGGGTACGGGCGAAAAATAGCCACTTCCCACTTTATTTAATCGGCCATCACCTACGAAAGTATTCGTATCGTGACACAAATTCCTCAACACTCAACCACCCATCACGACCTGGCTTGGGTTGACAAAAGCACGCTTGCACGTGTGAACCATACACAATCTCGCAGCCATGGTATGATGCCCCGTCTTGCCATGGCCCTCGTCGACTACTCTTCATCGACTGCCGAGTCCGATGCCGACGAAACGCGCCGGCGACCTGCCAAGCGCCGCAAGGCTGGCCCTGGCAGCGGCGCCGCAGCCTCTTCCACCTCTTGCTCCTCTGTCGCGTCGGCTGTGGCGATGCCGCCCTTGCCTGCGACATTTCACGACCTCTACGCCTCGACGGTCCGCCAGAGCGTCTCCGACGACCCGGGCCTGCACCAGGGCCGCAAGAGGCAGACTCCCCACGTGCCGGGAAACTGGCCCACGCACCTCTACGTCGAATGTAGGTGTTTCTAGCCAGCCCATGCGTCTGTCTGCCCTCGGCGTCGGATACTGACGGCGCGCGTCGTCCAGGGCATCCGAGCGAGGCGCAGCACGACGCGCTCGATGAGCTGCTTGGCCTAGCCGAGGTAGAGCTTGGCGACGACATTAAGCTGCGCAACTTTGTCACCAGCGACCTGGGCGCCCATCTACCGCTACACATTAGCCTTTCCCGCCCTCTCAGCCTGCGCACCGCCAACAAGGACGACTTCCTGGACAAGGTGACCAAGTCAATCCGCAGCAGCGGGACGGGCGCCTTTGTCGTGCGGCCCGGCGGCCTGGCCTGGTACCGGTCGCCCGACTCGGACCGGATGTTTCTCGTCCTTCACGTCGTGGCGGGCGCCGGCACAGGGTCGACCAACCCGCAGCTCATGAGGCTGCTGACGCGCTGTAACACGGTCTCGACGTCTTTTAACCAGCCGGCGCTCTACCAAAAGACTCACAATGAAGCCGTCGGCACGGCATTTCACGTCTCCATTGCCTGGACGTTTGAGCAGCCCGACGAGGAGGCGTCTCTCAGGGTACTCGGGCTGTTCAAGCGGCGGCAGTTTAAGGAGCTGCAAACGTGGAAGATTAACGTTTCGAGCGTCAAGGCCAAGATTGGCAACGTGGTGAGTGACATTGCCCTGGCCGAGAGGGCGCAGGCAGCGACGTTGTCGAGCTCGCTTTTGTTTGGGAGGTAATGCCGGGTGCTTTGTTGCCGCGGCGGACACTGTATCGAGCGAAGCTAACACGGGAGAGTGATGATGATGATGATGGCAACAAAGGAAAGGGGAGGCAGGGATTACGTGACTTGTAAAAGGTCCATTTCCACTCACCGCGGCCATGCTGGTGAGGAGACTGGTGACGCTTTCCCTCTACGAAGTACATGAGAAGAGTAAGCAACTCACGTCGCACGTGGACATGGACAGCAGAGCAGAACAACAAGGCTGCCCGCCATGCAGCCAAGCACTTGGTCTGCTGCTGCTGCTGCTGCCGCGCGCTGCTGCTGCTGCTGCCACGTGCGGCCCTCGTCCGAAAGGGGCAGTCTCCCGCTATCCCGGGACCCTTGAGGATCCCGCTGTGGGCGCATTAGTCAGCGCACCGCACAGGGTTTTCCCTAAAAACCCTACGCGCCCACAACCTCTAGATAATCAATCAACACATAGAATATAACCTCAACGTAGCTTCCTTACAACCACGCAACGTAAAGCCACGAGGTCTCTATGCAGCTATTCCGAGGACTAAAAGCCTTAAAAATACGTATTTTTAAAGAGTCACCCTTAGCTCTTTAGAAATCGGATTCCTACTAACCCACAACGAACGCAACGCGACGCAACGCAACGCAACGACTCTACCGCGAATACCACCCAACGCGCTAAAGCAATAAGCTAAGATGTCTTAACCGTTCCTAAGCTCGGACGACGAGGCTTCTTTAGCGGGCCCTAGCACGGCTGGGCCCGATAAGGGCAAATCAGTTGCTAGCCTCGGCAATTAGGCTAAATACCACTTCTAGAGGCAAGACGTAAAGCAGGATAAGCTCCGCTAAGAGCTTCTTTAGCTCTCTAGCTAAATAGCAAACACGGCGAAGCAAATAGCCGATATATTAAAGCAGATAACGCAAATAATGACTATTATAGTTGGCATAGGCTCCCTAGCTGGCCAGTCTTCTTCTTCTTCTGCCCTAGCCGGTGAATCTGCTCTTGTTCCCGCCCCTATTTCTACTGCGTCTATTCCCTTGCCCTCGTCGCCGCCGACTATATTGCAGCTAACTTCGGGCCTAGCTGCCCTAACTAGTGAGGAGCGTTTTACACGCTCTAACTAGTAGGCCTAGCAGTAGCGAGCCTAGCAGCAGTAGTAAGCCTAGCAGTAGTAAACTTAGTAGCCGGTATAACAGCCGTAATAGCAACCGACTTAGTAGCCTCCTACTGCTATAATCTACTTCCCGTACGTCGAGGAAGTTACTAGCGACCCGTACGCCTTCTATAAACGAGGCTATCGCTAGCGCCTTAACTTCGATTGTCCGGCCTAGGTTCCCTACGATACTTCGCATAATAACGCCACGCGGGCTCTCGTTAAGTCTATCTAGCCGCGAGCTAAGACCTCGGTCGACGAAGCGGTTATAAATAATAGGAATAAGGTCGTACTATAGATAGAGTAAAAGCTACATCGAGTAGACTACTTAGTGCTATAGAAATTATAGTATATTTAGTCTATATTCGTAATCGCTTAGATCCTCTATATCCTATAGCTAGCTCGTATAGTTAACGAGCTATCCGGAGACTTCGGCTATATCGCTTACTAGGTTAACGTCCGTTACCCGGATTAAATACTCTTGCTTAAGGGCATCTTTACCGTGCTTCGCGATTACGGTATTCTCGATGCCCCGCTCGCCCTCTTTGCGCAGCTCGCCTTAGTTAAGGACGAAGCTATCGTTAATTTTACCTAGCGTATCCGGGACGCGTTCTTTAACCTCCTAGACATTAAGAAAACGAGCACCGCCGTGCGGAACCTTACGATCTAGTACGTCTGTAATAACCTACCGCGAATTTAGTCTTAGCTACGTCGAGACATTACGACCCTCTATAGCACTAGCTTAATCTAGCGTTTAGTCCTACTAGCGGGCGAATAGTCTCGCTAGCCGGTTAAAGAGATCTACGGCACGCCTTCTACGTTAATTTAAACGTAAGAGGCCTCGCCGTACTAGACTTAGCGTATTAACGAGGCTATAAGCGGTAAGCCGGCCTAGCTCGAGATAGTTAGGCCTAGCCTTACGTAGTTATCCGCCTCGTTACTTACGTCGCCTTTATTACCCTCGGCGCCGCTTATCTCGCCCTATAATATAGTCTACCCCTCGGCTAACTATAACACCGTTACCCCGTCTAAGTCCTCCGCAGCCGATGCCTATAACGCTTGCTTTAAATACGGCAAAGCAGGCTATTAAGCTAGGAGCTATAAGCTCGCCTCGTCCCTACCGCCCGAAGACATTAAGATTACGGGCAAGCTATATAAAATAGCGAGAACCCTTAGCAACCGCTAGCGGGATCGGGTTAATACGAGGAAAGGGGAGGGCTGCTTTATAATAGGAGACCGTAGAGGCTATCGTAGCACGTTATATTATAGCAACGCTAGCCAGCCACGCGTATACGTCGAGGGCTCCGTTGCGGATAAGGAGGATAACCTTTAAACGTAGGCCTTTATCACTACTATATACGAGGAAATCGATAGCGGCCGTTATAGCTAGGCCGCCGTTAGGAATATAGTGTTTATTCGTATTGCTTAGTGTGTTTTTATTGTTTATTTTATTGCTTATTTATTGCTTGTTTTATATCTCTTCTTTTAATGCGTTATTTCCTATTTAGGTTGCGTTAATTGTCTTATAAGCAGCGGACTGCTTATTTAAGCAAAGGGCATCTAAGGATCCCGCTATAGGCGTATTAGTTAGCGCACCGCATAGGGCTTTCCCTAAAAACCCTACGCGCCTACAACCTCTAGATAATTAATTAACATACAGAATATAACCTTAACGTAGCTTCCTTACAACCACGCAACGCGAAGCCACGAGGTCTCTATGCAGCTATTCCGAGGACTGAAAGCCTCACCCTTGCCATCCCTGAGGTTGTATTCGTAGTACTAGTACGAAGTAGGTAGTACTCGTACGGATAGTACTACTAACGGATAGTACCTACTACTCACGGATAGTACTGCTAGCAACGGATAGTACTACTAACGGATAGTATCTGAGGAAAACGACCCCTTCTACCTATTCGTCCTCTCTGCTTGGCCCCGCGTTCATTGTGGGGGTTTGGCGGGTGCGGCTTCTGGCGGGCGGGACGCCACGCGTGCGCGTGTAAAGAGCCGGAACAGCAAGGAAGCTGGAGATGGACAAGCACGGATACCCACACAACATGTGGTTTGTGTTGCCGGTTTCCGGTAGATTGCACTGCCGCCGTTTGGATTACACAAGAGTTGCTTGGACTTGTTTGTTGGTGACGCGTACGAAGTACGAGTTACGAGTACGAAGTACGGAGTACGAATGCAGTACGACCCGTCAACGCGCTTACACATACCAAGAGGGAACCGAACCGCCCTTTTAGCGCCCCCCTGTTGTGCGTTCGCGTCCGCAGTCTACGATAACCCTTCACTTTAGGTAGGTACCAATGTACTTCGTACCCAAGGGCGGGCTTCGCCTCGGGTTTGTTTACCTTTGGGCCTTTGTAGGTTTCTGCTGCTAGCTCCGTACCGCAAACTCCCGCACGCCCCCCAACGGCTGGTACCTCCCGGACCTGTTACTCCATCCCGCAGCCTCCTTCTCCGCCAAAAATTCCACCGCGCCCACTTTCTTCTCTCTCCCCCCCATCTCATCTTTTTTGTCCTCATCACCAAGGGCCTCGGATCTTCTTTGCCCCCTCCCTCTCCCTGTCCCTCCCTCCTCCTTGTCCCTTCAATCCCCTCGCAAGGCCTTCTCCCTCACTTTGATTCCCCTTCCACCCCTGCTGCCGGCCGTCCAGAGACCCCTGTCCCTCGCCCTCTGGCGCGACTGATTGGCGAATCTGTTGGACCCCGCGCTCGACGGTTGCCCGCCTCGGTCGAGCCCAGCATTACAGACAGCCCGTACGGCAGAAAAAAAAGAAACGCCCTTGTCTCAACATCCACCTTGCCCCGCACTGGCTCTCGCGCGCCCGCGACCGAGACTTTCTCATACGTCCCTTTGACAAGAGTCGAGCACGTCGGGCAGCTCCGTCAATCACTTAGCCTCGCCGTCCATCGAGGGCAGGTCGGACAAGAAAGGACCAAGGGGAAAACCTGACCGTCGGAGACTTTGTGTCGGACTACCTACGTGGCAATGGATATCGACACTAGCCGCCGAAACAAGTCGCCTCGCCCACTCTCAGACGCCGAGCACGCCCGCGTCAAAGAGTATACTGAATCCATTCACTATTCCGGCCGGTGAGTAACGTCGCCTCCTCCCCCCTCGCCATAGACAACGTCTGTTGGCCTGCCCTGCCCTCGGACACGTGCAATCACCGGCGAGGCCATCCGGGGCTGCCTGGCGCTGACTTGGTGTCTGGCAGATACTCGGACAGCGAATACGAATACCGGCACGTCTCACTGCCCAAGGCCATGCTCAAGGCCATCCCCAAGGACTACCACGACACCTCAAAGGGAACCCTGAAGCTGCTGTGGGAAGATGAGTGGCGGGCCCTCGGAATCACACAGGTGCGTTGCACCAATCCCCTGCCGTCACCCGCCACGGCAACCCTTGCCTGGCCCATGCCATTGGCTCAACGATGGGTACTGACCAAGCACCGCAGAGTCTGGGCTGGGAGCACTACGAGGTCCACGAGCCTGAGCCGCACATTCTGCTCTTCAAGTTGGTCCAATCTCCTCTCCCACCATGGCTCTCGCAACTGCTCACAGGGTGACAGGCGTCCGCTCGACTACCAGCCCCCGCAGTGAGCACGATCCGAGGCTCCTGGCTCATGAAGCCCATGCCCAAATGTACGATAGTGTCGAGTCTGCGCACCGGTGCACGATGCCCGTGTGGTTCTCGTTTCACGCCCTCTCACGACATCACGGTATTCACATGACAAGATCGGGTTCGGTTTGGTGAAAGAAACAGGCATCGATATCCGACTAGGTTAGACGCGCGCGCACCATGCCCTTGCCACTCGTCGGACCCCGGGCCAGCTTGGTGGGGATCGAGGCTGGTTTTGGCCGGCCGACCATATGACGTACACGTCTGGTTCTATTTGCATGCAGCTCTGGTGAGGCCCGCTCGTGTGTCGCAGGGCGGAGCTTGTGTCTTTTTCGGTTTGGATTGTCGAGGAATGGCGTACGCCTAGGCTCCGGAAGGGACGAGAGCTGGTGACGCCGCGCGTCGGTGTGTCGAGCGGTTCGGCTAGGAAGGCTGCCGGCCGTGGAGAGTGTGTAAGCGTTGGGTTAGCCTCAGCTAGATGGAATTGAGCATCATGCAAAAATGTGTCAGTAGTCACCGTGCTTGCCTGCCCAGCATCTGTCCAAGCGCTACGAATGATTTACGTCAAGGGGATGGAGCTTCAGGGCATGGCTGCCGCCCTGGAGCATCTCGCGGCCTCGTCGGGCGATGCGAGTGGCATTTAGCACACGTCAAAGTCCTGTGCCTGGCGAGTGGCAGAGCCTGCCGCTGCCGCCGCCGCCGCCGCCATGTTGTCGTTGACTTGATGACCCCACATCACGCCCGTGTCATGTATCACAGCTCCTGAAAACCTCATGCCCGATGACTGCCACTGCTGCGCCGCAATGGTCGAGGAAGATATTGTTGCGCGAATGTGTGTATCCGATCATTTTCCTTTCCTTATTCTCATCTATTGAACCGCTGTCGTACCAGGTGTGGGTCGTCACTACTGGCACTGCCTCGGCTTCTCGTTACGAACAAAAAAGCATTCCCTATATATCTCACCGCCGTAGTCGTTGTCTGCACACTCGACGTGAAGAAGTTCCTTTGTGACTTCTAAAGAAAAAGTGGCGTTGCCGTTGACTTGTTTGATGATGGAGAACAGGGCGCATTGGCCGCAGTCTTTGTCATCCGCGCATTTGTTGTATTTTTGGCCATCCCAGCCACAATTGCAATCTTTACTGCTGGTTGGCGTGGGGTTGCATTTGCGGCGGCAGACTTCACGGACGGGTAAGCATTTGCCTGGCTGCTGGCAATCTTGGCTGCATTTGCCAAAAAGACAGGTTTCGCCGCCGATCGGGTCTTCTGTTTCGTTAAGTGCCTTGCCAAGTTCACGTTTGAGCTCGGCCCTGGCCGTGTCGACTGTACTCGGTCCAAAGGCTTTAAAAATACGAGTATGCCGTGGGGCACAACTGTAAGCAAAGCTTTGCTATAGCCGGGGGACCTTTAATTTTTTGCTATAGCTAGGGCACCTTTTTTTTAGCCATAAGCGGGATTCGAACCCTAAGCCTTAACAAAAGCGGGGCATATTATACGGTTTTTTTACCCTATGCGCGGGCCCTTACGCGTGATTAAATATAAGGCTAAGACGAGGCTACGCGTTATTATTACGAGTTATATACTCTACGTATTTTCGGCTACTAAAACGGAAAGTTATTTAACGCCGTAACGAAGGAAAGAATAATACTAAAAAGGTAAATAAGCAAAAACTTAAGCTTAAACGGATACTAATTTCTATAGGCTAGATTAATTAACCTAGACACCCGGCTTACTATTATAGTAGACGCTTAAGCGAAAGAAACCCTTAAGTTTTTTCTCTTTAGCTAGCTATACGAATATAGACTTAGACTAAAGACCGAATAAGTAGTAAGCACTATGCTCTAACCTTTCGAAATATAGGACCTTAAGGCAAAGGCTATTACCTATCTACTTTCGGTTCTTAAAGGGTTAGCGCCCTACCGATATACTATTAGTACGATCCTATATTCTTAGGTTATTACAATTATAATTATAATACCCCTTTATAACCCTATTATAGGCAGGTAGTCGCGGCGCGTAATAAAGCAGTATAATAGCAAGCGCGTAATAAAGCAATAAAGTAGTATAATAGCGGCGTAATAAAGTAGTATAACTATAATAGCGGCGTAATAAAGCAGTATAATAGTAGGCGCGTAATAAAGCAACGAAGTAGTATAATAGCGGCGTAATAAAGCAGTATAACTATAATAGCGGCGTAACGAAGCAGTATAATAGCAAGCGTATAACAAAGCAACGAAGTAGTATAATAACGGCGTAATAAAGTAGTATAACTATAATAGCGGTATAATAAAGCAGTATAATAGCAAGCGCGTAATAAAGCAATAAAGTAGTATAACAAAGCAGTATAACTATAATAGCGGCATAACGAAGCAGTATAATAGCAAGCGCGTAATAAAGCAATAAACATAGTAATAAACGCATTAGTAGGCATAAAGCAGTAAGCGCGTAATAAAGCAATATAACTAATAATAGATATAGTGCGTATAGTTAATTTACTTACTATAGCTATTCTTTAATAACCCTTCTTCCTTATTACCTAATAACCTAACTAGTACGGCGAATAGCGTTAGCCTCCTACGTTAGTATAGAGACGTTACTACCTCGAATAATATTATTAAGATTAAAGCAGGTATTAAATATAATACTACGTAGCGTCTTAGCCCGTAAGATAGCTACGTAAGTAAGGCTAGACTAAAAATCGCGATAAGATATATCCGCTATAACCTACTTAAGCGTAGCACCTTATGCCTTATAAATAGTAATAGTATACGCAATCGTTAGGGGGAACTAAGTGCGATAGTAAGAGGCGCCGCCCTTAAAGAAGTCTCGCGTTATCTAAAAGATAGATATAATAGTCGCTAGCTTTAAGTCGTCGAAGTAAGGCGGACCTATATAGCGATTAAAGCGGACTAAAATAATAAAGGGTAGGTGCGCTTAAGGGTCGTCGGTATTAGTATTTTAGGCAAAGTCGTAGATAGTCCTCAAGGCATTATTAACGAGGCTAAGAGGGGTTTAGATATTCGCTATTAATATTACCCTAGCACTAATATAGATAGGCAGATAGTTATATAGGTTGCCGGTAGTAATAGAGTCGGCTTATAACGCGTTAGGTCCGATATTAGTCGCTTAAACCTAGATATATAGCGAGCTAAGGCGTTTTATATAGTCTATATTAAAGTCGCGGACCTATATATTAATAGAGTAGATATAGACCGCCCCGTCGAAGTAAGCTACCTCCTTAAGTAGTAGGTTTACCTATATGTAGGTATAGAGTAGCTTTTAGTCGTTAATAAAAAGGGCATTAATATATAAGGCCTAAAGAGCTATCCGGAAAGGAGCTTAGTTATTACCTTACTACCGTAAGACTTACTATAATATAATAGTCTTATTAAAGGCGTAGTAAGCGTTACGTCTATAAATCTTAGGTAGCGCTATAAGAGCCGCTATAGTAAAGAGCGGCTTTTCTATTATAGGCGGGAGCTAATAAAAGTCACTAAGCATAAGAACGCTACGGCTACTAAAGAACTCGTCTTAATGCTTTAGGAAGATCTATTAGAGGCGGGAATCGATATAAGAAAAGGTTCGTAGGCTAATTATTAACTTCTCGTCGATAATAAGGTAACGTAGGAGGCGTAGCTAAGACTAAAGGTTACTAAGCTCTATAGTGCGTAATAGAGGCACCTCTTCGAGAGTCTTATAGATAGGTAGGTATAGTAGAGAGTATAGAGTTATGCCGTTAATTACGTTAGTAGTAATACCCGTAAGCGCCGCTTATATAAAGCAGCCCGGGGAGAGCTGCTTTAACCGGGCATAAAGGGCGTAAATTATAAAGGACTTACTTATACCGCCTTGCCTATCTACTTATATAAGAAAGGACGCTAGGTCTTACTTATTAAGGTCGAGGGCTTATTTTAAGTGCTAAGTAAAAAGGTTAAAAACTATGCGTTGCTTAACGTTAAGATAAGCAAAGATATTATTAGATATATTATTATCTTGCTTATTAGTAAAGGCATACTATAATTTAACTAGCTTTTAGAAGTTATTCCCTTATGCCTTTAAGTCGGGATATTTGCTAATATAAGGCTACTAATCGTGCTAAAGATCGAGGTCGCGATTTCTAAGTAACTTAATGTTAATATATATAAAGCACCCTTTGTAAGGCATCTTAGGGCTGCTTACATTAGCCTATAGATAAGATAGAGGGAGCTATACCTAGCTCTTAGGGCTCTCGCCTACCTTAATAGATTATCCTTCTTTATATACCCTTTCCTACCTATTTAGTATATTAAATTAGTAGCAATTCCTACCTTTTCTGCTTTTTTAAGCCATTAGGCATATAGCCGCTAAGCGTAAGCTACTACGATACGTTTACTAAGAGCCTCGCTCTTACTATCGCTAAGAGCTCTTAGAAAAGCTCTCGCTATTACTAGGAGTCCTTAAAAGCTCCTACTATTACTAAGAGCCTCGCTCCCTTTACGTAGTGTTTCTAGCTTGTATTACTATAGCTAGCGTCCTTATACACGCACGTAAATCGAGCTTTACTTTTAGACGAAGCTCTTTAACGCTATCGACAGCGGTCTTCTACCCTATTCTTCTTCTCGCGGGTTCCTTCTTTTTGCCCTCGAGAGAATTTTTTACTACCTTACTTCGGCGGCTCGCACGATCCTCTCTTTCTCTCGAGCCTCTTTTCCCCTCGCCGCTCCTTTCGTTAACCTACTGCCTTAGCCCTCGCCGCTAAAGTCGTCTATTATAGACTACCGCCTCCGCCCCTATCTCTCGATAGAGACTAAGGAGCTGCGCAAACGGTCCGCCCTTCTTACACTAGAAGATACAGACTGCCGCAACCTCCTAAAATAGGCCGTACGATACTTTAAGCTAGTTAGGACGTCGCCTACGGAAAGCGTTATCTAAACCTTTACGGACGTCGATATAATATATATAAAGAGCGCCCGCACCCTCTTATATACTTTAGCTCTTAAATCGGAGTCTATTTTTAATTTCTTCGACCTTCCCCCGGCGAAGGAAAAATACCTTATCTTTTCGACTGTATAGAGGGAAAGAATTCGTAACCTCCTTCGCCGCCTTAATAAGTAAGGCGACCGACGCCCTGAAAAACAATAGACCGATCGCCGCCCTGCCGGGTAGGGCGAAGAATATAGTAAGGAAAAGAATAAGAGCATTACTAGGGCTACCGCGCCTGCCGCTATGGAAATCGCTAATGAGAAGTCTGCTTTTAGTAAACCTGGTCCTAAGCTGTACTCCGGCGATGCCTAAAGCGTTACGCCTATTGCCGTAGAGAGCATTGCTAGGGCTGTCGCCCCCGACACTACGGAGGAAAGTGCCCTTAAGACTGCCGCGCCTGCTGCTGCTACGCCTGCCGCTGCTACGTCTGCCGCCGTGGAAATCGGCGATGAGAAGTCTGCTCTTAGTGAACCTAGTCGTGAGCTGCACTCCGGCGATGCCTAGAGCGTTACGCCTACTATCGTGGAAATCGTCGCTGCTACGCCTGCCGCTGCTACGCCTTCTGCCGTGGAAATTGTCGTTGCCACGCCTTCTGCCGTAGAAGTCAATACGGCACAAAGGGACGTTAGCGAGGACGCTAAGAAGTTCTTTTCCGGGCCTATAGAGACTATCGACGCTGCTAACGCCGCAGCTCACGCTACCGCCGCCCTAGAGATCGCGGGCAAGACTATAACGAAGCCACTCAACGGCTTTATCACAGAGATCTTTAAGCCGCCCGACGCACCCGACGCTATGCTCGTCGTGACGATCGACGCCCCCGCGGCCGAGACGGCCGAGACGACCGTCGCCTTCTTTAATAGGCCGACGATGAATATAGGGGTGATTAGAAGAGGAACAAAGCCGTAGCTAACGCCGCGTCTAATGCTGCCGCTCGTGGCTAAATTAATCAAGCAGAAAGGGTAATCGGAGGAAAAGATTACTAGCGTGTGTAAGTATAACTCACGAGGAAAGGAGTAAAGGAAAAGCAGGGCATTAGAAGCTCTCTTTTAATTGCCTAATTAGGATTGTATTTGCCTGCTATAGCACGACTGCTATAGTTAGCAGAGCTTTCTTTTTATGCCGGCACTTTAATATATGTAAAGCACCCTTTGTAAGGCATCCCGGGGCTGCTTATATTAGCCTGTAGATAAGATAGAGGGAGCTACACCTAGCTCCTAGGGCTCTCGCCTACCTTAATAGATTATCCTTCTTTATATACCCTTTCCTACCTATTTAGTATATTAAATGTCTTCCGTATTAAGGCTATAATATAGCAGTAGAGCAGTAAGTTCCTCCTACTCCCCGGCCGTAATGTCTTTATCGTTTTAAGGGTTATCCTTAAATTCGTCTTAAATAGGGGAGGGAAGGTATTACGGCACTAGGTGATAGCTAGATAACCTTATTATTCTATAAAGAGGAGAAGAACTATATAGGCTAAGGGCTCGTTTATATATAGGACTATATATCACGTGGTATATCACTATGTACTATATTATGTAATGTAGTACTATAATAGTACTCCCCCTCTAAAAACGATTTAGTCCTTAAATCGCTAAGAAATATTATTTTCGCTGGAAATCCGTATATAATAAAGGAATCTTTTATAGGCGGGCTTAATCTAAAGGGCCCGGCTTGTCTAGGTTATATTTATAGAAGCGTTAAATAGCTTTAGGGTAACCTCTTAGGTTATCTTCGGGCTGCTAGGTCGGTTCTTAGTAATATTTCTATTTAATTAGATAAGTTAGGATTAGGGCTTCGTTATCGTATACGTTAAGGATCTTCTTAAATTCCTATGTTTCTTCGATATTGCCGTCGTTATTGCGTTCCGCGATACGGCCTACGACGTTGCGTCGTTTATAGCGCTGCGGTAGACCTCGAGAATAGGATAAGGACCGTCCTATTTATCGTCCTATTTTTTCTTCGGGCGATTAGTAGTTATATTCTCTAATAAAACTATAACTATATTACCGGGTCGGAAGAGAAAGCCTTCGTCCCGCTTTATATTAGCATTATCCTTATATTTCTATTATAAGGCTTATACGAGAGCTCGAAGCTAAATAAGGATATAGTCGAAACGATTAGCTATTACGTCCGCGCGAAGAAATTCCTTCTTTACTTATAATAAGAGCGTTAGGGGTTAGGGGCCTATAGGTTCGATGCCGAGACAAGGATTAAAGCCGTAGTTAGCGAAAAACGGAGAAATACCGGTTGTTTCGTTTACTTAATTATTCGTTGCGAATTCCGCGAGCGGGAGCTAGTCGACCTAGTTATCTTAGGTAAAGCTAATATAGGCTCGAATATATTTATTTATCGTAGCGTTAACGATTTCGGTTTAACCTTTAGTCTTTAGGTGCTATGCTAAGCTTAGTTTTAACGTTATTCTTAAACGAGTACTAAGCTATCGCTAAAAATTAGAGATAAACTAAGTGCCTTAGTCGGAGATAATAGTATCGGGTGCTCTATATAAGCGATAGACTACATAGATAAAGGAGTTAAGTAATTCTTCTATAGAAAGGCCGGTAATAGGGACGAAATGTCTTATCTTCGTAAGCTTATTAACTATCGTAAGTATATTCTTATAAGTCTTCCCGTTTTAGGTGCACTTAGGGAGTATCGTAATATAATTAATTGATATATCGGCCTATAGTCGGACCGGTAGAGCGAAGGGTTTTAGGAATCTAAGGGGAGACGAGTAAGGGGTCTTAGTCTAAAGACAGAGAGCATAGTCTTTAATAAACGTAGCGGCGAAGTAAGAAATCCTCGGCTATTAGTATATTCGGTTTAATAGATTAAGGGTTTTTACCTTCCTTAGGTATCCTGCTAGGCTACTACTATAGGATCGATAAACGACTTTAAGGCGGAGATCCGGAGTATTAGGAACGAAGAGCCGGTCGCGGAAAAAGATACATCCGTTAATTAACTAACATTCGGATATATCGCAACGTAAAAGCTTTCGGATATACTTTAGCTAGCGTCGGGCGTATAGATCCTAGAGTATCGCTACTATATCCTAGGTAAGATTATCTTATTAATATACTTCTCGGATAAGCTTATCGAGTGATTTACTAGCTGCGTTTAGTCTAAAGGCGGCGACTATATTAAGGTCCTCCTTTAAGGCATAGGAATCGGTTAAGCGTTCTTCTAGGATAGTCGGGTCGACTTTCTCTTTAGAGATAACTACCTAATTTCGATAGAGGAGTCTATCGTCGTCTATAGTAGCTAGTCTATTGCCGGGGAGCCTACTAAGAGCGTTAAGGAGAATTGCCTTATTACCTAAGCGGTATATAATCACGAAGTTAAACTAGGAAAGGAACTCGGCCTAGCGTACTTATCGTTAGTTAAGTTGCTTTATAGATATAAACGTCTAAAGATTCTTATAGTCTATAATAACGTCGAACGCCTCGGTAGTCCCTTAGAGTTCTAAGCGCTATTCCTTAAGCGCTTTAATAATTGCTAATAGCTCTTTATTATAGATCTCGTAGTTATACTTAAGGGCAGTATGCTTTAACGAGAAAAACGCAATAGGGTAAAGATATCCGTCGTCTCCGGTCTATAAAAGGACTCCTCCCGAGGCTTAATTCGAGGCGTTAGTTTTAATAACTATTTTCTTTAAGTAGTTAAAATAGGCTAAGACCGGGGCAGTATTAAAAGTAAGTTTAAAGGCCTTAAACGTAGTAGCTTATTTAGGTCCTTAAGACTAACGGGAATCCTTTCGAAGTAGCGTAGTTATTAAGGAGATAATACTAGAGTATCCTTTAATAAAACGACGGTAGAAGTTTATAAACCTAAGAAACTACTAAAGTTCTTTTACTAAAGTCGGGGTGTTTTAAGCCGTGATTATATATACCTTCTCGGGGTCTATACTTATGCTAGATATCGAAATAATTAATCTAAGGTACTTAGTCTTTATTATATAAAACTCTAACTTCCCGATGTCGATTTAAAGCCCTACGTTGCCTAAGCGTTAGATAACTATTCGTACGTAGTTCTCGTATTCCGCCTTAGTCTTTAAAAAGACTAGTACGTTATTAAGATATACTATATAGAAGTTATCGAGGGCATTATAAAGCACGTAATTAATATAGTTCTAAAAGGTCGACGGTATATTGCAAAGGCCGAAGGGGGTAACTAGCATCTTAAATAGTCCGAAGCGTATAATAAATGCTATAAGATATTTATAACCCTCGGCGATTCGAATCTAGTTAAATATAGCAATTACGTCTAGCTTTATATAAAACTTAGCGTCGTAGAGAGAATCTAGTGTTTCGCGGATTAAAGGTAAGGGATATCGATTCTTAACTATAACCTAATTTAAACCTCGGTAGTTATAATAGATATAGATACTACCGCCCGGTTTATAAGCGAGGATTAGTAATACCGCGGCTAGAGAAGAAGACTCCTAAATAAAGCCTTTATTAAGTATATCGTTAATCTACTTCTTAATACAGCGGAGTTCTATAGGTAATATAAGCCGATTTCTATAGTATAGAGCTTATTTACTAGGTGTAAGTTCGATCTTATAATCTTAGGGGCGGTATAAGGGGAGCTTGTTTATATTCTTTAAAAGGAAATAAGGAAGCTTATCCTAGAACTCTTTTAGGAGTTTCTTTAGGATATCTACCTTTATAACTTCCGGTTTTACTTAGAGGAATTTTTCTACGTTAGCCTCGTCGACCCTCCGAAATAGAGATTCGGAATTAGCTATATCCTAAAGGCTCGTCTAAAGGAAATTATAAAAACGTTTAGGGAAAGCGGCTTAAGCTACCTCTATTATATAGTCCCCGGTAATAACGCGTTAGAAAGAGGTTTCGGATAGTTCTAGGACTTTAATTAGGCCTACTAGGAGTTCGTTAAAGAGTCGTAGATTTTCTCCCTCTTTAACTAGCTTAGCTAATTTAGATATACTAATTCGCATCGCCTAAATACTATCCTATTTATAGAATTAAATAAAGTTAACTACTCGTACGCAGCGGATATCGTTTATGTCTAAAGGCATCTAATCTTCCTATCGTATACGCCGGCGGGGGCGTTTCGTCCGGCCCTATCGGGCGGGAACGTAGCGACGGCCGGCGGTAAGGCGAATAAAGAGTAGGCGAGCTACTAAAGTAGTCTACGGCGGAGTGGCCTTAAAGGCTCGAGTCTTAAAGGAGTCCGGAGGGCTAATTAAAGATATTAAGCAGGCGGTTTCCTAGGCGAACGGCTATATCCTATATAAGGGATATCGAATCGGTTAGCTAGGGTTTAAGGGGTATAATGCCTGCTCGGGTAGATATTCCTTAGTAAACGAGTCTATAAATATATAACTTCTTAGTAGGATAGTCTAGTATTTTAGGATATTAGTCTCTTCCTACCGAAAGGGAATTTCCGGCATGTCTTCTATCGTTATAAAGACCTTTTATTTCGGAGTAAACTTTAGGGTTATCTAAATCTCTACGACGTTAGAAAAATATACTTTCCGACGTAACTAATGCCCTCCGGTCGTAAGAGTATAGGAGTCCTAAGAGCTATCCTATCCTTAGCTATTATGCTTAAAGGTAGGTAGTATCTTATATAGTAATCGGAATCGAAGCGGATTTAAAGAGATTTCTAAAGCATAGTTGGTTTATATTCCTAAAGCTAGGGGATGCCTAGGATAATCGGGGTAAAAGGTAATAGGTTCGTAACGAAGAAGAGCATAAGTTCTATATGCTTGCTAATAGTTATTTAAGCTATAAAGTAGTCTATTATCTATATTAAAGGTATACCGTCGGCTAGTCGAAGCGGTTAGGGTTTAAGGAGCTTCTTTATAGTAACGTTATATTTCCGTACGATAGCGTAAAGATCGGCGAATGCTACGGTAGTATAGCTAGAATCTATAAGGGGTAACGTATTAACGTAGTAAAGGGACTAAAGGTTACGCGTAAAGGAGAGATAAGTATAGAGAAGGATTAACTTTTTATTACTATTCGACGAACTAATCCGAAGATTTATTCTATCTAAAAGCAACGACCTAATCCTCTTATCCTCCCCTATATATAACCCCTAAGAGCGACTTATTCTAGGGGTATATCTTTTAGTAGTAGCCTTAACGCCGGCCGCTTGCCTTATAAATCCGTATCCTCTTCCCTAAGGATACGGCCTTATTCGTAGTCGGCCGTACGGACGAGCTAGCCCTAGCTATACCCGCCGCCGCAGGCGCCTTAAGATCCTCGGCCGAAGCCGGGGGAGGGGACGCCCCGGCCTTAAAACTAAGGACTACCCCGACGTAAGGGCATTAGAAGCGGATTCGCTATCTTAGCTAGGTCGTAAGCCTCCTTCTAGTGTTTAAGCTCTCCGTAGGCTATATAGAGTTTATTATCGATCCTAAATTATCGTTTAGTATTAGAAAGCCGGTCGAGGTCTATAGGGTTACCGTATAAGGGTTAAGCTAAGGCGGTTAGGGTAAGGGTAGGTATAGGCGTCGGCGGGAACTATAAACGGGGGGCGGCCTTCTTCTTAAGCTTCTAACGATAAGTATAGTTAGCGAGATTCTTCGCAAAGATATCTATCTACGCTAACTACTTCGTATAGTCGGTGTCGGGGATCTTAGTCTATATATTCTTAACGAGATCGCTTATATCCTTCGATATAAACTTCCGGAGGAGGTCGACTTACTATTCCTTTATCTTCCTTACCTTACGTATATAGGCGTTAAGGTCTGCCTTCTAGATCTAATAGTTCTTATCGCCTTAAGGGAAATTATCGAGGATATTCTTAGCGGCTTGCGTTAAGTCTAGAACCTTATACTGCCTGCCTAAAGCTATAAGAAGCGTCGTTATAGTAGGCTATTCCTACTTTTCTCTCTTAGATAGGTTAGCTATAATAGTAGCTATTCTATCTTTAACAAAGTCGTAGGCCCGTTTACTAAGCCTATCGCTAATGTAAATGTTAATATTACCGTCTTCCCTATTTGCTTTCCTCTAGGAAATCCCCGGTTCTTCCCTAGATTCTACTATAGAATTCCACGGGCTTCTATAGGCATTACCCTATACTTCTACGGGCGCATTTACCTACTTTTCTTCGGTTATATTTCACGGTAATTTCACAGTGATTTCACGGTTATTTACACAGACTTTACCCGTAAAATCTCTTCCCTTCTATAGTCTTCTACTATAGAATTCTAATTCCCTTCTATCCCTTCTACGGTCTTCTACCGTAGAATTCTAATTCTCTTCTACGGCTTCTACCGTAGAATTCCTTTATATAGCTACGGCTTCTACCGTAGAATTTACCGTAGAATTTACTAGTCTTCTACTAGGCTGCTTATTTATTTGCTAACTATATAACTATTTATCGTACGGATGTAATTTATTATTTACGACCGGCGCTTTCGACCGGCGACTCCGTTCGACTCTTTCTTTTACCTCTTTTCCTTAGGTCTACGCGACTGTTTTCGTCCGAGGGATTTCCCTATATATAGAGACTAGTTAGCCCTCCTTATTAGAAAAGACAAAAGCTATTATTCTTAGTGTTTTACATCCTTTTGCAGCTTCTAATCCCTCTATATAGGCTGTTTAAGCCTTAGAGCCTCTCTTCCCTTTTTAATTGCTATTACCTAAATGTCGAGAACCTAACTGCCTAGCGTTCGATAGTAAAGGAGGCGGGCGCTGTCTAAGTCGAACTATATACTATCGCGGAGGAAGATACCCTATATGTTAAGTTCCTAGGCCTCGTACTTACGTTAACAGTCGGAGGTAGACCCTTTTCTAGTAAAGATCGGAGGGTCTACCGTCTTTCGTTTTCCGGACGACTATACCGGGGTTATCGTCTAGGACTATAATATCTTTATAGTTAAGATCGTAAAGTCCTTAGCCTTAAGAAGTTACTCCCTTATAGCTAAGAGCTAATCCTTTATAGCTAAGAGCTAATCTCGTATAGTCACGCGTTCCTTTAGCCTAGCATTTTAGTTAACCTAAGAGGCCTCCGCTACGCGAAGGGAGCGAAGACTCTCCTCGATATATATAAGAATATATCGGGTATCCGGGCTCTAAAGGTTTTCCTAGGTCTCCTATATATTAGCGACCGGGACTACGTTATCGAACCTCTTAATCGCCTAGGCGATCTAAGGAAATTCACTAATAAACTCCTTAGCAAAGGCCTTTAGACCGTCGCCTATAGCGTTAGAGGCTATAGGTATGTCTACTATAAGGAGGAAGGAGGAGTGTCTAATCTAAGGTGTTTATCTAAGACTATAAAAAAATTTCTATAGGCTATATAGGTTTCTATAGGCTAGGGAAAAAAAATTCTTAGGGGCTTAAGGGCTTAGGGAAATGATTTCTTAGGGGTTACGCTCGGGTCGCGACGATCAAAGGGATAAGGTAATAGAGCTGCTAGGACTGTGTTTATAAAGCTAAGGATCGCGACAGGGCGTAATAGGAGATAGAACAAACTATCACGGCACTAGGTGATAGCTAGATAACCTTATTATTCTATAAAGAGGAGAAGAACTATAGAGGCTAAGGGCTCGTTTATATATAGGACTATATATTACGTAGTATATCACTATATACTATATTATATAATATAGTACTATAACAGAAGGTTACTATAGTAATCGTCGGGATAAGCGTTCCTATAGATAGAGAGGCAATAGTTATATGCCTTAGAGAATATCTTAAACGTAATGCCTTTAACCTCCTTAACCTCTTAAGCATATTAATAAGTGTGGGAATTATAGATAGAATTCTACGGTAGAAGGACTTCCCTTCTAAGGTGAATTCTATAGATAGAATTCTAATAGAATTCTACGGTAGAAGGACTTCCTTTCTAAGGTAAATTCTATAGATAGAATTCTACTTCCTTCTATAGACTTCTACGGTCGTCCCGATAGACGCATCCGTCTACGGAAGGTCTTCCCCGACTAACGCATCCGTCTTTGCATTCTATTTACGGATCCCTTTCTATTCTTAGCTACCGAAGGTTCCCGGATAGTAGCCCTAACCCTTCTCTCGTCTTATCTATAAAGAAGGTAGTATAGCCTTTAGTTAGATAGGTATTAATAATTCTAATAAGACTACTAGACCTATATTTACATTTGCATTTAAGATACCTACTAATACTAATTAGTGATTGTAAGGCTTAATTACAGATAGTAAGGTAGACGAGATAGTTCTATATCCTTCGAATATATTATAGATCTTTATCGAACGGCTTCCGCCCGACGATCCTATTCTATGCACTTAGAGAAGGATAACTATACTAAGAATAAGAAGACTTTACCTTCTAAGTCTAGCTCGCCCTTAGGGGTTACGTATAGCTCTTCTTTAAACTTTTTGCTAACCGATTACCGCTTTAGAAAAAGAAGAGTAGCACTAGCAGAAAGTGCGTTAATAACGCCGAACGATAAATTTTTCGTAGAGAACCCTACGAATATACCGATAAACCGCGTGAAAAACAAGCACGTATTATAACTTCGATATACTAACCTATTAGTCCTTTATCCGATACTATAGAGGAGACTCTTAGGGAATAGATAGAAGGCATAACTATCTACCGATCCCTTTTTCTATATATTAACGTAAAATATTAGGATAGTAATATTAAACCCGACGAAAACAACGGCATCGCGATTATAACATCCGTCGCTAAGTTTATCGCCCTCTACGAAGCGTCGATCGATTTTTAAGGAAACGAGATCCTATTATACTTTTAAGACTACTTCTAAGGATAGATAGCGAATATATAGGGTCTAATACACGTAGACTATAAATAAGCGCTAAAAGTTCTAATAAGGAAAAGAGGAATATACACCGGTCGTAGTAATGCCTCTTATATAATAATCTTTCTAATATTATAAGCACTTAAGAAACTATTAGAATAGCCTATAGAAGATATAATAATATAGAAATTTAACGATAGCACGGAGGAATACACTAAGAAAATAGAGATAAAAAATACGATATATCCTTCTACGTCTATTACCGCTAGAATAGCCCTCTTCTAACTATTAGAAGCAGTTCTAATAGAAAAAGCAGCATTTATAGCAAACGTTCCGGAGATACTATAGACTATAATAAACGTTTAAGAGATGCTATAGACGTCTAACATACTTCTAACGGTTCTATAGTTCGATTTAGGAGGGATTGTTCTATCTAAGCAGCAACCGATAGTTCTACTAAAGCAATAGCTATTTAATACTAATGTTCCGGGTATAACTATTTACCTAATATTATACCGATTTAATCGTCTAGATCTCTTTATAAATCTAATAGACTAAGGTTCTACGGCGATAACTAAATAACTAAGCAATTCTAACCCTATTCTATTAGAGGCATATATAAGACTTCCTTTAGACAATGTTCTAAATGCTATCGCTAATATAGATGTCTAATAACGCTTTGTTAAGCTTTAGACGAAAGATAAGAACTATACTAGAGAACTATATAACTTACTTAACGATAAACTTTACGTTTTTATAAACTTATGCTATAACCTATAAATTAAACTAAGTTAGTTCTATACTCTATTCCCTAGGATCCTCGCAGGACGTACGTAAACCTATTATATTTAATATATTAACTAGATAGCGATATTTAGAAAGGCATACGATATAATTAAAAGATATTTTAATATAGAAGTCAATCACGTATATTATTATATAGACTAGACAATAACGACCTTCTATAAGTTGCGAGGAGAATACCCGGCTAAGCCCTTATATAAAATCCTTTAAGCTTTATTTAATAAATTGCAACTTTACTAACGGGCACTCGGCAAAGACTTTATAGGCGATCTTCCCCTACGAACCATACTTATTAATATATATAGAGGAGTTTCTAAACTAGAGTACGCTCTATTTAAACCCTTAACTAATGCCGAAGCACTTTTTGCCGACCTAAGATCCTCGTTGTAAATACACCTATCTCGCGGTTTATCTAACTAATTTATCTAGGAATATTAGTCTAATAACTAAGATACTAAAGAGAATAACTACGACCTATATGACTAGACATTCTATACGGATCGGAGATATAATAATAACAACCGCGGAAGATATAGATACTAAGGACGAGGAGGACGAAACTATAGCCGATTATTTAATCGTAGAGGATTCCGTAGAGGATTCCGTAGAGGATACTCCCTATTAGCTACTAGATTATAAGTAGGGTCTTAAGCCCGTAGTAGCTATAGAGGCAATTATAGTAATCGTCTATAGACTAAGAAGTGTTTTATATACGGAAAATAGGGATGCTAGTTAACTAAACATATACCTAAGGAACGATAGAAATCGAAGGACTAGTATATCGCATAATGCTACTTTACGAATATCCTAACAATAGGTTTTATAACCTATATAATATAATATAAAGGTCACGAGATAGACGATATAGCAAAAGAGTTTAATAATAAATCTTGCTTAAGAGACGATAATAACTTTATAGGACAATAGTAAGCTAGTTAGATAATTTACTAATAAGCCTTTACATATCGGCTTATTAGCGAAGACCTATATAGTAAATAAGAAGCTATTACTATATCTAACTAGTTTATTATTAATAAAAGATACTCTAAGACACGCTTTTAAGGCATTATAGTTAACATAGGTATAGCAAAAGTGTTAATAGCCGGATTTAACTAGTATATTGCCCTATAGAAAGAAGACCCTTCTATTACTATCGATAAGTTAACGGTAGGATAAGCTTCTATTAAGTTTAGTAGTAGGGATACTATTAACTTACTTAGTTCTATTGCCTTTAAAACATTAATTAGAAGGATAACTTTTTACGTTCTAAAGACACCTATACCTTTCCTACTCTCTTTAGCTAATATAGACCGACTAAGTGTATACTTTAATAACACAATAGATATAATTATTAGCCGAGGCGTGGTTCCTATAATACGAAAATAAGGATATCTATAGTTCTTTCTTTCTAAAGATAAGGAATCTATTAACTTCCTTATAGAGGTTAAGATCTAAATACTCTATCGTCGGTTTAGACACCCCGTAGTTATAAGACTATATTATCTACTACGCTAAGCAGGATATAATAATATATTAATCGGAAGACTTAAAACTATTTCTAAATTTTATTACTAATGCTAGATGCACTCTTAGGCTCTAAGACGATTTAAATTTATACTATAAGATAATCGAGAATTTAACTATAAGATTATTATTAACGTTATATACCTCGGAAACCTATAACGACTAATGCTATACGCAGTAGATTTAGCAACTTTATTCTAAGCAGTAAGATTCCTTCTATTAATATCCGCTAAAGATACGTAGGAAATACTTCGTGCGTTATATATTAATATATATCTCGGTCTACTAAATATTATTAAATACAACGTAAGAACGAATTTTGCTACTAATAAATTCCGAAACGAAGCGAAAGTAATAGGGATTATATATAAGTAAGTTCCGGTTAAAGCCTATTAGTCTATCGGAAAGATTAAAAGATATTATAGACTACTTAAATAAATATTTAGTATTCTTTAGGAGGAAATTAAGAACGTTATAATAGCTAAAGCTATCCTTTAAATAGTAGTTAAGGCAATTAATAATATAGCTAGTCCTAATAGTTTAGTTCCTATATTATTAGTTTTTAGCGCTTACCCCCGGATTATATAGGAATCACCCCCTTCTATAACAACGATATAGAGAGCTATAGCTATGCAAAAGGCTATAAAATTGCTTCGCTAGATCTCTACTAAAAGACGAATTAAGGATGCTATTTATAGCCGAAATAGACTATTAATAAAGGAGATTCTTAATCTTCTACTATAAAGTAAGGTCTATGTCTAAAGAGAAAAGAACGGTTAGCAAGGTCTATTTAAAATCGCAGTAATTAAAGGCTATAATATAATAATTAATACTATTAATAGACTATAAGTATTTAGATTAACATATATATAACTATACTTCCGAGACGAAAAATCGGTACTACTATTAGAAGAACTCTTAGCTAAAAATCAAGACATACCGGAATATAATTCTTAAGACAATAAACTAATAGAAGAATATAAAACTATATAAGAACCTCCTTATATACCCCGAAAACGTAGTCGCCTACCCGGTGCGAAAAATAAACTAAAGAATTAGCAGTTTTTAGCTAAGAAGGAGGTTAACGCATATAATCTTATACTTAAACTTCGTGCCGATAGCGTGATTATAATACCCGGTAACCTATTCGAAGAATCTAATATAAAAGAGATTAACGACCTAGTTATTCGTAGTGTGTTTAGTTTCGAATAATATAACGAAGAAAAACATAGAGGATATTAAATCTTTCGTTCTCGGATAGTTAGAGAGGTTAAAAGGCGTAATACTAAACTATACGAAAAGTCGAGACTAGTAATCTAAGGATATAGTAATATTAAGAAGATATCTATACTTATATAGTCGCTAATAATCTAGCGAGTTAGTTAACGTTTAATTATAGCAATTGCAGCCGGAATGCTTAAAGAATACGGAATAACATTGTCTTTACGAGATATTACCTAAGTATATCCTTAGGCTACTATAGAGTTATCCTAAATAATCCTAATAGCTCTGCCCGCTAAATTAGTAAAAAAGTATCCGGAAGGTATAATTATCCGTATAATTAGACCTTTATATAGCATTGCGGAATCCGGACTATACTAGTTTAATATATACTATAGTTACTATATTAAAGAGCTTAATATAGCTTATTTAATATACGACGTATACTTACTTATTTCTAACTATAGCCCTCCTATACCTTTTAGAATTATCGGCATATAGATAGACGATACGTTAATACTTAGGACTTAGAGTTTTTCGGACTACGAAGAAAAAGAGCTTTAGAAAGCATAATTTAGAGCTAAACCGAAAACTCTAATAACTGCTAGATAATTTATAGACTTTAACGGCGCGAAATTAACCCTATAATACGATAGAAGTTTACTACTATAATAGAAGGGTTAAGCAGCTAAGATTAAAACCGTAAAACTAAAAGCTATTAACTATACGGAAAGGTATATAGAGCAATAAGCTCGTAGTATATACGTTGCATCTATCTATTAACTAAAAGCATCGTTTAATATCTCTATTACTGCTTAAGTCTAGAACCTAGAATAAAAAGACTGCATAATCCTAAATAAGAGACTATAGTAGTAACTAAATAATTAATAACGTAGACTAATATATCTTCTAATTGACCTTATATCGGCTAAGCTCTTAGTCTTTACCGATAGATCGTTTGCAAATAATAAAGACTTATCTTTATAGCTTAGATTCGTTATTGCTTTAGTTTATAAGACCGACCGAATAGATAAGCAATTTTCGATTAAAGGCAATATTATCTATTAAAACTCTACGAAATGCAAACGAGTTACCTAAAGCGTCCTTATATCGGAAATCTACGGTATAGTAAACGGATTCGATATTAGGATCTCTCTTACTATAACTCTTAAGATAATTATAGATCGCCTTAGTCTTCCTCCGGTTTTATTAATTATCTACACCGATTCGTACTCCTTATATAAATGCCTTATTAAACTAAGTACTATAAAGGAGAAAAGATTAATAATCGATATTATAGCTTTACAATAGTTATACGAACGCCGTAAGATTATAGAGGTCCGATAGATTAACGGAGCCGATTACCTAGCTAATGCAATAACGAAAGCATTACTAAACTAGGCCTTTAAACGTTTCGTCGATATAAATAAATTAACTATTAGAATAGAAGGGTTTATTATTCGCTTATAACCTTTCTAATATATTCTTTCTTTTAACGGTTATATAGTTATAATACTATATAATATTATAACAAACTATTCTAATATAACGAATAGTCGATTTTATTATGCATTTTTATTTCTTTTTAAAGAAGGGTAATATTTAAGGAAGAATAAGAGAGGTTCGAGAGGTTCTTATAAATAGCATAAAGAAAAAGTTGCTAGTATAGGAATTATAGATAGAATTCTACGGTAGAAGGACTTCCCTTCTAAGGTGAATTCTATAGATAGAATTCCAATAGAATTCTACGGTAGAAGGACTTCCCTTCTAAGGTAAATTCTATAGATAGAATTCTACTTCCTTCTATAGACTTCTATAGTCGTCCCGATAGACGCATCCGTCCGCGGAAGGTCTTCCCCGACTAACGCATCCGTCTTTACATTCTATTTACGAATCCCTTTCTATTCTTAGCTACCGAAGGTTCCTAGAGGGTAGCCCCGACCCTTCTCTCGTCTTATTTATAAAGAAGGTAGTATAGCCCTTAGTTAGATAGGTATTAACAATTCCAATAAGACTACTAGACCTATATTTACATTTACATTCGAGACACCTACTAATAATAATAATGGTAAAGAGTTAACTTAACCTAGCAAAAGTCCTAGTATTAGTCGTGCCCCCGTTAAGGCTTATAGTAAGGAAAGTAGTTTAAGATATAATCGGCCGCTTGAGGAAAGGGTCGCTAAGGAGTGCGCGTAAAGTCGAACTTAGCTAATAGTTCGAAGAAGGTTAAATCAGCCTATTTATCGTCTTATATAAGGTATTTCTAATAGACGTTGCGAGATATACGAACCCCGTCTATACCCTCTATCGCATTAATAATATCCGCCTACTACTAAAGCTCGGGGGGGCGGTAATTAATAGACTAAAAAGCTCTTATGCCTTTTTAAAGCGGTAAGTTTAGCAATAGGTAACTAACTTCTATTATAGACTAGTTACGCTCTATATTAAGCTTATTTATAAACTTAGTAATAAAGCTTATAAAGCCCTATTGTATATTAGTCTTAGGCAGGATAGCCCGGGCAATATTACGGTAGCTTTCTAACTACGTCTCTCCCTTCGAGCAGTACTTCCTAATATAGTTAATAACGGCATGTATAGAGGTATAAGGGGATATATCGTAATTTGCTAGCTAGCTAATAGCTAAGGCGGGATTATAGTTATTAAGAAGAGAATCATTCCGGACGCTATCGAATATAAAGTATTATAGATTAAGATCTTTAGCGATATAGGCGTCTATATAGCACGCACGTAGGAAATAGAAACGGCAGCTCTTTAAATTAGATCGAGATCTATCTAAGAGACGGCGAAAGCGTAGGCAATACGCCTTATTATAGCGGTAATATTACACTCGGTTAATAACCTTAGAGAGGAATTAGAAGTTAAACCTAAGGCGAACTACTACTAGCGGGTTCGCCTCGCCTTACTATATTACTTATTATAGCTCTAGGTTAAAGGCAGAGACGTATTTGCCTTAAAAGTAGGCAAAATCCTCTTAAGTAGAATCGGTAGATATATTAGGCGGCGGGCTTTTATTAACCTAGTAGAGACTATATATATAGGTGCTCCTACGGGCCTACTACTTATACCGAAATTAATAGTCTATAATATTAAATTTAAGCGTTAAGACGAGCTTAAGGAAGGAGGTAAATCGGCTATAGAAGTAGTAGGCGGCAATATATAGATTCTCTCGTAAGTTCCTAAAGGCGATTATAGCCTTACCTTAGGCGTCGGCCTTATACCACTCGTAATATAATAGCATATGCCTTTATAGGCTATCCTAATGTAAATCGGCGGCCGAGAACGTTAGGAATACTCTTAGGCAGCCTAGGCTATAAACTATAGCCTTAATTTAATGTCTCTAGCTACCTTATTAAGCCCGTATGCCTCTTAAGCTGCTAGAGAAGCGAATAATAGAATTAAATAAAGCTTAAGAATTAAGGGTATCTTCGCTAAAAGCGGCGTATAGCTCCTTAATTTCTACTAGGCAATAGGACTATAACCTCTTAATATAAAAGGAGCTTTAAGAATTAACTTACTAACGCATAAGCGTATTAAAGCTAATATAATAAAAGCGTAGGTGCTTAGCAAAACGGCCGTCGTAGTACTTTAAGGCGTATTCGATATACTCGCTATACCGAATTATTCTTTAACGAGGGGCTATATAGTCTCCTTACCCGGTAGGGTAGAGGGTTAGAAAGGCGAGAAATAGGAGAGGCTATAAGCGATTAAACTCGTTAAGAAGAGTAGATCGTATATCTAGCATTTAGATATACGGCTATTGCTCGCGTAAAAGGACCTATTCGGGTATAACTTAACCCTTAAGCTAAGCCCGTAAACGCTTAAGGTCCGGCTAGGCTACGATAAAGTTTAGGATAGCCGCGGTATTATAATTATTAATATCGGCAGCCTCGGCGATTTAAGTAGCATTAGGGTTAAGATATATAGCGTCGAAGCTAGCGTTTAAACTAGCGTCGCCTACCTCGCTAAGTAGCTAGTCACTAACGTTACTATTAATAGGTAGTTAGCTAATACAGTCCTCGTCGATAATAATATTACGATAGCTAGGGTAATTAAGCTAAAGATGCATAAGCTAGGCATAGATATTAGCTTATCGAACCCGGAATTAACGTCGGAACTATCGAATAAGATAGGGCTAGTCTATTAATTCCCGTAGTCGTAGGACAATAATATCTAAGTCGCGCGGTAGAAGCGGAAGCTATATATATATATAGCTAATATCTCGTAAGAAGTTAATAATATAGCCCCGATATTTATATTACTAACTATAATACTAAAAGACCTAGATATATATATAGACCTAGGCAATAAGTATCTCTTCGACTTATAAGAGCTCTAGAAGATGCTTTAGAACGCTGCTAAAATCGACGTTATTTTCTTCCGAGAAGAAGTAAGGCTAGCTATCCTATATCTTACTATCTTAATAACGATAGTATTAGTAGATAGAAGCTATAAGCTATATATTAAACCATAATTCCTTATAGCGGTTATAGTACTTTAAGACATTAGCTTTAAGATAGTTATTCTATTAACCTATAAGATCTTAGTTAGAAGGAGATATAGCAGGCATATCGAGATCGCCTATAAAGTCTAGCTAATAAAGAGGCGATAGGGGAGGTTATTATATCGAGGCCGGAGGCGAGGACGGGGGAGGTTATTATATCGAGGCCGGAGGTAAGGATAGGGGAGGTTATTATATTAAGGACGTAGGCGAGGAAGGCGGAGCTTATAGCTAAGAGGAAGGCTTAGCTAAAGAGAGTAGCTGCGATATGCTCGGTGTTAGAGAAGGCTCTTTACCTACGCGTCGTAAGACTCTATATTAACGGCTGATATTAGCCTAACGGGCGTGTGCTTAAGCCTAGCCCGGGCTATCCTACGAGCGAACACTACGTCGGAAGAGGCTGTAAATGCCGAAGCGTTAAGCCTATTTACAATTAATAGGAATAGATAGAAAAGGGAAGTAAGAGCGTATATAGAAGTAGATTAACCCTAGCAATATATAAGGCACTTTATAGTCTGCTTTATTTAGTCTTTAAAGTTAATAAATTAATTATTAAGCTTTATTATAGGAATAAGGGATATCCGTTCTTTAGGCACGATTGCAATGCACGTGATTAAATAGATCACGTGTGGGCAACGCTTAAACGGATGCGCTATTAACTATATAATGCATCGTACGCATTAGGGACCCCGGTAATAGCGTTACTAACTCGGCCGCCTTTGCGATAATTAAGTTATTAACTCAATCGCCCTTATAGGCATAGCCCCGACGTCGTATATAAGGGCTCGCAAAGGTCCGGCTTTAGGCCCTATTAATATACGCGTTTATAGGCTATATAAAGGGGGTATTCGTCGCCCCTTTATTAATAGATATTATAGACTAAAATCCAACCAATTTACAACCCCTTTGTTTATTTAACTAACTAACACTAATTAGTAATTAAACGATTAATCATAGATTAGCAAGGTAGAAGAGGCAGAGCCTAATCGTCGAAAGTGCACGGATCTTTATCCCTAGCGGATTCTATTGCCTATACCTAAAGACGATCCTTTGTGCTAAAAATAAAGAACCTACGCGAGTTAGAGCCGACGAAGCTATCACGATATAGCTAGCTCTCGGTAGCCGCCGATAAGTTCTTTCCTAGCTTTTATTTAATCCCGTCTCGCTTCGATAAAGAAGAAGAGTTACGTTAAATAATAGTACGTCCGTAACGTAAGACAACCTTTATAACGACCTTCGCGATCCCCTTTAATAATAATAGTATAATCTATTTAATCACACTATATCGGACCCTACCGATAACCCTAACGCTCCCGGTCCCGCACTAGAAGCAAATAGACCTAATAATAACCCCTTTCCTAGTTAGCTAAGCGGCATCGGCATCTTCGGGTCTTTCTAAAACAAGACTAACATTTAATTCTAAGAGACAGACGTCACTTATAATAACACTAATAAGAAGGCTATTATAACTTATATAGCCTAGTTTATTATTATTAATACTAGCACAACCGTTTATAGATACGAGCTATTCCTAGACTTCTAAGACTACTTTAATAGGTAGATAGAGGCTATATAGAACCGGGGAGATAGGTATTTTAAGAAAGCCCTTAAATCCTTCTTATAGTCACGTAGGATCTAGACCGGCGCCTTAAACCTTAGCTTTACGGCATTATTTTTAATGCTTTAGCGCTAGTAGATTCTACTAATTTAGCCTAAGGACGAACTACCCTTAGAATAGTTAAAGTTCTACGACGAGCGAACCCGAGAGTTTGTAAGAAATACCTCTATTATAGCCCCGGCTGCCGTAATAAACCCTCCTTCTCTAGTCGCCTTAGGCACGGCCTTATTAGCGCCTCTTACTGCCCTAACCCCGGCTCCTATAGCAACCTTTACGACGGCGCTATCTACGCCCGCGGCCGTCCCCCCTACGCCTCCGACCGCCCCGGCAGTTATATTCGCGCTAGAACCCTCTTTTGCTTTAATAACCTTAATATATACTACCTCCGTCGATCCCGGCTTATACCCGCGAGATTAAATACCCGGCACGTTCCCGAACCTATATGCCCCTTCGTTTTAAGATATATTAGAAACGCTTATAACACTTTACCTAACCTCGTACTAGTTCTCTAAGACCCCTCCGATTAATATAACGGCAAAGGCAGCCTATATAATAGTTCCCCCTTACGACGTTCCGAACGAAGAGATAGACGTAGACCTCCTGCAAAAGTTTATTAAGTTATAGGATAAGAGTAAGAATTATATAGGAGAGCCCTATAACATTCTTAACGATAAAGTCCGTATCTTTACGGACGTTTATTATATAGTTAAAGCCCGGCCCGGCTATTTCTATACCTTCTTTCCCTAGATCCTTACCGGCCGAGCCTAAGACTACTATATCTAGCATATAGAGTAAGATAGCACATTTAGGCAAGCCTACGACTTACTAAAGGCTTACTTCGATACCGAAGTAAATTATTAGTACTATTAGGTAGATTAAAGCACTATAACTTTTAAAAAGCTATAAGTTAAGCATCTAAATAAGACCTAATAGGAAGTCCTATAGACTCTTTTTAATAAGCTTTAACGATGTTAACGCGCCTTAGGATTTAAGTTCGCTAGAGACCTCCCCCTTCGTACTATATTGCTTAACGCGTGCTAAAACGTCCTAGAATTCAGCTATACGCTATACAACCCCCTAAAGACTACGGAAAAGCTATTCTCCGCGCTGTGTTCCTCCCTAGAGACCTATCTATCGATATAGGCCGAGAACGGCACGTCTAGCACGTTCGTATAATATTATAACGAGGTAATAAATATAAATAATAAATATAATTTATTAGGCGTATTCTATACCGACCGTAGATATACTAATAACCGCGGCAACAGCCGTAGGTTTAGCGGAAGCAGCGGATAAAGCTACCGTAGCCCTCGTAGCGGTAGTAGTAGCTTTAGCAACCGCTAATAGTCGAAGAAATGCTTCGTTTATTAGAAGGAAGGCTGCTAGTCGATAAAGCATACCCTATAGGAACGAGCTAGGTCTAAGGCTTAATACTATGCTTAATGCCTACTAACCGGCAACCCTAGCATAGGATTCGAGGCCTATCTTACCGAATATAAAGGTAACGAGACTCTATAGGCCGCTATCAAGTAGCGTAACGATAAGGCTAGTAACGACAAAGAATTAACTAAGTGGCAAGCCTCGTAAATCCTCTATTAGTAGTCCTTTAACTATTTAATTATAGGCGAAGACGCATAAGGGATAGACTAGTTAAGCGTTCCGGCTACCTAATTCGTCTTCGACCGTTACTTAAAGGACCGCTTTTACGGCATCCTTATAGACACCGGAGCAGCTATAGTCTCTACGGTAGGTTAAGACTAATATCTCGCCTTACAACGAAAAGACCCGTCTATTATGCTCGACGAATCTACCGCCGGCTAGGCCTATATTAAATTCGGCAGCGGCGAGGACATACGTTCCCTCGGCTCTATTGCCCTTAAGACCCCTATTAGCCGTATTACGTTCTACGTGCTAGGAATAACGACCCCCTTCCTCCTCTACCTAGCTAATATAGATCGCTTAAGCGTATACTTTAATAATACTACCGATACGATTATCGGTCCTAGTATTAGCGTCCTTATTATTCGCAAATAGGGATATCTATAGTTCTTCTTTAGTAAGGAAGAGAACGTAGTCGCCTTTTTAACTAAAGCTAAGATACGAACGCTCTACCGCCGATTTAGCCACCCGGCCGTTAATAGACTTTACTACCTATTAAAATAAGTAAGGCATAACGATATCTTAGTAGAAATACTTAAGGATATCTTAAAATTCTACTATTACTGCTAGCTCTATGCACCGGCCCTACGGAGGTTTAGGTTTATACTAAAGGATAACTAAGAATTTAATTTCGAGGTCGTCGTCGATATAATATACCTAAAAGTCGGTAGTAGCACCCGCTCGGTGCTATACGCGGTCGATATAGCGATATCTTTCTAAAGAGCGCGATTCCTCCCGTTTATATCGGCTAAAGATATATAGGAAACACTTAGGGCTTTATAGATCAATATATACCTCAGCCCCCCTAACTTTATCTAATATAACGCAGGCACTAACTTCGCCTCAACCGAGTTTCGCAATAAGGCTCGTATTATAGGTATTACGTATACCTAGATCCCCGTTAAGGTATATTAGTCTATAGGTAAGGTTAAAAGGTACTATAGCCCGCTCCGTCGTGCGTTTAAAATAATATACGCCGAGATCGGTAGGACAACGGCCCTTAAATCCGTCCTATAAATAGCTATTAAAGCCGTAAACGATATAGTAGGACTAAACGGCCTCGTCCTTACGCTCCTCGTCTTTAAAGCGTACCTACGGATAATATAGGACTCCCCTCCTTCGGCAACTATAGTATAAAGAGCCGTAACTATCTAGAAGGCTATAAAAGCCTTATAGTAGCTCTCCGCCGTACGATAAGTTAGGGATAGACTATAAGCTCGAAACGGCCCCTTAACCCTTAATACTCTATTACTACCGCTATAGAGTAAAGTCCGCGTCTATAGAGAGAAGCGAGGATAGTAGGGTCTATATAAGATTGCCTTTATTAACGGCTATAACGTTACTATCGAAACCGTTAACGGCCTAGCAGTCTTCTGTTCTACCCTTATATAGCCGTACTACTATAGTAAGGACGATACCCTAGATCCCCTTACCCTCGATAATATAGATACCCTCTCCGAGGTCGATTCCTCTACTCTAGACGAAATTCCTAAGCTAGATCCTTCCCCCTCTCCGGCACAGGCACTACCGGCTCCGCCGTAGCCCCGTAAACGCAGACGTCCCCCGGGCTTAAGGAATAAGCTAAAGACCGTGACCTTCTATAATTAATTCCTCGTTAAAAAGGAAGAAGATATACTACGGCTTTCGACTAAGCTACGTAATAATAGCGTTATTACTATACCTAGCGCCCCTTTTAAAGAATTAGACTAACGGGAGATTAACGATCTCGTAGCCCGCGGAGTGTTAAGATTAACGATCTCGTAGCCCGCGGAGTGTTTAGCTTCGAATAATACGACGAGTTAATTTATAAGTCTTATCGCTTATTTCAATCCCGAATAGTCCGGGAAGTAAAGAGTCGTAACGTTAAACTATATAAGAAGTCCCGACTAGTAATCTAAGGCTATAGCGATATAGAGAAAAGCTCGCTCTTAACCTATTCGCCTACTATTTAACGTATTAGCTAGCGCTTAATCCTAGCCCTTACCCCCGCCTTACTTCGCCGAGGCATAAGCTTATCCCTACGCGATATTATATAAGCCTATCCCTAAGCTTAGATAAAGCTTAATTATATAGTATTAGCGGCTCTTCCGATAGAGCTCTAAGGTAAGTACCTAGAGGGCACTATTATAAGAGTTATTAGACCGTTATACGGCCTTATAGAAGCCGGTGTATATTAGTGGAAAACCTACTATAAGTATTACGTTAAAAGCCTTAATATAGCTCTATCTACCTATAACTCGTGCCTTTTAATTATAAATTAAGGACCCGACGACTTTAGCCTTATCGGAATATAGACCGATAATACCCTAATGCTCGGTTTAGACACCTTTTCGGCCTAGGAAGAAAAAAAGCTCGAGATAGCTTAATTTCGTACTAAGCCGAAGGCTTATATAACCTTAGGGAACGCTATAGACTTTAATAGTATAAAACTAATGCTTTAAAACGACGTTCTACTCCTATAGTAGAAGGGATAGGCCTTAAGGATTAAGGTAGTCGACTTACGGGCTCGTGATAAAGCCTAGCAGTACCTTAAGCAACGCGCTCGTGCTGCGTACGTCGCCTCTATCTATTAGCCTAAGGCCTTATTCGATATCTCCGTGGCAGCCTAGGTCTAAGCCCCCGAAGAGAAGGATTATAACATCCTTAACAAGCGCTTTTAGTAGTAGATCGACTATTAATAACATAGACTTACGTACCGGCTAATTAATCTTAAGACCGCTAAGCTTATAGTATTTACGGATAGCTTATTCGCAAACAACCGAGACCTTTCGTCTTAGTTAGGCTTCGTTATTACGCTCGTTAATAAGACTAAGCGTACGGATACGCACTTTTAGGTTAATAGCAATATTATCTATTAGAGCTCGACAAAGTACAAGCGAGTAACCCGTAGCGTTCTTACGAGCGAGATCTACGGTATAATTAACGGCGTAGACCTTAGCATCTCCCTTATTACGACCCTCCGTATAGTTACGGAACGGCTTTAGCTCCTACCGATCCCTCTTATTATATACACTAACTTATACTCCCTCTACGAATGCCTTATTAAGCTCGGCACTACGAAGGAAAAACGCTTAATAATCGATATTATAGCGTTGCGTTAGTTGTATAAGCGACGGGAGATTAAGGAGATTAGGTAGATCCATAGGGAAGATAACCCTGCCGACGCTATAACGAAGGCATTGCTAAATAAGGCCCTCGAACGCTTTATTAATATAAATAGCCTCTCGATTAGGATAAAAGCCTTTGTCCTTCGCCTATAGCGACTAACGGTATTCCCTTTATTTTACCCCCTTTCTATTTATATTTATCAAATATATTTATTAGGTCTTCTACCTAATATATCGTTCTTTCTGTCTCCCTTTATTTAGATCCTAGGCTTACTATTTAGCAACTATAAAGAAAAGTTGCTAGTATAGGAATAAGGGATATCCGTTCTTTAGGCACGATTGTAATACACGTGATTAAATAGATTACGTATAGGCAATGCTTAAACGGATGCGCTATTAACCACACGATGCATTATACGCATCGGGGACCCTGGTAATAGCGTTACTAACTCGGCCGCCCTTACGATAATTAAGCTATTAACTCAATCGCCCTTATAGGCATAGCCCCGACGTCGTATAGAAGGGCTCGCAAAGGTCCGGCTTCGGGCCCTATTAATATACGCGTTTATAGGCTATATAAAGGGGGTGTTCGTCGCCCCTTTATTAATAGATATTATAGACTAAAATCCAACTAGTTTGCAACCCCTTTGTTTGTTTAACTAACTAACATTTATTGTATTATACTTTTTGCAATAGCGCGGGCCCTATATAGGGCGAAGATATAAGGAAGGCAAGGGCGAAAAGCGAGGCAAGCTAGGAGAGCGCGGGCTTTACGTCTTAAGGGACTATACTTTGCTTAACTTTCGCTTATAAGAAGCCGAGATTTAAGCCTATTTATAATTAGTAGGAATAGAAAAGGAGGAGTAGAAAAGGGAAGTTAAGGAGTATATAGAAGTAGACAATCCTTAGCGATATATAAGGCACTTTATAGTCTATCTTATTAGGTATTAAAGGTTAATAAATTGATTAGAAGGCTTTAATGCGTTATAACGGTTATAACGACGATTAGGTAAAGCATCTAGTTATAGAGGCGGAGGCGGAGGCGGAGATAGAGGCGGAGGCGGAGGAGCAGCTGCTATAGAAGCTATTAGTAGGTAACGATACGAGGAGGCGACGATATAAGCCGTAATAAGGGATAAAGAGGCGAGCCGTAGCGAAGGCGCGTTTTTTTTATTATAATGCGAGCTATATATTAGGAAATACGGTTAATACCTAGAGGAGACCTATCTAATAGTAGTATAGGATTTTATTAGTTAACCTTTCTGTTTAAGCCCCGTTAGATAGGTAGCTAATAGGCGCTAAGTATAGTTTAAACATTGCCCTACTATAGCTAATTAGCGCACTAGATTTAGAGACTCTATCTAATTATAGCGTGTTATTTCGCGTTAGCCAATAGCCGTACTTCGTTTTTATAATAGGGGACCCTTATAATAAAAAAGCTTACTACACATATTAAGTAAGCAAAGCGGCTTGCCGCAACTTGCACACATTCTGTGTTCTTCGTAGCGCAAAGCAAGCTTTGCTTAATAAGCTGTTCTTCATAGCGCTAGAGTTCTTCTTCGGTTTCCACGATTCGCGTACTGCCACAGGTACTGCCCAGGCCCGCATATTTCTGGCAAAGGCTCTTCATGGTCGTATCGGCCGGGAATCTTTCGCCGCAGGTAAGCTTGCCACGTTCGCGCGCGGCCTCTTCGAATCCCCCTGGTTCCAACGCTTGAAAGGCCTTGCAAAAGAACCTTTTAATAAATCGCTTGACGGCACTGCCTTGCACATGCTCCTGGAGGTTCGGGTCGTGGCATTGTGCTGGCCAGCCCGTGCCGAGAATCTCAAACTGGCCCAAGACGTTATTGCACGGCACCGGTACCTTGATAGAAGTATTGTCCCCGAGTGCGCGAACGCTGGCTTCGCCGCACTCAAGTGCCTCGTTGACTGACTTTCCCCGGCATTCCCAGATGCCCTTTAGGAACGCCGTTATAACAGAGACCGGTTGACCGGGCGTCTGCTGGAGCTTGTTGAACGCCGCCGGGCCGAATTTGAACCCTAGCTTCGTGATATGAGGGTCTGTGACTGGTATTTTCCATCGGGAAAAATCCGCAACCGTTTTCAATTTTATAGCATATTGGAAAAGCTTCTCAAGTGATTCTTTATCTACTCCATCGAGATCCGGCAGGCGGCTGTTATCTGAAGGGGTTTCCGATGGAATGTCCGCACCGGATACCGCACACGATGCACTCATGAGAGCTACGGCGATGAGGCTTGAAATGAGCATCTTGCTTCTCTGTTTCTCGAATAGCTCTGGTGGCTGCTGTCGTATAAAGAATGCGGTGCACTGGGATGGTTCAAGGAAGTTCAAGGAATAGAAGTCGGCGGCATGCCGCGTGTTTATTTCATGTCCCAGCGGTCGTCACACCTGTTCCCGGCAGATGGGCTGTGTTAAAAGGATGGTGGTTAGTCGAGTCAGTCCGGGGGACCATGATTTAACCTTTAGCGCGCTTCCCAGCGGCAGACCATGCTAACAGTGGTTGCGGTAGGGCCGAGTCAGTTCGTGGGGACAACTATTCAACCTTGAGGGCTCTTTCCATGGGCTGTGCTGAAGGGGTGGGTTATCTGACAGAGCCCGTGCTAACAGTGGTTGCGATAAGGTCGAGTCATGTAGACACCATGTTAGGGTCGAGTCAGTCATGTCCAAGGTTCGACTAAAACGACTTGACAAGGTATCTATCTCGGTCGGGCTCATAACTCTCAAATGCAGGAAATCAGCTGCATGAATATCACAGTGGTCGATCCGAGTCTTTAAAGCATCGCTTCGACAACATAGAGAGCAGTGGGCAATCGCTAAAGTCAACCTGAGTCTCGAGAATTGTCAAGTCCAATCACTATACCCCTTTCCAATAAAGTCAAGCATCCTGTCCTAGTATAAGCAGCAAGGCCGCAGCCATGTGCTCTTCGCTAGCGGTCCAGACATCTGGACGGGCCAACGGTGCATGTTGTAACGTTGTTTGCCGAAGACCCAACAAATCTGGGTCTTGTGGCGGTGACCAATGCTGGAGGGCAGATTCTTCATTGGGCTGGTTATCCATGACCTCTTCCTCTCGCTGCGCGAAGGAGGATTCGCTTGCCATCACGTCAGAGCCGTCATCCGATATCCCAATGGAAGATCCGACATGAAAGGGATGAAGAGGGTTTGAGAATTCCTTGTGCAAATAGTCAAGCTCCAGTAGAGGTCCTTTCTGTGAACCATCGGCAATGGGCCTCGCCCTCTTTGTGCGTCTGCATGATGACGACGACGTTGGCTTCGACACTCGCAGAGTCTGTCTATTTGGGGGCTTTGCCGATACGGGCGTTGGAGCGCCAGACCTGCTGTACCTTCGGTCATCCGTGGCAGTTGATGGCTGATTGATATCGGAGAGGCTTTCCGAGGTCGCAGCCGCAGCCATTCCTGGACTAAGTGGGTGTTCGTTGACCACGGTTAGCATATCATCCAGGCAATGAGAAACAGACGTGCAATCTGAGTAACAATCGCCACAAACGTCCGATATGTCCAGCTGCAATGCCATTTCATAGCATCGGCGAGCCGAACATCGCAAACCTGGTAATCTAACAATCATCGCCTTCGACAGCATAGAGAGCAGCTGGCAATCGCTAAACTCAACCTGAGTCTCGAGAAAGCTGATGATCTCCTTGGGCCAGGCCACTGCGCCAATCGTCTGATTAATAGGAAGGCCGTGGGCGTACTCCATGACCACCAGCCCCAGCGACCAGATATCAACCAACTCGTTGTAATGCAGGCCCGAAAAGACCTCGGGTGGGGCGTAATAATGCGTGCCGCATATTGTCTGTAAGTCATCCTTCTCTTTGGAGTAGCCAAAATCCGAGAGCTTGATATGCAGACGAGGAATTCGAGACTGGATAAGGATATTCTCGGGCTTGATGTCCCGATGAACGATTGCATCTTCGAGTCCATGAAGATATATCAAACCCGACAGGCCTTGGCGGAGAATCTCTAGGTTCTCTTTAGGCGAGATGGTGTTTCTCCTGCCTTGCTCATAGAGAGTGCCGAGGGAAGCGTACTCAAGGATAAGCATAGGCATTGGAATGTCGGTCCAACGTATAAGCCGGACGATATTCGGCTAATGGAATGTCAGAGAGCGTTTGCTGAAGAATGCATGGATAAGCTCACATGGTTGATCCGGCTTAAGAGTTTAGCTTCTCTCTTCAGACGGTCCCAGTATTTCTCCTTGAGCGGCTTCTTAGAAGCGTACTCAAGGCCGGTGCTGACATCCCAAACTCGAGTTACCACTGCCTGAGCACCTCTACCAAGCTCCTCGTTGTCGAGCAGGATGGCATCTCCGCTCGGGGTTTCCACCCCGCTTGGTGCGGCGGTGGACTCTAGGCTCTTGAAACCGAGAGCATCGAGGCATATGTCATTAATGTTCTCAATAGCTCCACGACGAAACTGAGCGACTTTCTCCTTGTATGAAACTGAATGTATGTCGTGGGAAGCGACAACAATCTGGAATTTGAGGTTGTCATGGAGCTCGATGATTGTTGCAGGGGGTCTCGGGGATCTATCGCCGCCAAGGATCCAGGTGAACCCGCGGCGTTTAAGCCCTCCTTTGCCGTTGTAGGTGACAGCAGTTCCGTCTTTCCTCCTACCAGATTCACGCAAGTCCCTCAGGATGAAGCGTCCTTGGTCGTCGAAAGTGATGACGCACTGATGGCGACCAACGCCCCGCAGGGTGTCCTTCTTCGGCAGGACGATGTCGCATGTCGGTTCAGTTCCCAAGAGAAACCCCAATCGGGTCTTGCGTACTTGGTCAAACCTGAGTTGAAGTCCCGGACTGTACTCGTATGTCGAGGATCCACTCCCTTGGTCGTCATCGGCATCATCGGTGTCACTTTCGAGTGACTGTGACGACGCCCGGCTGCGGCTGACGTCCTCTCTCAACGGCGGGATGCGTAAGGCTTCGTTAGCCATAAAGACCGTGATAATTGCATGGCCCAGACAGCGAGTGTCGTCGACAGGGTAGAGACGGGCGATGAGGTTTGGGTCGGCCATTGGTGCTTTGGGGAGGAAGCATAGCATCAACTGGAGAGGCGGGGACCGTCCTCCCTCAAATGGGTGCCATTAAGCGCGTTGGGCCGGGTTCACAGGTAGCCAAGCAAGAAACCAACTAACCAACAGTCCCGTCGCGCATATTAACATGCATGAAGCCAATCGGATAGGCTGCGTGTTTGGTCACAGTCTCCAGCGGCAAGAGCAAGCATGACCGGGATGTACATATACCACCTAATTAGGCTAGTACTCCGCGTTCCGACCCGTGGACCCACCTCACCTCCGTCCAATAAGATGAAGGCTGCTCCAAAGCTGATCCCACGCCGCCCAACCTGTCTTTCAACTTCTTGTCCCTCTGCCACTTTCGACCACCACAAGCTCCATGTCTGCAAAGCTATCCGCCCGCGAAATTGTCGCGTACGACGACTCCGAGCTCGACCGGTATCTAGAGCAGAATGGAAGGTTGGTCGGCCTCTGACTGAGCGTGGTTCGTGGGCCCAATTGACGATGCTGCATGCAGACATGTCAGCGTCCGCGATCCAGAGAACCTACCGGAGTCGTTCATCCGGAGATTAAGGTGAGTAGCTATTCAAGCCCGTCTTCAAAGATATCTAATTAATTCCAAAGGGACCGAGTTCACCACCCAAGCGACGCCGTATCCCGGCCCCTTGATCTCGACCAAGTTTCTGCACGCCTGCTGCAACTCGCTCCCAACAGCAAAGTGCCGCTAAACGACGAATATATTCCAAGTCCAGGCCATACTCCCCCTTCGTGGTCCATCTCAGGGAGCACACCCTCGCCCTTGTCCACCGAGGAACAGTTCCGTCGGGACCAGGAGCGCGAAAAGAGGTTTTGCGAGAAGCTCGTCAAGGACGGTGCCCGGCCTTGGTACGACGTCCATCGTATCGACGAAATTTCCAAGAACCCCAGAAAACACGACGAGATCCTACGTTATTGGCAAGGCAGTTACGCCAAGGAAGATCCGGACCACTGGTTCGTGTTCGGAGGTCAGTGGCAAAGATGGAAGCAATTTCGCGAGTGGCAGGGGCAAACGAGGCAGCAGGGCCGCATCTCCCAATGCACAGATCGGTGCAAGGAGCTGGTCAAAAATACCTCGACGTCATCGTTTGAGCTGAACCAAGACCCGGAGCGACAAGACAAGCTTGCAACATGGATTGAATACCTAAGCTACGAGTGCACGATATACGACCAGCATGCACGGTACAAGCATTCCGAGCCGCGCTACATCAAGGCTTTGAAGAAGCTACAGGATTCGCGGATACTGAGGCCCCACGAGACAGTTGAGTTTATATCGAGTATTGAGTACAGGTGGCAGGAAGAGAATGAAGGGAAACAGGCCGCACAAGCTATGGAATCTGCAGAGAAAGCTCTCTTGTCGGCACAGAAAGCCACAGCTAAACCTTGGTCCGCCGCCCGGCAACAGTTGGCGGTCGCTCAATCTGAGCTGGTATCGGCAAAACGTCGGTTGGAGTCATTCGAGAGACGCAGCGAACTTATCGAGCAGTTCATTGTCGATACGGCCAAGTACCGAAAGGCGAAACGCGAGGCAGAGCGCCAGACCATGTTGCTGCAATGGGTTCGGGAACAAATCCCCTTGATTGAGGTGGAGCTGAACCAGTCTGACCGCGTCGACGCGGCACGAGACCAAATCGGAAGAGACAGGTTGACCGAGAAAAGCACGACAAGTCAACGAGAGTCGCGAAAGCGTCGTCGAGATGTCTCACCGGATGATAGAGCACCCATGAAGCGTTCAAGACACGTCTATACCCGAAGCAGACCATCCCCTGGAGAAGATGCTCGGGACACTTTGACGACCATTGTGCGCGTGAGCGGTCTCGACACCGACGAGGACAATTCGGGGAAGCGAAAAAAGCAAGAGCTCATGCATCCGGAGTCGATTCCGGTACCAGGCAGCACAGCTGTCCTCCCACAAGTCGGGGAGGAGCAGACTCATCCCCATTCTGCGATTGACCGAGACCATGTCCAAGGTTCGACTAAAACGACTTCAACAGGGTGTCCATCTCGGTCGGTCGATACGGGTCTTCGTCGCAGCGCACGCATTGCTGCGCGCCAAAATACTTCTAGAACAGCCATCACATTTCCAACTTTACGGTCAGGATTGCGCCCAAAATTGCATAAAAGGCCTGCGGAGCCACGGGGTTCCTCTTTGTCCAGGGGCAAAGGGGTGTCGAAGAGCAATAGACGTTTGCGGTGAAGCGACTGACGCGGGCGGCGACCTCACCCCGTCTACGCCCGCGAGCTCCTCCCTCGCAGATCTCTCCCGCTCCGACGCCAAGAGCTTCCTGGTTCGTAACGCCGCTCGCACCTGGGACGACCTCGCCGTGACGACTGTTGTACCGATAAGGGAGCTGATCGGGGACGCAGCCTACTCTGGCCGCAAGAAGGTGACGGGACCACCATTACCGGGCTTTACTGGAGTCGGGGTGAGTGCCTGATTGCTTGGACCGGGCCGTTGATTGTGCAAATGTTGTAGCATCAGAACCGTCAACAAAACTCGGAGGTGACGGGCCGGACCCGGGTCCGCGTCGGGGGCCCCACCTGGACCGCCGAGCAGGCAGGACGGACAGCGCCACTCACCGTGTGGGATAAGGTTAAGGATGGCTGAAATCGAATGTCGGTCAGCCAATGCAGAGACAGGCCACCGTCATTCGACGGGCTTGATTATGCAGTCGAGGCGCTGCATTTACTCGTGCGTTGCATCGAGGCGATGAGTGCGACTCGAGTGACTGCTACTACAGGGTAACTTTTATTACAAATTTATAAATTGCCCCCTGAACCATGCCCTGGTACTATTGCTTTTTAGGGGGCGCCTGCAAACCTTCAGGGTCCTGCTCAACGCGTCATGGCGCTAGGAAGGGTTAGGGCGCCTCGTTTATTTTGTCGACTCATCATCCTCTGGGCCATCAGCCAACGTGGCTTCTTCTTCTCCCGTCCATATCTCTCTCGACCTCTTTTCCTCGACCTCGCCCCTCTCTCTCCCGCTCCGTCCTTGAAACGATTCTTAGTGCCATTCGCCCTGCAAGCCACCGCCACACCTTCTCGCCCTGTCTTGGCCGTCAGCTCAAGGGCGTCTGCTGCGCAACGTCGAGACGTGTTCTTTGCGACTGGGCACCATCTGGCGGCATTGAACCGCTGCTTGGCCGTGACGCATCTCCCCTCGGTCACCATGAAGACGGCCAGCAGGCTGTTCTACCTTTCCGTCTTTGCCCTCTGGGCAGCGCCCTCAAACTGCGCCACGCCCCAGGCCGACTGCCCCCCGGTATGGCCCCTGCCCCTGAAGCCGCCCCTGAACCCCCTCCCAAGCCCCGGACTGACGCAGCTCCAGATCTCCCCAAAGTCCATCGTCGACGACGCCTGCGCCTCTTACGCGACGCTCGAAAAGCTCAATGGCCAGGTCAAGCCCGCGCTCGACAGGCTCGTCTCGTCGACCGACTTCTTCTCTCACTACCGCCTCAACCTCTTCAACAAGAAATGTCCCTTTTGGAATGACGAGAATGGCATGTGCGGCAACATAGGATGCGCCGTAGAGATTCTCGACAACGAAGAGGACATCCCCGAGGTCTGGCGCTCCAGCGAGCTTAGCAAGCTCGAGGGGCCGCGGGCCCGGCACCCCGGCAAGAAGGAGCAGAGGCAGCACCCGGACCGCCCGCTCAAGGGCGAGCTGGGCGAAGAGGTGGGCGAGAGCTGCGTCGTCGAGTACGACGACGAGTGCGACGAGCGCGACTACTGCGTGCCCGAGGACGAGAGCGCCACCTCAAAGGGCGACTACGTCAGCCTCTTGCGCAACCCCGAGCGCTTCACCGGCTACGGCGGCGAGGGCTCCAAGCAGATCTGGGACGCCATCTACCGCGAAAACTGCTTCCAGCGCGACTCTTTCCCGCGCTCGGCCAACCTCGGCAGCTCCCCCCGACCCCCCGGCCCGGCTGCCCAGGACTTGAAGCATGTCATGGACGCGGCCGGCCGACAGGCGCAGCTCGAGGCCAAGCGCTTGCGGCGTCCCGACGTGCCCTTTGTCGCGCGCACGGGCCACGAGGCCGAGGACGAGTGCCTCGAGAAGCGCGTCTTTTACAGGGTCGTGTCGGGCATGCACGCGAGCATCAGCGCCCACCTGTGCTGGAGCTTCCTCAACCAGATGACGGGCGAGTGGCAGCCCAACCTCTCGTGCTACCTCGCCCGGCTGCACGGCTTCCCGGAGCGCATCAGCAACCTCTACTTCAACTACGCCCTCGTCACGCGGGCCGTGGTCAAGCTCGGTCCCCACCTCGGCGGGTCGCGGTACACGTTTTGCACGGGCGACCGGTCCGAGGACGAGGCGACGCGGGCCAAGTTGCTCGAGGTGACGCAGCAGGCCGGCGGAGTGCCGCAAATCTTTGACGAGAGCCTCATGTTTGTCAACGGCGAGGGCCCGTCGCTCAAGGAGGACTTTCGCAACCGGTTCCGCAACGTCAGCCGCCTGATGGACTGCGTGGGCTGCGACAAGTGCCGCCTCTGGGGCAAGATCCAGACCAAGGGCTACGGGACGGCGCTCAAGGTCCTGTTTGAGTTTGAGAACAACAGCGGCGAGATTCCCGTGCTCAAGCGCACCGAGCTCGTCGCCCTCTTCAACACGTACGCCCGGCTGAGCGAGTCGCTCAGGGCCGTGGGCAGATTCAGGCAGATGGCGGCGGAGCGAGACGGGGGTGTCTCGCCGGCCGTTGGGTCGTCGTCGGAGTCGAAAAGGGCGTCGTCGGAGTCGAAAAGGGCGTCGTCGAGGTCGAAAAGGGCGTCGTCGGAGTCGAAAAGGGCGTCGTCGGAGTCGAAAAGGGCGTCGTCGGAGTCGAAAAGGGCGTCGTCGGAGTCGAAAAGGGCGTCGTCGGAGTCGGAAAGGGCGTCCCACGGCGTCGAGGCTGGGAGGAAAGAAGAGGCACCCAAGGAAGGCTCCAAGGAAGGCTCCAAGGAAGGCTCCAAGGAAGGCTCCAAGGAAGGCTCCAAGGAAGGCTCCAAGGAAGGCTCCAAGGAAGGCTCCAAGGAAGGCTCCAAGGAAGGCTCCAAGGAAGGCTCCAAGGAAGGCTCCAAGGAAGGCTCCAAGGAAGGCTCCAAGGAAGGCTCCAAGGAAGGCTCCAAGGAAGGCTCCAAGGAAGGCTCCAAGGAAGGCTCCAAGGAAGGCTCCAAGAAAGGCTCCAAGGAAGGCTCCAAGGAAGGCTCCAAGGAAGGCTCCAAGAAAACCTCCCAGGAAACCTCCCAGGAAACCTCCAAGTCCCTGGACGACGAGGACGAGGCTGTGCGCGAGTTTATTGCGCTGCGGCTGCGAGGCCCAAGGAGCGACTCGTTTGGCGACCGGGTGGTGCACGAGATTGATCGGCTCCGCGTGGCCGTCAGGATCGTCATCAACGGCTGGCTGCGAGCGCCCAAGACGTTGTGAGTGCCTGGTTCTGCCGGCCTTGCTCCAAGGATGACGGCGTGCTGACTCGCTACAGCTGGCACATTGTCTCGACGGAGACGGTGCGTCTGTGGCAGTTTTGGGTCGGCCTGCCCGTGAGTCCGCGGCAGTGGAAGATTGAGTTTCCAGATGTGAACCGGGACGAGCTGTGAAGTTGGAAGCAGGCGCATGCATCTCACCGGCGTTGGCTGCTCTTGCTATCTTTGGCGTACCTGTCCTCGACGGACCATGTATATAACATTTAGATGGAAGTATCTTTGCTTTGCACCTCGATTCCATTTGCCGACATCAGTCTCCTTCATTGCGCCCCATTTACTGATGAGTCTCCTGTCTCACGGCCCATGTCACGACGATTCACTTGCCGGGCATCGCTTCACTGTCGTCCTGCGGGGGGGCCTTTACTCGCATCCCGTTCAGTCCATGGTCTCGGCTCCGCCCGTCATGGCAGGTCCCGTCCAGTCTCTTGTGCGCATGCGGCCGCTCGCCTCATCACCGAAGAGGTCACGTCCGGCTCGTGCGCCGAGTCGAGGGATGGCCCATGACGCGGTCAGTCTTTCAAGCTCGCCACTCCTAACGAGGGTGACAATGGCGACACCGGTCGTGAACCGAGGACCGGCCAGCCAGCGGCCCTCGCTTCCCGCCATTGTCCTCGTCGTGCTCTCGCCCTTGGCGGCTGACTGTGTCGGCCGGGGCAGGTATAAAAGGCCCGGCCTGCCCGCCACCAGACCCTGATGGTTTCTCCTGCTCCTTACCTCTTCTACATCAAGGTCTCTCTTGCTCCGTGCCTCTTCTACATGAGGTGCAGTTTGGGGCGCCGTCCGTCTCCAGATATCGACGCGTCGGCTCCTTGGCGGGCGAAGATGGCTGATGGCGGCTCCTATATGCCTGACCACGCCCTACCTTGCCATCTTTATCATGCCCAAGCTGTCTTTTCCGGCCCGCTCCACCGCCCCTTTCGGGAATACCATGGACGCCCGATGAGCACTGGGGGAAGCACCGACCTTGCGAGTGTGTGTTGATGGACCCTTGGGGCCCGTCAGCCGGATCTTACACGCATCTCGGGGGGGTGCACGATCCCTCGGACCCATGGTCGCCGGGCCGGCTGCCGCATCACACACTCACAGCACCCGCCACGACATATAAAAGGCGCCCTCTTCGACATCTATCTGTCGAGCCGAGGCAGTGGGCGTCGAGTATTCCGGCTCGCTTGCTCTCCCTTCCCCACACAGAGCACACGACCTGCCTGTGAGCGAAGCAGCAGCAGCCGCAACTCGGTCGAGTCTGGGCCGCCCATCTCACGCTCCCGTTTATCATAGGAGAGCCACCTAGGGTGCTCCGGGTGCACCATATTGTGCACCACGGTCTACCGAAAACACTATTCCTCATTGCCTGGGGCGGAGGACCACATCGCCGCCACCAACGTATTCCTTTGGGAGACAACACGACAGTCACACAAACACTGTTTAGAAACACTTCAGGAACACTTCAGAAACACTGTTCAGAAACACTCAGAAACACTTCAGAAACACTGTTCCTCATTGCCTCGGCGGAGAATCACGCCGCCACCAGCATATTCCTCCTCGGAGCAACACTCGCTTTTTACTCGGGAGACAACCCGATACACAAAGCAGACAAACCAAAACACCCATGTTCTCCGGAATGATTCAGTAGGCTCAGAGACTTCCTGTCGAGTATGTTGCCGCCACGAGTTACTACCTAGTAGTGTTCGAGGGCGGTTAGAATACAAGGGGGGCATGAGCTGCAAGTAACCAAGCATTAGACTTACAATTTACAAATATCATACTCAAACAGCCCGCTATACTTGATACACTGCTCTGGTCAATTGAACGCCTGACCAAATGTGCGGCCGCCTACTCAATGTCCGCTCGTGTTAGATCACATAATAGAGGCCACCACATTAGGTTAGCATGACCGTCACGTGGCTTCGTGGAAAATTTCCTATAAAACAAGCCCCTTAAGAAAATAGGGGCTATATATATATCTTTATCAATATATTAATAAAACCTCTTTTGCTATACAACCTATTAGACTTATTAAGACCTATAATCGTGCCTATTTAGTCCGAGCCGTAGATTAAAGATCTAATAATTAAGAGTCTTATACTTTAATCTACTAGAACCGTAAACTAGAAACCGAAAAAGGCTCCTTTTAGGCCGACAATTACTATATCTATCCTTACTAAGAAAAACGAGGTTATTCTTAACGATAATGCTGACTAGTCCCTTTAGGACAATAAGTTTAAGGCGTAGGCCCTCGATAGCAACCTCTAGGACTAGGTCTTCGGGACTAAAAAACTCCTTCCTACTCTAACGATGCCTATCGAGGATAACGCCCTAAGAGGATCTCGCGTTTATACCGTAGACGAAGAAATAATCTAATAAGGCTAACCGCTTAAAGGATCTTAAAAATAGTAGGTATTTCTCTATAAGGAGAAGAAATAAAAGAGCTAGAGAAAGGATATTAAAGAGCTACGTACTTAGATTGCTATAATAATTTCCGACTACCTTTTCTAGACTTATTATAAGCCCGATAAAGACCTTAAGGAGTAGTACGCTACGCTTAAGAAGAAGGCAAAGGGCAAGCCGGAAGATATCCTCTATGCTATTTAGGTTTACTATAAAGCGGTAGTTAAGCCTTCTACGAGTTAGCTAAAGAACTAGCACTATTAGCTCGAGAGCTAGAAGAAGGTTATATATAAAGGGATTTAAGAAAAACTCCTTAAAGCTACCTATAAGAGTATTTAGGTATCTAATTTCCTATCCTTTATTAATCCCTACTATTATTACTAGGTTAATTCCTTTAACCTTTCGTACCTTAAGAATAACGTAGATTTTAATATCTATATAATAACTAATAAGTTTACTATCTTTATTAATAAACTACCTGCTTAACCGTCTTATATAAAGAGAGGCGCCTTTAGCCCTTCTTTTACCGGATAGGACGATTAAAAAGACGATAAATAGGACGGCTAGTTAGAAAATAAAAACACTAAAAACAATAAAAATAATAAAAATAATAAAAAGAGATTACAAGCTACTACTTTAGATAAGCAAGGTATTCCTAAGTGTAGGCTATATACGCTTAAAGGCTATACTCTTAAGAACTATTAGGAGATTAAGTCTAATAAAGCCCCCGACTAATAGCCCGGGAATAGATAGGAAGCTATTATAAAGAGTATAAAAGACCTTAAGATCGCGAAAGAAGTCTAACGACTAAAAGGGAAGAAGGTAACGTTTAAAAACGATAAGGATTAACTAATATAGGAAAAGGGAAGATGCCCTTCGGCTTCTTTCCTTATCTCCTTCGTTAAGGCCTCCTTTAGCATTAACGTTTATCTTTTCTACTATTCGGCAATTCTAGACTATAGAACGATACTCTATATCTTTAACGAGATCTTACGATTTAAGAACTTTAAGATAGCTAAAGATAGAGACTTCCTTTAAGCAAGCGTAGAAAAAGTGCCTATCCTCGGATATAGCGATATTAACGTCCGCCTCTAAACCCCTTCCTTTAAGCCTTAAGTACTACGGCTGCTTAATATCGCATTCTATAAGAACTTTACGTATAACCTAATCTCCTATAGGTTATTAAAGCAATAGGGCATATAGTAGGACGAACGATCTTATAGACCGTCGACGCTTTAAGTAGCTAATAATACTATAGTCGGACTCGTCGAATAATACTACGGATAGTTCGTCTTAGAATATATCCCCTACGATATAATAAGGCGGGCCTTTTATACCCGCCGAAATAAGTTCGATAGCTATACTAAAAGGAAGCTATAAAAGGCAACGGTAGAACTTTAGTATCTCCGGATAGGATATCCGGGACTACGAGCGCTCGAACACCTTATTAACTGCTTTAAGGGTATTAAGATTAAGGGCATTATAACGACTTAGTGCGATAACTATAGCACCGCTAAAGTAAAGCGGATAATACGACGAGCTCCTTAAGATAAAAGCGTCGTAAGCAAGAGAATTATAATTAACTTCTATAACTTTATACTTAATAATAAAGGTTATAATTTACTAATACTTTTAATAGATAGGGCGAGCGGCTTCGTATAGGATTTCTACCTATAGGACCGCCTCGTAGAAACTATTATCGCGGCCCTTAAGTCCGGCCTTAACTACCTTACGTATTAATACTAATTCTATACTAAGACTATCGAATATAACAACGAGATTATTAATTAGAAGCTAGTAATAGAAGCTTTCCTTAAGGCGAGACTCTTTAAAATCGAGCCCTCGGCCTTATATATATAGGACTAAAATAGTAGCGCCGAGCGCTTAAAGGGTATAATTAAGGATAAATCGCGGGCAATATAAGGCAAACTTCTAACGCAACTTTAGCGAGAGATATATAAGTTAGTAGTATATCTCTATAACCGTATACTAAAGTATAGTTATAAGTAGGAAAGCCCTTACGAAAGACTAACCGGCAGGAAGCCTACGTAATAATATCTTCGTGCCTACGGGTATAAAGTATTCGCGATAACTACTATAGCTTAGGAAAAGAGACAACGCCTTAAGAAGCTTAACCTACGAGCTTAGGTAGGCTTTCTAGTAGGATATATATTATCTAATATCTACCGCGTGTAAGTGCTTACTAAAGGAAAAGTTATTACTATACGAGACGTTGCGTTTAACGAGCGGGAGATTTTCGATAGAACCTTCGAGAGTCTTACCGATAGCGTTAAGGAGAGCGACCTTAAGGAGCTAGCCCTAGCCCTAAGGAATATTAGCCTTCCTAATAAAAACTAAATTAACGCGCTATAGGTACTTAATAATTAAGTTTTTAACGATATTCTCATTTACGAAGATATAAACCTAGCATACGCGGCGAGCTAAGAAGATAATATAGACTATGTAATAGCGCTTAAGAACGACCGAGAGAGTATAAAGTAGTATATAGAAGCTAGATTTAAGCCTCTACCTACTCCTTTAAACACTCCCCTAGCGGCCTTATTTATAGCTATAATCTAATTATATCTCGCTAACTAGTCGATAAAACTATAGAGCGAAAATTACGAACACTCGCGAGTAGCTTTTTAGGCGGGAATACTTCCTTTACCGTATATAAATATAAGTCTATATATATAAGGAGTAAACCCCTCTATAGTATTATTATTAAGTCTATATAAATAAGGAGCGAACCCCTCTATAGCATTAAAAATAAGCCTATACGAGCTAAAAGCTTAGGAATAATCCCTTCTATAGCACGATTAAAAACACGCCTACTAGCACTCGGCATTTATAGTAGGCACTTAAGCCGTACCGACCTTAAGAGACACTAATACGCTACGATTTAAGGATAAGGCTTACCTCGACCGCTTAATCCTAAAAAGGCAGGTGCATCGGCGAGACCTTCCCGCTATACTAATATATTATAGATAGCTTAAATACTATCCACTCGGCCTTTACTTTAAGGAGGCGGAGCGATTATATCTTTAAAACTATAATGAAATAAGGTCGTAGACTAAAGTCGACTATAAAATACTTATAAAGAAAGGCTAAGTGCTTAACTATATATAGGTATACGTATATAAGATAGATAAATATAAGAGACTCTTTAAATATAAGGCGAGATTAGTTATATAAGGAGATTAATAGCTTAGAAACGGGCAAGAGACCTACGTAGCTACTCTCGCGGGACGGAGTTTTTAGATACTTATAATAATCGCGGTAAGGTTCGATCTTAAGCTAATATAGTATAACGCTATTAACGCCTTCGTTAACGCTACCCTCGACGAGATTATCTATATAAAGATGCCTTTAGGATATAGGAAACACTCGATCGTGCTTAGGCTCGATAAGGCACTCTACGGACTACGGAAATCCCCTCTTCTATAGCATCGCGAACTTACGTTAACGCTTTAGGAGATAGGATTCTAGACAATACTATATAAACCTTACTACTTAGCGTTTAACGGCATTATCGTCTTCTTCTATATAGATAATATCGTTTTTATATATTATAAGAAGGATTAAAAGAGGGCTAAATCGCTTTAGAATTAGCTTAAAGGAAAGTATAAGCTTATAGGCGGTAATAGCCTATAATAGTTCCTTAGTATTAAGATTCTACGTAATCGCAAATAGAGTTATATTTAGCTATTATAAGCCGCCTATATTAATAAGATCTACCGACTAGCGAAGAAACGTAGGTTATTTAATATACCGATAGGAGTAAACGACCTCTTTCCTTATAAAGGGATCGCTAAATACTACGAGATATAGTCCTACTAAGTAAACGTAGGCTTTATACTATACGCGGCGGTTATTACCCGACCCGATATCGCGTTTGCTATATTAAAACTCTGCAAATATAACACTAACCTTAGACCGAACTATAAAGAAGCTATCGATCGAGTTATCTACTATTTATACCGCACTCGTGGACTTACGCTTCGTCTAGGGGGTAGAGACGACTTCGAGGTAGTAAGTAACGCCTCTTTCGCTAATAATACTAATCGCAAGAGCTCTTAGGCATTTGCTATAAAGCTATTCGGAGGCCTAATCGGCTAAAGAGCTAACAAATAGGATACTATTATAACTTTAATAATAGAGGCGGAACTTCTAGCTCTATTATAGGCAGTAAAGGAGTCGATCTATAATACATATAATACACCCTTTAGCTAGCCGCCTAGGGTGCTAACATTAGCAATAGATAAGATAGTAGGGAGCTATTCCTAGCTCCTAGGGCTCGCTACCTACCCTAAGAATCCATCCTTCTTTACCTACCTTTCTACGCTGCTTAGTGCATTAAAATAGTAGCAACACCTTGCCTCTTCTTCGGCAAGCACTAGAGGCCCTTATAAGCCCTCTACTAAGCGCCTCTTAAGCCGCACTAGCGACGCCTTTATTTACGTTGCGCTAGAGCACCCTAGCTCGCTAAAAAAACCTTTAGTCTACTCTCGGACGACCACCCCGCTGTTTTCGGCTTAGCCCGCGTTAAGCCCCCGATAGTAGAGCCAATCACTCTTCTTCCGTCTTAGCGCCTTATTAACGCGCCTCTTCGACATTACGACAACCTCTCTTTCTCTTCTAGCAAGCCTAGAAACCATCAACTAAGTCTTCCCTTTTTTCTATATATGCCTAAACCTCTTTACACCTATTTTAGGTGGTTGTAAATTTTTGCATATACTAACCGATTTTCTGCGTGCCGCCCGACCTTTCTGTGTGCCGCCTGCCCTACCGCCACTTCGGCTTGCACCGACCCCCCCCGCTCCCCACGATGCCTCGTCCCGAGCAACCGAGATTTGCCTGCACCGATGTCTCTTTTAATCCTCGGGATGAAGACCCTTACTAAGAACGCCGCCGTTAAGAGACCTAAGACCGTCGGCAGCATCGAGGGACCGTCTAAGTCTCGAGGGACCGAGACACTTCTTTTCGCCGCGGCAGACATACGTAGGATGACGACCGACGCCGCGATCGGGATGACGACCCTTACTAAGAACGCCGCCGACAAAAGCAACAAGAGACCTCCTAAGTCTCGAAGGACCGAGAGCCTTCTTCTCTTCGCCGCGGTAGAACCTACTATAACGACCGACGCTACAAACGGGACGATCGCCGCCCTGCCCGTTAGGGCGAGGAATATGGTGAGGAAGAGGCGAAAGGAGCCCAATCGACGATAGCCTCGTCGCCTCTGCCGTACCTTATTTTGCCGCCTGCCGCACGCCCTGCTAGGACGATATCCTTGCCGCCCGCTGGCCGTATAACGGCAGTTTCGCCTCTGCCGACGATAGTTCCGCGGCCTCTGCCGTACCTTATTTTGCCGTCTGCTATACGCCCTGCTAGGACGATGTCCCTACCGCCCGCTAGCTGTGTGACGGCAGCTTTAGCAGCTTTTGCAGCTTCGCCTCTACTAACGATAGTTCCGCGGCCTCTACCGTACCTTATTTTGCCGTCTATAGCACGCATTATTACGACGATAGCCTCGCCGCCTACTGCACGCCCTATTGCGAGGTCTATAGCGCGTTCTATTTCGCGGCCTGCCGTTACGACGATGTCCTCGCCGCCTGCTGCTTGCCCTATTACGGCAACATCCTCGCCGTCTATTAAGACGATGCCTTCGCCGTCTGCCAAGGCTCCTCCGGCCCCGAAGCCCTCTTCGTGCCGAAAGTGCAAGGCGCCCTTTGCTTCCCGGAACGCTCTTTTTAAGCACCTTCGTAGAGCCTGTCCCGGCCAGTAGAAGGCGCCTGCCGCCGTTGTTGCGACTGTTCCCCAACCTACCGGCAACCCTGCCTCTTCTCTCGAGAGCGTCTTCCCCGGCTTCTCTACTTAAGGACTCTCTGCCGCTATCGAAGCCGTCTGTGCGACTGTTCTTGCGGCTGTTATTCGCCGCCTCGCAGCCTCTCCCGCCGAGATCGTCTCTTAAGAACTCTCTGCTGTTAACGCCGGCTGCACGACTGTTGTTCGCCGCCTTGCAGCCGCTCCTGCCGCGGCTTCTCTTCCTAAGGCCGCCTTGACTACTGCTGCTATTAACGCCGTTAGCACGGCCGCGGCCGCTTCGCCTGCTGCTCCTATTGACGCCGTTAGCAAGTCGTCGCCGCAGCAGCTTCTTCTTCCTGCCGGCAACCTATCGCCGCAGCGATACCTTCAGCCTGCCGGCAAACCGTCGCCGCAGCAGCTTCTTTTTCCTGCCGGCAAGCCATCGCAGCAGCAACCTTATCCTACTAGCAAGTTATCGCAGCAGCATCTTTATCCTACCGGCAACCCTTTACCTCCGGCCGTCATCCTTAAACCGGGGCGGGATATGTTTCGCCTTATTGTGGCCGCCTCGCCTGCTGTTGACGCCTTTAGCAAGTCGTCGCCGCAATAGCATCTTCTTCCTGCCGGCAAGCTATCGCCACTACGCTATTTTCTTTCTGTCGGCAGCTTCTTGCCGCAACGATATCTTTACCCCGCCGGCAACTAATCGCCACAGCAGCTTCTTCAAGCTGCCGCCTCGCAATAACGTCTTTAAGCTGCCGGCAACTTCTCGCCGCATTGATATCTTCTTTCTGTAGGCAAGCCACCGCCGCAACGATGCTTTTAACCTGCCGGCAAGCCGTTTAACGATGCCTCCGCTTTGTTAACCCGCCGGCCTCCCGCTCCTTAGCGCACCGACCAGCGCCGCCTAGGGCGCTCGCAGCAAGACTGTTCCGCTGCACGCTTTTAGCACGATTAGAGAGCAGCCGCTTGCTCCGCTGCCTAAAGAGATCGCCGTTATATGCCCCTTTCGGCGATTAAGGAATTCGATCCAGACGATAAATAATCACTAGCTAGCGTGAGTGTGACTCACGAGAAAGGAACGAAGGATCCGGGCAATAGAAGCCCGATTGAGATTGTTATTTTAACTACTATAGTTAGTAGGCTTTTCTTTTGTGCCGGCATTATAATGTATGTAATGCACCCTTTAGCTAGCCGCTTAGGGTGCTAATATTAGCAATAGATAAGATAGTAGGGAGCTATTCCTAGCTCCCGGGGCTCGCTACCTACCCTAAGAATCCATCCTTCTTTACCTACCTTTCTACGCTGCTTAGTGCATTAAAAATTTAATATACTAAATAGGTAGGAAAGGGTATATATAGAAGGATAATCTTATTAAGGTAGGTAGCGAGCCCGGGAGCTAGGTATAGCTCCCTCTATCTTATCTATGCTAATATTATCACCCTAGCCGACCGGCTAGAGGGTGTATTACATATATTAGAATGCCGGCACAAAAGAAAAGCTCTGCTAACTATAGCAGTTATGCTATATAAATAATCTTAATCGGGCAATTAAAAGAGCTGCTTCTAATGCCCTATTCCTTTATTCCTTTCCCTATGAGTTATGCTTATACACGCTAGTGATTATTTCCTCCGATTACCCTTTCTGCTTGTTTCTTCTTAGTCACCCCCGTATTTATCGTCGGCCTATCGAAGAAGGCGACGGTCGTCTCGGCCGTCTCGGCCGCAGGGGCGTCGGTCGTTACGACGAGCATAGCGTCGGGTGCGTCGGGCGGCTTAAAGATCTCTGCGATAAAGCCGACGGGATCGTTTGTTTGCGCGGCAGCGTCGTGCGCTGCGGTCTTAACCTTAATTTAAGCCCTTACAGTAGCGTTAAGCTCTACGGGCTTAGAAAAAAACTTCTTAGCGTCCTCGCTAACGATAATTCCTACGGCGGTAGGCTAAGAAGCGGCCTAAGCATCGTCGGAGTGTAGCTCACGACTAGGTTTACTAGGAGCAGGCGTAGCGGCGAGGATCTCTACGGCAGCAGGCTAAGAGGCGCTCTAGGCGTCGTCGGCATCGTCGGAGTATAGCTCACGACTAGGTTTACTAGGAGCAGACTTCTCATCGGCGATTTCCACGGCGGCAGGCGTAGCAGCGGCGATTTCTACGGCAGAAGATAAATTAGCTCCCTTATTCTTTTCCTTACCGTATTCTTCGCCCTAACCGGCAGGGCGGCGATCGGTCTATAGCTCGTAGGGATCGGGTTCTTAATAGCCTCTATGCTCCCTATAACGGTCGGAGTCGTAGAGGGTAAAAAGGTTCTAAACTAAGCGGCGCTAGTCGGGAAGAACCGAGGTAAGATAGGAATCTCAGGCGGGGCGAAGAGTCTTCTACTTATAGTCCCCGAGCTATTTAAAAAGCTCGGTTAAACGCCTTGCAAAATAGAGGTCGACGGCGGTAAGGGTTTAACGGGACAATTTTGTCGGATGCTTCTCTATTAACTATAGAAAGCAGAAGCTTTATTAAAGGCACTAGCGGTAGGGACTAAAGACTTAAGCTGCTTCCTAAAGCTTAGGAGGAGAGAGGTGACGGCTGATGTTATAGGCCATCGTAAAGAAAAAGGAGGCTCGAGAAAAGAAGAGCTCGAGGAAAAACAGGCTTAAGGGAAAAAGAGGGAATTGTGCGAGCCGCCGAAGTAGGGTAGTGAAAAATTCTCTCGAAGGCAAAAAGAAGGAATCGCGAGACGGAAAAACAGAAAAAATAGGGTAGAAAACCGCTATCGATAGCGTTCAGCTTCGTTAGAAGGTAAGGCTCGATTTAACCGTTGCATAGGCACGCTAGCTATAGTAATATAGGCTAGAAACACTGCGTAAAGGGAGCGAGGCTCCTAGTGATAGTAAGAGCTTTTAAGGGCTCTTAGTGATAGCGGGAGCGAGGCTCCTAGTAATAGTAAGAGCGAGGCTCTTAGTGAACGTATTGTGGTGGCTTACGCCTAGCGGCTATATGCCTAGTAGCTTAAAAAAGCAGAAAAGGTAGGAATTACTACTAATTTAATACACTAAATAGGTGGGAAAGGGTATATATAGAAGGATAATCTTATTAAGGTAGGTAGCGAGCCCGGGAGCTAGGTATAGCTCCCTCTATCTTATCTATGCTAATGTTATTACCCTAGCCGACCGGCTAGAGGGTGTATTACATACATTAATCTACGTAAGCAGGCTTATTAAAGAGCTCGACGTCTCCTTCGATAACTCCTGAATTCGCATTTAAAATAATAACACTTAGACTATCCGACTAGTTACGGCCGAAGTCGCGACTCTATAGACGAAGCTTCGCTATATAGATATTTACAACTACTAGCTTCGTTAGGAGGTCCTTAACGAGACTATCGAAGTTAAGTATACTCCTACCGCGAAGATAATAGCAGACGGCCTTATAAAGGCGCTTTAAGGGCCCTCCTTTAAGGCCTTTATTAAATAAATCGGCCTCTACGATATCTTATAACGTCTCGCCGATCGAGAGCTCCCCGAATCGACCGACGAAGCGATATAAACCGACAATTATATAGTGTGGGAAGATTAAGAGGTGTAAGGCTATAGATAGCCTTAAAGTGTGCTTTACGCCCCGCGACGACGTTAGGGAGACGACGGACCTAGGGCTTAAAGAGGCTACGCATAGCTGCCTTTAAAGGCTCTATAGCTCGATTAGGCGTAGAGAGCTAAGAAGGAAAATAGTAAGGACGAGGGGTCCTCGAAGGATTAAGAAGAGGTATAAGAGCTTAAGAAGCCGTACTCTTTAGGGCGCTTAAGCGTAGGAATAAAAGGGCAGGGATTAATAATGTCCCGACCCGATAGCTTAACGATAGAACGAGGATTAAAAACTCATCGGATTTAAGCTATTTAGCGACCTCTTTACGCTAGCTTCCCTCCCGCGGATGTAGGTTTAAAGCTAGGTGTTAGATCCGCGAGTTAAGGGATCACATATAGGATCACATATAGGATCACGTGCGGGATTACGGACGGGAAATTCGGCTAAGAGGCCCCTTAAATAAGGTCTCGAGGCTTCCCCTCTTTAAGCAGAAGAAGCATTATTATTAATATACTGCTTTTAGCGGTATTACAGCCGCTGCAGCGCCCTTACGGCCGCTATAACACATATCTCTCGCATCCTCATTTAGTAGGCCGTAGATCGAAGATCTAATAATTAAGAGTCTTAGTCTTCTAGCTAAAAGCTACTAAAGAGAAGCTACTATTTAACTAATTAGGCCCCCTTTAAACCGCGAGAAAAAGCCTAGCTAATTATACTCGGTAAGAGGATTTAATTCCTCTTACATCGAACAAAGCCTACGAGAACCACCTCGCGGCACCTTATCGAAAGAAAGCCCGCACCTCGCGGCATCTTATCGAAAGAAAGCCCGCACTAAGCGGCACTAATACATCGAAAGAAAGCCCGTACTAAGCGGCACTAATATATCGAAAGAAAAGCCCGCAACACGCGGCACTAATACATCGAACAAAAAGCCCGTAAGAGACTACCTCGCGGCACTAGAAATAATAATACACATCCTGCTACTACTAGTAGAGGCGAGAGGGTGATTCCCTCGTTAGCCAGCCAAACACACATCCTGCTACTAGCAGAGGCGAGAGGGTAATTCCCTCGTTAGAGCCAAACACACATCCTGCTTTTAGCAGAGGCGAGAGGGTGATTCCCTTGTTAGAGCTAAACACACATCCTGCTTTTAGCAGAGGCGAGAGGGTGATTCCCTCGTTAGAGCTAAACACATAACCTGCTTTTAGCAGGGGCGAGAAGGTGATTCCCTCGTTAGCTAGCTAAGCTAAACAAAGCCGCATAAATAAGGAGCAAACCCCTCCTCGGCTTATCCGCACGATTAGGAGTAAACCCCTCCGCGGCATTAAGTCTATATGATTAGGAGTAAACCCCTCCGTGGCATTAAGCCGCATAAACAAAGAGCAAACCCCTCCTCGGCTTATCCGCACGATTAGGAGTAAACCCCTCCGCGGCATTAAGTCTATACGATTAAGAGTAAACCCCTCCGTAGCCTATAAACAAAGAGTCAACCCCTCTATAGCATTCTTATACAGTCGGGAAACATATCTGCCTATTATTTAGTAGTTATCTTATATAGTCGGGAAATATATCTGCCTACTATTTATTTAGTAGTTATCTTATACAGTCGGGAAATATATCTACCTACTATTTATTTAGTAGTTATCTTATACAGTCGGGAAATATATCTGCCTACTATTTATTTAGTAGTTATCTTATGCAGTCGGGAAATATATCTGCCTGCTATTTATTTAGCAGAAAACATAATGCGGCGGCGGAGAGAGAAGAAAAGACTCTCTCGTCGTAGCACAAACGACGCGGCGGCGGAAGAGAAGAAGACACTCTCGTCGTTACGGCAAGAGCTCGCGGCGGCGGGAAGAGAAGAAGACTCTTTCGTCGTCGCAGCAAACACATACAACGCAGCGGCGGAAGAAAAGAGAAGAAAAGACTCTTTCGTCGTTACGCAAGCACTCGCGGCGGCGGGAAGAGAAGAAGACTCTTTCGTCGCAGCAAAATTACGATCACGGCGGCGGGAGGAAAAACACTCTCGTCGTAGCACAAACAACGCGGCGGCGAGAAGAAGAAGACTCTCTCGTCGCAGTAATACACATTTAGCAGCGGCGGAAGAGAAGAAGACTCTCTCGTCGCAGCACACACATCGCGGCGGCGGGAGGAAGACTCCCTCGTCCGCGCACTCATTTAAATCACGGGCAAATAGCTCACGGCGGCGGAAGAGAAGAGAAGACTCTTTCGTCGTAGAATAAGCAGCAGTCGCGGCGGCGGGAAGAGAAGACTCTTTCGTCGTTGCGGCAAATAAAACGCGGCGGCGGGAGGAACACTCTTTCGTCGCAGCACGCAGCAGTCGCGGCGGCGAGAAGAGAAGAGAAGACTCTTTCGTCGTCGCGGTAAACACACTCGCAGCATATATTTCGCGGCGGTAGAGAGGAAGACTCCCTCGTCTACGCATTTATTTAACGCACGAGCTAATAGCTCTCGACGAGCTAATAGCTCGCGGCGGCGGAAAGAAGGAAAAGTCCCTTTCCCTCGTATATACTTACTCTCTCGAGCAAGCAGCTCTCGAGCAAGCAGCTCTCGAGCAAACGGCATTCGAGCAAGCAGCTCTCGCGGCGACGAGGCAGAGTCCCTCGTCGCAGCAAGCGGTAGAGTCCCTCTCCCTTATACACACTTACTTACTCGAGCAAATAGCTCTCGCGGCGAGCGGCAGAGTCCCTCGTCGCAGCAAGACGAAAGACTACCTTCGTCACAAACAATTATTCGAGCAATACGCACATCGCAGCGAGCGCTCTCGCGGCTTCGTCCGCATCACTCAATCAATAACTCGAGCAAGCAGCTCTCGCGGCGACGGAAGACTCCCTCGTCCGCACCCATCACGGCATTCGTCCGCATTAAGTCGGCCACACAGAGCCCTCGGGAACATAACCCTCGGCCACACACACACACGAGCCCTCGGGAACACGACCCTCGGCCACACACACGAGCCCTCGGCCACACGAGCCCACGGCCACACACAAAGCCCTCGTCCGCCCGCATACTCCAATAAACCACACAAACCGTCCGAAGCGATCGACCAATCGACCAATCGACTAATACAGGAGGAACAAGGCGTGTTGTTGCCGCCAAAGGCGCACACGGCAGCGTAAAGGCATAAAATGCCGAGTTGCAATTGCTATAATGGTCGGTCGCAAGGAGGACCCGGAAGAACACGATAATCCGCCCCGATTGATAGATTCATTAGCAAAGACCCCGGATTTAAGCTATTTGAGCTCTTTAGTCTAGCTTCCCTCGCATTGCGATCGAAGCTAAAGGGGTGTGTTAGATCCGCGGGTAAAGGGATTACATGCAGGATTACGTGCGGGATTACGGACGGGAAATTAGGCTAAGAGACCCCTTAAATAAGGTCTCAAGGCTTCCCCTCTTTAAGTAGAAGAAGCATTATTATTAATATACTGCTTTTAGCGGTATTATAGCCGCTATAGCGCCCTTACGGCCGCTATAATATATATCTCTCGCATCCTTATTTAGTAGGCCGTAGATCGAAGATCTAATACTAGGGGGGTGTGTTAGATTATATAATAAAGGCTACTATATTAGGTTAGTATAACCGTTACGTAGCTTCGTAGAAAATTTCCTATAAAATAAGCCCCTTAAGAAAATAAGGGCTATATATATATCTTTATTAATATATTAATAAAACCTCTTTTACTATACAACCTATTAGACCTATTAAGACCTATAATTATGCCTATTTAGTCCGAGCCGTAGATTAAAGATCTAATAGCTCGACCGTCTCCTAACAACTACGTAACTAATAGGCTACTAATTGTAGGTGCCTAAAATTACTTTAGCCTAATACTATATACAATGATTGATACTTTAAGACGACTCTATAACTTGGAACAAAAAGTCAAGAGAATGATTTGGCGCATTTTCATCCAAAGGGTGGCGCGACCGCCAACCGCCACTGTATGTGTGGGGCCAAAAATAATGATGTCTGAGGGATTCGAACCCTCGCCTATTACTAGACCGCGACGAGGATGGCGTGCAGTACACGTCCGCCTGAACACGGCGCCTTAGACCACTCGGCCAAAACACCCATTATGCTTGTTGAGAGTAGCTGGCTTATTTAGACTTATATATTGTATCCAACGCACCATTTGACTTTTTTATTTTGAAGGTCCAAAACTCCAAGGGACTTCGTTTACGAGTTACACACCAGCAGAGATCTGGCCTCGTTCAAGATAGAAGAGGCGATATTATTTATAACGTATATATCATCTGCTTCTTTCTTCTGGAGCACCTTGGGAAGTGGTCAACGTGCATTGAAGGCTCAAGATGAGATAGAGGACATCTCCGAGGTCCAAATCACGACAAGTACCTCGCTGCATGTATCTCCTTGCTACCCTACAGCTCAGCCCGCACAAAACTGCGAACAAAGAGGCAGCTCACGCGCCCTGCCACGCAATGAACAGCGACACGTGCCCACCGGCTTGTCCCTCGTCGCGGGACCCGCCGCGCCCGTCGCGGGACCAGCTGCGCCCGTCGCGGAGCCTGGCGGGCAAGGTGGCCATTGTGACGGGGGCGGGCAGCCGCGGAGACGACGAGGTGGGCAACGGACGGGCCATTTCGCTGCTGCTGGCCGAGGACGGGGCGTCGGTGGTGTGCGTGGACCGGGAGCTGCGGCTGGCGGAGCGGACGGCGGCCATGATCGAGCACGAGGCCGGCAGCGGTCGGGCGGTGGCGTGGCGGGCCGACGTCAGCCGCGAGGGCGAGTGCGCGGGGACGGTCGAGGCGGCGCTGCGTGCGTTTGGACGCGTCGACGTGCTGGTCAACAACGTCGGGGTGCTGGGCCCGACGGGCACGGCGACCGAGGCCGAGGTGGAGGCGTGGGCGCGGGGGCTCGAGGTCAACGTGACGAGCATGATGCTCATGGTCAAGCACGCGGTGCCGGCCATGGCGGGCAACGAGGCCGAGGCCGGCATCCGCGGCGCCATCGTCAACATGGGCTCCGTGGCGGGACTGCGCGGCGGCACGCCCAGCCTGCTGTATCCGACGAGCAAGGGCGCCGTCGTCAACATGACGCGGGCCATGGCGGCGCATCACGGGGGGCAGGGCATCCGCGTCAACTGCGTCTGTCCAGGTACGTCTGCGCAGGTGTGTCTGCGTCTGTCCAGCACGTCTGTGCAGTGCCTGTGCAGTGCCTGTGCAGGTGCCTGTCCGGGTGCTTGTCCGGGTGCCTGTCCAGGCGCGTCTGCTCGTCGAGGAGAGAGGCTGACGACGCAAACAGGCATGCTGTACACGCCCATGGTCTACGGGTCCTCGGCGCAGGGCATGGCGGCCGAGATGCGCGAGGCCCGCCGCCGAGGCAGCCTGCTGCAGACCGAGGGCAACGCCTGGGACTGTGCCGGCGCGGTGCGTTTCCTGGCGGGCGGCGAGGCGCGATGGATCACGGGCACCGTGCTGACCGTCGACGCGGGGGCATCGTGCGTCGCCGCCATTGTCGTGCCGGATGGATGAGCTCGTCTTGAACACGTAGAGGCTGAACAGAGACGGATGAACGAGGCGTTGCCGTGCTGGATGAACGAGGCATTTCCATGCAGGAGGCGGACGAGGTCATCTCCATGCCCCGAGGGAATGGTGTTGAACACTGCAAGGCCGAGCAGAGACCCCGCCCGAATGGATCCGTTCTTTCCGTCAATGACGAGTGCCAACTGTTGGTATATATAGCTCCCTTTCCCTCACAAACAATGCCAGTGTCAGCAATCCTCCTCCCCATTTCGCGCCGTCAACAAACGTCGAGACCTGCGAGCATCCCATCACGCAAATCAACAAACGTCGAGACTGCGAGCATCCCATTCCGCAAATCAACACGGCCAAGGAATTAAAATGGCCTCTCCACTGCCCAACCCCCCTCGCTTCGGTGTCTCAGCCATCATCTTCGACGCCGACGGCAAGCTTCTCGTCGGCCAGCGCTTCGGCAGCCACGGAGCCGGTGAGAAGCCACAGACCCATGACAGACACGCCGATTTCTGACGGCCGACGGCCATGGCTTAGGCTCGTGGCAGTTGCCTGGCGGACACCTAGAAGACGGCGAGGGCATGCTCGCCGCCGCCGCGCGAGAGACCAAAGAGGAGACGAACCTCGACGTCGACGCGCTCTGCGTCATCGCCACCACCTACGATGTCTTTGAGCGGGAGCGCAAGCACTACGTCACCTGCTTTGTCCTATGCACCCAGACGGACCCGGGCGCCGTGGCCGAGGTGAGCCACGTCGACGAGTGCTAGACCCGCGCCAAAGTAGCTGATGCCTCACCTGCCCAAGGCCATGGAGCCCCAAAAGTGCCCCGAGTGGCTTTCGAAGAGCGCCGACGAGCTGCTGTCCCTCGACCTGTTCCTCCCGCTGTCACATGTGTCGAAACGCTCGCTCGACCTGGCCGCCGTGACCCAGCGCGCCGGCTTCGTCTTCAGGCTCCCTTCAGGCGCCAACGTCTCCATCAGGTGGGATCCCGCCTGTGTTGGCGCCCGCCAGCTGGCCGGTGACGTGCTCATCGTGCCTCCGGGGCGCGACGTGGCCATTGTCGACGCCAGTCCCAACAACGTCGACTGCCGCCTCGCCATAGTCGTTGCCATCGACGAGCCCGAGGCCCGCCACGAGACGGTCGAGTGGCCGCTTGGAAGCGACCTTGTCCTTTTGCCGCTCAAGGACGGCACTGGCGTCGAGCACCAAGCCGAATCTGTGCTTAAGCTCTGCGTCAGTCACGGGCGCTGAAGGAAGTTGGCCCGAACGAGGGTGCTAGCTACCTCAACCAAATAGTAGAGAGCGCAGACGAGCCAAATACCTCCCATCGCGCATCGCATGCATCTTAATTCGCATATTTTGAGGCTCTCGCGAAATGTGCGCACAACGCGGCTCGTCAATTCATCTGGCTCCTTTGTCCCCTATTGCTACGTGGGCGGGCGCTGCCATTGCCTCCCACTTATCGTCAATGACCCAACGCCTGCCGCACCCGCGCCTGCAGAACCCGCGCCTGACGGAGCGAGCGGCCCTGACGAAGCTGTAGCTACGCCGCGTCCTCCTCTTGATCCTCTTCCCCTTGTATTTCCCCGGGCCGACGATCGTTATGGTGACGCTGCGAGACCTTGGGCTGCGGCCAAGTTCATCAACCTCGAATTGCGAAAGCTGCCTACGAACGCTTGCGTTGAGCCGTCTTAGGCCAGCCTGGCTTGCATTAAGTAGCTGTGTGTTGGTACATACTGGTTCAGGCTGAACTAGTACCATTTCGGGCGGGATGGAGGCGTTGTCAACGTTTCTTTACCCCCGCCAGACGTGACCCCAACTGTGAGGTATTCGACCCAACCCCATGTGGGACTGGTAAAACAAAACAAGCCGCCTCCACTATTCGGGACCACGGCTAGGAACGAGCCCGCGGTAATGCCGGTTGCGAGGCTGGTTGCGAGGCTGGCGATGCCCTCCCTGGCGTGGGCTCTGCCTCGGAAGCATCTTGGTGTTGGAGGGTCCCTGGTACGGGCAGCTTGTAATTACGAAGCCGGCCACGTGAGGTCATAACAATGTCGGGATCGAGGGTTCGAAGTAATGGCTCTTCGATATCCTAAGGGTACTGGTACTTATTAGCACTAAATCACATAGAAAAAAAGGGGGTGTCTCTACCAAAGGCTTCTCAAGCCACCATTTTCGAGGAGGCCGCGCGGTAACGTCTTCGTGTGTAGAGAGTGGCTGTTCTAGTGGGATGCTGTTGACGCGTACGTCAAAACGCGTGCTTTTTTTGATCGCGTTAGAGGCTTCGGCGGTCCCGGCGGTCCCGGCGGCACCGGCGGTCCAGGAGGTCCAGCAGGTCCAGCAGGTCCCGGAGGTCCAGCACGTCCAGCACGTCCCGGAGGTCCCGGAGGTCCCGGAGGTCCAGGAGGTCCGGGGGGTCCCGGAGGTCCAGGCGGCCCCGGCGGCCCCGAAAGGTCGCGGCGGCCCCTTCGGGGAAATGACTAGTATTATTTTGATCCCGAGGGCGTGACGGATTGAATGCACATGTTGATGTGTATTTTAGTTGTGGTTGTGTGGCAGGATTTTAAAAATTGGTATCGGCGTTGTGTTGAAGTTTTTTTGTGTAGTGGCGCTGAAGAGTGTCATGAGGCTCGCCTCCCCGTAGGTGAAGAGACTGTTTTGCGACCTGGCAAGGGAATTCCGATGTCTGCATAAAGACAAGCTTAAGTTAGCAGCTGCCTACCAAACAACACGGGAAGAATAGTAAGTCGACGTACAAAGCCAGGTTTGATCGCGCCGTGGCCTGCTATATGGTGTCGAGCGTCTCGTTGATTCCCCGCTCGAGGGTGTCAAATCCACCGCCTCGTGCATAAAAAGACTGTTCTGCGATCGGGCCAGGAAGTTCTCATCTCTGCATGGAGACAAGCTCAAGTTAACAGCTGCCTAATGAACAACACGGGAAGAATAGTAAGTCGACGTACAAAGCTGCGTTTGTGCGAGCCGAGATCTCAGTCATGCGGCGCTCAAGGTCTACCTACGAACTTTCGATTCAGGGTGTCGAATCTCTTATCGACGGTGTCAAATCGCTTGTCGACGCGTTCTTCGCCGGATCGCTTATTTTCGGGAAGCCACGGCGGCACGCGCCAGACGACAGAACTGCAGACATCGATAGATCAGCACACGATCTTCAAACTCTTCGCGTGGGCCTGGCTTGCTTACATGAGGATCGCGCGCACCTCCGTCGGCGGTGGGGTTTGACCCATGTATGGTCAAATAGTCGTTGAGGGCCCGCGCAGCAGACTCTCCGGCAGCGACGACCTGGACATGATTAGCGCCGCTGACGCATCTGATGATGAGTGTGATAACTTACCGCCCGGCACTGCGACCCCGTCTTGGCACAGGCGTAACAGGCCCGCGCGAGAGGGGAGGCTTGCTCCTAGCAAGCCTCCACCTCCCCGCGGGCCATTCTCCCAACACGCGGCGCGCATGGGATGGTCGCTTTTCCACGGCGTCGAATTTCCGGTTCATGGACATCAGTTCTTCGAGCACGGCACCCAAGGTTTGCTGCAGAGGGCGAATTGTTGTGACAATGCATCGAACTTTTCCGATATCGTCTCAAAATTTGGGCGGTAAGGCGTCCATAGCTGCTTCGTAAGAGATGGGTGTGCGGCAGGATGTACTAGGGGGACCGTAAAGTTGGCCTAATCCCCCTCCCCGCTCCGGTATCGAATGAGTGCATTGCAGGAAGAGAAAAGGAAGCCCTGAGGGTTGTTGGAGTGTATGTATTCGTACAGTTGGGAGGTGATTCCTTGTGTGCGAAGCAGGTGATGATTTGTGTCAAAAAAACTCTGCCCGGCGGAGCCCTGGATGAGGGCGTAAAGTGGGGCATCACTCAGGCCCACACGTGACCCCTCATTGCTTGCCCTTAGGCTGACTAAAGAACCCGTGACTGACGTACAAAAGCAAAGGCGGGTATCCGTGTCTTTACCATTTGAGTTATATACGCACGGATATACGTATAATTTATGGGCGGATTGAAAAGCGTGTAGGTATCCGTGTATGTATCGGGCGCCGTGACTCCAAAACTCAATCTGATGCCACCATGACAACGCGTCAGTAAGATTTGCCGCGAGGGGGAGAAAACGACGACCTCTTCATCGCTCTCATTGACCCACCCCTTTCTCTTTCATGTGGATTAATCAAGTACGTTTGTTCTCGTCCCCGTCGCTGCTGTAGTCTGGCTCTCGGCTTCCACTGCACCTCCCACGGCCGCCTCGACCCATCATCGACCCATCCTCGACGCTTCCTTCGTCTCTGACATGCCACGACCGACGACACCATCCTCGGCAAGATAACCGTTGCCATCGTCCCAACAGCATGCCCGCGTCGCCATGTCGGCCCTCTCCGAGCCCCGCCCGCCGCGTCTGCTCGCCCAGAACCGCAAGCTGCGCCACCTCAAGGGCCTCTCCCTGCGCAACCTGTCCTTTGCGCCCGCCAACCGCTGCTCCGCCGACGACGCGGCTCTGCCCCCGAGCCCCGGCACGCTCGGCACGCTGCGCAGGTCGAGCTCGCTGCAGTCGTCGCGCTCCACCGACAGCTTGCGCCTCGAGAGCTTGCGCCCCGACAAGCGCTGGCGCCCGCCTCAGACGCGCAAGATCAGCCTGAACCTGGCGCAAGCGAGCCCGGCCTCACGCCAGAAGAAGCTCGAGGCCTTGGTAAATGGCTCTCTCGGCGACGTCTTCTTGTCGCTTCACGTTGGCCGCGACCCCGAGCCCGTCTACGTCAGCGAGATGCGTCAGAGATCGGCCGTACGTGCAATTGCCTGTCACTGCGCCCTTGAGCCGTCTCTAACTCTCGAGGCAGAACTTTAACTTCCAATTCTTCGACCTTGCCACAAAGGGCCCTTGCGTCTCCAGGTCTTGCTCTGTCACCGTCCGCGTCTGGTCGCGGCGCCCCAACCAGAGCGCCTGGGTCTTTGTCCTCGACGAGCTTGTCGACCTGCGCCAGCTCCACTTCATCGGCACCCTCCTAGACCGCCGCTTCCCGCCCAATGCCCTCATCTTCCACCTCGAGGATGGCCTCTACTCCCTCGACTTTCCTACCCGGGCTGCCCACCCCAAGCAGGCCCCGCCCGCGGCCACGTCGTCGTACAACTCGTTGATGAAGCTGGCCAACCTCGAGAGCTCCATTCAAGACGCACTCGAGACGCAAGAGCACTTGATGGCGCAAATCAACTCGATACTCGAACAGACCCCACCCAACGCCACCGAGGCCGCTCAAGAAGAGGTTGCAAGGGCGGAAAAGTACCTTGCGAGGCAGCGTCGCGCCAACCGATTGGCCGAGGAACGGCGCAACGAGCTCAGGGCCTCGCTCGCCAGCAGACGGGCGGCCATTTTCGCGGGGAGAGAGGCGCAGGCCAAGATGGAAGCCGAAATTGCAAGTAACCGAGACAAGCTCGAGGCCTCGGGGAAACTGCTCGAGCGGACGGAGCAACAGATTCACGGGCAACGCCGGCGCATCTGCTCGGATCTGTGCGACGTCTTCCCCATCACGCTGGTGCCCGACGCGCCGCCCCTCTCGTTTCGCATCTGCAACCTGCCCCTGCCCAACTCGACGTACGACGCGGCGACGGCCAAGACGATTGACGAGGACGCCCTCTCGGCCGCCCTGGGCCTGGTGACGCTTCTCACGCGCCACCTCCAGCTCTACCTGTCGTCGCCGCTGCCCTACCCGCTCCACGCCTTTGGGTCGCGCTCGTTGGCGCGCGACGACATCTCGCACCTGCCAGACAGGCCGTCGCCGCGGCGCGAGTTCCCGCTGTACCTGCCGCGCGGGGGCTCGACGACGGGCCAGTGGCGCTTCGAGTACGGCTGGTTCCTGCTCAACAAGGACATTGAGGGCCTCTGCTCGTCGCAGGGCCTCCGCGTCGTCGACATCCGCCACACGCTCCCCAACCTCAAGTACCTGCTCTACGTCTGCAGCGCCGGCAGCCACGACGTGCCCGAGCGCAAAAAGGGCGGCGTCCGCGCCATCTGGGCCGGCAAGCTGCGGGGCCGCATGCCCGTCACCCCGCCCGTCGACGGCGAGAGCAGCAGCAGCGCGGCGGGCACACCCCCTCCCATTGCCGGCGTCGACGGCGGCGGAGGAGCCTGGAACGGGCTGTCCAAGCAGGCCGGCTGGGGCGACGTGGGCGACGCCGGCTTGCCGTTTGGCGGCGCCGAGGCCAGGTTCACCCTGCGGACAAAGGGGCTGCGCGAGAATATGGCTGGATAGAGTGGGCGAGTGCGCTCTTCACTCTCCGTCTGTGTGCCTTGTACGAGCCGTGTACGAGGAATGGCCCGCGTGCACAAGGCGAGACTCTCCGTCTGTGTGCGTGCACAAGGCGAGCGACGAGGATGATTTGGCCTGGGGGTTTTATTCTTTTTCCTTTTCTCCTCTGGGTTCCTGTTTGCCTACTCCTGTTCACGACCCCCCTTTCCACCGAGATACCCGGCGCGGACTGGAGCCAGCTTGCATGCCACTGTTTATTGCAGCGCTTTTCACAGATTTTATTGCAGCGCTCTTCACAAGTAGCAAGCGCCGACCCTTGCGGGGGTGTAGGTATACGACGCCTTACCAAAATACGACGCGCCAACCGTCGTGGCTCGACGGCCGCGTTGGCCGAAACCATTGTCCACGCTCGTGCCTGGGAGACGCCGTGCTTCCACCAGACTCAACTTCCCAAGACGAATGCATGCGTAAGGCGGTAGGAGCCCAAGGGGGGCGTGTGAAAGGGGCGGATGAAGCTCGATGCCTGATTTGCACCGCGCGGGCCCCTCTGCTTGCCGTAGATGAGTAGTGGAGATCGGGGGCAATCGCGGGCGAGAGAGTCAGGTAGGACCGAGGAAGAGCTGGAGCGTAGACGGGGCCAGACAAGCGCCCATGGCGAGTGGCGCGCTCAATCCCTCTCAGGCCTCGCAAACTTGACGCTCTTGCGCCTCTCGCGATCAATGGGCGCGCTGGCCGGTCGGCCCGAGGGACTCAAGCCGAGGATGCTCCCGCTCCCGCTCCCGTTGCCGGTGCCACCGGCCCCGCGAGAGAGCAGGTCCTCGCGCGCGACGCCGACGGCCTTGCTCTGGGGCACCACGTCGTGCGCGTCGCCGCGGACGCCCACCGCGCGGGCGTGCGAGCCAGAGCGCCTGCCGGAGGCCTGGGCGGCCGCGGCCCCGCTGGACGCGCGCTGGTGCTGGCGCTGCTGGTGGTGAGGCTGCGGCGGCGGGTGGCGGGTGGACAGCGGGGACAGCGGGGAGGGGGACAGCGGGGCATGCAACGACGACGACGACGCACAGGCGCCGGGCGGGTGAAGCGGAGGCGTCGGGGCCGGCGGCTGCGTGTGCGGCTGCGGCGGGGCCGTCTGCGCCGAGGCAGACGCGGCGGCGGGCCCGGGCAGCGGGTGGAGCGGGTCGTCGCGGCTGCGCGCGGCCTCGAGGGCGGCGCGGCCGAGCTCGTCGGCGCGGGCCACCATGGTCTCGCCGCGGTACTTGCCCGGCAGACAGGCGTGCCCGCACCCGTCGAGGGGGCAGCAGCCGTCGCTAAACTTGGCCGCCGCCGACGACGACGAAGCGGCTGCGTTGTCGGGTGTCCCCGTGACGGCGGCGTGCCACGTCTGCAGGCACGAGGCGTGGCCGCCGTGAGCACAGCCGGGGCAGCACCACCACTCGGACAGCCCCGCGAAGCCGTCCCCGGCGCTGCCGGCATCGGCGGCGACAATCTCGTCGGGGACCTGAGCCGGCCTCTCGGGCTCGCGGTGTCCGCAGACGGCACACGGCGCCATGACGCGACGGCAGCGCTCGCACGTCCACACGGCCTCGGCGCCGGCCGCCGGGTCCACCTCGCGCGGCTTGCGGCACCACGGACACACGAGACCGACCTTGACGCCCTGCTGCGCCGGCGCAAATATGGTCGCGTACGGTCCGCCACCGCCGCTCCCGGCTCCCCAGTCGGGCAGTCCCGCGGGCCAGCCGCGCACGCACAGGTTGCGCAGCAGCGCCGCCTCGACAAAGAGGCCCATGCGCATCAGGCGCGCATGCTGCTGCCGCACGATGGCGCTGGCCTGGGCCTCGTCGACGGCCGACGCGGGGACCAGCGGCCGAAGCAGGAGCACCATGGCCGAGGCGTTGAGCGCCGACCGCTGCGTCTCAAAGGCCAGCGCCCGCGTCACCAGCGCGATGGGGTCCAGCGGCGGCGGCGGCGGCGGCGCCCGGCCCCGTTCCGGCTGCAGCGGGTGCGGGTACGGCGGGTCGTCGTCCCAGGGGAGGTAGTCGCTCTCGACAATGTGCGGCCGCGGGTCGTGCCTCGGCCATGTCGATGTTGCCGACGTCGGCTTGGAAGGCGGCGAGCTGGAGACGTGGGTAATCTCCACGCCGGGGGCGGCGTTGCCGGCGGCTGGCGAAGCCGTGTCGGCCAGGGACACGTCGGCGTCGGATGATGGTGGCTGAGAGGGATCCGAGTCGACCGTCGTCTGAGAAATCATAAAGACCTCGTCGGGAAACGGCGCCTTGTGGCTGCCGTTCCTGGTGGACTTCCGCAACGCCGCGGGCGATTCCTGCTCCCCCATGGTCTCGCCGCGGACCCGGCTGTCGTACTCGACGCTCGACGCGGCGCTCGACCTGTCCGTGTCCGATGTCTGCCTCGCCAGGATGCCGGGCCGGGCAAAGGCGCCGCCGCTCGACGAGCTCCTGTCCGCCGAGCGTTTTATGCCTGCCGATACAGAAAACATGTTCCCGAAGCTCTCATCCGAGTCCTGTCTGTCTTGTCCTCGACGCACCTGGTCTTTGGCCCCCCACTCACTGCTCTTTCTCCTCGGCACGGGGACGTCAATGGCCTTTGCCAGCATCTCGGTGTCGTAAAAGTCGTATCCCTCGGTGCTCGACAGCTGCGACGGATCGCTGCCATCGTTGCTCACGCCGGACACGGGGTCCGAGTCGAGGCGGTGTCGGGGGCTGATGCCCTCTTCTCGAAAGGACCCGTGCGCGGCGGGTCCCAGGTTCAGGCTCTCTGGCTCAACAATGGGCGTGAGCTTCCGGCCGTACTGGTACGCCCCCTCATCGTTCCCGCCGTCCGTGGCCAGCAGCCCCGAGTCGACGGGCCTGGCAAGGGGCGTCGGCACGTTGGACGTGCTCTCGATTTCCTCGGCGAGCAACGACCGAGAAGGCATTCGGCCGTCGGCGCCGCCTCTCTGTATCGAGGGCCGGCGGGCAGCGTCTCCGCCGTTGCCATGGGCGTTGTTGCCATGGGCGCTGCCGCTGGCGTCGGGCGCTTTGAGCCGGGCGCTGCCTCTGGCGTCGTCGGCCTGCATCTTTTGAAACTGTCTTAGGCGGAGCTCGAGGTGGTACTGCGCCCGGCGGTTCAGCAGGAGAGCCATGGAATAGGCCAGGATCCTCCACGTCTGCGCGAGCCGGTATTGATTGGCCTTTTCCGCCGCTCGGGCAAACTGCTCCATGATGCCCTCGACGCGCTCGACGAGCGACTCGCCTTCCTCGACGTACGGCAGCTCCCTCTCGAGCGTCTCGAGGTAGGCGTTGGAGAGATACTGGTAGACGTGCACCGACTTTGCCGCGGGGATGCGGCCCGAGGCCATGGCCTGCTGGGACTTGAAGACGCCCGTCACGGCGACCGACTGCTCGAGGTTGAGCGTCTGCTTGGGGTCGTCTGGAAAGGCGGGTCCGGACGGCGGCGTTGTGCTCAGGGGCGCGCCGGAACGTCCGCCTGGCCTCCGGTTGCCGACGATGCGACGGCGGGGCCCGAGAAAGGTGCTCATGACTTCCTCCTCCGAGTCGCTGCGGCTGACGCTCAGCATGGGGGCGCCAGGGCTGGAGTCGTAGATGTGGCGATGGCTGATCTGGGGCTCGTGGGTGACCGAGGGACGCGGGCGGTGGGACTGGGGCCGGTCGTCGAGGAACATGAGAGCCTCACCCCTTGGGGAAAAGGCCATGGCGGAGGTGGACTGGCGGTCGAGGACCTTTGGGGCAAATGCGACGTCGCACTGGTTGAAGAGGCCGTCCTGGCCGACTGTCCACAGCAGGTCCTGGTCCTGCCACATGAGGGCCGTCGGGGAGCTGTCGAAGCGCTCAATCTCCTTGTAGGGCATGGTGGGACGGGCCAGGTCCCAGATGTGGACCGTCGAGGAGCCGTAGCGGCGGTTGGTCGTCTCGTCGTAGGCGACGGCAACCTGGGCGACGCGGCGGGTCTGGGTGGTGGCAGACCAGAGGCCCGGACGCCAGGCAACGGCGGAGACGGGGGCCGGGGTGGATATGGTCCATTTTGGCTTCTGCCTCTTGTCGGCGGTGCTGCCGAGGTCCCAGGTGTGCAGCTTGGTGTCCCAGCCGGCGCTCATGAGATGGATGCCGTCCGGGTGCCAGGCGATGGCCGAGCAGGCCTTTTCGTGGGCGTTTATGCGGAGGAGCGGGCGGGCGGGATGGCGGACGTCCCACTTGAGGACGACGCCGGCCTCGGTGCAGCAGGCCATCTCGTGGCCGGCGCGGGGCGACCAGGCGACCTGGCGGACGGCGTCGATGCAGCGCAGCGGGGCGAAGCGCTGGCGAAAGGTGACGAGGCCGGCGCGGCTCTGCAGGGGGGTCGAGGTGTCGAAGACGCGGGCGGTGCCGTCTTGGCTGCCCGAGAGCAGCCAGCTCTTGAGGTGGGGGTTGACGTCGAGCGAGTTGACCTGGCGCGAGTCCTCGTGCATCTGGACGCACTCGAGGGGCTCCGAGGCTCCGCCGCCGAGGCGGGTGAGGTCGTAGGCAAAGATGTTGCCGCTGGCGCAGGCGGTGAAGATGGTCGAGTGGCCGTGCCACTTGACGTCGCGGATGTTGAGCTGGTCGGCGACGAGGCTCGCGCGCAGGCCGGCCGACTGCCTCGAGGCAATGGCGGCGCGGACGTCGACGCCATCGCCGAGGCCGAAGCGGGCGGCGGAGCCCTTTGCGTCGAGCACCACCGTCTTGAGGATGTGCGGGCCGGCCAGGACGGCGGCGCGTCTGTCGGGGGCAACGTCGAAGCACGAGATGGGCACGCCGGCCGGGTAGACGGCGTTTTGCGACTTGGAGGGTCGGTAGGCGGTGCCCGTGGCAGAGGCAGAGGCAGCTCCGGACGCGGGCGACGGGTGCGAGGCCGAGGCGAGGTCGCCCGTCGAGGCATCGGCCGCCGTCTTGCCGAGGAGCTTGCGCATGATCTTGGAGTCGCGGTTATACATGACGGCGACGGGACGGCGACGCCCGAGGCGCCATGACGTGTTGCAGCAGACGGCGACGGCGACGACGACGGGTCAATCACAGGGCGACGAGTCAATCGAAGCAATCGAAGGCGACGGATCAATCGAAGGCGACGAGTCAATCGAAGGTGGGGGTCAATCAAAGGCGACGGGTCAATCGAAGAGCTGGTTTTCGTCAGCCGCACGTGTCGGACGCAGCAACGAGTCCATCCATTCACTACCAACGTCAGACGGACAGACACGTGGGAAGCGAGAGGCCCGAATTGAGGCGGAAGCGCGTGCCACAAACGGGGGGACAGAGTCCAATCGACGACGAGGGCAAGTTGTGGTTGAAGAGTGACGTGGTGGAGAGTGAGTGGCCCCGCCATCCTTTACGTCTAAAAAAGAACGGCCCTCGGTACATGCTGTCCAGGTATTCGTATGTACTTCGAACATACTTTATTTACGTCGTACCATCACCATGGATATGAGTATAGGTTGCTCACTCGAGAATGTTTACACGTCTGACTTGTCACTCCTGCCCCCTCCTCCAGGCACATCATCTCTCCAGCATGGCGAGATACGTCTCTTCCGCCTCGACCATCATCAGCCCCAGTCAAGACCTCTCCGGCTCCATGCTCCACCACCTCCTGACAACAACGCCGTCAGACGCCCGTCAAAAAGGCCGCAAAGTATTGGATAGTAGATAGAAAGGTGTTGCATTCGCATGTCTATGGAAGATGGCTTTCGCCGCCACGCTCGCCTCTGCCGATGCGACATGGCCCGTACATCAGATCGAGCACGCTGGCCCCATCATGCATACTCAAGCCTCTCATTGGGGCCTTGTTTTCCTGGCAAGCCCTTCACCAAGTCTGGTACGGGTTAGCTCTCCGCATTGTCGAGCCTCGAGTGCAATGCCTACCTCGATAGCGAAGCTTGCATGCGCCGACGCACAATGACATCGGCTGCTGTATCACCATCTCCCAGCTTCATCGTGAAGATGCGTCTTCAGTCCGCGCCGCCCTTATCATCAGGGCTTCTGCTCCGGCTCCGGCCTCGTCTCCCTCCAGCACCAGCCCGGCCCCCTCGCCCGCCCTTGCCCGGCGGTGGCCTCACAAAGGCAAAGTCGACGTTGACCGTCTGCTCGAGCAGCTTGGTGTCGTGGGCGCCGTCAATGGCAGCCCTCGCCTCTTCCAGGGTGGTGTATTCGATGAGCGCGTAGCCCTGCGGGACTGCAGTCAGCACCTATTCACCCGCCCACGTCGCTCTCGCGCTTCGGACCTTGACGTAGCCGCTTCTGCGGTCGAGGTTCAAGTGCATGTTTCTGATCTCGCCAAACTCGCCGAACTTGTCGTGCAGTGCATCCTCGTCGGCCTCCTCGTGGACGTTTGTGACGACAATGATCCAGCCTTCGATGGAGCGCACCGCCGTGGCTTTTGTGTGCGTCTGCATCTCAGACTCGTTTCGCGCGGGGGGCGAGGACGGCTGGTCGACCTCCATCTCTGCGTCGGCCATGGTTGCTCCGTGCTTGCGTGGCGCGTGCGAGTGGCAAGGTTTGTAGAGGTAGAAGCAATCGTGAGTCGTCAGGGTCTGGGAGCAAGCGCCGTTAGGTTTCTAGCGTAAGCAAAATGGTACCGTCACGTGATACTGGATGGCCACCAAACGCAATTGTCGCGGCGTCCGGCTGAAGCTGTTCTGGCTAGGTAGACATGCCTATATTTCTACAGCGTATACTTATTGGGCGTGCAATGAAGCACTGCCTTGTCTTCTACGGTGCCGTCGCGACAGGCTGCTTGTACCTCAAGACAGCCGTCTCCGGCATCATCCTCAACCGCCTAGACTCTAGGTAGTCACACAGCAGTTTCACACAACCACGCAGCGGGCGTCAACCGTGGGCGAATTGTTTTTGTATTGACCAACGACACCGGACGCCGTGAAAAGACGTGGTGCCTCGTCGCACCTCGTCTCGCAGAGGGTGCTCAGCCCAGCGACCAACCCGACTGAATCCACATTCCGCCACGCCGATTCAAGTAAACATGCACCCGGTTTCGCGGCCTGATTCCCCAAGCAATTGTTTCTGTTGTTCTCTAAGTGCCGGGGTTCGGGTTCATCTAGTCGCATCGTCAGCACTCGCCACTCTTCCGAGTCAGCGTCGCGCGTCGGATGCCGTGCTCACCTTCCGCTTGCCGCCCGTCAGGGTGACGTTGACGAATCGTCGGGTGTATTTGAGGCGCTTGAGAGCGCGGCCCTTGGGGACCTTGGACTTCTCTTGGGGCTCGACCTGGAGGTGAGGGGCGAATGGTTAGTCGTCGTCATCGGTCGGTGGGCGTATCGGGAGACGTACTTTGGGAGTCTGAGACTTGACCTTGCCTGGCTGTCGGGTCAGTATTTGGGGGTTCGACGCGAGATGCTTCGGGCCAGCATGGAGACGTACCGGCACGGGCAAGAGATCCGTGAACTTTACCCATGGTGATGGATTTAGATGGCAACGAGGAGGATGGTGGGAACGGCGGGAGTGTTGAGAATTTCGGGAATTTGGAGGTGGTTGTGGGCGGGAGGCGCAGCTCACGTGAGGGGAAGAAAGGTGCCCTGCGGATAAACATTATAGCGGATGCCAAACATTACGTAAGCAGCCGTATGCGATTATCATCTGCTGTGACCGAAAACGATGGGAGCCACGACCTTCCGAGCCGAGCCACCACGCAAGCACGTATATAATCAGCGCAGCCCCAAATATACACAAACTCAGAAGAGAGAGGGCCATTGTACAATCGGAGTACTCTGCCATGGGAAGCATACTTTGGCGACAGGTTCCTGGCTGGAACACGGGAATCGATGGAACCGTTCATAGATAGCCAACCCAGACCATCCGCACGACATACGACGGTCATATCATACGACGGGGTTTCTGCGCGTTACTGACCCCCGGCTTACCCCAACCCTTCCTGCAGGCCTCAGCCGCACAGGCGACGGTACACTCTTTCGTCGATACGCTGGGAGAAATCCGCCCTCTTGGCAACTTGGGCTCGCGGCCGTGACAGCACCCCGTACGAGAATCGACATCTCCAGGCGATGGGCGAAGAGCTCAATTGGCGGCAAGACCGGCGGCGGTGCGCGTCTGACGATGCCGACTCGGCTAATCCGTCGCCCACTGGACAGTAGGCCTTTGCCCTTTTTGTTGGTGTCTTGATGAAACGGGCAGGTTTATCCATCAGTCCCGTTTTTGTTGTTAGCAGTAGCGTTGCTAATGCGCCTTCCTTTTGTGCATCATTATGCGGTCGGTATCGTCAATGAAACAAGACGTCGAAGCCAGGTTTGTGCGCGCATGGGCGAGCCACACGTCGTCCGAGGTTAGGTACATACATACTCTCTCAAGGGACACACTCTCATGGGAGAGGCAGCCTCGGACCAGATTGATGACGCGAGGGAGAGCTATTTTCTAGCCCCAGGGGCTCGACGAGGCTTCGGCTGCGCATCTACTCGTATGTACGTATACTCGGCAGAGAGTTTGACTGGACACGTGGACGAATCATGGCCGTCAGTTGTTGGCTGCACAGGCAGCGTCTTGTGCCGGGCTAACTTGGCGGTCAGCTCGGACCGCAGCCCGCTGGACGGTGCTTACGGAGTAGTACCTACTCGTGATGCAGACAGCCGGTGCGAGGCTTGCCCTGAAATTGCGGCCAAGGGCTACCTATCTACAGCAGTGTCCCCCGCAGCTTCTCCCCGGGTGGCGGCTGGCCGAAACACGATGGATCTTTGCCCTTTGTTTTCTTTTTCTTTCATCACCGCTCCGTTCTTTCTTTCTTTTCCTTGTTCGCCCCCGGTGGCCGGAAACGTCCGGATGATACTAGCCGGGCAGCAGCAAGAGAGCCGGCTTGGCCTTGGCACTAGTACCAGATGCTAGCTGGAGGCACGGGCTCGATGCGGCGGCAACTGGAGCCGGGGTGGAGAACCGGGACCGACAAACGATGGGAAACCGTGCATCAGGTCGAGTTCAGGTGTGCCTCGTTCGGATCTCGTCGGATAACTGGGAACCCCCCTGGACAGGCAATTATGACAGGTGTCTGTACGGTGGACTGCGACAAGAGTCTCGCTGTCCATGATTCTTGTTTCCTCGGCTGAGGCACATGCCTAGCAAACACCAAGCACGACACAGCACTGCCCACAGACGACGCCGAGGCATCTCCCGCAGCAATCGAGTTTCTTTGTCCTGGTCGACACCGGCTCATCGTCTGCTGCAGGAACCGCATTCTAGAGTGCTTGAGACGCCAGAGTTTGACCTCGCTTCAAGTCTTGGACTTTTGGGTAGGTAACAAAGTCCCCGATTAGGTTTCGGGGTGCTGGGGACAGTTCGGACGGAGCCCTGCTGATCCCCCCATGCTCCGAGACCTAGCCTACCTATAGCACTAGCGGCAACCTCTTCAATATAGGTACGAATACCGACGCTCGCTGCCACTCGACTGCATATGCCACGACTCTCTGCGCTGCCCGCCTCATTTCTCCCTCTTCTTTTCTCCCTGCCTCTCCCGTCCGCCCGTTACGTTCTGTTTCTTTTTTTCCCTTTCTTCCGCCTTCTCCGCAGTGCACGCCTCACCAACGCTGCACATACACACAAAAACCGCAACAGGAAAAAGGCCTCTTCATTGTCGTCCTCGTCGTCCTCGTCGTCCTCGTCGTCTCTTTGTCCAGCTCGAGCGCAACGCCATAACAAGCCATCATATATACTAAGCCCCAGCTTTGTTCGCCGCCACTTTGCGAGCCACCCGGCCGGCCGCCTGACCGCTCACAAGGCATTGTTTGTTAGTCGGCGGCCCCCGACCGACCAATTACACCCGTTTCTTTTCCATCGGCCCAGAGGCGTCAAAATATTTTCTTGGCCGCTCCTCTAGGCGGCCGACTTGCTCTGCCTGGGTATATATATGCACATTATACATTCACTCATGCGCAGGGGCCTGCCTCGCTCGCCACCGCATCTGCTGCGCCCATTCAACATAAAAGCATTTCGCCCTCGTCTTCAGCCATGCCCGACGTCGACTTGCAATCCGGTCGCTCCAACAGCTTCCGCCGCATGATGGAGCTCGAGAGGGCATACATGGTATGGAAAAAGCCACCTTTTTTGTGTTGCACTGGCGTCATGCCACGCCCGTTGACCGGGCCGATTTTCTCCCCTGAAGCGGTGCACTAACCCAGCCTGCTACCTTCTAGATTGAGCGACTCCAAGCAAACAGGCCTGCCCGCAAGCCTCCAGCGGCACCAAAGCCTCCCCGTCGCTCCCCCGAGGACGCCAGCCTGCAGACTCGCCGGGCCAAGACTCGCTCCCCAGAGACGGCCGACGTCCATAATCGTGGCACCTCGCCGCCTCCCAAGCGAAGCTCGACCCTCGTTGTCGACACTGGCTCGCCGGCCCCTCTGCCCGATTCCACCCCTCGGCGGCAGGAGCAGCAACGGCAGCAGCAGCAACAACAGCAGCAACAGCAGACGACAACCCAGACGACACCCCAGACGACAGACGACCCCGACAAGATGCCCCCACAGGTCGTCACCCGCCCCGTTTCCCCCCCGGAAAAGGAGGCGGATGAGAAGTCCATCTGCGTGTCGCCCAGCTGGGAGGCCCACGGCCGCCGGCGCAAGGAGAAGAAGATGGAGAAGCGGGAAAAGGAAGAAGCCGCTAAAACGGCCCAGGCAAAGGCCAAAAAGGCCCGCCTCAGCAAGCAGCCCCCGCCCGCCAGCTCGACAGACGCCCTGAGAAAGGTCGAGGGCGCTGTGACCGACTCCCGTGGCCGCATGCAAGACCGTCCTGCCAACGCCGCCATCAAGAGCCCCGACAAGGAAACCGCGCCACGAAAGCCCCGAAGCCGATCGAGCTCCTTTGCCTCTCTCATCAGGTCGCCACTGGGCTTCCGCCGCCAGTCTATCGAGCCAGTCGCCGAGCCCGAGTTTGTCGGCGGCATCAAGCTCGAGCTTGAGAGGCATCTCGCCAACGAGAGGATCCTCAACCTGCAGGCAAAGGGAGACGAAGCTGACCTCCACCCTGCCCTCCGCGGCAAGAAGCCTGGCAATCGCTCTGGGCCCCTCAGGTCGCCGCCGCCGCCCGGTCGTCCCTCGGGCGAGGCCAATAGCCGGTCCTACCCGCCCATCACCCGGCATGAGAAGTACTCACGAAATCGTGCGCTGGTCTCGCCGACGGCACCGGCCGTGCCTGATCTTGGCAAGATTGACCGGTGGCGCGCTCGCGTCGGTCTGAGGCCGTCATCTCAGCCGCCCACTCCGACGTCTGCAGGGCCAGAAACACAACCCGAGGAAGTCGAGAATGCAGGCGAGCCTGAAGGCCATGAGCCTCCAGCAAACGAGACGACGGGGGAGGAATTGGTGGACATGGAACCAAACCCCACGAATGCCCAGGAACCCGTCGAGACGCCGGCGCTCGCAGCGACGGCTGATGAGAGTCACACGGAGCAAGCACACCACATTGCCTTTGCCGGAATCCTACCCGCCCACGAGGCCAAAGACGGACAAGAGTTGAGCATCGGCGAGCCCGACCGCCCCAACTCTGGAGGCGGCGCGTCGACGGGATACCGGACCGCTCCGTCGACACCGCCGCCAGACCCGCCCCTTCGCAGTCCGAAACGCAGCTCTCTGCCGCACGCCGACGATGCCGTGCCCGTCCCCCCGCTTCCCGCCGAAGCTGCAGAAGCGCACCGTGTCTCCTTGAACTCGGAAGCGTCGGTGCCGGAGCAGTCGGCTCGTCATATCGAGGCCAGAAGGTCCACGACGGCTCGGGATGCCGTACCAACAAGCTCTACCGACAAGGCCGACACCAAGCCTGCCCCCTCGGACGTGTCCCGCGAGGTTGTGCGGCGCTCTCTGTCTCCGATGCCGCGGTCGGTCGAGGCCAAGTTTTCGGCCGAGGCAAAACAAAAGCCGCCCCCCCAGGTGTCTTGGACGGCTCGCACGAGGAACTTGGCGGCCAGCTCGCCAGACGAGTCGTGCTCGGATGAGTTTCACTCGCCCTCTCCGCCGAGCACGCCGGCCACGTCGCGATCCGAGTTGGACAAGGGGCTGCCCATGGTGCCCCACGGCCCCAAGGGCTTCTCATTTAACTCGACAGCGACCAAGGTGTCTCGCGACGACGCCCGTCCCGCCACGCGGGCGACTGAGCCGGCAGATGGCAAGGGAAAGCACGAGTTCAAAGACCAGGTTCTCGCTTCCTATCGCGAGGCCACGGCGGCGAGCCCGAGCCTCCAAGGCCGCGGCGACCATTCGGCACTCGTGGCAAACCGCAGCCTCCTCCCGGTGCCGAACCATCAAGGCCTGACCACCAAGGACAAGGGCAGTGCTTCGCGCTTTTCGAAATTGTCAATGGCGCCTGGGAGCCAGAAGCAGTCGTGGGGAGCACCGCAACTGAGGCCGACATCGCCACGACCCGAGGCGGCCAACTACCTCGAGGAAGCGCGGCGGCTTCCCCCCGCGCGCTCGGCTCGGGGCGCCAAGATGCGGCTGGGGCCCCCGGCATCGTTTGCGCTGCCAGGAGACTTGCCATGTCCGCCCACGCCACGGTCTGAGGGATCGCGCCCTTCCGAGGCCAGCCAGTACCTGCCGCACCTCACGACGCCGGGCCCTGGCGCCCGGGACCGCGAGCCGATTGCCAAGATGTTTGTCGAGTGCTGCCGCTGCAAATTTTACCACGACATGCCCAGCAACCTGTACGAGGCCATGGCGAACCCCGAGTCGGCGCTCAGCGGGCGAGACACGATGGGATACGCGGGGTCCATCTCCATGACGGTCAAGTGCCCGTGGTGCAGACACGAGATGAGCACCCGATGCTGCGCGGGCCTGGCGGCCATGGTGTACGTGACGGAGCGGTTACACTGAGTGGGAGAAGGGACGACGTCATGCCAGCTTGGGGGGACGGGGTTGATTTGCTTGCTTTCTACCTAGGTAGTCTCTCTCCTGAGCCTGAAGGCTCCTCTGTACCTAGTCACGACTCTATTGACGCCGGCGACTGTCGAGGCCTGCGCAGCCCAGGGTCGTCGGGGCATTCTCCTTTGCACAAGAACAAGTGTCTTTTACAGCTGACGGGCAGACGACGGTGCCGTCGGGGGCCAAAAGTCGCCGTCGATGGCCTTGGTCCGCCTGTCGTCGCGTTGCTGCTGCATCTCGGCGAGCCTGGTGGCGAGCCTGTTGTTCTCCAGGAGAACATTTTGCCTGCGCTCTTCGAGTTCATGCTTGTCGATAAGGGCCTGTTGGAGTTCTCTGCGGAGACGGTGAACCCGGGCGATGAGTTGCTGCCTGTTAAGGATGCTGACGTCGTCGAAGCCGGGCTGGGACTGGGGAGAGGAAGACGCATGGTCGGGGTGAGATGAGGCGTCGAGGGCCATGTTTTCGGCCTCGGAGGAGCTTGAGCCTCTGCGTGGGGCCGGGAACAGGATGGGATCGACATGGCCGCCCAACGCTTGAGAGCCCAACGCTTGAGAGACCAACGCTTGAGAGACCAACGCTTGAGAGACGGCTGCGCGCGCGGCGTCGTCCAGAGAGAAGGCCGAGGCGGCAGCGTGGATGGTGTCGGGCTCCTGGGAAGCGGCCCTCACGGCTCGGGGGGTGGCATCGCCTTCTTCTGGAGGCGGGTGAGAAGAGTCAGAGTCAGAGTCAGAGTCAGAATCAGAAAGCTCCATGGTCTGACCATGGCGGGGCGTGGGAGGCCGCTCGGGAGGTTGCTGCGATGGCGAAAACATGGCTGCACAAGTCTTGGAGGAGAGAAGTCGAGAGAGGCGCGGGTTGAGTTGGCCGACAGAGTCTTTTTCCCTAGCGGATGCGTGGCTTGCGCTTGTTGCGGCGAGCAAGATGGGCTTATAGCTTATACTACTTCTCGCCCTTCTCGCCCGAGACCCGTTTGCCGAGCGAAGCTGGCTGAACAGGGCGAGAACAGGGTCCGAAAGACGTGGCCCAAGGTTTGTTGAGAGGCGGAAATGTGTGGGCGTGGAAGCGCGTGGCACCGCGTTGCCACGAGCAGGGGCGTCTCGGGAGGGAACAGTGCGGCGCGTCGTTCGTTGTCCATGGCGACGACGGGGTGGCGGGACTGACACGAGGGTGAAGGGACAGCTGGCAAGCACCCGGGTGCAGGCAGTCACGAGGGGAGCATGGTCGAAACTGGTGCTTTTCAACCGTGAAACTGGAGATTCAATGTTACTGCTGCGAGAGGAGTTGAGGGGCGAGGATGGAATGGGAGGCTTGGCTGTGTAACGGGCACTCGACGGGTTAGACCTGTCCCGAGTTCATGACTGGCTCATGACTGGTCCATGACTGGTTCCATGGTTGTGCGAGTCTGCCGCGTGAATATCAACCACGTCCATGTCGTCTAGGAAGAGGCCTTGAAGCCACCGTGCCGTTTCTTGACCTCGTCTGAGCATGTTTCCAGAGGAGAGAGATGACTTGAGGGCAACTCGGGGCGTTTGCATGCAGTCGCTCGTCTCAGCCTCATTCCGTTTGCCTGGTTGCTTGGATGAGGCATGATTCGTGACTTTTTCATAGAGTTCAGAGTCTAGAGTCCAGAGTCATCTAGAGTCCAGAGTCCAGGGTCCATTCAGAGTCCATCTAGAGTCCATCTAGAATCCATACTCAAGATGCAACCCAACTCCCGAGCTCATGATGATGCAGCACCGAAAACCCCCCCGCGTTTCCATCGCAGGTCTGGCCCCAATTTTATGTTTCTTTTTTTTTTTCAAATCTATTTCGGGCATTCTTCAAGAAAGAGGGGCGTGGTTCTAGAAGCCAAGGCGGGCCACTTTTGGAATGACCACGGTTCCTTCAACCATCCCCTCACCATCCAGCCGACCAGACTCAAAGACAGCGGAGAGGCGGGTGGGCTGGCCATGGCTAACAAGAAGAAGGCGGGCTGCAGCACCTGCACGCGGCGCCGCATCAGGTGCGACCTCGCGCAGCCGGCGTGCAAAAAGTGCAACAAGAGGGGGCTCGAGTGTCCGGGCTACGGGCCGAGGCTGCGCTGGGCGGGCGGCGTCGCCGTGCGCGGGAGGCTCAAGGGGCGCAACCTGCCGGTCCTGGAGCAGGGCACCGGCGGGGCCGAGAAGACGGACGCTAAGCCGGGGCCGGAGACGGGGCCGGAGACGGGGCGGGCGGCCGACGACGACGGCGGCCCCGACCTGACGCTGCGCAAGTCGGCGCGGGCCTTTATCGAATACTACGACCACAACATCGCCGGCCTCATGGTGTGGTTCGACACGGCCGACAACGACTACCGGCGCCGCGTGCTGCCGCTCGCCGCCAACGCGCCGGGCCTGCGCCTCGCCGTTGGCCGCCATCTCGGCCCACCACGGCGGCATGACGCTTGACCAGGCCGCGCCGCGCTTCTCCGAGGCCGCGCGCGACGCCTGCCTGGGCCTGATCCAGCGGCGCGTGCGCGACATGACGGGCCGCCTCACCACGGGCGGGTCGGCGGCGCTGACGGGCGAGGCCGACATGGCCGACGCCGAGTGGATGCTTGGCCGCCATGCTCATCATCTCGACGTACGAAATGGCCAACGCGCAGGCGGCGGGCGGCCGAGAGCCATCGCATGGCGGCGCGCACCATCGTCAGCGTCTTCGGCCAGCACCACGCGTGCGCCGCGCGCGTCTTTGACTGTGTGTGTGCTGATGCCATGTGTGTGTGCTGGAGACGACGGTGTGGTGCTGGAGACGACTACAGGGTAGGTCTATAGGGTAGCTCTATAGGCTATGTGCTATGTGCAACTGGCGTTGGGGACGGCGAGGGACGGCGAGGGTGAGGCATTTTCCAACATTGCAGGGGGAGTTGATGGACGACGACCATGACCATGACTTTCGTTGCCATGGCCCTGCGCCGCCATCTGCCAGGCAAGACCAGCACTTCTCAAATCGAGCAGTCGCCCTTTCCGGCACAGGGTGAAAAAATATCTATTTCCTAATGAGGAACCCGCTTCCATAATCAGTTCAATGGGTATCTTGGCCGAGTGGTCTAAGGCGCCGTGTTCAGGTGGAGGTGCACAGCAAGTGCACGCCATCCTTATCGCGGTCTAGTAATAGGCGAGGGTTCGAATCCCTCAGATATCAATTTTTGTCAATCGTTGTCGCTCGAGAGCGCCATGTTTTTCACGAATAAAAGCCACCTTTATCGCGGTCTATGACTCGTATCGCGGCCTAGCTTTAGCTAGCTTTTGCTCTTGCGAGTTCCCTATCTGCCGACGGGCTTTTCTTTTGCAAAGTACTTATCGGATACGTATACGAATACTTATCTGTTATAAGCCTTGTTGCATAAGGGCTTTATTTCCCGTACGCATTAGCGTTAGTGTAGTAAATAAGGGCACACACTAAGGGGTAGGCTCGTTAGGTGACTAACGGAACCCGGACTCGCTAAGAAATAGGGGTAAGTAGCTTTACGGTTATTTAGAACAACTAACTACTGTTTTTGTATAGGAAGTTATTAGCGCTAGTAGGTTTAGGTACCTATATAGACCCCCGGCTGCGTCCCCCTTTAGATTAAAGAATTAGAGCATTTTATATAGACTAAGACTTTATGCATTGCGCTTAGTAACTGTAATAGTTATAAGCCCGGGATAAAGTCCGTAGCTTCGCAACGACGCTTCTTTTTAAGAGATTAAATCCTCCTCTTTATTAAAAGCCGCCGACTGCTTTAGATTAAAGTCTTGCCCTTATTCTTAACCTATTTATTTTAAAGCTATTACTACGGTTTCGACCTTTTAAAAACATTACCTTTTTTAAAGCTATTTAGCTTTAACTTTTAACTATAGATACGAATTCGTCTTCTAAGATTACAACTATAACGCCTACCTATATCCTTAGGAAGCCTAATGTAATAGAACGGTTAGAAGATAGAAGATAGTCTAACCGGACTAAGTCTCTAATAGTTAAAGACTAATAGAGGGCGTTATTTATCCTTAAAAGCTATAGGGGCGGAATAGTAAGCAGAGGAGCACTTAGGGTTACTTATACTAAACCGGCTGGCTAAGTCTAAGCAAGCAGGGGTAGTCGAGGCTAGAGCACTAAAGGCACTACTAGAAGAGGTGTGGGTCACTTAGTAGGCAGTTAAACTAAAACTATAATAAAAGCTAAAGAAGAAAGGAAGGAAGGAAAGCCCGAGGAAGGGCGGACTAAAGTTCCTTTATATAGCTCTTCCCGTCCGTCTAGACGGTCCTAGTACGTCTCTTTCCTTCTAGCACCTTCTGCCACGTATCCCTTGCACTGCCCCGAGCTAATGCGGGTCCCCGGGGCTGCGTAAGGGCTATATAGGTCGGCTAACCTCGAAAAGGCTGCCTCCCGCGTCTTTCTAAAGCCCTTATAGACTAATCTAGGTTATATAGGTCTATTTATACACCACGTGCATAATGTTATATAGGTAGGTCATACGACATAAGTCGTGTGACCTCCTTATGCGGAGGATCGGACGAATAATCGGTCCCGAAAGCTAGGAGGGCTATATTAGGCCTATAGCTCCCGGTGGTCTAGGTGTCGGTCTATTATACGGGGCATCGAGCCAATCATCGGGTCTTATTAGGCAAGGGTGCCTAATAAGATCGTCGGCGTGACCGTAGCTGCGTGGTACGTCCCGTACCTAAGGAAGCTAAGTCCTAAGAGACTTAGGTTCGAAAAAGGGGTATATCCTAGGCCGGAAAGGGGTATAACCGGATAATAGGTAAGTCCGGGGCGAATATCTTTATACTAAGTCATAAAGTACTAAGTACCCCGGTACCCTCGTACTAAGTATTTCCGTACTTAAGTCCTTTAGTACTTAAGTCGTCCCGTACTTTAGAAAAAAGAAAGTAAACTAGGAACCTAGATTAGTGGTTCTATAACACATTACCCTTCCTAAGGGGGGTTAAACCTTTAAACCCTTAAACTCCTCTTCCCGTAAACCTAAGGGTTAGATTTATTATAGGCTTTAATCTTCTTAAGAGCGTTCTTAAGATGCTTAATAGGTTCCTACGTATTATCGGAAGAAGGATAATTCTTCTACTTTATAAGATAGAAATACTAGCCGTTTTCTATCTTCTTAGATAAAATTTCTTCGACTTCGTATTCGTCTTCTTTAACTAGTATATCGATATCTTTCGCTAGGCGGCTATTCTTAAGCGCTAATTCGAGTAGCGAAACGTAAAAAACAGGATGTATAAGCATAGCCGTTAGTAGGTCTAGCTTATAGGTTAAGTCGGAGAATTTTTCCTATATAAGAAAAGGTCCTATCTTCTTATAGTCTAACGAATTGTTAGGCCTATTAGAAGTAATATTCTTCTTAATAAGGTAGACTTTATCGCCCTTATTAAAAGTAGGTTCCTTTTCGGTCTTCTTATTATAATAATAAGTCATTCGCTCCTTTATAAAGTCGAGCTCGTCTTTAATAGCGAAATGTAAGCTTCTTAGCTACTCAGAGCTTAAGATAGCTTTTTCGGCTATAACTTCCGGTAGGGAAGACCTATAGGCTTCGGGTGTAAATCCGTAATTCGTAAAGGCTGGCGTTTGCTATATAGGTTCCGATACCGAAGTTTTATAAGCTAACTAGGCTATTAGTAGCCTAACTAGCTAGTCGTCTTACTGGTAGTTAATATAGCTTCGAAGGTATTGCTTTAAGGTCTAGTTTAGCCGTTCCGTAATTCCGTCGGTAATAGGGTAATAAGCAGTAGATAATTTATGCTTAGTTCCTAAAGCTCGCATAAGGCTCTGCCAAAAGTGTGATATAAACTTTCGGTCCCTATCCGTAATTAGGGTTTTTAGTAGACCTCTATCGGCTAGAATATATCTTATAAAGACGTAAGATAATTCCTTAGCTAATATAGCTTCTTTAATCGGAATAAAATAACTGTATTTCATAAGGCGGTCTACTATAACTAATATAGAGTCGTATTCTATATTTGTTATAGGTACGATAGATTTCGGTAACTTCGTAATAAAGTCTATAGCAATAGATTCCTAAGGTAATTCGGGGGTCTCTATAGGCTATAGGTTTCCGTAAGGCTTATGCCGTATAGCCTTAGCTTTATTGCAAGTATCGTATGCCTTAATAATCTTCTAAATTTTGCGACGAAGATTATACGTATTATAGTAATTCCGTATTCGATTATAAGTCCGGGATATCCCTTAGTAGCCGTATATCAGGCTTTTGTAAAAATCCTTTATAATCGTTGCCTTGCTACTAGGCGTAAGGAATAACTTTCCCTTATAGTAGGCGAGGTCGTTTTCCTAGGTTATATGCTTCTTAAACCTGCTAAAATCGGTATCCTTATAAGTGCTTTTAAGTAATTCTAAAACAGAATTATCTCCTTCGATCTTAAATATAGCATTAAGTAATTACTGCTCGTAGTTGCCTTCTATATTAAGATATAAAAGCCGTTTGTTATAAGGTTCGATCTTTATATTATAGTCGGGACGTCGACTAATAGCGTCGGCATAGGAATTTTCGGTTCCCTTCTTATATAGAATTTCGTAGTTAAAATCTACTAAGAACTCTGCCTAACGGATTTGCCGTGCGTTAAGCTGCTGCGTACTAGCGAAATAAGTGATATTCCTATAGTCTATATAGACCTTCGTCTTATAGGAATTCCCGAGAATATAATGCCGAAATTCTTTAAAGGCGTTTATAATCGCTAAAAATTCTTTATCGTAGATCGGATAATATATCTCTGCCCTACTTAGCTTTTTAGAGTAAAAAGCTATAGGATGCAATATATTATCGTAGTCCCTTTAGCTTAACTACGCACCTAATGCGAAATTAGAACCGTCGGTTTCTAATTCGCACGGCTTTTCCGCATCGTAGCTATATAGTACTAGGGCGGAAGTTAATAGGCTCTTAAGCTTAATAAAAGTGTTATTAGCTTCGTCCGTCTAGGTATAGGGTTTCGTCTTAGCTAGCTTTATTACTGCTAGTATAGGGATTAACTCTTTAGAGAAATCTACTATAAAGCGTCGGTAGTAATTAGCGTAGCCTATAAAGCTCTGTATTTCCTTAATCGTAGAAGGAATAGGCCAACCGCTAATTGCCTCTAACTTATACGGGTCTATCCGTATAGTGTTTAGGGTAATTATATAGCCTAAGAATTCGACTTCCTGCGTGTAGAATATGCATTTTTCTGGCTTAATATAAAGGCTGGCTGCTTTAAGAGCCTTAAGCACCTTTATAACGTCGAGTTTATGCGTTTCTAAATCGTTTAAATAGACGATTATATCGTCTAAATAAGCTAAGACGAATATATCGAGGTGTTTGTGTAGGGCGTTATTAATACGCTTCTAAAAAGTCGCTAGGGCATTCGTAAGCCTTAGAAGGAGGATTAAAAATTCGTATAAGCCGTATCGAGTTCTAAAAGCGGTCTTATATTCGTCTCCTTCCTTAATTCGTATCTAGCTATAAGCTACTTTAAGGTCGATTTTCATATAATATCTTTTCTTAGATAATCGATCCCTTAATTCGATAATAAAGGGTAAAGGGGTCCGGTCTTTAATGGTATCGTTGTTAAGCTAGCGGTAGTCGATGTATAGTCTAGTCTTAACCTTATCTTTGCTGTTTTTCGGAGTAAATAGTACCGGGGCCCGATATTCTAATTTCGACTCCCTTATATAACCTTTTCGAAGGTTTTCGTCGATATAATCCTAAAGCAATTTTAAATGCAATTTATCGAGGTTATATATCTTACGGAAGCGAGGCTTCGCTCCGTCTTTAAGGTTGATTTCGTAATCCTATTGCGTTCGAGGCGGTAGTTTATCCTCTAGTAGGTCGTTAAATATTACACCGAATTGAACGAGGATATCGTGCGGTATAGTCTTAAATCTATCCGCTTTAAGGTCTATCTCTATTTCTTTAATAAAGGCGCTATTCGAAGCGTCTTCTAATAATAGGTTTAGCGGTTCTAGGACTGTATTAAATCGGTCCGGAAGTTCCTCTTCGAATAAGGTAGCAACTTCCTTAATTCCCGGGCTACGCCTTTCTAGGCTAGTATTAAGTTCCGAGGTTTTTAGTCCGGTTAAGTCCTTTAATTCGTTATAGAGTAGAATATCTAAGGTATCGTCTTTAAACCTTAGAAGGCCTTTATTCTAGTCGATAGAAGGGTTATATTATTATAAGAAGGGTAGTCCTAGTATAATATCGTATCGTATAGATAGGATATCGAAAGGGTCTTTAAACGATAAGTTTCCGATAGAATATTCGAAAGGATTAGTTTTATAGATAATATTCCCGTTGTTATACGTAAAGGGTTTCCCTTCGGCTGTAAATAGCGTATAAGGCGTAGTTTTCTGCCGGTAATAAAGGTATAGACGATTTATCGTTTCTAGGGCAATATAGTTTGCTTATAGATCCGCTATCTACTAAAGCGGAAAGTCTATGCCCTTAGTAATTAATCGTAAGGGTTATCTTCTTACTAATAGTTTTATTAATAATAAGAAGATCTTAATTACTAGTAAGTAGCCCTTTTAATTTTAGTAATAGAGGTTTTTTAAATCCTCGGTAGTAAGAGTGCTATTACCCTATATCCCTTCCCCTAAAATAGTCTTAAGGGGATTAGGTTCTCTCTTAAACCTAGTAGACTCTCTTTTAAGCCTACTAGACTATCTTTTAAGTCTATATAGATTAAGCTCTCTTTTAAGCTTTAGGGGTTGTCTTTTAAACCTTAGGGGTTCTCTTTTAAACCTAGTAGAACCCGGCTCTTCTCTAATAGACTTACTGCTAGGTCTATTAGTAGTTCCCCGTAGTATAGGTTATATTATAACCCTATAATTCGTAGTCTCGAAAGGGAGACCTTATAGTTGCCGGACCTGTTTAAGTAGGTCTCGGTTAACTTAAGAAGCGAGTCCGAGGGTCTAGGAGGCGAGGTAGTAGACGCCTTCTAGCCTCCGGAGGGCCTCTTAGAGAGTCCGGACCTTAAAAGAGGGTTCTAGGTGTAGTTCCGGCATATAACCTCCTAGACGGTCTAGTCTAGTAAGGAGGTTAAGCTTCTCGCGTTCTTTTTCTTCTACGAGGTCTACTAAGGATGCAATTTCCCTACCGAATTCCTCGTGGGTTTTATGCTCGTTATCTAAAAGCATTGCCTCTAGCCGATTTGCTTTACGCTTATAGCTTCGAAGTAAAGCTAAAGTCTCTTCGGCTATATCGGTAAGGCACTCTAAGGGCCTATCTTCGGCGCTAGGGTATCCCTAGGCTTCTCGTTCGATAACTCCTTCTAAATAGTTCGTAATAGCTAGGTATTCCCTATAGCTGCTATATTCCGGGTTAAGGCTATCGAGAAGGTCCTTAACGTCTTCGAGTTCGCGGTAGGGAGGAGGGGACTCCGAGCCGTCGCATAGGGTAGCCGTAGCTACGCTGCCCTCTAAGAATTCTTTGGTATTAGCGGGGCTATAAGCATCGGGTATATAGCCTCCGGTAAGATCTTCTAACTCCGGGGCCTAGCTATAGTTATACTAGTACTAGGTTTCTTAAGGGAATTCCTCGGAGTCGTATTGCGTTATTAAGGGTATATCGTCGTCGTCGTCGTCGTCGTCCGGCTCCGGCCCGGGCTCTAGCCCGGGCTCCGGACCCTCTAAGTCCGGAGCGGACTCTATAGAGGAATCCGGGGAGTCCGGGGAGTCCGGGGGTGCTAGTCCGACCCCCGCGTTATCCATAGAGTTATCTATAATCTCTCCGTCCTTTAAGTCGATCACTAGATACTCTATCACGCTATCCGGAGCGTCCGGACTGTCCGGGCCGGCCGGGTCCTCCGGTCCGGCCGGATCCTCGTCCGGGTCCGACTATCTAAATAAGTCCTCCTCTTCTTCGATAGAGGGCCTAACTAGGCTATCTAGAATAGGTGCTATATTATTCTTAGAATCCCTAATAGTCGTAAAACGTTTTTCGTAGTAGGAATATACAAAAAGGCCTATAGTATCTTTATTAAAAAGCGTAAGATCGAGAGCTTCTCTTAAAGGCGGTAGAGAGAGCCTAGGAGGTCCCTACTCTAAGGTATTAAGGCTTCTAGAAGCCGCCGGCTTTCCTTTAGCTAGATTTTTCTTCCGGTAGCAATCTTTAGCAATATGCCCTGCCTTTTTATAAAAGAAGTAGGTAAGGCTCTTGTAAATGCTATTGTTTTTCGAGCTTCCGGCTGCTGCCGAATAGCTAGTTGTTCCCGGGTTTAAAATAGCATCTAGGTCTATAGGATCGCCGTAATTCGTCTATTTCCCCTTTTTCTTCGAAAAAACCTTATACCTTAGGCGGGGGTCCTTCTTCTATTGCCGGCGTTCGAACAGCCGGTCGTCGATTCTAACTGCTTAGGCTATAAACTCAACGAGGGTGTCGGGACGGTCTTATTTAAAGATCTCGTCCTTTACATCGTCCTTTAGCCCCTTATAGAAAACCGCTATTATAGCGTCGTCGTCCTATTCTAATTTCGATGTTATTTACCTAAATAAGGCAGCATAATTAGAAATAGAGGGTTTTTATCGTAAATACCGTAGCTTATACTCTACGGCTCTCTTCTCGTTACCTACGCCGAAGGTCTGCTAGAGGTTGGTTTTAAAAGCTTAATAACTATTAAAGATATCGTCCGTAAGTTTATCCTAGTCCCCCTCTACCTCGGTCACCCTATCCCTAAGAATAGGTTTAAACTAGGTTAAAGCTAATCCCCTTAAGCAGCTAGCTGTAAAGAAGACCTTCGCTTTATTAATAGAGAAGGAATCCGGAAAGGAAAGAAAGAAGGCCTTTAGCTAGGTAAGAAATTCCTATAGCTTGCCGGCTTCTCTAGTGTAAATAGCCGGCTTCGGGGTTTTAACAATTTTCCTAAACTGCCGGGGGTAGCGGAAGTCCGGAACCGGGGCCGGGACCGGGGCGTACCCGGCCGGGCCCGGAGGCGGCGGCGGTCTTAGGGCAGCGGCGGTGTAAGCCGGAGCCGGACCCGTAGGCGTAGTAGCAAAAGCAGCAGCCGTAGCTACAGCCGGACGAGCTGCCGGGCGAGCTTCCGGGCGAGAGGTTAAAGAAGTAGAAGAAGACATTCTTAAAGAAGTAGTTGTTTTTAGTGTTTTTTCTAAAAAGAGTTCTTCGAATCTATAAAGACTAAAATAAGATCTAAGATCTAATAGATTAAAAAGATTAGAAAAAGATCAAGGGGTAAAACAAAGACTAAGCAAAGATTAAATAAAGATTAAGCAACGGTCTTAAAAAACACACTCCGCGGCTAAGCAAAAGGTAAGAGCTTTTATCGTATAATAGAACGGTTAAAAGACAGAAGATAGTCTAACTAGACTAAGTCTCTAATAGTTAAAGACTAATAAAGGGCGTTATTTATCCTTAAAAGCTATAGGGGTGGAATAGTAAGCAGAGGAGCACTCGGGGTTACTTATACTAGACCGGCTGGCTAAGTCTAAGCAAGCAGGGGTAGTCGAGGCTAGAGCACTAAGGGCACTACTAGAAGAGGTATAGGTCACTTAGTAGGTAGTTAAACTAAAACTGTAATAAAAGCTAAAGAAGAAAGGAAGGAAGGAGAGCCCGAGGAAGGGCGGACTAAATTTCCTTTATATAGCTCTTCCCGTCCGTTTAGACGGTCCCGGTACGTCCCTTTCCTTCTAGCACCTTCTACCACGTATCCCTTACACTGCCCCGAGCTAATACAGGTCCCCGGGGCTACGTAAGGGCTATATAGGTCGGCTAACCTCGAAAAGGCTGCCTCCCGCATCGTTCTAAAGCCCTTATAGACTAATCTAGGTTATATAGGTCCATTTATACACCACGTGCATAATGTTATATAGGTGGGTTATACGACATAAGTCGTATAACCTCCTTATATAGAGGATCGGACGAATAATCGGTCCCGAAAGCCGGGAGGGCTATATTAGGCCTATAGCTCCTAGTAGTCTAAGTGTCGGTCTATTATATAGGGCATCGAGCTAATCATCGGGTCTTATTAGGCAGGGGTGCTTAATAAGATCGTCGGCGTGACCGTAGCTACGTGGTACGTCCCGTACCTAAGGAAGCTAAGTCTAAAGGGACTTAGGTTCGAAAAAGGGGTGTGTCTTAGGCCGGAAAGGGGTGTGACCGGATAATAGGTAAGTCCGGGGCGAACATCTTTATGCTAAGTCATAAAGTACCAAGTACCAAAGTACCAAGTACCCCGGTACCCTCGTACTAAGTATTTCCGTACTTAAGTCCCTTAGTACTTAAGTCGTCCCGTACTTTAGAAAAAAGAAAGTAAACTAGGAACCTAGATTAGTAGTTCTATAACACCTAAGGACTAGACGCGCTAGTATATATAGGTTAAGACCGTGGCCGAATTATATTAGATTTAGCCGTATATTAACCCCTTTTCTAACATCGTTTTAAAAAGGCCGGATTTGCCGGTTTTTAACGATAAAGAGGGACTAACTATAGCGCTAAGGGAGTCTAGCGTAACTTCTTAAATCACTACGCAACTCACGGAGTCACGCCCTTAACTATAGGAAACCCCGGTTCGTTAGCCGGAGGAAGAAGAAGCTAAGGAGGAAGGACCTACGATCCTTTCGGCCGTAGCCCTTAAGGCTACTAAGAGTACGAGCCTAGGCATTTCCGTTAGCAACTTTAAAAGGATTATTATCCTCAAGTACGAAAGAGACCTTAGGGTCTATAATAAGCAGCAGGCTCTTTTACAGTCTATAAGCCTATTTATTTTAGCGAGCATCTCGTAGGAATACAACTATTACATTATAGGCGTTATTACGGCTCGTACGAAGCTTTATAAGCTTTTTATACGTGTTTATCTAGGCAAGTAGGTAGAGAAGAGGTATATAGAAAAAACCCTTTAAAAGCTGCTTGCGACGGACCTTAAAAAGGTTAACCTTAGTGCTTAGGTCGGCAACGTTATTAACGCCTTTAACCTTTATAAGGACCTTAAGTCGCCTTAGGGCGACGATAGGGAGGCTATTTAGCAATTTCTAGATTGTATATTAACGCAGCATCCTATGTGGTCTAACCTATCGATAGAGACCTATACGGCAGCCGAGGAATACGGCGGCAAGGTCCTAACCTTCGATAAGGTAGCTTCTAGCTTCCTTAAGCGAGTTGCCGCGAGGTTAACGCAATAAGATAACTCTACTTTCTATACTAATTTCTAAGGTAGAGACAAAGACGGGAAGGAAACCGGCAGCTTAAGCGGCAATAAGGATTCTTTAGGGGGTTAGGGGAAGCGAGGTTCGCGCCCTAACTACGGAAAATGCAAGTAGTGCGAAAGACCTTATATTAATCCCGCTAAACATAGAGCCGAACCTTATTAAAAGAGCTGTTTTTATGCTCTTAACCAAAAGCCGAGCTTTTAGAATAGGCGCTTTAATAAGGAGCTTGTCCGGAAGGTCGTAGCTAAGGTAGAAAAGGAACTAGGTCTTAAGGCAAAGATTGATTCGTAGAAGCAGGAGAATCCTAACGCCGCGGGATCTAGGTCTGCTTTAGGAGGCGGTGTTTTCGCTACTTTAAGCTATAATAACTTCGAAGACGGCGTTTTCGCTATAATAGACGAGGAATTAGCCTTTCCAGCTAGCAACACAGCGTCTAACATCTACGACCGCACCCTTTAGGATATAAGGGCCTTAAAACACATTTTCAACGACCCTTCTTAGTTTATCGACATAGACTACACATAAGGCTCGAGGCTTCTTTCCGGGACTTAGACGGTAGGCGTAGAAGCGATTAGAATAGCCTAGGTCGTTATAGACATAGGTTTCGTCTTAACGCTTAAAAAAGCCCGCTTTATCCCGGGTTTTTATATAAATGTAATCTCTATAGATAAGTTCACGGCGAAAGGCTACCTTTAGAATAACATCACCGGTTAGCTCTTCGACCCTACTAGCCGCTGCGTATTTACGACGTTTCGGTTGTACGAATAGTCCTAGGTGCCGCTTAAGGCGCTTAACGGAGCGTTTCTAATAGTTTATAAGTCAAAGGGCCTTATTAAAGCTCCTTAACGCTATCCGGAGACCCCGATAGGGACTATTAACGCGCTTTAGCACGTAAGAATAGGCCATCTAGGAAAAGGTACGATATAGTATCTTTTCGGAGGTTAAGACGATAATATCATTAAGCTTTAGGGCATCGACCTTACCGACTGCGAGGTTTATAGCACTACGAAGAATAGGCGCTTAATTTCGCGGGCACCTTAACAACCCTCTTACCTAAAGAGGCCTTACGGCGCGGTATTATTTAATCTCTTTTACCTAGGAACGGCGTATTACGGCATTAACAATATAGCCGTTTTTACATATTTTAAGACAGGCATACGGCACTGCTTTAAGGTTAATAAAAAGACCGACCTTTAAGGCATCTTTCGGGGCCTTAGGGAGTCCCTTATCGCTAAATTCAGGCTTATAATAGCCTTCTTAGTTTCTAACGGCGAGACGGCTTTCCTAACAGAGGAATACATTAGGGAGATGCTTAAGGCCGGGACGGATATAAGACCTTTATCCCCTTTGCATCCTTATTAGAACGGATATACCGAACGGTCTAAAGGCATCGTCACGCAGCTTATAATAACGCTACTTGCCTAATCCGGCTTTCTATACATAATATAGCCTCTTACGATAGAGGCAGCCGTCTACCTTCTTAATCGCACACCCGTTAAGTCTAAGGGGTAAAAGCCGCCGCTATAGCGCCTTAACGAATAGCTTTAAGACAATAGAGCCGAATAGGCTTCTATCCGCGTTAAGCCTCGCAAGCAATACATCCGCAGCTTCGGCTGTAAGGCTTTTCCTATAATAAGGCAGAGGCTAAATAAGACCTCGGCTAAGCTAGATTTAAGGGGATATATCGGCTACCTTACGGGCTATATTTCGAGCACGTAGTACCTTATTTAGGTCCTTAGTCTATAGAGGAACGCGTTTTTTAATATATTATACGTTATTTTTAACGAGAAGGTCTTCTTTAGTTAAGACTACCGCGAAGGGGTAGAGAAGCAGTAGCTAGAGTAGGTCACGTAGATCGACCTATTAGAAGACCTCCCGGACTACGTAGACGAGCCTATCTAAGCTCGTAAGGGAGAAGACGATGCGGTCTTAGACCCTAAACCTAAAGCCGAAGCCGCTCCTAAGCCCGCCGCTGAGTCTACGGAGGAAAAAGACGCTCTAGAAGGGGTAAGGCAGCTATTAACGCCGGAATAAACCCTAGAACTATTTAATCTTATAGGCATTAATAACATCCTTAATCTAGTAGAGGAAGAACTTACGCTAGCGTTTATAGCTTCGGACCTTATAGCGAGGCTATATTAAGACTATATTCTCCCGGTTCTAATAAGCTATAAAGAAGCAATATCCCGACTAGACTAATATTATTAGATAGGAGGCATAAAAGGGGAAGTCGTAGGCCTTAAGACCGCCGAGGTCTATAAGGTTATAGACGAATCGACCGTTAACCTATTAAAGGTCCGGACGATCCCCTTAATGTAGGTATATGCCTATAAGTTCGATCCCTAAGGCTTTGTTATTAAGTATAAAGCTCGCCTCGTCGTTAAAGGTAATTAGCAACTATATAATAACCTTACGATAATAGCTTATACTCTAGCTGCCCGAACGTTCCGCATCCTAATAGGCATCTTATGCTATTTTAACCTTAACGCAAAGCAATACGACTTTATCCGCGCCTTTTGCAACGTAACCCTTAACGAAGTTATATATTGCCGTCTCCCTAAAGGCTTTAAGCAGCTTGGAAAGCTATAGCTGCTTTTAAGGGCATTATATAGTCTACGACGATCCCCCCTACTATAGTATAAAGAACTCGCGACTTTTCTAAAGGCATAGGGATTTATTACTATTATAGAGGACCCTTATATAATACACAACGGGAATATTATCGTATTTTTCTACGTTAATAACTTCGTGGCTATATTCCGGGACGGATAGGAAGCTTTATATTAGTCGTTTTATAATACCCTTATCGGTAGATATAACGTTAAGGTCCTCGGGGACCTTAAATAGTTTATCGGGATTAAGATAATTCGGGATCGGGATAATAGGAAGCTTTAGCTAAGCTAAGGGTCCTATATTAAAAAGATAGCATAGCGATTCAGCTATATCTCGATATCTCGAAAGCTTAAGCAACCCCTCGGACTAGAACCCCTCGAGCCGTTTAAAGGGATCGCCTTAAGCAACGACGTTTCTCTCTTCTAGGCCTTAATTAGTTCGCTTCTTTACGCAACGGTTATTATAAGGGTTAATAGAGCGTACGCCGCTAGGAAATTCTCCTAATTCCTAACGAACCTAAGCTAAGAACACATTAAGCGGGCGAAAGAGGCTATTAAATTCCTATATAGGGACATTAACCGTGTTATTAAGTTCGATAGGAATAGCTCCGCCCTTTGCGAGGCTATATTAGACGCTTTATTTACGGATAATACGCATGACCGGAAGAGCACCTAAAGATACGCTATTAAGCTATTCGGTAGCCCCGTTCTTTAGAAGTTAGGGAAATAGAAGACGGTAACAACCTTATCTATAGAGGCTAAGTTGCTAGCTCTATCTTAGGCTTTAAAAGAGCTTATAGCCTTTTATCGACTCTGCGATAAGATCTCGTTACAGCTCGAATCGACGGATAAAGTCATTTAGTACGATAATTAGTAGACCATTCGCCTTCTAACGAAAGAGATCGTTACTCTTATTATAAAGCTCCGGCACGTTAATATCTATTATTATTAGCTTTGTAAGCAAGTTTAGACCGGGAACCTTAACGTTATCTAGGTTCTAACTCCCTAAATAGCCGCTAATAGCCTTATAAAGCCCTTATAGGGGCAGAAATTCACCGAGTTCTAACGATAAATCGGCCTTATTAAGTTGCCCCTTTTCTAGGGCTTTACTTTTATTCTTAGGTAATTAGGATCTTTTAATCCTTCTTTTATAGTCTTAACACTATACACGGATAGGGCTATTCTAATATAACGAATAGTCCTCCTTTTCCCTTATTTTCTTATTTTCTATTCTTAGTTAGGAAAACACTAACAATGCGCTATTTGCCCTTTATTCTAGTCATTTTTAGGCCTTACTTTGCTACAAGCCCTAAAGGGGTGTGTTATAAGCCTTATTGCATAAGGGCTTTATTTCCCGTACGCATTAGCGTTAGTATAGTAAATAAGGGCATACACTAAGGGGTAGGCTCGTTAGGTGACTAACGGAACCCGGACTCGCCGAGAAATAGGGGTAAGTAGCTTTACGGTCATTTAGAACAACCAACTACTGTTTTTATATAGGAAGTTGTTAGCGCTAGTAGGTTTAGGTACCTATATAGACCCCCGGCTGCGTCCCCCTCTAGATTGAAGAATCAGAGCATTTTACACAGACCAAGACTTCATGCATTGCGCCTAGTAACTGTGATATTATCGGATACGGATACTTATCGGATACGGATACTTATCGGATACGGAGTAACATTTCATGTCGCATCGGAGCGGCGCCCACAATGTCGTGTCAGGTATGTATTCGTGTCTCCACCAGACAGTGGATCGCCAGACTTTCCCTCCCTCAACTTCAATTCGTGCCCAAATTGACGTTTCCCTGACCGCGCCTATGGCCGCGGCCCCTCAACACTAGACGTCTACCCACCGCAGACGGCAGTGGCTTGGCCGGTTGGTTCAACGCGAGAGATCAGGGCTTATAATTATTAATTATAATCAGTAAAGGGAGACATGTCGTCGTCATCGAGATGTTGGTCGCCTTGACGAGGCAAAGCCATCGAAACCGAGACGTCACGACACGCGTATAAAGGTGTCGTCACCCCGAGCGTCGGGTCTCGCCCGGGTCTCGCCCGCCACCACATCGACTCGCCGCCATGACTGGCAGCGAATGGGACAGCAAGCCCAAGCGGGACCTCAAGGTGCTCGTCCTCGGCCTCCCCCGGACGGGCACCGCCTCCATGGCCGAGGCCCTGACGATGCTGGGCTACAAAGACGTCCTGCACACCCGACTCATGCTGGACTGGAACAAGGGCTGGCAGACGATTGACCGCGGCGCCGACGCCTCATTCCCACCTACACCGGCAAGCCCCTGACGCGCGAGCAGTGGGACGAGGTGTGGGGACGCTCCGAGGCCGTCACCGACCTGGCGGGCATGTTTGCGACGCAGCTCATCCCGCTGTATCCCGAGGCCAAGGTCATTCTCACGACGCGCGACTTTGACAAGTGGAAGGGAAGCGTCGAAGCCCTCTTTCGGCAGGGATGGACTCCCTTGGCCAACGCCGCTCGATGGGTCGAGCCCGTGCTCGGCTCCGGCGTCATTGTCGCCCTCCGCAAGGCGTTGCTGGGCTCGTTCGCGGCCGCCGACGCCGACGAGGCGTGCCGCAACGCCCGCGTCGTCTACGACGGCCATCACCGACGGATTCGCGAGCTGGCCGCCCCGGGACAGCTGCTCGAGTACCGCGCCGGTCAGGGGTGGGAGCCGCTCTGCGACTTTCTCGACAGGCCCGTGCCGCGTGCCGACTTTCCGTGGCTCAACGATGCGGAGAGTTTGGCCCGCGCGGTAAGGTGTCATCTCTGGCGGGCTGTTGCTGCGGCGGCGTGGAGGCTGGTGCCTTTGGTTGTGGCCGTCGTGGCCCTGGGGGGGTACCGGATAGTCTCGGATAGTCTTCCGCGATAGTCAGATAGTCTTCTACCGATAGTCAGCGTCTCTGACTTGGGCCGTTTGTTTACCACGCCGTCATCCGTCGAACCTTGTGGTGGCGCCACGAGGCCAACCCTCAACGTGTGTGGTGCCCCGGACAGTCTCATGATGGCCAAGCACGCCGCAAGTCCGGACGCCTCATCCTGCCGTGGCAGCCAACGTGTGCCCGTCGAATTGGCCAATCTTGTCGGATCCCGGGCTTCGCAAAAGACGCCTTTTGGAGATCAAGACCGAGTACTACCATGCTTATCGAACCTTGTACGTCACATTGCGCCCACGCATACCTATACATAGACTTGGGCATACTAAATCGTTTCCACTGGACACGATGGCAATACACCCCAAAGGTTGCATCGAGATAGGTCCCTCGAGACAGCAAGGCGCACGCTCGGGTCATGCTTGGTTTGCCCGCACAATATTGCAACATGGGGCTTCTGACGATGGATGCCTAGCTCCATCCACGGCTCTTCCCGTCTCGGCGAATGTGTGCTCCGATACGAAGGTCAAGACTCACAAGGGAGCATCGCGAGAGGCAGATTCTCACCGCATGATATAAATAAGCCGCCGTCATGTGGAAACGGGGCTCGGAAAAGTCAAAAAGAGCGAGATGAGAGGAACAAGGCTCGAAATCCTGGCAGGCATGCCCCTAGAGTGCGTTTGGCCCGGCGGACGACAGATATATAAGTCGACTCCGTGCTGTGATTCTGCGGCCTTCCCACCTTGACCCCCATCACCGCCTCCTCTCGTTGCAAGACCAACAGCGCTTGAAACCGTACTACATCAATCACCATGCCTCTCACCCTCGGAGCTGTTCTGTTTCTCCTCACCAGAAGCGTCGGGGCTTTTCTGCTTTTCCTCGCCAACACCAGGGTTGCCGACGCCGCCGTGGCCCGCAACAGAACCATCGAGGCCAGAGGTGAGACTCGAGACCGGCCCTGCCCGAGTTGAACTGGATACAGGAGCGACTGAACATGTTACTGAATGTCCTTGGCCTTGTAGACGCTCCCCCCTCGCCGCTGCAGCCCGGCATCGCCCAAAACTGCAACAAGTTCTACCTGGTCAAGCCCCACGACTACTGCTTGGCAATCGCCATCGAGAACAGCATCACGACGGCCAAGTTTCTCGAGTGGAACAAGGGCGCCGGCAACGAGTGCAGGACGCTCTGGGCCGGCTACTACGCCTGCATCGGCGTTGCCGACGAGCCGCCGACGCCCGTCAACCCCGTCAACGGCGTCAAGACGCCTAGTCCGATCCAGGCCGGCATGGTGGCCAACTGCAACAAGTTTCACCATGTCGAGCGCGGGCAGAACTGCCACGATGTCGAGCGCTTGACTGGGGCCTTGGTCGAGAACCTGGTCAAGTGGAACCCTGCCATCGGCGAGGACTGCACCAGCATGTGGGCAAATACCCATCTCTGCGTTGGCGTCAAGAGCAAGAACTTGAGGCCGATTTGTCGGTCACCAGAACCGGGAATCTGGTTCTCGGGATGTATAAGTAACCAACGCTCGCTACCCAAGAGAGAAGAAGAGGGTTCGGGCCTTGCTCAAGGGCCGGTTAAACCGCCATCTAGCTTGCGTTGACGGGCATTAAACCGCCATCTAGCCTGCGTTGATGGGCATTAAACCGCCATATTGCGTTGATGGGCATTAATAAACCGCCATAGCTTGCGTTGACGGGCATGGGCAGCAATAAGCAAGCATTCGCTACACAAGGCCAGCATCCTTTTCCCAGTGCGCGGAAACACCAGCCGTAACGTAGAATACATCTGGCTGAAGACGTTCGTCGCGAAAGATGACGCATACCTTGTTCCCCTGGCTCATCCTCCTGGCCAGCTCGTCCAAGAACGACTTGTTGTCGATGGGAAGAAAAACCTCTCCGCTGTGGGCGGCGCCGTAGCAATGCAGGTCCCTCGGGCAGTAGAACAGGCCCGTCTTTAGGCCCGTGATGACGGCCTGGAGAAACGGATCCGTCGAAAAGGTGTCGCGATAGTGCCGCATCATGGCTCTCATGTCTTCTCTCGGCGTCGGGCTAAACCGCGTCTCGGCCTTGATGGCCATTCCAGACACGGCCCTGAACTGGGAGATGCGCTCGAGGGCGGCAGCGGCGCCGGTGCCGGCCGAGCAGACAGGGGAGCCCGTGTACGTCCAACGGACCCCCGGCTCGAGGACGGGCTGCCGCATGCCCCTGGGCTCCGAGAAGAACAGCGTCAGCAGCCCGGCGACTCGCGGCTCAAGGTGGTCGGCGTATTGGGGGCTGGAGTCGTAGTAGCACAGCTGGCCCTCGGCCTGCCAGTGTCGCCGAAGCATGGCCCAGGCATTGGCGTCCGCGTTGAGCCCGTGGCCACACTTTGCCGCGCCCGTGACTCTGCCGACGGTTAAAAAGGCCGTGTTCAGGTCCATTCTAAAGGTTGCTTCCCAGATCTTGACCGTCTTGACGATGGGAAGCAGCAGCGTCATGGTGTCCGGCGGCATCATGGCTTCTGCGCAGTGCATCACGCTGCGTTTCTCGGCCCATCTTGAACACGAAGACGCGTTTTTCAAGAATTCCGGTATCAAAATGCGAGAGGCATCGTCTTGGACCGTGAGACAGCGCGACGTCTGGCCGTAGGAACCCCAGGCCGACAGGGGGTGGAGCAGCAAGACGAGGCACGTGGGAAGCCGCATCATGAGTGGCAGGGAGGAGCAGTGATGGTTTATCTGGGCTTGTGAGGGCTTGGTAAAGGAGTGGACAGGACCGGTTTTATACACTTTTCCGCCACCGAGTCCTGCTCTTGTTAGAGTCGAGTCATGCTCTTGTAAGAGTCGAGTTCTGGCTCTCGTAAGAGTCGAGTTCTGGCTCCTGTAAGAGTCTAGGAGCGTTCAGCGAGAATCTTCAAGGTTTTCCAACATCAATGGTACACAATAGAACCGTGTTGCAGAGCACACAAATTCTAAATTGCCTGATATTGTTTGCGCACCGTGGCCAACTAATAAGCTGGTCAGCATGCATGTGAACAGCCTTTGTTGTGACGTTGAAGCCACTCGCACCTCGAGAAAAAAAGGCGCAACAATTGGGAAAAGAAAAACTTGCGCGACTGATCTGGCCTCCAACGGCGGTCAGCAACGGCGGTCCAGGCTGAGGGTCCAGGCTGAGGGTCCAGCCCCCCAACACCCTGCCAACGTGCGGCTGAGCGGCTGGCCGAACCCCCGTTGCCGTCATCAATATTTCCCATCCGGCGAGGCAGCAGCGAATCAACCAGCGTCTCGCCTCGCTTCTCGCCTCGCTTCTCGCCCTTACCCGTCTCGCCCCAGGCCCCGGGGGGTGCGGATGGCGCGGGTATAAAGAGGCGGTAGGGAGCCCCTGGCGTGTGGGGGAGACGGAGAATTCGCGCAAGAGGTGGTAGGTACCCAACACATTGCCATAGCAGCAACAAAGGAGTCATGAGGTGAAAGTGTCGAGGCCGCGATTCGGTAACGAGCAAACGTCGACGACCGAGCAAAGAGTTCATCCCAAGCCCCCAGCGCCGTTTCAAAGGCCATCGAGTACGCCATGGAGCAGCAGCAGCAGCAGCAGCAGCATCAGCATCAGCAGCATCAGCAGGAGCATCAGCAGGAGCATCAGCAGGAGCATCAGCAGGAGCAGCAGCAGCAGCAGCAGCAGCAGCAGCAGCATCATGGCCATCACGACATCCTTTCGACGCCCGTGTGGCTGCTGGCCATTCGCATCGCCCAGGTCGTCTTGTCCATCATTGTTCTCTGCCTCGCCGCCACCATAGTCCACGATGCCTACCTCGACGAGCTGGGCCTCGCAGTCGCAATCGTGAGTCTTCCCTGTGCGTTTGTCTGTCCATGGTCCACGCAACGGTCCAAGTCAATGTCGAGAAAAGAGACCAGCATGTCGAAGAAAGAGACCAGCATGTCGAGGAAAGATACCAGCATGTCGAGGAAAGATACCAGCTTGTGCACGCGTGGCGCCGACACTGACCTCTTCTCGGGCTAGTCTCTCATCACCCTTCTCGCAGTCGCCTACTTTGTCGTGGCGGAAAAGGTGACGGCCTGCCGGCCTGCCTACCATGTCATGGCCGTCTTGGTCCTCGACGCGCTCCTGGTCGTCTTGTGGCTCGCGACGTTTGCAGCCGTGGCTGAGCGACGGTCCCGTTTCGTCTTTGACGTGACCGTCGACGGCTGCTACAACAATGGCGGCCTCGTCAACAGCAAAAGCTGCTTCTTCAAGCGCGCCGTCGTCTTGTTCAAGCGCGGCGGCGACATGATGGCGGGTGCGGCTGGCATCGGAGCCCTGGTGTGGTAAGCAGAGCGATTTCTCGCCCGTCTCTGGCATCTCGTCATGCTGACAAGTCCAACTCGGCGACAGGATCCTCTTCATCGTCACCTTTGTCTGGACGCTTGTCCACTTTCTCAGAGGCCGCAAGCAGGGACGGTTCCCTCTCAGCACCGGGGCCGCCGCCACCGTCGAGACGACTCAGATGGAGCCCAAGATTGAGCAGCCGCAGCCGCAACAACACCATCAGCCTCCGGTTCAACAGGCCCAGATCAACGGCCAGTATCAGCAGCCGACTCCGACGCAGAGCCCGCCTCCCCCGTCGGCGCAAAGCCCGTACCAGCAGCAGCCGGCCTACTCGCCGCCGCCCCCGGGCACCTACCCTCCCGCCGAGCTTCAGCCGCAGCAGCCGCAACATCCTTATGGGCAGTATCCCAGTCCCCAGCAGTATTCGCAACCGGAGCTGCCATCGCACCAGCATCCGGGGCAGCCCATTGGGAGCGAGCTGCCGGCGACGCAGGCACAGACGTATCAGCACCGGTGAGAAGCTGCAGCTGGTTGATTGGACGCGGCGCTGGAGAGGAAACGACGTGGCATTGTTGCAATGTCGGTCGAGTCCTGATGAGGTCTCGAGTAGCAAATAATGGAAGTGTTTTTTCTCATGTGGTTTGCGAGTAAAAGGGCCGAGATGCCGCGTACAGAATGTCCTGTCCTCTTGGGGGCTATTGGTGTTTTGTTGATGATGAGGAAACCGGCCAAGTCATGGTTTGTTGGTGAGGAGTGTTTTTCCAAAATTGGAAAGCGGTCAGGCATGATTCTGCCGGCCTAGCGTCTCTTCCGCAAGACACTCCTTAGGCCTCGTCCACCGCCCCGCCTCCTTGACACCTTTTACCCGTCACTGCTGACTCGAACTCGACGACAACTGGCAAAAGCCCACCCTCAATGGCCGCCATGGCGTCGGAAAAGCCCATCGAGCCCGAGAAGCGCCTCGGCGTGCCGTCTCGCAACCCGCTGCCACTGTCCGCCTCGCAAGAGGCCCAGGTGCGCGACGTATACTACGCCCGCGTCCGCAAGCAGTGTACCGATGAGATCAAGGGTGAGCAAGGGAAACAAAGGCCCCCCTTTCCAGGCTGCCTCTTTGCCAGGCTGACCCCGGTGCCCCGCCAAAAAAACAGCCTTTGCCGCCTGCGCCCTTGGCCGCACCTTTTCCGTCTCGTTTGCCTGCCGAGCCGAGCACCGCGCCATGAACGGCTGCATGAAGCTGCACGCCACGCAGCAGGAGCACGACGCCGCCCGCGAGGAGTGGTTCGCCCTGCGCCTGGAGCGCCAGCGCCAGCGCGAGCACAAGGCAAAGGTGGCCCTTGCCCAGGAGGACTTTATGCGCGAATGGTGGGGGCTACCCGAGGACGTCAGGCTGTCGCGTCAGAGGGACCTCGAGAGGCGCTACGACGAGGAGCGCGTCGGTGGAATGCCCGCCAAGGACAGGCCCATGCAGGGCGGCGCCAGGTCGGCGACGAGGTGACACAAGGCTGGCCGCGACGACTACGCCGTCTCCCTTTTTGATTGCCCCTGATGGGTCGTGGCAGTAAAAGGCCCCGAAGCAGCAGCAAGGCAGACGATTGTCCTCCACGCCGCCTCCCTGGAGAGCTCGCCGTGTACCAGTACTCTCCATGTGCGAAAGACCCAGACCGGCCAAATGGGGCCGAGCAACCCCCGGAGCTCCGAGATTCAACGCGGCATGCCGGACCGACGGAGCCATGACGGGTTCGCGCTGAGGCCGAAGCTTTCAGATTTTTCCGTCCGGCCCGTGCTCGGACCTTTTTCGCGCATACAGAGTTGGCGTGTCTTCTCTCCCCTCTCTTGGTAGCGTTTCCCGAGCCATTGCCGCCCGGTGGCCTCGGCAGATGCGCCGAAGGAAGCGGAGAAATCCGGATGTCACAGCTCACAGGCGAGCCATGATGGGTGGCCATGAAACAGCGGTGTGAAGGGCAGATGGGGGTTATGCCGGCCGTGGATGCACATGTTACATGCTTCACGAGGACGTGTAAGATGCAACAGAGAACTAAGCGCATTCTGCCCCAAGGATTTCGTCCCACCTCTCGAGACCTCGAGACAACAATGTGTATATATGTACTCCGTACTGTATGGACAGGACGCAACGGCGGGTAGCCGCCCCTCGTCCGCGCCTGGGCGAGGTGGTTGCGTGACACGGCAGAGCAGCGGCCAGGGCGCACGTGGAGACTTGGTGTAACTACTGCATGCTGTGCGAAGTTGTACTACCATCAACAAGAGATGTTGCTCTTCTCATGCCCAAAGCGGGTGGCGCCAGAGCAAAGTCTCCCTCCCCTGCCTCTCTCTCTCTCTCAACGGCGTCTTCTCCTCTCCCTTCAACCTCAACGCCCATTGACAGGCAAGCAAAAGAAGACGACGCAAGAAACACACAACACACAACCATGAAGAAACTCTCATCGAAAAGATTAAGCGCCCGCCCAGAACCCCACGTCCGGCTTCCCCCCCCCCCCTTCGCCGTCCAATAAACACGGCCCCCTCACCACCAATTCTCGCGCCCGGGCGCTTAGAAAACAAAAAATCAACAAGCCCAAAGGGGCCCAATGGAGAGGCGCATCACACTGCAGGTTTCTATTTCCGGCCCTCTCTCTTTTTCTGCGGCGCGCCCGGGGACGTGATTCGACGGAGCGGGTGCGGTGCAGATCTGACGCTCCTTTTTCATGTAGGCGTGATGGACGTTGTGATGCGACGCTGTTTGGTCTTTGTGCCTTGTATATAGTATCCCGCGACTCGCCTTTTGCTCATGGCGCGGCAGCAAAGAGCAACGAATCCGATGCCCGTCTCTTGCTCAAGCGACCGGCCACTGGACAGAGAGAGAGACACGATGCGGTGAAAGGACGTTGCTGATATCACGACTGCCGGCTTCAACCCTCGGCCCCATCACAGCACCCCGCCAGACTAGACAGCAAGAAGGCGAGCAAGAAGGCGGCCTCGACCTCCCGCCCAGCATGGTGGCCGCCCAGCCTCAGGGCAACCTGTCTCTCTTCCCCAGCCCAAGCTCGTCCAAGCCCCCCCCGCCCCTGACCCGGCCGCAAGCACCGCCAGCGCCGTCCGACGAGCCCTCTTCCGGCCCTCAGGAGCCCAGGGTCCAGCCCGTGCTCCGGATCCGCACTACCGACGACGAGAACAGCCCTGTCCGGCGGCCGGCCTTTAGACCCATCGAGTTCGATCCGCCTCGCCGGGATGACGACGGCGTCGACGGGCACGACGGCGTCGGCCACGGAGACGCCGGCCGTGCGCCCTCGTCGGAGCCGTTGCCGCCCCCGAGATCCATGTTCCCCACGTATAACCCCGAGCTGCCCCCGGACCGCCAGCAGTATGCGCCCACCCAGGCGGGCCCGACCCAGGTGCCCCGGGCAGTCATCAGCCGGCAGTCGTATTACCAGGACCCGCCGACCTCTCCAGAAGCCGTGGGACGCCGGGAGCCCGTCAGGGAAAGCAGATGGCCGCCCGCCAGGCCGCCCTCCGCGCCCCGGCCGTGCTCGACGAGCCAGCTCAGGGGCCTGTGGAAGGCCGCCAATGGCTGGAAGGCATGCGGCTCCGAGGGCCGCGTATACTGCCTTGCCCTGTCCAGGCTCCGCGACGCCCCCGTATACACCCTCGCGTCCGCCTCCTCGCAGCCCTTTTACAACCTCCGTCTGGATCCCACGTCGGCTTCCGCCTACGTCGCCCTGACGCGGCACGACCCGGGAAAGCCGTACAAGACGCCCAAACCCGACGCCGTCTCCTCGTCCCCGCCCGCCAGCCAGCGCAGCGGCAGCAGGTCCTCGGACACCAAGGGCTGGCACGAGGCCCTCACCACCACGCTCGAGGAGGACTCCCGGAGGCACCCGCCCCACGACGGCCTCGTCGCACTGCTCATGCCCACGCCGGCTGCCAACATGGCCCTGCAGAGAGCCGACGACCCCGTTGCCGTTGCGACGGCCGAGAACGAGTGCGCCCGCCTCGTCTGGGACGACGACGCTGCCACCCATTTCCTCGTCCACCCGGCGCTCGCAACCCCATTCAGGGTCACCGTCGAGGCCTTTCCCGCCTACTCGCGCACAGAGTATACGCTCGAGCATCACGAGTCTCCCAAGCACCTCGCAAAGCTGACTCGCGACGGCACCGGCGCCGGCTGCATCGAAATCGACACGGCAGTCGCCTCCCAGATCGAGTCCTATTACGTAGTCGACGTGGCCGTCGCGACACTGATCCTCGTCGCCTCTGCAGACGACAGAAACACGTCATCTCCCGGGGAGACATTCGAGCCGCCGCCGTTGCCGCCATGCGCGGTGCTCGCCGGCCGAGACAAGCGCAGCTCTGGCCGGCTCAGAATGCCAACCATGCGACCCAGGGACAGAAAGAAAAGTGGGCGAAACATGGAAGAGTTTGGCATCGACGTCGAGAGTCAAGATAGTATGGGCAAAGGCGGCAGAGTCAAACGCGCGGAACCCAAGCGGCCCTTTGTGATGCGGGCCATGATCAAGGTGGCCAAAGGACTGTTCAAGTGTGCCCTGTGGATTGCGACGATGTTGTTCAAGTGCGTGGCCGGCGTCTTCAGGCTGTTGTACAGATGCGTTGGGTCCAAATATTGATCTTGTCATGGCGAGGTGAGGGCGTCGTGGCGTGACCCAAGCATGGCGTCGCGACATGTCAGTCCCCTTGCTCTTCTTACGGCCGTCGAGTTACTGGGGTGGCCGACGTTGAAACGACATCATGACAGACGTTGATTAGAACCACGATACCCTTTGGTAGCATCAAAGACTAAACATGCTGGTAGACGCGGGTCGGGGCGAGCGGCTCATCGCTTGCGTGTCCGCACCATGATCTTGTGGCCTTTTCTTGTACGCCCCCCCGACGTCGCCGTCTTTGCCATTTTCGCCCTTTGAGTCTCCAGCTCCTTCTCGGCGTCTGTCAAGGCCTTGAATTTCTTGCGCGCGTGCTCCAGCTGTCTCTTGAGTCTTCGGAGTGATTTGGCTCTTTCCAAGTCGGCGTCGTTGTCGTCTTCACCCTTCTTTGCTTTGTCTTTTTCATCGTGGTCCGTTTCCATGGCGACCTTCAGTTCCCCGTCTCGCTCCTCTGCGTCGTCGGTAAAGATGATTTTCCTCGGCGTTTTCCGCTTTGCCGGTTGGGGCACTTTGTCGTTGTCGTCAAGATCGTCATCATCCTCGTCCTCGTCGTCGTCATCCTCTTCGTCCAGTCGGTCAAGCCCTCGCGTCAAGACAACCTGCTCCTCCAATCGCGCAACCTCCTTGGACACAACCTGGCGCATCGTGCGCACGTAGCCCATGTCCTGCGTCTTGAGCAGGCGCACCGTGTCAATATCCAATGCCTTGTTGCCACGGTCGCCATTGACGGTGCCGCTCCATTTCTTGCCGCTCGTGATTCTGGACCCGGGCCCGTTGCGGGACATCATGCCAAAGTAAAACTCATCCTCGTTTCGGTCGGCGGCCTTTTGCCGCAGCGACTTGAGCTGAGCCTTTTTCTTGCCGTAGTCCTCGGCACGCAGGGAGTAGTCCTTTCACATGGGGAGTCAGCAGCCGAGGCGATGCGATGCGGCTTTCGAAAGAGACAAACCTTGTGCTTCTCGAGGAGCCCCAATCGGCGCCGTTCGAGGGGCTGCGCCCGCTCGCGGTGCGGCCGCCGCTGGACAGCGTTTCGCATGGAAGACATCCTGACCGCTTATGAGAACGACTTTGGAAGAGAGTCGCACGGGGCGTGCAGCCACTTCTGAGCGTGCGTGTAGTTTGAGTGTAGTTTGAAGCTGGGATTGCCGACGGCGCTGGCAGAATTACGGAAAATTTGGGCGGTCGCGACAGAACGAGTCACGTGCCCCCCTCTGAGTGCTCTGGTGGGTCTTCTGACGTCAAGAGATACTACTACTAGTGGGTAATTCACACAACGTCATTCGACCTAAAGCAATGCGTTGATTTTTGTTTCTCCAAGTTGAGAAGATTGTGTTTGACCGCTGGCAAAGAGCTGTCTGTGATGATCCTTTTCACCCCGGACAAACGGACTTTTGAGTCTCGACGAGCGTCGAGCTGTTCTTACATCTTTATTTGCCATTAGTGGCTTGTGCCAGAAAACAAGTGTTGTATTCTGCAGAGCACAGAGCCGAGTCACAACATAAAGGCCTACATGCGCTCAATGCATACGGTCACCGAGTCCATCCACTCGTCCGAGTTCTGAAGCATTCGGGATGATTAGCGGTTTTTCTCCTGGGATCCCGCTTCCCGCCTTCTCACCTTGAAAGCGTCGATGAATCTCGTAACGGTATCGCGGATCCGGTCGCCGTTGGGCTGCGCCGTGCCCCGACTCACGTCGCTGAGCAAGGAGCGGAGCTTCTGAGAGCTGTGGCTGGGCAGGTCGGTGCACTAGGCGGGTGTAAGTCACGAGCGAAAACGTGTCCAACGGTGACGGAGTGCTCTACCTTTGCTTCTATAGACCGCATGGTTTCTTGCACTTGATTCTCTGCGGGAGAAAACATGCATCAGCTCGTCTTTAATGCTTAGGAGTCTCTCACGTGCTCGGGGAACCTACCCATGATGCTGGCAACGTTCATCTGCGCAGCCATGGCGGTCGAGAAGCAGACGGCCACACAGCAAGGGAGAGCGGTCTTTCTTTGTGAGTAGGACCTCTGTTTCGTGAGAGGGCTCGATCGACTCACCTTCATCTTGATCTGTCGGCGTGTTTATAGGCCGGTGTAAACGAAATTTGTGCCGGAAATGATGCACTCAATGACCGTCCATACACGACATGGCGGCATGGCATCTTGGGGGACAGACGGCCTTATAAGACAGAGTAGTCGAACCATCCGAGCACAAGGGGCGAGTCCTGATTGAAACAATTGCCCGATGCTCCGGAATCTAAACACCTCTTTGAATACTATGGGACGGTACTCGGGGTTTCGGTACAGCGTCGAGTCCTTCTGTGGCACCCTCTTGAGTCATGGCTCGGGGACTGCCAGTCTCATAAGCTCTTGTCAAATTCCTGTTGCCGCGCACCTGACACCCGATACGTCTCTCAGAGGAATGATGCCAAGTCACGTCTAGGGATGCCAGTAGATGCTGTTATCATACTCCACCAGAACTTTCTCCTCCGGCCATACAGGTTTGCCTCCCTTTTTGAGAGTCGAGTCTTTCTTCTCCGAAGAATGCGTCGCCTCTGAGGGGAAAGTCCGCTTGCCCCGTTGTGTATCCGTGAGATGCGACATGGCAAGCCTCCTAGACTTGATAGTGTGCGATGCCCCCTTTAGGGTGTCAGAATAAACATGGTTACTGGGGGCAATGCATGAAGTAGCGCACCTTACTTCGTACACAGATGAAGTATACTCTCATCACTTTTGACTGCATGGCACCCTCGTCGATTAGGAAGGAGGCATTTATAAGGCCCCATCCCCACTCACGCGCCAACTCCCAACCTCCAATCCGCTACATAACAATCGCTTGACAACGCCGAGGGCCTTTAACAGGCTTAAAGAAGTAAAGCGTGCTAAATGTCGACCGCTATTCCTTTAAGCGGATATCGGTGACTAGGATCGACTATGCCATCTATACAGCCCAAGAAATCGAATCATATAAGCCAGACCAAGGCAACTTGGCCGATGCCGTCGACGCACTTGACATGTGGCTCTGACGTAGAGCTTCACATGGCATGACGAGAGCCCGTCGGTCACATGGAAAGTCGTCAGTGTTGGGAAGCGAACCGAGGCTCGGATGGTGAAAGAGGGTGGTCGCAGCCGGGCGGATTCGGACACTTTGATATGCGTGCAACATCAGCCCCCAATGCACGACGGGCGTCATTGGCTCCTTACCCCAACATAGATGCTCCCGTAGAAGGCATACCACTGGTTGGTGTAGCTGACCGGCCCGACCCCCAAAGCTTGGCCCTTGGCTTCGTCTACCGCACGGCTCGGGAAGATTGCGTGCCGCGTATATGAATATATGAATATATGACTCGTATGTCTAGAACCCGCCTTGCCCGTCACTCAGCGCACCTTGTTCGCACCTCTGACCTCACTTGACCAAGGGCTGTTTTGGCCGCTCTCCGTGAATCTCGACAGCCCGAGCCAGTGCAAGCTGTCAGACTGCACGTCGAGGGAGATTCAGGGCCGCAACTCGTCATTGACCTTGAGCTGTTATAAGTTGTTTGTCTGCAGTTGATTATCGAAAATGGCATATCTCGCACCAGCGAGAAGAGCAGTTCGTGCCTCCGCGTCTGTGCTTTATCCCGTTGAGATGGCGCCAATGGCTTGCCGTGGCAAGCGCTTGCTCCATGAGTCTGTCACGGCAAAGGCCCATGAGTCTGTCACGGCAAAGGCCCATGAGTCTGTCACGGCAAAGGCCATTGTCACAACAAAAGCCCACGAGTCTGTCACAAAGGCCGTCGACGTTGCCCACTCGCAGGCCTCTCGTGCTCAGCAGCCGCCTCCCTTTTCGTCTCCCCAGCTTGGCAAGATGAAGCCTGAACATCCGCCAGAACATCCGTCAGTCAAGACCAGCTCCGCGAACCAGTTAAACATTCTGAATCAAATCCACAAGCCCGAGTTTTACGAGGCCGTCGCCAAGATCATGGACATCAGGCAGCAGTACATCCAAGACCGCTTCGTCTTCGTCAAGAGCAGGGACATGGTCCCGTTGGTGCTTGGACTCGGTGCGAAGCAACATGACATGGCCCGGCTCCAGCTCGTCAGTGACAATCTTCGCGGCGACCCTACGCTTCCCTTTCGTCGGACCCGGAACGGCCGCTTCTGCATCGACTTTGACACCAACACCCTGCGCCGCCTCGAGTTCCAGCCCTTTACCCTGACTGTCCAAGAGGACTTCAAGCGATACGACTCTGGAAACATCCGCCGCTTCGACGAGGTGCAGGATGAGCTCCAGCTCAACTCCGTCTTCCAGGCCTTGTTCGTCTTCAAGGCCATGGTCCTGCACGGCATCTCCATAGCGCGTCGTCTCAAGCTGCAGTATGACAGCAACAAGTGGGTGTGCACGCTGTTCAGCACCCGCACCTTTACCAACTCGGACATTCTCGGCGAGCCTGCGCTCGAGGGCGTCCACTCGGACGGGGTAGATCACACCATGACCAGTTTTCTCGGCAGCAGCAACATGGCTCCCAACAGCGCCGCCACCTTCTTGCACGACATGGCCGAGTCCACCGGCATCCGACTCGCCGAGACATCGCCTCACCATCTCTTGTCTCGTGTTCAGCATAGAAACTTCCTCGACACGCTAGTCGTCATCGACCACGAACGAAAGCATAGCCTTTCGCCCGTCTACTCCATTGACAAGAGCAAGGAAGCCCGCCGCGACATGCTCGTCTTCTTCACCCGAAAGCCTGTCGAGAAGACGCACGTCTCTGGGTCCATGGACTCACTCACGCCTCACCCAGACATGCCCATGGAGATTCCCATCTTTGCTCCCCGCAGCCACTAGGAGGAGATGAAGTGTCGGCATGGCCTACTTTCATAGTTGTTTGCAGCTCCTAAAAGCATTCCCTCTTCTCAAATCGGGCTAGAGGTCAATCTTAATGTCATCCAGTCCAGCCTTTATGATATCCCCCCCCATCTCAATTTCGTATTGGATATCTGGCTGGGCCTCCTCATAGAGCCAGTTCTTCTCGCCGGCCATATGAAAGTTGTTTATTGCCATGTCGTGGGGGATGATGCTCTTCTTGAGCGATGGATTGCCCGCGCACGCCGCCTCGACTCGCAGCTGGATCTCGCAGCTACGCTCGACAAGGCCGAGCAGAAACGCGGCTTCGTCCACCGTGTGTCCCACGCTGATCAGCCCATGGTTGAGGAGGATCGCCGCCTTGCCCTTGGGCCCCAGGGCTCGCGCGATTCGCTGGCCCTCCTGCTCGGCGGTGACGATGCCGGCGTACTCGTTGTCCACGGCTAAGACGCCATAGAGGTCGCAGATGTCCTGCGTAATCATCTCCAAAGGCTTGCCAAAGACAGCCCAGGCACGGCCTGCAATGGTATGTGCGTGGCAGATGGCATGGACATTGTGTCTCGCCTTGTGAATCTCCGAGTGGATATAATAGCCCGGGTTGTTGGCCGGTCGAGTCTGCATGGCATTCGCACATGAGACAAGTCGCTCCCAAGGCATCTAGAGGCGGGTTGATACATACACGATTGCCGCCAATCACCTCGCCGTCGCTGATTCTCAGGCACAACATATCGCTGCCATTGAGGAGAGCAAAGTGCCTTCCGATGGGGTTCATCCAGATGAGATGTGGGAACTCTGGGTCGCGGACACTGACGTGGCCCGAGATGCCCTCAGTATAGCCACTGCGGGCCCAGCTGCGGAACACGGCCGCCATGTGCAGCAGGATATGCTTCCGGTGCTCATGGTACGACGGAAAGCTGGGGATGCCTGGTGTTGAGATGGACTTGGTCAGCCGCAGTCTCCACAAACCTGGTCCAAAGCTGGCATCGTCTCACCCGTGAGTTGGTTGGGCCCGCGGCTCATGGTTTGGAGCTGCGTCTCCATCTCCCCGCTCTCGAGCTGGGAAAGAGAGGCCGTGGCCATCTTGCCCTGGCCTTGCTGAGCTGTCGAAGCAGTAGCGACATTTGACGTGGCCATGATCCGATGCGACTAGCTCTTGAAGCTTCCAATGGGGTTGACTGTCAACCGTTGGCGTAGTTCCGCCCATGCGGCATCAGCGATACCGAGGTAGTGATTTGACTGACAGAAGGGGAGAGGGGAAAATGCCCGCAAAGCTTTCATGAGGAAGTTGATACGTATCTCGATTCTGACCAAGTTGCCGGACAGCACACGTGACCCCTGCACCCGGCTTGGGAATGAAAAAGGAGTCTTGTCTGGAAAGAACTGCAAGTCTGTGACGTAGCGTTGGCAACTACCCTGCGGCCACAGATACACCCTTAACATGGAAAGAGACGTGAACCACCTCCATTCCCTGTGACTTGCGGGGCAACGTGTATTTATCGTTCGATTTTCATCGAGGATGCCAGTTGGCGAGTCAATGGGTGACATGTTGGTGGTGCTGGTACAGTGCTTTGAGGTTCACTGCGACAAAGACGGGGCACACAGGGAGCGTTGCTTTCAACGCCGCGATATCGGAGCATTATTGCGCCATGTGGGCTTGCGCTCTTTACATGTCTAAATATACTAGTATAAAGCAAGCTTTGGACACTATCTAGTCGTCTTGGCGGCTATACCCCTTTGGTGCGTGCCAAGTCGGAACACATTCCCATCATGTGACGGTAAACCCTGCCGTGGGAAGTCTTTGGGAAGTCTTTAAGATGGGCCGTCCATTAATGAGGACATCTTTGCGCGAATCAAGCATGGCCGGGTTGGAGCTTGTCGAGGTTCCAGTATTGGTCCCACTGGTGAGGGCAACGTGAGGTTAAAGTCTCCTGGTTATGCCAATAGTTTGCACAAGTATACATGCTGTCACGTCGAGATGCTTGAGATCATCATCAAAGTTTCTTTGTGTCATAAGAGACTTGTGGCACCACTTGCAGACATGTATATCCCTCAGATTAATATTCCCATCACCACAACTGTGAACCTCTCCTCTCCAAAACTTCCAGCCCTTACGCCTTGACAGACCCTACAATGAAGACCTCGCTTGCTTTCATCTCGGTTCTTGTGCTGGGCATCGTTCAAGCCGCACCGGGATTGAACTTCGGGAAAGTAAGTCAAGTTGTAGCCACATCACCCTCATCGCCTCCCGCTGCTGACAAGGCACTTATTACTCAGAAAGTGAGCACCGTTCACCGTTCCAAAAGATTCATGCGGGGATGCAGGCTTACACGAGGCCGACTCGGCTGTAGCTTGTGCGTCGACCCCTTTCTTCGTCGTCGAGATTTTGAGCTATGCGCTAAAGAAAGGAACTGGTAGATGGTAAGAGTCTTCTTGGTCCTGGCAGCAAGAGACGAGCTCTCCAATATTTCAGCAGCGTACTGATCAAGTCGACAACCCAGTGTGTAGGTGCTACATCTTATCCCTTGGCTCGCGCTCCATGGTTTGCGGTTCGCTAACACGACAGGCCATTGTAGGAAGTAGGTATTCCTCCTCACTTTCATCTGAGCTGATTGTTATCGGCAAGCTAATTTGCTCCGTCGAAGCTGGTGAGTTGTCCCTTTGAGCAACATCAACAGCTTGGAGCGCCAACATGGAAGACGATGGTAGGATGTGAGTGCTTTCTCGTCCAAACGCTGCGGACTAAGCATGGGCCCGACTGATGTCCTTGAAAACATAGCAAGTAAGCATCCATGGAAGCGGATTGTTTGAGAAGAGCGTGCTAACATGGCCTGTCACTACCATCAGCGTGTAAGCAGCCTCCAACTCTACGAGTAAACAGTATTCACCAACAAGCACATCTCACGTATGCTAACATCGAGCCGTGCCCAGAACGTAAGTCCCCGTCGGGAATATGACATCTCTCGGCGGCAGGCTAATCCAGGAGCGGTTCCAGTGTGTAAGTGGCCTGGACTGAAACGCCGGCTATTGTCAAATGCTCACGGCTGCAAAAGTGCCTGGCCGGCACGAAGCAGAGAGTCGGAAAGACCCGGGCCTCGGGGTGAGGCACCCGGCGAGGGACCACCATCATGGCGCGAGGACATCGACTGGGCAAGGGCAGCAGTTGTGGGCGGGTTGCGGATACTACTTGAGTTGTCTTGGAGTCAGACCCTCTTGCAGACGGAGAAGAGGCTTCACGGCATGGTCAGGGAAAAACCATGAGTTTGATGGCATCCGGGGAGATGAGTGTCTTTGTCGATTACGTCTATGCAAGGGCATCGTCCCGGCGAAAGCCGTCGTTGAGCTCAAGTCAGGGGAGACATTGGTTCGCAAACAAGAACCGAGCGTGGGCTTGCCCTTGGCGCATATCCTACAAGGCCGTGATACACTATAGTACAGAGGCGATACAGCCAGCGAGTGAGCGCGACGGGACCCCCGGGCCCTTCAGCCACTCTACCCCCTTGAGCTCAGCTCGAGGCCATACGGCGCCAGCTGCTCGTTGGTAATCTTGCTCGGCGACCGCACAAAGGCATCCTCGCCCTTCATCGTCTTGGGGAAAGCAATGACGTCTCGCACCGTCGCCGTGTCCGTCATGAGCGCCACCAGCCGGTCAAAGCCCAGCGCGAAGCCGGCGTGCGGCGGACAGCCAGCCTGGAGCGCCTCCAACAGGTGCGAAAAGTCGCCGATCCTCTCGGGTGTCATCTTGAGGACGTCGCGCATGATAAAGTCCTGCACCTCGGCCACGTGGTTACGCTCGCTGCCGCCGCCGATTTCCACGCCGTTGAGCACCAGGTCGTAGGCGGCGCTCTTGGCCTCGAGCGGCGCGCTGAAGAGGAGCTTAAAGTCTTTGTCGGACAGCGGCGCGGTAAAGGGGTGGTGGCAGGCAGAGATGCCCGCCGCTCCGCCCTGGCCCGGCTCGCCCTCCTCGACGGGCTTGAACATGGGGAACTCGGTCACCCACACAAACTGGAGTGAGCCCTCGTCTCCAAGACGCGGACTGTCCACGTGTCCCTGCTCGATGAGCACTCTCCACAGCAGGGTCCGGAGATGGCCGAGCCTGGTGGAGCCCGAATGGTACTGGCCAGTGGGCTTCTGGCGGGCTTGGAAGACAACGAGGTCTCCGTCCTTGATACCACCGCCATCCTTTGCGAGGGAAAGAACACTCTCGTACTCGGGGCCAAGCGAAGAGAAGCCGCGACTTGGCTTGCTTGAGTCGCAAACCAGAATTTGGGGCATGCCGTCGGGGTTATTGCTGAGAGACGGGGGTAGAGCTTCCATGAAGCCCTTTACAAGTTCATGAGCCTCTCTAGGCGAGCAGTCTTTGAGTGGAAGAGTGAAAAACTCGACAAGCGGGTCATCGAGGCTCGTTATCATGTGCACAAAGTGGTCGATTGGCTTCAAGTCTCGAATGGCATGGATTCGATTCGGAATCCGCAAGTCAGGCTTGTCGGTGCCGTAAGCAGCCATGCTGTCGGCATAAGTGATTGTCGTGAATTGATGGATATCCGGCGCAGCTGTGAGCGCAGAATCGCTGGACATGTCCGTCACGAACGGTATCCTCGATCCATTGACGGTCTTGTAGCTTTGAGCCGGGCGGAGAGCGGCCAAGGCTTTGAGGATGAGATTGCCGACGTCCCCGATGACATGGGCTGCTGTCGCATAGGCCCATTCCATGTCGAGCTGCAAGAGGAACAAGGTCAGCCTCTGCACCTTGGACAAGGGGACGCGATGCTGCTTGCCTGGGAAAACTCGGGTTGCCGGTCAGCTCGGAGGTCTTCGTCGCGAAAACAGCGAGCCCATTGCATGTAGCGGCCGATGCCAGCGGACATGAGAATCTGCTTGTACTGTTGCGGGCTCTGGCTCAGGGCATACGCAGTACCCTTGTTCCGGGTGGGAACGAGGAACTCCCGAGCGCCTTCGGGCGTAGACTTGAACAGGGCGGGAGTCTCGACGTCGACGAATCCCCTTTCCAGCAAGTTCTGGCTCAGCAGGCCTTTGAGCCACGATCTAAAGCGCAGCCGAGCCTGGAGCTCCGGGTGGAAGCGTATCTGGAGGTGACGCTTTGAGCGCGGAAACTGAACGCCCGGGTTTACAATTAGACCCTTGGGGACGCTGTTGAGAGGCCTGATGTCGCGCAGAGTGACGGTTCGCTTGGCGGCGCCCGAGGGTTGGGCATCGTCGGCCGGCGGAACGTCGATGGCGGCGCGGACGCGTACAGGCACCAAGGCAGGCGTCTGGCGGAACTTGGCGTGGACGGCGTCATCATCGATGGCCTTTGAGCATATCTGAATGACCTCACCAGAGGGGGTGAAGAGGTCCGAGAAGGAGAGCTGCTTCCCGACGTGTCGCTGCTTGCCAAGAAAGCCCACGAAGACGTCCTCGACCTCGTTCTTGAGCGTGAGAGGGGTGTCGCGGTCTGAGCAAGGTCGTCGATCAGCAAGGCGCTCCAGACAGACTCATGCGGTGTCCTTACACTTGTTCCAGAGCCGTTCAAGCTCTTGCTGCCGGGCCTGCGGCTGTTGGCGAAGCTCGGCGTTGGCCAGGGATGTAGATTGGCGCGCAGAGCACCTGGTAAGAGGCGATTGTTTCAAGGCGCCGCCGCGGCCACGCAGCGTGACGCCGCAGCGCCACGAGCGAAGCATAGGCATAGTGGCACGGGTGAGCAGATCGAGATGTCAAGTCGGTTTCTGGACAAAGTTTTGGCCATTTGAGATGGTCTGGTCGGCGCGCTTCACCGCTCTGGGGCTCAATTACAATGTTCCGGGCGAGTGCCTGCTAACCACGGCCCGCGAGCCTCGGGCATTGATGGGCTGATAGAGGGATGTCGGAGCATATTACGGAGTTCGAGGAGAGCTGAGCATGTCAACAACCATCCAACCATGACACGGCATCGTTGCTCAGTGCTCGCTTTTATTTGCAATGCAGGTACGTACTCCCGCCCCGGCAATATTCCGCTTGAACCGAGCCGCCCCACATGACGCCCGAATAAATTCTCCCGCGCGCCGCACTTTTTCTCTTCTTCTTTTTCCCTTCTTCTTCATCCCTTCCATTCAAAGAAACGTACGTCCCACCTCCAAACTCCCGCCCGCGCGCTTCCTCGGCTAACTGAGCCTTTGCAGATGATGAGAACCGCGTGTATAATATGACGCAGATGCCGCTCTTCCGGACCCTCGGACTCTCCCCTCGGGGCTTCAGCGGTCTGGGGGCGAGGCAAGTGTCGGTATTATGAAATGGGCGTCCGACACACCGACCTTGTTACAGCATCGGACGCGATGGAAAAAAGCTCTGACTCTCATGAATGGAAGGTGTTTTTTTTCTTTGAGTCGGGGTCCAGAGGCTGCGTTCTTTGTCCGTGAGTTGCCTTGCCGGTACTCGTGATGACATTGCCATGACAGCTCTTGGACTCGTCCCCAATGTTCAACTCAATTGCTTCAGGTGGAAGTCCACGTGAAGCTGCCCTTTTCTTTGGAGAGTCTTCAAGTCCTCTTATCCACTACATACCCCAGGTTCATGCCCCCCCCTTTCTCTCGTCAATGCAGTTGTATTTAGTGGTTATGCCGGTTCCAATTGCCAAGTGCCAATAGACCGGGTGTTTCAACGGAGACGAAGCAGTAATGGTGCCGGCCGAGACGTCAAGTGCCTCGGTTTCTGCGAGGTCATTCACGTCCGAGGGACGCTTGTTGCCGCCCTCGATTAGAGGGCAGGCATAAGCTTGTTAGTAGACGGTTACTCGTTGCGAGCTTGTGTGAATTGATGCTGAGGTGAAGGCATTCGCGTATCTGGCCAAATGGGTTCATGAAACGTGCCCGTGCTCGTGTGGAGATAAGGCCTGAAGCTGGCTCTAGTGCACATGGATCCGAGGACTGTTTCATCATCTCGCTCAACATGCAGCGTCCTTCAAGTGGTAGTGGAAGAAATGCCGACCGAGGTCACTCCTGATTGAGAGCCCACTCCTGGCACGGCACGAAATTGGCATGACAGAGAGCGTCTACCTTTTCGTTTCATGCTTGCTGATGAATCCTTTGATGGATTTTATGACGCACGAGTAAGCTCCTGGGTCCCGGCTTGCCGGTAGGGACGCGCCCGAGGTTGCATAAACAACAATGACGCAACTGTTTAATCGTCGTAAACGGATGAACCTTATTGGTGCGCCTGCCTGAATCTGGAGAATTACTGGAGGTGACTCCATATTCGACAGTGGCTTGAAGGCCAACCGTTCTGAGTCGAGCGAGGGAGGCTCAGTCGGTAGCGCCTCCATAAGAGAGTGCCCTGCGAAATGGAATGCGCAGGCCTGGGGAAGCCAGAGAATCACTCGTGTAGTAGTATCTGGCTGGATAATTCTCTAGAGAATTGAACTGATATTTGCCGTAGGTGATGGAGCAGCCGGTCGAATAGACATGAGTGAGTGGTGACAGATTCGCGGTCCCTGTGGCCTCAATGCCTGTGCAGACAGCCAGGAGGTATCGAGACTGATAAAGATAATACAGGGCGTTGGCGCTGTAGAGCACCCATCGGCTGCCCCGACTACCTGTGGGCCAACAGTCCCCCGTGTCCTATGCCGCAATTCGCCAAGCCGTCGGCGGTGCCGCAGTTAGTGCACTCGTACCAGGCCGGCCCACCAGGAATCCACGCCCAGCCAACTCCCAACCTCTGCGGGCTGACCAGCCCGACAGACGACATCTCGGACAACACCAAAAGACCGCCTGGTCTGCCCATCGTCCACGCCCGGCCGAGCCCCCGCCGCCCTGTATCCTTCCGTTCTCTCTCTCTCCCGTCCCTGCCGCCCTGTCTCTGTGGCGCCCGTCGTCGTCGCCATGTCGAGCTCTTTCGAAAAGTCCGTCAAGGGCGCAACCAAGATCAAGGTGCCGCCTGTCCCATCTCGGCCCTCTGTCCATCGTGTCCCGCTCTCCGCCCCTGGCAGCCTGTCGGCTAACCTCGTCGCTCTCTGCAGAACGCGCCCCCAAAGACGAAATACATTGAGCATATCCTCGTCGCCACCCACGCCGGCGAGGCGGGCATCGGCGACGTCTTCCGCGCCCTGCAGCACCGTCTCCGTGACTCGACATGGACCGTCGCCCTCAAGGGCCTCATCACCGTTCATCTCATGATCCGGGAGGGCTCTCCAGACGTGACGCTCGCCTTTCTCGCCAAGCATCGCAACGTGCTGTCTCTGGGCCACATCTCGGACGGTTCGTCACCTCTCCCCGGTCCAGCGAGCCCGTAGCTGACAACTGCGCCAGCGCAAACCCAGGGCCGAAACATACGTCACTACGCCAACTACCTAGCCGAGCGCGCACGCGCCTACCGCGACACGAGAACCGACTGGGTGCGCGCCCCCGAATCCCGGCTCGAGAGGCTGTCGGTCGAAAAGGGCCTGTTGCGCGAGACCGAGACGGTCCAGCATCAGATCTCGGCCCTCGTCAAGTGCGATGTAAGTCGGCGCCATGTTCTTCCTGGCCATGACCGACCCGGCTCATGCCTCGCAGGTCCTCGAATCGGAGCCCGAAAACGAAATCACAATAGCCGTCTTCCGGCTGCTCGTCTTGGACCTCCTCTCCTTGTTCCAGATGTTGAACCAGGGACTCATCAACATTCTAGGTGCGTCCCTGGGCCGGAGAAACTCCAGCTCTTTGGCAAGCCGAGCACCCGCTCACTCTGCATCTTCTAGGCCACTTTTTTGAAATGTCCAAGACTGATGCGGAGAGAGCTATGGACATCTACCGCACATTTACGAGACAGACGGACGCCGTCGTGCAGTATCTCAGCGTTGCGCGGCTACACGAGCACCACACGCGAGTCGAAGTGCCCAAGCTCAAGCACGCCCCCGTCAACCTGGCCCGCCAGCTGGAAGAATACCTCGAAGACACCGATTTTGAGCTTCACCGGAGGCAGTATCTCGCCGAGCAGGACGCCAAGAAGAAGGGCATCCGTACCACGTCGGGCAAGACGGCCAAGGCAGCCGGCCTAGAGTTCCCCAAGCCCCCCGCGACGACCGCCAGCAAAGTATTTGCCGTCTCGGCTGACTCGAAGCCCCAGGCCAACAAGGGACCGGACCCGGACCTCATCGACTTCTTTGACTCGATAGAGCAGAACCAGACGACGATGCGGGTGAATCCGCAGCAGGCTCCCGCTGTGCAGGTCAACTCGGCGCCGTTTCAGCCCCAGCAGACGGCCATGTCCTTTGTGCCCAACGGATTCGTCCCGCAGCCCACCGGCTTCGTGTCCAACGACCCCTTCCAGCCACAGAACATGGCGCCGCAGCCGCAGCCGCTCCAGCCAAACTTCACAGGGGCCGGCTTTGGCGGCTTCACGCCCATGGCCCAGCTGGGGTTCCAGCCGGGCGCTCTGGGATCCATTCCCCAGAACACGACGGCCAGCTTCCAGAGCCAGGGCTTCCCGGGCCAGCAGCAGGTCGGGCTGCAACCGATGCAGACGGGGGTCGGGCTGCAGCCGATGCAGACGGGGGTCGGGCTGCAGCCGATGCAGACGGGCCAGACGACAAACCCCTTCCGGCAGTCGATGCTGATGGCACAGCAGACAGGCATGCAGAGCAGCACGCCCCGCCCCTCGACGTCGAGCGGCGTCAACGCCTTGAACCGCCAGTCCACGAACCCCTTTGCGCGCTCTCCTCCGGGCGCCTCTCCCTTTCAGTCGCAGTCCCCACCCATGGCGGCGCCTCTGATGCCCATGACCACGGGCACCAACCCATTTGCTCGGAGCAGCCCGCAACCCTTGGAGCAGCAGCAGCAGCAGAGTCAGATGCAGACGGGACTTTTGCCGCAGCCGACGGGCACGACGAACCCCTTCCGCCACGGAGCCTTTGTCAACCACGCCACTGGCATGGGCTGGCAGCACAACCAGGCCCCCATTGGCGGCGGCATCGATCAGCTTTCCGCGTTGCCCGTCTTCCCTCGGCCGGCGCAGCAAATGCCCTGGCAGCAGTAGTGGCGTCGAAGCCTCCCGTCCCGTCGCGCATCTACCGTGGCCGCGTAGACGCCGGTCGAAACGCTCAACTTTAATCCCATAAGCCGTCCCGCCCTTCTCCTAACTTTGCCGACTCGGCTTCCGAAATCTATGATTGTTGCACCCTTTTTTTTTTTGCTTCCCCCCCCCCCCCCCTTGAGACGAGGATCCTTTGCGGGCCCGATACGAATCACATCAGCTCAGCGAGGCGTTGTTTGGGAATTCAAAGACTGCGCCCGGAGGCCTGAACGGGGCCATCTCTGGAGGAGTGCTGGAGGAAGTGCTGTCCCACATGTCTTCATCACACCATTTCTTCTTCTTCTTTCTTTTTTGACTAGAGCTTTGATGACAGACAATACCAGTCATGACTAGCCGCTTTTCTGTTCGCCGTCGGAACAAGTGCGTGATCCAAGCCCAAGCGAAACCAACGCCATTCGAACCGGTGCTGCCTCCGAGGAGTAAAGCGCATGGTCAGAAGACCTGGTGCGTGTCCATGTTGCCACCCGCCTGTCCCGTAGCGGCAGCCTCGCGCGCGCCGGCCGTGGGCACGGCGCCGTCGGGCTTGTCGTCTGCGACAAAGACGCCCAAGCCGGAAAAGGCCTCGAAGAGGGCGCGCGAGATGTACTCGTCGGCGCCGTAGCCGCCGACCAGATACTCGTCCTTGGAGCGGATGACGTCGATCCACTCACTGTGATAGTCGCGCAGACGGTCGGGCGCCAAGTCGACGCGTCGGGGGGCGAGGTCGAGGCCGCCAAAGGGATCGTAGGGCCCGTCTTGGACGACGGGCTTGGTCTTGTCGCGCAGGCCGCGGATGGACAGGCTCCCGGCAGCGGAGGCGACGGCGTGGAGGGCGGCGTCGCGCTTCTGCTGGCCGCGCTTCTTGAGGAGGACGCGGTCGACGGCCTGCGAGGCCTGGCCGACGTCTGCGCTCTGCAACGAGTTGAGCATCTCCTCGCGGAAGCGGACGGCGCTGGCCTTTTCGTCGGCCTCGTCCTGCAGGTCCTGCATGCGGCGGGAGCGGGAGGCTTCCTGCTCGGCGGCCAGGCGCTTCTGTCGCGACTCGTCCGACTCGCGGGCGAGCTTGCGGTTGCGCTCAATCTCGGCCTTGTGGCGGGCCTCCCACTCGGCGAGCTGGGCCTCTGCCTTTGCGCGGGCGTCGGCGGGCCCATTGACGAGGTCGTCGGTCAGGCACTCGACCATGTCGAGGTAGTCGTTGTAATCGCGGAGCGTCTCAAAGTCGTCCTCGACCTTGTTGAAGACGTGGGCGACGCGGCGGCGAATGTCCACCTCGCGCTCGACGCCGAGGTCGCCGAAAAAGGCCGCCTTGAAGCCGCGGAGGCGCAGCGTCTTGTGGCAGCCCGCGTAGGGGCACTGGTTGGGCCCGTCCTTGAAGATGCGCTCGACGCACGTCTTGCACATGCGGTGGTAGCACTCCGGGTTGATGCGGAACTCCATGTCGCGGTTGAAGTAGCGCGTCGTCTTGCACACGGGGCACGTCTCGTCCTGGTCGCTCGAGGGCGGCGGGAGGCTGTTGCTGCTGCTGGCCTCGGCCAGCGAGGAGGACGTGGCATGACGCACCGAGACGGTGCCGCCCGGCCGGGACATGCTCAATGGACGAGCGGGAGCATGGACGAGGCTTCGACGAGGGGTGGGGAGAGTGTCCAAAAGAAACGCGGAGGGTCTCCAACAGAAACGAGAGGCCGCTCGTCAAGGCAATCTGGACATTGAGGAAAGAAGAAGAGAAAAAAAAATGACGATTTAGTTACTTAGCGAGATCTTAGCGAGACCTCACCTTGAGCTCACCTGTGCTCGCTTTGTCATCAGCCAGGCACTCGAGACGGCTGGAACCCCTACGAAAAGCTGCCCCTCCATGGGCTAAAACGCTCACATCTCCATCCTCTTCTCGCACACCACCACAAAGTCAGCCATGGCCGACAACAACATCACACAGGGTACGCTCGAGACTCGGCGACTGCGCTTCCCACGCTACCTGCTACCTGCTACCTTTACTGACGCCTCCCAGAGCCGACGCCCGCCGAAGAGGCCGCCGCCCGCGCCACCGAGGCCGGGGAGCAGGCCGCGCTGCCGTACAAGTGGAGCCAGACCATTGGCGACCTCGATCTCTCCTTTACCGTCGCCGGAAACCTCAAGTCGCGCGATCTCGTCGTCGACCTCAAGAAGCAGAGCCTCGATGCCGGCGTCAAGGGCCAGGACCCCGTCATCAAGGTAGACTAATTTCCTGCCACGTCCCGTGTCCGACTTGCCACTGCCCGACTTGCATGAAATGCCGCTCTTGGAGGTGCTGACACTCCTCTCCACCAGGGCCAACTCCCCCACGCCATCCGCGTCGACGAATCCACGTGGACCCTCTCCACAAACACCGACGGCACCAAGACGGTCGAGATCCACCTCGACAAGGTCAACAAGATGGAGTGGTGGGCGCACGTCGTCACCAGCGCCCCCACCATCGACGTGTCCAAGATACAGCCCGAGTCGTCCAAGCTCTCCGACCTCGACGGCGAGACGCGCGGCATGGTGGAGAAGATGATGTTCGACCAGCGCCAGAAGGAGGCCGGCCAGCCCACCTCGGACGAGCAGAAGAAGAGGGATATTCTCAAAAAGTTCCAGGAGCAGCACCCGGAGATGGACTTTAGCAAGGCAAAGGTCAGCTGAGCCCTTGTCGTACATACGTGTGAATTAGCCTTAAGGTGGCGTCTCGGGTCGGGGTTTTCACTTGAATTAAAAAAAAAAACATTTTTGTCATCTTGACTCGAGCGCCAGCGCGGCTCGCTCGAGGAAGGCGTTGAATTCAGTGACTTGGCGCAGCATTCCGCCTGTTGAGCTGCCGGAGCTGGCCTCGTCCGCCTCCCGGGCCAGCAGCAGCTCGAGGTCGGCCAGGTCGGCCTGCTTCTGCGCGTCGCGGGACAGCTCCGTCGCCTCCCGGCCCTGCTCGACGGCGACGTCAATGTCGTGCATGAGCGCCGACGTGTTGATGCGACGCTACACGGCCGTCATGTCAGAGGCCGTTGCTTGTGCCGGCTTTTGAGGGGTGCTTTGGCCCTACTTACCGTCGACTCGCTGCTGTCGGCCTCGTGCTTGATGCGCACCGCGTCCATGCGCAGCGCCACCTGCTCCCTCTCCCCCCTGAGGCGCAGGATCTCGTCCCGCAGCGCCAGCCTCTCCTTTTGGGCGTGCCGGACCTGCTTGCGCAGCGAGTGCCAGTGATTCAGATGTATCGCCTATTCCATCGCGGTTAGCTCGTGGGTCGTAGCCCTCGACTGGTTTCCAAGCCCGATGGGGGGCCGATGGGGGGGGGCTCTTCACGTACGTGCTGGAGCAGCCTCGAGCCCAGCTCCTCTCTGTACGCCTCAATCGCCCGCATCTTGATGCGGCACTCCTTCTTCGCGGCAGCGCTGTCCGCCTCGTCGGCGAGCTGCTGGTACTGCGCCAGCGTAGCCGCCATGACCTCGTCGCACACCTGCGCAAGCACGTCGACGACGCTCTCGCCGGCTCGGTTGGCAAAGGGGATCTCGGACTGCAGCGGGTCCAGGCCCTCGTCGTCGCCGTCGGGCCCCGCTCGCTTCTTGTTGTTGGCGAACCGCTGGACCGTGATCTCGATGGCGTCGTCGTCGTCGTCCTTGTCGCCGCCGCCACTCTCTCGGCGCTTTGTTGATGCCCCCGTCTTGCGCGTCTTTGGCTTTGGCTTTGGCTTTGGCTTGAGCTTTTGCTTGGACTTGGAGTTTGCAGCCGGCTGGTTCTGCACGGCAGGGCTTGCCGCACGGGGGCGCGCACGCCTTTGCCTCGCCCTCGGCTCCGGCTCCGGCTCCGGCTCCAAGTCCGGCTCCGGCTCTGGCTCTGATTCCGCATTTCCCTGCTCTGCTTCCACGGCTTCCGATCCAAGCTCGGGTGAGCTAGCGCGTATGCTCCGTCTAGGCCTCTTCCTCCCCAGCGTTCTGGCAGCCTCGGTTGCGTCAATCTCCTCGGCCTCCTCGTCCGTCGAAGCCTCTGCTTCTTCTGGCATCCCTTGCGGCTCTGGCTCTTGTTCGTCGACGGGTAGAGCTGGCAACTCTTCTTCTGCCGTTACGTCTCCTGGCCCATCATCCGACAGCAGCTCATCCTCTCCGGGGCTCAAGGACCGCCGGGACGCGGCACCAGATGTCCGCGATCCCATCGAAGCTGCGGCGTCGCTCATCCTGACTTTTCGCGCCAGCGGAGAGGACGACGGAGGGGCTGCATCGTCTGTGCTGATGGAAAACCGTAATCGCCTCGCAGTAGGGCTGGCATTTGCGCTCAGCTGCAGTTTCCGCCTCTGTCCACTTCCGGGGGCATGCGCCGGGCTCTCTTCCACCTCCTCGAGCATGGCCATGGATAAACGTGAGCGCTCGGGAGATTGCACGCTCGCTGATGGTGGCGCCACCGCGTCTGGCTCGTCTACTCCGGGCGAGGCCGTCTTGTTGGCGCCGCTGGAGCCAGTCCTGGTAGATTGTCTTGCCGCACGGCTCCAAGACACATCTGCTCGGTCTGATGCTTGGCTCTTTGCGGCGCTAGTGGTCGGAAGTCCAGATGATTCCTTGGATACCTCGGGGGAGTTGGAGGGGCGCTTGGCTGTGGATGATCGCGTGGCTCGCCTGTCCTGGGAGAGCTGCTGGGCCTGCTCATCGTCGCGCTTCCGTTTTTTCGCCCCTGTGTTTGGGGTACGACGCGGAGGACTCGAGGGCTCGGCCGGCGGCTGATCGAGGCCATCAATGTCGAGGTTGAACGAGTCGTCTCCAAGATTGATGCGCCTACGCAGTCAGCATCCTAAACACGAAGAAAAGCAAGACAGAGCAATCGAGCTTGTTGACGTACTGCGCACCCCGCAGGCGCTCATTCAGTCGCTCTGCGCGACGTTCCCGCCCAGCTGTTGGACCGTGTTAACTCTCACGGACCGCCGTCGCGTCGAGGATGCAAAGACGCACCGGTGGCCATGCTCGGCGACAGGGAAGCCGTCTCCGCATGAAAAGTCCAGCTTAATAGTCTTGGCCTGATCTCTTGCAGGCTCGCAAACGCGGGGGAGGCTCGTGACGGGGCCAAGCTGAGGCGGCGCGGCACATGCGACGCGTGATTTGGGACGCGTTGCGGCAAAGTCGGGCGGTGACGTCGCGGGGCAGCTGTGGATAAGGAAGATTCTCACCGAGACTGACCGAGGTGTGTGGTACACTAGCAACACAGGCAGGCGCCTCTATTTTTAGGTCCATCCCCGACACCTCTCAATACACCAATCAGCCTTTGCCGATCTACGGGTTATCCTGTGCCTCCTTGTCCGTTTTGCGCCCAAAAGTCCTCCATCCGTACGTCCAGCCTCGGTCATTGCAGCCGGCCCGTGTGTGCTCGACGTGCACCTGCACAGCCTACGGTCCGAGGACCCATTGCATATCCTCTTGGTCAAACACGTGCCTAGACACACAAAGTTAGACCATGGCCATCTCTCTGGAAATCTCGCAAATCGCTTGACCCACCCCTTGAACTTTTGTTTCGTCAACGCTTCCTCGCCGTATTCGGACTCGAGCATCTCTTGGTATTTGAAAGGGATCATGACCGGCACGCCTTCAAAGGTGGTGTTTCTCAGCGGAAACACGTACGTGTCCTGGCAACATGCGCGTCAGCCATTGTGCTGTGACAGCAGTGTCTCTGGTCTTTCACTCACTCGATACTCGTGACCATTCTTGTCATAGAGCACCCCTTCACCGGCGGGGTGGTCCAGGTGGTACCTCGCGGCGGTGATGTCGATGAAAAGGCCCGTGGCCATGTCGATCCAGCGGGCATCAATGAGGTTGAGCGTGTCGTCTGTCTCGCGATGCTTGAAGTGGGGATTAATATCGAGTAGGAAGTAACGGCCCTTTGCCATCCGGCCGTACTTGAAATAGTAGACGGTCATGTTGTGATATGCCGCCAGGTAGTACATGTCGGCCTCGGTGACCTGTACGTCGGCATCCAAGTCCCAAGGCATGATCTGCGTGGAAGGCGTCAGCGAGAGCCCGGTTGGTCCAAGGCGAGAGAGAGGTGAAGCCCGGACTTGCCTTCTTTCCCCACCACCAGCCCAGCAGGCTCCCGTGCATCAGCCATGTCTGGAGACCGAGGCCTCGGCAAGTGGCAAGATACGTCTGGATCAGAGTCCGAATGACATCCCGATGAGGCTCCTCCTCAAGAGGCTCGACCATGAAGCGGGCATCGTAATGCGCGTGGAAGCTTGCGGCGTAAGCTTGGGGGTTGCATCGACCAGGGGATAGGACCGGGCACATACTAGGCTTCCTCTGAACAGGTGAGGACAAGTCAGGACGCAATCGCCTTCAGGGGGTCGCCGGGGGGGCTTACTGAAATACTTGGGCTCTGGATACAGGTTCTCGTTGATTGGCACTGGATCCCTCCTGGAGAGTCGGTGGCCGGCCGCGGCACTCGAAGCGGTCGCGACGAGCAATAGCAGGCTTGCGCAAATTTGGCTTTTCATTTTCCTTTGGGCTCGAGATGGTGGTCGGCCGAACTGCACGACTCTTTTATCTGAGCCGACAGTGGGCCCTTGTAGCGCGCCGAGGGACTCGAGGCTTCATCGACAGTCTGCAGCGTCCAGAGGCCGAAGACAGGTGCATGACGGGACGACAACATGCCTCCCCTCGACAGTGACGATCTGGCTCGAGGGCGGTGGTGGGTGGGTGTCCGAGGGCTGGTGGAGACACAAAGACTTCAGGTTCCTGGTACCTACAGCAGCCTGTCCTGTCCGCGGGCTCCCCGGACGCTATGACCGCTGTAGCAGAAAAGTCAACCATCCAGATCGCTAGGTCGCGACGGCTTTGGAAGAGAATCTGCGGTGAAAGGAAACAGCTTAACCCGTATGCGCAATGACACGAGATATATTCGTAGGGCGGCCCCTTTCTAGGCCACTTCCACTATGCCTGATGCAGGCACAGGCCCCTGCAAGCACAGGCCCCTGCAAGCACAGGCCCCTGCAAGCCAATGACCATCTCGCGAGCAGGGGGACGGCGAGTTGTGACTTTGCTATGCAACATGGACGTTCAATCAGAGGCAGCGGCGACCGACCTGTGCAATCGACATGCCCTGCAAGATCCGGACATCAAGGGACCAGCATGGCAATGAGGACTCGGGTGCAGGCATCGTGTAGATTATGTTTGCCCTCGTCAAGCTCATTTATTGCCATGAACCTACTTTACGCATGTGTAAAGTAGGTTCATGGCAACAAAGCGCTGTCTTGTCAACTACAAATCGCAGTCAGGACAACAACAGCAACAAGGTCCAGGTTGGTCCATCGACTTTCTAAGCTATGGTCCGCGGCGGTCCATGAGCCAGCCAACCGCGCACATCTTCGCACAAAAGCCCAACATGCGGCGCGGATACCTGACTCCCAACTCTTCGAGGCCCTGTTGACCGAGACACGGATGCAGTGTTTGCGCAGGAGAACGGCACTCGTCGGTGATATCGTTTGGGGTAATCTGGGTGCCGATGCCGATGCTGGGCGACACCGTCGTCGCCGTCGTTCAAAAGCTCACAACCATCGACGTCTAGAGACGGCGACTGGATTAGGAGTTGACCTAGACTGCAGGGAGAGAAAAGGAGGGCTCCTACCGCCATGAGGACACAAGCCAGACTTACGTACGGACTCATGCGCTCGCCTATCCTCGCAAACTTCCAGAGGATGCCCATGGGCCTGGCCACAAGGTCAGCACGGAGCTGCTGGTTTCCCCCCACGACACGACTAACCCATCTTTGTTAGAGTCGAGTATTCTCGGGAACACCTGGTGAATGTAGGCCGAGGTGCAGGTGAGGAGGAGGAGGACAAGCACGAGCGAGTGGAGGTTGAAGAGCGCAGACTGAGGGGATGCACGGTTAGCAAGAGGGGAGCTTGCGCGTGTAAATGCATACACGAGACATACCATGGTGGATGAGGTGCCGTCGGAGGCTCTGCGTGACGCTCTCCTCTCCTTGATAGTGCTGCGTGGAGATGCGCTAGCCTCGGCGATTTGCGACCTTTGGCCGAGCCACCCCATGGCTGTGCGGAGAAACAGCTCTTCCGCTCCGCCTAGAGTCGCCAAGTTCCCCAGGCAGGTCGCCTTGTTGACTGCGTCGCACTCCACAGCGCATCCACCCCCAGCGCCATCTGGCTTAACAGTCGTCATCAAGCCCTTCCTTTCCGCCACCGTACCGACCTTCAGACGCCGGCATCGCCAGCAGTCTTCCAAGGCGGCTTTTGTTGATGGAACTGCCATTGACGTGACGTCCTCGTATTGAGCCTCACCTTGGCACCACGACGACGATTGCGAGCAGTCACCACCGCTCCCGCTCCCACCATGACAGCGTGGAACGTATGCCGCCTGCCCGCGAGCATCTCGCCCTGTCGCATGTGGCGCTGACAGAGTCCCTTACAGATCTTCCGCATCGCGGGCGATCTGTCCCACGCCCTCTCCAAATGCATTCTCATCTTGGCCATCCACCGCAACCGCAGTGCCGAGGGCGTGTCCTTCATCACCCAGGCCCTCTATGCCCTCGTCTTCTGCACCCGCTACCTCGACATCTTTAGGGAAAACTCGGTGTGGAACCTGCTCTTCAAGATCTTCTACACCGCCTCCTCCTTCTACATACTCGGGGTCATGCAGTGGCTTTACCCCCGCTCCCGCGAACGAGAGCTGTCATGGAAAATGGGCGCCGCCGTACTCGGCGCCTCTCTCCTACTCTCGCCCTTTACGATGATGATTTTCGAGAAGATGTGGAGCTTCCGATCGGTAGGCCTCATCATCGAGTCGCCGACGATGAGCGTCCATGCTGACTTTGCGACAGTGGATGTGGGTCTTTTCCGAGATTCTCGAGTCCGTCTGCGTCCTGCCCCAGCTGCTCCTCCTCCGACAGACCACGGTCCCCACCGTCATTGACTCGTTCTACCTGCTGGCCCTGGGCTCCTATCGGGCGCTGTACTGCATCAACTGGATCGTCCGTGAATTCGACAACCGCAAGCCCGACACCGTGTCCGTCATCTTCGGCCTCATCCAGACGGCTCTCTACGTCGACTTTGCATGGGTGTACTACACGCGCCAACGGGTGAAGCTCCGCGGCGGCGGCATCGTTGACGCCGACGACATGCGTCGCGGATGGCTCCTACGCCGCATCTTTGGCAAGAATGTCGACGCGGCCGACGACGAAGAAGCCGTCCCCGCGCTGGGTGGTCAGGGCGCCGACGGCAGACGCGAGGGTCGGCCCAAGTGGGGCGCCCGCGGCATATCAGTCAGTGCTGACGAGGGGGTGCTCGATACGGAGCGGCGGAACCGTGTAGACGCCGAGGATCTGGACGAGGCAGTCGACCCGGACGCCAGAATGCGAGATCCAGACGAGCTTGCCAAGGCGCTGGACGACGATGACGAAGCCCTCGCCGGGGCTTCCTCGCCGTCCCTATTGCGGAACACTGGCCAAGTGCCGGGGGGTCTGGGGAACGGAAATGAGTGGCGGGAATAGTGGAGGGCGCAGGAACTCGGGGGTGCGGTCCTGTTGGGAAGTAGCACAAGACGCGACTCCATGCCTCTCATCTGCACGTTGGTTTGCAGATATTTACGGCGAGACCAAGGGTTGAGGGAAGAGTGAGGGCCAAGTGTGTTTTGCGAACAGATTCGAGACGAGCTGGGCTACGTGGGCTGTGGATGATTTAATCGACCAGGTGGTAGATTAGGTTGCAGCGTGAGATGTACTACTACCTTTGTACATGTGTAGATTTGATGTGGGTTCCGAATCTCTCAGAGATGCAGCTCAGGATGCGGCTGTCTGCGGCTGCGGGGTTGTGTCGTCGCAAGGGCCTCCCTCCATGGCGGGCGCCGAGGGTCACCAGTCACCAGGTAGGTATTGGTCCGTATCCTACATGTATGCGCGTGCAATTGGCCAAGGTGTTTGCAGGTGTATAGTACAGGTGATTGACGTGATTAACCGACGAATGACTTGCTTGCGGGGATACTTAGGTAGTCGCGCATCCCCATACCGAGGTCCCCCTCTTTTTCTCGGCGGCGCTCCGAAGCCGGGCGCGCAAGGCGACGGAAGCGGCCGAGCGCGGCACTCTATGCCACGCGCCAACTCCAGCGCAGACAAGAAATGGACAGACTCGCCTACTTGCACTAGGGCGAGTCTGACGGAAAAGGAAAAGGCTCGAGACGACAGACAATGGCCGAGAGAAGCTGGCCACGCCTCGAAGCCCGTGTCAGCCGACGAAGCGCCTGGCAAACTCGTCGTAGAGCTTGGGGCTGATTTCGTCGCTGCTGAGGCCCTCGACCTCGAGCAAGACGCCCTTTTTGGCGTAGTGCTCGAGGAGGGGCTCGCTGGTCTGCATAAAGTTGCGGAAGCGGGCGCGGTAGATGTGCTCCGAGTCGTCGGGCCGCTGGACGAGGGCCTCGCCGGTGACGTCGTCGCGGCCGGGGACGCGGGGTGCGTTAAAGGTGGTGTTGTAGACGCGGCCCGAGGGCTCGTGGACCCAGCGGCCGGCGATGCGGTCGAGGATGACGGAAAAGGGCGTCTTGATGGAGACGGCCAGGTTGATGGGGACGATGGTGTCGAGCGTCGTGGCCTGGGCGGCGGTGCGCGGGTAGCCGTCGAGAATGAAGGAGGCAGAGGGGTCGTCGGAGGCCTGGGGCGTGGGCGGCGGCGGCGCGGTAGAGGTGGGAGGAGGCTCGCCCGAGATCCACGGGAGGCGGCGCGTGTCCATGACGGAGGACAGGGACGAGCGGCTCTCCGAGGCCGTCGTCGCCTCCGAAGAGAGCGTCATGAGTTCGGGGGGTCCTTGGCCTCGGAGCCAGCCGCGGTTGCCGAGTTCGCTCGAGATGAGGCGTAGCATGAGGTCGTCGGCGACGAGGCCGCCCGTCTTGATCTTGTTCTCGGCCATGATGCCTGGGGACGGTCAGCACTGGACTTGAAACAGCAGACCTAGCACTCACCCAGAGGCGTCCGGTTCTTGACATTGCTGCGCAACAAGTCGCCGGTGCTGACCGACTGCAGCTGGGGGAAGCGCTTGAGCAGGCGCTCGCTCTGGGTGCCCTTTCCGACGCCGGGCGCGCCGACAAGAATGACGCGCGCGGCGCGTTTGAGTTGCATGTCTGTCCCCGAGGACTAGGGGGGAAGCGCTTCTTGTTTATCGAGGCGGGCGACAATACCGCTGTGTGCCGAGCAGGATATCACGACTCTAAAGATATCACGACGGCCCGTCTGGTGGAAGTGAAGGAAGGAGAGATGAAAGCCCCACCAATAGGAAAAGGGAAGTGAAGAGGGTAAAGGATATAAAGAAAAGGAGCAGAAAAAGAAGGGCAGCCAAAGGTGTCGAAAGCGTCGTCGGCGAGGAGAGTAAAGAGGTGGCAGATGGTCGAGATGGGCCCGATGCAGCGGCGCGTTGCAGTTGAAGCGCTGTAGCTGCCGGTGCCGATGCTTGCTGCTTGCGATGGAATGGAACTTTGTTGAGTGCGGGGGTGGGAGGGGACCAACGAAAACAGTGGAGAGTGCAGCGTTGAGCGGGGGGGGCGTGCGGCCGAGGGACCCGTTCTGCATGTGGCCTGTGATCGGCAGTTGATCTATGATGGCTTTTGGCTTTTTTATCGGCTAATGGTGGGCTGATGTGCTCTTCCCCAAACTCGACCTTGATCGACGACCGCGACTCCCCCCCAGTCCCCCGAAACAAAGGCACTGCTCGCCGCCGCGCTGGCCTTCACAAAGGCCCAGCTGTCGGTGCTGACGCTCTACTGCCGCGAGACTACGCCTGCCATGTCAAGGACGTGCCTAGACGCCTCATCATTACCCTACCGGATCAACAAGTCTCCAACACAATGCATCTGAGTGAGCAATTTCCCTCGGTTCTATTTCCCAGCACCGTAGCTTTATTTCGGCACTCCGTTTCGTCAAGTTCAATTAGTGCTTCACACGCGCATCACAAGCTTCTTGGTGCGTTTCCGTCGGAGAGCAATCATGAAGAACAGGCCGACCATGGACATTGCTCCGGCGTAATACGCCGCGGGTCGATATGCAGTCGTATCGGCCTCGTTCCCTGCCAATGAATACAGCCGCGAAGCTATAGGCGCTCCCTAGAATCCTCTCAGTCAATCTTGTTGGGCGACGAGCCGGCCGTGCGGAACTTACAAAGAAATACCCAAAAAACCAGCCAGCCCAGAGCATGGGCAGCACGCCCATGGTGTTTTGGTTGCCAAAGACGGAACTCACGACGGTGGGAAACAAACTGAAGAAGGAGCCACACCCGATGCCGCTGATAACGGAGAACAGATAGAGGATGCCCATGTTGGAAGCAAAGGGCCAGACGGCCAGTGCGCTGACGCTGCACAAGAAAATGGCAATGATGATGCTATTAATGGGGCCGAGGAAGGAGTCGGCCGCGAAGCCGGCAAAGATGCGGCCGACGGTCGACGAAATGTTCCAGATGGTCAGAGCAATGATGCCCGTGTAGCTGGATTGGCTGATGGACCGGGCAAAGACGGGGATAAAGTAGGGCGGGATAAAGAGCGGGAAGCAGGCTATGGCGGAACCGACAAATAAGAGGTGGAACTCGGGATCTTTCCATCGAAACCTAGACGGCGGTCAGCGAGGGGCGGGCCCTCGGGCAAGGCAAGGGATCATGCTTTCACACAGGGTAAAGAGGTGGATGGAGCGTACCATTGGATGCCCGGAATCGAGTCTCTGATCGAAGATGCCCGGTCGATGCAGCAGGCGGCTGGGAGACAGACGGCCCACAACAGGAACCCCAAGATGCGAAAGGTCCACGGGATGCCGACGTGGCGGACCAGCTCGTGGGTGGCGACGCCCATGACGGCAGCCCCGAGACTGCTGCCGCCAAAGACGACGCCGACGGCCAGGCCCTGGTGCTTGCGGAACCACTTGAGCGGCGCTGTCGAGCACGACTATACGGAGCAGGCGCCCGTCAGTATGAACAGGGGGGGGGGGCGTATAAGTCGGGCCATACCAAGATGGTCAGGCCTCCGCCCACGCCAAACAGGATGCCGTGGGTAACGAAGAGGGCGCCGAGATGATCAACGACCCAGCTGGACAGGAACTCGCCAAGGCCGAGGAGAAAGGCGCCGGCAAGGGCCGTCTTGCGATAGCCATGGCGACGGATGGCCTTGCCAACGAGGATGCTGATGGAGGACATGAAGGAGGTGGCGAGGGAGCCAACAAACGTCAGCGACGTCAGCGACAGCTTCGTCTGTTGGGCAATCTCGGCCTGCAAGATGCCCCACGAGTAGATGATGCCCATGTAGCAAAAGACGGAGCACGACGACGCGGCCACGACGACCCAGCCGCGCCAGCCGTCGACATCGTCGTTTTTGGGTGGTAGCTCCGAGGGCGGCGTCGCCATGCCACTCTCGTCGCCGGGGCCCGGACGGACCAAGGATGCCTCCGCGGCCGGCGCCGTCTTTTCGGCTGCCGAGGTGGCGGCGGCGGCCATGTTCGGGGGGTTTGGCCGACTCGGCTTATGATGAGTTATTGCTTCCGCCCGCTTCTCTTCCCTTTTCTCTCTTCTTCACCAAGCCACCATCTAGCAAGACAGGAAGTATGTATACTCTGTATTGTTTTCGAATGCCCAGAAAGGATTCCACATCCGTGACTCCCTTTTAAGGATAATTCGCCCGTGGAGCGCCCATGGTTGGCTTTCAACTCTCCAAAGCCGAAATGCCCGGAGCCGGCGGCACGCGATTCACCAGCGTTCATGGTTTGGGATTTTATCCACAAGCGACGGCGCCAAGGACCGCGTTTCTGCGTGTGTGTAAGTGAAGTGGACCGTTGGGCGGGTGGCTCGGGAAAGGTATTATGGGTGGAGCCGAAGATGGGTTCGAGGTGAGGCATCGGCGCTTCTGGAGGCAGGGCCATGGTGAAAGAATTCGTGTGAGGGGAGTTGCTGCTGAAGATGAGGTTTTGATTTTCGAAAATTTCGAGGCGCGAATGCCTCACGCGGGTGTACGGATAGTATGTATATATATATCTACGAAGTAAGACACACACAATGGCTGGCTGGGAACACAATGGCTGGCTGGGACCCCCTCGGCTAAGACGGAGGGAATGCAAGTCGGATCTCGGGAAGCTCGACGGCCGCCAGAGTCTGCTGCCAGTATTCGTATGCAGTATGCCAAACATGGCCCTCACTGTATAACGGTTGCATGACTTTCTCCGAGTCGACGCAAGGGCGCGTCATCCATAGCCGAGGTCAGACTCGCATCAAGAGGCAGGGAGGGACTCTGCTCTAACGCACTGGAGATTCACTGCGACCAATGCGAGATGACTAGACGGAAACATAGGCGGGTTTGGACTGTTGTCGGTTTGAACTGACTCTTGTTTGCGTTGTTGGTTGGGAAATAACATGGCTGTAGGGTAGGTAATAGTTGTCCCGTCCTTGCATCTTGCATGTGACATAAGCTGATATATCCCTGGCAATCACGTGATGAGCGACAATGGCGTACGGTGATGGACACAGTGCATAACTGTGTGGATGCACTATGTAGAGCGTACGTCGCCGTTTACCTCAGCCCGCCTCACCAATCACAGTCCGCCTGCTGGCTGGAATCTCCGTCTCTCGGCCAGCGCCACCAGCGCATGACGGAAATCTCCCACGCCGCTGTATTTGTAAGGTACCTAGGTACGAAGTAGTAACTTCATACAACTGTTGGGGATTGCAGGGACTTTCTTTCCATGCGCCATTCTCTCCCTCTTACAACATCCAGCACCACTCGCCTCTTCCGTCTCTCTCTTGCTCACTCGCCACCGCAACGACAACTTCGACTTGGACGCTACACATGTCATCGTAAACGACTTTTCCGCTCTCTTCGACACCCCGAGTATCGTCTCCGACACCTCGAGTATCGCCTTTATCGCTCCTTGCTCGTCCAGGCCGCCGCCGCCATGAGTGCCTCGTCTGCCGTCGCCCGCAGGGCGGCAGCTCGCAACCCACTGCTGCTAGGAAATGGTACGCTCGCCTCGCCTGGCAGCGCTGGAGAGGGTGATAGCGTCGCTGACTTTGACCCGCAGCCAGGAATCTCCCCCGAGGCATCTCGCCCGCCTTGATGGCCCGACATGTCGCAAGGCAAGCCCAGATGCCGGCACTCGCCCTCCTCATCCCCATCCGCCACATGGGCACCGATCATCACCGGTCTGACGCGCACGCCTCGCCACCCCCCCCCGGCTTCAACGTGCAAAAGGCCAAGAAGCCGCTGTCCAAGGACGAGGCCAAAAAAAATGGTCCCGACGCGGGCGGCAAGGCGGCGCCGCTCAAGCAGCCCCAGGACATGACCAAGACCGAGGCCGCCATGACGGAGCTGGCCGCCAGAAAGGGCGACATGGCCGAGAAGCACGAGCTGTCAAAGGCCGAAAAGGAGGACAAGAAGTCGACGCTGTGGCAAAAGGTCAAAAAGGAGGCGCGCCACTACTGGGACGGCAGCAAGCTGCTCGCCGCAGAGATCCGCATCAGCTGGAGGCTGGCGCTCAAGATGGCGGCGGGCTACGACTTGACGCGCAGGGAGAACAAGCAGCTGCAGAGGACGGTGAGGGATCTCGGCCGCCTCGTCCCCTTTTCTGTCTTCATCATCGTGCCCCTGGGCGAGGCGCTGCTCCCCCTGGCCCTCAAGCTCTTCCCCAACATGCTCCCCAGCACCTTTGAGGGCCAAAAGTCAAAGGACGCAAAGGCCAGCGTGCTGCGGTCGACACGCAGTGAGGTCAGCGAATTTTTGCAGCAGACGCTCAAGGAGACAGGCCTCCCGCTGAGCGCGGCGACGGCGCGAAAGGAGGAGTTTGGCAACTTTTTCCGCAAGGTGCGGTCGACGGGCGAGGCGCCCAACAAGGACGACGTCATCAAGGTGTGCAAGATTTTCCGCGACGACATGACGCTCGACAACCTGTCGCGGCCCCAGCTTCTCTCCATGTGCCGGTACCTGAATCTTAACACGTTTGGGACCGACATGATGCTCCGATACCAGATCCGCCACCGCATGAGGCAGATCAAGCGCGACGACAAGGCCATTAGCTTCGAGGGCATTGACAGCCTGACGGTGGCGGAGCTGCAGACGGCGTGCGCGGCTCGCGGCATCCGCACGCACAGCGTCTCGCCGGCGCAGATGCGGACGGACCTGCAGACGTGGCTCGACCTGCGCCTCAAGGAAGGCGTGCCGTCGACGCTGCTTGTGCTCAGCAACGCCTACATGTACGGGCAGGGGTCGGGGTCGGGCTCGGGCCAGGTCGACGCGCTCATAGTGGTCATGTCGTCGATTCCCGAAGAGCTCTTCCACGAGATTGAGCTCGAGGTGCACAACGCCGAGGGCGCAGCGACCAACAAGCAGCGTCTCGAGGTGCTCAAGGAGCAGCAGGAGCTGATTGAGGAGGAGAACGAGCAAAACGAGGAGAGCCAGAGCACGGGCATGGCGACGCCGCGCGACGTGGACGACATTGACGAAAAGGAGGAGCGGCAGCTGTCGGCCGAGGCGGCGGGCGTGGAGAAGTCGGCGGCCAGCGAAATGGTGGACGCGGAGCACAACATGGCCAAGGCCGACGAGGCCGAGGGCAAGGCGGTCGAGGGCGGCAAGGCTCAGGGCAAGGCCAAGAGCGACTAGGCATGAGCAGGGGCGCGGGTTGGACGGCGCTGGAAGCTCGTCTCTGCTCTGCCCAGTCATTCTCACGACACACTCTTTTATTCTCCTTTTTCCTTTTCTTTCCTTATATGTTTCTCCAAAACTCGGACGGCGGCTTCCCTTTTCATATGTACAACCGGAATTTGGGCAAGGGTCATGCCAGGAAATGCTATATCCAGAAGAACAGGGCAGCGGGCATGGATGAAGACGAACTTGTCGACACTGGAAGGGCACTACATTATAGACGGCGCGAAATGGGGGGCGCTTTGACCTGATGAACAAGCGAGGCCAAGCATGGCCCGTGGGATAGAAAATGGACAACCGATGTGAGGCTTTTGTGTAGCAACGGTAGAGTAGAAATACATGTCTGACGTCGAGCTTGGCTGCCCTATGCAAGGGTCGGCTGGTCGGCTTGATACCTACCTAGGCAACCACTGGTAGGTACTTCGTACGAAGTAACCGGTACCCCGCTCGGTTGGTTAGCCACTTTTCGATAAGCCGGATCGAGCCTCTACTAGGGGGGCCGTAAAGTTGGTCTACTAGGGGGCTAGGAGGGGGAGCCAACTTTACGGCCCCCCTAGTATGGCAATCCCCACCGCCGTCATACGCCGACGCCTCCCCTCCTCTCTTGTTCCTCGTCCCCTCCTCTCCCCTTCCTCTTCCTCGACCCCCCCTAACCCCTTTGCCGCCCGCCTCTCGCATCGAATCACAGCACATTACGCATCGCGCCCCTGCCATTCGCCGTCGGCCGCGCAAGCAGAAACCATGGCCGTCGCCGACAACGACAACAACTTCTCGAGCGTCTCGTGGAGCGAGCACGTCCGCGACCAGACGACGCGCCCTGTGCCTCCGGCCGAGCAGCCGGGCCACGCCATGGACACGGAACACACGGCCGAGCCGCTGGGTAGCGAGAGGCTTCAGTGCGCCGTCGGCTCGCCCATCAAGGAGAATGACGGCAGCAAGGACGCCTTTGTCTCGTATCTCGTCACCACAAACGCACGCATCACCCTCTCTCTCCCTCCCCCCCTCTCTGCTGATTCCCCCTCGACAGTCCACCTTCCCCTCCTTCCAAAAGCAAACGACGTCGGTCCGCCGCCGCTTCACAGACTTTGTCTTCCTCTACAAACAGCTCATGCGCGACTACCCAGCCGCCGCCGTCCCCCCCCTCCCCGACAAGCAGCGCATGGAATATGTCCGCGGCGACCGCTTCAGCGCCGACTTCACCGCCCGCCGCGCCCACTCCCTCCAGCGCTTTCTCACCCGTCTGTCCCTGCATCCGACGCTGCGACGCGCCCCGATCCTGCACACGTTTCTCGAGAGCCATGACTGGAACGCCACCGTGCGCAGCCGCAGCACCCGCACCAGCCTCGGCCCCGAGCAGGCCGGCTCCGGCGGCGTATTTGACAACTTTGCAGACACCTTCATCAACGCCTTTACAAAGGTCCACAAGCCCGACCGCCGCTTTATCGACGTCAAGGAGAGGGGCGACAAGCTCGACGAGGACCTCGGCCACATCGAAAAGGTCGTTGCCCGCCTCGTCCGCCGCGAGGCCGACCTCGAGACGGACCTCAAGGACCTGGCCGAGCAGTTCCAGAAGCTCATCACCCTCGAGCCCGGCGTCGAGGCCGCCGTCCACGCCTTCGCCGCCTCCGTCGAGGACACGGCCGCCCACCTGCGCCAGCTCCGCGACATGACGGACCAGGACTACCTCGGCTCCCTTCGCGACATGCAGGCCTACTCCATGTCGCTCAAGAACCTGCTGCGCGCCCGCGAGCAGAAGCAGCTCGACTTTGAGCAGCTGACCGAGTACCTCAACAAGTCGACGGGCGAGCGCGACACGCTGCAGTCGGGCCACTCGGCCTCGGGCGCCGGCGGCTTCATCCGCGCAAAGTTCGAGGACGTGCGCGGCGTCGACCACGAGCAGGCCCGCCGCGAGCGCACCCGCAAGCTCGAGATGCGCGTCGAGGAGCTCACCACCGAGGTGGAGCACGCCCGCAACATGAGCGACATGTTTGACGACGAGGTGGTCAACGAGGTGGCCGACTTTGAGCGCATCAAGCGCGCCGAGTTCAAGGACCAGCTCGGCGGCCTCGCCGACGCCCACGTCGCCTTTTACGGCGGCGTCGTCGACGTGTGGGAGCGCTACGTCGACGAGATGAGCAACGAGGGCGCCGGCGTTGCCGCGGCGTCGTGAACAAACGTTGGCTTTTTGGGCGGCGTCTACCGAGCAACAGGTGCTTGGCTCGCGCCACACCGTGCCATTCGTCTTTTCCCCTGGAGAGCTTGCATGGGACAAGGCGGGTTTATGCTCGGCCGGGCTCGAGCGACTGTAGAGTGGGGAAACGTCTAGACGGGATATTGCATGGTAGTCTTTATTCGCCTGAGCCCCGGGCATACGTGAGCGCGCCTCACCGGCCAGCAGCACACCACGCAACGGCACGCGCCGACCGAGGCCTTGGTGGGCGGCGGAGGCGACGTCGGGATGCCGGCCAAGAGCAGAGGGAGCACCAGGGCCATGAAAAGGTCGCGTCAGTTTCCCATGTCCCCCACGTTGCGATGCGGGCCGGCAAAGGGTAGCTAGCACGCAGGCAGCAAGCAGCAGCAGCAGCAGCGCCGTTTGTTTGTATACCCAAACATTCTAGACACCCCCAGCCTCGTTGCCTCCCCCTCGTGCTCCCCCGCCTGCCCTCATGCCTCGACGCCGTTGCGTGCTACAATCACCCCCTGCGATCCCTGCCGCCCAAGAGACCAGCCTCGTCGCCAGCATCAGCGCCCCCGTCCCTGCCCTCGTCGTCGTCACCGCCGTCGTCGCTCTCCTCGCCCACCACGTACTGCTCCGCCTCGTCGTCCTCGCCTGCCAGCCTGTCGGCTGACCGGTCCTTGTACGCGCTCAGCCCCGCGTCGCCGTGGCCAAGGCTCCCGTCGTCGTCGTCACTGCCCCCGGCAAAGGCGTCGTACAGCTCACCGCCCCGCGTCCGCCGGCTGCGCCTGGCGCCCAGGCCGTCTTTTTCGCCGCTTTCGAGGGCCTCGAGCTCCTCCTCGTCAATGAGCTCGAACTCGTAGTTGTCGCGCGCCTGATTGCGCAGGCGGCGGCGGCGGGCCACCCAGAGATACGCGCCCAGCCCCATGCAGAAGACAATGATGAGGCACAGCGCGCCGTAGAGCCAAACGGGACCCGGCTTGGAAAAGGTGGTCGGCGCCGGCACGCCCGTGGCTGTTTCCGTCGTCGAAGACATCGGCTTGTGGGTGGGTTTCGTGGGACGCTCGGGGTGGTCGGTGGGGATGGCAATCGACGCCGGCTCTTCGGGTCCCGGAGACAACAGCGACGTCGCCACGGGACCCATGATGGTCGATGTAATCATGTCGTGGTCTTTGTCGTCGGTGGCATTGGGCATGGGCAGGGGGAATGCCTTGGAGGCGTCAGCTGCCTCGCCCCACAGCTTGAGATGCCAGTCGACCAGCCGTCCCTTGTGCTCATTCTGCTTGGTGTCGTGGACGACCAGGCTCCAGTTGCCGATGCCGGACTCGCCCCTGTGTTTGCGTCAGCAGCCCGTCCCGTGACCTGGCCCGACGCTCGGCACGCACCAGTGAACGACCGTCATAAAGGTCCAGTCGTCGTAGCCGCCGTTGTGGCTGTCCTGGGCCCGCGCCGTCGCAATGTGGCTGACGACATTCTCCGGGCTGATCAAGTCTACGCTGACGTCGCCGCGTCGAGTGTGGTTCAGGTTCATCGTCACCGTCACGTGCTCGAGGCGGGCCAGGTTTGCCGACCTGAGGGCGTCGGCCGTCACTTCATAGTGGGTGACGAGCCCGTGCTCGCCCTCTGGAATGGCGGTCCCGACGTGCACCCACGGCGAAAAGAACCAGGCCTGTGGCTTGACATTTTTCCACGCCTTGGCCCTTTCGACGAGGGCGTAGCTGTCAATCTTGCCGTAGCCAAAGTAGTGGCTGTACTGCTTTCCAATGGCCGTCTTCTTCCAGCTTTCCAGCTTGTCCTGGACAGGTATGGCCGTGTCCATGGCCAGGTACTGCAAATCTCTCCACGTCAAGTCGGGCCGGACCTGCATGACGAGGGCGAAGATGCCGGCGGCCAGAGGGGCGGCGGCCGAGGTGCCACCGTGCGTCGAGGTGCACTGGTTGGCGCCAACATCGGTCGTGTGCTATCGAGACGTCAGTACGCACATCTCGGGGCAGCAGGGCAAGCACTCACAATGGAGTCACCGCCACCACTGCTGTAGGTGACGACGAGTTGCGCCGAACAGAGCTCGGAGTAGTAGGGGTGGTGGCCGGCCCGGTCGACGGCCCCGACGGTGATGCTGTAGATGGAGTTTGTGTAACCGTCAAAGTTGCAGTTGTCGCCGCTCGCGGCGCCGTTGCCACTGGCGAAGACGTAGATGGAGCCGAGGCCGCCGCGGCCCTCTTGGATTCCCTTGAGGATGGCCCGCTGAATGAGGATGCCGGGCGCCTCCATAGACCTGCCGTCGTCTCGGGGCCCCCAGGAGCACGAGTATATTTGGTTTTCCTGGTTTCCAAAGACCATGGCATCGGCCTCGTCGGCGTCGCTGATGGGCTTGCTGAGGATTCGGATGCCGGCGACGCGGGCGTTGTAGGCAGCCCCTATGCCGCAGACGTCGTTGCGGACGGCGGCCACCTCGCCGGCGCAGCGGGTTCCGTGCCTGTCGTCGGAAAGCTTTGGCTCGGGGGCGGCTTGGTTGTCGTTGAAGTCCCAGGAGCCCTTGGCAAAGTAGTTTTCCTTGAGGTCCTCGCTGTGCATATCGAGGCCATCGTCAATAATGGCAACGGTGGCGTTGACCCCAGTTATGCCCTCGAGCCAAAGGCCGGTGACGTTGATGTCGTGGCCGGGCTGTAGCGTGTTGATGAGGTGCCACTGCTCCTTGAATATGGGGTCTTTGATGTCGAGCTTGCCCATGATGGCCGTCTGCCTTTCAACAGTGGCAGCATCAGCCGAGGGGGTAGTTGAGCGGAGGTCGAGAGCTCGGTCGGAAGGAGGAGGCGGGATGACGCGCTTCTCGAGACGCATGCGCGGCACTTGCTTCCTGGCGAGTAAGACGCCATCGAGGGCATCGTGGCCCCCCAAGTCTCGTTTCCTGCGCCTGCGCTCCTGAAGCTCTCGTTTCAGCACGTCATGGTGTGACTTTCTGGTGCGCAAGACGTAGTGGTCCTCGAGACTGTCGAGCCGTCCGTCGTACTGCATGCCGAGACCGTCGGCGACCTGTTCGGGCGAGACTGAGCGAGCCAGGTGAACGACGTAGTAGTCGTTGTTGACATAGTCTCGACGGCTGGAACTGGAAAGCCCCCGACGAGCTGGTGATGCAGGGTCCATGACGGGCCGAAACGGTTAAGAGAGGGGGCCAAGGCGTGATTCGAGTCTTTCAACGCATAGATGTGTGCGAGCCGTGGCCGCGGGAGGCGAAGCGATGGATGGTTGCCCGTGGGGGGGGGGGGAGACACTCGGGATTAGGAGAAGTGAGTGCTTCGAGGATCAACGAGCGTCGTCGTGGCGGTGACCTCTTCCAATTGCGAGGCGTTTCGAGCGATGAACCGAAGAGACAGAGGAGAGAAGAGGAGGAAGAGGAGGAAATGATGGTGATGACGAGCCGCGGATGGAGAGGATGGCGATGATTGATGACTTGCTGACAAGGTTGGGGGTGTCGTGGCCGTTGGCTTCCTGAAATCCCAGGAGGCAGAGCGGCGCCCCTTTCCACGAGGTAGTAACTAGCATGTAGCGTACTACCGCTCGGGCCGCCTACCTACCTGGGTAGGTAGGTACTACGAATACGGACTGGGCGCCACCTGAAATCATTCCAAGGGAGCCAGTGACACGCAGTAGGTACGTACCTATTCGTACCCCCTTCTGGTTGGCTTGGGTTCTTCGCCTGCCTCTCTCTTGCCCACCTCACGATCCACTTGCACAATCTTCCAACTCCGATCCATTTCCACTTCTCCCCATCGCTGGCCTCGCATTTCAATCTTCCAACGCGCACCATTTGCCACATAACAAGCATCCGGATACGAGTTAATCATGTCAGAACCACCGCGCAGCTCAAGTTTGCCGCCACCCCCAGAGCTCTCCCGTTCGGACCCGTCTGGCCCATCAGACTCTTCTGGTCGATCGGACTCGTCTGACCCCCCTGGGCATGTCGCCGCCCGCTGAGCCCGCCGAGCCCGCTGTCCAACAGACGGCCCCAAAGTTGTCCGCGTATACGACGTCATTTCTCTCCGGCATCCACGCAAAACCACGAGAGATCATTAGCGATAGGGCAGGCTGCTTATAAGAAGTAATACCAGCATCCATCATCCATGTCGGAGCCGAGCTCGGATTTCCCCGAGGTGCTACCCCCAAAGCTGTCGGCTTTCACAAAGTCATTGATGAGCGGAATGCGTGCCGAGCCAAAGAGATCCCGGGCCAAGATTAAGCAAGACTCGGAGGCGACAGGCTCTCCGCCGTCGTACCCACCGACGGCTACAGGCTCCACGCCTTCTGAACCTGAGCCTGCTGTCGAATCGAAACCAAAGCCGGCCCTGAAGTTGTCCGCGTATACGACGTCATTTCTGAGCGGAATCCACGCCGAACCGCGAGAGATCATTAGCGACAACGCAGACTGCTTACAAGAAGCAAGACCGAAGCATTCCTTGTCTCGACATCATGGATCCGAGCTCGGATTCGTCCGAGTTACCACAACTGCAGTTGTCCGCGCACACAATGTCTCTGCTGAACTCTGCCCCCAGGGGCACCGGCATGCTCGGCCAACCGCGAGAGATCATTAGCGACAACGCAGGCTGCTTCGCAGGCCAGCAAGCCAAAGATCATCATCGCCAGCACGGCACAGAGGTCAGGCCCGTGAGATCTTCAAGGCCTCGAGGAAATGGGAAAGTTGAACAGGCCAACGGCGCCCTCAAGGCGATCCTTCATCGACTGCGCCTCGACGATCCGTTGACAGCGGATGAGCTCAAGATGGTACGCCGCCTCCGTGGAATCGGCATAGGCAAAGCCGACGACTGTGGAATCGGCCTTGGCCAAGTCGACGACTGTGAAATCGGCCAGGAAGAAACTTCCATTAGCGCGAGGCGATACCACTATTAAGAAGCCGTCTACGAGACTCTTAACGACGCCTTCAAAGACGCCCCTCAAGAAGAAGCCATCTGCGAAGAAGAGGAGCGTTCATGCCGAGACACCAGAACATGCTCTAGACCTGAGTGAACACGAGAGAGGCGAAAAGGAGCGCGACCAAGCCGACTATACCAATATGGCCTCGTCCAAGGTGGGTATTTTCTCTTACCCTAACGTGACTATACTGTGAAATCTAACACCTTTAGATGCCAATGGTCGTATAAGCAAGAAGAAGAAGGTTTTGTGGGAACAAGGGATAAGGGATACGCAAGGTGCAGTTGCGGGCACGCGACCCACGTGACCCCACGTGATCACGTGCACGCAACGAGGCCACATCTCTTCGCGATGCCTCCCTTCCTAGCTAGCAGAACAGACATAATACACACACACCGGGTAACCCCAACAGAGCCTATCCAACAGGTTTCTTACTAGACTCGCCGAATCAGGCGCTAAAAAACGGTGTTAACTGGGAATCGTTCACATCGTGCAATAGAGGCAGTCCAGAAGCCATAGGGAAAAGACGCAGAATCTTACGCATACATGCACTCACCTATAGAATGTTTATACGCGACGTAGGCCTCGTGAAAATAGACACTTGACAGCATGCCCCAAATTTCAGTTACGCGCGCCGCCACAACAAAAACTAATTTTCACATGGGCAGCGAAGAACTCGGTTTCCCATGGGCATATCTCTCGCCCATACATGGGAACATGTTTCCGCTCTTCACCTTGCTTCCTTGCCTTGCTCCAAGCTGTTGATACCCAAGCTGTTGATACTCAAGTTTCATACCGACAGTCAAAGTTTCAAACCATAGCGTTTCACGACGGAGCAATTTGCCACCATTCGGTCCGATTGCGAGTATACATCACAGTATTCATCACGGCTTCGGGTTCCGATGCCACGACTCGTTCACGAGGAGCCGATGCAGCCGGGACAGCACCAGCACCGGCAGCAGTCGAGCGCCCTCCTCCAGCTTCCCCTCGACACCATCCTGGACATTGCCGAGCACCTGTCCAATACCGACCGGGTCATTCTCTCCCAGACTTGCCAGGGTCTCCGGGCCGCTCGCGTGACTCGCTGCGGCACAAGCGATAAAAAAGAGCTCAACGGGACTCGCTGCGGCACAAGCGATGAGCTCGACGAGCATGAGCGATTCGATTTTGCCACCAGCCTCGCCCGGATGCGAATCGAGCACTACGTTTCTTATTCCAAGACTTCGAATAAGACTTCGATCAAGATTTTGCCCGTCGACTACAGCGATGTCCCCTTATGTAGTATGCCGCGCATTCGGTGCTGTCAGGAACTCATCGCCCCGCTGGTACGACACAATGGCGACCCGCTGTACCTGCTTCACTACCACCACTGCCAGATTGCCTTGAAGATGGCGCGCCTCCGTGCCAGTGGCCTTTACATCTCCCCTGTGGCCCTAATGCACCTTTCAAGACTGCTACGTGGATACACCAAAAGTTTCCGCAATTCCTGTGGCGTCCGCGTCCACGTCCGCATCCAGCCCTACATTATCGAGGACAGGTTCCTGTTGCACGTCCGTTGGCGCATCCGGCAGTTCAAATCATCCGGCGGCGACGCGCGACACAGTCACGTCAACATCTGCCGCCACCACGAGGTGCCCGCGATAGGTTACCTGTGGGGGCTCCTTCGCGAGATTCTCCGGAAGCCCGCAGGCTTCGAGTTCCACCGCGCCTGTGCCTGGTGCAAGACCGACTACTTGGTGCGCTCCGACCGGGAGCACTGGCTCATTGACTCCTGGCAAGACCTGGGACCCGAGGGCGAAGGCTCCATCAAGATTTGGAACGCGTCGACCACTTGGAACGCGTCGACCACGGAAGGCATCACGGTGCACCACCAGCCGGGTAGCGCCCGACGGCTGGGGGAGTCGTTCCTACGGAGCCGTTTACAGTCTCGCCAATGACGAGGCTCTACTTCGTAGGTCCTTGCAATAAAATCATGGTTTCATTCTAGTCTTGAGCTGTCGGGTAGCTTGTGCGTAGTGGCTTGCTACTGGAATAGCTAGGTAATCTTCCCCCCAACTCAGAACCTCGCATCATCAAAGCTGTTGCCGCGGCGGTTGAACCTTGGAACAAAGGTGTACACCCATCGGCTGCCGCGGTGGCTGAAGCGGCCCAGGCCGCCCATGCGCCAGGAGTTGAGCCGGCTGTTGAAGGCCCAATAGCGGCTTTCCCTGTCGATCCAGAAGTAGCCGTCGCCGCGGCGGACCCAGAAGCCGCCGCCGCGCATTCGGGGGGGTCCTCGGATGTTTCCCTGGTTCGGCGCGATGATGTTTGTGACCTCGACCGTGGTCCGGCCGTTTCTGCCACGGATAGCCCTGATGGGCCTGCGGGGGCGGGGGGTGGGCCTCAGAGCCAGGCATCTGCCCACACATTTGCCGCACGTCTGGTCGGCCTGCATGTCCTGCGTGTCCTGCGCGTCCTGCTCTTCCTGGACGTCGCGCTTCCCGAACCTACCACGAAGTTTCCAGATCTTGACGCAGCACAAGCCGCACTGCGCAGCCGACAATTCGCGCTTGACAAGGCCCAGGTCCTCGGGGGAGGCGCCCATCGAGGGGAGGGCAAGGCCGCTGCCTGCGAGGGCTGCGAGCAAGGTTGCGACGACCTGGAACTTCATGATTGCTGAATGTTCGGTGGATTGACTGCCGGGGTCGAGGAGGATGATGGCTGGCTCTGGGTACTGGATGCGATGCTGGAGAGCTGGAGTGATGATGAGCTGGAGTGATGATCCGATTGTGGGCGGCGCATCTTTGCGCATTTATATTCGGCGAAAGCTGCCCGTCAAGCCTGGCAAACCTGCCTTCATGCCGGTGCTGGAGGCTCCCTTGCGACATCATTCCCGACTGCATGTCAAAGCAAGCCGTCGACGACCCGAGCTAGATGCGCCGGCTGAGCACTTCACCGACCTCGTGGTTGCGGCTGCGAATCTTCAGGAGCACTAGCAGCATTCCTTGGGCGCGCCAAGCGTCAATCGGGGGCAGATCTGAGCCAGTTGTCTGAGCACATTGTGTCACGCGTGCCTGCTAGGACGAGACTGGTCAACGTCAACTTCTCTTGATAGCCTCGCCGGCACTTGCACTAAGCGCATCAGGGATGGCAACATTTTCAGCTCAATTCCAGGAACAGTAAACTTGTCGTGATAGCCTCGCCGGCGCTTGCACTAAGCGCATCAGGGATGACGGCATTTTCAGCTCAATTCCATAACAAATGCCAAGGCGAGTATTCGCACCACCCTCTCATGGTCGAGCTGTCAGACCTGGGTCTCCGAGTGAAAAGGGTGGCATCATGGGCAGAGGTCAAAATTGAAGTGACATTATAGGCGGCGGTGGAGGACGAACATGTGTTGGAATGACGGCGTCTCCGCCGCCAAGAAACAAGTAATATAGCATGCGAACATAGTCCCTTGAATGCATGTATATTTCTACACGAGCATTGAGTCGTGCTCGGCCTGATTTTATGGTTAACTAAACGGCACGATAAAGGAAGGAGGAGCAGAGGGCAATGCACTGGCCACGACGGTGACGATATAATGGTGCTTGCCCTTGGCATACTGGAGCGAGCCAGTTCGAATTGCCTGAGGAGCCTGTCCCCTCTTGCAACACTTGCTGCAAAGTTGGAGGATGTGCTCTCTCAGCCGCCTCTTCCCACGACAAGGCCGGCGACTCAGCTGTGCCGAGGACAGGGACATGGAAACAGCAAAATACCATCAGGGCCCATGCACTCTGATGAGTAGTTTAGAATGCTGGCTCGTGATTGCACGGACCGGTAGTCGTTGAAGAGAGCGGGAAAAGACTCCCTCATATCCATGTTTAATGGATGAGGAAATGAGGAAATGAGGGAGTTTTGCTGCTTTGTCCATGTGAGGCGACTCACGTGACGCCGCTGTGAGCTTCGGCGAAATGGTATGTTCCGGACCCGCCCAGCACAGGTCGGGAATTTTCAACATCAACATCACCAATCTTGCATTGTTAAGCCGCAGCAGCCAGGTGGTGGCCAGACCACCTGATTCGTTCCACGGCGCCCCCGGCCATGACTTGCTGAAGCAGCCCACGAGACACGAGACCACATCGTCCGCCTCAAGATGCTCTCGAGAATAGCCCGAGCTTCGAGGCTGGCCTCGGCCACGCCCACAGCTGCCCGCCTGTCGAGATCCGCCGTCTTCCAGAGTATTCGAGCCCCCGCCGCTGCCGTCCATCCCTCGCTCCGCAGCTACGCCTCGAATCATCGCAAGTCCGGCCACGGTCGCCGGCCCAATCCCCAAGCCTCGCCCCAAGCCTCGCCCCAAGCCTCGCCCCAAGCTTCTCGAGACTCCCCTGCCCAACCCTCGTCCCAGGCTTCCCGCGAGACTCCTCCCAAGGGTCCCTCCCCTCCCCTCCCCAAACAGGTCCCCTCCACGGGCCTTCCTCAAGCTTCATCTCAGGCTCCTCTCCCCAAGGCGGCTCAAGAAGCCCCTGAGCAACGAAGCTCTCCGCCCAAGGATGAGACGGCGGCAACTCCGCCTCGAGACGATGGTCCCGCTACTCCAGAGCCAGACGCCTCGCCCTCCGAAGCCCCCGAAGATGTTGGACAGACGCCCTTTCACAAGCTGCCCGATTTGACGCGCGGCATTCCCTCCACCCTCGAACAAGAACTGCAGGACAAGGCTGGCCAATCGCAGTCGGCGCTGCAGGCGGTTGAGCAGGATGACTCGGACGGCCGTGGTCCCCGCGAGCGAAAGGAGACGTATATACCTTCCAGCGAGCGCAGTCGCCGCTGGTGGACCCGCTTCGTGCTGCTCACCGCGGCAGTCGGCTCTTCCCTATCCATCTTTTACATGGGCCGGAACTGGGACGACTCCATTGAAGTCGACCGTCATCCCGACGCCCCCAACGGGTTCAGCCCGACGCTGTGGTGGCAGCGAATGAAGACGCGCATGAGCGAGTCCGTCTCGTACTACCAAGACCCAGCCTTCGACAAGCTGTTGCCCGATCCCGACCCCAGCTTCGAGCGTCCATATACCCTCTGCCTGAGCTTGGACGACCTGCTCATCCACAGCGAATGGTCCCGGGAGCACGGCTGGAGAATAGCAAAGCGTCCTGGAATGGACTATTTTGTTCGCTATCTGAGCCAGTACTACGAGCTGGTTCTCTTCACCACCGTCCCCTTCATGAATGGGGAAGCTGTCGTCCGCAAGCTCGATCCTTTCAGGTTCATCATGTGGCCGCTTTACCGCGAAGCGACCAAGTTTGAGGACGGACAGGTTGTCAAGGTTGGTTTATCAGCTTCTTCGTCGTGAGTCTGACACTCGATGACTGACAATGGCGCTCCCAGGATCTCTCGTACCTCAACCGCGACCTCTCCAAAGTCATCATCATTGACACAGACCGCTCCCACGTGAGGAAACAACCCGAAAACGCCATGATACTCGAGCCGTGGAAGGGAGACGCCAAGGACAGCGAGCTCGTCAGCCTAATCCCCTTTCTCGAATACATCCACACCATGCAGTACTCGGACGTGCGCAAGGTGCTCAAGTCGTTTGAAGGCAAGCACATCCCCACCGAGTTTGCCCGTCGCGAGGCCATTGCCCGCAAGAACTTCAACGCACAGCTCCAAAAGACCAAGCACCACTCGAAGCCGTCTGGTGTTGGCGCCCTGGGCAACTTGCTCGGCCTCAAGCCCAGCAACATGAGCATGACGATGACGCCTGAGGGAGAGCAGAACCCGAGCGAGGCCTTTGCGCAGGGCAAGATGATTCAGGACCTTGCCCGCGAGCGGGGGCAGAGGAATTATGAGCTGTTGGAAAAGGAGATTCGCGAAAACGGCGAGAAGTGGCTCAAGGAGGAGCAAATCGCCATGGAAAAGGCCCAGAAGGAGGCCATGTCGAGCATGATGGGCTCCTTTTCCGGCTGGTACAAGCCAAAGCCAGGCGGCGAGGCCTAATGGCCGGTCATCGGGCCTAGTCCTGGTGGCCACAGGACGATATGAGAAGAAGAGGACACGGGCGCCGCATCTCCCACACTCAACACTTGTACTTTATAGCGGAAAGTATCGCCGGCATTGACAAATGTTTGGGGCCAGCGAGGGTTTAGGGGATCTACAACATCCTGGACATAGAACGGCATTGGCTTTGCGGGGGGCGGGAGACGGCAGGCATGGCTCGGAAAGAGGAGGGCTGCCCTCTATTAGTGTACGCTAGGCGTGTATGAAACAAGCAAGGGATGAGAAGCCTCTTCACAGTCACGTCGGCCTCGTGTCTTGTCTCTCATCATGGCAGGGCTCGTGGCTGGGAGTGTAAAACAAGTATGGAACATGGCCGCTGGTCAAGAAAGTCTAGAGACTTGATGGTTGCAGTCTGGATACACTCGGGTTCCCCTCATGCGATCCAACGCCAGACTGTGTCCCCAGCAGCTGCAGACGGACAGTCGAGTCACCCTCGGTCGGCCCTGCACCTTTCACAGTTGGGATTCGTAAGACACTGAAAGTACCTGTCGCCCCGCGTCAGCGCTCCGAGGGAGACGCATCTCCCAAAGCTTGCTTGCCAGCCGGGGGGCGCGGTGCGACTCACTCGTCGCTCTGCTTGTCCTTGATCTTGGAGCAGTCGCAGTAGCCTGGGCACGACGGCTTCGGCCTGGCGGGGGACGTCGTCGTCGGGGCCCTCGGGGCGCTTCTGCTGCTCCTTGGCGGGCTTGGGCCCGTGGCGCTCGGGGCGGCGTCGGAGGCGGGCGGCTCCCCCGTCACGACGTTGCGGCAGTCCTCGCAGGCTGGGTCGGTGAGGCACTGGTAGTATCTTTGCCTTTGCCGTCAGTTCCATGCCTTGGCGCGGGGGACAAGGGCGACCGCTTGGCAGGCATAGGTGCAAAGCGGCCTCAAAGATGGGAAGAAGCCATGACGAGGGCAGAACCTACTCTGCGCTCGTCTCGTCCTTGATCCTGGCGCAGTTGCACACGCCCACGCACTTTGCCTCGCCCTGCGCTTCCGATGTTTGGGCATCCGCGGCCGACACCGTGGAAGGGCCGTCAGGCTCGGCCGCTGTTGTCGACACCGACGTCGGCGTCACCGTCACGACGGTCGTCTCGACGAGGGTGATGACGCGCGGCGACGCTGAAGAAGTAGAAGTAGAAGACGAAGATGACGACGAAGATGACGACGGCGACGGCGACGACGACGATGACGACACCGTGGCCTCCGGCGGCACCGGCACGACAATGACCGAGACGACGTTGGAGGCCGTCACCGTGTACGTGCCCGGCGCGGCGGTGCGATAGTCGGTTGTCGAGTTGGAAAACGAGTTGGAAGACGAGTTGGAAACCGAGACGGAAACCGAGGCAGAGGCGGCATCCCGCGACGTAGCCCTCGAGACCCGCGTCGACGTCTCGACCCAGCACATCTCGCAATCGGGATTGGTCACGCACTGAAAATACCTATTGCCAAGAAACGGGGGACAAGGCGGTTCAGCCCAGTGGACAAGACGGCAGCAGACTGGGAAAGGACTCCAGGGGCCTACTCCTCGCTGTTCTTGTCCGCGACCCTGGTGCAGTCGCATTCGCCCCCAGGGGCACAGTCGGCATGCTCAAGCGACGACGACGACGAGGGCGCTGGCGGAGCCGACGACTCCTGCACAAGGTTGTCGTTGCTCGTCGAGACGGCCATCTGGCACGTCATCATCTCGGGTGGCCGGCCGGGGCTCGGGGGCGGAGCGGCGACGGCGAGGCCGAAGACGCACAGCCCGGCCATGAAGCTGCCAAACAGTCGCATCTTGACCAGAGCGAGGATAGTGGGCAATACCGGATTCTTCTGCAAGTTGATCGGACGACGATGATGCTAGCTGGGAGCCCAGGGTGAGCTTGACAGCGTCAAGAAAAGGGGGTCTTGCGTCAGCGTCACAGGGCATAGATGCCGAGGGGCCCTTTTATATTCCCGCGTCGACCATCAGTCAGCCTCATTGACTCCAAAGCCAGTGGCTCGCGACTGGGCGAGCCGTGCCGAGCAGCTCGTACTGCGGCTTCGCCTTCGCCTCGGCTTCAGCACCGTTCCGCTGCAAGGCGTGGCAAACATTTCGCTTCCAGCAATGGAGAGCCGGGGGGGTGAGACTGAGCTGCTGCGTCCGGGAAACCATCCACGAGGCCTGGGCAACAGCTGCTCCTCGTCTCCAGTCCCGTCTCGAGAGCCGAAAAGTCTTGCCGAGTGCGTCCCCCATTGAGTCGCATGCTTCGAGGAACGTCCATCAAGCGATCGAGCAAGTCCAACCACCAGCTCCCAAGGTTGAAGGCAGAGCCAAGTTCTTGCAAGGGAACCCTTGCGAGGGAACCGTCGCCAAGCCTGTCGTTAGTACGAGGTCGCCAGATGTGTTTGTGCGCAAACACCGCAATGCGAACGAGACTGCAGTCATCGGCCTTGTCACATAGTCCGACGCACACACTCCCCCATCATCGCCCAAGGCCTGTCGTACCAGAGACACAAACCAGTATGCAAGCCGCTGCGACCACGGGGCAAACACAACGAAACGTCTTCTTCATTATCGCACAACCGAATGCCGTTCCCAACATATGGCTCATATCTAGTCATGTCGTCCCATCAGGCCTCGCGTTGGAAAGCTTCTTGATGCTGCCCCGTCTCATCTCATCCAGTCTGCTGCCTTTAGAAATCGACCGTCAACGTCGACTCCCGCCGATTCAAGACAGAGGACCGCGGCATAAACTAAAGCGCCAAGGATCACGCCCAGGTCCAGAAAGTGAGTCAGCCACCAAAAGTGTTGCTTGCCCAGAGGGCAGTCCACGTATTCGTGCTCCCATTCCCAAGTGCTCTCGTTGAACCAAATGCTCAGTAAGCCTGCGTTGCCGCCGAAGTCACCCATCATGCTGCGGACCGTAATCTCACGTCGCCCGGGAAGCATGGGCTGTCTGGGCAGGCCCTTGACACGGGCTTCGGCCCACCTCGCCACCTCCCACGAGCGGTCCGTCGCCTCTGTGCCATTGGTTTGGTTGATGAAGTGAAACGTGTCACATCCTTCGTGGTCGTGCCCGTTGAGTACCATGCCGCTGCGACCCAGGCCTTGGCCGGCCCCGTCCGGGTTCCCGCTGAGGCCAAACACTCCCTCGAGGAGGCCCTTGCTGGCATCGGGGCTGAGGAGATTCTGCTCCTTGACGCCCCCGCCTTCCTGTTGCGTATGAAAGTCGAAAAAGGGTCCATCGACACAGACGCCTTTGGCCTTGTACATGGGAATGTGGGTGAGCACCAGCGTGAACTGGCCCCGGTGCCCGACAACGGCGGCTGAACCAATGGCCGCGTTGATGAACTCGTACGTCGCGTCCTGCAGCCCCTGGTCCTTGGCGGGAGTGTCGAGGTTCATGTCGTTGAGGACGAGGACTCTTATTTGCGGGGGCAAGCGCGTCGACTCTGGGTTGGTCTCGCTGTTGAAGATGGTGGCGTTGACTTCGGCATCTCGGATGGGCAGCGCGAACCGAAGCTCGTAGTTGGCCTTGCCAAAAACCCGCTCGAACCGTTCCATCCGCTCCGGCGTCAAGTCCCCAGCATAGCCAATGTCGTGGTTCCCTGCCACATTCATGATCCTCCGAGTCCAGACTCCTTGTTCGGGAGACGCGTCCAGGGTGCCGGATATGTTGTAGTCTCGGACGGGAAACATGGCCACGTCGTCTGGCACCCTTTCTCCGCCCTTGAAGGTCCTATTCCAGAAGCGGCGACCCCTCTGTTCGAACTCTGGGTTTTCTATCCATTGGCTGCCAAGGAGGTCACCGAGGACAGACACATGTGTCGGACGCGACCACCAATGGAGGGTTCGGTAGATGTGGGCGAGGTAGAAGTCGTTGCCCAAGAGGTCGAAGCGCTTGCGAAGAGATTCGAAAATGTTGGGAATGTCCTCGAGTGCGACGTCGATGATGTCGTGCAGAATCATGCGAAGACGATCGCGGAAGAAGGGATGCTCCATCTGAAAGGTCAGGCGCTTGGCCAAGCTCTTCAGGTGAGGAAGGATGCCGAGGTAGGCAATGGGAACCGACGTCTCCCCCTCGAGCTGGGGATCGCCGAGCGTCAGCAGACGGAACGGCGCAAGCTTGGCTGGCACATGCTTTTGGTGTGAGCCTGCATATGGCCAGTGCAGCTTCTTGGTCTGGTCAAAGGCTTCGGTGGGATCCCTGGATGGGACGGGAAACGCGCATCCGCTGAAGACGGGATAGAGGTAGAGGTAGACGGTGCAGGCTATCGCCAGAGGCACCAGCAGGCGCAAGCCGTGACGGAGATGAGCCGCGACCAACATGTATCCGGCCTCATGTGAAGTGCACAGCGGCAGCGGATCGAGGGGGGATTGGGGATTCGACCGACGCGGTTGAGGCCAACAAGTGTCGCTTGTCTCGGTGGAGAGGGAGTACAGAAAGCGGTTAGCAGGGATCCAATAGGTACCTACCCACGGGTACCCGGGAGGGATGTTGAGTCAGACGGCTTCCCTCGGCTGCTCCTCCTGGCGCGGACAGTGACATTTGGCGGCGCTACGGAGGAATCGGCTCGAGAAGACGCCATTGCCATGATGAACCATGGCAGAACTTTCGTCGTATGCAGTTTCATGATTGCGAGGCATCTTGTTGCTAGGTGAGCTGCACACGGCCAGTCGAGCCGTCCACATGTCACACCGGTAGACGACGGCGCTACCAGCAATCCTTTCAGGTCCGTTGTCGCAATGGCGGTAGTGCTCACCAGTCGCCCGATGTGCGGATAAGGTTGATAGCAAGGTCGCGGGTCAGGCAGGGCAATGACGTCTTGTGACGAGCCCAAGCAAAAGCAATTGGCCATGTTTCGGCCGCCTCCAGTTGCAGCCGGAGTAGGTAGTCATGCGACTTGGAAAGCGCCTGCATTGCTTGGTTGCCTAGACGCTGCTTAGTCTCCATCATCGAGATGCCTCCGAGTAGTAAGAGCTCCAACGCCACACTATGCTGGTGCCTCTCCATGCGGGCGCGGAATTCGTTCATGTCATGACAATCGCCTCTGCCTTCTCATCCGCCTTGCTCATAGAGCTCCTCGTCCTCCGTGGGCCACTCCACCTTGAACCGCACGTCGTCGTCGACGTCGTCGTCGTCACTTAGCACACTAAAGGCGACGATGCTGTTGCTCTTCAGGCCACATTTCGTCGGCGTGCGCTCCTCGTCCTCGCCGACCTTTAGCCTCTTCCAGCCCTTGGAAGGGTCCGTGGGCATGACGAGCACTGCGTAGGCCAGTCTGGCGTCGGGCGGAATGGACGTCTGGCTCGGAGGGGTGATGGATGTCGTCAACCCTGAGGGATACCTATCCCTCAGGAGTTCGAGCAGCTCACTCGTGACGGCAGAGAAGGGTGCGAGGGCGTCGACAAAGAGGTAAATGGTGTGGATGCCGTGCTTGAAGCGCACCGAGATGTGAGCATCGTCCACGGTGGTCTGACTGCAGTGTCAGCTCGACCCGCATGCTGAGAGCGTCGGGGGACGCAGGCCCAATGACATACTACCATGTTTTGACAGCGCCGCTTCTTGCGTTGCCTCTTACACGAAAACTGTATCGCGGTGGGTATTTTGCAGGTCTGCCGAAGAAGGGGCTGCAACCAAGGCAATTCTGTTTGAAACCGGAGCTACCCGCTCTCGCGATAAGCATCCGGCTGCTCGGCGCGTCGTCACGTGTCGTCAGAGCAGCAACGTGCGAGTTACAGTCGCTCCCGCGGGAGAACACTGTATAGCACATGGCCTCACGGCACATTTTGCCGGCCGCAACAAGAGAGAATCACGATTCCATCGATCCCACTCGGCGTCCCGGCACAGTCGTCATCCAATCGGCCGTGTGACGATCTAATAGTAGCCAACAGCAGCATCTCGACCATGTCGTCACGCGACACAGCTGCCTCTGATGGGCTTGGACATCGGGCGGGCGTCTTTGCCGCGGACCCCCATCCCCGGCTGTCCCTGACGACGTCGACTCGCCTCTTGCTCGGCTCCGTGTCTGCGGGCTTCGTCGGCTTCACCCTCGGCGCACTGCAGGGAGGCCAAACGGCCCAGCTACGCTTCCGGGCTGAGCACGCGCACAAGATGCCCGACTCGACGGCAGGGTGGTACCTCTACCACAAGTCCAAGAACTACCACGCAATGCACGGCGGCATCCGCGAAGGCTTCCGCATGGGCGCCAAGACGAGCTTCTGGAGCCTGGTCGCCCTTGGCTTGGAGAGCACTGTCGATCAGTGCCGCGGCGACAGCGACATGTTCTCGACGGCCGTCGCCACGCTTACCGTCGCTGGCGCATTCTCCCTCTGGAGTGAGTCTCTCATTCCCCACACCCACACCGATACGTGATAAGCTGCGAGCCTGGTCGAGTCGGCTGGATATCGTGGCGGTGTGGGCAGTGATTCGCTGACCGGGGCGCCGACCATCGGACGCACACTGGTCGTCTAGACAAGTTTTCGCTCTCGACTGCCGCCCGCACGGCCAAGCTCGGCCTCTTGTTTGGCCTTACGTACGGGGGCGTCCAGGATCTCGTCGGCCTAGCCCGCGGTAGACCGATAGGCTATGTCGAGCTCGTCCGACGTCGGTTCGCTTCTGTGTCGCACGACACGGACGACGTGGTCCGGTGACTAACTGGGACTAAGAATAACTGGTCTGGATGGGTGGAGAAGCGTTAATCTTGAGTTTCTTTTCTTACTCTCACGATACTCGACAGACGTACCATACGCCGACGCCATGCGAGCCCCCTCCCACCCATTGCGACACAGTCAGGGGTCGCCCAGGGGAGGCCGTCGTCGGTAGTCCTCGGTCGGTAGGCAGGCGACGGCGAGCTAACGTCCAAGAACGATCTACCGATACTGTCCGTAGTAGTATCCGTACGAGTACAGAGTGTTCGTATGCACATATGTACATACATATGTATGTACATTATTTCAATCCACGGCTGGATCGGGTCATCTGGCCCCGGCATCGGGCCTGCAATGCAACAAGTCCCTCAAACACATTACGGACGCAAGATGAACCAGATCTAGCCCAGAATGACAAACTCTACCCACGAGCGCTGCCTTATCGGATGCATTCCAGCTACGAGGGCCGGGGCTGCCATTCGTCAATGCTCTCTAGTGGACACTACTCCGTACCCACCACGGCTACACTCGGCCTTCACCAATGCGGGGGCCACACACGCGGATGCTGTGACGAATATGATGCATGATAACTAACTCGACGGCCACACTCTCCGGCGGCCTATGTCGGCGCTCGGTGGAGATGGCCCAACCCTCGAGTCGCTGATTGCGCCCCTTGTTTTGTTGGTCTCGTGTGGGTTTAAAGGCTGGCGGGTGGTGGCGGGTGGCGCCTGGCGGCCTTTGCCGAGAGGATAGGTTTAATGAGAGCTCGTGTCCGCCTCCCAACTCCCCTCCCCTCTTGCTCTTCTGCTCGTCGTGAAAGAATAGCTGCATCAAGCGAAGGAAAGGGCAACCTTGGCCATCTGCTCCGCCGACTCTGCCCGCCCAGAACCCCATACATACCAAGTCGGCTGTCAATATGACTCCCATTTCACAGCACGTTGCTGTGGAATAGACACTCGGCCCCCTACCACACTCACGCCCATCCATACCCACACCCCTTTCCTGCTATTTATCCCAGCCAATATCTTCCCCCATCCATACCTCCTCATTGCCCACACAAGTGCACATATTCAAGGGCATTCAAGAGGCAGAGGGCCAGGCGCCCATTCTCGTCTGGCCTCTCTTTCCAAAACCTAGCCCAAGTCAGAAAAACCTAGCCCAAGCCAGAACGCTTGCCAAAGCGTCTCACAAGACACCCAAGAGGCTCTTCAATACCACCCCCACCCCGAGAGGCCTGCCATGAGACAGGCCCCCGTCGGCGTGCTCTGCTTTCGTCGGGCCTTGGCCGTTGGCCGTTACCCATCACCACTCGGGCCTTGCTCTGCAGTCGCCTGCTTCTCGGCGCAGCCACCGCCATCATGCATCGTCGCCTCGGCCCACGGCGGCGCCGGCCTCGCCCAGCGACGCGGCATCCACTCGTCTGACAAGAAGTCGTCGACCATGGCCGAGTTTCCCGGCACGGAGCCCCCGCCGCCCTGCCCCGAGCCCAACCGCGGGGCGCCGCTCTCGGTCCTGCCGCTGGCTATGATTCTTCGCTCGCTCGGCACAAACGTCGTGTCGTCGTCGCCGCTGCTGCTGCCACCCTCGCTGCGCATCATGGCCATGCTCGCGCACAGCACCAACCCCTTGCTCAACCCGGACCGCAACCGGTTGCTGCGGTACGTGCTCAAGAAATCGTTTTACGCCCAGTTTTGCGCGGGCGAGGACGCCGCCGAGGTCGGCCAGACCATCTCGCGCCTCAAGGGCATCGGCTTCACCGGCGTCATCCTCTGCTATGCGAGGGAGGTGGTCCTGTCCGACAAAGAGGCCGGGAAGCTGGACAAGGTTGGCGAGGAGACACCCGACGCCATTGAACAGGAAATCATCCCCTGGACCCAGGGCACACTCGAGACTGTGCGCCTGACTGAACCGGGCGACTTTGCCGCCATCAAGTGAGTGTTTCTCGTACTCGAGACCTGATGAGGAACAAGGTTGCATCTAACGCCGAGATTTGTAGATTCACCGGCGCCGGACGTGTGGCTCTGCACCGCCTTGCGCATCGTCTGCCGGCATCGCCAGTTCTGCACAACTCCATTGACTCCATCTGCCAGCTCGCCCACGGGCGCGGCGTGCGCCTGCTCTTTGACGCGGAGCAGGACATGTTGCAGGACGGCATTGACGACTGGACCATGGAGTTTGCCCGCAAGTACAACACGGTGCCCGACAGCGCCACCATTTACGGCACCTACCAGGCGTACAAGAAGTGCGCGCCGGTCGTGCTCTCGCGCCACCTCGCTGAAGCCCGGGAGGCCGGCTTCAGCCTCGGCGTCAAGCTCGTCCGGGGCGCATACCTCGGATCGGATCCCCGGGGCTGCTTCTTCGACACAAAGGCCGAGACAGACGCGTGCTACGACGGCATCGCGGCCTGCGTCCTGACGCGCCAATGGGGCGCCGCGTTGCCAGGCCAGGGAGAGTTTCCGGCCTCTCACCTGATGTTGGCGACACACAACGCTGACTCGGTGCGGCGAGCCCGCGCCATTTGCGACGCCGGGGGCGCCAAGTCAGACATTTCCTTTGCGCAGCTGCAGGGCATGGCCGACGAGATTAGCTGCGAGCTGGTCGAGGCCGGCCAGTCTGCCCGGGTCGCGGGCTCCGGGCGGGCGTCGGCGCTGCCGGCTTACAAGTACCTGGTCTGGGGGACGACTGGCGAGTGCATGAAGTATCTGCTGCGGCGTGCGCACGAGAACAAGGACGCGGTGCAGAGGACCCGGAGTGGCCGCGACGCCATGTGGGCCGAGCTTGTCCGGCGGGTGAAGAATGCGCTCCGCGTGTCTGTGTAGAGATGGCTACGAGCGAGCGAGTGCGTTGTGTTGATGGGTTCACGGACAGCGAGTCAGTCTGGAGTTGATGCATTTCTTCCGCATATGTAAGAGTCTGGAATCATGTCAGGGTGGGAACGCGGAGGATCAAGATAGTGAGATGAGAGAAATGTGGCTCACGTCCAGTTTCCATGGCCTATGGTTGACGTCATCTCGTCATGGCACCCTCGTGATTACTGTCATGTCGTCTTACGGGCGTGACTGCTCAGACTCCGCGCAGCGCCATGGCGTCGAGGATGAGCATCTCGACCTCTGAGCGCTTCTTCTGCTCGTCCTTGATGGCGTCGAGCCAGGCGAGCCCGTTTAGCTTGTAGTACTTGCGCACTTTGGGCAGATCCGTGGCAGCGCTGATATTTTCATCCGTGACGCTCATGGCCTGGCCCTCGACATTTGCTGTCAGGTGGTCCCAGATGGTTTCGGCTGATGGGGGTTCCGGGTTGGCTTCTGTGGCAAAGGTGACCTTGACGACCAAGAGATCTTTTGTAGTTGGGGAGACGCCGAAGCGGCGATATGCATCGGCAATCTACAGCGAAGAAGACGCTGCTCAGTAAGGTCCCACGGCCAGGGTCACGGGGGAACGGTCGTCTTACATTGCTTGAAGCGCTGAGGGAAGTGACAGTCTCAGAGTGCACATTTGGGGTTTTCAGGGAGCCATTCACAGCGGCTAGGGTGGCTTTGAAGACGGCCGAGAGCAGCTGACGGCGAGAAAATATCTTCAGAACCAAGCGTCAGCGGACGAGCTCCCCTTGCCCACCACTCACAGGCAGACCTGCAGTCTCGGGGGAGCTTACAACCGAGGCATCGATCAAGGCGTACTCAAAGGCGGCGTTGCGGGCGAGCAGCTGCTGGTGGAGAAAAGCGGCGTTTTCGACGTGGCGGAAGAGGGCGAAGCGAACGGTGTGCGAGACGGGGAGGTGCTCTAGGGCGACGGTCTCGAGAGACATGACGTCTAGGAGTCGAGATCGGGCGCGGCGGGAGTCGAGCTAGGGCGCAGCGGGAGTCGATCTCGGGCGCGGTGGGATCGAGGGGGCTTGTGGTGGGTGCGTGGATGGGATGGAGAGGAAGATGAAATGAAGTATGGCTTGCTCAGGCTTCGGCGTCGATGAGGTGCGTCGACCGTGAGCCCCACTCTTGAGCTAGACACTTTGGGGCCTAGACCAAGAAGCTCCCCACCAGCGGCTTACATAAGTTGACCCGCCTCTTGATGAGCTCTTAGGTATGAGTCACGTACTACGTGCGTAGGTACGCATACTTAGCGTAGATGAGCGGCTGCGCAGAAACTCTACATGATCAGTTGACTTGAATCGGAAATAGCATGTGATTGAAAAATAGCATCAAGTGTGTGTGTGACATTAGCATCCCGATGGCGGCATCTCGATGGCAGCACAAGGAGGCTTCAAGAGTAAGAGCCTACATACATACATAGGTCTGTAAAAAAAATTTAACTTTTCAATGCCACTGCCGAAGCATGTGCTCGAGAAGACGGCTCGTCTATTACTATACTATCGGGCACGAGATGGGGCTCCGGCTCCAGGTACCTGCAGCTCCGGCCGCGAAGCTGAGGTACCTCGCACCACCACCAGCACGCACCCTCGGCACGCTAAAAGTGGCGGCGGCACGCTATCAGATGAGCTACTGCAGCCCGAAACTCTTCTAGAAGTCCAGGTTGCTTCTGACATCAATCCCCTCGCTCTGTGTGCGTGCCCAGAGACCCCCAAAAAAAGCAACGACGCAGTACCATGATGGTTACGCGGTTGTTACGCGGGAGCGGCCCCTCCGGCGGTCGTTCCGTGTCCCGAGACGCTGTCCCCATTGCCGAGAAAAAGGATAGATACGCTGTACTCCGTACATGTATAAAAAGAATTAAGGCCCTCGTGAGCAAGCTGGCCCAACAAAGTCGGCCGGGCCAAAACAAGGTTCTCAGCTTCCGAAGCATCATCTCCTTTGTTTACATGCCTTGTGCATCAATCCTCCAACGACGACGGCAACCGCCCGCCTTGCAGGGAACCACAGCCTTGCGATTCGACCTGGCACACCAAAGTGCAGGTAGGTAGGCTGAACAACAGAACAACGACAAGACGGCATTGTTGACCTGACGATGTCTGAAAGGAGAGAAAAGGAGAAAATTAGGCGCAGCAGGGTCCAGGACAGGGGTTCCAAGTTACCAAGTCCTGGGTACCCCGTACAACGTTGGAGAGCTCTCCGTTAGCGCCGCAGCTGTCTGTACCTGGCAACCTGCCTCCCATATCCGAGGCGACATCCGCCCGGAAGCACCCAATCAGCAGCGGCGCTTCTGCCGCGCACCCCATGGGCAGCCGAGACAGGGCGAGGTAGCGAGTACATGCAGCAATCTCAACCACGTCAACGAGCATCACGAGCCAGCCAATCACCAGCCATGATGGCCCAGCTACGGCGGCCGAGCGAGGTCCTCCTGGTGGATTCGCTCTACGAATACAGCACGTCGCATTCACGCTTTGCATGGGTGCCGCCGCATCATCGCCGCCCACCGTCCCTCTTGTGCCTGGCGTCGTCGTCGTCGGCCGCGGCGGAGCAGCAGCACCCGTCCTTTGCAGTCGGGCCTGGCCCCGGGACCGGGGTGCAGCAGCAGCAGCAGCAGCAGCAGCAGCAGTTGCTGGTAGAGCAACAGCAGCAGCTAATAATACCACCCGGACCTGTAGAGCAACAGCAACGGCAACGGCAACGGCACCAGCACAACCACCGCGACCACCGTTGGCCCCCCGTGGCGGCGGCGGCAGCAGCGGCGGCGGCAACTGAAGCGGCCGCAGCATCAGCAGCTGCGGGATTCGCCGCTGTCAACGGCACCCCACGGCACCCCATTGTTGCGGGAGCCGACATCACCACAGGCACCGCCTCCAACAACACCACTACTATTGCTAGGGTTGCCGCTGCCGCTGCCACTGCCACCACCTCTTCCTCCTCTGCCTCTGCCTCTGCCTCCTCCTCCTCCTCTTCCTCCTCCTCCTCCTCCTCCACCGCCACCACCGCTCACCCCCCGCCCACTGCTCTAGCTGGTAGCACCACAACCCCCCCCCACTGGCGAGGCGCCGCCATAAAAATTAGCGGCACCCGCCGCGCATCCACCTCGCCGCCAACCTCGTCTTCGACGTCGTCATCGCGAAGCTTCTCGCCGTGCTTGAGCAAGCCCAAGGCCAAAGCACCGCCCGCGGCAGCCATGCCCGGCCGGCCCGCCAAACGGTCGGCCGACGGCGACGACGATGGCTCCGTCTCTGGCTCGGCCTCGAGCTCCCGCTTCAAGCTGCCTCGCACTGACCGCGGCCTCGACGACTTTTCCTCGGTCGTCAAGAACCGCCTGCAGTCGTACACGCGCACGGGGCAGGCATGCGACAGATGCAAGGTACGCATGGCTCTCCCCCTTGGTGTGTCCTGCTGACCGCCCCTCCCCAACAGGTTCGCAAGATTCGATGCGACGCCCTGCCCGAGGGCTGCTCCCACTGTGTCAACCTCAACCTTGAGTGCTTCGTCACCGACCGTGTCACGGGCCGCACCGAGCGCCGGGGCTACATGCAGGAGCTCGAGCGCGAGAAGAACGGCATGCTGGCCCACATCGGCGACCTCGAAAAGATGCTGCGCGACACGGGCGTCCAAGTCAAGCCCTGGCAAGGTGCCGCCTGGGCCCAATATCCCCCCGACGTCACCGTGGACGACATGGGCCACGCCGTCCACGACGCCTCGTCCAAGGACGATTGGTCTCAGGTCGGTTCATTGTGGGTTAAAAACGCCGCCTCCAAGCCGCCTCCTCCTCACCCTTATCTTCACCCTCCGCACCTTGCGCCAAACTTCCCCCGCAGCCAGTGGCAGTCGAGGCCTGAGCAGAGCCATCTCGGCGTCGGGCCCGACAACGCCCCCCTCAGCTCCATCAGGGGCACCAAGCTCTCCCTGCTCGGCACCACCATCGACACCACCTCGTTTGACGCCCCGGACATGGACGAGCCCGTCCACGACGCCCAAGTCTCGGCGCCACTCTACAACAAGTCGGTCCAGGCCTTCCTCCAGTCGTGCATGGGCGTCAACCCCCCCATCCACGTCGACTTTCCCCCTCGCCACGAGGCATTCACCTACGCCGAGTGGTACTTTATGGCAATCGGCGTCTTCTTGCCCGTCCTCCACAAGCCATCCTTTATGCAACTGGTGAGTCTGCCCAGCCCTCGGGAGAGACCTGTCCAGGCGACTGACGCTCACCTCTGACTCTAGTTGACGAGCATCTATGATGAGCCCAACTTTAAACCTTCGGTCCCGGACCTCGTAATCGTGCACATGGTCTTTAGCACAATCCTGTTCCACTGCGGCGTGCGCAATTGCCAGCAGACGGACAAGCGCAACGACCTCAATGACTTGTCCAACAAGCACTACCACTTTGCCCTCAGCAAGATCTACCATCTCCTCGGCTCCCAGGAGCTGGTGGCCGTGCAGGCCCTTGCCCTGATTGCCCTGCACACGCGGGCCTTTCCCAAGCCCGGATGCGGCTCTATTGTGGCCAGCATGGCCCTGCACCGGGCTCTGGAGCTGAATCTGCATCGCTCGTCCAGGACGGCGGGCGAGGGGACCAACCTCCAAAACGAGCTGCGGAAGCGGACATGGTGGGTGATTCTGACCGTTGTCGTGGCCATCAACGGGAGGCGCGGGTGTCCCCTGCCCGTCAACGTCCAAGACTTTGATACGGAATTCCCCGAGCCCATTGCCGACGAGCTCCTCTCGGAGCAAGGCGTCGACACGTCACAAACGCTGCCGTGTCCATATCTGGCGGGGCTGGCCGGCTTCAAGATTGTCCCGCTCTTCATGGAAATGTACGCCAACATATACAGCGTTCGGAGGGACGCGCAAAACTACGTCAACACGGTCAACGCCCTCGAAGCCCAGCTCCAGCAGTGGGAGGCGGAGCTCCCCGACAGCCTGAGGATAAGCCTCTCGGATGGCCTCGAGACGGCCACGGCCCCGGCCATATACACGCGCACATTCGCCCTCGAGCTGCGGCTGTGCCTGCGTCATCCCTCGGTGGCCATGACGACGGACAAGGCCTTGATGGCGGACAATACGCGCGTCTGCGAGGAGACGGCTCGCGAGTTTCTGCTCTGCATGACGCATCTGTACAGGATGAGGTCGCTGGACACGACGTGGTACCAAATGTCGGTGTATGGGGTGAGCATCTTTTCCATGCTGGTGGCGCATTGGGAACGGCGGTTTGAGACGACGCCAGGGCAAGTGTCGTCGCTGCGAGAGGATATGCAAAGCTGGATGGCAATTGTCAAGGAAACCAGCCTGCTCTTGGGTACGACGGTCCCCTCGCACGCATCACGGGCAAAGACTGACACGGCGACAGGCTGCGGACCAGGCATCAGCAGCCAGATTGCGCAGATTATTGAGCGCACAATCGGCTGGATAGAGCACGACATGCGGCGGATCGAAGTAAAGAAGTCGCCGCCGCCGCCAACGGCCATCAAACAAGAGGACCAGCTGTCGACGGCTGCGGCGTACCCGCCCGGCCACGCCAGCGAGGGCGTGCTCAACGGCACGAGCACCGGTCGAGGACAAGCGCCGCCCGAGGGATACTATCAAGAGGCCGGCCTCGACGGCCAGACGCAGTGTCCTCGGCTGGCCTACGAGGAGCAACCCCAGGGCAGCGCGGCCGCATCCGCCTACCCGTCGGAGCCGGGCATGTTCTACAACGCAACCCCTGCCGCGGCCGTGGTATCAAATAGCTCGGCGCAGCCCAGTCCCATGGCCACGTTTGTCTCCCAGCCGCCGCAGCACGTCTCTACGCAGGCTCCAGCCGACATGATGTGGCAGGGCGGAAGCGGCAATACGTGGCACGACTGGACAGCCGCCATGGCCGACTGCCCGGAGCGATACAGCGCCAATGCTCTGCTGGCCCTCGGCAACACGGGGCGAGGGGCTGTGGCGAGTCCGTCGGTGCTGGCCGGGGGCGCGGTCGGACAGGCGGGGGGCGAAATGGGCATGGTGCCGCCGGGGGCTCCATGGCCGCTCGTCATGTTTGACCATATGACACAAGGCTGAGCTGACGGAGCGAGCTGGGGATGCAACGTACTGCTTGAACAAGGAAGGCCGTGTGTAAGTGGCCAAGGACGGCTGGCGTTTGGGAGTGTGAGGATGGGCATGATATACCAAACAGGTGGGAAATCTGGGCTTGAGTAGGAGGCATTTTCGCTTCAAGATTTATCAGGAGGGCGCGGACAAGCATGGACACAATGTTCGTCACTCGGACAATGCCGGCTGCCAAAGGATCTGGGCTCCCGGGAGGCGGGCTAGGCTGGTGAGTCACATGGATGCTAGAATGACATGAGCGATAGAGCTTTGTCATAAAGGAAGCCTTTTGCTCGATTTTTCTGGAGATTTCTAGAAAGCATTGCTCGTTCTGGTTGGTTGGTTGTATCATGACGCTTCCAATGGACCAAAAGGGGTAACGCAGCGCCCACAGTGCACAGGAGTCAACAGTGCACAGCACAGTGTTGCGCAGCTCTCGAGAAGGGGTTGGTGGATTATGTAAGCCGCCCGCGCGAATGTTAGCTCCCGCAAGCCAGGCCAGCAAGAATGATGCAAAACCTCGAAAGCACATGCGCAACTCGTCACGCCTCGAGATTTCCCACCTTTCGGCGCATCTCTCCCCGCCAGCGATTCTCTCCACGCTTACTCCGCCCTCTCGGCCTCTTCCCTAGACGGAGCTCCATCTCCACCATGGGGAAGAAGCGGCGCGGCCACCCCGACGTCGAGGATGTCCTCGGCCGCCCGTGGTGCTACTACTGTTGGACTATCCCTTGAATCGAGGCATCAGACAGTCGTTTCTAATGTGCGGTGCCTCAGGCGAGCGAGACTTTGAGGATCTGAAGCTCCTCATTTCCCACCAGAAAGCGAAGCACTTCAAATGCGACCGCTGCGGCAGACGTCTCAACACGGCGGGAGGTACGTTGGCCCAGGATCCTGTGACGATGCCCGGAGTGCCATGAAATGCTGAGACGGCTTCGCGTCTTGTAGGCCTCTCGGTGCACCTCAACCAGGTGCACAAGGAAACGCTCCACCAGGTGGAAAATGCCCTCCCGAACCGCCAGGGACTCGACGTGGAGATTTTTGGCATGGAGGGCATCCCCCACGAAATACTCGACCAACACCGCAACCGCATCATCCAAAACTTCTACCAGGCGCAAGAGGACCGCAGAATCGCTACTGGCAACCCGCTACCCGGCCAGACTGGACAGAACACGAGGAAGAAAATCAAGATGGAGACGAAAGAGGAGCTGCTCACGAGGCTGAGGGAATGGCGCGCCATGAAGAAGACGGAGAAGGAGGCGGTTGCCAAGGGTGTCCAAGACGGCGCTGTCCCCGGCAATGCTCCCCCCCCCCAACTCGTATGCCTCACTTTAGCTCCCCTCACCCGAGGGCCCGCCATGGCTGACATGAAGAAACACTGCAGCCACAACAGCAGGTCTTGGAGCAGCAGTCCGGCTATCCCGGCCAGCCCCCGCACGGCCAGTCTGCCTACGCATACCCAGCCAACGCACTGCCCGCGCGGGTCCCGGGCGGTCTGGGACCTCCACCTGGCCTGCCGCAACGGCCGTTTGAAGGCTTGGCCAGTTCGCAAGCCCCTGGTGGTGCGGGAGACGATATTGACCAGATGATTCGCAAGGCAGAGGCGGGCGTCAAGGCGGCGCAGAAGCAAGCCGAGGCGGGCGAGGGCGAAAGGAAGTCCAGGAAGGAGAAGAAGGGCCGGCTGGTGTACGACGACGCCGACATCAGTCCCGAGGAGAAGATGGCGCTGATGCCGCGCTACGCCTTTACCCCCGAGGTTGCCGCTGCTTGATTCGGCTTGGGGGGGTGACGAGCCGAAAAGGTGTGTGGATGGGGTTTCCGGATACCACGGGGTAAGAGGGGGTTTTCTTCATCACTGTTCTGCTTGTAGGGGCTGGCGTCAGGGCAAGGGGCTTGACTGTGTATCTACGATGATTGATAGGTTGCGTTTGACAAGTTGTCTGGTGGTGATGGAGCATCATGACGCTGCCAATCATCTCATGATCAAGAGGGAGCTTCATTGTTTACGATATCGGTCGCGGAGAAACAAAGGGTGACAATCAAACGGTGATTCGAAGTTGCTCAAGAAAGATGGCATCGATAAGATATGATTCACTCTTTCCACAAGGAGACATGGCTGGTGTTTCGACGACGGCCGGCGAAGACTCTAGAGCTCACATGGCAGGTTGTGCGGAGAGCTGATGATGGTGTCTTGTGGGAGGAAGCTAGCTGTGCGCGAGGGTAGCCCTAATGGCTGCCCCTCCTCGCATGAGGCTGACGAATAGCGGGCTAACCGCAACACCTCCCCTCAGCCGAATCCCACCACCACATGAGGCGGGCCGCGAGGGTCATCTTGGTGCTGCTCCCTGAAATCCATGGTGTTTATATTTCGCGCCCAATTCCAATTAGTAGTTGCCGCAGTCGCCGCGGCCGTGATCTTATTGTTCGTCGAGGCGCTCGTTGTTGCGCTCTGGGTCAGAATATTCTGCAGGAGAAGGCGGACCAAGCCTCTCAGGACAGGTTCTTCGTGGTCATTCCCTATTCTGGCCACTTAGTTTCCCAACGGGTATTTCCCTCAGGTGATTATCCGAAATATCACCTCGCAGCCATCTTTCCGAATCCTACTTAAAGTCGCCTTCCACATATCGCGATTGGGGATCGACTCACGCAGCTACAAGATACTGTCGACCAGCTGGCAGTATGTCCCTCGAGACGCTAAGCCCTAGCGACAGGATTCGCGATATTAAACAGGAGCCGCACCAAAAGCAAGTTAATCCGCTTCCCGCCGAGCTATTTCCTTATGTATGTATGTACGTGTTCGTAGATAGCTTCACTATCCTAATTAGGCAATCTTGCTTACACGGTGGACTCGGGCCATCCACTTTCTTTTGAGGTAGGCCGGCTGCTGCAGAACAAGAAGCGCGTCGGTGATTGGCCTGGACCTTGCAAGCAAGCAAGGCCCCACCAAAACCGTCGTCGCGGCAACGCCAAACAATAGGTAGCAAGATGTAGCGTTAATAAATCAACAAAAAGCCCTCGGGCGTCACCGGCAATTGTCCCTCTCACTATCCACAAACAAGGACCCCTGCCGTCGGACTTTGCATATCTTCCCTTGATTCACGTCGTCTTTTTTTTTCGGGACACTTTTTGCTCCAAGCATTGTTCCCCCAACTAGAGATTTTTTTTCGGGGGGGAAAAGACACGAGGAAGCTCCCCACCGCGGCGCGTTTTTCTCCCTCGCCCTCTGCATGCGGCGACTTCCTCTTCCCACGACGACCCGGCCGAGGACTCTGGAAACGACTAGGCGCGAACGAAACATCAAGATTCGAACTTGATCGCGACAGGGCGCCCCGGCCAGAGACGAGAGCGGCGGGCACGACGACGAGCAGAGCCGATACGACGCGCAGCAGCGAAGGCGGCGAGAGGCTGTCGAGAATAGGACCACCATGGCTGACTCTGGACAGTCGTCCATTACCGTGGCGGGTAAGCAGGCCGTGTTTCGACGCAAGCGGTGGCTCCGTCGCTGACCTCATTTCAGTGCGAGTACGGCCGTTCACGATCCGCGAGGCAGCGCAACTGTAAGCAGTCTAGACTCCGGTCACGGCGACAAGACTGACGATGATGACGCAGGCAAAGGACGGATGATAGCACCGTCTTCTTGGGCGATGGCTCCCTCGCCGGGCTGCCGACGCCGAAGCTTCACCAGCGAGGCCTCCGAAGCGTCATCAAGGTGGTCGACGACCGATGCCTGTAGGCACCCCCTGCTGGCCGCTGCTTGATGGAGAAAGGCTGACTGAGGCGCGCGCAGAGTGTTTGATCCCCCCGAGGACAGCCCCGTGCAGCGCTTCACGCGGTCGGTGATACCGACGTCGAAAAAGGTCAAGGACCAAGTGTTTGCGTTTGACCGCGTCTTTGACGAAAACACGACGCAGTCGGACGTGTACGAGGGCACGACGAGGAACCTGCTCGACAGCGTCCTCGACGGCTACAACGCCACCGTCTTCGCGTACGGCGCAACGGGGTGCGGAAAGACGCACACCATCACGGGGACGCCGCAGCAGCCAGGCATCATCTTCTTGACCATGCAGGAGCTGTTTGAGAAGATTGGCGAGCGCAGCCAGGACAAGACGACGGAGCTGAGCCTCAGCTACCTCGAGATCTACAACGAGACGATACGCGACCTGCTGGTGACGGGCGGCAGCAAGCAGGGCCTGACGCTGCGCGAGGACAGCAACCAGGCGGTGACGGTGTCTGGGCTGACGAGCCACCACCCCAAGGACGTGCAGGAGGTCATGGACATGATTGTACAGGGCAACCAGTACCGCACCGTGTCGCCGACCGAGGCCAATGCCGCGTCGTCGCGGTCGCACGCCGTGCTGCAGATCAACGTGGCGCAGAAGGACCGCAACGGCGACGTCAGCGAGCCGCACACGATGGCGACGCTCAGCATCATCGACCTGGCCGGCTCGGAGCGCGCCTCGGTGACCAAGAACCGCGGCGAGCGGCTCGTCGAGGGCGCCAACATCAACAAGTCGCTGCTGGCCCTCGGCGGCTGCATCAACGCCCTCTGCGACCGCCGCCAGCGCGCCCACGTGCCCTACCGCAACAGCAAGCTGACGCGGCTGCTCAAGTTCTCCCTCGGCGGCAACTGCAAGACGGTCATGATTGTGTGCGTCTCGCCGTCGAGCGCCCACTTTGACGAGTCGCAGAACACGCTGCGCTACGCGAACCGGGCCAAGAACATACAGACAAAGGTGACGCGCAACGTCTTTAATGTCAACCGCCACGTCAAGGATTTTTTGGTCAAGATTGACGAGCAGATGGCCCTCATCAACGAGCTCAAGGCCCAGCAGCGCGACGCCGAGAAGCTCCTGTACGCAAAGTTCCGCAAGCAGTGCGACAAGAGGGACGCGGTGGCGCGCGAGGGCATGCAGCGCCTGCGCGCCGCCTACCAAAACTCGGCCAAGGAGCGCCAGGAGCGCGTGGCAAACATGAAGAGGCTGCGGGCCTTTGAGCGCCGCATCGGCCTGTTGTCGGGCTGGATCGCCGCCTTTGACGCCGTCTGCGACCAGCGGGGAGACTCGGGCTCGGAATCGATGCCGCAGAGGCTGACGGCGGTGCGCAAGACGGCCCACGGCATCCTCGCCGAGCTCGAGCACAGCAGGCAGCACCTCCACCAGCGCCTCGACAAGGCGGGCTGGGAGCGCGCCATGGACACGGCGCTGACGCACAGCCTCAAGCAGCTCGAGGGCACCGACGGCGCCGACAAGGGAGACGACGCGGGCCTGGCGCGCGAGGCGTGCCTGCTCAAGGCCAAATTTGACCGCGAGGCCTACCGCGAGGTGCTCGAGCACGACAGGGGCGGCGACGCGGCCGCCATGCAGAGGCTGATGACGGCGCAGCTCGACATGGTGGCGTCGCTCGCCGACACGCTGGCCATGGACGAGGGCAGCGCCGTGTCCCACGCCAAGCAAATCATCCACGGCCTGCTCCAGACGGGCTACGCGGCCGCCTCGCACGTCGTCCAGCCCGACGCCGGCGCCGTCGCCGAGGCCTTTCCGCCCTCGCGCAGGGGCACGCCCAAGCGCCACAGGCCGGCGCCCTTGTACGTCCGCCCGTTGGGCCCGGCGGCCATGACGGCCGTGCACAGCGAAAACGTCTTTGCCAGCCCCCTGAAGTCGTCGCCAAGAAGGCGTAAGGCCCTGGGCGCGGCCAAGAAGGGCATCAGCTTCACCCCCGTCAAGAAGACAAAGGGCCGCGGCGTGCGCTGGCGCGACGACGAGTCCGAGGAGGGCACCCTGGCCGACTTTGCCAAGACGCCGCAAAAGTTTGCCGAGTCCTCCCCGGAGAGGGGCTCGCCCGACAACCTGGCCGTCGCCGACGTGGACGAGCCGGATGCCGTGGGGCCGGGGCCGGACACGACGGACTCGGCGGGCCCCGACGCGGCGGCGGGGTCCAAGCCCGGGCGCTTCCAGGCCGGGTTCCTGTCCAAGAGCTCGCGGGCGTCGAGCGACCAGCAGGGAGGGTCGCCGCTACCGGCGCCCCCGACACTCAGCCTGAGGCTGGCCTCGAGCCCGCTCCCCGGGAAGCAGAGGCCGCAGCCGCTGGGCGCCCTCGATGCCGCCAAGACGGGCAACATGTCGCCCACGGTGCCGCTGTCGGTGCCCCGGACAAGAATCAGCCCGCGACTGCCGCGACCAACGGCAACTGCCGCGACGGACGAGAACACGCCAATCCAACAACGGCAACAGCGGGCAACGTCGGACACGGGGTCCGACTCGGAGTGCGGCTTCGACCCGCGCAAGCTGCGCAACGCCATGCACGCGGCCAACAAGGACAAGGGCCGGCGGATCAGCGTCCTGACGACGGCGGCGGCGTCGAATGCCCGGCGGGCGTCGTCGATCAGCTCGGGCCTCTTGGCGGGAGGCGGCGAGCGGGCCGGCGTCGGACGGGGCCCCGGGAACGCGCTGGCGAGCAGCGCAAACGGCATCTCTCGGCACCGGCGGGGCAGCGCGGAGCGCAGACGCAGCCCGCCGCTGTCGTGCTCGCCGACGGAGACCAAGGTCGAGGGCGGCCTGACGGCGGGCCAGGCGCGGCGGATGAATGTCGGGGGCAGCCTCAGGCTCGAGGGGAGTCCGCGCGGCGGCGACGCGGCTCGTCGCGTCACCATTAGTGTTGGGACGGCGGCGGCGGCGGCGGCGCATCGGAGGGTGGAGAGTAGGGGGGGGTCGATGTGGCGATGAGGGGGGGGGGGTCTGGCATGGCTTGGACACGGAACTGACGTCGTCTCTACTCACAGGTGGACAGACACGTCTCTATTCACAGGCTTGGACACGTCTCTTACGGATGACTCTTATGGACGACTGACGTCGTCTCGACTCACAGGCTCGACCTACTGGTGAAGAGGGGCTGTATATTCTTGGCGCTTGACGCGTCTGTCTGTACCATGCTTTGGGCTCGCGTCCCCGTCAATACGGGTTTACGGCGTTGGGGGGAGGGTTGGTCGTCTCGACTCAGGTTGCATAGTGGCAGAGACGGGCATGCGATGGGGCTGTTGTAATGATATTTCGCAAAGGTTGCCTTTAGCTGACAGATGGTGTCTGGCACCAGACCCAATCGCATCACCGAGTCTGTGTTTGCCGACGACAGGTCGAGTTGCAGTGATGAAGGGCCGTTGCGCTGTTTCACACTTGGTGTTCTGGAGCCGAATCACCACCAGTTGAAGGGCAACGTCACGTCTTGAAGGCTCCCGCTTGGCACGCAGGGCCTTGATATCCTCAACGTCGTACCAGACACGACGGCATCAGCTTCCAGTTCATCCTTTCCAAGCAAGAGACCCAAGGAGTTGACGAACCGCAAGCTCAAGGGCTATCGATTCGTCTCTTGCTTCACTCACTCAACGTGAGACATACAACGTCGGCACATCGGCCCCGTCAGGTGACCGTCTCGGTGTTCTCGAGCAAGTCCCAGGTCGGTGCATGGTCGGGGTCGTAGTACCGGTCAAAGCGACCAGCGCGATGCTTTGCGTCAATGTACCACATGGCCCAGTCTCGCACCGTCTGCCACTCGCTGACCGACGTGCCCAGCGCACTGCCGTCCTTGTCGAGGGCTCGGAGCGCCTCCTGCACCCACTCGACGCACTTCCAGCCCTCCTGCTCCGGGCGCAGCGGCGTGTCCCGCAGGACCGACTTGAGGCGCCTCCTGTTCCTGATCTTTGCGACGGTGACGCGCACCAGCAGCCGGGGCGACGGCTTCATGGAAATGTCCCGCTGCTCGTACTGCCAGTCTGGCCACGGGCCGACGCCGTTATTGACTTGGCACAAGAGGCCGCGACTAAGGGGCGTCTCCTTTTTGGGCCCGACGATCAAGGCCCAGTGGTATCTGTCTGGCTGTAAATGCTGAAGAGGCCGGCGTGGGCGGGGGGGTCAAGTCGACAAACTTATCCTCGAGCCCGGACATACTGGGCTCGCCGCCGCGGGCGTAGAGGGCCACGTACAGGCGATCCTTGCCCGAGGGCATTCGGGCGAGGCTGATGGGGTGGTCCAGACGCGTGCTTGTAGGGTCGACGTGTTGGCTTTGCTGTTCCTGGCGGTTTACGAAGGCGAGGCTGGTGGATGCACGAGTCTGTCGGGACTTGGGGAGCAGACACGATGTTGACAAGTCGACGGGAGCAGGGGAAAGCTGTTTTATACTGCTGGCGGCCACGGCTCTTGCGCGCTGCAGACTGCTCAGTGAAGCTCGCATGGCGAGGAACATGCTGGCAGCCATGAATCAAGAGTGCTGCTGATATCGGTGAACCGTCACTGACGCTCGTCAGTCGAAAGATTCGGTGAGTCAACGCGCACAGGACTGACCGTGACCAGCCCCCGTCGCACCCCCATGGCTTCCAGGGCGCTTCTCCGACGGGCACGACTGCCTGTCACTTGGACGAGCTGTATCGGGCCAAGGCAGACGCGACCCGACGTTGCCATCTCCGTCGTCGAGCAGCTATCCGGGGACATGTGTGTCGAGTTGCAGGCCACGACTCCTACGAAGCTGGCTTCGATACCAGGCCGACTCCTACAAATGGCTTCAACACCAGGCCGCAGGGGAATCCAAGCGTTGCCGGTGCTGGTTGCGTGGGTACGCTGCGCAAGGCCTTGGACGACTTGACCGGGCGTTTCGAGGCGTGGACATGAGGCATTTTGTGCTCTGTGGTTTTCGACGTGATTGCTCCCGTCTGTAGATTCGCGGCAGAGAACCCCCTATTCAAGCAGCTGTAGTATATCCTCGTTGCTTTGCAGGTCTTGCGTCTCAAGGCGAAAGTTGGCCTTGGCCTGAACCTCGTTGAGCCATTCGGGGCCGTGGATGAGTGAATGATTGCCGCATCGGGGAGTCACTTGGCAAGAGTCGGGCCGTTGTACGCCTTGGCATTTTACTCCTGGCAGTCGAGTGCGGACCTGGAAGATGGAGCGTTAAGCAGGGAGTTGACAAAGTTATTCGTACGAATACCGGAAGTCGGAACGGAGCATGCGTTTCGGCCCGTGACGAACAAGCACAGTGTTGCCGTCATCGTATACTCGCACCGTGTTCAGCCCTCCCCGCCTCGTCATCCGCCCTCGGATCTGCACGATTCCCATCCGAGACGCCGCTTCATTCGCCAGCAGGGACCAGAAATCCGGACGGCGGAACGTCAAGCGCGAGAATGGACTGCCAATCCCTAGCAGGCAGGACACAGAGTCATGGCGGAACGGCAGGACCTACGGCGGAAGATGAAGCAGGCGCCTGGGCAGCAACGCCACCAACATCCGAGGCCACGTCTTCAAACGCGACTCGGCGGTACTTGCGAACCCGGGTCGCCAACGCCTGCGACGGGTGCAAGGCCCGCAAGGTGCGCTGCGATGGCCGCCTGCCCTGTGGCTACTGCGCCCGACGCCAGCGGGCGAGTTCGTGCAGCTACTCGCCTCAGCGGCGGCGTCCCGGCGCACTGGAATCCCACTCGCGTTTCCCTCGTCACGCCAACGCCAATCCTCAGCAGTCTTGTCCACGGCAGCCTTTTCCACGGCAGTCTTCTCCGCGGCAGTCTTCTCCACGGCAGTCTTCTCCACGGCAGTCTTCTCCACGGCAGTCTTCTCCACGACGGCAGCAGCATCACAGAACCCCCTCCACCCCCCCCAGCCGACCAGAGCGGCCAATCGCGGCCGCCGAGCAGCTGCCCGACGACGAATCGGACGAGCGACGACTTCAACAACCGCCTCCGCCTCCGCCGAATCGCATCGCAGGAGCCGCTGCTGCAGGAGCCGCTGCTGCCGAACCCCCGTCGGGCGCCGAGGACGAGACCGATGTGCCCCGCGAGGCTCGACTGCTGTGCGACGATTACGGGAAGCTCATCTTCATTGGCGACTGCGCGCCCCTGTCCTTTTTCCAGTCGGTGCGCCAGCTCGTGACCAGCCGCGTCGGCCAAGCCTCTGCATTTGCGCCCGAGTCGAGCCGCTACTCGGTGCTCGAAAACGCCGCCTCGTCGTCGGCCTCGTGGGCGGCTTCGTCTGCGCCTGTCGCCGGCACCGGCAGCCTCGGCGGCCATGGCGCCCCAGAAGTGCGGCCTGCTGATGTGCCACGCGCCGTGACGGCCTATCTGTCCATGACGACGGGCCTCGTTGACCTGTTTAACCGCGCCCGCCTTGTCGAGGACCTGGTGCTGTGGGCCAACCTGGACCGCCAAGCCGTGGGCGGCGACGACGACGTGGCCTCGGTCGTCAACTACCTCGTCCTCGCCATTGGCCGCCTGCTCGACGACGAGGAGCTTTCGCGCGCCTACTTTGAGCATGCGCGCGACCGGGCCTACGCCTTCCTCAGCGGCAGCAGCCTCGGCGTCGGCACCGTCCAGGCCTTTGCCCTCGTCACCGTCTACATGCTCTGCTCGTGCCGGCTCAACGGCGCCTTTCTCTTCTTCGGCATCGCCGTCCGCGCCGCCTACTCGATTGGCGTGCACCGCACCGAGGTCAACGCCCGCTTCGGCCCCGACGGACGCCGCCAGCGCGACCGCCTGTGGAAGAGCTTGCGCGTCGTCGACCTCTCTCTCAGCACCTCCATGGGCCGCCCGCCCGCCACGTCCGACGTCGACTGCACCGTGTCGTACCGCTGTGCTGCCGTCCATGGCGGTGGCGACGACGACGGGGGCGACCTGCTCGACGCCTCGGTCCAGATCCTGCTCATCACCGAGTGCATCGTCCTCGAGGTCTACTCGCGCCGCAAAATCTCCCTGCAGCTGACCGAGGGCATCTCGCGCCAGCTGCGCGACTGGTCCGCCCGCTGGCTGCCGCGCCTCAAGGACGTCGTGGCCGGCCGCCGCCACGCCCACGCCGTCGGCGCCTGCCAGGTGCTCGCCTCGTACTACTATGCCGTCATGCTCGTCTCCCGCCCCTTTCTCATGTACGAGCTGTGCCGGCGCCTGTCGGACGCCGGGTCGACGCCGAGGAGGGCCGCGCCGACGTCGGGCAGGTCCAAGCTGGCGGACGCGTGCATTGAGGCCGCCAGCCTCATGGTCGATGCCATGCTCGACTTGATAGACAAGGGGCTGTTGAACGTGCGGGTCCCCCTGATGGTGTACGTTTCTCTGCCACTGCTTCTCTCCATTCTCTCACATACATCAACTCAATGCCTTGGCTTGCTTCTCCTCGACGAGTCCCGCCAACCGCGGTGCTAACCAGCCATGCCCAGCTCATGGCTCTTTGCCTCGTCCCTCGTGCTCGGCGTCGGTCTTCTCGGCGGATTCGGCCGCATCTTGGAAAAGTACAGTCGCATGTCCATCCAGGGCCTCGACCACTTCTCCAAGACGGATGGCCACGCGACGCAGTACTCGCTCATCGCCCAGTCTCTCCTTGCGACGGCCCTCGAGTACCTGGAGCGACAGGAAGTCGAGGAGCGGCAGCGGCGGACCGAGAGCTCGAGCCAGCTCTTTGGCCTGATGCCACCCGAGTCGCGCGCTGCCACATGCTCCGCGGCCGGAACACCTGCCCAGTCTAGGGGCCTGCCGAGCCAGCCGGGGCCAAGGGCGAGTCCTGCCGGGCTGCCGCCGCCGATGTCAGGACCGGCGTACCGGGACGGACCCCGGCCGTTCTGGGACCACCAGAGCACTGGCTTGGGCGGCGGGTCTGGCGAGGGGCAATCGGGACTCGTGGGGTTCTCAGAGTCTTTACTGCAGACGCCACCCGACGTGGACTTTTGGACCGGCGCCTACCTGATGGGGGCCGATGGTGAGGCGGGCTCGACGCTCAACCTGTTCCCGCTGCTCGAGGTCGGAGGAGGCATTGACCTTGCACACTACCTGTGACTCGGGATGCTAGATGGTTTGTACACTGACTGTTATACTAGTATGCCACGAAACAAGTGAATGTATAAACATGTTAACAGTAAATGTGTAACCACAAGTGCCGGGCTCATGCCAACGCCGACCAGTCTGCTCAACTAGAGCTCCAAGGCGCCCCTGAAGATCTGCATAAAATTCCAGACATCCTCAAAGGAGCAGTAGAGGGGCACTGGGGCGATGCGGATGACGTCGGGTTTGCGCTTGTCACAAGCGACGCCGTTGTCCTCGAGAGCGGCGGCGACAGCCTCGAGCAGGCCCTCGCGCAGCAGGATGCTCAGCTGGGAGCCGCGCTGGGAGGGGTCCGACGGGGTGAGGAGGCGGAACAGGGGCGGCCCCTTGGCGGGGGCCCGGGCCAGGATGCGGTGCAAGAGGTGCTCGGCGTAGGCGGTCAGGACGAGGGCCTTTGAGCGCAGGTCGCGCATCGACGTCTTGGCGAAGACGGAGAGGGCGGCGGCGAGGCTGGCGAGGTCAAGGGCCGACGGGTTGGACAGCTGGAAGCCGGCAGCGCCGGGCGTGGGGACGAAGAGGCTGTCCATGTCGAAGCGGACGCTCTTGTCGCCGCCGTACCAGCCCGCGAGGCGGGGGCGATAGACGGGCGTCGACGACGAGGACGAGTCGCGCCGCACCGCCCACTCGACGCCGCCGTGGCGCTCGTGCACAAAGGCGGCGGCGATGGCGCCCGGCCCGGCGTTGAGGTACTTGTAGGTGCACCAGCAGGCAAAGTCGACGCCCCAGTCGTGCAGGCGCAGCTCGACGTTGCCGGCGGCGTGGGCGAGGTCCCAGCCGACGACGATGCCGCGGGCCCTGGCGTGGGCGGTGATGGCGGGCACGTCGAACAGCTGGCCCGAGTAGTACTGGATGCCCGGCAGCAGCAGCAGCGCGGCGTCGTCGGCGTGCTCGTCGATGGCGCGCAGCACCTGCTCGGTGGGCACGAGCGCGGAGCCGGCGGCGGGCTCGAGCTTGACCATGCTCCGGGCCGGGTCGAGGCCGTGCCAGCGCACCTGGCTCTCGATGGCGTAGTGGTCGCTGGGGAAGGGCCTCGCCTCGAGCAGCACCTTGTGGCGGCGCGCGTCGGGCCGGTAGAAGCTGGCCATCATGAGGTGCAGGTTGACCGTCAGCGTGTTCATCACCACCACCTCTTGCGCCGAGCAGCCGACGATGGCGGCCGATGCGCGCGCGCACGACTCGGCCAGGTCCTGCCACTGCGCCAGCGGCGAGTTTGCCATGTCGGTGAAGTGGCCGTTGACGCCGAGCGACGCCCACGTCTCGAGCTGCGCGTCCACGTGCCGCCGCACCGCCCGGGGCTGGGCGCCGAGGGAGTTGCCGACAAAGTAGATGGCCTGCTCGTCGTCGTCTTGGCCGTCGGGGTGGCTGTTGGGCGTGGAGCTGTTCTGGGCTGACCCGAGAGTCGTCAGCCTCTGTCTGTCACTGTTCTGGGCTGGCCCGAGAGTCGTCAGCCTCTGTCTGTCACTGTTCTGGGCTGGCCCAAGAGTCGTCAGCCTCTGTCTGTCACTCGTCGACTGAGCTCATCTCACTCGGCTCATCCTCACTCGTGAGCTCACCGCATACATACCCGGCAGCGAGCCGTCCAGGGCGCGCTTCTTGAGCGACGCCTTGGTCGGCAGCAGAAACTCGTCGCGCAGGTGACGCAGCTTGTCCTGCTCGTCCAGCCGCCGCGCAAAGGCAAGCGTGTCGGCCTCGGGCGGGAACTGCGGAGCCTCGCCGGACCGCAGCCGGTCGACGTAGGCCGATAGGTCCGTCGTCATGGTCAGCCGGTCGACGTAAGCCGGCAGGTCCGTCGTCATGGTCGCTAGAGGACGGGCGAGGGAGGCGCCAGTCGTGAGGGTGCTGCGGCGGCAGTCCGAGGGCGTGGGGGGAAGCCGAGGAAGGCGGGGTGAGGAGGAGGAGGAGGGGAAGGAGGAGGAGGAGGAGGAGGAGGAGGAGGAGGAGGAGGCGGAAGAGGAAGAGGAATAGAGACGGGGCCTGCAAGATGTGGCAGCCGAGAGTAAAGAGGCAATGAGGCGGCGGCGGATCTGGAGTTGCTCAAGTCGTCGCTGCATCACATCTCGCGCCTTGGCTGCTTGGCTGTTGAGGCGCTCACTTTTATGGTGAGCATCGGATATGATGTGAGACGTCTCCGGGTTGGGGAGCCTCGGATGCGGAACAGCCCCTGATTGGTCAGACGGGGAAGAATGGACGGCGACGGCCCCACCCGGATGTTACACGGCCGAGATCCGGCTACCGGGCCCCAGCATAGCTCCGCGTATGTACATACAGTATTCGCACTCGGTACTTGGGGGTCCGTCCCCTTCGGCTCACTCCATCGTTGGGCCAGGATTGGAAAGACACGACAGGTTCAACTAGAGTCGACACTATTACCTCGATTGCGTCAATATAGACTTTGGCTTGACAAAGTGCGAGCCGCGTGGCCAGACCATGTTGCACGACTAGACACGCCCCGATCCCCACGGGTTACTGCGAGGCGATTCCGTCTCCCAAGCACGGCCCTGGGCACTGGTCTCGTTACTCTGACCGCCTTGTCCGGCCTCATGCCCAGGGTGGCCTGCACCACGTGCTCCTTGGAGCAGACGATCTCTCTCAGTGTCGTTGCTGGCGCGATGCTGTAATACCCTACGGGTGGGAATGGCACTGGATGAGCTAAAGGCTCCCGCCATGAGCAGACTTGCAAGCTATGCCCCCCCTTGTTGTCAGCCGCTTCCCGCCCCGGGTTTCGTCATCGGACCTACCTGGAAGAGCCCAACCGCAAGTACGACGCCGAATTCTAGACCCGAGTTTCGTTGCAAGGCCATCTGCCACGGCTCAGCGCACGCCGTGTTCCGTCCATGGGTCACGGCGCATTCGCTCGGGCTCTGCTGGTGCGGAAAAGGCCACGGCCTGTCCTGCACCGTGTTGAAGCCACAGCAGTTAAAGGCATCTTGTATGCGCCGGATCGAGGCTGCGTCGTGGGCGCTGAAGAGGCGCTGCCAGGTCGTCGTCAGGAGACATTCCCGGCCCGCCGAGGGCACGACGTGGGAGAAGAAGAGCGTCGCCAAGACGATGCCAAGCACGGCTTGCAGAGCTTGCAACGCAATGGCCAGGGCGCGCCGAAACGAGGTCAATCTGTCGAGACGGGTGTAGCAGATGGCGTTGATGGCGGCGAGGAGCGGAAGGAGGACGGTGGCAATGGTGAGGGCCCGGGAAAAGGGCAGCGACAGTGCCGTCGAGTTGATGTGCTCGTAGCTGGGACTCGCACGTCAGTGAGGACCTGGAGATGAGACGCGAGGGAGGGATTTTGCGCACATGGCGACGCCGAGGAGGAGTAGCAGGACGAGCTGTGCGGGAGTCGGTCAGCCGACAATGCTTCCATGTGCGGGAGCCAGTGAGGCTTCACCAAGGGGTAGACTGCAAGCCATTTGGCCATGTTGGACAAGGTGTACGGAGTATCCAATGGTCAAGATGGAATGGTTTGGTTGTGGGAGAGCTTGCTGTTGTCTTCCCCGCTCGAGATATCTCGTCATGCTGCCGCATGTGGCAGTGCTCCGTTGCTCCTGTGGCAGTGCTCCGTCAGTGCTCCCATGGCAGTATTCCGTACGCCACAGTCGGGCAGCGACGTCATATCGTATGCGCCAATATCCCACGTCCAAAAATCATCATCAGAAAACGCAACACCCTTTTTCTTAGAAAATCAAGGCCCTAGCGAATCAGCGACTCCAAGCACACAAAACCCTCGCTCGCCACAGCCAAGCACTATGGTTGACTCGCCGACGGCCCAACATCTAGGACGATAGGCGACGGGGATCCTGAGGACGTTGCTCCCATTGCGTGTTATCCATTTGCGATCCTCACTGAGTCCCCAGCCAGTGCACACGGCGATATCAGGCCGTACAGAAGATGTTGGCATTCTCCTCTGTGCGAACTTGAAAGTCCCAAGGCCCATGCGAAGCCGGAGCTTGTTGTGCTCCAACGACAAACGAGGCACCAGAGAGTCGTGATGCAGGCACTCTACCCACTCGCCCTTGTCGACGCGCCATACATGTACCTCGGCCTTTTGCTGTTCCCCAAGCATTGCAACATGTGACGAGTCATGGGAGAAGGAAATATACCGTTTATGCGGAGAGATAATCCTATAATGAGCGGTGGCATGCTTTGGATACTTCCAAATGCATTGGCCCGTATCGGCGCGCCATAGCCAGACGGCCTGTTGGTCGCAGCTCACGATGAGCGACGAGTCGTGGGACCAGGCGACATCTTCCCAGGCGCCATCTTCCCAGTCATCATTGAGAGCGCGCACACCACGCACCCTGTAACGTTGATGACGAGTGTCGAGTCTCCCGACGCAATCGCCGGTATCGACGCTCCACAGAAGGCACCCGTCGTCGACCCAGGAAGTCGATAGGATCCGCGACGAATCGGGCGAGACGATGAGTAGATTGACATCTCGTGCAAGGCCTGGGCTTTTCCAAACGCACTCGTCCGTGTCAAGACGCCACAGCTGCATCGTGTCATCGCCCAAGACCACGACCATGAGCGATGAGTGCTCCGAAATATCAAGGACCCGTGCCCGGACCGTGCCACCATGGCTGCTGTCGGGACGGTCAGCGTCGACGGACCAGTCGTCAGTGCGCCATAGCCGGACTGTGCCGTCCGTGGCCAATGCGATCAAGGACGAATCGTGAGACAAGGCCAGCGAACACACGGCATCACCACGGACTTGGAATTGCCGGATGCACTCGGCGGCACCAGTGCGCCAGAGCCGTACAGTGTCGCCCCCCCAGGCTGATGCGAGGAGCGACGAGTCGCGGGAGAATGAAGCGCATGAATAGCCACCAGGATTGCTCTCGAGGTTCGAGATGGCTGCACAGGTGCCCTCGTGGACGCGCCACAACAGGAGTCGACCACCGCGGGCCGTCAACAGGAGCAAAGAGTCGGGGGAGAAGACGAAAAAGTCGGATGGCTCGCGTTTGGGCCACTTGGAGATGACGTCGTCAAAGACAAACAAATCACTCTGGAGTTGATGGACGCACGCGCCTGTGTCGGTGCGTCGTATCTCCATGCCATGGTCGGCTACGAGTGCGACGAGCGAAAAGTCGCGCGAAATGGCGCCCAGTCTGAACCTGCGGTTATCGAAGCCGACTTGATGGACACACTCGCCCGTGTCGGTGCGCAGTAGCTCGACCGCTTTCGACGTATCCAATGCGAGGAGCGACAAGTCTGGCGAAAAGGCCACGACTGTAGAAGCCATAATTCTCCCTCCAACTGTGGAAGCCGTCTTTCTTCCTCCAAGACCATCCACCTCTAGTTGGCCGACGCACTCGCCCGATTCGACGTGCCGGACCTGCAGCGCAGTCCCGCTGCTCAATGCCACGAGCGATGAGTCGGGGGACAAGGCCATTATTCTGACTCGAAAGCTTTCGTCCCCGAACGTCCGAAAGCACTCGCCTGTGTCGCATCGCCGGAACTCGACCACGCCGCCGGCGATCCATGCTATGAACGACGAGTCGCTCGACAGGGCAATAGAACGGGCCTCCCGTCCCCCAGTCTCCATCGCTAGAACACTCTGATCCCAGTGGCGCTCCGTGTATGGTTTTCGCCGTATCCACGCGGGAGCCTCAAACGTGTTGGCGACGATGCTGCTGCGCGGGGCAAACACAAGAGCCGACGAGTATATCTGAAGAGGTGCTGCTATAATCGTCGACAAATTGGTCTTGAGAATCCGTTCGGCATCGCCTGCGAAGTTGCGGAGCGCCGCTGCCCCGTCATCCTGCTTCCGATGAGTGAGACGAGACATGGTCGAGGGAGTCGACGACTAACCTGGACAAGGAGAGCCTGGAGACTCCGCATCATATAGATGCTCTCCGATGCCCGGCGTATGAGACACAGCGACTCGACCCAATGCAAGAAATGCTCCTTCAGAAACACATCGACTTGATCGTGGTCACAGACACCCATCCGCTCCCCTGCGCCTCCAACGTGCGAGACCCAGTGGAGGCAGGCATACTGGACGTGGGCCGGAACATGCTCGTCAACCACCTGCCTGTCGACGATGGAGCCCTCGAGTCCCAACCGCCGCATCCCACAGACGTCTTCCCGGAGGAATTCCGCCATGACTCGCAGACAGTGGCTTGCCAGTTCCCAGTGGGCCTGTGCCTCGTCAACCCAGAAATCATGGTCTCCCTCCTTCTCGGCATCGAGCAGAAAGTCGCGAAACGACTCGTGCAGAAGCCTCACGGGATGCTGCATCGATTGCGGGACGCTCAAGACCGAGTGGAGCATGCCGAGCTGGTTGTTGACGGTGCCTTGGGGGACGGAGAGAATTTGCGAGAGGGTCGCGGCCGAGAGGGGATCTACTAGGACCATGATGGAGCCCACAACCTGTCGAAACTCGTCAAGAAACTTCGTCTTCCTCCTGGCCGACATGCCGTCGAGAAGCCTGTTCAAAACTAGCAGGTACATGTCGTCCGGTCGGAGCTCTGGATTTCGAATTCGAAAGTGTAAGACCTCCTCAAGCTGCCCCTTTACATCTCCGAGTTGGGAATCGCCGAGAAAGCGACAAACGGTGGCGGCAAAGATGAAGAGGGGGATGGCCATCTCAACGAGGCATTCGGTCATGGGCAGCCCGGGCCAGTCCTGTGGAAGCCGTCCCTCCTCCGGTCCCAGTATGTTATACTCGGTTCGGATTTTTGCCAGCTCGTGCTCGATAAAGACGGAGATGTCGTGCTTGATCATCGCTCGCGGTATATCTTGCAGAATCATATCCTGGTATTGACCCTCGATGGAGCAAAACCCAAGGCGAATCGGCTGCTCTGGTCGACTAGTGATGAAGATCCTTAGCCCTAGCTTCTTTTCGCGACTGAGGAGATCAATAATGAGTCTGGCCTTGTCCTTTGACTCGCACTCGTCCAAGGCATCGATGAGGACAATGGTGGATTTGGCGTGCACATCACCGGAAGCTGCCAATAGGGGACGTCGGATGAGCTTGTCGAACTGTTCCTGTAGCCCCTTTTGACCGATGGTATAGTCGGCATCAATGGCTTTTTTGATAAAGGGGGCGACGGCGGGTTTCTTCGTCGCCAGTTGAGCGGCAATCGTCGTGAAAAGCTTGGACGGGTTACTCCGATCGGCCTCGCCTCTGTTGAAGAAGAAGCTGGCGCCTAGACAGCCGGCCTCGTCCAAGGCGGCGGTGATGGACCGAGAAATAGTCGACTTGCCCGTCCCAGCCATGCCATTAAGCCAGAAGATGGATTCAGCGTCTGGATTCTTGGCCCATTCCATGATTTGGCCCAGGATCTCGACGCGAGTGTTGGGTAAACACCTGGGCTTGCTTTCTTCGCAATATGAGTCGAACGGGGCTTCAACGGCGACGGGAAGCCGATCAATCACCGCCTTTTGGTCAATGTCGAGTAAGGACGCCCTGGGGGGGGGCGGTTAGCCATCAGGCGTCAATCCATGCGAGAGAGTCTATGCTACCCACCGTAAGCTCTGTACTCCTTGTTTTGTACTACTCGCCGTGATTTGGATGCCCTGGAGGCCCTTGTCCACTTGATCTCTGTCAACAATAACCTTTCTCTTTTGAAACTAACGGGAACGGACAATCTAGACTGGGGACCACTTGATCTCTGTCAATAATAAACTTCCTCTTCTGAAACCAACGGGAACGGACAATCTAGACTGGGGAAACCTCAAAATGAAAAGACGAGACAACTAACGTTGGTCGAGCAGCTGCCCAATGCCCTTCTCGGCTTCCAGCTGAGTCGGCGCAACTTCACAAAGGACATCTTTGGCGTACGCAGCCGCCGTCATGGCCGCATAGCCTCGCCACTCCTTGAACCAGTGTCGGTCCGAGTAGTCGCAGATGCCCCGGATGACTATACACGGGAAGTTGTTCATCAACCCTGCCGCCTCCATCTCGAAGCACAATACATCCAACTCGGTCGCTAGTATATCCCGAACCTCGGAATCTTCCATAAAGTTGTCTGCCGACGCAATCAGGCCGTAGTGGATCGCTGGGTCGTCATCCTCGTCGGTTCGTTGGGCGCGTTCCACCAGGGTCGCGGTCTCGGCGCCACGACTCGCATATAGTCTATCCGTGTCTGCATGGGGCCGGCTGTATTCCTTGCGCAGCTTTGGATTGCCGTGGATGGTTTCCTTGACGGCGGCGTCGATGCCGTTTCCTTTGCGTCTGTATCTCGCGCGAAGACCGTTCACCGCCGTCAAAAGGGGTTTGGGGGGCTTGTTGAGGTATCGTGCGCTGCAGAAGCGCTTCTCTCGGATTGTCTTCCCGTAGTCGTACTGAAATACGCCGCCGTGATTGCCGCTAGCGTTATGGAAAGAAGGGACGCTGACGACGACGTCGCCTAGGCGTATATCGTGGCGCTCGCTCGGTGCGCCGCCTCCGATGCCGACCATCAGACAGGCCCTCACGTTGGGAAACGTGGCTCCCATATCCTTGGCGGCCGTGGCTGCGGCGGCAACGCCGTTCTCCCCGGTGGGCAGGACGGCCATGACCACGTTATGCTTGCCGATTCTGCCCAACGCGTAGTGGTTGCAGTCGTTGCCATGGACCCATTGTGGCGCTTGGTGCTCCTCGTCGAAGAACTCTTGTGCCGCGGCGTATTCGAGATCGATGGCGCTAATCCATCCCATGGTATAGACGTTGGGGTCCGACATGACGATGGTTTCTTCGAGTCGGGAACAGACGTGGTCTTCCAAGTCGTCGGAGCCAAGGGTGATCCAGACCTGGCTCCTCAGCTTCCGTCGAAAGCATCATGGCTTATAAGCGTCTTCAGCCTCAAGCCACTGAAGCCAAGCCGCCATGCGCCTCCCTCCCTTTCGCATCGCTCCCGCAACGTGGACCAGTCTCATTGGACTGCACATAAACGCGGCTGAGCCGTCAGCCATTTGGGGTCCGAGACGCCAGCTCCGTAGACATAAATGGAATTACCCTGCTCGCAGTGGCCAACCGCTTGTAGACTTCGTTCGATGAGTTGGAGCTTGTACTGTTCGCCGAGAGAGAATGGGAAGAGGGGTGGGATGCCAACTTTACGGCCCCCCCTCACCATTTGCCCCGTAGCAAAGCGACCTTTCCCAAAGAGGAAAGCGGTCGAACGCGGCAGCCAAGTGGGAATTGGCCCCGCACGTCTTCTCCCCGAGTCTTGCTTCCGCAGAGGCGAGCGGGTAATTCCCTCGCCAGAATCTCCTGGCGAGCGGGCAATTCCCCTTGCTAGGGATTATATCGATCTCGCGGCGAGCGGATGAATCCCTCGTCCGTATATTCGCGGCGAGCGATAGAGTCGCTCGTCTACTCATAACATCAGGCAAAAAAAGAATGGGGGTTCACCATCACCTCTCCTCCGCCACCAGTCATCTCTCGAGGGCGTCATCGATTTCTCTACCGAGTCACCTATGGGGAGGAACTTCTACCTCCATGTCTTGGTCAAAATCAACAACCTGGCTCGACCTTGTCCCACTTCGCAGAATATCTTATGGATAAATTCTTCCTTCCTTGTAAGGCCAGCTGATAGCTCTCTTGCTCTCCTGATATCTGCTAAACCTCGTCTAGTAAAAGCCTCAGCTAGAAAGACTCCCCAGCCCTCCCCCGTATACCATTCTACAGTCCAATGGGTGCAAGGAGCTGGAGCGTTGTGCAGGGTGGATTGACAGGCGACTCGGGCGCTCGCCAACCCGAGTATCGGGCCCTTGGTGTCCAATCATCTCGGACGAGTGTTTCGCCCAGATGACCTATGAAGCCCTCGTGGCGAGATTGGCCGACCCACTAGATAAGTTTGACGAGGGGTACCGTTTATTATAAAATGCTTTTGCTATAATGTCTCGCTAACATTAACATAGGGATAGTGTCATAGTCATCAACGCCACACGACACTTCGTGTGCTTCGTGCAATTCGATATAGACTAGGACTACCTGGACAACTTCGACACGGGATCGCCTGCCGATGTCACTTCGACCCCGTGGTTCGACCTCATCACCAAAAGCGGGCGAAAGCATGTGGTCTCAAACATATATGGCCTAACACGTTTGGCGATAAATTCTCATCAGTCGCGTACTTTCGATATAAAAGAAGCTTTCAAACGCTCGGACAGGGATAGCGATGATGCCCGAAATGACGACGGCAATTTATTGCGAGAAGACATGAAGCGGCCACTCGATGCTCTGGAGGTAGCTCACATCCTCCCACATTCTCTAACGAAAACCAATTCAATGTTCAATTGGTATGTCTCCTTGGGAGGCACAATCTTTTGTCGAAGCTAACCTATCCAGGATCCTTTTAAACAAGCCGCCCTTGCGATCCTCAATATGTTTGACAACGGTGTTGCACACCTAATCGAAGGTACCGATATAGACCGCCCGTGTAACGCCATATGTACAGGTTCCTTCCGGGATGAATGGGGACGCCGACGACCTTTTGGCAATGCGCGCAGAGATCTACCAGCTCTGGGAAGGGCGTGATGAAGACCAGCAAAAAATTGCGTTTAAAAACTCGTCGCCTGTCCCCCGGGTTCTCCTTTATTTTTCTCTCCTTCTTCAACCAAACAATCATGGCAAGCCGCGTAGGAACACCATCTCCGCCGCCGCCACCGGCCGCGCCTCCAAAAACGCCGTCTCGAAAACCACCCGTGCGCAGTGACGAGAAGAGGGTCACACCATGTGCGCCGTGCGTCGGGCGAATGGCCCGCGGGGAGGTGGAGGTCTATTACCAGCTGTGCGCGGCGTTTGGGACAGCTGTGGGTGCCCATAGAGAGGAGTGGGGGATCTCAGGGGCCAGGCGGTCGACATTATTCCCAGCCTCTCCGCATCGTCAAAACGCGTACCAGACAGGTCGGGTCGAGGCAAGTCAAGGTGGAACTACGCATTAATCGCCTGCAGCCCGCGGATGCCATTGTCAAACACATGTACGGTACCCGCCTCTCATGTGTTGTGCGAACAAGTGCCATCGTGGCAATGGGCCGTTTACGTCATGCGTCATTCTCTCCTCGTGCGTAACCTTGTTCTCTCCTTCATGGGTATTTCGCTGACGATTCGATGGAAACGTCGGGCAGAGTATCGAGTTGCGTGCGACAAACGACGGGATCATGTTATTCGTCGCAATCTGGGGGCGCCATCTAGCAACACGAAAAGCTGGAGACTCATTAGCGACAAGCTGTTAAGTCGCAAAAAAAATACTATGACCTCCATCATAAGCCGCTCATCCTTAAGGTTAGAGACTTGGTGGGACTTTCCACTAAGAACTTACGCCTTAAGGACCAGAGAAAGAAGTTGTCGCCTAAGTATATTAGACCTTTTAGGGTCCTTTAAGCCATCGGCAAGCAAGCGTACCGGCTAGCTCTCTTTATAATATGTTTCATATGTCTTCTCGAGTCGTAGACGGAGTGAAGTGACGACTAAATCCCTGGCGAATCTCTGCCGATGCCTGACCTCGATGATGCAGAAGGTAAATGGTCGGTCCAATAGATAAAGGACCACAAGAAAATGGAACGAGAAGGCTTCAAGCATCACCATAGTTTCTACCGGTTAATTACTTGGATATTCTCGTGAGTGGCGGGTCTGCCGAGGTCAAGTTTACATATCTACGAGTTAGATACGTTGGCATTGTCTGGGACTTGCCGGTTGGCTTGGAAGTGACATGATGTCCCCCCCTGAGCTGGAAAAGGAACAAAAAGAATCGTACCGCAGATGAAGTTGGCACCGCTCGGGTTCTGATATTTGCATTGACTAGACTGCAGTGTAAAGTTCCGAAACACGGCTGGCGCCTCTAATCTGGCATCTTGGCGCCGCCCTGCATCCAGGGGTGGGAACCGCTTGGACTGGAGCCGCATACGAGTTGCAAGTGTTGGACTCGGCTAGTCAAGGAAAAGAAGAAAGGCCAAGGTCGTTATTCGGACAAAAGCAAACATAAGTAGAGCGCCCCAACTGTTTAGTATGACGTTTAGCCTGGCCTAGAACAGGGGCATCACCCTACATGGGATCGACAAGCTTCCTCTTCCAGTACGAACGAGAGGGTCAATATTGAGACGCATGGCTTCCGAGTCTAGATGCTGTAGTGTGACTAGTGCAAGGCACGGGCTCGGGCGAGCCGTTTTGCAACCATGAGATTGCCACAATGGGCCTTTGGCCGTGTGAACAAGTTGGCACAGATTGGATTCACATAGGTGCATGATGGTTCATGCCACAACACACTTGCCGTCACGTTTCTGCTTGCTTTGTTCCTCGAGGCCTTTGTGCACAGACGATTAAGCTTGTGTTTATGCCGACTTAACTTGCTTGCCGCGGTGCGTATCACAACTCAACCCTGCTCGCTACGCAACATGGAATCGCGGTAGCTAGACAGAGACTTGCCTGGATCCATGAGACGCCATGCAGCCGGTCGAGGCCCGTGCAACACGTCGCCAGCTTGTCCCGTGAATCCAACTCGGGACGACGAAAGACGAGGAGTAGGATGCCGTCTGCCAGCTATAAATACCACCAACTCCCCCCCGGTGGAAACAGTCTTTTGATTCATCACTCACCAGTTCATTTCTTCTCCACTCGTTCAACATTTATTAACACCATCATTCTCTGTCCATCGCTCAACATGAAGCTCCTCGCCATCACCGCCCTCTTTACCGCTGCGGCCCTCGCCGCGTCAAACGCCGAGCAGGGCGTGGAAAAGCGCTCCAACGTTGTCTCGCTCGACAAGAGAGGCGACTATTCCGACGTCAGGAATTACGACAGCTACGGCGGCTCCAGCAGCTACGACAGCTACGACAGCTACAAAGTGAGCGGTTACGACAGCTACGAAGTGAGCTACTACGACAACTGGTGTGACTACTATGATGATGACTGCTGGGACTACTACTTTGGTCCCGGTCGGAGGCGTGGTCACGGGCGTGACGGTCGTGGCCACTTCCGCGGCGGCAGCGGTCACGGACACCGTGGCCGAGGCTTTGGCGGCCGCGGCCGAGGTTTCGGTGGTCGCGGCCGAGGCTTCGGTGGTCGTGGCCGGGGCTTCGGTGGTCGTGGCCGGGGCTTCGGTGGTCGTGGCAAGGCCTTTGGCGGACACGGCGGTGGCATTGGGGGTCACGGCGGCGGTCTCGGCGGCGGCATTGGGGGTCACGGCGGCGGACCCGGCGGCGTCATTGGGGGTCTCGGCGGCGGAGCCGGCGGCGTCATTGGGGGTCACGGCGGCGGTCTCGGCGGCGGCATTGGGGGTCACGGCGGCGGTCTCGGCGGCGGTCTCGGCGGCGGTCTCGGCGGCGGTCTCGGCGGCGGTCTCGGCGGCGTTCTCGGCGGCGTTCTCGGCGGACATGGTGGTCACTAAACGGAGGCAATGGCTCGTCTTCTTCGTTGCGAGCTCTCATCGGAGAAAATGCATGGCTGGGAAGGACGGCTACAGAGCCAGGATCAAGTTGTCGTAAAATATAGAATGACCAGCCAACTTGGCAAAGAATCTAGAGCGCCAGGCAGGCAAATTTATTATGTCTCAAAGAAATCCGGCCATGAAAGAACGAGGACGCGTTGAGAAGCTCCAACGTCTAGACAAGCAACAGGGCCCTGTAAACTTGAAACATTAAGCAAGTCGGGGTCGTGTAAGGAAGACAAGAGCATGTCGCTCCTCCATCTGAGCACTCTGCTTATCTATTGCGCCATTTTTGCCCGATCTTTTCGCCCTCTGCCGGTGGGATAGACGACTCAACTGTACAAGGATAATTAAGCCAATGAGGCCGTGGAACTTTCCGAGGGCCTTTTCATGGCCATGGCCTTTGCTTTGCCCTTTGGACAGTGCCTTTGGACAGTGGATTGTCTGGTATAGGGTATCTCATGCTATTCTCGATTTTGGATCAACAATGTCAAGTCGAAAAGCTCTTGAGCCGTGTTGGACGATAAAGTGCGTAAGTGGTTTAAAGGCCTACGGGCTTGTCGTCCAGGAAGTTCTCGTTTTGGAAAGCCCGAGTTGCGCATCGGACACGGTTCATGGCGTCTAGTTCAGGACGAAACTTCCTGTCGAGGCGTATTACTAGAACTACAATAACATGCCTCAACTTGACAGAATCATGCCAGTCACGGCGGGCAAGAATTTAACGAGCGGAAATATCCAAGTTCTACCTACAAAGCTACGTTATAGGGGGAGGAAGCTGTATTGTTAAGCTGGCCGTGGTTGCCAAGCTTGAGAAAGTGAATATCACAATGCGTTCAACAAGGCAGTCGTGCAAACATTAATGTCTCCCACGACTATACAAGTTTTATGCACATCAAGATACATGCACCGTACTGCCCCCTGCACGCATATCAGCAAGAGGCGTCTGGACACACATGGAATCCTCCACCGGGCACTCGACATGCCGAAAGCGCAAAGACGGGCTAGGGTTTCTCGAGGCTCTCAAACGAGTCGTCAGGGCCGTGAATACGACGTATGTGCCATGGACATGTGCTTGGTGCAGACTAAGATTTGGCTTGGACTCATCCATCATGGCGTCTACATGGCATTCTCGGTGTCATGCCGTGGGTCCAGGGACATTTTCCCTCGAATGCCGGTGGCTCCCTGTCACTATATTCCACGTCAAACACTACGTTTGGGCGTGAAAAGGCATGTTCCGTTGGCATTGACGGAGATTCCTTTTGGCACTAGGGGGGTCTACAGGGGTCGACTAGGGTGTCTAAAGGAGTCGACTAGGGATCTAATGGAGTAGACCAAGGAATCTAAATAGACCAAGGAATCTAAAGGGGTAAACCAACCTCCCTACTGATCTTTGACAAAGGCACCGTCAGCCATGCGGCGGAGAGCTGACCCTGCCACTTGGGCCAAAAGCGGCCGCCGGACGACCTCCGTGGTATTCGTCCATTGTGCCTGAATATTGCCATGTTTACTCCTGAGCGGGAGCCCACACGTCGACGCAAGCTGCCTCTTGCACAATGACTCGGGCAGAAATGGGCGGCGCCGATCTTCATTGAGAACGAGCATAGGCTCCACGCGCGAGTCGGGAGGCTCTTCATATGTCTTGGTCCGCAGAGCCGCCAATGTCTTTACCGAATTCCAAAGGATTCCTCTTCGGCAGACATGAAAGATGAGACTGGTGCAAGGACTATGAGTTGCAGTTTCAGCCTCCCTTTTCTGGCCAGGCACGCCAAGGTATGCTGCTAGTCGGACCTGGAATTTCAACATGCAAACACCTCGAACGTATACCGACGACAGTAGGGACATGGGAGCTTCCATCGACTATATGAAGGCTAGGTGCTTCCGCCTAGCAGTCGAATTTCCTCATCACACTCACATCTCAACAGCCTCCAACCAGCTCAACAGCCTCCAACCAGCTCAACAGCCTTCAATCAGCTCAACAGCCTTCAATCAGCTCACCAGCCCTCTCACTCAAACTCCAACCCAGTCTTCGCACTCCCCAATTCAAAATGAAGGTCACCGCTTCCGTCGTTCTCTTCGTCGCCGCTCTGGCCCAGGCTGCCGAGATGGCTCCTCAAGACGCCCAGGCTGCCCAGGCTCCTCAGGCTCCTCAGGCCGCCCAGGCTCCTCAGGTTGCTCAGCAGCCCGAGGAGTTCAGGATCCCCGAAAATCTCAAGGGGCTCGCCAGGGACCTCGCCCGCTTCGGCGGCTGCTTCATCGAGCGCTTCTGGATCGACGCCCAGCACATCCAGTGCGGCGGCTGCGGAAAGGGCGGCTATCGCAAGAGCAACCTTGTCTCGTGCGTCTGCAAAAACGAGGTCCAAGTCTCCAAGAAGCTCCGCCGCACCCTCAACACATGCGTCGATCCCAAGGCTCCCTTCAGCAATATTATCAAGAGCGTCGGATCCGGTGAGCACTACACACTTCCCCTGACCTTTCTTCAAGCCGCTAACCAACATATAACAGACCTCGGTAGCATCGGCCTTAGCGGACTCTGCGGCGCCTACCTCGGCAGCCACTCCTACGGCCGCCACGGCAGGCCCCACCACTCCGGCCCCCACTCCGGTCCTCACCCCGGCCCTCACCCCGGCCCTTACCCCGGAGGCAAGCCTTTCCAGGGGTAAGATTCTGAGCCTGGCTACGGATAGGATAGGCCTCATGAGTGCGATGACGACAGAGTAGAATCCGACTCGAGACACGGTCATCGACGACGGATCAATGATGCTACAGATAGAATGAATAAACTCTTTTACGAATCTTCTTCTGCTTTGTAAGATGAGACATCGTGTGACCGACTTGACCATGACGCCTGTACACCGCCAGCAGGTCCTACCATTGCTCAACACTCGGCAGACTCGGCTCAATAGTTGGTAAAAGCTTGAGTTCCCGCTCACCCAGTAAACTTGCCAGAAAATAGAGCCAGAGAATAAAGAGCGCCTTGATTATACAGTACACGGCCAAGTTAGAAGTCCCATAGTTGATCGACCGCCCGTTGGTCCAAGAAAACGAGACGCCCCCCTAGTCTCTACGCCTGAACCTTGTGCGGGACGGTGTTGGGATCCTCGTCAGTCATCCAAACTGTCTGAAGGTAATTGCAGACAACAAAGACCTCATCCTCCCACGCGTTCCCACGCTCGTCTCGCAGCACTGGGCAATAATGGCTGCCACAGCCAACCTGTCCAAGTTCCTTTGAGACCATTATGAGGAAGTGTCCAACCTTTTCGAAATAGTCCTCGCCCCTGCTAAAGAGCTCCTTGCGATGTTGGATGGTGAAGTCGTAAGACTGCTCTTCGGCTTTAAACGCTTCATAGGCGTGCCACATGGCTTTCATGTCGAATTCGAGCTCGGGATCGCTCCCGCCAAAGAGAGTTTGGTTGCTTTTGCTTGCGGATGCAATGTTCTGGGCGAACGGGTAACGAGTCTGGGGATGATCACGCCAACACCCTTCAGCCCAGCGTTGAGCCGCCGCGGCCGCGTCGTTGCTCCATGTCAGCATTTGGGTCTCGTCGAGTCCGTACTCGGTCCTAGCGGCGTTGTGCAGGGCGAGGACTTGGTTTATAAAGTCCGTCGGAGCCGTCTTTTCTTTGAATGCTTCAACGCCTTGCCCATTGTCCTGACTGTCGCCTGGCTTCAGTCTGTCCGTGAGAACGGCATTTCCTTCAAAGTCCACGACGCTCTCGTCCTGGCTGCCACCGGGACGGAGTCTGTCCGTAGTCGACGGCACCTGCGGATATGCGTTCTCGAGAGGCCTGTTCTCACCATTCTCATTCTGCTTATCGTCCTTGAATGGCTGGCCTGGTTGCTCAGTGCGTTCCTTGGACGCCAGCTGCTGCATCTTCTCCAAAGTCCACTCCGGATCGATCTGGGTGATTTGAAACCCCTGCCACCCTTGGGCGAGACGCTGCTGAACCTCCAGGGGACTCAAGTGAAGGCTGCCTTGTTGAATAAGCCATCGCTTTTTGGAAGCTGGCTTATCAGTAGATTGAGCACCGGGCAGCGCCGCCACGAGCGGGAGGACGAAGAAGAAGATGGAACAGCGCATCTTTCCGTGTGTGTCGATTTCTGGACGAGGGTTGAGATATAGAGCTACTGTTAGGCTGTAAGATGGCTCTTGCAGCGAGCTACGGTGTCGTGCCATCTCGTGACATGGAGTTGAGGGCGCGAGGCCTACTTATATTTGTGATATCCTATGCCCCGGCACAAGTTGAATCATTTCGGAACTTCCCTGTTTGAGCTGCCCAACGCTGCACTCCATTTACTTTGTTGACAGGAGACTGATCCTGGTGCATGCAGCCGCAGGCATATGGGGCGCCTCCCCATCCGACCCGAAAGGCCCACGATACAACAGAGACTTGTTTTTGTATCCCACATGCTGCGAAGAAATGTCCCATGCCGGATCCAGGAATAGAGTAGGTAGTGGGCCGCATCATGTTGCCAGCCAAGTTACAAACTTGGTAGAGGCGTGGAGAGGGCTTGCATAAACAGACATGATGAGATTGCGTGAACCCGCGGCGATCCATGTACCCTGGCAGTTCATCTACGGGAAATCTAGGGGCTACAAAAAGCCAAGGCGTCGCAGCTCGGTGGGCTTGCGGGGGCCTTGATGATGGAGTAGGTGGATTAAGCACGGTCAAGTCCACCCCCTGGGCCATGAAAACGCAATGGGGCGCCATGACTTGAGCTGAAAATGGTCGAGAGTGCATGTCGGCATGATTCAAGTGAATATTTGGAATATTTGTCACAAGATGAGGCCAGTGGAGACGCTGTTCCACGAGCCCCTAAATTGGAAATAAATGAGACGGGAGCCTTTATGGTCCAGGGAGAGGACCAAGTTGAAGGGATAGGACCAAGTTGAGAAGAGGCCTGTTAGACCACAATACCTGTGGGAACAAGGGATAAGGGATACGTACAAGGTGCTGTTGCGGACAAGCTAGAAGAGGGGAAGGCATCGCGGAGATGTGGTCTCGTTGCGTGCACGTGATCACGTGGATCACGTGTCCGCAATAGCACCGATTAGTGTTAGTAGGGCTCTCTACGGTAAGCAGCCGGAAGCGAACCTATCGCACGTATAATAGTATGCGGTTAGGTTCTTATTGTCTTATCTAGCTAGGAAGGAAGAGGGGAAAGGAGGCCCTTTTATAGGTAGTAACGTAGCCTCGGGTTACGTAAGTTACGTGCCCTTAATAACGTCGTACGTATCTTTTATCCCTTATTCCTATACTAATAATCTTTATAAGATCGTAGAAATAGTAGTCTAAAAGAATATAGTAATAAAGGGCAATAAGGGGTTAAATAGGGATAGGAAAAAGAGCGTTAGGAAGTATTAAGCTTTAGGGCGAAGTAGAAGGGCGAAGTAGAGTAAGAGATAGAGTTATCTTTAGGCTAGGAAAAGAGCGTAAAAACGAGCGTATGTTCGGGCTAGGAAAGAACGTTGCCGGAGTGCTATAAGGTCGGTATATAACGTTGCTAAGGCGAAATAAGGCTTATTTTAAGGCACTAAAAGGAGAAAGAAAAAGAGGGAATAAGGCGCCGAAAAAGGGAAAAACAAAGCAAGTAGGCGCTAAAAAAGGAAAGAATAAAGTAAGGAATATACTTATAGTCTTTAAATAAAGAATAAAAAGCAAAGGCATAAAGAATAAAGGTCGTAAAGAACGTTATCTTAGCTACTAAGGAGTATCCGATAGGGTTAGCTAGCTAAGCTTATTTATCCTATCGTTTTCGTTATCCTCTTCGGCGAGGATATAGCCTTACTATTAACGTCTATAGCTTTATCTATATAGCTAACTAAGACCGGGTCTTAAACGCACGGAACGTAGTGCTTTAAAACGACCTCTTATACAGCCGAAAAACTATTAGTTAAGGCGGCGTATAAGGTGCGTTTTAAGGGACGATCGTAGGTCCGAAAATAGCTCTTTAATTCGTAATGCCGGACGGAAGAGGGCGGGCTTAAGCTTTAAAACGCTACGATAGGCCCGGACGAGAGTTATCCGCAATAAGGCATTAGTTTCTAAGTCTTAGTCTACGAAAGAACTACTAAAGGCTCGTTAGTAAAGCTATAGCTTATTAAATAGTAGCTTAAGCACCTTTTATATAGGTTTCCTAGGGTTTTAGGTCTAGAACTTTTAGAATAATATCGTTATCTATTTCGTAAAGTACTATTCTTAGTAAATATCGAAACGGCGTTTAAAGGTATTATATATAGCCCGGAATAAAGCCGTAGTCTAATTAATATACCGGAGATAGTAATCCTTAATACGGCTAGCGAAGATTTAAGTAACTAGCTTATAGAACTAGCTAAAAGCGACTTATAGGCTATAATAGGTCTATATAAAGAGCTAGGCCTTATTATCGAGGATATTATATAGGTCTCTTATATAGCTATATTCTTTCTTCTACGCCTTAGTAAATTATAGTATAATATTAGCGTTTATAAAAGCGTTTAGAACCTTAGGCAGCGGTATTATTATATATACTTTAAGGGGGAATTTAAGGATAGTAGGGATAAAAGCGACGGTAGGGACGTAAGGAACGGTAGTAGGAATAGCGGTAGGCAAGAACGGCTAAGCGGTAGGCGGGACGGCGAATTAAAGGTGCTAAAACCGGTAACTTATCGGATAGACCGTATATTATATAGCCTAAGGAACGACGTTAAGGACTTAGCTAAGGAGAAAGGGGTTAAGAGATAGGCCGGGAATAACTAATAGCGGCGGGCCGGGAATAATAGGCGAAGGAATAACGGGCGGAATAATAAGTAATAAAGCAATAAGCGAAGGAATAATAAGCGAAAAAATAATAGCGGTAGGGGTAAGAATAATAAGCGAAAGCGGTAGTAAAGCTATTATTATAGCGGTAACTAATATAGCGGCGGGCGGCGATAATAATAATAATCTAGCAGCTTTTTAAATACTATTAGATATAAACGAGGGTAATACTATTAAAGCAACGGCGGTATTAGTTATAGTAGTAGTAGTTATAATAGCTTTAGGCTAAGCTAGCGGCTTTTTAAGGCTTTATAAAGCGACGAATTACGCTATATTTAAGCTATTCTTCTTATTAATATAAATACTATACTTATTTAAGAAGTTCTTTAAGACTTTATAGTATTCCTTATTAGCCTTTGTTTATATTGCCTTAGTCTACCTTTTAAAGTATTTTTAAAAGTCGTCTAATATATTAGGGCCGTAAGCGTATATATTAGCCTTGTAAATAGCTAAGAATCTAGCTACTAAGGTCGTTACGACGACTTTATTATCTTTTAAAGCGACGTTAGTCTTTTAATAGTTAATATCGATATACTTATAGAATAAGCCGTAGATTAGCACGTCCTTTATCTACTTTTTAAGTAACGTACGTACCGCTAGAGTAATAAAGGCGGCGGGGACTAAGCTTAAGGTTAATATCGTATAGCGGTTATCTAAGGTATTCTTATTAAAGAAAGCTTAAAGAAGCAAGCGGACTTATTTATTAGTGCTAAGGTAAAGTAAGTCTATTGCTAGACCGGAAAAAGGCGTAGTAGGGTTCTTATAGGTCTTACTTTAAGGCGGTAAAAGGTAAAGCAGCGAGAAAGAATAAAATAGTATACTAGTAGTTCTTTAAATAGTAAAGAATAACTAGTAGGCCGGGCTTAAAGCAGTAAGCGGACTATATATATATATATTCCTAGCTTAAAGGAGTAAGCGGACTATATATTATACTAGGTCGGAATATAGCGGGGTGTTTATTATATATAAGGGTCTTTATAATAGTCTTATCGGGAGTAAGCAACGGGCTTTTAGTTATTACGTAAGGTTCTTTATACGATAGTCGTAATTAAATAGCTTATATTAATCGAATGTCCTATAGTTTTAGGAGTGTTTAATAGTTCGCGAGGGGGTCTTCGCGATAGGGTTAGCGCCGTAAAGACGTACTTCCTTTAATAGCATAAGCTTTTATAAAGCGGTAATTCTTTTTAAGGGTAGCTAATAATACCCTTATTAGCGTTATTAACGTACTCTTCTTAATAGTATAAGCTTTTATAAAGCGGTAATCTATTAAAAGGAGCTTAGGAATTCTTTTTAAAAGCTACCGAAAGCTAGCTATTATTATAATAGCCGTTAGTTTTAGTTTAAGAAGGTCCTTTATTCTTAGTATAAATAGCCCTCTTTAAATATACGGATTAGGATTATATTAATTAGATCTATATACGTTTAAAGGTTAAGTCTATCTCTTCTACCTAGCTAATTTTAATACCGCCGCTGCTTTAATAGTACTACCCTCTTTTATATTTAATAGTATTTAAGAAGCTATTAGATTATTATTATCGTCGCCGCCCGCCGCTATATTAGTTACCGCCGTAACGATAGCTCCGCTACCGCCTTCGCTTATTATTCTTACCCCTACCGCTATTATTTCTTCGCCTATTATTCCTTCGCCTATTGCTTTATTACCCGTTATTCCGCCCGTTATTCTTTCGCTTATTATTCTTAGCCCGCCGCTATTAGTTATTCCCGGCCTATCTTTTAACCCCTTACTCCCCGGCTAAGTCCCTAACGTCGTTCCTTAGGCTATATAATATACGGTCTATCCGATAAGTTATTAGTTCCGGCACCCTTAATTCGCCGTCCCGCCTACCGCCTAGCCGTTCTTACCTACCGCTATTCCTACCGCCGTTCCCTACGTCCCTACCGTCGCTCCCGTCCCTACTATCCCTAAATTCCCCCTTAAGGCATATATAATAATACCGCCGCCTAAGGTTTTAAACGCTCTTATAGACGCTAACCTTATGCTATAATTCACTAAGGCGTAGAAGAAAGAATATAGCTATATAGGAGACCTATACGATATTAGTTAATTATAGACAGCTAGGTAGAAGAGATAGATACGTAATCCTCGAACGTACTATAGATCTTCTTTAAACGATCTTATTATATGCATTTAGAGAGGGTTATCCGTACTAAGAATAAGGATCTCTACTAGTTTTACTTACTAAGAGATTCCTTTAAGCTTATAACTAATAGTTACCGCTTTTAAACGATTAAAGAGTAGCACTAGCTTATAAGTATATTAGCAACGTATAATAAAAGAAGATATCTCCGCTAGTCTTACCTACTAAGAGATTCCTCCGACCGTTACGATAATTATCGCAAAGACCCTCGCGCCTTTAATATAAACCTAGTTATTATAATAACACCTATAAGCCCGACTCCTATCGCCGTAGCTAACGTAGCACTAACTCTTATAGCCGACGCTACCGCTACCTTTACGGTAGAGAACCCTAACGCCGAAACCGCCGCCGCCGCCGCCGCCGCCGCTTAAGAACTCTAATAGTAGCTCGAATAGATAATAAAGAAAACGACTATTCCATAAGCCCTTTATAAATACGTCGATGCCAATATTATCTTTAAGCGTCGCGAGAGGAATACGCTAAATAACGAGATTGCGGCTACGTTATACGTTGCTAAGATGCTAGCGAATTACGAATACGGCGACGATAGCGCTCTTTTTTACTATTTTCAGGAAGATTTTAACGGCTGGACTAAAGAGACCTAGAATAAGGTCTATCGGGAATATAAGAGGGCTTTGCGAGACTTCTTAAAAAGGCATAGGATCTATATAAGCAAGAAGAACGACCCTTTCGCAAAGCAATTCGCCGCCCTACAAGCGCTTAAGGACCCGCTAACTTAGCCTTAAGAAGAATATCTCGAGATAGACTTCGATAAGAAGACATACGACTACACGAGGCAAAAAGAGATGCGAGCCTAACTCGGCTAGACGCTAAAGCCGGCACTAACGCTAAAGCTAGCCTCGCCCTCGCCCTTACCGTCACCCTCGTTAGTCTCGACAGTCTCGGCAGCCTTACTAACGACGCCTTCTTCGCCCTCGCCTTCTTTAACTACGGCAGCCTCGCTAACGACGTCTTCCTCGCCCTCCCTAATAGCAATAACCCTAACGGCTTCGACTCTTTAAAGTCCGCTAGTTGCTATAAGTCCGAAGCCGTAGCCGCAGCCACACGCTTCGCTAAGCCGGCTTCTTCTTCTTTTAAGCCGAATCCCCGTTCTAAGCCGGCTCCCTATTTCGCCTACTTCGCCCGCCCTAAGCTCTCGCAGCAGCTCTTCGGACTGCTCCCTCAGCCCTTAAAGCAGCTCTTCGGACTGCTCCCTCAGCCCTTAAAGCAGCTCTTCGGACTGCTCCCTTAGCTCCCTTAACTCCTAAAGCGAGTCCCCTAATAGCTCTCGCAGCAGCTCACTAAGCTGCTCGCAACCCACGAAGCCGTATACACAAAGGCTTCCTCTTTGCCCTTAATAGCGCGCTCTTTAGCATACCCTAAAGCTAAGCAAATGCCGTTAATGCAAAGCGCCCTTCTAGTCTCGCAGCGCACTCTTTCGCTACCTCGGCGAAGGATGTTACTATATAAAGCGTACGCAGAATTCCTCCTAGACCGTTATGCCCTAAGCCCGGCATACACAGCAGACCTTGCCCTAAAGGCACCTACTAAAGCAGGCCAATTGCTAGCACTATAACACTTACTTCGACTCCCGAGGCGTACTTTTTCGTCACCTAGCTAAAGGATGTTACTACTAGAAGCGCACACGAGCTTCCCCTTAGCCCGTTAAGCAATAGGGCAATAACCGATAGTCTCCCCGGCCCTAGCTTGCGACTCAGCCACTCTCTCGTTACCGTAGAGCAGGAGACTATCACTAAAAGCCCATACAGGCTTCCTCCTTACTAGTAACCCGGCAGTCGCCTTCGTCCCGGCAGACTCCTTTATCGCCCTTACCCCGGAAGACGCCCTCGTCTTCACACGTTGTTTTTCCGAGCTTTAGCAACGCACCCTTCGTGCCGCGTGGCTAGCTCGAGGCAACGGCATAGCAGTAAGCCTCGCGAGCCCTAAAGAAGAAGAAGTCTCGAGGGATAGCCTTATAAGCTTCCTTACGAGCTTCCTTACGAGCTTCCCTGCCCGCTTCTTTCGGCCCTATTGCTCTGCCCGGCCCTTCCTTCGTGTGTTCTCGCTGCTCGTTGCTTTGCCCGACTTCCTAACGCTCCCTTCCTTCGCTTATTGCGTTACGCTCTTTGCTCGTTGCTTTCTCATCGCTTCGTTAATCGCTTATATAAGAATAAGGGATAAAGGATACGTACGACGTTATTAAGGGCACGTGACTCACGTGACCTAAGGCCACGTTACTACTTATAAAGGGGCCTCCTTTCCCCTCTTCCTTCCTAGCTAGATAAGACAATAAGAACCTAACCGTATACTATCACACGTGCGATAGGTTTGCTTCCGGCTGCTTACCGTAGAAAGCCCTACTAATACTAATTAGTAATTAACCGTTAGCTTAATTATAGATTAGCTAGGTAGAAGAGATAGACTTAACCCTTAAACGTGCGTAGATCCGATTAATATAATCCTAATCCGTATATTTAGAGAGGGCTATTTATACTAAGAACGAAGGACCTTCCTAAACTAAAACCGAAGGCTATTATAATAATAGCTAGCTTTCGGTAGCCGCTAAAGAGAATTCCTAAGCTCCCTTTAATAGATTACCGCTTTATAAAAGCTCGTGCTATTAAAAAGAGTGCGTTAATAACGCTAATAAGGGTATTATTAGCTACCCTTAAAAAGAATTACCGCTTTATAGAAGCTTATACTATTAAAGGAAGTACGTCTTTACGGCGCTAACCCTATCGTAAAGACACCCTCGCGAACCGTTAAACACTCCTAAAACTATAGGACATTCGATTAATATAAGCTATTTAATTACGACTATCGCGTAAAGAACCTTACGTAATAACTAAAAGCCCGTTGCCTACTCCCGATAAGACTATTATAAAGACCCTTATATATAATAAACACCCCGCTATATTCCGACCCGGTATAATATATAATCCGCTTACTCCCTTAAGCTAGGAACGTATATATATATAGTCCGCTTACTGCTTTAAGCCCGGCCTACTAGTTATTCTTTGCTATTTAAAGAACTACTAGTATACTACTTTATTCTTTCTCGCTGCTTTGCCTTTTACCGCCTTAAAGTAAGACCTATAAGAAGCTTACTACGCCTTTTTCCAGTCCGGCAATAGACTTACTTTACCCTAGCACTAACGAATAAGTCCGCTTGCTTCTTTAAGCTTTCTTTAATAAGAATACCTTAGACAACCGCTATACGATATTAACCTTAAGCCCGGTCCCCGCCGCCTCTATTACTCCGGCGGCACGCACGCTGCTTAAAGAGTAGATTAAAGACGTGCCGATCTACGGCTTATTCTATAAGTATATCGATATCGACTATTAAAAGACCGACGTCGCCCCGGGAGATAATAAAGTCGTTATAACGACCTTAGTAGCTAGATTCTTAGCCGTTTGCGAGGCTAACGTATACGCCCGCGGCCCTAATATACTAGACGACTTTTAAAAACACTTCGAAGGGTAGACTAAGGCAATATAAACGAAGGCTAATAAGGAATACTATAAAGTCCTAAAGAACCTCTTAAATAAGCGTGGTATTTACGTTAATAAAAAGAACGGCTTAAATATAGCGTAATTCATCGCTTTATAAAGCCTTAAAAAGCCGCTAGCTTAGCCTAAAGCCGTTATAACTACTGCTACTATAACTAATACCGCCGCCGCTTTAATAGTACTACCTTTATCTATATCTAATAGCATTTAAAAAGCTGCTAGATTATTATTATCGTCGCCGCCCGCCGCTATATTAGTTACCGCTGTAATAATAGCTCCGCTACTGCCTTCGTCTATTATTCTTACCCTTACCGCCGTTATTTCTTTGCTTATTATTCCTTCGCCTATTGCTTTATTACCTATTATTCCGCCTATTATTCCTTCGCTTATTATTCCCGGCCCGCCGCTATTAGTTATTCCCGGCCTATCTCTTAACCCCTTTCTCTTTAGCTAAGTCCCTAACGTCGTTCCTTAGGCTATATAATATACGGTCTATCCGATAAGTTATTAGTTTTAGCACCTTTAATTCGCCGTCCCGCCTACCGCTTAGCCGTTTCTACCTACCGCTATTCCTACCGCCGTTCCCTACGTCCCTACCGTCGCTCCTATCCCTACTATCCTTAAATTCACCCTTAAGGTATATATAATAATACCGCCGCCTAAGGTTTTAAACGCTCTTATAAACGCTAACCTTATGCTATAATTTACTAAGGCGTAGAAGAAAGAATATAGCTATATAAGAGACCTATATAATATCCTTAATAATAAGGTCTAGCTTTTTATATAGACTTATTATAGCCTATAAGTCGCCTTTAGCTAGTTTTATAGGCTAGTTACTTAAATCCTCGCCGGCTATACCGAGGATTACTATCTCCGGTATATTAATTAGACTATAGCTTCGTTTTAGGCTATATATAATGCTCTTAAACGCTGTTTTAATATTTACTAAGAATAGTACTTTATAGAGTAAATAACGACGTTATTCTAAAAGCTCTAGACTTAAAACCCTAGGAAACCTATATAAAAGGTGCTTAAGCTGCTATTTAATAAGCTATAGCTTTACTAATAAGCCTTTAGTAGTTCTTTCGTAGACTAAGACTTAGAAACTAATGCCTTATTGCGGATAACTCTCGTCTAGGCCTACCGTAGCGTTTTAAAGCTTAAGCCCGCCTTCTTCCGTCCGGCCTTACGAATTAAAGAGCTATTTTCGGACCTACGATCGTCCTTTAAAACGCACCTCGCACGCCGCCTTAACTAGCAGTTTTTCAGCCGTATAAAAGGTCGTTTTAAAGCACTACGTTCCGTATGTTTAAGACCCGGTCTTAGTTAGCTATATAGATAAAGCTATAGACGTTAATAATAAGGCTATATCCTCGCCGAAGAGGATAATAAAAACAATAGGATAAATAAGCTCGGCTAGCTAACCTTATCGGATACTCTTTAGTAGCTAAGATAACGTTCTTTACGACCTTTATTCTTTATGCCTTTGCTTTTTATTCTATATTTAAAGACTATAAGTATATTCCTTACTTTATTCTTCCTTTTTTTAGCGCCTCCTTACTTTATTTTTCCCTTTTTTAGCGCTTTATTCCCTCTTTTTCTTTCTCCTTTTAGTGCTTTAAAATAAGCCCTATTTCGCCCTAGCAATATTATATACCGACCTTATAGCACTCTAGCAACGTTCTTTCCTAGCCTAAATATATGCTTGTTTTTACGCTTTTTTCCCGGCCTAAAGATAACTTTATCTCTTACTCTACTTCGCCCTTCTACTTTACCCTAAAGCTTAATGCTTCTTAACGCTCTTTTTCCTATCCCTATTTAACCCTTTATTACCCTTTATTACTACGTTCTTTTAGACTACTATTTCTATAATCTTATAAAGATTGCTAATATAGGAATAAGGGATAAAGGATACGTACGACGTTATTAAAGGCATATAACTTACGTAACCTAAGGCTACGTTACTACCTATAAAGGGGCCTCCTTTCCTCTCTTCCTTCCTAGCTAGATAAGACAATAAGAACCTAACCGCATACTATTATACATACGATAGGTTCGCTTCCGGCTGCTTACTATAGAAAGCCCTACTAATAAGCTAGTGCTACTCTTTAATCGTTCGAAAGCAGTGACTATTAGTTGCAAGCTTAAAGGAATCTCTCGGCAGGTAAAACTAGCGGAGATCCTTATTCTATCGTGCGTTGCTAACGCACTTATAAGCTAGTGCTATTCTTTAATCGTTCGAAAGCGGTAACTATTAGTTGTAAGCTTAAAGGAATCTCTCGGTAGGTAAAACCAGCGGAGATCCTTATTCTTAGCACGGATAACCCTCTCTAAATGCACGGAATAAGATCGTTCGAAGAAGATCCGTAGCACGTTCGAGGATTGCGTATCTATCTCTTCTACCTAGCTGTCTGTGATTGACCAAACAAGGGATAAGGGATACGTACAAGGTGCTGTTGCGGACACGTGATCCACGTGATCACGTGCACGCAACGAGACCACATCTCCGCGATGCCTTCCCCTCTTCTAGCTAGAAAGACAGACATAATACACACACACCGGTTAACCCCAACAGCAGAGCCTAACCAACAATACCAGTCATTGTTGAGAAACGGGTGACTTGACAGACGTCAGACGTCACATTCCCGGCGCTTGTCAGCCACAAATCCCTGTTTGTTTATTACGAGTTACTCGGCTTACATCGGCGGCTGAACACGTGTCTAAGCGCCGAAGAGGGGTCTTATACTACGTCTTTTCTGTCTGACAAGCAAAGGAAACTCTGCCTACTAACTACTACCTAGCTTCCTCGCCATGAGGCGCCTCCTCCTCTATCCACAACCTCTCAGGTGGCCGTCAACGGTCTCGTCAAGAAGCCTGTCCAGCCCGGCAATGCCACGTCAGCCACGCAAGTTTCCGTCCAGCGGTTTCGAGACCATCGACCCATCTCAGAGGGTAGAAGAAGAGCGGCTACGTTTGTACGGGAGCCAGGACTACTACCCTATGCGCATCGGCCAAGTTGTCCAAGGCCGTTACCAGGTAGTCGCAAAGCTCGGCTACGGCACGAGCTCGACCGTGTGGCTATCTCGCCATCTCGGGTGAGATTGTGCTTTTCATGCTCGTGTCTGGCCCGTCTTATATGCTTCTCTTAGCGACGACAAGTTCTGGGCGCTCAAGGTGCATGTCAATACGCTCAAACACAATCAAGAGCTCGACGTCTACCGCCACATAAACGCAGCCGCCATCACCGCCGAGCACCCCGGTCGAGAATACGTCCGACAATGCCATGATTCGTTCCAGCTCAAGGGCCCCCATGGCGAGCACCAAGTCTTTGTCATGACGCCTCTGGGAATGAGCCTCAGAACTCTGCAGGACATGCAAAACGACGGCGTCTTCCAGTCGACTCTCGTCACGAGAGCCCTTGACCAGATTCTACTGGGACTAGACTTTCTTCGAGAGGCCCATGTGACCCATACCGGTGATTAAATATTGCCCCTGGCAGCGGCAGAACATTTCCAAATAACACCAGGCCATGAACAAGACCTTCACTCGGACAACTTGCTTGTTGCCCTCACAGACGACTCGGTTCTCTCCACGGTGGAAGACAACGAGATGCACAATCCATCGGCCCGGAAACGAGCTGGCGATGGCTTCGTCCACGTCTCCCACTGTCTGCTGGGGGGCGCCGGCCCACTAACCATCTGCGACTTGGGGCAGGCTCGCATCGGCAGTGAGCACCGCGGCAACGCCATGCCCACGCCGTATCGGGCGCCCGAGGTCATTCTGGGCATGCCCTGGGGAAACGCCGTCGATGTATGGAGCGTAGGGCTCTTGGTACGGGGACCCTCTCTTCTCGCCCTCGTGACTGACCACACTCACGAATGCTGCTTCTTCTGGTGCTAGGCTTGGGATCTTCTCCATCGAGAGAGTCTCTTTCACGTTTACGACCGGGAGTCCGAGGAGCGAAATGACGCCCACCACCTTGCGGCCATGACGGCCCTCCTCGGCCCACCGCCACCTGAGTTCCTAAGCAGGAGCAGAGAAACAAGCAGATACTGGGATGAATCCGGTAACTTCTCCCTTCATGGGGCTTGCTACTCCATCTGACATGACCTAGGCCAATGGCATGGTCCTGTTGCGTTACCGCACGGGACCAAGTTGGAGTCACTTGCCAGTACGTTGGTTGGAGAAGATGGCGAATTGTTCCTCGGCTTTTGCCAGTGCCTCCTCTCCTGGCTTCCCGAGGAACGCCTGACGTCGATACAGGCTTACTTTCATCCTTGGTTGAGAGGCAAGGGGGCTTGAGTTGATTTCGTTATTAGGCCAGGGCCGCAGGACCTCTGTTCTGACATATATATCGTCGTGCCCCTAAGCAGAAAGTGATTGTCTGCTGCTATGCTATCCTGCAAGGGCACGATGTAAGGGCACCAGCTCCAAGGCTCCGCGGACAGTCGTCACCCGCTTGCTTGAAGTCGTTGGAGCGGATGCCAGAAAGTCTTTAATTTCAACACTATGCCCACGCCGTATCGGGTCCCGAGGTCACGATACCGTCGAGGCCCCGGTACTTAGTATTTTGGTTAGGAACAGGGTGACTGGCAGTCTCCCATCCAAGCATCTACTATGCCAGCAGCATGGAAGCAGGTAAGAGTCCTTTGTCTCCGTTTGCTTCAAAGCAGTGAAATCTGAAATATTGCTAACAATTATGTGCTTGAGCCTGGCGGTCAACGCCCAATTCATAGTCGATTCGTAAGTTCATCAAGTCGCTCGTGACAAGAGCCGCCCTATGCCCCAATACCCGCTGGCCTCTCATTACCACTGCATTCATTGACGCCCACCTCCCTGGCGTTCCTGTTGCTGCCCTCCCTGCCGTTGCCCGTTGCCCTGGTTGCCTTTGCCGTTGCCCTGGTTGCCATTGCCTTTGCTCTGGTTGTCATTGCCGTTGCCCTGATTGCCATTGCCATTGCCCTGGTTCCCATTGCCATTGCCCTGGTCGCCCTTGCCTTTGCCCTGGTTACCATTGCCGTTGCCCTGGTTGCCGTTGCCATCATTCCGGGTACAACCGCAGTTGGCGTTGCCAACGCTAAACTTTTGACACCTATCTTGGGGGCCACGCTGAGCGATGGGCATGACGACGGCCTGGTGGTTTGCGGCTCCTGTCATGGTGCAAACTTCGTAGCAGCCGGTAGGAAGCCCATCGTCAATATCTTCCGAGACGGAGACGAGCTTGTTATTGATTCTGGTGCCGGCATCATTTACCCCCTTGAAGAAAGCAAATTTCTTGGCCGAGAGCGGCTGATCGGTATCAAAGCTGTTTCCAGTGTTCTGAACCACGATGTGGGTATGGCCGATGACCTGACCCGACAGCAGCTCCTGCATCCCAGCATAGTATGTATTATCAGGATTCGTGAATGTGCCGAAGTTGATGTTTGAGAAGCGGGCGGTAATGGTGATTTTCTTATTAGCCGGTAGGTTCTCGCACGTCTTGGGGCTTATAATAGCGGCTGACACCATGTTGTTCTCATTAGGGATGTCACCCATGCCTGTATACAGACGGGTTAGACGGTTATCATGAGAGTGTTGGATGTGGTGATCACTCACCAGGGTTGCAAGATCCATCCTTGTTCTGCAAACCGTCGGTGATGGTCTTGCCGCTGCAGAAATTAATGTTGTTGTTCTGGCTCCTGATTCCTCTTGTCAGAACTTGCTATATCCAAGTCAAGGGGGGTCTTCTCACGGAACGGAAGGGGCTTGTCCTGGATCGGCATTTTTCTCGAGACCCGTGATCTGGGATCCTGTGTTGATGACTGACGGATCTAGCTCAAGGTCGTTGTTTCCGTTTCCGTTTCCCTTTCCGTTGTTGCCGGCTTGGCCTTGTCCACCTCCCCCCTTGCCTCTGCCGTTGCCGCCGCCGCCCCTGCCCTTTTGTCGTCGGTCCAAGAGGCGGTAGGACCGGGAGTGAAGTTGGACCTCGGCAGCCTCGATAATGACAGTAATGCCGATGAGGGCCTTGAGAAAGAAACTGGCGTGCATTTTAAAAGGAATAATAAAAAAGGTATGACTGAACGAACTCGTAATGTTTGCTGCCTCAAGGCAGGAATGGGGACTCAGTAAGATCGCATATAACTCTGCAAGGTGGATAATAGCTGCTTTAAGTATACACTCTGATCATCCCTTGTTGTAGATGAAGGCGAGGCTCATTTCACTCAAACAAGCCACAGAGAATTGGAACGCGCTCCGACGGACCGTGCGCAGTGAACTGTTTTATACTGCGCTCTCCCCAGCTTGCAGGTAGATGCATAGTGAAACGAAACAAGGCCACGCCACTGTTACGAAATAGGCCGTGCCACAAAGCCATAAGGGACGACGTGTGTTGGAGGGTTACTCCGTTTCTCGGGCCTTGGCCGCACATCTCCCGCCTCGTAACTCGGGGCGAAACGCGTCATGGCGTTTGTTTGCAAAGAAGAGACCATTTTCGTCTCATCATCTACACAAGTCGGCGCCTGGGGGTTGCATCGGGGTCACACCCAGGCTGCTACTGAATTCGGCTTCTTTGCGTCGTCAGGCGGTTTCTACGGGCCGCTGCAATCTCCAGAAGGACCAGCATCGCATGCCTCAGCCTACCTTTAGAGGGTCTCACCGGCTACGGGAGAGGCATTTGAAACCCTCGCTCTGTCCAGGGCTGGAATGAATAGCGAAGCCCCTTTCGATTACCCCCCGGGCAGTGACACACGTGCACTCTACTGTCCCCTTGCGATTGAGGAGTCGAGTCGCCATCATTGCAGCTCTATAGAGCATCGTCGAATGATGGACATCAGGCAAGGGGGTGGTGTCTCCCAGTTTGCATGCAGTTACTACCCCTTTACCAGACGTTGCATGATGCACGGGGGCATCGTATGAAACGCGCTCAACAGACGACTTCCTCGAGAGGGGGAAAAGGTAACACATCGCAGCCAGTCATTCCAGCATCTCCAGGGTCAAGATGAGGGGGCTTGACATGGCTCACTGACAGGCCCGGTCAGACGGAATAGGGCAGCTCCCCTGTTGGTCGTCTCTTGGCACCCAACAGTGCGCTCTGGCATTCATGGTCCGCCTATCGCTATTGTCCTTGCTTGGCCCCTTTGTCGTGTATTGTCCAGGAACCCTCCGACCAACACATGCCTCTTCGACGGCAAAACTGCCTTCCCAACATGGAGCGATTTGACGAGTTGGGGAGCGAGCCAGCGTAGCTTCGGATGAAGGCGTTCCTGGCCAAATATATATATAGAGGCCGGTATGCCTCTTTTTTTAACTTCAACTGGAGGCTTTCCACCCTCGTTCAGGAGTATAAAACGCCACCACGGCACTGGGTCGACAACCATTGTAGTCAAGACACGATGCGGCTCTCTCTCTTCCTAGGCTTCACCGCCGCCCTCGCCCGCCCCGGCACCGCCCGCACCTCGGCGGCACCGGCCGGAGCGAGCCCCCAGCAACACGACAAGCGAGCCGGGTGCGTCGAGCCGCAGCAGGCTCCCGCCATCAACGGAAGCGACCTCTGCAACTTTGGCGTCGTTCTGTTTCCCGGCTTCGACATGATTGATGTCTTCGGGACGCTCGAGCCGCTGCAGCTCATGGCCAACACGGTGCAGCAGATGACGCTGTCGCTCATCGCCGAGAAGCTCGACCCCGTCACGACTGCGTCCAACGGGCCCATGTCCAAGGCCAAGAACTCGACCTTTTGGCCCGCCGCGCTTCCCAACAACACCTTTGGCGACGACCTGGACCTCGACGTCCTCATCGTCCCCGGCGGGCCCGGCGTGAGGAACCCCGACTTGCCGGCCGTCACCGACTACATCGCCCGCATGTTCCCCAAGGTCAAGATCTTCATCACCATCTGCACCGGCTCGGGCCTCGCGGCTCGGGCCGGCGTCCTCGACGGCGTCATGGCCACCACCAACAAGAACGCGTGGGAGACGATTCTTCCCATGGGCCCGCGGGTCAAGTGGGTGTCTCCCGCCCGCTACGTCGTCGACGGCAAAGTCTGGACCTCGTCGGGCGTCACCTCGTCTCTCGACCTCGTCATGCACTTCATCAAGACCTTTTGGGATCCCGAGACGGAGCAGCGCATTTCCAGCATCATCGAGCACGTGCCCCGGCTGTGGAACGAGGATCCCTTTTCCAAGCACTTCAACATCAAGCCCACAGAGGTGCAGCCTTGTGCAGCCAAGACGGACTGAGGACCTGGCTTGACCTTGTCCCGAAGCCAAGTCACCGGCAGTTGACCTGGCTGGTTGAAGAAGAGAGGAGGCTTTGACTGAAGCCCTCGACGTCACGACTTAGAGACAATCATCAGTGAGATTAGCAAAGGACAATGAAGCAGCACCACTAGACACCCTGCCAAAAAATGCAAAAGCATCCCTCTTTGGAGCTTCTTCTGTACAGTTGGCATTGTTCGACTTGACGACCGATGATAACCTTTGATGAGCCTTTGAGAGTCAGCGTATTGACTTCAATCTTGATGGCATCACGATGACGAGGTAACCAAGTCTCTATTTGCCCATTAATACCTCATGACCATTAAGACCGCCAAACTGCCACGGGGCCGCCCGGCGTTTCGGATGCGGACCCCTTCCGTCTTCCGCCATCCGACTTCCGCCGCCCCGCCGTCTGCCCCGTCTCCACACCCCCTCACGGTTCTCGCCTGCTGCCCGGCCGTCATGCATGGCCCCTTGCTGCGAGAGAAAACAGGTCCCTCGCCACGGCTTCGGAATGGGCTCGAGGCGCGGATAAATGCAACAATAGCCAGTGTTTGCGCTTGTTGGGTAAAGAGCGTGTGGTTTCATGAAGAGTCCGGGTAGGCCCGAGTCGCAAGTGTCAAAAAGGGGCCGCATAGCCCGCCCGTGCATGCCGTCTCCCCCCCCTTCTCCGTCCATTATTCTTCTGCTCTGTCCTTGGACTCTATACTAGACGTAACAGCCTCTGTCTGGGGGCAACTTGCACGCGCCAGTCAAGGCCAAGTTTGTCTGCCCTCTTTTCCAAACGTTGCAAGTCGCCAAGCACCCCGAGCGACATCATGTCGCCCCACGCTGTTCTCGCCGAGTCACCAGATGGTGAGCCCGCCGGCCACCTGACCGAGTTTGCCGTTACAAAAAACGCCTTCCTGCCCGAGCACGAGCCGTGCAAGAGCCTGGCGGATGCCTATTATGAGCCGTGGGAAAGCATCGTCACGCAGCTGCCCACACTCATCGACAACGGCGGCTTGGGCCGGTCCATAGCAAATCTCCCCGTTCTCTCGACCGCCCGTCTCAGGTCCGAGGCGGAATGGCGGAGAGCGTACTCGATGCTGGCGTTTTTGACCCATGCGCACGTCTGGGGTGGCGAGGAGCCAGATGAGGTAGATGGCACCCGTTACTATTCGGGTCACCATCCAGACAAGCCTGACGATGTTTTGCTGCCTTCAGATCCTGCCGCCGCAACTCACCCTTCCCTTCCTGCGAGTCTCGGAGCATCTCGAGTTGCCGCCTGTTCTCACCTATGCCGCCGCCAACCTGTGGAACTTTTCCTGCGCTGGAGACGACTTCTCAAAGATACAAGACCTCAGCACAATGTTTTCCTTTACCGGCACCGAGTCCGAGTCGTGGTTCCTCCTCATTAGCGTCGCCATGGAAGCCAAGGCCGCGGGTATTCTGCACACCATGATGGGCGCCCTGTCAGCCGTCAAGCCGCGCGACTACCAGGTCATCATCGAGGCGCTCGAGGGCCTGCGGCGCTGCATCCAAGACGTCGGCGCCCTGCTGGAGAGGATGTACGAGAGATGCGATCCCATGACTTTTTACCACGAGATCCGGCCGTTCCTGGCGGGCAGCAAAAACATGGAGGCGGCGGGACTGCCACGCGGCGTCTTTTACGACGAGGGTGACGGCAAGGGCACTTGGCGGCAGCTGAGGGGCGGAAGCAACGGGCAGAGCTCGCTCATCCAGTTCTTCGACGTGGTCCTCGGCGTCGAGCACCACAGCCACGGCAGCGCGGGCCAGACGAGCTACCACTCCGAGGTGCGCGAGTACATGCCCGGGCCGCACCGACGGTTTCTCGTGCATGCCGCGCGCATGGGCAGTATCCGTGAGCTGGCCATGACGGCGCCGACGACGGATGTGCAGCACCGCCTTCGCGCCGTCTTCGTGGAGGCGACGCAGGCGCTGAGCAACTTTCGCGACAAGCACATTCAGATTGTGACGCGCTACGTAATTCTGCCTTCGAAGCAGAAGCCGACGGCACCGAGGCGGCAGAACCTGGCTAGCTCTTCGTCGTCAAAGGCCGACGAGGAGCTGACGGGCACGGGCGGGACGCAGCTGGTGCCCTTTTTGAAGATGGCGCGAGATGAGACGAGGCGGGCGGGCAAGCTGGGGCCGTCGCGATAAGCATGGAGCCGTCGTCGTCTATACTGTGGCTCGGTTGTCAGCCGGTTCTCGTCATGTTTGTCTTGGGGTTTGGCGGCAGAAGCATCCAACTAGAGTTAAGCCAACTAGAGTTGGCTTGGACATGGGCCGAGGGCGGAGCGAAGCCTGATTTCAGTAGAAGCGACGTTACCGTGATTGCATGTGGCGGCCAAGATCGTAGGAGAGAGAAACTTCTGATCTAGACCCCTGCAACTTGAGGGGTAATGCTGAGTAATTCATGATGCTCCACCAGCCCAGCCGTTTCTCCGCTCTCGACCTCTTCCTCATCTTCCTCATGTTCCCACCGCCCGCCGCCCCGAGGTAATGATGCCAGGCGCTGTCGGATGCTTCTCCATCGCACTGGATCCACCTGATCTTTCCTCCACGTCTTCCAACACCTTGCACCCATCACGTGGACGGCAGGTCAAGTCTCCTTGGTCATGAGCTTGAAGCTCTGCCCAACAGATGCTGGCCATCAAATACCATGGCAGTTCGGCTGAATTGGGTCTAGAAATGACATACTCGGTCTCGCGTCCTAAAGAGAGCGCAGCATCGCGTATTAAGGCAACGGAACCTTCAGGCCGACTGAGCACCTTGCCACACGGTTGATCCTGCTCCAGGCCCCAGATTGCCCGAGCCCGCGACCCGACTTTCGCTCGACTCACTCAGGAGCCCTAGCCTTTGCCTGCTCAATGTACGCCTTTGCCCAGGCGACTGGGACGTTGTCAGCAAGACGGATCACCCAGCCATTGGCAGTATGGTCCTGCCACAGCCACTTACTTCGGGCTCTTCCCTTGGCCTTGGGAGTCATGTGCCATGCATTACTGAGTCCTTCCTCGTGATGATTGCCGCAGGGCAAGAACTCGAAGTTTGCCGGCAACGGCGAAAGCTCTGGAGTCGGCATCCTCGTGAGTGGCGACCCTCTTCCCGAATGCACCGCAGAAGGCCACCTCTCAATCTCGTCCATCATCTCACTCGGGGAGCCTGCATCGGGCATCCCGGTACTCCAAGAGCCGAGCTCGCGAAGAACGCCATGGTCCTCGTCCATCATCCCACTCGGGGAGCCTGCATCGGGCATCGGGCACCCGGTACCCCAAGAGCCGAGCTCGCGAAGAACGTACTGGTCGTCCAGCGGACGGGCCATGGAAGACGGAGTGGTGGATTGAGGGGCCTGCGTCCCCTCATCAGACGGCCCGGTAGCGATAGTTGCCCCGTCTTCCGGCGGGCCAGACGCCGCTTTCCGGCTCCAGCGCGACGAGCCCGACGAGTCTGGTTCGAACAACAAGACATCGGTCCAACATGGACCCAGGAGCGGCTGTGAGGGGCATCTGACATGGCTGGACTGTCGGCCATCGTTACCGCTTGCATTTCCACCAAAGCTCGTCTCTCTGTCTGCACAAGACTCCTCGGAATCGGACTGTGGTTCGTGCAGAGGGCCAGGTCTAGCGCTGATTGACGCGTATCGCCCCTCCGTTTTGTTGTCTCTACTGGTGCTTCTGGCTCTCCCAGAGGAGCCAAGTGCGGCATGCCCGTACTCCTGGGGGGCCTTGCGGACGCGCATGTCCTTGTCCATGGCCGCTGGTGAGATTCAGCAGCTTGCCGCGGATGTCGGTGCTGCCCGTTGACGAAGAATCTAGCCGAGCCCCAATCGATGCGAGACGATGCGAGACTTGACCCTGTCAGATGGTTGTCAGGGGTCAAGGTGGTCAAAGTCGAGTGGCTTGTGGCTGATGGTATGATCTGCCGTCTTTTCTTGGAGGGTAGTCGAAGGAAGATGAAGAGGAGGAGAACGGGAAGGAGGAGGGGAGGTGAGGGGAGGGGCTGGTCTTTATGGGACAGGTCCAAAGAGCGGCAGCCACCGGAGCACCCCTGGTCTTGACCAATCATTGCCCCTCTTTTCCAACAATGGCCCAAAGCGAAGTGCCCCGGCATCATCCCTTGTACCCCAGCTTATGTCCTGTCCATGGTCAAAGTGGTATGAGCAGAGACTTGAGCTGCCCGCTCCACGTTGGACTCAATGGTATCTCCGTGGCACTCCCTCGATACTGCTCGGCTCCTTGGTGGTCCCAGATACGCAACTGGCTTATCGTTACGGAGAGGTGATGCTATCATCGAGCGAAGGCACCACAGCACATACATTATGCTTTGCTTTCCCCTCGAGGGTGCCAGGTGGAAGTGAGCGCGAGGGTCAGATGGGGCCATGTGGTATATGGCACTCCCCCTGACGAGGTGGGAACCTTGAAGGATGGGGCAGAGCCAAGCGTCCAAGGGGCTCTAGGTAAGTCTTGCCCACATCAAGCCTCCCCATCGGCTGAGGTGGGTTGCAGGGGCTTTACAAGTGCGCCGGGCTTGACCCAAGACGACTGCGCAGGGCCCCGGTTGGCGAAGGCTGTTAGCAAGGATGAGGACGTGGAAAGGAAAGAGGGAGCATCGTTCGTTTTGGGTCATGCACGAACACGCGGGTGCAAGCCGCGAAGCCTCCGCTTCAATTACCGTCTCATCCAGACGGCAATGGACGAGTATCGATGGTACAGCGGTTCCAAAGCCGGCTCCGCGTTGGCCGGAGTGTCGGTGGGAGGGAGCCGTTGACGGGGTTGAGAAGTGCGCGAGCTTGATGGAAGGTGGGCTTTGAGCTAAGTGAAGCAGAATAGAATGCATGGACGATACCATGATGACATGGGAAAATACGATATTCTGCCTGATGCCAGGCATGGTGGTGGTTTGATAGTTGGCTCCGGCAGCCCCTAGGCTTCGTGTAATTGGCTGTGCCTAAGAGGGAGGCACGTGACGAGTGACCCTGCGGGGCGCGTTAGATGTGCGACGTTATTCTGCATCACTAGAACCCCGCCCGGCGCGCGAAGGTAGGTAATCAACGCGCGCCGAGTTCAACGTCCAACGTCCAGCCTCGTCTCACCGGCCCGCGGCAGAGGCGCCTTGCTCCCATTCGGACCCGGATCGGGATAATGGCAGGCGCTCGTAAGCGCCGTGCCCCGGCGGCGGGAGAAGTCGACGGCGGTGCGGGACGCGACGAGCCTGAGCCCAAGCGACGGTCCTCTCGACATGCTGTTGCTGCTGCCGCCGCCGCTGCTGCGGCTGCTACTCCCATTGCGCCCGGTCCAAAGTCGGTAGACGTGCCGCCTCCAAGGAAGGCGGAAAAGCCTCAAGAGCCCGTCCAGGAGGGGAAGCGAGGGAGTAAGACGGCTACTCGGGGCGTGAAGCCCATCGAGGGCGACGATGCGCCGGCTGAGAAGAGGAAGAAGACATTGGCCGTGGGACATGGAGCAAAGGCGAAACCGACGGGCAAAGACAGCAGCAGCAGCAGTCGAGTCAAGCCAAAGCCAAAGCCAAAGCGGTCCAGCGACGACTCCAAGCCCGCAGACGCCAATCATGCCATCGACCGAGACGCCGATGCCCTTCCCGCCGTCAATGCCGAGGCGTCGCGACACGAGGGCGAGTGGTACTGGCTGATGAAGGCGGAACCCGAGACGCGCCTCGAAAACGGCGTCGACGTCAGCTTCTCCATTGACCAGCTGCGGGCCAAGACGAGACCCGAGGGTTGGGACGGTGAGTCGTGGCTCCTCTCTGCCCACTCGGTCACTCATTGTCGTCTCGCATCCTGTCGCTCTTGCGTTCCATGTTCATCCTACTAACAAACTGCTCCTCTTGCAACCAATGACTAGGCATCAGAGCATATGCAGGTGCGCGCGAACCTCGGGCCCCGCAGCCTTCAGTCTGGCAGCGCTGACACGTCTCCAACAGCGCGAAACAACATGCGCAGCATGAATGTCGGCGACAAGGCCTTTTTCTATCACTCCAACTGCAAGGAGCCCGGCATCGCCGGCATCATGGAGATTGTCAAGGAGTTCTCCCCAGACGGTACGTCCAAGGGCTCAGGGATAGTCTTGGAGCTCCTCGTCTGGAAGATGGATGAAGGCTGATGCATCTTCATCTGGCAGACAGCGCCCTCCGTCCCGGCGCGCCCTACTACGACCCGGCGTCGACAAAGGAGAACCCCCGGTGGAGCCTGGTGCACGTCGAGTTCCGCCGCAAGTTCGCCGTGCCCATCTCCCTGCGCGAGCTGCGCGAGCTGGGCAAGCCCGGCGGCGCGCTCGAGGGCATGCAGATGCTCAGGCAGTCGCGGCTGAGCGTGAGCCGCGTCTCGTCGGCCGAGTGGGCCGCGCTGTGCCGCCTCGCCGACGACAAGGCTGCCGCGGCCGGCCTGGAGCACGACGACGGGCGGGAGCCGAGGAGATGAGGGCCAAGCGTCAATGTCTCTGGCTGAAGTCTGTGGTCTACGACGAACAATGAGTAATCCGCTGTGCGTTTAGGCTTTGCCTGTGACTCTTACGGCGAGGAGCAGGAGAGCCAATTATGTTTCGCCGCCACCCCAGCCGCAATAGTCAAATCAAAGTCAAATACATGAGAGGATCCGCCCTGTATAAGAGAGGCCGTGGACCTCGACCCTGAGCATGGCCTCAAGACTCGACTTGTCTCTCGGGCTTACTAATCCTCTACCATCGCAGCTTATCGCAGCTTGCAGCTTCCTTGCCACCTGCCTGTGCCGCCAAGCGAGCGAGGAGTTCAAGCCGACCTAATCCCAAACACACACTGCGAAACCGTTGAACCAAAGGCACCGACACGGTTCGCCGACCTCCCACCCTCGCATCCTCACTCGTCTTTACCTTCACTCGTCTTTACACCTCACGCTTGTGCCCACAAAATGACCAAGGCAATCTTCTTTTGGAGAGAGTCGGACGAGGCGGGCTGGCTCTGCCAGTGGTTCCACCATCCCTTCCGAGACGACGAAGACCCGGAAAGGGTATACTTCACGGCCGAGCAGTGCGTTTGGCTCCGCGTAATGCTTGATTGCTGCTATGGCGTGCGAAGCTGACCACTCTGGCCTGAATAGCTTCATGATGTACCAAAAGGCCAAGCTCTTTGGCGACGACGCCACAGCCGCCGAGGTCCTCCGAACCAAGGCGCCTCGCAAGGCAAAGTCCCTCGGCCGCAAAGTCACCAACTTCAAAGAGGCTGTCTGGGAGGCCAAGTGCGAGGCCATTGTCCTCAAGGGCAACATGCTCAAGTTTGGCGCGCCGGCCTCGGGGCAAACGCCCATACAGCCCGGCTCCGAGGGCTCGCTGCGTGACAAGCTGCTGCGCACGGGAGACGCCGAGCTGGTCGAGGCGAGTCCCTTTGACCGCGTGTGGGGGGTCGGATTCAAGCCCGAAGAGGCCGAGGCGAACCGTAAGCGGTGGGGGCTCAACCTGCTTGGCAAGGCGCTGATGGAGGTTCGTGCGGCTCTGAGGGAGGAGGAAGAGAAGAAATGACCATGTTGTGTGGGACGACGTCACTTACGGCACTGTCACCATGGGAGCAACCAGCGAGGAACTCTCGATGCGGGTGGGCGTTTGCAGCATGGCTGAAGCAATCAACGGCCACGTTGGTGGGCAAGAGTGCTTGTGTTTATATTTCCAGACGTACAGCGAGCACAATATGACTGCCTTTCACCGTCATGCCGCCGCGGCATCTCTCCTTGTGCGAGTCCTCGGGGCCTGGTGGATGAAGCGAGAAACGGGGACGGAGATGGGAGCATGGGGAGCTCTCATGGGTATGGAGAGTGGTCAGAGGGCAAGGCAGGAAACAGAGAGGAGGCGGTGGAGGAATGAGGGGGAGACGGAGAGTCGGGGGGACGATGAAGCCCGGCGTCGCTTGTTTCGTTCGCTTATTAGTCCTGCACGCCGCGAGCAAAATCTGGTGCACTTGCACTGCATTGCTGACGGCGAGCGTCTTCTAGACATGCAATACATGCAGCCGCCATCTAGACGCCATGTCTTCTTTCTCCTTTGGACCCCTTTGGCGATCCCGGAAACTCTCATCTGGATCACCTTGTCCATGATGACACCATCGAGTTTGGGGTATAGCATGTAAGACACCCTCGCTCGATACATGGAATTTGGTCTTCCCGTCCAGACATGCATAGACGAGACGCCATGTCTTCTTCCTTCTTTGGACCCCTGGCGACGTCGCTGATGCCGGAAACTCTAAAGGCATCTGTATCACCTTGTCCATGATAGGATCATCTTGTCCATGATGGCTCCATCCAGTTTGGGGCACAGCATGGAGGGCACACTCGCTCGCCAACATGGACTTTTGTCTTCCCGTCCGACCCGGCCTTTCCTTCTTCTCGCATCTCAATTCCCGTGTTCTAGACTCCAGAATCCCATCGTCGGCAAGGGGGATGTCGAGAAGCCCGTCTCCCGACCGGCCCGAGCCGCGTCCATCCATTCAATCTCGTCCGGCCTTCGCGATCCCCCGCTTGGTCGTGTCCCGCGCTGCTGCACCGCTCAACACGTTGCTCATGTGCGGCTCCTCGGAAGCCGGCTGCCAAGCGCTGAGCAGCGTTGGTGTCAGACTGGTCCGGCCAAGGGAGGAGATCAACATCATCGAGAATTCCCGCCTCCGCAACAAGTCCATGTGCCGCCGCGCCGTGTCCTGCGCGCCCAAACCCAATATTGTGTCGCAGACCTTGGGCGAAAATTTTGCGTCGCTCGACCGCTTCATGCCGAAATGTGAGACGCTGCAACGCCGCGAGACCAACGCCTCTTCCTTGCGTGGGTTATGGCATGCCTCGGTCCGGCTCTTTCAAGGTTTGACGAGCGCTCGTACATAAGCGAGCGGCTTCATGCCGTCAAGCACGGGCATGCTGTCCCAAACTCACCGGCTCATCTGAAGCACCCTCTCATTGGCGCCTCGGATGCTTCGATAGCTGACTCGCGAGGAGCCAACCATGGAAAATGCCACGCCCCAGCGAGTCTTTGCTTCCTCATCACACCCATGGAGAGAACTTCCCAGGAGTCGTCATTTGCCATCTCGCCCGCCTTTGCGCGAGGTCAGATGCCGTTGCGGCTCGGGGGGGGAGAGCAAGGCAGAGAGCTCCACCAGCCCTGTGCGGATGGACGAGGCAGCCCATAGGGCCATGTCGATGAACCGCGGTGAGACAGTTGCCGAGTCCAACGTTGGGCCGTCCAGACTAGCATGAAAGCGTGGGTTGGCATTCGGAGATGACCGTGGTGTTGGTATATGACGTGACTTCCCGAGCAGGGCTCGCGGCGGAAATAACGACTAGTAGAAGGCCGGCTAAGACAGCCTAAGCGACGACGGTCGTTAATGAGCATGGCCGAGCATCGATATCTCGACACTTCCATGGAGTATTTCAATCGAATGCCCCCCTACTCCCAAATGTCTTGTTTGCCACCAACCTGAACGATCCGCGGACTTTTTGAGACTCTTTGACTGCATATTGATACCACAGACATAATGTCGCCCTCTACCAAGATAGCACGTGTCGGCCGAAACGTCATCAGGCCCATCTCGACTGCCTGCACGTCATTCACCTCCTCGCCCATGCCCTTGGGTCTTGCATCAACAATGCCGCCTGGGTTTGCGGCCACCGTCGGACAACTCGAGACGTTTGTCCTCCCGGAACAGGTTTCGGGTTCCGTGTCAGACCAGGCCATGGCCAAGGCCATGATCAGGGCTTGGCGGCGAGACGGCATCCTACAAGTGGCCATGTCGCAGCCCCAACGGCAGCTGTACCAGAGCGCAGACGCGTCCAGCAGACGCTTCTTCCGCCGTCCGCCCGGGGAAAAGCGGGCGTGCGTAGACAGGCGCAGCTATGCCGGCTACGTTGCGTCGGGCGAGGAGGTGACGGACGGCGTGGCGGACTATTCGGAGATTTTCACCGTGACCAAGGATCTCCCGCCTAAAGATAAAAGAGTCGCCGGGGGCTGGCCATGTCACGGGCCGTGTCCGTGGCCGGACAGGGAAATGAAGTCCGTCCTGGGACGATACACGGCCGACCTGGGCGCGAGTGGAACCAAGCTCCTTCAGTTGATCGAGCTGGGGCTTGACGTGCCCGCAGGATCGTTGACCAAGTATACCAACGACGGATGGCACCATATGCGAGTCCTCAGGTGAGCTGCCCCTCGACAGGCGAAAGGCGACCCAGCTGACGTGGCTGGGCAGATTCCCCCCTCGACACAATACCAACGGCAAGGGAAAGGACGGGCGCGGGATCGGCTCTCACACAGATTATGGGCTCTTGGTCATAGCCGCGCAAGATGAAGTTGGAGGTGAGAGGCGTCGCCTCGACGGCCGGCACGTCCCAGCAGACTGACTTGTGAGGCAGGACTATTCGTGTACCCGCCACATAGGGGAGAGCAATTTTCCAATTGGCGACAGAGCGCGGCCGGAGCAAAGGAGAATGAGCCGGGCTGGGTGTACGTGCCGCCGACGCCTGGCACCTTGACCGTCTTTCCCGGTAAGCATGAGTCGAGCTCTTTGGCCGCTTCGGTTGCGCAAGGCTTCATCGTGGCTGACTGGTGAGCAACCAGGCGACATGATGCAGTACATGACCAACGGGATGCTCCAGTCGACGCCGCACAAGGTGGGCCTCAACACGCGCGAGCGCTTTGCCTTTGCCTACTTCCACGAGCCCAACTTTCGGTCCACGGTCAGGCCGCTGCCGGGTTTCAATGGCGGACAGGAGCCGCTTGAAGGGATCCATTACGGAACGCACTTTACCAATATGTGTCTGCGAAACTATCCGGACCGCATCACGACGAGGCGGCTGGTGGCCGAGGGACGGTATCGGATGCTGGGTTGCGAGGAGCTCCGCGACGGTGGTGCATCATGAAAGGGCGTGTCGAATCTTGCTTCTTTTTCTTTGCATGTCGGCAAGCCGTGGTGCCCGGCGCTCGGGTTTTCTCCACCGCCGAAACCTCGGCCCAGAGAGGAGCGGAAGAGTAAACCTGGGCTATTACGATTATACGGTGTAACGAGAATCGGGCTATAACGATAAGATGTCTATACGAATAACTGGGTGTTGCATGCTGTTCCCAGCTGCGCCACGTGACGGTTGAGTGCCATTTGGCAGAGAAACATGGTGACCAACGACCCTGAGGTCGCCGAGGCATGTGCTGATAACGTAACGCGGCAATCCATCATTTCTTCTGTTAAGTCCGACTCGGATGCCGAGTCGAGAGGGGAGTGAGCGTGCCATTCGGTCTCACGTGAAGCTATCATGACCGGGCTGGGTCGTTGATGAGACTTGGACTCGTCCGTGCCACCGAGGAGCTGAAACAAAGGTGCCGTCGTGGACTCGCCGCCGAATGATCAACAAGAGTCAGTCTTATTACTGAGCCTGAGACACGGGTTTCCCTAGCGCCCTGTTCTATATGCGTAGTCAACGGTGTTTGTACTCGGGATGCGTCTTTCTGGACGTTTCTTGTGTGTATGTATGTGTGTATTCGCACGAGTTAACTCGTGCATGGTAGGTAGGTAATCAATAGGAATATGTGTTCGTATGTCACTCTATTAAATGGTATGCGGAGCCGGCATTGCTGAAGCTGACTGCAGAGCCGGATGGGACGCAGACTCACTGCCCCTTGCAGATAGTAGTGACAACTCTGACGTGTGTGTCTTCGCCGTCGAAGAAATGTACCACGGATCGGATAGAGGGCCCCGTGATGCTCCGAGCATCACGGGGGTCGACTTTAAGACCCCCCTAAGTACAATGCACCAAACTTAAAACCGACATAGAGCGTCGTCAATGATGAAATGCCTCACACAGCAAGCAGCTCCTCTGCCTCGCGACACTGCCCCTTTTGCTTGTCGTCTTCTTATCGCGGCACTACGAGTTGCGACAGGCCGCCTCGCCTCCTTTCCTAATTACTAATTAATGGGATTCTAGCGCTTCTACCTTTGATCTTCCCCTAACTGGTACGAGTTAGTAGGCACATAATTCATAATTCGCATTGACTGTCGAAATGCGAGATGGGGGCATTTGGTGGCTTGGCAGTCTGTGTGTCACCGCGTGCCTCGGAGTTGGCGAAATAGGTAGGTACAAACACGTATGTACCTACCGAAAACACGAGGCAGTCGCGCAGGTACCGCAGTCTGCAGCGCCCCTGGCCTTATCTGCGGTGCGGTTTTTATTCCCCCTTTTCACGCCCGTCATTACGAAACAACGGTTCCCCCTCCTCCCTCATCCTCTCTCTTTTCTCGCGGCCGTCCTGTTTCTTTCTTTTCCTCTCGACTTTCCACGGTCGCGCGTCCTGGTCAATCTCTCAAAAGTGGCCCGCGCAGGGGCATCGTTCAATCGCCAATGCTGCAGAGGGGCTGCTGTTGCTCTTTGTAGCTCCCGATCGACATTTCGACCGACTCTGTTTCTCGTCAACCATCCCAACTATCGCCTTGGCCTTGTCACGACGGCCTCCTCGTCTGCTCATCGCGCCGCCCGCGCCACCCGCGCCACCCGCGCCGCCATTCAGCCTTGGCCCACTGCACGATCGGCCGCATCAGCCTTCAACGTTGCCCGCCCTGCCTCGTCGTCCCCCCTCTCCAGCGCCACCATTGCACAAGGACGCTCAGACTCGACGCGCATGCTCAGACTCGACGCGCATAGCCAAACCAGGTATGTTGCTTCAAAGCCCTCTCCCACCTTCAAGTTCGTCATGGACCCAACTCGCCGTTCCACAAAGACCCTCGCCCGAGGCAAACACTGGCAGTCTTTTGACCATGTCTGACTAACATGACTCCGTCGTGTCCAGGCCCGCAAAGGACCCCAATGCCGCACATCGAGTTTGCAATTCGCCCCCTCTAGACTCTTCGCCATGATATCCGCTTCCTTCCTCCCAACCCGCTTCCGCGGCGAACCGGATCGCCCCCAGCAGCCCTCGGCCCCCTCCCGCCTAGCCAAGAGGATTGCGCCGCTGCTCCAGCGCATGTCTAAGCTTGCCTGCCACCACCCCATCCACACCATCGTCATTGTCGCCCTCCTCGCCAGCACCTCGTATGTCGGCCTCCTCCAGGAGAGCTTGTTCGAGGGTACCTCGACCATCGGAAAGGCCGACTGGTTATCTTTAGTCGATGGCAGCAGATACTTGCTTGCCGGTCCCGACACGGCATGGAAATGGCACAGCGTGGAGCCCGACACGGCGGCGGCCGACATTGACCACCTCGCACTGCTGACTCTCGTCTTTCCCGACACCCTCTCCACCGACTCGCCGAGTAACGCGCCGCCATCTCACGCGCTCCCGACCCCCCGCAACCTGTCCATCACCCTTCTCCCATCCACCGAGAACCCCTTTACAACCTACTCCCAGGACAGCAACCTCGCCTACTCACTCCCCTTTGCCGAGGGTCCCGAGTTTGTCCCCGCCATCCGGGAGATTCCTAACGAGGACGCCAAGGAGACGGTGACGCGCCACGGCCGCGAGAAGAAGATGTGGATCATGAAGGCTGCCAAGGTCGACAAACGCGGCTCACTGTCCCAGTGGGCCAACAACGCTTGGACCGAGTTTCTAGACCTGCTGAAGAACGCAGAATCCCTCGACATTGTCATCATGATCTTGGGCTACCTGTCCATGCACCTCACCTTTGTCTCCCTCTTCCTCTCCATGCGCCGCATGGGCTCCAACTTCTGGCTCGCCACGAGCACCCTCTTCTCCTCCGTCTTTGCTTTTCTCTTTGGCCTGGCCGTCACAGCGAAGCTCGGCGTCCCCATAAGCTTCATCCTGCTGTCCGAAGGCCTGCCCTTCCTGGTCGTGACGATTGGCTTCGAAAAGAATATTGTCCTAACGCGAGCTGTCCTTTCTCACGCCGTCGAGCACCGGAGCGCCCAGGCCCACGGCTCCCAGTCCAAGCAAAAGTCTGCCGACGCTTCGACACAAAATGTCATCCAGTACGCCATCCAGGCTGCCATCCAGGACAAGGGCTACGAGATTCTCCGCGACTATGCCGTCGAGATCATCATTCTCATCCTCGGCGCCGCCTCGGGGGTCCAGGGCGGGCTGCAGCAATTCTGCTTCCTGGCCGCCTGGATCCTCTTGTTCGATTGCATCCTCCTCTTCACCTTTTACACTGCCATTCTCAGCATCAAGCTCGAAATCAACCGCATCAAGCGCCACGTCAACATGCGCATGGCGCTCGAGGCGGACGGTGTCAGCCGCCGAGTGGCCGAGAACGTGGCAACAGACGAGGACGATTGGCTGCGCGCCGGCGGCAAGGGGTCGGAGGACACGTATCTGTTTGGCTCCAAGGTCAAGAGCAGCAGCGTGCCCAGGTTCAAGGTGCTGATGATCTCGGGCTTCATCCTCGTCAACGTCATCAATATCTGCACCATCCCTTTCCGCAGCGCCACATCTCTGTCGACTCTCCGGTCTTGGGCCGGAGGGCTGGGCGGCGTCGTTTCCAACCCGCCCGTCGACCCGTTCAAGGTCGCATCCAAGGGTCTGGACGCGATTCTGGCGGCAGCAAAGGCCAGCGGCAAGACGACCCTTGTCACCATCTTGACTCCCATCAAGTACGAGCTGGAGTATCCGTCGGTCCACTACGCCCTGTCCTCGTCAGCCTGTGGCGGCGACCTGGGCATGTGCGATGGCGCGGGCCAGTTTGATGGCTACGGTGTCGGCGGCCGCATGGTCGGCGGCCTTCTCAAAAGCCTGGAGGATCCCGTCCTGTCCAAGTGGATCATCGTCGCCCTGGCCCTGAGTGTCGGCTTGAATGGGTACCTGTTCAACGCCGCCAGGTGGGGGATCAAGGACCCCAACGTGCCCGACCGAAGCATCGACCGCAAGGAGTTGGCTCGCGCCCAGAGGTTCAACGACACCGACTCGGCAACATTGCCCCTCGGCGAATACGTGCGACCCCCAACACCGCAGCAGAACGAGCCCCCAACCCCCACCATGACCGACGACGAGCTGGACGCGGTCTCGATGACCAAGCGTCGACTGACAAGCTCGCCGTCGGAACATCGCTCGTACGGGGAGCTGGAGAAGTTGCTGGCGGAGAAGCGCGCGCACGAAATGTCGGACGAGGAGGTTGTCACCATGTCGATGCGCGGCAAGATTCCCGGCTATGCCCTGGAGAAGACGTTGAAGGACTTTACCCGCGCCGTCAAGGTCCGACGCATGATTATATCACAGACAAAGGCGACGATGGAGCTCACCAACGGCCTGGATCGGTCAAAGCTGCCGTTTGAGAATTACAATTGGGAGCGTGTCTTTGGAGCCTGCTGCGAGAACGTGGTGGGCTACCTCCCCCTGCCCGTGGGCGTCGCGGGCCCTCTTGTCATTGACGGCCAGAGCTACTTTATCCCCATGGCCACGACGGAAGGCGTCCTGGTGGCCAGCACGAGCAGAGGCTGCAAGGCAATCAACTCGGGGGGCGGCGCCATCACTGTTCTAACGGCGGACGGCATGACGCGCGGTCCTTGCATCAGCTTCGAGACCCTGGAGCGGGCCGGCGCCGCCAAGCTCTGGCTGGACTCGGAGGCCGGGCAGTCTGTGATGAAGAAGGCGTTCAACTCGACGAGCCGGTTCGCTCGTCTGCAGTCCATGAAGACGGCCCTTGCGGGCACCAACCTATATGTTCGGTTCAAGACGACGACGGGTGATGCCATGGGCATGAATATGATTTCCAAGGGCGTCGAGCGCGCGCTCGACGTCATGTCTACCGAGGGTGGGTTCGAGGACATGTCGATTGTGTCGCTCTCGGGCAACTACTGCATCGACAAGAAGGCGGCCGCCATCAACTGGATCGACGGGCGCGGCAAGAGTATCGTGGCCGAGGCTATCATCCCGGCCGAGGTTGTCAAGGGCGTGCTGAAGAGCGACGTCGATTCGCTGGTGGAGCTCAACGTGTCCAAGAACCTCATCGGCTCGGCCATGGCCGGCTCGATTGGCGGGTTCAATGCGCACGCCGCCAACATTGTGGCGGCCATTTTCCTGGCGACGGGCCAGGACCCAGCCCAAGTGGTTGAGAGTGCCAACTGCATCACCACGATGAAGAAGTAAGTCGTTGCCGTTGGTGTGCCAACTTTGGCGCGTCCCTCCCTCTACTCGGTCGAGTCAGGCATACTAACGACGGGCTGTAGCCTCCACGGGTCGCTCCAAATTTGCGTGTCGATGCCGTCGCTGGAGGTGGGCACGCTGGGTGGCGGGACGATTCTGGAGCCGCAGAGCGCAGTGCTCGACATGCTAGGGGTCCGCGGCTCGCACCCGACGAACCCTGGCGACAACGCGCGGCGCCTCGCCCGCATCATCGGCGCGGCAGTGCTGGCGGGCGAGCTGTCCCTGTGCAGTGCCCTGGCGGCGGGCCACTTGGTCAAGGCCCACATGCAGCACAACCGGAGCGCGGCACCGTCGCGAACGACGACGCCGGCCCCGCCGTCGACTACGCCCGTGTCTCTGGCCATGACGAGCTCGTCGCTGAGCGCGGCGGCGCAGCAGAGGACCAAGCGGTAGCGACGCGCGGACGGACGGAGTCAAGGGGCGTTGGGCAAGGGCGGGGCAGCAGTATCAAGCAAGGAGTTTCTGCCCCCGACGAGCCGTGATGGCTATGGCTGGGCGGGCATGAGAGGAAACGGGTCAGCGCAGCATTGATGTATTTGCCCAAGGTATTCTTAATAATGAAGGAAGGCAGGTACTAGTGGGGACTATAACTCGTCCCTCAACCCCCTTCCAGGAGGGCGACCAACGAAAAGCCCAGCGACCGGCCCAAAAACAGGGACTTAGCCACACTAGCTATTTTCCTAGTAAAGCAAAGTACCCCGATTTTTTCGGGTAGATGCACATTTTCGTAGCCATAAGGCTTTCAGTCATCGGATAGTTTTCACAGATAACCTCGTGGCTTCTCGTTGCGTGGTGGCAAGGAAGCTGCTGTGAGGTTATATTCTGTGTGTTGATTGATTATCTAGAGGTTGTGGGTGCAGAGGGCTTTGGGGAAAACCCTGCGTGGTGCGCTGACTAATACGCGCCCTCAGCGGGATCCTCAGCCACCTTAACAAAAGGATCGTGACACTACTTACGAAGTACTTCGTACGAGTTACATTATATGGCACATAGCATCGCCATTCTGCGTTACTAGCGGAGTCGCGCATACGGCATACTAAGTGCCCGTTCCGTAAGTGCCCGTGCCGTAGCCGCCCTCAACCGGTAGAATATCTTTTTTTTTTGGCCGGTCGCTGGGCTTTTCGTTGGTCGCTGTAACTCGTACCCCCCCTCCTGGAAGGAGGGGGTTGAGGGGAGAATTATAGTCCACCCTAATATCTCGTCGAATGTGACAAGGAGGGTCCGACATGAGCGTCTGGTTTCGGTAGACGGTGTCAGTAACGGTGTCAGGAGACGGTGTTAGTAGACGGTCAGGAGACGGTGCGTGACCTGACCCTGGCCAGCTCGTCGCCGGCCATGGAGACGATGGTGACGCCCTTGGCCAGGACGCGGCTGGCCGAGGCAGGCCACCTGTCTGGGTAGACGGGCTTTGTGGCCTCGTCGACGATGTAAGTGGTGAAGCCCTCGTCGGCGGCCGACTCTGCCGTGGCCTGGACGCAGTAGTCGGCGGCGAGGCCAACGACGAAGACGTGGGTGACGCGGCAGCCGGCGAGACGGGCAGCGACGCCGCTATCCTCCAGGCGAAAGGGGTCGTAAAAGGCCGAGAGCATCTCAAAGCGCGGGTCGGTGCCCTTGTCGACGACGGCGTCGAGGCGGGCGACGTCGAGCTCGGGGGCCAAGGCGGCGCCGGGCTCGTGCTGGAGGCAGTGGACGGGCCACAGCACCGCGTCGTAGGGTCGGTGGCGGTCGGGGTCGGTGGGGTGGGCGACGGCGGCGGTCGAGGTGAAGGGCTCGGCGCCGGGGTGGTTTGCGGCAAAGGACACGTGGTTGGGCGGGTGCCAGTCGCGGGTGGCCAGCTTGAGGGCAAAGGGGAGGGCGAGGAGGGCGTTTACGGCCGGGGCGATGGAGCGACCGTGGGGGACGGCGAGGGCGCCGTTCTAGATGGGTGGTTTGGTGGGTGGTGAGTGGGTGAGGGAGGGAGGATGGAGGGATGGGTCAGGAGAGGTGGTTATGCGTGTGGTGAGGGCTGTGGTGAGGGCACGTACGGGGGGGCAAAAGTCTTGCTGAAAGTCGACGACGATGAGGGCCGGGACAAAGGGCTCTTGGGCGGTCATGACTTGGACTTGGTGATGGCCAACGGTGATGATGAGATGATGGATGATGGGAAACGTGTCACGTTAAAAAAAAAGGAGTCCCTCCGGTGGATAAAAAATATTGTCCAGTCCGACTTCAAGGTGATGAAAAGATAGGAATAGCCCAATGCGGGGGTCGAACCCGCAACCTTGAGATTACGTTTATAAGAGTCTCACGCTCTATCCAATTGAGCTAACCGGGCGGATGGATGGATGATGGGAAACGTGTCACGTTAGAAGAAAAAAGAATTCCTCCCTGTGTCGAGGTGGATAAAAAAATATTATCCAGTCCGACTTCAAGGCGATGGAATGATAGGAATAGCCCAATGCGGGGGTCGAACCCGCAACCTTGAGATTACGTTTGTAAGAGTCTCACGCTCTATCCAATTGAGCTAACCGGGCGGATGGATGCTCTTGATGGAGGGGTAGTCCCTTATTTGATTACATGAGCCCCGTCCTGTTTATCGGGCAGGGCAAGACCCTGCTTGTTACTACTTCGGTACGAAGTACACCCTGGCTATATTTCCCGATTGAGCAGTCACCCCGCTTTATAAAGATAAGCATGTGGGGCCAACTCTTTAATTCATATTCCCGGCCATTTCTCCACCTATGCTTGATCCCGCTCCGGCAGACTTCGCCCCGACTTACACCAAGGTGGTCGTCGACGCCTCGAGTCCATTCCGGCCCGACATTAAGGCAACCAGCAGACGAAACGGGCAAGAGCAGAAGAGTGATTCGCACATGGGGCTCTCGTGGGGCACATCCCGGATACGATTACGTATTTCTCTACTTTGCCCGCCCCCCGACTTACACCAAGGTGGAGTCCCGATGCAGAACTCTATTGTTGTCGATGCTGGGCGACAGGCCGCCGTGCAGACAGAAGATCTCGAGGGCGGTGATGGGCGGGTAGTCGGTCAAGTATTTCCACGTATTGGCATTTCCGTACTTGCGTAGGCACTCGTCGTAGAAGCCGTATACCTGCGTGATCACGGCAGTCTTGTCAAACATGCCATTTACGATTTGAGCAGAAGAGTCACCTCGCCAGTCTTCTCGAACATGCCTTCCATCTCCCGTCCCGAGAATAGTGGCAAGCCATGTTTTCCTCGGGTCACTGCCTATTACGGCAATTTCATATCAAGGTTTAAGCAGAAGAGTCACCACGTTTTCCTCGGGTCACTGCCTATTACGGTAATTTCCCATTCGAGGTTTAGCCTTCCATCTCCCGTCCCGAATGTTTTCCTCGAGTCACTGCCTATTACGGCAATTTCCCATTCAAGGTACAGTTTTCCTCGGGTCACTGCCCATTACGGTAATTTCCCATTCGAGGTTTAGCTTTCCATCTCCCGCCCCAAAATAGTGGCGAGCCAATGTTTTCCTCGGGTCACTGCCTATTACGGTAATTTCTCAATTGCCTTTTACTATCTGTAAACCAAGGAATATCCACATTAGCCTTATTGCCTATTACGGTAATTTCTCATTTACACTTCGTACCCCACATGAACTAGTGGCAAGCCATGTGGTAACTGGTAACCCCAGGAATATCCACGTTAGCCTCGTGGTAATTGCCTAGGCCCGTCCCGCCCGCGACGACAGCTCCTGCCTCTGGGTAACTGCCCAGGCCGTCCGGCCCTCGACAGTGCCTGCCTCTTGGTTCCCTCTCTACGAATCTGAAAATTCTTTGGACCGTGTTCCCATGCTGCCAAATACGCACAAGTACAACGACACTCGCGGCCAAACAAGCTTCGCCATAGTATCGCTCAACAAGCCACGACGCCTTCGTCTTCCGCCATTCTGGCGTCCGCCACCAGGCAGAAAGGCATTGCCGCCAGGCAGAAAGGCATTGCCGCCAGGCAGAAAGGCATTGCCGCCAGGCAGAAAGGCATTGCCGCCAGGCAGCAACCTGGCTCCCCAAAAGTATATAAGGCAGGCTCCCCCCCCAAGTCCTGGCCTTTTTTCCTTCCTCTCTCCTCCATCCAGACACCACACACACACACGCAGTCTGCTCTTGCAAATCAACAGCCAATCCACTCTACTCGCGCTCGACTTGCAACTGCCATACACTGCTCCTCTCTCACCTTCTCTCACACACGCACACCACCACACTCTCTCGCACTCTCCCACGCACACTCTCTCACACTCTCCCACACACGCTCTCTCACACTCTCTCACACTCTCCCACACACTCTCTCTCACACTCTCTCACACTCTCCCACACACACTCTCTCGCACTCTCCCGCACACTCTCTCTCCATCGCCATGGACGCCCGCCCTCAGCCATACTTTGCTGGGTACACCGTCTCTTATGGCGGTGCCATGACGAACCCTCTCTGCCATCCACAAGAACCAGCCGGCTTTGCACACCGGTCTGCGTTCTCCTCCACCACCACGGCCGCTCCCACCAAGCCCGCAAGGAGCGTGCCTGCACCACACACGCGGCACATCTCATTCGAGCCCGACTTTGTCCCGGACCGCCTCGATCCGTCGATCGAGCAGCTTGTCGCAAAGTTCGCGGCCATCAACCTCTCCGGCCTCTCGCGGGACCGCCCGGCCCCTCTCAAGAGCTGCCTCAAGAAGTGCCACCGCGCTTCCGGCCCGGCGCTCGGCCCGCGAGAGGTCGCCCCCGACCCCACCACCGCCGACCGGGCCCTGAGCCAGCGCCTCGAGGTGGCCTGTCAAAACGCCCGCCACCTCTCCATACAGGCCATCTCGGGCGGCTCCCTGGACTTTGCCTTCCAGGTCGCTCGGGTCCGCTCGAGGCACCACCGCAAGACGCTTGCCCGATTTGAAAAGTACAAAGACGTGGCAAAAATCGGCAGCTACACCGGACCCGAGCGGGCCCATGCCTCGGTCGGCGGCGGGTCCTTCGCTGCCTACTCTCCTTGGTACAGCGACATCTCCACCGCCTTGTCCGCATCTCGGGCAATGCCTGGGAGGGCCTGAGTGGGGGACCCGGGGGGTCGGGGGGACTTCTGGTCTCCGACTCCCTCTGGAGTCGTTCAGAGACACCGGCAAGCACACGCACGCCGCACACACAAGCCGCACACACACACACGAGCACTACGCATCCAGCCAGCATCACAGGCCTCGGGCCTTGGCTTTTGCGACCTCACACACACATACCACACATACACGCACACTTACACGCGTACACACACACACGCACACTTACACGCGCACACACATACACGCGCACTACGCATCCAGCCAACATCACAGGCCTCAGGCCTTGGCTTTTGCAACCTCACACACATACATACCACATACTCTCTCTCTCTCTCTCTCACGCGTACACACACACACGCACTCACACACGCACACGCACACACGGGGGGGACCGCGGGGGACTGGGGGGGGGACTGGGGGGGCCGGGCATGTGTGATATGATGGACTGGGTCATGGGCTGGATATGGGGAGGTCATGGACTGGATATGGGGAGGTCATGGACTTGTTGGGATTGGGTCGGGCATGGCTGGATTCGATGTCGAGTTGAGTTGGATACCCGAGACGTCAGCATGGTTGGGCAGCGTGTGCTTTTACGGAGATACCCTGAAGCGATATGGCGTCACAACAGCCTTTGCTTGCACAGCGTTTTTTTCTTGAGAGTCACAATCAAACATTGATTTTGCTCCTCAAAATCCCCCTCAAACACCAGATATTGACCGTCATGACCTTGACCTTGCTCTTCGTGGCCCTTCATCCGTCAAGAATCCCTCTTGGGCCCCCGCCGACGCCTTTTCAGCAGAGGCTTCTTGACCCGCCTGCCCCCAGACCCTCCATCGCCGGCTCTGGCATCGTAGTCCACATTAGTCCACGCCGGAATCGTCTCAACATGGGCCTTTCTTCTCTCACCGGTGGAAGCCATGTCGGCCATGAATGCTCGCCCTGAGCCCGCCCAGGCCCGCTTGTTGGAGTTCGCGGTGAAGAGCCGTATGCCGTGCTGCGAGGGGTGCATCCACGCCGACGTCAGGTACGAGCGAGGCCTTGGCATCGGGAGGGGACGACGAGGCAGCAGAGGGGAGCGACGCGGGGTGGTGCTTGTCCGCCGGTGCCCACCGTCCCGGTTCCCGGTGCCCATCCGACCCGCAGTCAGCCACTCGGGTATCCTCGACCTTCGTCTTGTATCCAGCGCCTGCCATATCCTGCGTCCCTTGCTTGGGCTCGTCATCATGCTCGACGTAGTCCCAGGAAGAAGAGAGCGGCTCCGAGAGCTCGTCCGTATCCCGCCCCCTGGACCATCGACCGCTACATTCTGGCTCGGGCCCCAAATCGATCCGAGACGGGTCAAGGGCTATGCTCGGACAGCCCGAGAACCTCAGGAGCCGACGCTCGTGATCATTCTTGTCCATCAAGTATGCCTCTAGAGGGAGGAGGGGTGATGAGGGCTGGGCCGAAGTGCTAGACGGGGGGACAAGAGGGTATTCGCCTTCGGGACTGGCGGGCAAAAGCTGATCCGCCATGGCAGTCTCCCACGGCACCGTGGGCAACCAGGGCGACTTGCTCCAGTCGGACTCATCGACCGTAAAATCATGATTTGGGGCGAAGACGGGGGTGCCGACTGGTCTGTGACGTTATCTCAGAGGGAGGTGGCTTCAAATGGCACTTTGGCTCCAGATACTTACGACGTGCTGCCCAACACCATACCAGCCAGGCTCACTCCGCTACCGCTTCTTGGCTGGGCCTCTTCTTCTTTGTTGTCACAGGCCTCGATGCCTCGAGTCAAGTCCGTGGTGGACATGGCGGCTGATGTTTGCGGGAGAGTGCAGACCACGTCAGTGTCAAGACGAGATGTCCATGGGACCGAGGAGGCGGCAAAACAGCTTGACAGCGGCCTTTAAAAGGTGGCATGGAACAAGAAGAGAGGGGTGCGGGTGAGGTGGCCGCCCGGGACCGACGGCTAGTAGGCCGGCCAGAGTGGTCGAGCAGCAGGATAATTACAATATGCAGCAGCAAGAAAGGGCTCGTTGGGACCCAGGCGTCTGGGTCTCGATGCCACGCCAGTCGGTTCTCTCTGCGAGGCAACAGTCCCACCAGCGGCCATGGCGTGCCTCCCTCCCCTTCTTCCCTTCTCCCCTCTTTTCCCGCTGCCGCAGAACCAGGTGGCATCGGGTGCCACCGGTGCGACCGACGACGATCCTGCCTCCTTGACAGCAGGCCTCGTGTAACGGGCAACGAGCTTCAATGACAAAGCCAGGTGGTACTGTACGCAGGCATGTGCTGAGTGGTCAGTCGGCATGGGAGTTGCGGTCGCTAGCGTCGACGCCTTCCCGCGACAAGGGGAAAAGGGTGCTGGCGCCCGAGCAGACGGGTCCGGTGTGAGGTCCAGGGTAGGGGTGCAAGTGGGCCGAACCGCCTGGCTGGGTCGGTCAGACGGCACGCAGCCACGAGAGCACAGCGGCCAGGGGCGACGAGACGGGGAGCCGGCCGACAACTCTCGGGCCAGGTAGGGGTCAAGCCAACCATGCGCAGCTGGAGTGGTGGGGGCTGCGAGGTGACAGGAGCGCGTCTAGGTTCTAGAATAGCGACGGCGAGGGACCACTACCCCCCCGGAGAATGGTCCGGGAGGCTTCTTGTTACAGGTCGTCAGATATGACCCGAGGGCTTGGCTTGATGTCGGCGCTTGGAGATGGGGGACTCGTGGGTGGAGGCTGAAGCGTCGCAGTGCGTCAGTGCAGCCAGGCAAGACATGGCGAGGGGCACTGCATCAGCACCCCAGCCAACGTCGGATTTGATGAGCGTCGTCACCACGCGAATTCGCTTCTTCCTGGGTCTCGGCAAGCCCTACCGTCCGTCTGCCGAGCTCCGCCAACCGGCAAACGGCCGTCGACGTTGTCGTACCCACTTTGGCCTAGGTAGGAGTCGAGATGGAGACGCGAGAAATTGGCTCTCCTGCCGACGACGGTACTTCGTAATCGGGGCACAACGGTCATCGAGGCACGACGGTGGATACCTTACGGGCGGGAAAAGGCGAGTGAGCCTGGGCTTGCAGTTCCAAGATACTAGTTGCGTGTGCCACGGAGCGGCATGAAGAGAAAGGCCGCCGTTGGGGGATGGCCGAGACGGATGATTCGTCAGTTGGTCGAAGATACGAGCGCTTTGCTTGTGCCGAGCAACGTCTGACTCTCTGCCATTCCTCTCTCGTGGCGGCCGTGTTTTTTTCTTTGGAAAGACCAAATCGAGAGACGGCTCGTACGATGTGGGCAGCAAAAAGCAACGAGGGGAGCGGGGGAGGGTGGAGATTGAGGGCGTCTCGAGGGTCGGGTTGCAGCCAACCGTCGGAACAAAAGGCTGCCAGGATGAAGGGCGAGCTAGAGATGCAATAGACAGCTCACGGCAGGAGTTCGGATGGTGCGAGGTGGCGAGATCCATCAGCTCTGGCTGAGCGACGACGAATGGCGGGACAAGACTCGTCGAGGAAGGAGGTCGTCTGCGGCAGATGTTTTCTTGTCGAGTATGTGTGAAGTGGGTGTGAGCAGGCTCGGCTCGTCACAAGATGGCGTGTGCCTGCGAATTGGATTGGCCCAATGGCCGACAGACAGCGCACCAGCCAATTCGAGCCGTGCCGTAGCATGTAACCTGCGCGGTGCTGGGGGCCCTGGGGGAGGGGTGCGCGCGAACCGACGGCTTGGTTCTGTTGGCTGGCTGGGGGCGGTTGAGACTGCGATTGCGTGCATGGTGGATGGCCGAGGTACGAGAAGGCTGGAACAGGGCGGCGCCTCGCGTGTTCGTCGGGAGGGGAGAGGAGAGGAGAGGAAATGACTTTCCGGAGGCTCAGAGGAGGGGCCAAAGGAAGGCGTCGTCGGATCTGCTTCTTCTTTTTTCCGCCGTGCCATGGCGGGTGAGAAAAGGTGGGTCTCGTTGCTCTTTCCCCGTCCGTGTGTCGCCATCGCACGAATACTTCTAGTAGTACCAGCAACCAGCTCACCGCGGTGTGTTTGACGGACCTGAAGCCACCAGGGCCATGCCATGGCTAACTACCTAATGGTTTAACCTACCTATGCACATGGAAAGATAAGAGACGTCCAACCCCGCGGACAGTCCGCACCGGGCACCTACTATAGTCGCCCGTACCGGCAGTTGCGGAAACGACGTCATCCCCCCCCCCCCCGGATGCGACCGCCCATGCAAACAGCTTCACCGGCCGACGCGGCATCGCACGCTCCCGCAAATATTTACCCCCCGACCCATCTCGTCCCTCTGCCCGGCCACCGGGCCTACCTCGAGCTCCTCCTCCTGCTGCTGCTGCTGCTGTCCCTCCGCCATGGCTCCCAAGAAAGATGAGCTGCCGGCCTTTGGCCTCGGCGACTACGCCAAGTTCTTCGCCGCCGGCGCCCTGGCCGCCACGTCGACACACGGGGTGAGTCGCACTGCAGCGGCCGTGTCGGGGTGACGGGACACGTAGAGAAAAGAACTAACTTGATGCTCTTCTCGCCCCCAGGCCGCCACGCCCATCGACGTGGTCAAGACGCGCATCCAGGTCGACGACTCGCTCAAGGGCCTCAACATGCTCCGCGCCGGCCGCGCCATTGTCGCAAAGGAGGGCGCCTCGACCCTGCTCACCGGCTTCGGCCCCACGGCCGTCGGCTACCTGGTCCAGGGCGGCGCCAAGTTCGCCGGCTACGAGTTCTTCAAGAAGCAGTACATCACCATGCTGGGCGGGCCCAGCCGCGCCGTCGACTCGCGCACCGCCGTCTACCTGGCGGCCAGCGCCACCGCCGAGTTCTTCGCCGACATCTTGCTGTGCCCGCTAGAGGCCACGCGCATCCGCCTCGTCTCGCAGCGCGGCTACGCCTCGGGCTTCGCCCCCGCCTTTACGCGCATGGCCCGCGAGGAGGGCCTCCGCGGCTTCTACTCGGGCTTCGTGCCCCTGCTCTTCAAGCAGGTGCCCTTTGCCGTCGGCCAGTTCTCCGTCCACGAGGCCGTCAACGAGCTCATCTACCGCTCCATGGGGCCCGACCGCAAGGCCCGCCTGACGTCGCTCGAGTCGACGGCCGTCGAGCTGACGTCGGGCCTCGCCGCCGGTGCCGCCGCCGCCGTCCTTTCCCACCCCGCCGACACCCTCCTCTCCGCCATCAACAAGGGCGCCGGCGACTCCAAGCAGCCCGCCACCAGCCGCATGTTCCAGCTGGCCCGCGAGTTTGGCCCCCGCCGCCTGCTGCTGTCCGGCCTGGGCCCGCGCCTGGTCATGACGTGCGCCCTGGTCTCGGGCCAGTTTGTCATCTACGCGCGCTGCAAGGAGCTCACGGGAGCGCCGCCGGGCATCGAGATTCACAAGGAGGAGTCGCTGTGAGGGAAGAGGGGGGACGGGGCGTAGACGACTAGACGTAGGTTTCTTTTCCTCACTGGAGTCCAAAGGCGTTTTTTTTCGGAGATTCGAGGACAATGAAAGACGGTGGCTTGTTTGGACAACGGCAGCATCAATCGCTGGTGATTCTGGCCGGCCATGACCATGGATCTGCGGTGGAAACTTGACCAATATCACCATTTGGCCAGTGGGCACGTAGTCGATGGGGCAGACGGGCCAATAATCAAACGAAAATGGTCAATTTGGTGGCTAGTCGAGCAGGCGGGCAGCCGTACAGTTGACCATTCAGGCGGGCGACAAGAGTTGTTGATAGAAGAGATGCTTAATAGAGGAGATGTGAGCAAGCCTATGAAGAGACGAGAACTTCCAACTTCGGCCAAAGCAATCAGAACATGCAAATTTCCAGCTGAACTCGCGCGTCCTCCCTGCGTACGCCCGCGAAGCCCTGCGCCGAAAATGTGGCCGTACGCGGAGGACATAAACCGGACAACATGTGCCGAGAGCCCGACAAGTCAGAGAGTCGCAGCCCCGGGCAGGGGGCTGGACAGATGGACGTCGCACCGTCTCGACCACGTCGCATGGGATGACACAAAGCACATTATCGTCCAGGCGTGCCCAAACGGCTAGGCTGCGGCCACGACATCCGGCACCCAGCCCGAGATGGAGATGCCGTCGGCATCTAGGGCGGCGGCGTTCTCGTCGGCGTCGGTCCAGCCGCGCTCCGGCCCCCACTCAACCAGGCGCCCTGATTGCGCGGCAACCTCAACCAGGCCCTGCATCATGGGGCCCGACTTCTTGACGCACGACCAAGCATCAAACTCGATGACGTCGAGGCAGGGCAGGAGGTCGATGATGCCTGCAAGTAGTTCGCGACTGAAGCCTTCGTAGAAACCCTCCGAGTGTCGAAAGCCCTTGAAGAAGCCGTCGCTGGGGTCACACTCGACGAATACTCTGAGTTTGTGCACCTTGACGCACTCTTGCAGGCCCAAGGCTTCGTTGACGATCCAGCCTCGCGGGGGCGCATTCCAGCCGGGGCCGAGACGCAGTTGCAGAGAGGTGAGGCACTCGCGCTGGCGAGGCTTGAGCCGGGCGAGCAGCGGCTTCTTGGTCTTGATGTAGCGCCCCGGGTAGATGGGGAAGACGCGGAAGCATCTAGTGCTGTAGAAGAGATGTGTCGCCTCGGCGTGCGTCTGCTTGCAGACGCGCATGAGGCCCAGAAGCTTGTGGATGCGCTTATAGTTGTCGGGCCCGAGGTCGAGGACTTCTTCGGCGGGACCAAAGTACTGCTCGTACACCTTGATGCGCAACTCCGAGGGCAGAGAGAGAAAGGGAAAGGGTTTCGAGGGCACGCGTCTTTGGGGCCGCTTGAGCAGAGTCAAGGGGGTGTTGAGGGTGAGAGAGGCGATGGAGAGCGCCTTGAAATCGTCGTCGGCCTCGTCCTTGGACGTTTGCGCAGGCGCATGAATCGAAGCCCGCTGCGGAGCAACCGCCACGCGAACAGTGGCGCTTCTGACCGGTCGTCGAGGCATGTCGGGCCAAGGGGGAGAGCGGGCTCCAGGCGCGCAAAGGGGGGGCGACTTGGTCGTGGGCCCGAGGGCACTAGATAAAAGATGCCGCAAAGGCGGGTTCAGGTCAAGCAATGTCGGCTAGGTCCAATGGATCTCGGTTTACGAGCGGGCTCGTCGAGGGTGGTTGCCATGGCCAAGTCGGGGGACTTCACGAGGAACCACCCTCTAGAGTGTAGCACGCGCAGCCATTTTAGGCGAAGATGAATGCGGCGTGTGTGAGAGGGACGAGAGTGTTGTCGGGCGATTCGAAGCGGCGGTCGAAAGGAGCAGAGGGGACGATGGATGGATGATGCGACCAAGGATGGTGGAACGAAACGACCGAGCCGAGGGGGGGGAGATCCGGGGGGGAGATCCGATGTTTGCCGCAGGAAGTGCTGGATGAGTCAGCATAACCCCCACACACCGAGACTTCGTAGACTCCTACCCTAGAGACCATGGGAGGCGAGGAGACCGAGGTCGCTGGGAAAAAGGCTGCTTGCCCTGGTCCTATTAATCATGGGCGAGGAACGAGAAAACCCACGGTGTTGATACATGGAAGCGGGACATGGATCTAAAAATTACATCGTGTCTGAACAAATACATCGTGAGAATTGGGCCATAGTCACTTGCCAGTTCACAATGGCTGTGAAGGTCACTCACTCACTGCCTGCATCTCTCTTCCTGCTCACAATTGTGCTCACGACGTCTCTGTTGCCCCCCCTTATTCAATTACCTCCGTTCCCGTCCATTTGACCATCCTTGACCATGGCCAACCCGGTTGTGGCCCGTTGGCAGGCATCATTGGGCCCCCAGCACGGCCAAGGCATTCCTCAGCTCAGTGACGGCCGTGGCCACGTCTTCAAAGTTCAGGGCCGAGATGGCCCACTTGGCGTGCTTTTGTGCTTGGTCAAGGTCCCGGTGATTCATCGCAGAGGCCGCCAGCGTCGGTGCCGTGGAGGCAGCCCCTCGAGTGGAGGCCTGGACAACAGGGGGCGGGAAGCTTTGCACGGGACTCCAAGCTGGCGAGGCCGAGATGCTTGAAGCGGGGACCCCGGGGGAGGAAGGCGCGAATTGACGAGGGACGTTGGTCGGGAGTTGGTGAGATGGCTGGGCTGCGGAGTGAGCACCGCCAAACAGGGCCGGGTTGGCCACTGGGGAGAATGGAGGCGGAGCTTCGGGGGCGTCAGGGACCGGACTCGGGACAAATGCGGCGGGACCGGGCGCCGCAGACGGTTCAGAAAAAAAGTATCCCTCCTGGGTCGGCGGCGGAGAGGAAAGAGGCGCGGGGTCGGCGGCATCTGGCGCGTCCTCTACGGTGGGCTGCAGCGGGCCCGGGCTGAGGAGCTGCTGTACGGACGGGTCGTCGAAGCTCAGGGCGGGCTCGGGCTGCTGGGCCGGGGGCTGGGGGTTGGACTCATTGGGGTCCTTGCCCTCGCGGATGGCCTTGAGGATACGGGCGGCGTTCCACTTTGCAAACTTGATCTTTTGCAGCGTCTCGGGGTCGGGAGGGCCCCATTCGCGGGTGAGGTCGAAAAAAGTGGCTGCCGCGTCAAAGGTGTCGGCCGTTTGTCTGTTGAACGAAGACAGCCGTCAGTACATGTGGTTGTCGAGACGAAGAGAAGAAACACACCTCGTCACTTTGTTTGCGCGCAAAGTCCGCTCGGCGCGGCCAAACGTGTCCTGGGCAAACTGCTCGACGTATGCCTGGCCGGCGTCATTGTCCACGACGGCGTCGTCGTCGGCGCGCTCAGCCTTTGTAGCCTCGAGGCGCTCAATGAGCGTCTTTGTAAAGTTGAAGCAGTCGTCGTCGGTCGTGTGCAGGCTCTTGCCGACGATTTGGTTGACGGCATGGTACTCGCCTGCGAGGGTGTTAGAGAGGAGGGGAGGGGGCCAAATTTACACGATTGGGCGTCGAGAGGAGGAAGAGGAGGAACCAACACCAGTAGGCGATGGCGGGCTTGACGGTCCGCAGCTGGTTTGCGCGGTTGATGAACCGGCTCACCTCGGGGATCTTGAGGGCGGCGGGCAGCGGCTCCGTCATGGCGGGCGGGCAGGCCGACGTTAGGCGATCATGCGGTGGATGGGTCGAGAGACGGTCGTCGTGAGGGGGGTTGGATGGAGACGTCAAAAAACAAGTGATACATCCGAGTGCCATGATATGATGGGCAAGTGACGCAGCCTCGAGTCAGTCCCTCGAGTCCACCTACGGAGTACGGATACGTACATAGACATACAGAGCTCGCGCCACAGTGGCTTGAACCATGCAACCCATGCCTCTAACGGGGTCCAGGCCGTGAGGCTTCCATGGCCAGATACGGAGTACGAAGTACAGAGGCTCGAGATGCGCGCTTCCACCGTGGCCTCTTCTCAAGGCCGCTTCATCGCGCGACTGGTCTGTCCCTCTCAGCCTCATCCATCACTCCCAAACCGTAAGCAATGCATCAACCCGCCACCCTCGCCGCCGCCTTGACGGCCCTCTTGGCTGCACTGCCCGCCGCCCAGGCTGGCCTGTACACCAAGAACTCTGGCGTTCTTCAGCTCGATGCCCGTTCCTACGCCAACCTGATTGCAAAGTCAAACTACACCTCGGTGAGTCCTGCCTCTTCACTGCCCCGCCCTGCCCCCCTCGTCGGCCGGCCCCTGACACTCATCGGCCCCAGATTGTCGAGTTCTACGCCCCTTGGTGCGGCCACTGCCAAAACCTCAAGCCCGCCTACGAAAAGGCCGCCAAGAACCTCGATGGCCTGGCCAAGGTTGCCGCCGTCGACTGCGACGAGGAGCCAAACAAGCAATTTTGCGGCTCCATGGGCGTCCAGGGCTTCCCCACGCTCAAGATTGTCCGTCCCAGCAAGGAGCCCGGCGCAAAGCCCATGGTCGAGGACTACCAGGGCCCGCGCACCGCAAAGGGCATTGTCGAGGCCGTCGCTGAAAAGATTAACAACCACGTCACTCGCTTGACCGACAAGAATCTTCATGCCTTCTTGGCTGGCGACAAGCCCAAGTTTGTCCTCTTTACCGACAAGGGCACCACGAGCGCCCTGCTAAGGAGCATCGCCATTGACTACTTGGACACCCTTTCCGTGGGCCAGATCCGCAACAAGGAAAAGGCTGCCGTGGACAAGTTTGGCGTTGAAAAGTTTCCCACCCTGCTGCTCTTCCCGGGCAAGTCCAAGGACGAGAAGCCAGTTACGTTCGAGGGAGGGTTGAACAAGAAGAGCCTACTTGAATTCCTCTCTCAGGTCGGGCCCCCCAACCCGGACCCTGCGCCGGCCAAGGCCAAGGCCGACAAGGCCACCAAGGCCGAAAAGGCCACCAAGGCCGAAAAGGCCACCAAGGCCGAAAAGGCCACCAAGGCCGAAAAGGCCACCAAGGCCACCAAGGAAAAGAGTGCGTCGACCAAAGCCTCTGACAAAAAGGCCTCTTGCCCCATGAGTTCTGACAAAATGACAGGTACTGACCCCGAGCCGACGTCCGAGTCCTCCGCCGACACCACCTCGACCAAGAGCGCAGCCCAAACCCCCGACATTATCCCCATCGCCGCCATCACCACAAAGGACACGCTCGTGGAAAAGTGTCTTCAACCAAAGTCCTACACCTGTGTCTTGGCCCTCGTTCCCTCGGACGCATCTGAGCAGGGGACCAAGGTGGTTGAATCCCTTTCCCAGCTCAACAGCAAGTACATACACGGCAAGCGGCATCTTTTCCCCTTCTTTTCGGTTCCCAGCAGTGTCGATGGGGTGTCTTCGCTGCGCGATGCTCTGAAGCTCGGGTCTGGCGTTGAGCTCATTGTCGTCAACGCTCGTCGGGGATGGTGGAAGCAATACGAGGGCGACTTTGGAGTCGAGAGTGTCGAGGCGTGGATCGACGCGATTCGCATGGGAGAGGGCAAAAAGGCTGAGCTGCCCAAGGGCGTCGTGGTGGGAGAGGCCGCCGAAGCGGCGAAAAAAGAGAGCTCGACCGAGGCGGAAAAGGCGACCGAGGCGGAAAAGACGACCGAGGCGACGCAGGCGACGGATGCCGAGGCCGAGAGCAAGACGACGAGCCCAGAGACGGAAAAGGTTGTGCACGAGGAGCTCTGAGCTTTGTACCTAGTGGCGGCGGTTAGGATAGAAAAGGCGACTTGTCGGTTCTTGCTTGGACAAGATGAATGCGAACCTAGGGGCCAGTCGTATGGCTATTCATCAAGAGACGCGCCGCTCCCGGGTCGAGGGCGGCTCAGCCATCGAGGTCCATGGTCATGGCTTCGCCCCTTTGCGTGGCGCCCTCGCGAACCATCTTGACGCCCTTGTCTTTGATGGTCTTGTCGAGGAAGCGCTTGACCTGCTTGCAGCCGTCGATGCCGACGACGAGCATGCCCTCGAGGCGGCTGACCTGGACGCGGCTCTCGCAGACGAGGACGGCGACGCGGTCCGAGTCGCCGCGGGTGGCGACGGTGAGAAAGGGCAGCTCCTGCTCCTCCTGGGCGTTGAGGTCGAGCAGCGGGTCGGCGGCGTCGTCGGCGGCGGCGTAGGTCGAGGTGGAGCCGGCGGTGCAGGCGGCGACGTAGTCGGTCATTGGGATGCCGGCGTCAATGACGGCGAGGGTGGCGGCGTTGAGGAGGGCGGCGAGCAGGGAGCCGTCCTGGGAGAGGACGTGGAGGGAGACGTTGATGGTGGAGTGGGGGAAGAGGTGCGTGTGGATGGTGGAGGCGAGGGTTTTTGCGATTGTGATTTCGAGTTCCTGGGTGCGTCTGGCAAGGGGTCAGTCAGTCCATGCTCGAGAAACGAAGAAGAAGATGGCGTCTCGTCGCCGGCGGTTCCATCGAAGACTCACTTGTCATTGCGCCCCCGCCTCTTGCGGTCCACGCTCGAAAAGCCCGCAACGCAGACGCCGACATTGACGACGGCCGCGTCCCGCTGGCCGCCCTGCCCAGCGGCACCGCGGCGCTGCTGCTGCTGCTGCTCCGAGGGCCCCGTGACGACGCACATGACCTTTGTGTGGCCCATTTCCAGGTACGAGGAGCCGTCGGCGGCGTCCTGGGTGCGGATCTGGGCGTGCAGGCGGCGCAGCTCGTTCCAGCGGCGGCCGTCGACGCGCAGCAGGGCGAGCGAGTAGGTGGACGTGTCGAGGGGCATCTTGATGGTGTGTGTTTGTGTGTGGTATAGCTTGAATGGCTTCTTTTTTCCATCTTTTCACGCGTTGCGGGGAGGTGTGGCTGGTTGAATGTGGCTGGCCGGTCTGAGGGTGTGGCTTGACGTCGGGAGCTTGCTTCCGCATCCGTCACACCACCAGCTATCCCTCCTCAACTTGCTCCATCAATCTTGTTCTGGTTTTTATCGAATGGCGCCTCGCAGGGCCCTTTGCCCCTGCGCATCCGATACTTTCCTCGAATGCATCCCTGCGCCGACGCCGCGCGGCTTCCATAAGCCCCGGCAAGACGGCCCCCGCTCGGCCCGGAGCTTGAACCGGAGCTCGCCATCCCCATGCCGGCCCACGCATCGCCGCCCCGACAGACCTGCCCTCTCGAGCTCTACCAACCCTGCCACATCTCCGATGCTCGACTCACTCTCCAATCACCCGCCTTCCCTTCCTCCGAGCCACGCAAGCCCCCCTTCCTTATTCGCTCCTCAGCCCCTCACCTCAGCTCCCAGCGGACCGGCCGGATCTCAAGCGCCATGCCGGGGCTAGCCGCCTGCCAGTCACTGGGCCATGGCACCAAACGCAAGCCCGTGGCGTGAAAGCCAAGCCGGTACGCTAAAAATGGGGGGAGGGGACGAGAAAGAAAGTATCGAAGTCAGGATAGCTAACAGCATCATGACCCTCACATTGGAAGTGAGATAGAAAGGAGGAAATCACATACCCACCTGCCGTCCTTAGCTCAGGAGGTCATGTGTAACAGGCTCGTCGGAGCCTGTGGTCAAAGCCCGGGTCAAAGCCCCTGGACCCCTCACACCAACAAGGCTGCCGGTAATGCCGGTAATGCCGGGCACGACGCGGCTAGTGTGCCCGTGGACGCTTGGTTGGGTGTCTGGGGAGGGTATATAAGAGCATCCTGCGTCGGCCCATTGTCGACGTAGCTGGCTCCGTCACAGACCTTGATTCAAACACCACCCTACTCCAACCAACCCAGCCCGCCCTCCCATCCACCCATCATGGCCCCCTCCCTCCCCAAGACGTACAAGGCCGTCGTCCTCCCCAGCGTCAACTCCCCCTTTAAGCTGCAGGACGTAGAGCTCAAGCGGCCCGGCCCCGGCCATATCCTCGTCAAGGTGCTGGCCTGCGGCGTCTGCTTCAGCGATGTGGCCACCGCCGCCGGCCACATGGGCCACGACATCTTCCCGTGCGTCCCGGGCCACGAAATCGTCGGCGACATCGTCGAAGTCGGCGGTGATGGCTCCTCGTCGGCCTGGTCCGTCGGCCAGCGCGTCGGCGGCCCCTGGCACGGCGGCCACGACAACCGGTGCCGCCAGTGCCAACGCGGCCAGTTCCAGCTCTGCGACAACGGGGCCGTCAACGGCGTCTCCCGCGACGGCGGCTTCGCAGAGTATGTCGTTCTCCGCTCAGAGGCCGTCGTCCGCGTGCCCAAGGACATGGAGCCCGCCCAGGCCGCCCCCTTACTCTGCGCCGGCGTCACCGTCTTCAACGCCATCCGCAAGATGCACGTCGAGCAGGGCGCCCTCGTCGCCGTCCAGGGGCTCGGCGGCCTGGGCCACCTGGCCGTCCAGTACGCCCGCAAGATGGGCTACGAGGTTGCCGTGCTCTCCTCGGGCGCCGACAAGGCCTCCTTCGCAAAGGAGCTCGGCGCCCATCACTACATCAACACAAAGTCGGGCGACGCCATGGCCGAGCTCACCAAGCTCGGCGGCGCCGCCATCATCGTCCAGACGGCTCCCAACCCAGACGTCATCGGCGCCCTGGTCGCCGGCCTCGCTCCCACCGGCACCCTGCTCAGCCTGGCCCCCGTCGGGCCCGTCCAGATCGACTCGCGTCTCCTTGTCATGAAGGGCGCCAGTGTCCAGGGCTGGCCCAGCGGGCACGCCCTCGACTGCGAGGAGGCCATTCGCTTTGCCCAGAACCACGACGTCAAGTGCATGGTGGAAAAGTACCCGCTGGCCAAGGTCCAGGACGCAATCGACAGCTTAAAGGCAGGCAAGCCGCGGTTCCGATGCGTGCTGATTCCCTGATGCTTGAAGAACTTTAAGCGCCCAACTCAACACATGAGTGCCGGCAGGGTGCTGGGGATCTCCTGCTGGAAGGATAGACACGCCTTAATAGTAGGACTCAGGAATGAACCATTCTCAAACAAAAATTCAGCCATTCGCCGCCACATGGGTGGGAGATCAACAAAAGCTTCCCCAGCTATCAAGTCAACGCATGTCTCTTCCTGGCCCGCAGTCTCGCAAGCCATCCAAGTGCTGTCTTGTGACAGTTCGAAGCCCATCGCCATGACGGCAGCTGTGATTATATGTACGAATACCTAGCCAAGATACACCCATGAGGCCGTGAGAACGCCCACGCACGCTAGATTGTCACCAATCAAGACCAAAAATTTCCCTATAATATTATTCGCGGCCGGTCAAACGGCGCCTGGTCCATGTGGACAACCACGCGGCCCTTTTCGTCGAGGCTGGCCCCCCGATCCGAAATGGGCACGTACTTTTTCGTGTGCGCCACCTCTTGACGGCTCACACGCGCCTCGTCTCGGGGTATCCATAGCGTCGGCTTCGGCGCCCACAGCTCCGGCGGCCAATAATCGCAGTACTTGTGGTCCTCGGGGTATCCGATGATGGGGAGACTGTCCGACGGAATCATCTTGCGGAGGGCGATGAAGTCTTCGTACTCCTCCGGATGCAGCCACCGGGCGAGGAAGCCCGGAGGTCCATCGCCGTGCTTGTTGCCGGCCCAGAAGCGCACCTTTTCGAGCATGTCTGGCAGCCCCACGTCTTGTGCCTGCGCTTGCATCTTGGACTTTGTGCTCGACTTGAGCCACTCCGTCAGGGCAGACTTGACGCCGCTTGCCCCTTCAATGGCCCGGTCGTTGGTCACCGTCTCCTCGTCGTCTTCCGTCTCCATGTCGTCTCGCGCGTCGTCCTCGCCGAATGCCTGCTCCGCGTCGAAATAGCTGCTTGCGGCACCTGGGCCCCCTCCTTCGTCGCCCGGCCTCGCCGTCGCCCGCTCTCGCGCTCTCTCCGCCGCCGCCTTTTCCTCTTGTTGTATCTCTTCCTCGAGCGTCAGCGTCTGCGGGAGGTTTTCCAAAAGCGGCGCAATGGCGTCGCTGAGTGAAAAGTGGACTAGTCCGGTGAAGATGAAGAACATGACCATCAGGGCAAGTGGCCCAAATGATAGGTGCAGGGCAAAGAGTCCAATGAGACAAAGCTCGGCCAGATAGAGGCCGATGGTAAGATGCAACAGGGCATGCGGGTAGAAGAGCCCCTTGCTATCCGTGCCAGAGTCGAAGACAAATATTAGGTTATATCTCCAGACGAGGCGCATCACGGCCATCCCCCCTGCCGCAAACACGAGAATCAAGGGCGCTATGCACGCGTAACTCAGAGCTGTGCCAAGACGTCAGCACCAGGTCACATCGAAACAGCCCAAACCTTGACGTACCGATGACTCCCATGTTTGCATAGATTGGAAAGAGTCCGCCCCATCGCGCGGGCTGCAGCCTGTGCCAAGTCCGGTACTGGGCACGCGGCAGACTCGAGAGCTTCGACAGACCGTAGTGGCGAATCAAGGAAAAAACCTGCATCAGGTTGGTTCCGCTGCTTGCGAGACACTGAATCAGGATGTAGGAGAGATAGAAGTTGGACGCCATGGGAAGGTTTGTTGCGAGGACATCTTTTGCTTTGATGGGGTTCTCGAGAATGTCGGTAAAGGCGGCCGAAGCAGCCGAGGTGAGGGTGGTGACGAGAAAGACTTGGACGACCTGAAACGCAAAGTAGGCCTTTTGCACAAAGAGCTCGACCATGGTAACCGAGGGAATGCCCGCCTGCGCGCCGCAGACTGTCCAAATGTTAGTACCGTAGGTAGGGGGTTCGTGACGAGGACATACCTCGCAGCATAGCGGGAATGGCCGCCATCCACAGGGACAAGGCCAACGACGGCACGAAGCCTTGGAGGAAGCTGAGCACCACGGTAGGGAGCTGCTTGATCCAGGAAAGAAAGACAATGTTTTTGGCCAAAAAGTCAATCTGGGAGATGAGGCCGATGAAGGCCGAGGGAATGGACCAGAAGATGACGGCAACGGTAACTAGAGACAAGATGGCGAATCTCCGGATGATACGCTCCCACCACGACATTCTCAGCGACTTCCAGAGCACCTCGTCGGGGTGGATGCCGAGGATTCGAGACGACATTTGCAGGGGCCGGTGGTGGGCAACGACCTGGTGCGCAGCCTGTGCGCTCTCTTGCGTATCAAACTCGAGAAAGGCGGCCGGCAGAGTGTTGCCATCGCCCCTGCGGACCTGGCGGCGCATCTTGAATATTTGCAGGTTGAGTTCGCGGAGGCGGTTCCTCGTCCACCGGATGGTGTCGACGCGGCGTCCAAAGTTGCCCAGGGGCCGGTGATGGGGTCGAGACTGGACGGGTACATATTGCGCGGCAACGGAGCCCCTGACGTCTGGCAGACTTGGATCGAGCCCGTACGGGTGGACGTAGTCGGGGTCTTGCTCCTTGACCGTCTCGCACCTTGCATCTTGCTTGGCATCGAGGTCGCCAGCGCCGCCAGGATTCTCGCAGGGCCCGTTGCTTGGGATATATGACCCCGGCAGCTCGAGGACAATATGGCCCCCGCGTGGAGTGGGGTCGTTGGCGCTGCAGCTCGAGAGGGTGACGAGGTCCTGGCGAGACGTGACCGAGTCGGTGGCCGAGATGGGAGGCTCGGGCCTTGGCGATGACTTGGCGGGCGACTTATTGAGCTGCTTCTGCTTTGCCTTGTTTGCCCTTTGGATCAGCTGAACCTCTGCCTTTTCGAGCCTGGTGGCCGTCTGCTCCCGCTCCTTGACGAGGTTGACCAAGGCCTTTGTGGTTCGGGGGATGTGAACGCGCCGGACAGAGTCCCCATAGAGTTTGCGGAGGCGCTGTTGGTCGAGATACTCCTTGGGGACGCCCGTCAGCAGCACGGTGCGGGAGGAGATGCGCTGCGAGTAGTAGGGGGAGGAGAGGTAGGCCTGGCGGATGTTGACGTAGAAGATGCACTCGCGCACAATCATGTACAAGACGAAGCCTAACAACGAGTCAGCACCAAGGGCGGGCGGCTAGTGGTCACAAGAGCAGGGGATGGGTACCGAAGAAGACCCAGGCCATGAGAGCGTGGGCGTAGAGTTTCTTGGGGTCCTTGACGTTGCCAATGGTCAACATGTCGAGTTGGGATAGGCCTCCGCCGCCGGTGGCGTGGATTGGAAAGAGAACGGGCCATAGGATGAGGCAGCCGCCGAGGCAGATGTTCCGGACGACCTTGAGGAAGCGGAGGAAGAAGAAGCCGTCGAGAGAGGCGTGGTTGAGGACAAAGGTATCGGGGATCTTGAAGAAGGGGACGACCCAGTCGAGCCAGCCGGTTGGCAAGGCGGGAGTCGAGAGCCTGCAAGTTGATGAGCGGGCCAAGGACAGCATGGTGAGGGGCGGCGAGGCACAGGGATGCATACTCGGGGGCCCTGAGACTGGGAATGGATCGGGGCGCATAGACGCGTTTGCATCGGCGGCGGAGGATGACGAAGACGACGAAGCAGACGACGAGGTAGATGAGGACGGGGATAAAGGTGGCGCCGAGCTTGCTGAGCGACGAAGTCTTGCTGTTGGACGCGGTGCTGAGGGTGCCGCCGCCCGACGAGTCTTGGCGGCCGGAGCCGACGCGGGAATCGCTGCCGCCTTTCTACAGGGCGCACGTAGCCAGTCAGGGAGAGACAAGAGGAGACGGGGGCTTGAGCGGCACGGATCAGAGGGCGTACAAAGAGGTCGAGGAAGCCTCGAGCCTGCAGCCAACGGGGTGCGTTGGCCGCGTTGGCCATGGAGGACGACGAGGCGTGGGGTTGGGCGTCAGGCGGCACGGGCATGGTGAGGCGTCTTCATCTCGTCATCGGTCGGCAGAGTCGTCATCCGAGCATATCGAGGGTGACGGCGATATATAGGGAAGAGTTGGAGACGAGGGCGTTGATGCCATTTGGAGAGACAGAGGAAGGTCGGCCGCCGGGCTGAGGAAAAATCCGAGCAGCCAATGGCTCGGGGTGATGCAACCCGGGGGGCCTCCTGTATGCGCTAACAGAGACCCCAAGAAATGAAATATTACGAGTAACATTTTCCACTAGCAACATTGACCACGAGTGTCACAACTCAATTCACAAGTCTCAACCTCGGCTCAACCACCCTGCTGCCGGATCAAAAGACCACGGCTTCAACCTCGTCTCGTCAATCTTATCGGCTCGTCCAAGGCCACTTGTGGACCATGTCAATGGCATAATGGCATTGGCCAACTGAAACCTCTACTATTATGCTCCGCTAGTCGGCCGCTGTCCACTAATGCATGTCGCCACAGACACACCTTTGGCCTCGTCACCGCCTCGTTAGCCGACCTTGTTGCAAACTTTATCCAAAAGTCTAACGCAGGAAAAGGGGGCCTTTGTCCAGCAACGGTCGTCCTCACCGATGGAAACCGCTATAGTATCCGCCATCTCGTCCATGTTGAGCCCCCTATTTGCCATTTTGCGGGTTCGCTCGCCGCAGAGGAGCGATCCGAGACCGAGAACATCTCCGCCATCTAACAGTTGAACGGTGCTGGCGCACTTTTGTCGAATCGCCCTTTCGCAGTCACTCACGGCTATGGCATTCCTTGCTGAAGTCGCCCGGCTGCTTGCCATCAGTGGCCCCGAGGGCTCTCCTGGCCTTGCCCGAGGGCATGGAACGGTCGTCATACGCCGCGATGCGAGGGGAGCCATCACATCTAGAGCCACGACTTGTGCGTCAGCATCGCCAAGGTCCTTGATGCGATTTGTCTGGCGCGCAGTGACAACAACCTTGTGGCCGCGGTCAACGACGACGAGCTGGAGATGAAGCTGCTCTTCACATGTCTTCTCCACATCTTGATATCCTCGGCCTCGGCGCAACGCGACCCCCCGACGGTAGCTCCTCCTTGCCGGTATTTTGTCCATGGAGTGTCTTCGCCTCGCTCCTTGCTCCTTTTCGTCGTCAAAATATTGTTTAAATCCAATCAAAATGACAATCTTGCAGCATCTTGGCCCATTCGACACTGCCATACTGGCGACATCGCTCAGCGCTGCCATTCTGTACGGCTTGCGGATCCGCACCCCGCCGGATCACTTGCGCATGATCCTAAAGGCCAGTTCAACGGCCCTGCTGTCCCTGCTCTGCCTTGTAGCCGGAAAGTCGTGGCTGCTCGTGGCGGCACTCGCCTTTGGCGCGCTGGGGGATGCATTCCTTGCTTGGCCCGGCGAGGCGGCCTTTCTCCGGGGCTTGGGCAGCTTCTTGACGGGCCACTTGCTCTACGTCGGACTCTTTGTGCGTTTCGGACGTGGCGTCGACTTGATACTTGCCGAGAGTTGGCGACGGCTCTTGGGCGTTACCATACTGGCATTGGCACCGGCAATGGGCCTTGTGCTGGTGCCGAGGGTTGGACCATGTTTACGTTTGCCCATTGCCGTCTACTCGGCCGTGTCGCTTTGCGTGGTTTCCGCGGCGCTTACCGTTCCTCGGTGGCATACCGTCACTGGCACCATATTGTTTGCCCTGTCGGACTGCTTGCTCGGTGCAGATGAGTTTGTGCTTCCTGCAGACTCGAAGCATCGCGTCTGGACGCAGTACGCGGTCTGGGGGTTATACTATGGCGGGCAGCTGCTCATTGTTTCGTGGTTCACTGACGGCGGTTGGTTTACGTCCGGGAGCGGGAGATGGGAGACGTCGGTCTCGTACAGCGCAAGCCTTGACGGTTGAAAACATATGGAGACGCCTGATATGCCCTCGGCGTTGAAGTGATTACTCTATCCACGGTAGAGATGCCAGGAGTTGCAGACGGTGGCGAACATGTACGTTTACGGTCAAGACGTCTGCGAATGCAGCCCCCGTCCTCCACCAAGTTCCTACATGTATCCTCAACCATGCCATGGCTCTACTCCAGTTGAGAGTCGCGGCCTTTTCTCTCCTCATTCTTCTGGTAATACACAGGCGTTGAGGCCATGTTGCTAGTCGCACTCTTGCCGTGTGCGGCCCGCTCGAAGATGGGGCGTGTCTCAGACCACAGGCTGATCCCCTTCCGGAGGTGGCACCTAGCAGCTGGCATCATGGCAGCTTGTCTACCTATTCCGCTCTCTTCCTAGCGTCATTTCTGCATGACCTGAACAAGGCCGGATCTCGGAAGCTTATCTTTCCCCCTCCCCCGCTCCTCTCACCATCTTCCTGCTCCTTACTCCCCATCATTGCCTCGATTCCAATTCATCTCTCTGCTTCGTCCTCCATCTCATATTCTGCATCTTCACCACCGCAGTCATGCCTCAACAACCCCCCAAGGCCACTCGTCTCACCGACCTCTTTAGCCTCAAGGGCAAGGTCGTCGTCGTTACCGGCGCTTCCGGCCCGCGCGGAATGGGCATTGAGGCCGCCCGCGGATGCGCCGAGATGGGAGCCTCCATTGCCATTACTTACTCGTCCCGCAAGGAGGGCGCCGACAAGAACGTCGAGGAGCTCACCAAGGAATACGGCGTCAAGGCCAAGGCCTACAAGTGCAACGTCGCCGACTTTGACGACGTCGAGCGCTTCGTCGGCGAGGTTGTCAAGGACTTTGGCCAGATTGACGCCTTTATTGCCAAGTAGGTTCCCCTGACACCCGTGGACGACTCCAATCACTAACAGCAGTCCAGCGCCGGTGCCACGGCCGACACGGGCGTCATCGACGGGTCCCGCGAGGCCTGGGACAAGGTTATCCAGGTCGACCTGAACTCGGTGGCCTACTGCGCCAAGGTGGTCGGCGCCCACTTCAGGAAGCGCGGCACCGGCTCCTTTGTTATCACCGCCTCCATGTCGGGTCACATTGCCAACTATCCCCAAGAGCAGACGTCGTACAACGTGGCCAAGGCTGGATGCATTCATCTCGCGCGTTCTCTTGCCAATGAATGGCGCGACTTTGCCCGCGTCAACAGCATCTCGCCGGGCTACATCGACACGGGTCTGTCCGACTTTGTTGATACTAAAACTCAGGAGCTCTGGAAAAGCATGATCCCCATGGGCCGCAACGGTACTGCCATTGAGCTAAAGGGGGCTTATGTATACCTCTGCAGCTCGGCCAGTACCTACACGACTGGAGCAGACATTGTTATAGACGGCGGCTACACGTGCCGGTGAAGCCGGTGGGTTTCTCATTAAGGCTAAAAGTTAAGATGTTGGGAATACATGACTAGATGTTGGCAATATAAAAACAATATAGTTTCCGGCGCCATCGGTTCGAGTTTGCAAGCCTGTAATGGCAGTTGATGAAAGACTTGCTATGCCATTTCCACAGATGAAAGACGTCCGAACGAACGTCAAAGTTACGAATACATGCCCATCATTTATCGCATAAATACAACCTCACCCCCTCTTATTGCATCTGGGGTCTCGGTGAGAGGTACCTATTCGTATATAAGCGGGGTGACATAAGGTTCCCAGGCAGTTGTTACCCCACTTCCGAAACCAACTTCCGAAATCCGAACCCCTCCACATCGCAAACACCATCGGTAACGTTTCTTCAGAGCCCAATTAATCCACCATCCAACACCTGCGCAATGGGTGTCACCAAGACCATCATCAAAGAGGGCAACGGCCCCAAGCCCAGCGCCGGCCAAAAGGTCACCATGGAGTACACTGGCTGGCTCAAGGACGAATCCAGGCCCGAAAACAAGGGCTCCCAGTATGCCTCGTCCCTGATTCGCAGACAGCATTTCCCTCGCTGACGCGCCGCCTCTCTCCAGGTTCGACTCGTCGGTCGGCAGAGGCGACTTTGTCGTGCCCATCGGTACCGGCAAGGTCATCAAGGGTACGCGCCAAGACGCCGCACGACGCCTCGACCACGGCTGACGTCAGGGCAGGCTGGGACGAAGGCGTTACCCAGATGAAGCTCGGCGAAAAGGCCACGCTCGACATCACTGCCGACTATGGCTACGGCGCTCGGTATGTCCCGACGAAGTTGGCCGGCAGACGGTGGCTGACATTGCCCTACAGCGGCTTTCCCGGCGCCATCCCGCCCAACTCGAGCTTGATCTTGTGCGTCACCCCTTGTCCTAGTTTACCCTCAATACACGACTAACATTGGCCCGCAACAGCGACGTCGAGCTCAAGAAGATAGGCTAATGCTAAAGGTTCCTGGTCTACCACGGCAAAGTGCACCCCCAAGGCTTCTGCATCGCTTGGAGTGTACAATAATAGATGTTATACCAGTCACTCCGTTTCTCAGCCCAAAAAATGGAGGCCTCCGTCGGGAGATATGGTCTGAAAAGGCTCTTCTCTCCAATAAAAAGCTCGGCCTCTCTACATGGCATCTTGGTGGCTGTTGTGACTGTCTAGTGCTTCCCTTGTTGTCTGCAACAGACTGTCACTCCATGGCAGCCCAAATGCAACTGACACGCGAGCTACAGATGATCACTCCATGTTATTAACCACCCGGCAGCAAATGCAACTGACACGCGAGGCCCTGCGTCCAAAGACGGCAACATTGCAGCATGTCTACTAGCTGCGCTAAAGCTTGGCCAACTCCAACTCTCATGATTCAGTTCTGGTGTACGAAGTAACCTGTACGCTATATACGTAGCAGCAGGGGGTGGCCTTATTAAAAGACCTGACTCAGTTCCCAACTTTGTTTAAAAGGGGCTGCGTTCCCCGCTGATGCACGATTTCTCGGCGGACTCTACCGAAACGAAAGGTACATTTCATGTCTCGAGGCGGCAACATCGAAAATGGTCCGGCTTCCTCCCCTTCAGCGCCCGATTGGTGTCTTTGACAAGTACATGGCCCATGACGGCGAGACCTTGATCCTCAAGGAGAAGCTCATGTCGCTGTCCGGTGACAGCTTCGAAGTCAATGGAGTGACTGGCCAAGCCATCTTCAAGGTTCAAGGTCGCCACCTCACAACTTCTGGCCGCAAATCGGTCAAGGATATGGCCGGCAATCACCTTTTCGACATTGTCAAGAAGCACATGCACATCCACTCGACCTACGCTGTCGAAGACCCCCAAGGGAAGAACATTCTAGAGGTGAAGAGCTCCTTTAAGCGTACGTGCCATCCCGCTTGATTCGCTCTAGAAGTCCGTCCCCTCGATGCTCAGCGGCCAACACGGAGAGACAGTAATCGGCAGCAAGGCCACAGCAGAGTTTCAGTCCCGGGATGGTCACTCGGAGACATTGACCATGAGCGGCAACTGGAGGGATACGTCGGCCGACATTGTGTGTGAGAAGACGGGGGCGGTTGCTGCACGTATCGATCGCAAGCTGCTCAACGCCCGTGAGATATTTGGGGGGCAGCAGACGTATGCGCTTGTCGTCGCGCCCGGCGTAGACATGGCCTTGATGGTCGCTCTGTGTATTGCCCTGGACGAGAAGAACAACGAAAAGTAGCAGGGGGAACGGGCAGGATTATGGCCACTTGCTGGGGGTGAGCTCAAGTGACGCTCACATGAAGAAATTGGTAACGATATCGCTGAATCCTCGAACAGACCTCGTGCCTGAGCTCATGGTTTCATGCAGAAGCGTGGATCAGTACTACGAAAGGGGGGCGTTACGTGACTGCCCCTGAAAACGAGGCGACGGTTTCTTCCTTTTGGTTTTGTTTCTTTTTTGGTCAAAAGGCCCGTCTAACCGTTGGCCTATAGCCTGATAACTGACGGGCGCAGGGAGGCCTGCGCCCGTCAGGCCATAAGTGTCCGGCCCTGTCTATTGGACGACCAAGTCGACAGGCCCTTGCCACTCTTGGCGATTCTACGAGTCAGGCGATTTCACGAGTCAGGCAGCTTGGCGCAAATTCCATCACTTTTCTCATCCTTATTACTGTTGACCGCCTCGTTTATCCCTCCTGTTGGCCGCCCTCCTCGCAAACATCAACTTCGGTCGTCTGCAGGAGGCAAAGGCTTCCCACAATCGCCATCCATGGACAACAAGTGCGGCAACAGCGACTGCACAAAGTCGTCCCCAGACCCCGACTCCCTCCAGTGGTGCTCTAGATGCCGCAAGACGGCATACTGCTCGCGCGAGTGTCAGTCGGCGGCCTGGTCATCCCACAAGGGGGCCTGTTTTCGACCCAACTACATCATCAAGTTTCACCTGAGCCCGGGGCACATCACGAACCCGCCGGTGACGCGCACCTTGTCATGCCCAGCGCACGCCGTCTTCTACATGCTTCACCTGGCGCTGCAAACAGCGTTTGGGTGGGCCACCACCCATTCGTTTGACATTGCAGTCCTGGATCCGAATTACCGGGAGCCCGCCAATGCGGTGGAAGCCTTGACAAGACATAGCATTGCCATGAGCCAGCAGGTTTCCCCCTCTGACCCGAGAGAGTACACCTTTCGCGTTGTCGACCCGGTCGAACACACCATGTTTTCCGGCATCGATCGCGCGCACGAGCCGACGAGGCGTCACCCCAACACGCTAGAGAAGAAGGCCGACAAGTACAAGTTGTTCCAGCTATTGGACGATGCGCAGTTTCAAAGTATGTCTTGATCAGCCAAGTCTCCCCGACGCCCTTTTCCTAACCCTTGAGCCAGATCACCAGATTGTCTACACCTACGACTTTGGTGACAACTGGGAGCATCACTTTACAGTCCTGGGACGTGCCGATTCCACCGACAACTTTATCTGCCTCGATGGCTCCGGACACTACGTAGCCGAAGACTCGCGCGGTGTAAGCGGCTGGGAGGATCTCAAGGCGGCCTACCAAACCCAGAACCCAACCAAGGAGCAGAGGCAGCGGCGGCAGTGGTTCGAGAGACAGGCCAGTAATCCTGATCCGAAAGGGCTGGCAGGGGATCGCGTCGAGGCATGGGATCGAGACAAGATCAACCGGGAGCTCGAGACGGACACGATGCTCCGACGCTTCCAAGCCAGGGGTCCTTCGACTTTACGAGATGAAGCTTCTCTAATTGTTCAATCTAGACGGTAGCACTCGGAACATCAAGAGGTCAAGCAGTTTAGACCGGCCGGGCGCTGTTGCATAGATGGGCCCCTCGTCTCTCTGGCCGTCATTCTAGAACTTGTTGACCTGGTCCCTTTCCCTTTCTAGAAACGCCTCAAAGGTTGTCAACGGGGTGATTTCGGCCAAGGCTTCAAGGTCCAGATCATCGGCCATGTTCCTCATGGCCTTGTTCAGCCGAAAGGTGATTGTCCACGGCGGCTCGGCGGCAATCTGCTCCTCCGTCATAAAGTGCGCCGTGAGCGAGCGCCCCATTGCCGCCCCGAGCGTGTCGAGCGTCTGCTGTGCCGTGCGAAGCTCACTGGCCATGCCAATGACACGTCGGTGGAAGCGGGCGGGATCCCGGAAGGCGGCGACGGCAATCCGGGCCGTGTCCTCGTGGTCGAGGAGGCCGAGCTGCGACTCGGGCGCCAGGGCCGTGGTCCACGTGCCCTGCTCCAGGATATCCGAGTAGGCGTTGATGGCGGGCTCGACAAAGTTTGCCATGAGGTAGGCTGGGCGCAGGAGGGTGTAGGAGTCGAGGCCAGCATCGGCGATGGCCTGCTCGACCGTCTTCTTTATGGAGAGAAGATGGTGGAGCACGGGAGAGGCAGCCTCGAGCTCGGGGCCGACGCGGGAGACGCCCAGGCTGGTGCAAGAGACGACCTGGCCGAGGCCGGCCTGCTTGGCCGTGTCGAGGATGCGGAGGGCGTGCCGGCGCTCGCTGTCCGGGTCCTTTGGGTTCACCACCAGGACCAAGAAGAGCTTGTCGCAGCCGGCCATGCTCGCCGCGAGGGCTTCACCGTCGTCCCAGTCGGCCTGCGTCAGCTGTACGCCGGCGTCTGTGAGAGCGCGAGCGCGGTCAGAGTCGAGCTTGCGGGTGGTGGCTCGAACGTTCCAACCGAGCCCGCGAAGCTGCCGGGCCACGGCGCCTCCTTGGGTGCCGGTGGCACCGACGACGAAGACGGTGGGAGGGGGACTCATGACAGACAGACAACTGACTGGTTGTATAACGACTTGTCCAAGGGACGTCGATATATGTATGCAAGACACCGTCTTATACGAATGCAAGCATCAAGACGCCATGTTATACGACATGCCGACCCGACGCTCTGCCACGGACTCAGGATGGACGAGGAGAGGCCAATGCTAATCAGGCTTCGGCCGCGTTAGCGAGCTGCAGTCAGAGTTGGACAAGTTGGATGTCCGATGGTGATGATTGGAGGGCCGGCAGACGGGGTCCGAAGCAGATGCCGATGGCGGCTTATGTATGTACCAAGTCAACTCCGGATTCATACAGCTCGGCCCCTCCTTATCTCGGTCTCGACTCCAGCCTTGACTCAAGCCTCGACTCAAGCCTCGACTCAAGCCTTGACTCAAGCCTGACTCAACCCTGCGCCTCTCCATCGTCCCCCAGCAGCACCATGACGCCACCGTCGAGCCTCGACCTGCCATGGTGGCAGCTCGGCGCCGCTGCCATCGCCCTCGCAGCCGCCGGCCTTGCCCTGTATCGCCTCACACTCGATCCCCTGGCGCGCTTCCCCGGCCCCCGGCTCGCGGCCGTGACGCGGTGGTATGAGGCCTACTACGATGTCGTCCTGGGCGGGCAGTACACGTTCAAGATCCGGCAGATGCACAAGCAATACGGTCGATATATGCGCTCCGGAGGCAGTCGGTGCCCGGCTTTGGTTGGACGCCTTTGGCTGACCACGTCCGCAGGCCCCGTGATCCGCATCAGCCCCTACGAGCTCCACGTCGACGACGCTGCCTTTTTCGACCAGCTCTATCGCCAGGACGGGCGTTGGGACAAGTACGACTGGGCCGGCCGCGGCTGGGGCGTGCCCAGCTCCACCATCGGCACCACCGACCACTACCTTCACAAAGCCCGCCGCCAGCCCCTGAACCCCTTTTTCTCAAAGGCAAAGGTGGCCAGCCGCCAGCATCACATCCGCCAGCACGTGCTCAAGCTTTGCCATCGACTCTCCGCCGCTGCCGCCTCGGGAAAGGGCGTCAATCTCGGCGCTGCCGCCTCGGCCGTTGCCCGCGATGTCGCCAACGACTTCATCCTCGGCAAGAGTTACGGCGCCCTTGACCGCCACGACTTGCAGGTCGCCGCCGTCCCCAAGACCCACGGCTCCGGGACCATGTGGCGCGTCGGCAAGCACTTCCCGTGGGTTCCTCCCCTGGTCAAGTCGATACCGCGCTGCCTGAGCAAGAGGGTTGCCGGCGACAAGATGCAGGACTTTTATCGCCACATCCAGGTGCGTTCGTGGGCCGCCGACGCGCTGCATTGCTGACGACCTTGGCAGGAATCCCTCAAAGACACCCAAGACCTCATCGAGGCCGCCAACGCCCCTGAGCCGGACCCCGACGCCCCGCCCACCATAGTCGGCGCCATCCTCGAGTCCAAGCTGCCGCCGTCGGACAAGACTCTTCCCCGGGTGTTTCAAGAAGTGGCCACGGTGGCCGGGGCCGGCTTTGAAACGTCGGCCGGTGCCCTGCGCCTAATCTTGTTCCATGTCTACAGCAAGCCCGAGATTCTCCAGAAGCTCCGGGCCGAGCTCTCCTCGGCCGGCGTCGACTCGGCCGACGAGCTGGAGCTCAGGACTCTCGAGCAGCTGCCGTACCTGACGGCGGTCATCACCGAGGGCCTGCGACTGAGCCCGGCCATCGCCACGCGCATGGCTCGCATCGCCCCGGACAGGGATATCGCCTACGACAAGTGGCGCATACCCGCGGGCACGCCCGTCGGGATGACGGTGGTGCTGATGCACACAGACGAGAGGTGGTACACCGACCCGGACCGCTTCGAGCCGGAGAGATGGCTGCATTTCGAGGCCCGGAGGCAGACGGAAAAGGCATTCGCGCCCTTTTCCAGAGGCACAAGGTCTTGCGTGGGCATGCAGTACGTCTCCCGTCTCCCCTGACAAGTCATGGGGTTCGCTGACAGGCGTGAAGCCTCGCGTGGGCCGAAATGTACCTGGTCCTGGCCGCTCTTGTTCTACGATTCGACTTTACGTTTCCCGACGCGAGTGCCGCCGACTTTGAATGCGAGCGGGACCAGTTTGCGATTGGGACCCGGAGCAAGGGTGTGCTGAATGCCTTGCTGACCCCCTATCGAGGATGAATATGTATGTAGACAGGACGGACATGTTTCGGTTCTCTATTCTTGGCACATGGTCAGGGTCAGGGGAAGATGAAAGGTAGATGAAGGATGGACCCGTGATTAGCTCGGCCTCACGAAATGGTCCGACGGCGCGTCTCCGAACCAACGCATACTGTGCCACATCAGCCGCAAAAGCCTTGGGGGGGCAAAGGATCGATCGGCGGACCCCGCCTCGGAATTGTGTGAATGTGCGTCGGTCATCACCTCGTCCTGTCTGACTTGAGGATGACGGCCTGCAAGTCTTGGATCGAGCTGACGGCAGGGCGCGGGCACGAATTGGGCCGTGTGTGCCGCCTGATTTCGGGCCTCGAGCACGGCATGCAACATGTAAGACCAAAGACTGACTGTGAATGTAGATTTCCGTTCCACGGAGATGCTGCTGCTGTTGTATATGTGTTAGCTAGTAGATGCCCCGGATCGCCCCCTTACTTGTCACTGTCTGCAAAGACCCCTTACTCCCTCACTTGTCGCTTCCACTGCAAAGACCCAAAGTCGACGTCGACGAGCAGTCTAGAGAACCCATATTGGAACCCATATTGACCGGGTTTGCCCTCGCATTGTTCCCGTGCCTGGCACAAACCCCTGGCTTCACCATGTCGGCAAGCCCAACAGCCTCCGGGCCCCCCGACTCGGGCGACCCAGGCCGAGGGCCGATGCTCATCGCGGTCCGATGGGTCTTCACGTCCCTCTCCATCATCTTTGTCGGGCTCCGGTTCTACTCACGGCGGCGTAAGCGCCTCGGCTACGGGTGGGACGACTGGCTCATGTTGATGGTTGTGGTGAGGAAGCCCCCGTCACGCCGTCTCGACTCTCCAGTGCTGACGACGCCCCCCTTAGACGGTCAGGGTCGCGCTGTCGGCCCAGGTCCCCGTCCTGCTGCAGTACGGCTACGGGAGGCATGACCGGGACATGACGCCGGAGCAGCAGGTGCAGGTGCTCAAGGCGAGCTGGCTCACCATGCCCGAGAGCGTCTTTGTGAGCGCCGTGGCGCGCATCTCGATTGCGATCCTGCTGGTGCGGCTCTTTGGCGTCCACAGCTGGTTCAAGTGGTTCTGCATAGCCGTCACGGCGCTCCAGGCGGTCCTGGCCGTCATCTTCGTGCCGCTCACCTTTCTCCAGAAGCGGCCCGTCGAGGCGCTGTGGGAGATCCGGATGCCGCACACGGTCAACGTCGACCCGCACGCGTGGCTCATCATCGCCTGCTTCCTCCAATGTCTGTCAACCCCAGCCCGTGCCTAGGCCGTGTCGACGCTGACGGGCCCGCGACAGCGCTATGGAGCTTCTCCGACCTGACGTTTGTTCTGTTCCCCGTCATCATCGTGTGGCGGCTCCGGATGCCGCCGCTGCAGAAGCTGGGCATCATTGTCGTCATGTGCATGTCGCTCTTCGCCATGGCCATGTCCATCCTCAAGACCGTCTTCATGACCATGGCGCCCACGGGGGGGCCCAAGGCGGACCTCCAGTACGACGCGGCCCTGCACTCGCTGTATGCGGCCCTCGAGCTGGACCTCGTCATCATCATGGGCTGCATCCCCCCGCTGCGCAGCATGCTGGTCGCCGCCCTGGGACGCCTCGGCGCCATGGGCACCTCGCTGAGGAGCCTACTCGGCAACGACAGGAAGCAGTCCGGCGGCAACGACAGGAAGCAGTCTGGCGGCGACGACGACGCCACGCTGGCTCACGACGTCGAGTTCAACGCCAAGGGGCGCCTCGGCGGCGACGCCCGTGCATGCGGGTCCGAGACGAGCGAGCTTCATCTGGTGGAAAAGGGGTACGACCGGAGGGACCCCGTGAACGCCTCTGGCTAGACGCCGACCCATCTCGGGCGGCACATGGTTTACGTTGCTGGAGATAAAGTCCGTCATCAGTCGAGGCAAGTATATGTTGTATGATTCGACATGGCTTGAGCTCTCGAACAAGTTCCCAGTCTTGCCAATGGAATCTGGCAGTAGTCGAGGCAAATATATGTTGCATAATTCGACATGGCTTGAGGTCTCGTCGAGTTCCCAGTCTTGCCAATGGAATCCGTCACCAGTCGAGGCAAATACACGTTGTATAATTCGACATGGCTCTCGTACAAGTTCCCAGCCAATGCCTTCATGCATCCATCGTGTCTGTGCCCCCCTTTGCCGTGGAATGTCCCCCAGAAGCAGGTAGACGGACGCTCATGACCGTCTCGTGGCTCACGGGGTTATAGACAAAGGCCTGGTCCAGCTCTAGGCCCGCCTCGCTCACGGCCTGCCGCCACTGGGCCTCGGTGCGCTCCATGCCGGCAAAGGCGGCCAGCATCGTCAGGTCCATGGAAGCGGCATCGACGTGGACCCCAGTCTCGGGCAGCACCATCTCGTCGAGCAGCAGCACCGAGTCGGCCGCCATGGCCTCCTTGGTGCGCCCCAGCAGCTGGCGCACCTTGTGCGGCGGGTGGTTGTGCAAGACGCCGCGCAAGAAGTAGAACTTGGCGCCTGGCGCGAGTCAGCCAGGTCATGCCCCTGAAAACAGAGGCCCGTCTTGCTCACCCCTGATGGGCTGCGGCTCGAAAAAGTCGTGGGCCATGTTCTCCACGCCCGGCGTCGGCAGCGCCTGGGCAATCGTGTGCGCCATGTCCTGCAGCAGCACGCGGCCCGGCAGGTCGGGATATCGCTCCCGGAACTGGGCGCACTGGTGGCCGATGCCGCCCCCTATGTTGAGGAAGAGGGCTCGGTCCGCTGCCAGCCCCTGAGCCTCCTGGCGCACGGGATACACCGTCAGCCACGAGAGCTCGGGCTCGCGCCGCGCGGCCATGAAGTCGTTGAAGTAGGCCAGGTTCTCGGGCCGCTCCGAGAACCACTCGAAGCCGTGCCGCTCCGTGTTCCAGGCCTCTTGGAAGACGGTGTGCCGCTCGTCCGTCGGGTTGCCGTACCCCGTCCTCTTGAGGAAGCCCGGCAGAGCCTGGTACTGCGGCGACACCGTCGAGAAGCTGTTTCCTCTCAGTCTTGGCCGTGAGATTCAACGCTCGACGTACTAGTGGCTCACGCCCGCCTCGGTCACCTTCTGGGCGAGATTGCGCGTGACGAGGTTGGCGGCATACTGGTTGCTGCCGTCTTGATCTACCGAGCCGATGGCACCGAGATATCGCAAGACGCGGGCTGGCAAAACATGAGTTTCACGGCCTTGTATCGACCGTGGCAGCAGACCTACCTAGCAGCTGCCCGTCTGCCCCAGTCTTCCGCGCCATGTCCTCGACCGTCACTGGACGGCCGCTCTCGACGAGATATCGAAACAGGCCGAGGTCGAGGCCGATTTTGACACACGCCGTCTGAAGAGTCTGTAATGCCTCGTCAACCCCAATCCTCGCAGACGAGGGGGGAACCGCCGCCATACCATGGCGCCGTATCGATGCAGCGTGTCGTCGGGCGACTCCATCGAGTATGCCAGCTTGTGCAGCGAGGCCATGAGACGCTGGCGAGCGACTCCGTCGGCCGGCACCAGCTGCTTAATTTGAGCAAGCGCCGCGTCCATTGTGGTGTCCATTTTACTCGAGTATCGGTTGGAGTTGTGTGGCAAAGATGGAAGGAGTTGTGTTGTGGCCTTTTGCGACGAAGAGACGCCCAACTCCCCTGTCAAGGCCGTCGCGAAGAGGGTAAGCGGATGGATCCGAACCCCAGACTTGCTGCAGCCACCAGGTGTCAGCTTTCTCCGGAGGACAATGCTACGTGGGCATGGGTTGCCCTAGATAGGGGGTGTGCCTGCTTGCATGTCATGGTAGCCCATCGGCACGTATATTACATCGTCGAGAGACCATGACCTGGGTTCTTTAGGTCATGTACTAGTACCAGTGTTGGGAGGCCTCTTTTGACGGTGAGGAGCCGGTAAGATTCGTCATGTTGTTGCTAAATCCTTGTTCTAGCTAAGAAGAGGGGAAGGAAGGGATCGCGGTTACGTGGCCTCGTTGCGTGCACGTGATCCCGTGGGTCACGTGCTAGCAACCACACTGTACATCTACGGCCAGGCAAGACCAAGCATTTTTCAAACCCCCCGGTCCCTCAAGGCCGCCTTGAGCCTGGCAGAGAAGCCGGCGACGTGCTCAGGCCCGATCATGGTATAGTGAGCGCCCCCAACCTCGTGGAACCTCGGCTCCGTCTCGCAAAAGTCCCGCCACTTGCTCAAGTGCTCGCCTAGCCATTCCTCGCGCGACGCCGCCGCCACCCTGAGCGGCATGGCGTGGAAGACATCGAGCACGCCCACGCGCCCGCCCGGCTCATAGTCGACGGCCATGCTCTGCAAGCCAAAGGCCACATCGGCCCACCGCGCGAGCCCCTGCTCGCCGAGCCCCAGCTCGAGCAGGCGGCCCCTCTCGACTGTCGCCATGACCCGGGCCAGGGCGTCGCGGCGCGGGACGTCCCTGAAGCCCTCCTCCTCGGCGCGGTCCATGTGCTCCTGGCTCGTCAGGCCCACAAAGTACGTGAGGTGGACGAGGCACATGTTCCAGTTGAGCTGCCGCATCCGCGTCTTGATGTGCGGCGGCAGGTTGAAGCTGCCTAGGAACCGCACGCTGCCCTGCTCGCCGTCGCCGTCGAGCCGCTTGGCCATCTCGAATGCCAGCATCGTGCCGTAGCTGTAGCCCGCGAGCCCGTACGGGCCTTGGGGCTGCCGGGCCCGGACCGCTGCCACGTACGTCTCCACGGCTTCCTCGATGGATCCAAAGTGCCGATGGCCCGCCTCGAACCCCCTCGCCCGCAGGGCATAAACCGGCCGGTCGTCGTCGCCGAGGTGCTGGGCGAGCCCGATGAAGACGAGCACCTCGCCGACCCCTGGATGGACCAGCCATAGGGGCATTTTCGAACCGCCGGCGTGCAAGGTCACCACCGGGTCGTAGCTCGCTTCTAGACTCGGACAGCCGCTGGACGTCGGGAGGACGCGTATGGCAGCCGCCATTTCTCGCGCGGCAGGGTGCTTCATCAGCGTAACAATCGGGACCTCGAGGCCGAGGCGAGCGTCGATGCGGTGCTTGAGGCGGATCAGGTCCATCGACTTACACCCAAGCTCGAAAATAGGCGTGTCCACCGCAATCAAGGCCGGGGGGAGGCCGAGTGTCTGCGCGATGTCTTGAATGAGGCTCGCTTCGGCGGCGTCGATGCTCGATACGGCGCTCTGCTGCTCCTGCTTGAGCTGGCCCACGGCCTGCGAATGCAGCTCGACGTCCTCGGAGAAGGCGCCTTCCTCGAATAACCGCCTCATCTTGGCCCTGGAAATCTTTCCCAAGGCAGATAGGGGTAGCTTCGAGGCCGAGGAGGGACTGAGCCGAAACACCAGCGGCCGCGTCCCGCCGCTCATGATGCATGCTTGCACGGCCAGTCGTTCGATTTCCACCATGGCTCTCGCCTCAAGAGGCCACTGCTTGGGTATGTAGGCGACCGTGATCTGCTCCGTGTGGTCCGCCTTGGATGCAAAGGCCACGACGCGGGCCACGCGCGGGCCCAGGGCCTGCTCCAGGGATGCCTGGATGTCTGACGCGGCAATCTTGATGCCGTTGACGTTGATGACGTCCTTGAGCCGGCCGACAAGACGGAGGTTGTGCGCCGCGTCGACGACGGCCTGGTCGCCCGTGCGGAACCAGCCGTCAGGGGTAAAGACGTCGGACGTGGCCTCGGGGTCCCCGTAGTAACCCCTGAAGACGACCTCGCCGCGTACCTGGAGCTCGCCTGGCGCATCGGGCGCGGCCGCCCTCGTACAGCCCTCCGAGTCGGTCACGGCGACGCGCATCTGGATGCCGTCGATGCATCTGCCGAGCGACGCCGCCGATAGGCCGTTGCGGAGCTCGTAGGCGGGACAGTCGAGGTTGAAGATGGCTCCCGCACACGTCTCGGTCATTCCAAAGCCCGGGACGATGGCGTTTCGAGGAGCGCCGTATCGCGCAAGCAGGGCAGATGCCGCCACGCACGTCTCGATGTCGTTGGCTTCGCCCCCTGACGCAACGACCGTCAGGCTTGACAGGTCCCACGTCTCAGCCCCCGGCGGCCGGCGCCCTACGGCGTCGACGAGCTCGGCCAGGAAGAAGTTGGGGGCAAAGGAGCGGCAGACGCGGTACCGGCTGAGCAGATGCAGAAACGTCGCCGGCCGGGACGTGACGTTGGCGGCGTGGACGTGGATCTGGTCGACGCCGAGCCACATGGCCTGCATGTGCATTTCGACGAGGCCGGCGACGTGGTCCAGGCCGATCCAGTTGAGGAACGGCCGTTCGGGCGGCAGCGCCCGGCACGCCGCCTTGCCCCTGATGGCCGCGAGAATCTGCCGGTGGGTGGTGCAGACGGCCTTTGCGTTGCCGGTGCTCCCGGACGTCAGCGTCAAGACGGCCGGGGCCTCGATGCTGCTCTTGCCGCATTCCCCTGCCGTTCCGTGCCTGTCGTCTCGTAAAAAAGCCTCAATGTCTTTGCGTAACAATGCCTCGATGGTCAAGACGTTCGACGTGTGGCTCCCGTCAAACAGATGCACGCACCGCGCCCGGGTGATGCAGAGGGGCGACTCTAGAAGCGTCGACAGCCACCGCGTGTGCTGCTGGCGGTGCTTCGGCACGTTGCTAAAGGGGGGAGACAGAACCGGCAGCCCATCGGCGAGGAGAACTGCCCAGAACCAGACGATGGCATCCCGGTGGTCGTCCAGATGGAGCAGCACGGGGGCGCCGTCTCTGAAGCCACCCGTGCGGCGGATGACGAGACTGAGATCCGTGGCGGCCCTGTATAGAGCGAGGTAAGACATGGCCTCCGGGGTTGAATCATTGCCGAGTGGGAAGAAGAGCATCGTCCCCGACGACTTCGACTGCGACCGCGCCTTGAGCATGTCTTGGATGCAAGTCCATGATGATGATGGGGAGACCATTTCGACGTGGACACGGGTGTCAACTTTGAGATGGAGGGAACAAGTGAGAGAGGATACTGAACCAAGCAAGAGACTGACTCCATGACGGTGTCTAGAGGCTTCAAGGTTGAACCACTGCTCGGCTCTCCCCGGGACTCTGAATCCTGCTGAACCATGGCTCGGCTCGTACTGCAACGACGGCCAGCTGTTCTGTAGATCCCCCCCCGCCTTTCCGTCTTTCCGTCACGTCTCGGAGAGCAGACGCACTAGATGCCGCTACTGTAACTCGTAGCTTACATGCAACTTCCCTGTCTGACTTGGTTCCCTGCTTGGGGGCCACGGATACTACTACTTGGAATAGGCAAGCTGCCGAGACTTGGCGTTGGCTCGCGGGTCAGCAGGCCGAATTCAGCACATGTCCGGATGCTAATGCTTGTCCAGATTCCTACTTGGTAGCATCAACCTCGACCTTGGTCTTTTCAATGCGTAGCTAGTTCCATATCCATCGACACTCATCCGTGGTCCCCGTCTTGATTCGAAGATGGCGGCCCAGGCTCCGTCGCGCATTGCGCAGCTCGCAGCAACAATCACCAAGTCGGTTGCCCGGTTGGACGAGATCATGTCCATCAACCGTCTCCAGGAGCCGTCCTTTGACGAGGACGCCCCGTCAGTCGTATTTCCCAAAGAGGCCTTGGAGGCTCGGGACGCGATTCTTGACGCCGCGGCCGAGGTCTCTGACTTGCTGCTGGACCCTCCAGCTCTCCTCAGGAAGAATGGCGCAGTACGGCCACCACCCCTTTATGCCATGGCTGACAATGACCCCTTTATGCCATGACTGACAACGAGACAGCACAACAACAACGTGTGCCTCCAAGCCATAGCGAGGTTCGACATGGCCGGCATGGTGCCATCTGGTGGGCAGATGTCCTTTGCCGACATGGCCGCGCAGACTCGGCTCCCCGAGCAAATGGTTCGCCGGCTCCTTCGACACGCCATGACCATGCGCGTGTTCCGGGAGACCGAGCCGGGAATGGTGGCCCATACCCGGGCCTCCAAGGCGCTGGCTGCCCCGGAGATGAGGGACTGGCTCAGGGTGGGCACAGAGGAGATGTGGCCGAGCGCAGTCGAGGTGAGAATCGAGGTTGACTCTGGCAGCCCTGGCGCGCTGACTTGTCGAGACCATCAATGCCATGATGAAATGGCCAGAGTCGTCGGAGCCAACCGAGACTGTAGGTTCCATCGCTTCTTCCGTCTCCAGCCTCGTTTCAGACTCACCATACGTCTAGGGATTCTCGCTGGCCAACGGCACAACGGAATCCCTGTATGACGTCTTGGGCAGGGACCCGGAGAGGGCCCAGCGCTTCGCAAATGCCATGAAGATGTTCGCCACCAAGCCCGAGCACGATGCCGCGTACACGACCGACCACTACGACTGGGCCTCTCTGGGACAGGCGAGAGTCGTCGACGTCGGTGGTGCCCGGGGCCACATTGCCATGGAGCTGGCCAAGCGCTTCGACAAGCTCCAGGTCGTCGTGCAGGACATGGACAAGGTCATACAAGGCGCAGAGGCCGGGGTGCCGCCGCAACTCAGGGGAAGGGTGACGTTTCAGGGGCACGACCTGTTTGCGCCCCAGACAGCATCGGCCGACGTCTTCTTCCTCCGCTGGATCCTTCACAACTGGTCCGACAAGCACTGCATCCTCATCCTGAGGGCGCAGATCCCGGCCCTGAAGCCCGGGGCGCGCATCGTCATCCAGGACACCTGCATGCCCGAGCCGGGGAGCGTGGCCCTGTGGAGGGAAAGGGAGTTGAGGTGCGCGCCGCTCGCTCTGGTGCTGCTGATGGTCGCTGACAAGTCGTCGTCGACAGATCGTACGACATTGACATGGCTGCCGTCTTCAACGGCAGAGAGAGATCGGTTGCCGAGTGGAAGGCTCTGCTCGCCGAGGCCGATCCGAGATTCGTGCTGAAGACGGTCACCGAGCCCGAGGGTTCGGCCATGGCGATATTCGAGGTTATTTTCGACGGCAATTATATTCTATCTGACGGTATATAGCACCCGTTCGCCCGAAGTCGCCGTGTTCGTCCTTGGCCATGGGACGGTGGAGGGGGATCGAATTTGCCTGTGCTATTATCTTGGGCTGAGAGTCGGCTTCGCCCGGGCCAACGACCATGAACTGGAACTTGGCAATCTCGGGAAAGGCTGCTAGAAGGTGCCAGTACTTGATTTGCGACTCGGTTTGGCCAAAGTAAGGCGGCCAGACCAGCCCCAGAGGATGGTCGTGGTCATCCTGGACAGTTTTGTATAAGTCCGGCCTCTCGAGGGCTGTGAAAATCTGGTATTTGGGGGAGAAGTCGTCCATGACGCAGTCGCCAACACGTCGCGATTCGGAACCGGTGGTGATTGCTCGGCGCAGCGAATGTCTGTGAAACAACAGACGGGGGAAATCATGCGCAGCCTATACTTATCATGGCGGAGTTTCTTGAAACTGAGAAGCAGGGTATGCATTGTCAGTGCACTGATATACTCACGCAAAAGCGCCAGAACGCGTATATTATGGAGGCCGGCGATTCCATGCCATTGCATCCGCATATACGAGGTGCAACTGTCACGGACAAGGTTGAAGACCCAATCAGGGGCCGAGCCAAACGCATCGTGACCCGGATGTGGTCTTGCCGCCGCCAAAGGGAAGCCACCACGACGGCCAGCCATTGCAGAAGACCTGTCAGTTATTGCAGAGACCTCGACGCAGCAAGGCAGCTGCGGGACTGCGGGCATGGCCTATCTAACATCTAGGAAGATAGATCTATCTTACGGCTACTAAGTGGAATTCCTCTCAGCGGGATAGTTAACTGGTCTTTTTGTTAACCCACTGTACTTGCTCATTCCTCCATGACATGGAGGGCATCCCCTTGATTAGGCAAGAGCCGCAGGATCTCTATTCTGACACGTACGCAATGAAGCCGTCATGTATTTCTGCATGCAACACCACGCACAGCTTTTTGTAGGACACGGCATGGGCCGCGATTTGGGTCTGTCGACGCAGGCTCGGGGCAGCTCGGCGGCTGAGAAAGCCCCTGAAGAACATGTTATATGTCATGCCGAAACTCTCAATCGTGTAGTTGGACCAGCGAGCCCAAAGATCCACGGGCAGATCATTGTATCGGCGGAAAAGACCAGGGATTTGCCCTTTGAAACTCTCGAGCGCATCCGCCTCTCCTCACATGACCATGGACGAGGGCGACAAGGTCAACGGCGGCGTGCTCCCCGACGACGGCGCGGATCTCGGCCCGGTAGAGGCTTCGCCCGCTCTGGCCGCGCAAGCGAACGACAAGCAAGGACTCCATGTCGGCATGGCAGGCGGACATGTCAAGCGCCCCAGGGTTTCCCGGCTCTCGGGCATCCAGGAAACAGAGGACGTTGGCATTCCGTCTACTCAAGAGAGGGTGACGGAGAATTCGCCAGAAGCCCTGCTCCACTGCGAGGCCGTGACATTTCCCCGTCTCCCACCATCTGGGGACCAGCAGCCGGTGACCAGAGTGACGGTACACCATGAGCTCTCGGGTCTCCGAGAGCAGACTTTGCAGACACCGACGTCGACCCTTGTGCTCGCAGCTTGGGGCCTAGTTGCGTGCCAAATGATCAACTCCAAGGATATCGTCTTTGGAGCTGCCGTGGCTGGTTCGGCAGCGGACGTGATTCCCATACGGGTGAAGCCACGCGGCGACCAGAGCGTCTCAGGCCTACTCGAGGCAGTGCGGATCCAACTCAGCAACACGTACCATGATGCCCAGCAAGCGCGCAAGCTCGCCACCCTGCTCGTCCTCCAGCGGAAAGAGACCGGCGGGATGCAAGATGGCGGTCCAGGGGACAGCCGACAAGAGCGGCTCAGCACATACGGGCTAGTGCTCCGCGTCCATCTCGGAGACACAATGGCCGTGTCGGCTTGCTTTGACACGCGCGTGCTCGACCCATGGATGGCCCGTAACCTGCTCCGACGGCTGGACTGGGTGATGCGCCAGCTGGACCAGGCAGAACCCGACGAGCCGCTGGACGACATCCAGACGGCTACATCCGGTGACCTGGAGCAAATCTGGGAGTGGAACACGGTCGTTCCGGCAGCGGTAGAGCGAAGCATCTACGACATCTTCGAGGACAAAGCTCGCGAGCGGCCCAGCGCCTTGGCCATCGACGCCTGGGACGGGAAGCTGACTTACAGCGAGCTAGACCAGCTGGCCACCACACTGGCGGAACGGCTCGTCGAGTCAGGGGTCGGGCCGGACGTGTTTGTGTCGCTATGCTTCGAGAAGTCGGTCTGGGCGTCGGTTGCTATGCTCGGCGTGGCCAAGGCAGGCGGCGCCTTTGTCTTGCTCGACCCCACGCAGCCGGAGCAACGTCTCGAAGCCATCGTCGAGCAGGTCGGGGCCCGACTCATCCTCACATCCGCCTCAAAGCAGGAGCTGGGCTCGCGGCTAGGTCAAGAGTCGGTGACCCTGGATTGGCCCTTGTTCGCAGACCTAGGGGCGCATCAGGCAGGCCGCGGTGTCCGCCAGAGGCCGCCCCCGACGCCGCCGTCCTCCATTCTCTATGTCGTCTTCACGTCAGGCAGTACGGGAACCCCCAAGGGCGTCATGATAACCCACGCAAACGCCGCGTCGGCTCTGTTCCATCAGGTCGAGCCCATGGGGCTCACGGCGGACACAAGGCTCTTCGACTTTGCGTCTTACAGCTTTGACGTGTCCATCAACAACCTCTTGACGGTGTTGGCAGCGGGTGGCTGTCTTTGCGTCCCTAGCGACGAGGACCGGAGAGACAACTTGGAGAAGAGCATCATTTCTTTACGTGCCAACACGCTCGACATGACCCCGTCCATCATGCGGCTCCTGTCTCCGGGCAGGATGCCCGAGGTGCGTTCGATCACGCTGGGCGGCGAGGCTCTCGGAGCCTCAGACGCGGAGCGGTTTTGGGGCAAGGTGCAGATCCGCAATGCCTATGGACCGAGTGAATGCACGCCGACGAGCACGGCCAACTGCGGCGCGTCCAGCCCGGGCGAGGCCACTAGCATCGGAAAGGGGCTGGGGGTGGTGACCTGGGTCGTCGACCCCGACAACCACAACCGGCTGGTGCCGCCCGGCTGCGTCGGCGAGCTGCTCCTCGAAGGGCCCTTGGTCGGCAGCGGCTACCTTGACGACCCGGCCCGGACGTCCGCCGCGTTTGTCGAGGCCCCAGCGTGGCTGCGCCGGGGGGCTCCGGGCTTCCGGCCGGGACGCCGGCGCGCGAGGCTCTACAAGACGGGCGACCTGGTGCGGCACCATGACGACGGCAGCCTGGCGTACGTCGGACGCAAGGATGCTCAAGTCAAGGTCCGCGGCCAGCGCGTCGAGCTCGGCGAGGTCGAGCATCACCTCCGCGCCTGCTTCCCCGGGGCCCGCGAGGTGGCCGTCGAGGTGCTGGCGCGCGACGGCACGCCGACTCTCACGCCGACTCTGGCGGCGTTTCTCGTGACCGACGGGGAGGAGTCAGGGGGCGGAAAGCCGGGCGTCCGGCTCATGGTCATTTCCCCCGAGGACGAGGCCGAGCTCGCCGGCCGCCTGCCGTCTTACATGGTTCCCGGCGTCTACTTGGCCCTCGACGAGCTGCCCGTTAACAGCGCGGGCAAGACAGACCGGCCACTGCTGCGCGCTCTCGGCCGCGAGGGGCTCGCCCAAGGGCTTAGCGCGTCATCTGGTGATGGCTGCGCGGGCGTAGACGCGGGCGGGCGGGCTCTGCAGAACATCTGGGCGCGCGTCCTCAACGTCGAGGCCGCGAGCATCGGTCCCAACGACAGCTTCTTCCGGCTGGGCGGCGACTCCATCACCGCCATGCAGGTGTCGGCGGCTGCGCGGGCGTCGGGCATGGATATCTCGACGGCCGACGTTCTCCGCAAGAAGACCATCGCCGCCCTGCTCGCGGCCACTACGCGCGCTCCCAAGCATCGGCCCGGCTCCTCGGCCAGCCAAGACGACGGCCAAGACGACGGGCAGCTGTTCCAGCTGAGCCCCATGCAGCAGCTGTACACGCGGGTCGAGCCGGATCCGGCCCGGTGCTACGACCAAAACTTCCTCCTGAGGCTGCGCAAGCCCCTGACGGCCAGCTCGCTGGCGACGGCCTTGGAGACCATGGTGGCCAGGCACGCCATGCTGCGAGCGCGGTTTGTCCGGACGGGCGAGGGACGATGGAAGCAGCGCATCGCACGCGAACAAGACGGCGGCCGCTCGTTCCACCTGTCCGAGGCGCCCCTGGGCTCCGACGTGGCTGGCAACATCCGCCGCTGTCGCCAACGGCTCGACATTGAGCGCGGCCCGCTGCTGGCAGCGATGCTCCTGCCCATCGACGACGACGACGGGACGGCAGCTCCGGGCCTCTTCATGGCCATCCACCACCTTGTCATCGACCTGGTCTCGTGGCGCGTCCTGCTCCAGGAGCTGGAGGAGATGGTGACCGGCGGCCGACTGTCCTCGCCGCCGCCGCCGACGAGCTTCCGCGCGTGGAGCTCCATGCAGGCAGAGTACGCCCACGAGGCGCTCGAGTCGGGGGCTCTCGAGGCGATGACGCCGCCGCCAATGCTGTCGTACTGGGGGATGGACGCCGGCGACAACGTCCAGGGCGCGGCGGCGTCGAGGCGCTTCCTCCTGGACTCGACGTCGAGCGCGGCGATCCTCGGCGCCGCAAACGAGGCCTTTGGCACGCGGCCAGTCGAGATCCTAATCGCGGCCCTCGCGCATTCCTTCGGCGTCGTCTTCCCGGACCGGGCTGCGCCGCCCGTCTTCAACGAGGGCCACGGCCGCGAGCCGTGGGACGACGGCCTCGACGTCTCGCGCACCGTGGGCTGGTTCACGACCATGTATCCTGTCTGCGCGCCGGCGCCGGCTGCCGACCTGCCAGACGCGGTGCGGCGCACCAAGGACTGCGTCAGGAGCCTGGCCAACAACGGGTGGTCGTTTTTCACGTCGAGATTCGCCGACGAGGACCGCGCCGCGGCCAACGCTGGGCGGTTCCCCGTCGAGGTCGTGCTGAACTTTGGCGGCCTGTACCAGCAGCTGGAGCGAGGCGACGCTTTGTTCGAGCTGGTTCCAGTGCCCGACGGCGACGACTGCAGCCCGGTGTCGTCGTCCGGACTGCGCCGCTTCGAGCTTTTCGAGTTTAGTGTGCACGTGACCCGGGGACTGCTGGCCGTGTCGCTCCTGTACCCCGCCCGTGCTCGCCACCAGGAGAGCATCGCGGCCTGGATGGACCGCTACCAGGCGACGCTGGTGCAGGCGGCTCAGCTCCTCGGGGGCCGCCCGCGCGAGTGGACGCTGAGCGATTTTTCTGGCTCTGCCTTTGCGTCATACGACAGCCTCGACGAGTTCCGGACTCGGGTCCTCCCGCGGCTGGGCATCGCCTGCCCCGACGACGTCGAGGCCGTCTTCCCCTGCACCGGCGTGCAGGAGGGCATGCTGGTCGCGCAGGCCAAGGACTCGGCAAACTACCGCTCGGCCCTCGACTTCGACATCAGCGCCAGCCGGCCCGGCGACTCCGTTGACTTGGCCCGCGTCGAGCGCGCCTGGCGAGCCGTCGTGCGGCGGCACTCGCTGCTGCGCGCCGTGCTTGTCGACGCCGTGTCCGGGACAAGCGGCACCATGCACGCCGTCCTGAGAGACCCGGCGCCGGCCATCACGTACGTGCCGGATGCCGACGACGCCGCCGTCGACGGGCTGCGTGGCCACCACACACGTGTGAGCTATCAGAAGCACCGTCTCCAGCACCACCTGTCGGTCCTCCGCGTCGACCAGAGGCGCGTCTGTGTCCGTCTCGAGATCAACCACGCCATCACCGACGGCCACTCGGACGGCGTGCTGCTGCGCGACTTCTGGCAGGCCTACAACGGGAGCCTCAGTCCCCAAGGTCCCCTGTACAGCGACTTCGTCGAGTACGTTGGGCGGCAGCAGGCGCAGGCCGCCAGCGGGGACTTCTGGACGGCGTACCTGGACGGCGTGCAGCCGTGCCTCTTCCCGGCGTCCAAGGCCGGCAGGGAGCGGGTGCGGGCGTCGTCTGTCGCCGTGCCCGGGCTCGACGCCGCCCAGGTGCACGCCTTCTGCGCCGGCTGGGAGCTGACGACGGCCTCGGTCGTCCAGGCCGCGTGGGCCTTGGTGCTTCGCCAATACACGGGGTCGACGACGCCCTGCTTCGGGAACCTGGTCTCGAGCCGGGACGTGCCCATCAAGGACATTGGAGACATGTTCGGGCCCGTCATCGCCATGACACCGCGTCGCATCCAGCTCGGCACGGGGCTCTCCGTCATCGAGACGCTGCAGCAAGTGCACAGCCATCACCTCGACAGCCTGGCGCACCAGGCGCACTCGCTACTGGAGATGCAGGGCGCCCTCGACGTCGGGCAGTCTGGGCTGTTCAACAGCATCCTCAGCTTCCAAAAGGCCCGTAACCAGCTTCTTATGTCGGCCGACGGACACCGCCTTGACGAGCGAGGCATCGTAGACCCAGTAGAGGTATGTCAAGCAAGGGACAGTTTGACGTTTCTAGTCTCTCCGTGCTGACAGAGCCATTCGTTTTAGTACGCAATCTCGGTGAATGTTGAGGATAGTAACGCGGCCATCTCCATCCAGCTCGACTTCAACGCTGGGATAGTGACCAGCCGCGAGGCAGAGCGCGTGGCGCAGACACTGGGAGCCGCCGTGTCTTTGCTCGTGAGCGACCCCTGGATCAAAATCAGCGACGTCAACCCATTGTCCGAGAACGACGTCGAGCAGCTGTGGTCGTGGAACGGCTCGGTCCCTGCATCCGCAGAGCAGTGCGTCCATGAGATGATCGAGGCCAGGGCCCAGGGTCAGCCCGGGGCGCCGGCTGTGTGTGCTTGGGACGGCACACTGACATACGGCGAACTCGTCCGTCTCGCCACGATGCTGGCAAGGCGTCTCGTTACCCAGGGGGTTGGGGCTGGCGTCGTCGTACCGCTCTGTTTCGACAAGTCGATGTGGACCACCGTTGCGATGCTCGGCGTCATCAAGGCAGGCGGGGCGTTTGTTCTTGTCGACCCGTCTCTTCCCGAGCAGCGTCTCCAGGCCGTGATCCGACAGGTCAACGCAAGCCTCCTTCTCTCGTCTGCTTCCCACCGGTCACTGGGGTCGCGACTATGCCCACATGTCGTTGCTGTCAGCCCCGAGTACTTTGCTGAGCCTCATCACCACGCGTCGGGGCCCCTCCCAATAGTCGGCTTGGACTCTGTCGACTACGTCGTCTTCACGTCCGGCACGACGGGCACACCCAAGGGGGCCATTATAACCCACAGAAACTCAGCTTCGGCTGTGCTGCATCAAGTGGACGGCTTCGGATACTCAACCAAGTCGAGGGTCTATGATTTCTCGACGTATAGTTTTGACGGCTCGATCCTCAACGCCTTTACTGTCTTGGTCGCTGGAGGCTGCTTGTGCGTTCCGACAGACCGAGAGCGGACCAACAACCTAGAGAGCAGCTTGAACTCACTGAGGGCCAACGCCGTGTTCCTGACCCCGTCTCTTACCCAGCTGCTGTCTCCGGAACGGTTGTCACATCTCGAAGTCATGATCATAGGCGGAGAGGTAATTCGCGTCAAGGACGTCGAGCCCTGGTGGGGTCGGGTGTTCACCATTTACGGACCGAGCGAGTGCACGCCCGTCTGCATGATCAACCCCCACCCATCGAGCCCAGAGGAGGCTGTCCGCCTGGGCAAGGGATACGGAGCGGTGACGTGGATCGTGGATGCCCAAGACCACAACCACCTGCTCCCGCTGGGATGCACTGGCGAGCTCCTGCTCGAAGGGCCGCTCGTCGGCGGCGGCTATCTCGGAAATCCGGAAAAGACGGCGGCGGCGTTCATCGAGGACCCGGTTTGGCTGGTCCCAGGCGCTCGGGGCCGTCCAGGACGACGCGGCCGGCTCTATAAGACGGGCGACTTGGCCTGCTACAACGAGGATGGGAGCATCTCGTTTGTTGGCCGAAAGGACACGCAAGTCAAGATCCGTGGCCAGAGGGTCGAGCTGGGGGAGGTCGAGCACTGGGTCCAGATGTGCATGCCAGAGGCCACACAGGTGGCGGCAGAGGTGATCGAATCGCAAGGGCAGGGTTCGAGCCCATTCCTGGCTTTGTTCCTTCAGGCAGATAGTGAAGCGATGGAACCAGGAGATCCAAAAATACTCCCCATCCCTCCGGATGTCGAGCGCATACTAGTCGAGCACCTGCCCAGCTACCTGGTGCCGACTGTGGTCTTCTCCATGCCGTTGCCAATGACCACGACTGGCAAGATCAACAGGAAGCATCTACGCCAAGTTGGCGCCTCGTTCTCGGTCGAGCAGCTGACCGAGATGCGAACGGCCGGGCTCGGACCCAAGCGGCAGCCTACTTCGGAGACGGAGCTGTGTCTTCAGAAGATATGGGCTCGCGTGCTTAACATCGAAGCGTCCACAATTGGTCTGGAAGATAGCTTCTTCCGTCTCGGAGGAGACTCCATTGCCGCCATCAAGGTCGTCGGGGAAGCCCGCAAGAGTGGCCTCGCCCTGGCTGTAGCAGACATCTTCCGTCATCCGTCGCTGCAGGACATTGCCAACCAGGGCCTCCACAAAGTCGACAACAACCTACATGAAATTACGCCCTTTTCTCTTTTGGGCGATGGGTTTGATGCTCGAGATATTTCTCGACATTACGGCCTGGACCCGGCCACCATCTGCGACGCCTATCCATGCACACCCCTTCAGGAAGGCCTTATATCCTTAACATCGAAGCAGTCGGGAAATTACATTACGCAAAGCGTCCTCGAGCTATCCCCCTCTGTTGCTATTGAGGATCTACGGAGAGCATGGGAACGCGTGGCTCGCGTTATGCCAGTCCTGCGCACCAGACTCGTCCAGCAGAGCGACACGGACCTCAGCCTCATACAGGTGGTGTTGGACGAACAGATCCGCTGGATCGATGCCACCGGCCTCGAGCAGCATCTCCGGTCAGATAGGGAGCAGTCGATGGAACTAGGCAAGCCTCTCACACGCTATGCCTTTGTCAGGGACGAGACTGGCACACCAAAGTGGTTTGCGTGGACTATGCACCACGCTCTCTACGACGGGTGGTCGATGCCTCTTATAATCGATGCCGTGTTTCGGGCATATCAAGGCGAGCTCATCGTCGAGGGCCCTCGGTTCCAGTCATTCATTAGCTACATCAAGAAGCAAGATGATGGACAGATTTCAAACTACTGGAGACAGGCCCTGGAGGACTGCGAATGCGTACCGTTTCCGGCCTTTCCACCGTCCCTTCAACAGCAGCAGCTAGTCACCGACAGCGTCATCGAGCACTCTCTCGCACTTCCCCAGGACAGGAGGCTAGGCATCACGACGTCTATCTTGGTTCGCGCGGCATGGGCGTTGGTGGTCGGACGGATGACGGACCTCGACGAAGTCGTCTTTGGCGTCACTGTATCAGGCCGGAGCGCGCCCGTCGCCGGACTTGACAGGATGGCGGCCCCGACAATAGCGACGGTCCCGGTGCGCGTGCGGATGCGTGGCGACCAGACGGTGGCCGACTACCTGGACACGGCACAGCGGCAAGCGACAGAGATGATTCCTTTTGAGCAGACGGGCCTGCAGAGAATTGCCAAGCTTTGCTCCGCCGGACAAAAAGCCTGCATGTTCCAGACGCTCCTTGTCGTCCAGCCGCAGGACGATGGCTTTGGCCGCGGGCCACTAGGCACATGGCTGGACGGCAACAAGCTCCAGTGGTCTGACACGTACGCCCTGACGCTGGAGCTGCGGCTTGGCATGGACAAGATTGTGGCTTCGACCTCGTTCGACCCTAGGGCGATTGAGCCGTGGATGGTGTGGTGTTTGTTGCGGAGGCTCGACTTCGTCCTGCAGCAGCTCGATGGTGCAGACCCTGGGCAGACGTTGGCAGAGATAAAGATTGTCAACGAGCAGGATTTGGACCGCATTTGGGAGTGGAACAGCACTGTCCCCTCCCCAGCCGAGCAAGACGTTCATCAGATGATTGCGGAGCGCGTGCGGACTCAGCCCGACGCCCCTGCTGTGTGTGCCTGGGACGGCGAGCTGACATACGGCCAGCTGGACCAGCTTGCCTCTATCTTGATGGGCAGGCTTATCGACCACGAAGTTGGGTCGAGGCGTATGTTGGTGCCGCTTTGTTTCGAGAAATCTATGTGGACGACGGTTGCGATACTCGGCGTCATCAAGGCAGGCGCCGGATTCGTTTTGCTCGACCGGTCTCTTCCAGAGAAACGCCTGCAGGCCATCGTCCAACAGGTCCAAGGCAGCCTGATTCTATCTTCTCAGTCCAACCAGGATCTAAGCTCGCGGCTGGCCCAAAAGACGCTCACGTTAGGTTGGAGTTTCTTCACCGACTTGCGGGATCAAGCAAGTCGGCATGCTCGTCCACCCTGTCTGTCCTCTATTTTGTATACCATTTTTACGTCAGGGAGCACAGGCGCGCCAAAGGGGGTTGAGATAACTCACCTCAACGCCGCCTCGGCTGTCCATCACCAAACACAGCTCATGGGGCTAACAAGGGAATCAAGGTTCTTTGATTTCGCGTCCTATAGCTTCGACGTATCCATCAGCAATGTGCTCTCCGCTCTGACCACGGGTGGCTGTCTATGCGTGCCGCAGGACGAAGATCGACGGACCAACCTAGAGCATAGCATAGCATCTCTGCGTGCCAACGTCCTCGACATTACCCCCACAGTTGCCCAGCTCCTGTCGCCGGCCCGCGTGCCGTCGGTGCGGACAATCATCTTCAGCGGCGAAGCTTTACGGGTCACGGACGTGGAGAGGTGGTGGCAAGCTGGGGTGCAAGTCTGTCACGCATATGGGCCGAGCGAGTGCACTCCAACGAGCACACTCAATTGCGGCGCACGCAGCCCGCAAGAGGTCATTTCCATTGGAAAAGGCGCGGGACTCGTGACCTGGGTTGTGAGCCCGGAGAACCACGGCGAGCTGCTGCCGCCAGGCTGCGTCGGCGAGTTGCTTCTCGAGGGCCCTCTCGTCGGTCGTGGTTATCTCGCCAGCGTGGACAAGACTGCGGCTGTCTTCGTGGAGGATCCGCCGTGGTTGTTGCAAGGGGCACCCGGTCGGCCGGGGCGCCGCGGGCGGCTCTACAAGACAGGCGACCTGGTGCGATACAACGAAGACGGGACTCTGACCTTCATCGGGCGGAAGGATTCGCAGATCAAGATCCGCGGGCAACGAGTCGAGCTCGAGGAGGTGGAGTATCAGGTGCACGAGTCTATCCCTGAAGCGAGGCAGGTCGTGGCCGAAGTCATCACGCCCGAGGACGAGGGAAGCTCGACGCTGGTTGTGTTCCTGAAGATGGGTGACGACAGGCAGGCTGACCAGCCGGAGCCAATGGAGCTCAGGGTGTTCTCCATCAGTCCCCATGTCGAGAAGCGGCTGGCGAAACACCTGCCAATCTACATGATCCCGGCACTGTACTTGTCTATCGGAGAGCTGCCCTCGACGCCAACAGGGAAGACAGACCGGAAGCGTCTGCGCGAAGTTGGCAAGACGTTCTTCACGGCTGGAGCAGAACGATGGCTCGGTCCGCGGCGGCGAGAGACTTCTACCGCGGCAAGTGGCGGAGCCATCACGGAGGCCGAACAACCAGCATACGTGCTCGCCCAGAAAGTCTTCTCGATGCTGCCCTCGTGGCACCGCGGTCTCTCATCCACCGAAGACGTGGCGCCGTGCCAGGGAATAGCCTTCGACGACGTGCTCCTGCAGCCTTCTGGCCTGGACTCGATCAACATGATGTCGCTCGTTCACTACGTCTCGCGTGAGTTTGGCGTCAAGCTCAGCCTGGAGCTCCTGATGGATCGGACGACAAGTATCCGGACACTGGCGAAGTCCGTGTCGAGTTTGCGAGCCAGCCCCGGGAAACAGTCTCCTGGCATGCTTCCCGCCCAACTCTCGCCGTCTGTTGACATCATGGCCGAGATCAACCGGCATGATTCCGGCATTGCCGCTGCCCAGCGAGAGCTGGCCTCGGCCGAGGCTGGCCATGACCCCAATCCCGCATCCGACGAATCGCTAACCGTCTTCCTCACCGGCGCCAACGGCTTCATCGGCTCGCAGATCCTGCGCCAGCTCCTCGAGAACCGCCAAGTCGGCCGCGTCGTGGCACTTGTGCGTGGTGAGACTCAAGACGCGGCCCGAAGCCGAACCATCAACGCCGCGAGCAAGGCCCTCTGGTGGACCAATTTCCACAGCGTGAAGCTGCAGGTTTGGCCCGGCGACCTCTCCTTGCCACGTCTGGGACTGGATCCCACGCACTGGGGCCTTGTCACAGACGGAACCTCGTTCGACGTCATCATTCACAACGGGGCTGAGGTGCACTGGGGCAAGAGCTATGCGACACTGGAGGCCACCAACGTGAACTCGACCGTGGAGCTGCTCCGCGTCGCGGTAGCGGCCCCGCGCATGAGGTTTGTCTACGTCTCTGGCGGCAGGGAGCGAGTGGCCCAGGACGAGCAGGAAAGTGACGTGGCAAGGGAGCTCGGCGCCATCGACGCCATCGGCTACAGCCAGACCAAGTTCGTTGCCGAGGCCGTCGTCAGACGCGCCGCGGTGCGCTGCATGTCCAGGCCGAAGCGTCTCGCCACCGTTACGCCAGGTCTCGTCGTGGGCACGCCGGCCGAGGGCGTCTCCAACGCCGACGATTACCTCTGGCGGCTGGCGGCCTCGTGCATCAGGGTCGGGGCGTACAACGCCGACGAGGCGGACGCGTGGCTTGACCTGTCAGATGTCGCGGCCATCGCCAAGAACATCATCGACACGGCCCTGGACCCGGACACGGCGCCAGAGGCCATGGCGCATGTCAGGGACGGCATGAAATGGGGCGAGCTCTGGGCAATCCTCCGGGGACTGGGCCACCGGCTCGAGGCCAAGGGCGCGGCGCCGTGGCTGGCTGCTATTCGTGCGGACATTGAGCTTCTCGGGGAGACTCATCCCCTGTGGCCACTCACGCACCTTCTCGAGGCCGAGAGTCTGGTGGCAAAGGAAGAGGCGGACAGTTGCCGTGAGGTGGGCAATACGCCTCGGACGTTGAGGGTGGCTGTGAGGAGGAGCGCCGAGTTCCTCGAGAAATGCGGGTTCCTGCCTCGGCCTCTGGTCAAGCCCGAAGCTGCACTGCAAGCCATGCTTCAGGAGCCGTTCTCAAGGTCGGGCCACGAGTTGAGGTCCCGGTTCGGGCTTCCCGGAACACCCAGCGAAAGGATTCCGACGTGAAAGGACGTATCGCATATCAAGGCTGCCTCTTCGTATAATGATTATTCATAAAGACAGGGAGGACAGTATTAGCGCACAGGACGAATAGAGGGTGTCTCCCGCGCCTGTCTTAGCAGCCGCCTCCTCTCCTCAACGTCCGACGAGTTCCACCAGTCCTGCTCCCACTTGCGCAGCTCGCCGGGGAAAAACTCGGACACGAGGGCGCGGCCAAATCCCTTGTACCTGTCTTCGAGCTTCATCAGCGTCCACATGACCTTTCTCTCGGTATAAATCTCGGCCACACCAGGCCCTTGGTCCGACTCGGCACCCTCGGTCGTGCTGGCGAGTTGGATGGGCAGGCCAAGCGACGCAGGAGAGCGTGGAGCGCCGGCGATGATGAGGTTGTGCAGCATGCCCAGGACGCCGACGGCCAGCAGATACCAGGTGTTTGTGCGGATGCTGGTGCAGGTGATGAGCAGGACGAGCCATAGCACCGCCAGGACCGAGGTGAAGACGCGTGTGGACACGAGGTCTGGCGCCCGGCCGGCTGCCAAATCCTCCAAGTCGAGGCCTTGGTCGGCACCGAGCACGATGACGACGTGCCGGGACCCGTTGCCCAGCGTCAGGGCCACGTCCTTGCGGCGCCGCCGCGCGTGCCACTTCTCGCGATGCCACTGCGGCAACGATGCCGAGGCCAGCGCGAGCAAGGTCCCGCCAGCAGTGCTCAGGAAGACGGCCCAGTTCCCGTGACGCCCCCAGGGGACGGCGGCGATGCCGAGCTGCAGCGCCGACACGAGGAAGCCGCTCCACCACACCCAGTCGCGGCCCGGCCTGCCCGGGGCGACGCCCTCGGCCCACCTGTAGACGGCGACGCAGAGGCCGGGGGCGGCCCCCCTGTCGACGGGCACGGGACCAGAGGCGCCGTTGCCCGTCTCCTCATCGCCAGGGCCGGAGGCGAGCCTCGCCGTCACCTCGAGAGGCATCCAGAAGGGGTATGTCTTGAAGAGGCGGCCGAGAAGCCACGACTGGTTGGCCCGGTGGTAGCCAGTCTGTAGGTTGATGACCTTGAGCGACACCTCGGGCGCACAGCGCACCAGGCGGTTGTCGCCAATGGCGGACACGACGGCCGAAACGGCATAGGCGACCCATCCGAAGGAGAAGGCGACGGGGGTCAGCAGCCTGCCGGTGGCGGCCGCGAGGGACAGTTGAATGACGTCGCCGCCGACGATGAGCAGGACGGTGAAGACGTCGCCGGGCTGTCCCCACTGAGCCTTGAACTCGGCACTTGCTTCGGATCCCATCTCGGCGAAGCAGTCGGCAATGTAGCGGGAGAGGTGCTGGGAGCAGTGGGGAAGACGGCAAGTGTGACTTTCGAAATAGGGGTGACTGTCGAAATAGGGGCACCCCTAACCCCTGACCCCCGTGCACACTGTCAACCGCGGCTATTGTTTTGGCGTCTGCGGGGTGCGGCGTGGCTTTCAGGGCCCACGGCGTTCTGGATCGAAAAGACATATCCAGCTGACGGGACCCCTGCGTTTATTGCCCGACTAGTTGGCATTTCGACCGAGACTAGTTGGCATTCGACCAAAGACGAGCGAACACGTATGTACGGCGGTTGATGGAAAGGGGTGGCACAGCCTGCTCTCCCAAGCACCTCATCGTGTCTTCCAAAACTTGCTACCGATGACTCGGGAACAGTCATGTTCAAGGCGCAACTACTGACAATCTGGCAGTAACCTTCCTCTTGGTGCCTGAACGAGGCATGGGCAGATCAGTAGTACTCAATGTCCACATATTTCCCGTTCTTCTTCACTCTGTCGGGCAGTGGCAACTCGTCGTTCTTGTCCACAAGCCCGTCCAGCTCACGCTTGAGTTTGCCCTTTCGGGCAAGCCAGAGGTTCGTTTCCTTCAACCAAGCCTGCGCGTCCTTGCCATTCGCATATACGACCTGGGTCTGGCAGAACTCGGTAATGCTGTGGCGGGTCAGTTCATGCCATGTCCCGAGTGTTTTCCACTTGCCTCTTGCACTCTTCATGCCGCTGACGGTAGATGGCCTCGCGCTTGGGGACGCTGCTTCCGGCTTGCTTGACGGCGTTTCCAAAGCTGGTTTCGCGCCCGTTGTATATCTTCTTGAGCTCGGACAGGCCCTCCCATTCCTTGGTGCCCATTGCGATGAACAAAGACTATTCGTAAAGGGGAGAAGATGGTCTTGCTTCCCGTGCACTTGGGTTGCCTTGTCCCGCTTCACAGGATGGTGGGAAGTTGGACATTTATATCGTTAAATCTACCAGCCTCTCGACACATGCTCATGACGTGTTCCGGTCCTCACTTTCGCTCCAGCCCTCGATGGCCCCGGCTAGGTGTGGTAGGTTTACAGCCTCTGCGACAAAATGCCTCCACCACTTGATGTATAAAATCTGATTCGCCCCCAAGGCTGGGCCAACGCACCACGCGGCCATCAGGTATTCATCTTCAGCCAAGGCATCAAGTTCCGCCACTACCATAGGCCGTCTTTACCGAATAGCCGGTTTTCCGGCGTGACGAAATGTGCTTTCGTCCTGCGCATGTAGGAGACGGCCGGTTTTGTCCCACACCAGGGAGGCATCACGAGGGCAGTCGCGCATATGAAGCAAGGGTCGTGGCGCCAGTCGATTGACAGAAACAAGAGAGCTGAATGAGGGGGCCGCACTCTTTTATATACTATTGAAAAGCTGCGGCATGATGGTGGAGGGATATAATCGTTGAGAGACTCATTTTCGTTGAATTTCTCGGAAACTCTCGATGTTGTAGTAGCTGCCGAGACCAAGAGCTCGACAGACCAATGCCAGTCATTAATGGTTAAGGTCTTGTCTATACGCGAAGCTGCACCTGGTGTGTCGACGTGAAGCCCGTGGGGTAGCATCGTGGCTGATTCCAGGGTTCGATATCAACGTGCTCAGACGTAAGCGCTAGTTGAATACTAGTCACCAGAATGGTCCTAGGGGGTTGATGTCATATTGACGGCACAACCTTGGCTGGCAGTAGGCCAACATGGTTTCCCATCTTTGAGCATTGAGCAAACTCCCACCAGCAAGTCTCCAGAGCGACTGTTGACGGCCTGTCTGTTTATCTAGAGCATTAAGCAAACTCCCAAGTCTCCAGAGCGACTCTTGACGGCTTGTCTACATTTCCTTCCCGTCTGTCCGTCGTCAAAGATGGATCATTTACCCTTTCCTCAAGGCGTCGAACCGCCGAAAGTGCATTTTGTGAGCACCGACTACGACAATGGTCAATTCTCCGGCTATCCCCGGCGGCAAGGAATGGATAGGGACCTGCGAACATGGTCCTTCACCCGGCTCCCCCCGGAGACGTATCAGGCATTCTTCCAAACCTGGCTGTATTTCGGCTGCCTAACCGAGGTATTCAAGACAGTCGGCGTGCCGATTGATATCGAGGAATTGGTCAACCGCCAAGAGGCTCTAGTATCCTCGGCGATTTTGCATACCTATCTTGAGAAGTGGCGGAACGTTTCCAGCACCCACAAGGGGAAGAAGCGCCGGCAGGTTATCGGCAGAGTCCGTGACATTATAGACGTGGTGAGAAACACTCTTCGCGGCCCTCTCCAGGCTTTCCGGCGCCTCCTTGAGCAGCATCCAGACGGTCCCGTCACGGCATCCTGGCCCAACATCGTCCTTGGCATTGCGGCCCTCGGGTATACCATTCAGCGCGTCTCGGACCATCTCTACGCATTTGCTGGCATTGGAGCTCAGCAGTGCTGGGGCGTCAACTGGGTCTTGCGGGCGAGGATGGAACGCTCGCAGTGGTGCAAGGCCTTGATTACCAAGTTCCTCCAGGGCATGGGCTTTGATTTCCTCGTCTTTATAAGTTCAATGCCGTTTCCGCGCGCCGTCGAGAACCATGACGAGTGCGAGGAAACCGTCTGTCGCGGCAAGATTGCCGACGTTGCGGCCTATCGAGTCGCGCACGTTTCGGAGCCGTGCCGTTGCGAATTCTGGGACATGCCATCTTCCAGTATCGACGTCATTAGGAAGGGCGGGATTCCGCTAATCAGCTGGTCAGACCATGAGGGCCTGCGGGTGGTTGAATACCAGGAGAACATGCCCTATGTCGCCATCTCGCACGTGTAAGTCGGCCTCGACTCTACCCAACTCGCCGCTGTTGCCGACCCGATAACCCCTAGATGGTCCGACGGCAAAGGAAATCCGTACCGCAACGCCCTTCCTCGATGCCAGCTGCGACGAATCCAGAGCAAAGTCAAGGGGCTCTACGATATCCCACGGACAGACGCCCGGCCCCCTGAGTTGATGTTCGGCCCGTCCAAGACTCACGGCCCCCGGGACCCCCACCGGCAGCCGGTCGGCTTCTGGATGGACACGCTGTGCGTTCCCGTGGCGGACGAGCACCGGGGCCTCCGCAGCAAGGCCATTGGGCAGATGCGTTCCATCTACGAGGCGGCGGACCGGGTCCTCGTGCTGGACGACCGCATCGAGCAGCTGGCGACATCGAGCAGCATCTGCGACCGCGTCGTGCGTCTCCTCGTGTCCAACTGGCACGGCCGCCTCTGGACGCTGCAGGAGGGCATCATGGCACAGCAGCTCTGCTTCCAGTTCGGTGACGCCGCCTTGACCCTGGACGAGCTGGGAGACGAGGAGAGACGCCAGCGAGCCGAGGACAGTCCCAGCCCGGGCTTCTGGCACCGCGTCAGCCATAAGTTGCCCGAGCTGCTGTCCCTGCCCTTGGTCTTTGGGGGCGACGCCGAGAAACCTGGCGTCGACACACTCTTCCAGGCCCTGATGATTGTAGCCCGGAATCGGCAGTCGAGTAATCTCGAAGACGAGACTGTCTGCTTGGCAACCCTGCTGCGTCTGGATCCTCGACCACTCCTGGATATCAGAAGCAAGTATTCCTCTCAGGCTCGAGATGTGCCCACGGAAGAGCGAGAAGCCGAGGCGAGGCGTGTGTGCGACGAGCGAATGAGGCGGCTTCTCTGCACCATTGGTCTATTCCGCAAGTCTCTCATATTCAACAGACTGCCCCGTCTATCGACGGACGGCTTCCGCTGGGCGCCACGGTCATTCCTAGGCCAGTCAGGGGAGATAGAAGCCATCGACCTCGGCCGTTTATACGAGGGGTGTGAGGACCGGGCATCCATCTTGTTTACGAAAAGGGGTCCGACGTCGGAGCCCAACGGATCTTGTCATACCGCGGCTTCCCCAGATCCTAACACCGCTCTAGGGCTCTTTGTAACGCATCCCGGAATCATGCTACACTCTCTTAGCCCTTTGTTAGTTCGGACTGGCCGGTTCTACGTCCGCGAGAGAGCGCATGCATGGTTTCAGTATCGCGTGTCATTGACCCTATCAAGGCCAGAGGAAATGGCCCGGTTCGACAGCCTGGAAAACGAGGGAAATCGATATGCCATCATCACGATATCCGCCGGCGACTGCAAGGGTGACGGGCCCATCGCGGCTGTCTTTGGGGTCTTTAGAGGAGTGACCGAGGATGGAATGAGGAAATTCGGTCACCTGTTTTCAGCCAAGGTCGAAGTGGTTGATGGGGAAGGGGAGGGCCTTGAGGAACAAGACGATGGGGATGAAAGTGACGAGGGAGCGGGTTGGGAGGAAGACGACGAAGCGGAAGAAGAGCAACAATCGTGTGAGGGAAATGGTAAAGGCGGCGAATTTAGAGACGACGGCAGTGAGCAAGACATTGCAGGCGGAGTGGACGATGGGTATAACCAGTGGAGTGATGAGACGGCAACCGGCGAGGAGGAGAGCAATGGGGATGTAGAGGAGGGCGACGGACACTTGGAGCAAAGCGACGAGGATTTCGAGTGGAGCAATGACAATTCCGAAAGCAATGAGGAGGCGGAGAGCGATGAGAGAGAATGGAGCGATAATAGTAATAGTTTAGAGGAGAGCAAGGCGGAGTCGGAGGGAAGCGGCAAGAACACAGAGGGGGTCGCCGAGCAGAGGGACGAGGACGATTCCGACGATTCCGACGATGATTACCTTTTGGAGAGTGACGGAGACGGGGAAGACGACAAGTATGCCGTTCGAATGGGAAGCAACAACAAGCAAGCAAACATCCCGGATAAAGAACCGCGTCAAGAACAGGTGGTTTGGGGCAAGGTGCTCTTTTCAAGGAACAATAAGTGGTTGGTCATATAGTGGTTCAATTGCTCGTTTTCGGCCAATCTTCTGAATTGTGTCGTATAATCAGATGGCTGTTGGTATTCCACCAGCTACACTTCTTCAAGGGAATACTCGGCTCTGTGGCCGGCAGGGAGAAAGCGCGTTGGGGCGTCTTAGTCGTCGTCCTGGACTCTTAGACCTTTCTCCAAGGCCACCATCAACCCACGTCGGCCTTGGCTCTCGCGACACCATCGAGGCCGCCAACCTACTTTGGATTTCCATAACATCCGCGATACCTCTTACTCTGTCACTGCGTCTGCCTCTCTCCCGCACTCCCCCATTTGGCTTCAACTTCGGCTTTAGCCGGCCTAATTACACTTCCACATGTTGAGGAGATTTTATATCAGGGTTTACGCTAATGCCACCCAAGGGCCTACGTTGCCTGAGAGCATACGGATGGACAATAAAACATAATCACACACACACAGAATCAGCCTGTTAATTCTCCCCACGTGAAACCAGCGCCACTTTCCTCCTCCCCTGCTTTCTACACACCGTGAATAACTCGGCTGAACGCGCTTGTCGCTCTCTGCTGCCGTGGGACTGGGTTAGGGTTCTCGATTGCTTGCATTGTTGGCATGAAAAGTTAGAATCAAGCCAAACTCGGGGTGTTTGCGAGTTTTAGGCTATGAAATCCGCCGAGATAGAGCCCGAGCGGGTTCCGGAAATGGCAAAGCCGACACCATCATCAGAGATTCCAATGTTTGTGATCGTGAGATTAGAGAGTTTATAGCAATGCCTAAACACAGGAGTAAAAATCGGTTGCGATGAGAACCTAATAACATACGAGAATGACCTAGAATGACAGAAGGAAGATTAGGCCACGCATGGCAACTTTATATATCAATCAACGAGACGTTACTTGGTGGGGGCTATAGTCAATAGCCAGGATACCAGGTCACGTAAGAGTAGGGTGACAAATCGTTTGTCAAACCTATTACAAGGCCTACAACACATCGAGAGATTATGTTTCATGTTCGTAGAAGTCGCTGATAAAACGGTTGACAGCTAAAGCAATGTCTTGTTGAGCACCCCATATATATCGAGACACACACACCAAGCTATCGGATCACTTAAGCGCCAACCTTGCTTTGTCTACTCGACCTCCTCAATAGGATGAGTGCTTAAGTTTCAGGCAAAAAGCTGAGACGAGCAGTTTCGATCCTCATGGAGAAGTGAATTTAAGCTCGTACGTGGTTTAAAATTCGTGTCATGTTGATAGTGCATACAATGCGAGGCACTTAAGCCTCAGGGAGAGGCAAGGTCAGGAGATTCGAAAGCAGGAAAACCTAGGATAAACTGTCGTAGTGATAGGGTGGCACCTTTCGCCGACACTGTTATTCCTCGACCATATATTACACTAGACTTGCTTGTCCTTTCAGAAGCAAACGCAAGCTCATCAATCACCACAAGCCTATCCAAGGACAATTCTATTCGTCAAGTCGCAGAAATGAGGTTCGCCATCGTTTTCTCGGGGTTCCTGGCCGGGCTGGTTGCAGCATTTCCAGTCGAAGATGTCGTGGGGGCAGCTGACGCCATGGATGCCCGGGACACGTTGACCGGCTTGACGGAAGGGCTGTCTCTGAAGAAACGAAGATGCTGGACAAACAATTCGCACTGCAGCCATAATGACCAGTGCTGCAGCGTCAGTATTCCCCAAGATGGAGTGTCATTGCTTGATTTATGCTAATATCAGTGATGAATAGGACTCTTGTCGCAATGTATGAACCTCGTCCGTAGGGTTGAGGCCAAACACTGACGCAAAGGTTCCGAACTAGGTCTACTCCAATGTCTGGCGTTGCGTAGGTTTCTCCATCAAGATTTGTGGCCGAGAATCGGCTTGCTAATGAATTTAATTAGAAAAATTGGTAGAGAGTGTCTGACGTTGGGTAAGTCCTTTGCCTGTGTGTGTTGATGTGCTTGCAGCCAGCCAACATTCAGAATCTGTCACGAAGCAGCTTGAGAAGAGATTGAGCTACTGTCAATATCTCAAGAATATTCGCCGTTCGGCTCGAGTTGCTGGGACAGTAACGCCAAAACTGCGGGAGGTGCAATTGCATCCCTAGCGTTACTCGGGACACCTAGTGATAGCAATGCAAAGGGGCTCCTTGACCCGAGACCAGGATCGTCTGTTTGAATTGTGGTCCCCTATACGTAGAGGACGCATTCGTCCTTTAGTAAACGAGCATCTATCACGACATGGGACGATGGCCAGGTGACCGAACCATTTCTTGGTCAACATGGACAGTCCCGACCACCAGATACATTCAAGACAGAAGAAGGACGTCATGGAGCAGTACGTCTTCCACCATGATTATATTCTAGGAGCATGCCATGCCTGGCGTAAGATTTTCCCATCACGGCACACGAGCTCAGGAAGTGGCACGGAGAGGCGCATAGTGTTGTATCGCAACTCGGGGGGGCCGACTCCATCCAGGGGGGCGACTGGACGCTGATGTTTGCGAGAGACGGGGCCGGACTGAGACGTTTTCTGTCGGCAACACCACGTCGCTCGGCTGCTAAAAACACGTCGCCATCTGGGTGCACACTGTGTCTCGGACCTGGGTTGAGAATGCGCTGGCCGTCAAGATGGACCTTGAACCAGTTGATGAGTCCACGTGTATATGCTTGATGAGTGTATACAAGTCCTCACGAAGCAAACTGTCTCTCTATTCTCGCGGGCAAACAATCATCGACACATGATAATTTAGAGCACTTATACAGGACCCGAGACACGACCCGGTTCTCTATCATCTCGACGAATCGCCTCCCCGGAAGCCCCTTGTCAACGCGTCTTAGCTTACCATTATCCTGGTAAGAAAGCTGTTATTTCAGCCTGTGATAGGGGAGGAATAGACACCGCAAAGGTCGTATGACCAATCACAGGGCCAAAGAACAGCTTCACAACCAGGATAATGGTGAGCTGAGGACAAGGCTTTGGACCCTTGACAACCATGGAGACTCAGGGGCTCACCGATTCCCCCTTGGTCTACGAGTTATGTATGTATGTACAACTGGGACATTCCACAGGCCTTGGCTTAAGCAGTTTATGTCCGATTAAATCCCCGATCCCTACTAGCAGCTGAAAAGCGCCCGCCTCTACATCCACATTTGACAAGATATGGTGCCGCGTCACGATGTCGACATGGCAACTATTCTAAGCGGAGATGTACAGCGGCCAGCGCAGCCCGCAACAAGGTCTTGGACGCCTGCACGGCGGGCATTTCAGCCTCTATCTACATGCCCGAAACATGGAGCTACGGGGATGACATGCATTTGCGCTGCCTCTTTTTTCCTTTCTTCCCATGCGGCTGTTCCGTCGACAAATAAAAGTCCATTTATTATTAGTTTCAGCGAGGCATAGCGGCTGACGACGGCCTTGAACAAGCATCTTAACAGCCCCTAATGCATGCACGAGCGGCATGCTTCGTATACGGCCTCGGCACGGATAGGGTCACTCATTGCACTGACGTGTCGAGTAAGCAATGACGCAATTGCATGGTTCCCGGTCTGTAAGTCTTTGGATTTCTAATCCCACTCGTCGGGCTGGAACTCTTGCCTCTGTTCTTTGCTTTGTTTCCTCAACGCCGCGGTCCATGCCGACACGTCGTTGTTCGCACCGCTGCGGCCCAAGAGAAGCACATTGTCCTAGTTTATGTGGTTTCGGGTCGGAAGTTGGGAGTCGAACGCTTCGGCTGCTGCTCATCCAAGCACTACTGCTTGCACGGAGCGTCCGCCCCGAAGCACCGATATGCTCGACGTCGAGTCTTGTATGTATGCAGATAGTTAGTGTCAATGCAATGCTTGTTCCAAGTCGGACGTTGAGAGAGAGCGGAGGGTGTAAAATTCCTATATAAACATCATCATCTCCCCCCTTTTACCATTTCAAACTCAGCATCAGTGCCACAGTCTCAACCATCTTACACATACAGGGACGATACCTCAATCGCTTGTCATACAATCTATTCACACCCTAACAAACAGCATGAAGCTCCTCACCATTGCCACCCTCTTCCTCGGTGCGGCCGTCGCCGCTCCCAAGGAAGCTGCCAAGCAAGCCACCGAGGCCGAGGCCGGCAAGCAAGCCACCCAGAGCGGATACGGCCGCGACTACGGTCATGGCTATCGTGACTATGACGACTATGACTACGGCTGGGGGGGTCGTTATAAGCGAGATGATGCCGGACTAGAGAAGCGCGAGGAAGCTGGGGGCTACGACCGTGGCTACGGTTACGGTGACGACGGCTACTATGGCTGGGGTCATTACAAGCGTGACGAGACCGACGTGGAGAAGCGGGATGAGAGTAATATTGAGAAGCGTGGCAGCCAGGGCGGTTACGACGGATATGGCTACGACCGTGACTACGACTACCGACGTGGATACGGCCATCGTCACCACCATCATCACCACGGCTACTATGACGGTCGCTGGTAGAGAGCTTCTCATCGATGATGATCAACTACCTCTGCACTATGAATCGTCTTCCTACAAGGGTGCTATTGATTAACAAGTAGTTGAGTCGAGCAATTTCAGCTTCGTCATCCAATTGGGGCAATTATGTGACCTTCTGCTTATAACCAGCTGCTCTAGTTGAGGACACCTGGGTGGGCTTTGCGACGCTCGGCTTGCAACAGTAGTTTGACAATCAGACGGATGTAGAGCATATAGTTTATTCGGATCAAGACACCCGATTTTATTGTTTCCAATACATAATGCATATGGCTTGATGATTCCGCCGCAACCCATGTTCTCTTTCCTTCCAATAGATATCATCCAAGAGACATGATCCAACGTTAATCTTCCATCTCGCGAGTCGTGATGCGTCGTAGTCGGCGTTGATCTTGTGGGTGCCCTTAGTTGCGATGCGGCCTGGCTGGCCCCTTGGGCCCCGCGTAGCCAACGCGCTTGGAGCAGAGGAAGTGAGCACCCTTGTGAACGAGCTCTGGAAACAGTGTTAGCAATGGGTTAAGCTTCACCATCGCGAATCTGTACTTACCGAAGATGGCCTTGTCGACACCGCACTTGCCGAGGACACACTTTGCGGATCCATCCTTAATTATGTCGATACTACTGCAGGCGGTGTCGACGAGGTTCTTGCCCTTGCAGGGAACCTTGGTGGCGGCCTGTTCGACGCAGGGAAGGGCGCAGGTGGCCTTTTTGATGATTTCAGCAAAGTCGATGCCGCCTCCGTGGCCACCATGGTGACCGGGACCACCATGGTGACCAGGACCATGGTGACCAGGACCATGGTGACCAGGACCATGGTGGCCAGGACCATGGTGACCAGGACCATGGTAACCAGGACCACCAGGACCACCACCGTAGATGCCGGTGAGGAGGGTCATGGCGTCCATGCCGGCGGCGCCGTTCATGTTGGCGGCCATGTCCTGGTTGATGGACTGGTCTTCGGCAACGGCAGCCTGGGCAACACCGGCGAGGACAAAGGTGGCAAGAGCAGCGAACTTCATGTTGGCGGTTAAGGTGTGGTGTGTGGAAAAGGTGGTTTGATGAAGATGCGATTGAGCTTGGTCGTGAAGATGATGAGATGGTGAGGCTGATGAGGTTCGATTATACGCCGACGGAAGCTCGTCTTATATAGGTTTGGAGGCAGCAGACAGCCTCGGGCAATGGTGTCTCGAGATCAGACGCCCTTGCTGATTCCAAGACAGTAGTCTCCGGTTGCTATGCAAGGCCATCAAGGGGAATTTGCAGCGACAGGGGAAGCCAATGGCCGTGTCCAATCGACTCGAACTCTACATTCTACAACGATGCGAATACCCGCTAATAAGTCTCGTCGGCACGAATGCTTGGCCCCAGGAAACGTCACACTAGGCCAGGAGACATCAGTCCGCGACGTCGATGCGGCATTCCATCCCGAGGGCCACGAATGAGCCTATAGAGGCATCTTGTTCGCACCTGTCTCGGATCGCCACTCTAGTCCCTGCCAGCCTTGTCGTTACTTGCCCTAGTCTTTCATTGGCATGGTTGCCACCCCGAGCAATGACGCCAGCTTGGCCTCGTCACACTGCTCAAGCAGACTTGGGAAAATCGACGCCGCAACCGAGCAAGCATTGTAGCTGACTGAGGCATCGCGGGCTCTTCCATCTCTTTAGACTTAGATATTTTCTACTAAATAGGGATGTCAGGTGACATATAGCCTGCACAGTGAAAGCCAGGGAAAGGGGCTCTTGGTAGACTCAACCATGCCCCTTTTATGCCTGTCAGGGGAGTCCACATCACCTGAATGCAGGATTTCTCCAACAATGACACTAGTACCCGTTTTAATGCAAGCTAATTAAGTTGGCCCAAGGAAGCCAACGGGTACTAGGGGGGCCTTGAAGCCGACCCGTAAACGTGGTGGCGTCTTTACTTGAACCGATTCTCTCACGATTCTTGACCAAGTATATAGAGCAGTCTGTTAGAAACAAGGAAGACTAATGCCATTGCGAATTCAAGGAAATCCTAAGGAGCTCTCTGCAATCCACCACTATCCCACGGTTTAGATCCGGCCCAAACCAAGTTCGGCCGCGCGCACTGCTCAATATCTGGCGAAACACGGCAGGTGGGCTTTCCATCCGCGCTGCCGAAATACTCGCCAAGAATATCCTGCTTCTTTAGCTTCCCGGCGTGGTTACGCAACAGGTGCTCCCCCTCCTTGAGGAGTCGGAGTACGGTTGGCAGCATATAAAGGGGCAGGCGGGCTGCGAGGTCGGACCTGATGCGGGCCAGCGTTATTTGCTGTTGCGTGTGTTTCTTGAGCCGGACGAGGGCTCCGCAGAGCTGGATCGCGGTGTAGTCGGGCACGCCTACGACACATGCCTCGGCGATGTAGGGCAGGTCCATCAAGCTGCTCTCAACCTCGACCATCGGTATCCGGAGGATGCCACAGAGTATGTCTAGCACGGTATCAGCTCTGTTCTCCCAGGCCTTTGCGAGAGAAACTTACAATCGGAGCTGGCCCGACCGTGAAACACATATTCGCCATTCTTGAGCTCGGCCAAGTCCCCAGTCTTGTAGTATCCGTCTGGATCCAATGCGGCGCGCGTCATGTCCTCGTTGTCAAGATAGCTGCTCGGTTTGGTCAGTAACCGGGCCAGCATGAAGAGAGGGACGGTGCAGCGGACTTACTATAAGAACATGTACGGGCTCTGGATGATCATCTCGCCGCTGCTTCCCTCAGACAGCTTCACCTTGACGCCTGGCGTAGGAGCTCCAATGGACCTCTACACACACCGGTCAAGATGTTGAGATGAGCAAGTTGTTTCGAGTGGCACTCACCTGCATCGTCGGGGAGCCCCGAATCGCAATACCGCCAAGCTCCGTCGCTCCGTACATGTTCTCGAACGCAAGACCGGTCAGATGCGTCCAGAAACGAGTCGCTGACGGCTCGAGCACGCCGGCGGAGCATCTGATGGTGCCGAGGGCCTTGAAGCGGCCAGACCACTTGGCCCGCTCCTCTTTAGACATTTCTCCGCCTTGACCCGTCAGCAAGTCTCTCATCTGGCGTAAGATGGGAGGCGAGAATGCGGCATGTGTGATGCCGTATTGACCAAAGGCCTGCAGCACGTCGGCCGCGCTGGCCTTTTCACCGAGAGCAAAGAGCTTGATTCCCGTCACCACGGGCACGATGGTGTCTCGCAATCCGCCAATCCAATGGGTTGGACGGTGGCTAATGGTGACGCTGCCGGGCTCGGCCGGCGCCGCTTCGGCCAAGCATCGTCTCGGCAGAACCACGCCCTTGGGACGCCCGGTGGTGCCCGATGTAAACATGATGAGACCGGGTCCGTTCGGGTCCGTCTGGGCCGTCTCGTCGATGCTGGTATGGGCAATGCTCCAGGGCGAGGCGTCACTGGAAATGGGCAGCAACGTCAGGGGTTCCGGCGAGCCGTGCTCGTCAATGTAGGCGCGGATCGCCTCTCCCTTGTCGAGACGCTCGCCGCCGACGAGCAAGTACGTTGCCTTGGCCCTGGACAGAATGTACTGCGCCTCCTCTGGAAAGACGCCAGAGGCTAGACGCCGTCAGCTCGTTTGCCGCGAAAAGGGGGCGACTCGGCGAATTCAGCAACCGGCTTACCCAAGGGCATGCAAACAGCGCCTATAGCCCGAATGGCGAAGAAGGCGACGAGGAATTCGTAGGCACTGCGCGTGAGAACGGCCATGTTTTGCACGTCGGCGCACAAGATTCCTCGACCATTCGTCGACAAAGGGGGCAGCCGGGAGAGGAGGACTTGGCGCATGCGGCGGACATCGCCCAGGAGCTGCGGGTAGCTCTTTTCGAAACCAAAGACATCGTGGACGACGGTCTCCGAGGGCGAGGCTCGCTGGGCGGCGAGGAGCAGCGCCTTGAGGATGGGGTCGTCGGGCAACTGGAGCGTCTCCCCGGCGGTCATTGTGAGTTTGCGGTTACACTTTCCAGCTGGTGAATTGTTGATTGTTGCAACTGGGCATTGTTGCAACTTGCCAACTGTGCCGCTGCCTGCCGTCTGTCGCGGCCATGATCATCTAGACCGCGGAACCGAACCGTCCTTCAGCTCACCGCAAGAGCTGCCAGGGGGCGCAGCTCGGCTCGGCATGCAGGTTGGGCACATCAGCTGCATATTAATTGAGACAACTATTGATCGACTCCGACTGGGGTCGTCGAGATAAATACCTGCCCCCCTGCCCCTTTTCAATACCTACCGGTCGAGCCCTCAGACGTCCACATAGCCAGGCTCAAAGACAGAAGCGTCCACATAGCCAGGCTCAAAGACAGCCGTCCGTGTCTCGGGGCTGATACACGATGCTTCTCGAAACCGCCGTCGAAACCGTGCCCGGAACCCGAGAGGCCGCCGTGATAGCCTCGAGCTCCCCAATCGCCCTCGACTACACTCTGCACCATCTCTACAGCCTGGACGGCAACGGCGCCTCTGTCCCGACCCTGGTCTTCAACGCCTCTCCGGCGCCTGACCATGGCCTGTCCTCTCCCGTCAAGTTTGCCTACCACACCAGCTTCTCATCGGCGTCGACCGCGGACCCCTCGCAGAAGCTGTCGCCAAAGACGCTGCCGCAGCGCTACGCCTTCTCGGCCGGCAGGATGCCCGTCGTCATCGTGGGCCTGGAGCCGCCGTCGAGCCGCGACCCGGTCCCGGCCGATCACGACAACCTGTACCGCGCCTTTTCCCAGCTCCGCCACGACCAGCAGCCCCTGTTGAGCATTCTCGCCCGCCCGGACCAGCTCGTGCTGCCCCTGAATGCCCGCATCGCCGTGACGAGGCCCATCGACTGCCTGGCGCACCTGCCGCACGTCGTCGACCCGGAGGCGCACTACGAGATGCTGTCTAAGCGCGGCCTGGCCCTGTCCGGCCTGCCAACGCCGCCGTCGACCGTCATAGACGCGCTGGTGCGCCCCGAGCACGTCCACGACGCCGTCCAGCTCCAGGCCGAGGTCGCCCGCATGACCACGGCCCTCGACGCGCGCCCCTTGCCCTTCATGGTGAAGCTCAACCAGTCGCTCGCCGGAAAGGGCATCATGGCGGTGCGCTGCGAGGCGGATCGGGCCCGGACAAAGGCCATCGTCGGCGCCCAGCTTCGAGCCATGCTCCCGCAACTCAACGCCGTCAACCAGAGCCTGCACCCGTGCTCCGTGGTGCTGCAGGACTACCTGGTAGGTGCCGCCGTGAGCCTGTCGCTGTTTGTGACGCCCAACGGACGCGCCGTCTTCATCGTCTGCAGCGATCAGCACTTCGAGGACAACGGCTACTGGGCCGGCGGCTCCGTCTTGTACGCCGATCAGAAGCTGCTGCGCCAGAGATATGCCCAGCCCATGGCCGAGGCCGCCCGGTTCCTGCACGACAACGGCTACTACGGGCCCGCGGGCATAGACATCATGACCGACGGCTCAGGGGCTCAGTACATCATAGACATCAACGCCCGCATCACGGGCTCGTATCACCTCGGGCCGCTCGCCGGACACTTTGTCCGGCGCGGGCTGTGGAGAGCCACGGCCGTCAAGAAGCACTTTCTCTGTTCGAGGGCCGTTTTCGAGGCCAAGTTTGTGCGCGAGATCCAGCAGGGGCACCTCATCGTCACCGGCTGGGCGCGCGATGAGGCGCTGTCGCTGAGCCAAGGGGCCGTCACCGTGGGCGGCAGGGACGCCGTCGACGTCGAGAGCTTGCTTGCCAAGGTCCAGGCTCATGCCATCTCTCCTGAATCGCGTTGCGGGAAGCAGCACGAGTCCAATGCGGTGACGTGCTCCAACGCGCACCAGGCAAACATGGATGCATACGCCGGCGTCTGCAACACCTTGGTCAATTGAGCGGCCCGGGACAATGTGCCGAGGGACAATGTGCCGAGGGACAATGTGAGCCGGAAGAGACAGGGCTTGAAGATGTTGAAGATGTGGTGGGCGTTTCCGGACGAGCCGTGTCACCAGCTCCGTGACAAGACAATGGTGATGGATGAAGATGTCGTGGGCGTCAACGGTACATCATGATAAAACAGCCGACTTGGAAAGATTCGGGACAAACCACCGGCGAGCTTGTAGTTGACTGCAATTAACTTTGGCCCATCGGGCTCTCCAAACGACAGTCTCTCGGGACGCATCTCAAGAGTCCAGAGGAGTCCAGAGGAGTCCAGAAAGAGTCCAGAAAGGTCCAGACCAGAGGGGGTTGCCGGCTGTGACGGCTGATGGAGGAGCCAGTACGCACAGCATACTAGGGGTCTTGAAGCAACCCCGTAACACAAAACGGTCGGGGATGGCCCCCTAGTATAAGAGCTATATGGCCCTTCCCACAGGCCTTGTAACATCGCCCCAGACCAACGGCATACCTATCTGTCCTCTGTCAAGTATGAACCCAGCCCCTGATTCGCCAACTAGGGGGAAACCCAGACCCTCGAGGTCCATTCCGGTATCAAATTGCGCGAAAGATGAAGCCCCTGAAATCGTTAGCGGCCCATCATGGCCGTTACCGTTTCATCTTTCCACGATTAATACACCCCACGCCCTAATCTTCCTCCCGTAGGGCTACACGTGGCTTCCACTCCCCCTAGGCAGCAGTCATGATCCTTAGTCGGACGTGTCTCCCTGTCAAGTCGGAGGGCACAGAGTACGTGAGTATTACTGTAGCCATGCAATGGACTTGGCAGAATGATGGACTGCTCTGATACTTGTACAGACGTCCATATTCATTGCGAGACTAGGCAAAACCCCTTCGAGATCCACCTCTACTTCCACTGTTGATTGCCATGGAGGTGTTACGGTCAGGGGAAGGAATATTTATCAGCACCACGGGAAGGAGGCTGCGAGGGACCGGTACGGGACAAGTCCGAAGACACCGTGTCCAAGATGTGTCAGTCTGCGCCAAGGTCACGAAGCTTTTGGCATATTGTTTCAGATACAATAGCTTTAGCTGCAACGGTTTTTTTTCCACCGGGCATGAATCAGGCCCTTGGTAGTGTCATGCAGCGCGGTGTTTAAATCACTGAGTCGGACGCCTTCCATCGTCGGTGTGTGTGTGTCCGGACTTAACAGCCGAGTCAGTAAGTGACACCCGGGGGAACGAACAATCATATATCCGAGCCCTACAAGGCGTGACACTGATTCCATGGCATCTCCTCCTCTCATGCATTTAAATAGGCCCAGCCCTACAACACCCTGGTTCCTTCTACCCTTTTCGATCCACTGCAATTACCTTGCCATCTAAATCCCCCCCTTGGAGCTCTCACCACCTCGCAAACACGTCGCCATGGGTAGCGACAGCCGCAGGAAGTCGCTGGACGACGGTTCAAACTATCCACCAGGAACGGTTGAGTTGATTCACCGTAAGTTCACGCTACAGTAGGGAAAGCGTGCGGAAAAGGCTGCTCCGATCTAACACACCTTGGCCAGGTCGCAACAGCTGCAAAGATGGGGAGTTGATTTTGATCCCAACCCCTTCCAGCGACCCAAACGATCCCTTGGTCAGTCAACACGCTCCACGCGTTAGGTTTCTGCTTATACTGACAGTCTTTTAGAATTGGCCCAAGTGGCGCAAGGCCTGGAACTTTGGCCTTCTCGTTGCCATGACCTTGGTTATATTCACCGGGTGAGTGCTTGTTCTCAACGCCAACATTCGCCGACATTAACACCTCTAGGTTATCTACGCAAGCCGTTTTCACCGTTCAGCTACGGAATGATATTCATGCGACCAACGAGGACCTCATCAATTCGAGGGCTGTAGAGCATGCCGGGGAGGCTCTCGGGTGCCTCGTCTTCATCCCCTTTGCCACAAAGTATGGTCGACGCTCGGTTTATCTCGTGTCCATCGCCGTCTACGTGGGGGCGGCTTGGTGGTTTGCCAATATGCACACGGCGCGTGATCTCTACTTGTCCAACGCCCTCAAGGGCTTCTCCGCTGCAATCAACGAGACGGCTGTTCAAATGAGTGTACGTCACTGCCCTCCCATGGATGCCACGGCTTTGGCATGAGAAGAAGCTGACCAGTGTGGCCCGCCAGATCCGCGACATGTTCTTCCTCCACCGCAGGGGCTCTGCCAACGCCCTTTATCACTTCACCATCTCAACTGCGTTTTCCGTCATCCCTATAGCTGCCGGCACCCAGGCGCTACAGTCCGGGTGGCGGGCGTCGGCAACCACGCAGGCCGGGATCATAACGGTCCTTTTCTTCCTCTTCATCTTCACCTTTGAGGAAACAAAGTATGTTCGCGAAACTGAGAAAACAATCTCGGATGAATATGAAAAGGAGAGCATCAAGGGCCTCATACCGGACCATCATGTCTTACCCCAGAAGCCGTTCCCATACTACTTCAGACTCCAGCTTTTTACCCCTACGGACGAGTCGCTTTGGAAGATACTCATCAGCCCAATACACTCTTGGTTTCTGCCCCATATCATGTTTACCGCCCTAGTTTTCGGAACCAGCTTGATGTGGTAAGCTTTATTCCTCTGCCAGGACTGCGTGGGACGACGCTGATGTGCAGGCAGGATTTCCGTCTCAGCGTCCTTGACGGGCATAGTGTTTTCCGCGCCGCCTTACAACTTCAACCCGCAGCAGCTTGGGTACCTCTTTGTGTCTGTGTTTGTCGGCTCTCTATTTGGCGGCTTGTACGGCGGTGCTCTCGTTGATTGGGCCGTCGTGTGGTTCACGAGACGCAACGGAGGGTTGTACGAGCCCGAGATGCGCCTCTACCTGCTTCCCCTACCAGCTCTCAGCATGTCGGCCGGCTTGGCCGTTTTCGGCGTTACGGCTGATCGGGTATGTTCTCTCGATCCCTCCGCAACGACGGCTCAAACGATACTGACAAAGCGGAATCTAGGGTTTACATTGGATCTACCCCAGTATCGGAAGTGCCGCGATGGCCTTTGGCTTTAGTGGCATGGCAAGCATATCCTTTGCCCTTCTGGTGGATGCCTATCCCGAGGTATGCTACCCTCCACGGTTTCACTACACTCCTTGAGCACCCCAGCTGATGGCAGGAAGATTGTTTCCCACGGATTCATGGTCGTCGCCTTTGTTCGAAACGTCTTCACCATAACCGGCCCTGCCGTCACAAACCCCTGGCGTAAGGGAATGGGCCTTGGCGGCATGTTTATTTGCGCCGCGTTTGTCAGCTTGGCGGTCAATCTTCTAGCCGTGCCTCTTTTGATATGGGGAAAGCGGATAAGAATTGCTACTGCTAGTCGGTATCATCGCCTGTCACAGCAGACCAAGTAAGCGATCGCGCGGTGGACGATGTCGTTGTAGGTTACGGTAGATGGAGACGGTTATCGCGAAGCATGTCTGAGATCTTGGCATATAGAGTAGAGTAAACCTTGGTATAGCGCGGAATTCTTCGCATCCCGAGATATCTTTACATAGAATATACAACCCCTTATGTCTGATAGATCTGGCAGAAGGGTTCTAGGGGGCCTCCCCTAGGATAGTCGAATAGCAGCCACAATGTTAAGCCTTCGGGCTGGGTATTCAGCCGTTGAGCCCCTTGTATTGGCAACTTGACGGATGTTTAGATTACTTTACCCATCGCCACTGGCTTCGTAAGGTCACATCCACATCGACTGGGTGCCTACAGTAGAAATGTTTGCCCGGGGGCTCACCAAGGCCCTTCAGGGGTTGAAACTTCAGGGGCAGAAATTCGCCGAGTTTCAACGTCAAATTGTTCGTAAAGCTAGGTACTCTGTAGTTCCTCAAGGCAATAGTAGTCCCTACCTTGGCCTATGTGACAGCGGACGATGTGGCGCTTTTCCTCAAACATCTTCCACGCATGGCGTGCAAAAGCCGCCCACTCGCAGGTGTCGCCGCCGCAGTCGACCTGGCAGGCGACGTAAATGGCCCAAACATCGTCGAGTGAGCCGATGCCGGCCACACCGTCATCGGACAATGGTAGGTGATCAAGTCCCTCGGCGGACGCGAGGAGTCGGAGCAGGTCGTGGGGGGTGTCGACCCTGGGGGCAAGCTCGTGGATTCTTCTGGTCCAGGTTTCGGCCCAGGCGCAGTTGAGACGAGTGCCGGGACCGCTGCCGTCCATCACAGCCGCCGCCGGTGACTCGACATGACCTGTAGGATGATTCCACGCCAGCTTGCGTTGCTCCTGGCGCCAGAGGCACGCCGACACCAAGTCCGGGCACAGGCGCGGCGCCCCGGGCCCCGTGGGAGGCCGGTCCACCGATGTCAGCCAGCGCAGGTGGAACAAGCCGTGGAGTTGAGCGTCGGCCGGGGGTCCGTCTCCGGCGACGCGGCGTATCTCCTCGGCCATGCCGGGCCGGATAGGTAGTCGGCGGCCGACGGAACGCTCGAGATAGCGGTCGTCGATTAGGCCTTACAGGAAGCCGACCGTCCCGTAGTGGACTATCGGCTCCGGGGCTCCGGTCTCGACGAGGTCGTCCATCAGTTGGAGGTAGACGGAGCGGTAGCTGGCGTCGCGGTTCCCCTCGCGATGTTGCTGGCGGCCTTGGACTATCGCCGACGGCCTGTGGTTATCCTGGTCGTAGATTCCAACCGCCGACTTGACCAAGTCCAAGGAAATAAGGTTACAGATGGAACTGTCGAGGATCCATCGCATCGTCAACGGGCCGGTACCCGTGTTGCGCGCGACGATGACGCAGGTGCCGGCTGGATTGCCGCCGACTGTGCGATAGCTGATGCTGTCCCATATCCCGGACTTGCTCACTCGCTCGTGGACTGAGCCGTTGCCGAAATCAACCTTTTCGATGTACTGATAAAAGAGCTCCCGCACGAGGCATAGCAAGACAAAGGTGGCGTCCCGGTCCCATCCCTGCTCCTCCATGCCGTGGATCATATCACCAAGACGGCGTCCAAACATAGTAAGCCGCCCGCTCACCACGTCGAGCGGAGGGAGGCATAAGTCGTCGAGGATGGCCGCCCAGGCCACGTAGTGCACGCCCTCGACATCAACCGCGTAATCGGCACCGCACCAACATGCCATCCACTGGAGGGCGTCGCGGTACACTCCCCGGATCAACACTTCGACGCTCGAGTCTTGCTTCTAGGTCCAGTCCGTGTAGTCACAGTGTAAGAGCCCGCCGGATGCCCGCAGGCTGTCGACCCTGCCGAGAATCTGTCTAAAGATGGGCCAGACATTGACCCCTGGCATCATTGGCACCCCAGCATCGAAACCGTCGCCATCCATGAGCGTGAAGAGCCGAGCTGTGTCCTTGTTGTAGCGGGGGCGGGCAGCACGAACAGAGGCCAAAGTAGGTGATGCCACACGCGTCTTCGACTCGTCCCGCACATCGTGGAGAAAGCCGCACGACAAGTCCTCGGGGCAATCGGGTCCGCACCACAGCGAGTGGGCTTTCTGCAGTAGCTCGACGTGGGTTGACGCTCCCGCCAACTCCCCCAGGGCGGCCGATGGGGAGCCCCGGTAGGAGAGGAAGTCTGGTATGATGGGGGCCGTCTCAGCTGGCATGGGCGCCATATCAATTTTGTTTCCAATTATCAGGTTGTTGGAGTATTCAGTCAATGGAGAGCAAGTATACGAGAAATAGAATGCGGATGGATGTGTACTTGATTCGTTGGCGTGGTCCGTTTTGTCTGATTACTTCCCCAGCCCGGCTCGGACCCCTTCTTTATATGCTCATCTTTCTCTCCCTTTCATCTGTCGAGAAGAATGGCTCAAGACTTGGTCCTGAAGCCTGATAGCTAGCTGCCTGAGGGACGAGAGGAGGACGTGGCAGAGTCACAAGTTCACGTGGACAAGTCTGATTCAGTTGGGGCGTCAGCCTGCTTGCCGATGTGCCTGCTGAGACAGTCAGCCCGGCCATGATGGGAAATCGGGGGAGGAGTTTCCGTTGGGAGTAGGGGGCGTGGCCCATTTCCTGCCACGTCATCTACTATATACGCAAGCAACGGTGGATCTGCTCGACGGTTACTAACAAATTCCCGCGGCCCCGTTAGCCTTATAGCCTATTGTGACACTCTGCCCTTAACGCCCCGGGGCCTGCTTTTAGGTATTTTTGCGTGTTTTTATTTCCCGGGTAAGGGGATTAGCGCTATACTTAGGTAGTCGTGGTAGAATGGCGGGAAGGGATATACCCGTAAACATTCTGTTTGCCTTTATAGCCTATTTCTATACACGTGCTAATATAACCGGGATTATTTCTATTAGTGCTAGCCTACGTTTTTAATTAGCTACGGCTATAGATAACCTTTTTATAGGCTCTATATATATGCGACGTAAGCCGTATATACCCGTCTATTACCGTATTCCCCTTTTACGCCTCTTATAGTCTTACTTATTAACTATTTACTCGACGGTTACTATTAACTATCGCACCTTTATTACCCGTCGTAATGCCTAACCACTCCTTACCTAGTTATTATTGCTCCGATTATCGCGAGTATCTACTAATTATAAGCTTTCGTATAAGACGCAATAGCGCCTTATATTCTACCTATATCCGTTGTATAACTACGCGCCGGAGGCAGCTACTATAGGAAATCTTAGGTAACGCACGCGTTACTTAGTCGCGTCGGGCTCCTTAGCCTCGCGCTATACTATTGTTAGATTATATAATAGAGGTTACAACGATTAGGTTAGTATAACCGCTACGTAACGTAAGGGATATATCCCTTAAATACGGCCCCCTTATAAAAAGAGGGGAAGGACGTATAACACGCATTATTATATATTATATTAATATAACCTCTTTACTATACAACCTATCTAGACCTATTATAACGCCTATTTAGTCCGAGCCGTAGATCTACAATCTAATAATTAAGAGTCTTAGCCTCTAATCTATAGAAAATACGATATAAAATACTAAAAACAGGCTCCCTTTAGGCAAAAACAATCACTATATCTACTAAGAAGAACACCGATATTATCCTTATCGAAAATGCTAACTAGTCCGTTTAGGATAATAAGTTTAAGGCGTAGGTTTTCGATAGCAACCTATAGGAATAGGTCTTCGGTACCGAAAGGCTCTTTCCTATTCCGGATATACCTATCGAAGACGACTCTTTTAGGGGATCTCGCTCTCGTATAGCGGACGAAGAAATAGCCTAATAAGGACGCTAACCTCCTTAAGGCACCTAATAATAGTAGATATTTCTATATAAGGAGAAGAAATAGGAGAGTTAAAAGAAAGACATTAAGGAGCTTTAAACTTAGATCGCCTTAACTATCTCTAACTACCTTTTCTAGACCTATTATAAGCTAGGCAAAGACCTTAAGGACTAATACGCTACGCTTAAGAAAAAGGCAAAAGGCAAGCCGGAAGATATTTATTAAGCCCTTTAAGTTCGCTATAAAGCGGTAGTTAAGCCCTCCCTAAGTTAGCTAAAAAACTAGCACCTTTAGCTTAAGGGCTAGAAGAAGATTATATATAAAGAGATTTAGGAAAAACTTCCTAAAGCTATTTATAAGAGTATTTAGGTTACTAACTTTCTCGCCTTTATCTAACCTTATTATCCTACCTAGGTCTATTCCTTTTACCTCTTATACTTAGAGAGGCAGGAGGATTTCGATATCTATACTATAACTAACGAATTTACTATACTTATAGACTAGCTGCCTGCTTAACTATCTTAAACTAAGAAAGGCTCCTTCGGCCCTTCCTATATAGGATAAGACAAAGAGTAAAGTAGCTAATAGAATAACTAGAAAGGCAAAAACAATAAAAAGAGGTCGCGACTTACTAATATAGATAAGAGAGGTATCCCTTACTATAAGCTTTATTCTATAAAAGGCTACTTAATAGAGAATTACTAAGAGGTTAACCTTAATAAAGCGCTTAACTAATAGCCTAAAAGCAAAAAGGATATTATCTCTAAGAATATAAAGAACCCTAAGGTCGCGAAAGAAGCCTAAAGATATAGAGGTAAGAGGGGAACTAAGAATAATAATAAGACGGATTAACTCGTGCGGGAGAGAGGAAGATGCCTTTTAGCTTTATTCCTCGCCCTTTTAGTTAATGCGTCTTTTAACGTCGATATCTACCCTCTTTATTACTCTTTAATCTTAGATTATAGTATAACCCTCTATATCTTTAACGAGATTTCCCGGTTTAAAAACTTTAGAATAGTAGATAAAGGAGATTTCCTTTAGGCAGGCGCCGAAAAAGTGCCTATCCTCGGCTACGGTAAAGTTAACATCCGCCTATAAACCCTATCGTTTAAACCGTAAGTATTACGCTTACTTAATATTGCTTTCTATAAGAACTTTATATATAATCTAATCTTTTATAGGCTATTAAAGCAGTAGGGACTTTAGTAGGACGAACGACCCTATAGGCTATTAGCGCTTCGTTTAGCCGATAATACTATCGTCGGTCTTATTAAATAGCACTATAGCTAATTCGTTCTTAAGTATATCCCCTACTATATAATAAGGCGGGCATTTTACAACCGCCGAAATAAGTTTAATAGCTATACTAAACGGACGCTATAAAAGGCTATTGCTAAACTTTAGTATCTCTAAATAAGGCATTTAGGACTACGAGCCTTAGAATACCTTATTAACTACTCTAAAGGTATTAAGATTAAAGGCATCTTAACCGTATAGTGCGATAACTACGGCACTACGAAAGCAAAACGGATAATACGACGAGCCCCTTAAGATAACGGTATCGTAGGCGAGAGAATTACGATAGACTTCTATAACTTTATGCTAGATAATAAGGGCTATAACTCGCTAATGCTTTTAACTAATAGAGCGAGCGGCTTTATATAGGATTACTACCTCTAAGACCGTCTTATAGAAACTATTATTACGGCCCTTAAGTCCGGCCTCGACTACTTAAAGCATTAGTATTAGTTTTACACTAAGATCGTTAAGTACGATAACGAGATTACTACTTAAAAGCCGGTAGTAGAAGCATTCCTTAAGGCAAGGCTCTTTAAAATCGAGCCCTCGGCCTTATATACATAAGATTAAAATAGCGGCGCCGAGCGCTTAAGGGGTATAATTAAGGATAAGTCTAAAGCGATACGAGGAAAGCTCTTAACCTAGCTTTAGCGAGAGATTTATAAGTCCGCTATATATCTCTATAATCGCACGCTAAAATACAGCTATAAGTAGGAATCCCCCTACGAGAAGCTAACTAAGAGAAAGCTAGCGCAATAGTATCTTCGTGCCTATAGGTGTAAAGCGTTTATAATAACAACTACGGCTTAAGAAAAGAAATAACGCCTTAGGAAGCTCGATCTACGAGCTTAGATAGGCTTCCTAGTAGGATATATATCTTCTAACATCTACTAAGTCTAGGTTCCTATAGAAGGGAAGATTATTACTACTCGAGATATTGTTTTCGATAAGTAAGAGATTTTCGATAGAATATTCGAGAACCTTGCCGAAAGCGTTAAAGAGTACGACCTTAAGGAGCTAGCCCTAGCCCTAAGGAACATTACTCTCCCCGATAATAATTAAATTAATATACTATAAGTTCTCGATGATTAAGTATTCGACGATATCCTTATTTACTAAGAGGTAAACCACGATATAGACTATATAATAGCGCTTAAAAACGACCGGGGAAACATAAAGCAATATACCGAAGCTCGATTTAAGCCTCTCCCTACTCCTTTAAGCACTCCCCCGGCGGCCTTATTTATAGCTATAATATAATTATATCTCGCTAACTAGATTATAAAGCTATAGAGCGAGCATCTCGATCTCTTTCGAGCAGCCTTCTAGGCAAACATAAGTCTATATAAATAAGGAGTAAACCCCTCCGTAGCACTAAGTCTATATAAATAAGGAGTAAACCCCTCTATAGCACTAAGTCTATATAAATAAGGAGTAAACCCTTCCGCGGCATTAAGTCTATATAAATAAGGAGTAAACCCCTCCGTAGCATTAAGTCCGTATAAATAAAGAGTAAACCCTTCCGCGGTAAGTCTATATAATTAGGAGTTAACCCTTCTATAGGCAAATAAAAGTCTACTTAAATAAGGAGTAAACCCCTCCGTAGCAAAAAGTCTATATAATTAGGAGTTAACCCCTCCGTAGCCTATAAATAAGGAGTTAACCCCTCTATAGAAAGAAAAACTCGCCTATTAGCACTCTGCATTTATAGTAGGCACTCGAGCCGTACCGATCTTAAAAGACACTAATATATTACGGTTTAAAGATAAGGCTTACTTCGACCGCTTAATCCTAAAAAGGTAGGTATATCGACGAGACCTTCTAGCTATCTTAACATATTATAGATAGCTTAAATAACACCTACTCGGCCCTTAATTTAAGGAGGCGGAGAGAACGCATCTTTAGAGTTATAAAGAAATAAAGTCCTAGACTAAGGTTAACTCTAAAACACTTACGAAGAAAGGCTAAGTCCTCGACTATATATAGGTATACGTATATAAAATAGATAAGCACGGAAGGCTCTCGAAGTATAAGGCAAGACTAATAGTCTAAGGGGATTAATAGCTTCGAAACGGATAGGAGACCTACGCGGTAACCCTTATAGGACGAAGCTTTCGAACACTTATAACGATAGCTATAAGGTTCGACCTTAAACTAATATAGTATAATACGGTTAACGCGTTCGTTAACGCAAGGCTCGACGAGATTATATACATAAAGATGCCGCTAAGGTATAGAAAACACTTTATTATCCTCCGACTTAATAAAGCCCTCTATAGACTACGAAAATCCCCTCTTTTATAGTATCGCGAACTTACGTTAATACTTCGGGAGATAGGGTTTTAGACAGTACTATATAAACTATACTGCTTAACGTTTAACGGTATTATCGTCTTATTTATATAGATAATATTGTCTTTATATATTATAAGAAGGATTAAGATAGGGCTAAATCTTTTTAAAATTAACTTTAGGAAAAATATAAGCTTATAGGCGGCGATAACCTATAATAGTTCTTCGGCATTAAGATTCTACGAGACTGTATTTAACGGTATATTTAGCTATTATAAGCCGCCTATATTAATAAGATCTACCGAATTATAAAGAAACGCCGCCCTTTCGATATACTAATAGGGGTAAAAGAGCTTCTCCCTTACGAAGGGATCGCTAAACACTATAAGATACGAGCCTACTAGGTAAACGTAGGTTCTATGCTATACGCAGCGGTTATTACCCGCCTAGATATCGCGTTTGCTACGTTAAGACTATGTAAATTTAACGCTAACCTTAGACCGGACTATAAAGACGCCGTCGATTAAGTTCTCTATTATCTATACTATACCCGGGGACTTACGCTTTGTCTAAGGGGTAGGGACGACTTTAAAGTAGTAAGTAACGCCTCTTTCGCCGATAATACCGACCGGAAAAGCTCTTAGGCATTTGCTATAAAGCTATTCGGAGGCTTAATCGGCTAAAGAGCTAATAAATAAGATATAGTTATAACCTTAATAACCGAGGCTAAGCTCCTAGCGTTATTATAGGTAGTAAAGGAGTTAATCTACGTAAGTAGGCTTATTAAAGAGCTCGACGTCTCCCTTAATAACTCCCGCATTTGTATTTAATATAATAACATATAGACTATCCGACTAATTACTGCCGAAGTCGCTACTCTATAGACGAAGCTTCGCTATATAGACATTTATAACTACTAGCTTCGTTAAGAAGTCCTTAATAAGACCCTCGATGTTAAATATACACCTACCGCGAAGATAATAGCCGACGGCCTTACTAAGGCACTTTAAGGGCCCTCCTTTAAGGCCTTTATCGAATAAATAGGCCTTTACGATATTACCTAACGCCTTGCCGATCGAGAACTCCCTAAAACGACCGACGAAATAATATAAACCGATATATATATAGTATAGGAAGGTTAGGAGATATAAACAGGCCGATAAAGCCGTATCATCGGGGGTAATAGTATCGATATTAGGCATAATACACACGCGTTAGAAGAAACACTATGTATAAGCGCCGGTGATAAGAAATAACCGTAGGGAATATAGTTCCTTATGCGTATTACTAGGCCTTATATAAAAACGTTAGGGAGACGATAGATAAAGGGCCTCGTTAAATATCTACGAGTATTAACTAGGCTAAAGGCGTCTAAATACTCGATTAAGTATTAAATAAGAAGGAAGCTCTCCCGCAGCGAGGGTATATAAGCGTATCTCGTAATAGCGATTATTCCGTCGATTTCGGCACGACGCACTAAGGGAATTAAGCATAGGCTGCTAAACGACTTACAAACGACTACGAATACCCTTAACGACGGTAGACTAAAGAGGAACGATGCTTTTATATAGTAAGGGCATCTACTATATATAGCGGCGGAAGGAATTAAGGAAGTATAAGAGCTTATAAAGCCGTACTCGTTAAAGCGCTTAAGCGCAGGATTAAAAGGGCAGGGATTAAAGATATCCCGCCCCGATGGCTTAACGATAGAACGAGGATTAAAAACTCATCGGATTTAAGCTATTTAGCGACCTCTTAATGCTAGCTTCCCTCCCTTAAATTCGGGATCGAAGCTAGGGGGGTGTGTTAGATTATATAATAGAGGTTATAACGATTAGGTTAGTATAACCGCTACGTAACGTAAGGGATATATCCCTTAAATACGGCCCCCTTATAAAAAGAGAGGAAGGACGCACAATACGCATTATTATATATTATATTAATATAACCTCTTTGCTATATAACCTATCTAGACCTATTATAACGCCTATTTAGTCCGAGCCGTAGATCTACGATCTAATAACTATAGCCTCGCCGACGCCGTATAGTAGTATAGCAGCCTGCCGGTGCACTCTAGCTCCTACTCCCACCCGTTCTACTACCCTCCTTTCTAGCTTAATTGCTACTAGATTCTCTAATATTAGTCCTATATACCGATCTTAGGCTACGGAATATAGTATACACGTTCTACGGCGCGTTTTATTAGGCAGCTAAGCGGCTATCTATAAGTCTTATCTCCTATTATATAATAACACTACGTATATACTAATTCGTTAGTCTTCTATACTTATAGACCCTAAGTTTAAGAGCTATTGTAACTAAGGGGACGTCGATCTCTTACTATTTAAGGATATCCCGTACTTCTTATAGGACCTTTTCTTCTTAATATATCCCCGGGGATTTGCTTTCCGGAAGAATCTCCGCTGTTATAACAATATGTTTGCCTTTACGTCTATTAAGACTATACTAACAACCCGTAGCGTTACTACTAAAGGCCTAATAGACTTTTAGATCTATAGCATACTTTATTATACGACTAAGCCGTTTAAGGCCGCTCCTAGTTACGGCCTTTAATACGTATAGCTTTATTTCTATAACCCTGCTTATACATCCGAAATTAGGTCGATCTCTAACTAAGACTTAGACAACCGGTTCTTAATAGAGTTTACGGAATACCTCTACGAGATAAATCCGTTTATCTCTATCTACCTTACCGCTTATAAGCGTTTCCGGGCTAGCGAGGGAGCCGTAAGGGTAGTGCTTAGCCTATAGCTACGTTTAATCCTAGAAAGCGGTATAGATAAGCGCCGCGAGAATTTACCTACCGTAGACGAGGTTATAGTCCTTATTCTAAGCGAATACGCCGAACCCGGTTTCCGCGACGTCGTGCTAGTAGAGCGGGACTAAAATAGTTATAAACGGGTATTCTATACGGTATACCCTTACTATGCATTATATCTCCCACTCGCCTACCCGTTGCTCCTACCCTATAGAGATCCTAGTTTTTACTAAGGTTTATAGTTATAGGACTTACGCGACTAAGGCCGTACTAATAGTCGTCTAAGGTAGCGGGCTTATTGCCGGTATATCCTTTACCCTCGCCGCGAGTAGTTTACGGTCCTATTTGCTTTTAGTCGCCTTTTTTAACAATTTCTAGTCGACCTTTAGGCCGCTAAAGACTAAATTAAGCTAAACTAGCTAGCGAACTATTAAGCTAACCTCCGAGCGGACCTATATAACGGCATTTAGGACTAGCTTTCTATCGAGGACGGAGACGCCGTAGATATAGGCTAACGGGTTATACTACCTACGATATATATCGGCGGGGACTATTTTATCGCCTAATACTACTAGGATTCTATAGCGATTGTATAGGCACTTAGACCTTTAACCTTTTTTATTATAGTTACGGTAAATCTAAACTAGGTCGAGATTAAGAGGGAGCTTTAGGCTAGCTAGACTATATCGGACCGCTTTAATATTATCGGGCGTGTGTTTAATAGCAAGTGCTAGGCTATAAACGTAGAGTTACGAAATAGTCTATTTAGCACCTTTACTAGTATTGTCTAGACTATCGAGTACTAAAAATAAGGCCTCCCTTATAGGCATATCTTTCTCTTCCTTACGGCGGCAATGGTTAGACTTTATAAAATACTAGCAAACATTAATAGAGTTATTTAGGCAGAGATTCCTACGCTAGAAGAAGACCCTATAGGCACCTTACGCAGGATTATCACGTCCTAATTAACCTATAGTCCTTACGGGGATAACAACCCGCGATCACTATGCATATAGGCCTAAGGAAACGGTCCCCTGTAGTGCTTAAAGCGATTCCTAAAGCCGTTTATAGCGGAAACAATCGTCTTAAAAGATAGGTACCCTATTTATAGGCGTAGGGACATAGGACAGTTTATAGTCCGCCGCGCAAACGGCCGGGAAGTCTAGCTTAATAACCGATATATTATACTATATAGCCTATACCTATGTTTAAGGTATAATACGTATATTAACGTCGAGATCTACGCGACGGTTAAAGCGATTAAATATATATATAAGTATATTTATAAAGGGCTAGATAGAACTACTTTATAGGTCGGCAATATAGTACTAAATAATAAGATAGAAACATATAGGCAGGGTCGTTACGTCTCTTTAGCTAAGGCGGTTGTATAGCTCTTTAAGTTTCCCGTCTACGAGGAATACCCCCTAGTTATCCGTCTACCTATATATCTTAAGGGCGAGCAGGCAATATATTTCCCGGACGACGTATCTATAGAAGAGGTTTAGAATATCGCCGAGCGCTGTAAAATAGAACTTATAGCCTTCTTCGATTATAACTAAGTAAATAAACACGGCCGTAGGATCCTATATCCCGACTTCCCTACTGCCTTTGTTTTTAAGAAGGACTAGAGCCTATTTAGGTAGTAGCCCCGATAAAGAGGACGCTCTCTTAGCTATATAGCCTTTATTCCCCCTACTGCTAGGGAGAAACACTACCTACGGCTCCTTCTTACAACCGTGCCTAGCTTTTAGTTATTTAAGCATATACGTACCTTTAAGGGCTAGGTATACCCTACCTTCCGTACAGCCTATTTAGCTAAAGGCCTTTTAGAAGATAATACCCGCTAGTCGTCTTGCTTTAGAAAGGCCTCGGTCTAGAAAATAGGGTTTGCATTACGTAGGCTCTTTATTATATATTTATAGACTAGGGATATCTCTAACCTAGCTGCTTTATAGCGCGAATTCGCGGAGCAGCTATATAATAACCTCTTGCATTAGTTACGCCGCCGCGACCTCGCCTTTCTATAGGATCTTTAATCCCTATATCTCGACTACGGCCTATTTCTTATTAACTAGCTTCTATTAGAAGCCGATAAGTCTTTATAGGATTTCGGCCTTCCCCCTTTCTAGCACTAGTAGGACGACTTAAAGTCTAATCCTCTCCTTCGTTACGAGCATTCTTACGACTTAGTCGAGCAATAGTTAACCTACGAGGATGCCTACCGTATATTTAATAACAGGCAGCGCCGTTTTTTCGACGAGTGTATCTCTACTATCGATAATACTCCGGCTTCCGCTTCCTTTTTCCTATAAGGGCTAAGCGGCACCGGGAAGACCTTTTTATACCGTAGACTTATAGCCTATTACCGAGCTTAAGGTAAGATTATTCTTTACGTTACTTTATCCGGCATCGCTATACTATTGCTTCCCGGTAGCCGTATAGCCTACTCCTATTTTAAGATACCGATATAGATTAACTCGACTTTAATATATAATATACGGCGAAATTTATAAAGGGGTAAGCTCTTATAGTAGACTTCTCTTATTATCTAAGACGAGGTCCCTATATAGTATAAGTACTGCTTTAAGGCTATAGACCGCACCCTCTAGGACTTACGCTTAAATAACCTCCCGTTTAGTAGTATACCTACCGTCTTTAGTAAGGACTTTACATAGATCCTTCCCGTAGTCCGAAACGGTTCTTAAGCCTAGATTATTTCGGCATGCTTATAACGCTCCTATCTTTAGCTAGGCTTAAAGGTCCGTTACCCTACGGAGAATATACGGGTCTAAGGTACTACGCCGGAAAATCGCGAGTTTATTTAGTAGCTAGGCGAATTACCTTATAAGGCAGACTTAAACGGGCTAGTTATACCGTTGCCTTCTATCTATAAGGACGTCTCCCTACCGGATTTCTTTTTAAAGGTCTATCCGGATACTCTCTTACGTAAAGCTCCTTTCGAGCTTATACTTCTCGCGGACTATTGCATTCTTATAATAATAAATAAGAATATTACGGTCTTAAATAGTAAGGTCCTAGCCTATTTTCTAGGCTCGGTCTATCTATCTCTTGCGAGTACTACGGCTGAAAATAGGGCTAGTAACCCCGATAGCGCTACGTATATGCTTTCCCCTAAGTTTATTTCCTCCCTCTAATTTCCCTCTATCCTTCCCACCCGGCTTAAACTTAAGATAGGATACCTTATTATTCTGCTCCGTAACTTAGATCCTAAGCAGGGTCTTTATAACGGCACCCGTCTATCTATTATCCGGTTTACTAGGCATATTTTAGATATCTAAATTCTATTAAGGGATTTTATCGGCTAAAGACGCTTAATCCCTCGTATTAAGCTCTCTACTAACGAGGATAAGTTTGCTTTTCTTATTATACGTTTATAATTTCCTATCTATCTTTACTTTAGTATAACTATTAATAAGTCATAAGGCTAGTCTTTTAAAGCTATAGGCGTTAATTTATAAGACTCTATTTTTATATACGGCTAGTTTTATATTGCAATATCTTAGGTTATAAGTATTTCTTCCTTATTCTTACTGCTTAATAAAGGGAACTAAAGCACTATTCTTAATATTATTTATCTAAAGGTTTTACTTAGGCAAGCATAAAGGCAGTCTCTATTTCTACGGCTTTAAATACCTTAAAACTCCTATATTTCCTTTCTCTTTAAACTCCTATATATAATAAATAAATAAAAAAACACCTTATACCTTACACCCTATACCCTACTCTTTATTATCATCGGCTATTAATAGTGCTTGCCCGACCGTAAGGAAAACCTTGCCCTAGCGGCGACGCTTAGCGGCTAACACCCCGTTAGGGATTAAAAGCGTGAAATAGCCGGCCTTAGTGCTAGAAAGACCTAGCGTGCGAATAGGCTTTATGCGAATAGGCTTTGCTAGACTCTTTGCCGGACTATTTAGCCCCCTTAATTAAACCTTAATACGCCCTTTTTTTTAGTGTCCTCTCCGCGGCCTTATCCGCCTATCTCTTTCTCTTAGGAGTAGCTATAGCAGTCTACGTATTATGCGTAATATCCGGGGCGGGTTAGATAACTTAGTTATAGTCTAAATAAATTAGTAATAGACTAGAAGATTAATAGATTAATTATTAACTTACGGAAAAAGCACCTTACCCCCTCTAAGTTATAATAGCAATTCCCGTATACTCCTTTTCCGATGTTTGCGTAGGCGAAACAACCGGCAAATAGCCTAAGGCCCGCGTCGTAGCTGCTGCATTAAGCCGACTCTACGCTTATAATCTAGATTAAGGCCGCCTCGAAGTTTCCCGGCCGGTTAAGCTTAAGCTCCTTACTTAAGCGTATTATTATAACCCGTATCTCTAGTAGCTCTAGCATTTACGCTATATTTTTCGTAGTCTTCCCCGTATATGCGCTTATAAGGGCTTTACGGGTTAATATATAGGTCGCCGTCGCTATCGTAGTCGTAGTCGTATTTACATCGCGCTCTAAGCCCCCTCCCGCGCTAATCGACCCCTCTAAGCTACTAGCGATCGATAGTAGTATATTCCTACTAATAAAAACATATATTAGCAGGTATACTTAATTAACAGGCTATAATCCCTATTTAAACGTTACGTATTGTATTATAATCGTAATATTATATTATAAAACGCGTAGTAATAGTATTTTTATAGAGAAAAAGAAAAAGAAGCTTCGCGATAATAATAATATTATAGTAGCGCACTATTCTACTTTCGGATTAATTACGGTAGCGCATAGCGCCTATAGTCACGTACACCCGCAACCCTAGGCTACTAACTAAGCTAACACCCCCGCGGAGCGGGTAGGGCTACTAATTAGAGAGTACACGCCGCGGAGCGGGGTCACTCTCTAAGGCAGTCACGTGTAAACCCCTGGCTACTAACTAGGGAGTGCACCCCGCGAAGCGGGGTCACTCCTTAGTCTCCTATAGCCTACGAAGTACGTTATAGCTTTTCGGCCTTCGACGCACTCGTACTTCGTATCCGTACTAGCAAGGAAGACAAATTGGACTAGCAAGTGAGACGGTCTTAACAAATCGGCTTGCCCAGTACTACTTGTGGTGTGGCGTAATGAAAGGAATGGCGATAAAAATACAGGAAGGCTCCTAGAGATTCATTAAGACAGGCATGGGCAACAGACACAACCGACACTCAACACGCCACTCTCACACCCAAAAGACCCCCTCCGTATTTTGCCTTTTGCCTTCTTCTTCGCCAGAATATTCAGGGTGACCTCAAGCTTTCGGACGACGTCGGCATTGGCCTTGTTACTCTTTCACCGTTGAACCGAGCTGCCCGCTATGGCAAGGCTACTTGCAGTATAAGCAAGCATTTCTGTTTTGATATGCTTCCTCATCTACCGACAATTCTTTCAGAAAAAGGCCGGCCGTAGCCTTCCCCCAGGGCTAAAACCTCTACCCTTCATCGGCAACATCATGGACCTCCCATCAGCAGAGTCGCCGTGGTACTAGCATTGGCTTAAACACAAGGATGCCTACGGCCCGATCAGCTCTATCACCGTGATGGGTCAGACGCTTATATTTATCCATAACCAGCGGGTGGCGTATGATCTTATGAACGAGATGTTATTGACGTCCTCGGGGCGGCCGAAGACGGAATTTGCGCATAGATTATGCGGCATAGGCGACCTCCTTCTCAGTCAACAGTACGACGATGGCTTCCGTCGGGGTCGCAAGCTTATGCACCAGCAGCTAGGGACAAAAGCGGCGGTGACTCGGTTTAATGATATGCAAGAAGTAGAGGTCCGGCGACTTCTTCTACGGGTTTTGAATAAGCCGGAGGGCCTACTTAAACACTTTAAAACGTAAGTTCCATCGTATACGGTTTAGAGACACGGGGGTGAAAGAGTGAGGTCTATTTCTCGGACGGACTCCGGTGATAAAGTCATCAGCTGAACTCACGGCTCACTGACTACATTACAGCACTGCTGGTGCCATTATCTTGAAAATGACTTATGGCTATTCCATCGAAGGCGGCACTGACCCCCTAGTAGACTTGATCGACCGCATGCTGGCCAACCTGTCTCTCGCCTTACTTCCTCTGGCTTGGATGGTCGATATCATTCCTGCCTTAAGGTATCTGCCCGATTGGTTCCCCGGCATATCATTTAAGGAGACGGCCCGGCGGTGGAATGAGGTCACCCAGGCCGTGGCTGAAATTCCCTACTCGTTCGTTCTGCGGCAGATGGCAACTAGTGACTATCAGCCTTCGTATGTATCGAAGCTCGTCCAACAATACAGTGGGGGTAACGGCGACATTAGGTCGAAGCTAAGCCGCGAAGACGAGTATGCCATTAAGTGGACGGCCGCGACTCTCTACGTTGGTGGCGCTAATACTATTGTGTCAACCCTAAGCGGCTTTGTCTTGGCTATGGTTATGTTCCCGGAGGTACAGCTCAAAGCCTAGGAGGAGATTGACCGCGTGATCGGTGCCGACCGGCTGCCTCGGTTTGGAGATCGAGACAAGCTGCCATATATCGAGGGTGTTATCACGGAAGCCTACCGTTGGTTCTCCGTCGCGCCTATAGGCGTTCCTCACACGGTGTCATAGGATACTATCTATAACGACTATCTCATCCCAAAGGACGCAAATTTGCTTCCCGCTATATAGTGGTTTTGCCACGATCCCGAGGTATATATCGACCTTAGTTCTTTTAACCCTTCGCGGTATATAGAGCCGCACAACGAGCCGGATCCTAAGACCGCTATATTTGGCTATGGGCGCCGAATTTGTCCTGGCAGGTACTTTGCCGACTCGAGCGTTTTCCTCACCATCACGAATCTACTGGCCGCTTTTAACAACCGCAAGGTAGTTGATGAGCAGGGAATGGAGGTTGAAGCAAAGCTCGAGGCTACGCCCGGGATGGGCAGCCATCCGCGGGAGTTTCCCTACAAGATCGTGCCAAGGAGTGCCAAGCATGCAGAGCTCGTCAAACATGCAGAGCTCGTCCGGAGCATCAAGGTCGAGCAGAGTTGCGAGGAGGAAAATGCTGGTTGTAACGAGCCGGGCCCTGGCCGTGTTCTTGCTGATGATGTTATTTTCCGCCTCTAACTAAAGTCGGAGGCACTATGCTTGAGGAATGAAAGGTGTTGGAGTAATCCTACATAACAAGTGATATGGACTCCCCTGACAAGCTCGTTGACAGGCATAAAGAGGGTTACATACACAGCCTCCTTGTATGAGGACTAAGAGCCCCCTTTTACTTAACTTTCACTATGACCATTATATGTCACCTAACGACATCGTGATTCGAGATCTGCCGGTCCGGCCGCGATCATCGGTCCCGCCCTTAGTTGACGGGCGATCCAGGCCAGTCCTAATGCTACAGCTAAATAACATAGGCGAAGGGGGACAGGAGCAAATATCGCCCAGGCGGAGCGGCAGCGGCGAGGCTTGAGGAACCTACTGCCATAGAAGCAGGTGTGGCAGCTGTAATGGACATGGTAAATGTATGTACACTTTATGATAGCTTTACTTTGCCTGCCTGCCTTTGCCTCTGCCTTCATGTCAAGCTTGAAGAACTGCATAATGTCAAGGGACATTCCCTACGCTGGTGTTTACCAAGGTAAAGCGATGGTGTCGAAAATTCTAGATAACAGCATCGCCTAAGCAGCGTAGGTGCCAAGTGGCAACATGGCCACCCAAGACAAACAAAGCACTATTTAAAGAGCCAACTTCTTGCCATCATCAAGACAGACAATGAATCATCCTTTCATCCACCATGATCTGTCAGTTTTTACTGACACCTAGCGTCCTAAATAAAGATCAAGTTAGGGAGAGCTGGACGAATATACAAACGTATTCGAAACCCGAAATTAAGGACAAGCTCACGACTTGCTGTAGGTAGAGCATCTTCGAGTATATCGTTGGGGTGACAGTAAGAGTCTAGGAGGTCAACAACGTAAGCCACTATATAAGCGCTCGCGATGGCACACGCGACTTTAAAGATTGTATAATCCATTCTAGAGAAGAGGGTATAACTGGATAGAACGAGATTTTCTCCGGCCCCCCGTCTCTTTATATAATGATAAGGAATAATCGTTAATTATAGCTAACAGTGACTGTTTCCGGCGATCTAGAATGCGAAAGCGACGTCGAGGAGTTAATAGCTACGAGATGCCCAGCAAGTAGTAGCATACTAATAGACAGTGATGCTTACGGCAGGATAGCATGTCCATGGGGAAGTCCAGGCTGGACCTAGAATTAACATGCATCCTGTCTTTTCTCCTACAGGGATTCGGAGACGGTAAACGCATTTACGACGAGATACGGGTAATATTAGCTTACTTGTCACCTGCCAACGCATCGCGAGCTCTACTTCGTTTTGATCGCGACAGCAAAAGGGCTCGGTGTGTTTAATACAGCATGCGAGTCATTTTATGTCATAAACATCCTTGCTGCATTAACTAGATCCTGTCCGTCCTTGCCACGTTAGTGCCCGATCGTCTGCTGGTTCGTTACGGAGTAAGATTAGACCCCGAATAGAGGTAGTACGGTCGCACATTAGCTAAGGTCCGTAAGGTTGGCTAAAACCCTAAATCCCTAAAACCCAATTTCCTAAAATTGCCATAATACTATATTTATTAATAGTAATATATTCCCGTACGAGCGTAAAGCCGTTCGCGATAATAAATTTATCTATAGGCAATAAGGCTAGTCTTTACTTCGCCTTAAGACTCGTACGAGCTAAGGTTACTAACCTAAAATACTACGAGAAGGTACTAGCCGTCGTTTTAGATTAGCTAGGACTTCCTAACCGATACCTCTACGTAAGACTACTTAGTTAAGGCTTTATTAGTGCCTACTACCCGTTTTAAGAAAGGAAATAGTATTATATATACCTAGTTTAAGAAAGGAAATTAATAAAAGAAAATCTTATACGTATCGTACGGTTAGTCTAATTAGTTAGACTAAGTCGTCGGCTATTCCGTTATCGTCTAGCTTAATCGGCTTATAACTTAAAGACCCTAGTGCTTTAAGTAGATTATTCGGCCGTTCTTAGGAACCTTTAGGAGTAAGGGCGCTTTATACGCTAGTACTAAACTATAGATCCCGTTTATCGCACCTACTAGCGCGATCCGGCTATTTGCAATTGCCGTAGTAACTACTAAAGTAGCCCGGGAGGCGTACGTAGGCCGGGAAAGGACTTATATATCCTCCCTCGTCTAGCAGTATCTTATTTTAGTAAGATAAATATAGACGAAGGAGGAAAACGCCCTAACTTTATATTAGGAAGGCGTTTATATATAAGTCCCTTATGCCTATAACCTACTTAAGTCGGATATAATTATAGAGGAAGACAATACGCCGACCGGGTAGGTCTAGGATAGCGCGCTAAAAGGCATTCTTAGTATACGGCCGGAGTTACTACCTACGTACGTCGACCTTAAGGAGGCGCGACGTATGTAAGAGCTCGCGTACTAGATCGGTAGATAGTAGCTAAATAAAGTTAGCAACTATTATATATACGACTAAGAAAGTAGTAAAGAGCTTTTACTTACCTAGGCATAAAGGAGCCTAACTAGCTCTTAGGACTACGGCTACTACTACTAGTAGTTATTATTATTGTTTTTATAAAAATCAATGTTAAAATATATATACGGTCGGTAAGAAGGAATACATACGCGTTTATAATAACTAAAAGGAAGAAATATTAGTTAGTTAATTATATATACTAAGGGATTACGTATATACCGTTAGCGATAGTAGATAGTAAGGTTATAGTAATATTATAGGGTAATAGCGATATAATAATAGTTACGAGGATAAAAATAAAAGGTTAAAAAAGAGGAAGAAGGAATAATTTAAATACGTATAAATCTCGCTTAATTCCTTTGCTTATAGCTAGCAAACGATTGCTAGCTAAATAGCTAGTTATCGCTTATTAGTTAGCAATCGCCTACTATCTTCGTAGCTATCTTTGTATATAAGAGTATTATAAGACTTTATATATAAGATTTCCTTATTCGACCTTTTACTTTATAATTATATATTGCTAATATATATATACGTATTTATCTCGTACGGGAAGATAAATACCTTACCTTCTCCCTTTATCCTATTAGAGTTTTCCTTCCTTCCTTTCTTTATTTCTTCTACTACGTACGATATCTTAATATAGCACTTTAATTTACTACGCGCTATATAAAATCCGGTAAGTCTTATTCTCTTATTAAGAATAAGTACGTATTATCCCTCTTCTGCTTATTCTACGGCTGCTAGTAGCTATATTATATTCCTTCCGATATAAAGCTCCCTCCGATTAGTCTTTTAACTGCTCGTACGCTTATTAGACTATTATTACAAGCGTATGCTTATACAAGCGGCTTTAGACAATCGTAGGTATTCTCTACTCTCTTATTTAATCCTTTATACTACTATTAAACCGTCGTTATAAGTCTACGGCCCGTCGCCGCCTATATTAATCCCTTTATCGGTATCTCTTACGCGTTATAATCGTACGACTAATTTTAAGAATAACTTCCGGGCAAAGGCCTAGCAGGCTTCCTAAGCTTATCGCGGTGTAAAGGGAGCCGACCTATACGGAAATCCCGCCGGCCTGCCTATTCGCCTTTTTAGTATTATATCCCTTAGGGAGTTTTAAGAGGATTTCTTCCTATTACGAAAAGTTATATAGCTTAGTACGTATATATCTATTAACTACTAACCTCGCTAACCTCTCTTTTTAAATACAATCGATCTTAAGCTGCTTCTAATATTTAACTATTAAAGTATAACCTATAGTATTACCGAGTAGGACTAGATCGATAAATATATACGACTTAACTTTAAGAAGCAATTCTAAAAAGAGATTCTATAGGAACTTAGGAAGTCCTAGGATAAAAAACGGGAGTTTTAAGAGGATTTCTTCCTATTACGAAAAGTTATATAGCTTAGTACGTATATATCTATTAACTACTAACCTCGCTAACCTCTCTTTTTAAATACGATCGATCTTAAGCTGCTTTTAATATTTAACTATTAAAGTACGACCTATAGTATTACCGAGTAGGACTAGATTAATAAATACGTATAACCTAACTTTAAGAAGTAATTCTAAAAGGAGATTCTATAGGAACTTAGGAAGTCTTAGGATAAAAAACATAGCTTTACGAAGCTTCTAGCCCTAGAACTTAGGAAGGCTTATATAGCAGCCGATCTCTTTACATAAGATAGGGGGTATAAGTAGGACGTCCTTAATAGGAAAATCGTCGTTTAGATTAATTTCTAAATTAATAATTCTTCCGTTAAGCGTACGACCTAGCTAAAAAAAGCTCGTTAGGAAATTTCGGTTAAAAGGGAAAAGGTAGAATCCCTAGAGCCTAAGCCTAGGCTATTTAATCGTCTAGACGCCTACGATCCCCTTGCCCTTACGCTAAGGAAGAGGAGGCATTATATACGGTTACTATCTCGACGTATTCCTTTGCCGGCTTAAAGAATAAAGATGCCTGATATAACACCTAGGTTATCCGAGGTTCTTTTAATCTCTTTAACGGAATTCCTAGCGGCTAGGTCGCTACAAGCTTGTATAACCTCGTCGCTATCCTCCCCGCCGGCTAGGTCGCTACGAGCTTATATAACCCCGTCGCTATCCTCCCCGCCGGCTAGGTCGCTATAAGGCCCTAAAAGCGGCTTAGTATACTACACGCGCCGTATTTAATATAGACGATTAGTTTAAAGGGCGAATAGCGTATATAGAGGCTAATAGTGCTTAATTTCCTCCTATTAGAAGCCTTAGAACTAAGCTTATAGCTCTTATAGTAGAAGGTCCCTTTAGAGATTTAGGTTAGTATAGTTCTATTATAGTAGTTCGTACTAAAGAGAGTAAGTATTTATCTATACGAGGAGAAGGTAACTACTAATAAACTATTCCGCCCCTCTAAGAGGAGTAAGGTTAAGTAATAAGATCGGAAGCTCGCCGCTTTACTAATGCTTGTTAATTCGTCGTCGTAGTTAAATATACGAAGTTAAGAACGGCCGTTTATAGTCTTCTATTTCTTCGTTATATCTAAGAGCGGAAAGCTCTTTTATATACTAAGCTAATATTTCCTCTAAAAGAAAGGAATCGATATCGTAATCCTCTAGCGGATTAAGTATCGTATAAAGCACCTCTTAGTTATTACTATCTTTATCTTCGCCTAAAGGAACGGCTTAATTACGTATATTATACTTATAGTAAAGATCTATTAGTATTTTAGAAAGAATATATTAGCGGTTTCTTTATATACGGATCTTATACCTATTTTAAAGGGATATAAAGGAAGTAAATTCGTCTTAAAGAAGCGTACTATAAACTATATATAATTTAATTTAATTAGTAAGATAATCTTTAATAAAAAGAGCGTACGCTATAAGCTCGTTAAAGAACGACTAATAAAGTAGGTTAATATAAAGACTTTCCGTATAAGGAGGAAGCTTTTTACTAGCTATCGATTAATTGCCCTTTTTCTTAACTAAGACTATTAGCTTTTAATACGTATATTTCTCATGCTTAGTCCGTATATATAGTAGGATTAAATTCTTTCTCCTTAGCGATATCGATATTTATTCCCTTCCTCGTCCTTATACGAGATTTCGGCCGGGCTAGCTTAAGCTAGTATAGCTTAGGCTACTACCTAAAGAGGAGTCTTAACGCTATAATCCGAGCGGGTAAAAAATAGTCGTATCCTTAGCCGCTATACTATACGTAAATACTACTTAAGCGTGCCTATAGTAGTACTTATAGCTCGGCTAATATAAAACTAAATAATATACTATAAGTACGTATCGATGCAATAGTAAAGCTAGTATCTAAATGCCTTAAACTTATCGTACTTATTAAGATACTAAAGGAAGTTTAGTCTTAGAACTAAGAAGTCCGTACGATACTTAAAGTTCCTTTCTTAACGTTTTTATACTTCCTTAGGGAATATTATTCGATAGAAGTTATAGAGCCGGTTTTACGAGACTAAGATATTCCCTTTTTATCGTATATAGTAATAGAGATATCCTCTCCTTATACTTTAAATTGCCGTTAACTATTTAAGATCTTTTTTAAGGAATAAGATTATAGTTTAAAGGGTAAGCTCTCTTTCTTTATTCGTATAGAAACGTCTTTTTATACTATTCTCCTAGCGGATTCTACGAATTACAAAGGGCGAGACCTAGAGATAATCTTAAACCTAGATATCTTAAAGGATCGATTTATCGCTAAAGCTATAAGAATAGAAGTAAAAGCGTACGCGTTTAATAAGCTAGTCTAATACTTAAGTATAATACTACTAGGTTAAGCCTTATGCTATAAGGCATAACTAAAGGCATCGTAGGCTAATAGCCTAAGTATTCTATACAAAGAGTAGCTAATTAACTTAGCTAAGAATCTCTTAACTTTTTGCCTTTATTACGTAAATCTTAGCAATCTCCTCGTATAAGGGTTTAAGATTAACCTATTAAGAAACCTACCGTATGAGTCCTTAAGCAAAAAGCTAGCGCTAAAGCGTACGGAGGCTAATAGCTTAATGCCTTTATACGATAAGCCGCTCGTTTATATACTATAAAATCACTACATTCGAATATCCTTAATAAAAAGAAATAGAAATTACGTCTCGTACGCCTTTAAGATCGGTAGCTAGTCGTATCTTCGCTACGCTATTAATGTATTAATATAGATAAGGGATTAATCTTAATTTAGGATTTAGGGTTTTAGCCAACCTTGCGGACCTTAGCTAATGTGCGACCGTAGAGGTGGCGTTGCCGCGATAACAGTCGCGATAACAGATAATAAGCCCCTTTTAGTAGCACCCCCCCTTCGGTTGCGCAAGTGTCATTACGCATTACGTTACTTCGTACGAGTTACAAGATTCCATGATGGAAGATGACATCATTGGTCACGTGTACAACAGATCCCCACACCGGTCAATTACTACCCCTCTTTTGGAACCTTCACACATCGTCACCTCAGTTTCTTTTCTTTTTTAACCGTTGGGGGACTAGTGGTGTCGAAGACGAAGAAGACACTCATTAGTTCCCAACGGGTATACTGTACTGGAGCACGACCAAACTCCAACCCTGACCTCATCGCAGCACACTGCTGCAACGCTATTCGCACCTGGGCCGCAGGACCTCTGTTCTGATACGAAGCCGCTGGGGGACAAGCTAGTCGCGAAGCAGGTGGATGCGACGTACGCTTACAGGGTCGGGAACCACACAGGTTCACTATCGCCATGGGAGAAATGAAAAGAAGAAGCTTCGACCCAGATGCTTGGCAAGCTGGGAATCTTCTCAACCACGCAACCCAGATGAGTATGCAGTTTCCTGCAGCCGGATGCAGCCTTCATATCTTGAGCGACTCAGCTAACGGGAGCATAACAGTTACGCCGACAAGTACGAGTGTCCGCAGGTGTTTTGCTTTGACGGCAAGACGCTTCTCCTCCAAATCCACGCAAACACGCCAGGAGAGATCCGGGCCGAAAACTCCGTTGACCTGGGTCCTTCCTCGAGTCAACAGCATGCACCATCTTCTCAAGACGTGTACGTCAACCTAACCCCTCCTGAACACTCTTGGGTACACTCGCTGACAGTGGCATAGTTCTAGCCGGTCCCATCAAGGCGGCCAATGCAGCCGCAAGCAAGGATCCGACGTGGGGAACTTTTTCAAAAAGGTCGAAAAAAACTTGGTCGACAAGGCAATCTCGCCCAGCCGCTGACGGTGGGTCGGTACTCGTCCCATTTTCGGCAATTTTATCACGGCCGGCCCCTCTGGAACGGAGCTGTCGGTGGATAGCTACGTCGATATTGCAGTGGAGATGATGGCCGAGGAGCTTTGCTTCCAGAAATACCTAGCGCCTGTTATAGGTAACGAGAAGCTCGAGCAGGACTGGCCGCAAATCTCTCGCAAGGTTACGTCGTTGCTCTAGTCTATTCCGGCGACTCGGTCCCATACAACCAACACCTCGCTATTCCATCTTGGATACTCTTTGGCCGCTGATGCAAACCCAATCACGGTTTATATATCGGTCGGCTACGAGTGCCTTAAAGGCAGCTGGCCGATGGTGCTTGGCAGAGTTCAGGACGAGCTGGACAAATCGCCTCACCCGCTTGTTGCCTTGAAAGAGCATGGCGAGCCCGGGAGAATTAAGAAAAGGGGCCAGGCGAAGGCGTCCACGACCCGACCCCAGCCTACGAACGCGACAGATGATGCGACAGAAGAGGGATCAACAGCATCCATGGATCAACAGCATCCATGGATCAACAGCATCCATGGATCAACAGCATACATAGATCAACAGACTTTCACCCCTTGATTTGAGCCCTTTTACCCGTGCCTAGTGCCGCGAGCCCCGCGGGCTGATGCGACACACCCTAATGATCCAAATCCGGTCTGGGAGACTTTTCGTCGCATCGGAACGGAGCTAGAATAACGCTGGTAGACAATTTTTTATTTTTTTTATAAAACAAGACAGCCTAGGCATCTAACATGATATCTCCATTGACGTAGAAGCGATACTGGTTGTGCTCGTAGTCCTCAGTGAGATGGTCGACATGCGACTTGTTGAACAAGGCAAGCCTTTCGCTAGGTACATTCTCATTCACCATTTCCAGATCGAGAATCATAATCTTGTCTCCGACGACGTGGAAATTGTCCAGCGTCATGTCGTTCTGCGATATGCGGAATTGAGCCAGAGCGGTGAAGGCATCGTGCAGCATACGACCAAGGTCCGTCGCCTCTAACAGGGCTCCTTCGGGTGTTGCCAAATTCTCCCCACCGATGTCGGACAAGAGAAGGGCTCGGGTGCCCTTGTATTTGAGCTCACCGTAGCACTTGGGAACTACGATTCCCTGGAGACGCTTAAGCTTTTTATATACCGCCTTCTCCGTGTCAAACTCCTTGTCCCAGCCCTCCTTGTACTTTTTTAGCACAAGGCGGGATGGTAGGCTCCATTCAGGAAAGGACGCCTCGAACCGGGCGCGCAATGGAGGTGGAAGAAGATGGACAGCCCTCTGGACGCGTCGCTCCGTAACGGATGGGTGGACCTGAAGAAGCACAACGTTGGGGTGAATTTCGGAGTGTTCCGTGGCGGTTGCGGTGATGAAACGCGTTCGAAAGTGGAAAGTCTGTTTAAGTGATCAGTCGGGGTATGTGTCTTGATGGCGAGACGCGTACCACTGTCTCGGTATATCCCCAGTCCGTGTTGGAACCTGCCTGTGGTCGGAGCTTAAGCCGGCCAGGCGGTCGCCAGGGGTCTTGGGTAACCGACGGGACGAACCATTTCGGCGATGACACGGGCTCGAAGACTATCAGCCCTTCCATGTCGGGAGGCGGCGCCATGTCGGGAGGCGGCGCCATGGTGAGAAGGTGCGGGCGGTTGGCGAGGACGACTCGCTGCGGACGGGACGAGGTTGTAGCTTTTTCGTTTCTGAGTTTGCAAATGTGGAGATGCGAATTTGGGTTTTATTTCGCCCGGAGGCAAGCCCTACACGTGGTCTTTATCTGTTAGTCTGTGTTGTGGAATTAGTAGTCGTCATCGTGGCATGCCTGTGGAGACGCAACTAACAGAGACCTGGACGTGGAGGAAGAAGTTTCGTGTAAGTGGGAGGCTGTCCTTGGCAGCATGCAACTGTATCTAGGAAAGGGGCAGGGTTATTACGTGGCCCCTTTTGGGGTCTCGCAGGCTCTTCTTATCTCCTTGTCCCATACGTAGGCTCAACACACTCATGTCGACCCCAGGGCATGCAGTCGTCAAGGAGTGCGTAGACCTTGCCCGGTCCATCTCTGCCCGCATGACTTACCTATCGCTTCTCCATACACTCTTTCTGTCATGAAGCTCAAGTCTGCTGCTGCCGCTGCTTGCGTTAGACTAGCCGTCACCAACAAGTCACCGGCAACCGAGACCAAGAGACGTATATTTAAAAAGGGCCTCATCTCGTATAGAATAAGACTAGAATCCAAACCCGCACATGACAGGAACTATGACCCAGATGCTGCACGATCCCCCGGAGGATCCCCCGGAGGGGCCACCCTGTGCATCCTCCTGACAGGTTCTAGGCGCCCCCAGAATGCGTAGCCGGCATGGCGGACAACGAAATAAGCCGCAAAGATCATTACCCACGGCAAGTCTTCCACTGGAGGGCAAACTTGACCTTGAGTTTGCCGCTGATATGGTCGACCTGCTGAAGTCTTAGCATCGCCACATCCAATACATGTACCCCTGAGAGTAAAGCCATCGGGACTCACCGCAATCAGCGCCGGGAGGTGTGTTGGGCTAATATTGCAAGCAGTGTTCATGTTCAGGATCGCCGTGCTGCCGCCACAGGGCGACCAGGAGACGAGGCCAGGGCGAGCCTTAAGATCGAAATTGCCGCTATACTTTCCAGGCAACTTGATGGCATAGTCAACGTGTTTGGCGCCGGTGCCGGTGAATGAGAAGGTGTTGACACACTGGCCCTTGGCACCGGCGGGGATCTCGGCGAAGCCGATCATGTCGGTGTCAAGAATAGAGAATCTTGGTCCAGTCAGCAAGAGTGTGTAGATTAGCTAGAGAGGTGCTATATGACGTACTGGAAGCCAGGATCAAACTCCATATTCAATGTCAGCTTGCAATTCTTCCGCCAGGCGCTGGCCTTGGTTCCTGGGCCGGTCTGGACCTCGTACGCCGAAAAGGTCGCTTCGAAGAGAGTGCCAGTGGCGTCGACTTGCACGTCGGCGCTGCCGCGAGGGCAGCCGCTCCCGAGAAGACTGATGCCATGAATCTTGACTTTCTTCGGCGCCACACGGCCGTGGGCAGCAGCGGCAACGACGCCGAGAAAGGGGACGAGGGTGGCTAGAAAGTGCATTTTGTCGCAGGGTAAATAACGGTGAGAATAGATGACGAATTGGGGCAATCAAGTGCTGGATGATAGAGATGGAAACCAAGAGATGGATCAAGGGAGGTCTCGATTTATAGATCTATCGAACTCAATTAACCAAGTACAAGAGTTTCTTTTTTTTCCCAGCTGCTCTGCGGCTGAGTCGACCGTAGACAGAGCCTTCATTCGCCAGCAAGTCTCGCGGCCATGAGCACATCGTGATTAGTCTCGGCAACAGCGGTAAGTTCGCTCCCGAGTACCTACTAGACCGCTTGGTCGCGGTCCACGTCCTGGTTGATGCCTGGTTGGAGATATGGGAGAAGGTTATGACAGGGTACGCTCTCCCTTGTTCCTTTTTCCTTTTTCTGCACTATTGTTTCGAACCGGTCAGCCCAGTTACTACAAAAATAGACGTCTCACCAGCATCTCATTTCCCCTGATGAGCGTCTCTGGTTCCTGAGCCCAGAGCATGCCTTGCGTGTCCGTCGACGAAACGTAACGGCCACTCGAAGGACGTGGCGAACAACGACGTCGGCGTCCCACGCCTCAGGGCGGCAGAAGCCTCGCTGTTGGTAAATAACTGATGGGCATGGCTTGACCCCTGTACTCCGTACCGAGACTGGAGCTACCACTCCTTGGCTTCAGTTAATAATAGTTCTTACGACTAGCCAGTGGCGCCGCTCAGCCGTCTGGGAGCGGCCTGGCGAAGACCGGGATCCTAAGCTGGGGTCGAGTAGCTCTAGGAGACGTGGTGGCGTGGCTAGTTGCAAGTCTTGCCGAGAAGGTCATGGGCCGACGCTAGTTATATTTAGAGTGACAGACCTAGTAGTGCATTAAAGAGGGAATCGAAGGTGAAAACAAGGGATAATCTTATTAAGGTAGGCGCGAGCCCCGGGAGCTAGGTGTAGCTCCCTATATATACGGGCGACTATAAGAGTCTTAAATGTGTTAGATCTTTAATCTACGGCTCGGACTAAATAGGCACGATTGTAGGTCTTAATAGGTCTAATAGGTTGCATAGCAAAAGAGGTTGTATTAATATAATAATAAAGATATATATATAGCCCTTATTTTCTTAAAGGGCTTATTTTATAGGAAATTTTCCACGAAGCTATATAACGGTTATGCTAACCTAATATAGTAGCCTCTATTATATAATCTAACACACCCCCCTAGCTTCGAACCTATATCCGCGGGAGGGAAGCTAGCGTAAAGAGGTCGCTAAATAGCTTAAATCCGATAAGTTTTCAATCCTCGTTCTATCGTTAAGCCATCGGGTTAGGATATTATTAATCCTTGCCCTTTTATTCCTACGCCTAAGCGCCTTAGAGAGTATAGCTTCTTAAGCTCTTATACCTCTTTTTAATCCTTCGAGGACCCCTCGTCCTTACTATTTTCCTTCTTAGCTCTCTACGCCTAATCGAGCTATAGAGCCTTTAAACGTAGCTATACGTAGCCTCTTTAAGCCTTAAGTCCGTCGTCTCCCTAACGTCGTCGTAGGGCGTAAAGCATACTTTAAAGCTATCTATAGCCTTATACCTCTTAATCTTCTTATACTATATAATTATTGGTTTATATCGCTTCGTCGGTCGATTTAAGGAGCTCTCGATCGGCGAGGCGTTATAAGATATCGTAAAGGTCGATTTATTTAATAAAGGCCTTAAAGGAGGGCCCTTAAAGCGCTTTTATAAGGCCGTCTGCTATTATCTTTGCGGTAGGAGTATACTTAACTTCGATAGTCTCGTTAAAGACCTCCTAATAAAGCTAATAGTTGTAAATATCTATATAGCGAAGCTTCGTCTATAAAGTCGCGACTTCGGCCGTAATTAGTCGGATAGTCTAAGTGTTATTATATTAAATACGAATTCGGGAGTTATCGAAGGAGACGTTAAGCTCTTTAATAAGCCTGCTTACGTAGATCGACTCCTTTACTGCCTATAATAGAGCTAAAAGCTCCGCCTCTATCGTTAAAGTTATAATAGTATCCTATTTATTAGCTCTTTAGCCGATTAAGCCTTTAAATAGCTTTATAGCAAATGCATAAGAGCTCTTACGATTAGTATTATTAGCGAAAGAGGCGTTACTTACTACCTTAAAGTCGTCTCTACCCTTTAGATAAAGCATAAGCCTACGAGTGCGGTATAAATAGTAGATAACTCAATCGATAGCTTCTTTATAGTTCGGTCTAAGGTTAGTATTATATTTATAGAGTTTTAATATAGCAAACGCGATATCGGGTCGGGTAATAACCGCCGCGTATAGTATAAAGCCTACGTTTACTTAATATAACTATATCTTATAGTATTTAGCGATCCCTTTATAAGGAAAGAGGTCGTTTACTCCTATCGGTGTATTAAATAACCTACGTTTCTTCGCTAGTCGGTAGATCTTATTAATATAGGCGGCTTATAATAGCTAAATATAGCCCTATTTACGATTACGTAGAATCTCGATACTAAGGAACTATTATAGGCTATTACCGCCTATAAGCTTATACTTTCCTTTAAGCTAATTCTAAAGCGATTTAGCCCTCTCTTAATACTTCTTATAATATGCAAAAACGATATTATCTATATAGAAGAAGACGATAATGCCGTTAAACGCTAAGCAGTAAGGTTTATATAGTACTATTTAAAATCCTATCTCCCGGAGCGTTAACGTAAGTTTGCGATGCTATAGAAGAAGGGATTTCCGTAGTCCGTAGAGTGCCTTATCGAGCCTAAGCACGATCGAGTGTTTCCTATATCCTAGAGGCATCTTTATATAGATAATCTCGTCGAGGGTAGCGTTAATAAAGGCGTTAATAGCGTTATACTATATTAGCTCGAGATCGAACCTTACCGCGATCGTTATAAGTATCTAAAAACTCCGTCCCGCGAGAGTAGCTATATAGGTCTCTTGCCTATTTCTAAGCTATTAATCTCCTCGCATAACTAATCTCGCCTTATATTTAGAGAGTCTCTTATATTTATCTATGTTATATATATATACCTATATATAGTAAAGCACTTAGCCTTTCTTCGTAAGTGTTTTATAGTCGACTTTAGTCTACGACCTTATTTCCTTATAGCTTTAAAGATATAATCGCTCCGCCTCTTTAAAGTAAAGGCCGAGTAGATAGTATTTAAGCTATCTTTAATATATTAGTATAGCGGGAAGGTCTCGCCGATGCACCTACCTTTTTAGGATTAAGCGGTTAAGGTAAGCCTTATCCTTAAATCGTAGTATATTAGTATCTCTTAAGGTCGGTACGGCTTAAGTGCCTACTATAAATGCCGAGTGCTAGTAGGCGTGTTTTTAATTATACTACGGAGGGGATTATTCTTAAGCTTTTAGCTCGTATAGGCTTATTTTTAATGCTATAGAAGGGTTCGCTCCTTATTTATATAGACTTAATAATAATGCTATAGAGGGGTTTACTCCTTATATATATAGACTTAATAAAGATACTATAGAGGGGTTTACTCCTTATATATATAGACTTATGTTTATATACGGTAAAGGAAGTATTCCCGCCTAGAAGGCTGCTCGCGAAGGTTCGTGATTTTCGCTCTATAGTTTTATCGATTAGTTAGTATAGGAATAGCTAGCTACGTACGACTACGTAGTCACACATACGTAATGCACGTAATCTAGGGAGCTACGTCACCGCGATAGCTTCCCCTCACTTAGCTAGTAATACAACCTAATATAACTATACTGTTTACCCTATAAGGTCGACCTAAAGACCTACTAATACTAATTAGTGGTTGACTTAGTTAATTACAGACAGCTAGGTAGAAGAGATAAGATTCGTTACCCTCTATTATATAAAACACCTATTAATTCGGGAACACTCTAAGAAGGTCGTCTTTATGCTAAGAATAAGGATATCTCCGGCCTAATTAGACGGTCGAGATATCTTTCCTAGCTTTAATTAATCCGGTCACTTCTATCTAATAGGCAAGCTAATATAAATTGCAAGTGCGTTAATAACGCTTAAGATAACTATTGTGAAATCCCTTACGATACCCTAATCTAATACGTAAAGAACATTACGTACAACTATTAAAATGACTTCTTCTTTATTAATACTCGCCCCGACCGTTCTATTAGGCAATCTACTTAACGACTATATGCTATATATACCCTTGCTAAAGAGCATTTAGAAGAAAATTGATATTAACCTCTAGGATGACGATATAAACCCGGAGGAACGTGGCGAAATCCTAATAATAACATATAGTGCCCGCTTCCTATCCTATTGCGAAAATAATATACACTAATAGGGATACGAGGTTCTTAGCTACTTCTAATAGCATTTTTAAGGATAGGAAGAAGAAATATAGAAGGCTATAAGACATAAAGTAAGGAGGCAAATTAGGACCTTATTAAAGCGCCGAGGCATCTATCTAGGACCGAACAATAGATTATTCGCTAAATAACTCCTTGCCTTATAAGATATAGAAAGACTCCCTAACTAGCCTAAAGACGACTAGATTAACAAAATTTTTAATATAGGAATAACGGCATATATAAGGAAACTCTTAATATAACCGTTGCCGACCCCGATAATAACCCCTATTATCCCCGGCGCGTAAGTGCCTAGCAATATATATTAATAATAGGTTCCCGGTGCTATATAGCAATAGCAGACCGTATACCTAACGACTTATTAATTTAACTAGCTAATAGCCCCTGTTATCCCTAGTGCCCCTATTGCCCTTAGTGCCCTTATTGCCCCCGGTGCCCTTATTGTCCCTGCCCCTATTGTCCCTGCCCCTATTATCCCTCCTGCTGCTATAACTATTGCCCTTTTGCTATCTATTAACGCTTATACTACAATCCTACTAATCGAAGTTCTAAACGTCGATATAAACGCCGACCTCTAGCAGAAATTCGCTAAGCTCTAGAGGAAGGATAAGTGCTATACGGGAAAGCCCTATAACCTCTTCGACGATAAGGTCTACTTGTTTATAAGAACGTGCTATAAGCTTAAAGTCTAACCTAGTTAATTTTATAACCTATTCTCCTAGATTCTAACGGATAGAGCCGAGACCTTCTATATCTAATATATTAAGTTAACTACATCGTTCCGTACAACCTATAATACTATTAAGCAATATTTTAATATAGACGTTAACTATAGTTATTATTTTACTAACTAGATAACAACGATATTTAATAAAGTCCGCACGGAAAATCTATCTATACCGCTTTATAAGGTTCTTTAGACTCTCTTTAATAAACTTTAACTATATTAGAGAGCCCTTAGCAAAGATTACGATAGTGATATTCCCCTTCGTATATCTCTTATTAACGCTTGCCGTAGTATTCCTAAGCTAGAATACGCTCTCTTTAAGCCCGCCTAGAAAGTCTAGACTATTTTTGCAGACTTACGTGCGTCTATTAAGATACATCTCGCACGCAACCCTTCGGCCTAGTTTCTATAGGATAAAGCATTTAATCATAATAATTAATAGTACCTAGACCGAAGATACTCGAATAACCGTAGACGAGGTGGATTCTATAGTCTCGGACGAGGCTACGGACGAGGATACGAATATAGTGGCCGTAGAGGCTTTTTACGAGGATTTAGCTATAACCGTAGGACCCCCTTTCGCCTACGAGGACGCGGCGCCTATAGCAATAGCCCTAACCGCTTAACCTAGACTAAGAAGTGTTTCGTCTATTATAAGGAAGGTTATTAGTCTACTAAACACACGCCTAAGGAACGTTAACGGTCTAAGGACTAATACCTTATAGCAATGTTTTAACGATAGCATCTCTACTATGAACTTTATAGTATATGTAACCGAATTTAAAGGTCACGAACCCGATACTAAAGGCGACGCTAACGAGTACTAGGACGTAGAAGACGCCGAGAATACTGCCGAGCCTAAGCAAGCCGCAACTTAAATACTCTGCGAGGCCGCCTTTATATACCTTTAGACCGGCGAAGACGTCTACGGCATAGACCTATTAACCCCTACCGACTAATTCCTAATCGAGGATCGTTACTTGCGTTAATAATTCTAGGGAATTATAATCGACACTAGTGCGGCTAGAGTATTAACCGTAGGATAGGAATAGTACTTCGCTTTAAAGCGAATAGACCTTTCTATCACGCTTAACAACTCTATAGCCGGCTAAGCCTTAATCTAATCTAGCACTAGCACACCTATATAGTCACTTAGTTCGATCGCCCTCGAAACCCCCGTTAGTCGAGGAACTTTTCACATTCTTAAGACCTATACCCTTTTTCTACTCTCCCTTGCTAATATAGACCGACTTAGGATCTACTTCGATAATACAACGAATACGCTAGGGACTAACGATCTAGGCAACCGGATCCTAGTAATTCGCAAATAGGGTTACCTATAGTTCTTCTTATTAAAAGCAAAAGAAACGATCTCCTTTCTAATAGAAAGTAAGATACGAACTCTATATCGCCGTTTTAAGCACCTAGCTATTTCGAGACTCTATTACCTACTTAAGCAGGCCGGCTATAATATAACGACTATATAGCTTAAATCAACCTCTAAATTCTGTTATTACTGCTAAATGCACTTATAAGCACCTAGACGTTTTAAGTTTACGCTAAAAGATAACTAAGAATTTAATTACGAGATTATAGTAGACGTAATATACCTTAAGAGCCCTTAACGACCTATTCTATACGTCGTTAACTCCGCAATAGCGTTCTAAAGGGCTAGGTTCCTTCCTTCTATATTACCTAAGGATACCTAGGAAGTCCTTTAAGCCTTTTAGATCGATAGCTACCTTAGACCTCCTCATATAATTAAATATAACGTAGGAACTAATTTTGCTTTAATAGAGTTCCGTAACGAGGCAAAGATTATAGAAATAACCTATAAGCAGGTCCCTATAGAGTTATATACGTCGATTAGGAAGGTCGAGAGGTATTACGCTCCTTTACGCCGTGCGTTTAAAATCCTTTACGTAGAGATTAAGACTATAACGTCTCCCGAGGCAGTCCTTTAGATAGCCGTAAAAGCCGTTAACGATATAGCCGGACCTTACGGCCTTATCCCTATACTTCTCGTCTTTAGTACGTACCTATATATAACTATTAACTCGCCTCCGTTAGCTATAACCCTAAAAAGGTCTATAGCTATACAAAAGGCGATAAAGATACTACGATAACTTTCTATAGAACGATAAGTTTAGGATGCTCTTCGCGCTCGCAACGGCCATTCTATAGCCGAAACACTTACTCTACCGCTATAAAGCGAGGTTTGCGTTTAGAGAGAAAAAGGGGGATATTAAGGACTATTTAGGATTGCTATAATTAACGGTCACGATATTACTATTAATACCGTTAACGGACCTTAATCCTTTCGGTCTATACTAGTGCAACCTTACCTTCGAGACGATTCGTCTCCTCTACCCTTACTGCCCGCGATTAAAGCGCACTTAGATGCCGAACTAACCCCTAACTAGACACTAAGGTCTATACTCCCTGCCCTAATCCCTAAACCCCCTATGCTACGCAGGCGTAGCCGTCCTCCTAGTGCAAAGAATAAGCTAAAGCTACTAGTTCGGCTTCTAATTCTACTTCTACCTCCCTAGGCCTTTATTATTAAGAAAGAGGAAGATGCCTACGAATTAGCACTTAATCTACGGGAAAAAGGGGTTATTATAACCCTAGGAGCCTTATTTAAGTAGTTAGATTAATAAGAGATCGATAACCTTATTGCCTATAGTGTTTTTAGCTTTAAACGCTATAATAAAGCTATCTACGGAGGTTACTATATCTTTAAGTTAAGGATAGTAGGTAAAGTAAAAGGGAAGGATAAAAAACCCTACGAGGAGTTACGACTCGTTGTTTAAGGATATAATAACGAAGAGAAAACGACCTTATTAACGCAATTACCGACGATTTAACGCGTTAGCTAGCGGCTAATCCTAGCCCTCGCTCCGGGACTCCTTCGCTATTACGGTATAACCCTTTCGTTGCGAGACATTACGTAGGCCTACTTATAAGCCGAAACTAAGCTATTTAGGACGATCCTAACTAAACTGCCCGCCGAAATACAAAGACGATACCCGGAAGGGACTATTATCTATATAATTCGACCCTTATACGGGATCGCGGAGTTAAGACTGTATTAGTTCCGAACGTATTATAAGTATTACGTTATTCGACTTAATATATTAACCTCGACGTACGACTCGTGCCTATTAATCGCGAATAAGACCCTTAATAGATTTAGAATGGTTGGCCTATAGATAGATAATACGTTAATATTAGGCACACGCACCTTCTTAAATGCTAAAGAAGAGCAGCTTTAAAAGGCTAAGTTTAGAGCGAAGCTAAAGACTAAGATGTCTGCCGGCTCGGTGCTTAATTTCAATAGGGCTAGGCTAATACTCTAAGATTAGGATCTTCTTCTTTAACAAAAAGGCTAATTAGAGAAGATTAAGACTATTATCGCATAGGATTATAACTATACATAGAGGTATATAGAACAGCGAGCCTAAAGAGCATACGTCGCGTTAATCTGCCAACCGGAAGCTTCTTTTAACCTTTCTATAGCAGCTTAAGTTTAAAACCCTAACGAAAAAGACTGCATAATAATTAACAAACGCCTATAATAGCAAATAGACTATAAGAAACGCGGCCTAACGTATAAACTAGTTGATCTTACGAATGCGAAGCTGCTAGTATTTACGGATAGCTCTTTTGCAAACAACTTAGACCTCTCGTTACAACTAGGCTTTATTATTGCACTTATTATAGAGACCCGGTCTAATAACCACTTCGAGATTAAAGGCAACATCGTGTACTAAAGCTCTACTAAGTGCAAAAGGGTCATACGCAGCGTTCTAGCCTTAAAGGTCTACGGCATAGTTAGAGGCGTTAATATCGGCATTTGCCTCGCTATAACGATTAAGATAATTATAGAACGCCTGCAGCTGCCTCTAGTGCCTTTAATCCTTTATATAGACTCGTATTTACTCTACGAATGTCTTATAAAGCTTACTATAACGAAAGAAAAGCGACTAATAATCGATATTATATCGCTTCGTTAGTTATACAAGCGAAGGGAGATCACAGAAGTACGATAGATTAATAGGAATAATAACCTAGCTAATGTATTAACGAAGTCCTCCCTAATTAAGTCTCTTAAACGCTTTATTAAGAATAACACACTAACCTTTAGGATAGAAGCTTTCGTCGTGCGACCGTAATCTTCTTCTTCCTCGATTTAACATATATAAGACTAAATGTGATATGTATAGACCGTTTTCCTTTACTACGGCTCGCGAGCGCAAGCGCGTACTATTTTTCCTTATTTAATTACGCACTCTCTTTCCTTATTTAATTACACGTTTATTCGTGCACTTATTCCTTTACTTATTATATTGCTTAATTAACTATAATAAAAAAAATCGTTAATATTAGCACGGTTTAAACCTTAAACCTCCGGCTACCTATATTTAAACCAATCGGGAAGGTTATCTTATCGTATGCTATTATTCGGTTAAACACATTCTAGCAATTCGCTATAAACATTATAATAAACAATATAGCGAAATTAACAAAAAGAATAATCTTTCGGTAGAGTAATATTATTAATATGCTTAACTAGGAATTGTCCCTAAAGGGGTTCCTAGACATTAAGTCTAATAAGTCTAATCCTTACAACCGCCCCCGTCGAATAACCTTAGTACGAATAGCCCCGAAAGAATAGCCCCGACGAACATTTTGTTATTTTTTTTTCTTAATTACTTTCCTTCCTACTATAACGTTCGGTAAGATAGTTAGTAAGGCTACCCCGAAGCACGGTTACTAGCACAAAGCGGTAGTCTAGACCGCCTAATCATTAATAGAGGTTATTAGCTTAACTACTGCGTTAAAGAAGTGTTTTCTCGCGTTACGTTATTATATTATAAACCGGCTGCGCATTTAATAGTTATATAGCTATTATAATATAGCTTTTATAGGAATTATAGATAGAATTCCACGGTAGAAGGACTTCCCTTCTAAGGTAAATTCTATAGATAGAATTCTAATAGAATTCTACGGTAGAAGGACTTCCCTTCTAAAGTGAATTCTATAGATAGAATTTTACGGTAGAAGGACTTCCCTTCTAAGGTGAATTCTATAGATAGAATTCTACTTCCTCCTATAGACTTTTACGGTCGTCCCTATAGACGCATCCGTCCGCGGAAGGTCTTCCCTAACTAACGCATCCGTCTTTATATTCTATTTACGGATCCCTTTCTATTCTTAGCTACCGAGGCTTCCTAAATAATAGCTTTAACCCTTCTCTTATCTTATCTATAAAGAAGGTAGTATAGCCCTTAGCTAGATAGGTATTAATAATTCTAATAAGACTACTAGACCTATATTTGCATTTGCATTTAGAGATACTTACTAATACTAATTAGTAATTATAAGGCTTAATTATAGATAGTAAGGTAGACGAGATAGTTCTATATCCTTCGAACGTATTATAGATCTTTATTAAACGGCTTCCGCCCGACGATCCTATTCTATGCGCTTAGAGAAGGATAACTATACTAAGAATAAGAAGACTTTACCTTCCGAGTCTAGCTCGCCCTTAAGGGTTGCGTATAGCTCTTCTTTAAACTTTTTGCTAACCGATTACCGCTTTAGAAAAAGAAGAATAGCACTAGCAGAAAGTGCGTTAATAACGCCGAACGATAAATCTTTTATATAAAACCTTACGAATATAACGATAAACCGCGTAAAAAATAAGCATGTAATATAACTTTAATATACCTACTTACTAATCCTTTATCCGATACTATAGAGGAGACTCTTAGGGAATAGATAGAAGGTATAACTATCTACCGATCCCTTTTTCTATATATTAACGTAAAACATTAAGATAGTAATATTAAACCCGACGAAAATAATAATATCGCGATTATAATATCTATCGCTAAGTTTATTGCCCTCTATAAAGTATCGATTAATTTTTAAGGAAACGAGATCCTATTATACTTCTAAGACTACTTTTAAGGATAGATAGCGAATATATAAGGTCTAATATATATAGACTATAAACGAGCGCTAAAAGTTCTAATAAGAAAGAGAGGAATATATACTAATCGTAGTAATATATCTTATATAATAATCTTTCTAATATTATAAGCACTTAAGAAACTATTAGAATAGCCTATAGAAGATATAATAATATAGAAATTTAACGATAGTATAGAGGAATATACTAAGAAAATAGAGATAAAAAACATAATATATCCTTCTACGCTTATTACCGCTAGAATAACCCTTTTCTAACTATTAGAAGCAGTTCTAATAGAAAAAGCAGTATCTATAGTAAACGTTCTAGAGATACTATAGACTATAGTAAACGTTCTAGAGATACTACGGACGTTTAACACACTTTTAACGGTTCCGTAGTTCGATTTAAGAAAGACTATTCTATTTAAGCAATATCCGATAGTTCTATATAAACAATAGCTATTTAATACTAATATTCCGGGTATAACTATTTACTTAATATTATACCGATTTAATCGTCTAGATCTTTTTATAAATCCTACGGACTAAGGTTCTATAGCGATAACTAAATAGCTAAGTAATTCTAACCCTATTCTATTAAAGGCATATATAAAACTTCCCTTAGATAATATTCCGAACGCTATCGCTAATATAGATATCTAATAACGCTTTATTAAGCTTTAGATAAAAGATAAGAACTATATTAGAGAACTATATAACTTACTTAATAATAAACTTTAGGTTTTTATAAACTTATGCTATAACTTATAAATTAAACTAAGTTAGTTCTATACCTTATTTCCTAAGATCCTCGCAAGACGCACGTAAACCTATTATATTTAATATATTAACTAAATAGCGATATTTCGAAAGGCATACGATATAATTAAGAGATATTTTAATATAGAAGTTAATTACGTATATTATTATATAGACTAGATAATAACGACCTTCTATAAGTTGCGAGGAGAATACCTAGCTAAGCTATTATATAAAATTCTTTAAGCTTTATTCGATAAATTGCAACTTTGCTAATAAGCGCTTAGCAAAGACGTTATAGGCGATCTTCCCCTACGAACTATACTTATTAATATATATAGAGGAGTTCTTAAACTAAAGTACGCTTTATTTAAACCTTTAACTAATATAAAAGCACTTTTTGCCGATTTAAGATCCTTATTATAAATATACCTATCTCGCGGTTTATTTAACTAATTTATCTAAGAATATTAGTCTAATAACTAAGATACTAAAGAGGATAACTACGACCTATATAACTAAATATTCTATACGGATCGGAGATATAATAATAATAACCGCGGTAGATATAGATACTAAGGACGAGGAGGACGAAACTATAGTCGATTATTTAATTATAGAGGATTCCGCAGAGGATTCCGTAGAGGATACTCCCTATTAGCTACTAGATTATAAGCAGGGTCCTAAGCCCGTAGTAGCTATAAAGGCAACTACGGCAATCGTCTATAGACTAAGAAGTATTTTATATACGGAAAATAAAGATACTAGTTAACTAAATATATACCTAAGGAACGATAGAAATCGAAGGACTAGTATATCGTATAATGCCACTTTAAGAATATCCTAACAATAGGGTTTATAGCCTATATAACGTAATATAAAGGTTATAAGATAGACGATATAGTAGAAGAGTTTAATAATAAATCTTGCCTAAGAGACGACGATAACTTTATAAGATAATAGTAAGCTAGTTAAATAATTTGCTAATAGGCCTTTATATATCGACTTACTAGCGAAGACTTATATAGTAAATAAGAAGCTATTACTATATCTCACTAGTTTATTATTAATAAAAGATACTTTAAGATACGCTTTTAAGGCATTATAGTTAATATAGGTATAGTAAAAGTATTAATAGCCGGATTTAACTAGTATATTGCCTTATAGAAAGAAGACCCTTTTATTAATATCGATAAGTTAACGGTAAGATAAGCTTTTATTAAATTTAGTAATAGAGATACTATTAACTTACTTAGTTCTATTGCCTTTAAAACACTAATAAGAAGGATTACTTTTTACGTTCTAAAGACACCTATACCTTTCTTACTCTCTTTAGCCGATATAGACCGACTAGGTATATACTTTAATAATATAATAAATATAATTATTAGTCGAGGCGTAGTTCCTATAATACGAAAATAGGGATATCTATAGTTCTTTCTTTCTAAAGATAAGGAATTAATTAACTTTCTTATAAAGGTTAAAATCCGAATACTCTATCGTCGGTTTAGATATCCTATAGTTATAAGACTATATTATCTACTACGCTAAGTAAGATATAATAATATATTAATTAAAAGACTTAAAACTATTTCTAAATTTTATTACTAATGCTAAATACACTCTTAGGCTTTAAGACGATTTAAATTTATACTATAAGATAATCGAGAATTTAACTATAAGATTATTATTAACGTTATATACCTCGGAAACCTATAATAATTAATGCTATATAAAGTAGATTTAGCAACTTTATTCTAAGCAATAAGATTCCTTTTATTAATATCCGCTAAAGATACGTAAGAGATACTATATGCGTTATAGATTAATATATATCTTAGTCTATTAGATATTATTAAATATAACGTAAGAACGAATTTTATTTTTAATAAATTCCGAAACGAAGCGAAATTAATAGGGATTACGTATAAGTAAGTTTTAGTTAAAGCCTATAAGTCTATCGGAAAGATTAAAAGATATTATAGACTACTTAAACGAATATTTAGTATTCTTTAGGGGGAAATTAAGAACGTAATATTAGCTAAAGCTATCCTTTAAATAGTAGTTAAGGTAATTAATAATATAGCTAGTCCTAATAGTTTAGTTCTTATATTATTAGTTTTTAGTGCTTACCTTTAGGTTATATAGGAATTACCCTTTTCTATAATAACGATATAGAGAGCTATAGCTATATAAAAGGCTATAAAATTACTCTGCTAAATCTTTACTAAAAGATAAATTAAGGATACTATTTATAGCCGAAATAGACTATTAATAAAGGAGATTCTTAATCTTCTACTATAAAGTAAGGTCTATATCTAAAGAGAAAAGAACGGCTAATAGGGTCTATTTAAAATCGCAGTAATTAAAGGCTATAATATAATAATCGATACTATTAATAAACTATAAGTATTTAGATTAATATATATATAACTATACTTTTCAGACGAAAAATCGGTACTACTATTAGAAGAACTCCTATTAGATATACCGGAATATAATTCTTAAGATAATAAACTAATAGAAGAATATAAAACTATATAAGAACCTCCTTATATACCTTAAAAACGTAGTCGCCTACCTAATGCGAAAAATAAACTAAAGAATTAATAGTTCTTAGCTAAGAAAGATATTAACGTATACGATCTTATACTTAAACCTCGTGCCGATAGCGTAATTATAATACCTAGTAACCTATTCGAAGAATCTAATATAAAAGTGATTAACGACCTAGTTATTCGTAGTGTATTTAGTTTCGAATAATCTAACGAAGAAAAACATAGAGGGTATTAAATCTTCCGTTCTCGGATAGTTAAAGAGGTTAAAGGACGTAATACTAAACTATACGAAAAATCGAGACTAATAATTTAAGGATATAGTAATATTAAGAAAACATCTATACTTATATAATCGCTAATAATCTAGCGAGTTAGTTAACGTTTAATTATAGCAATTACAGCCGGAATGCTTAAAGAATACGGAATAATATTATCTTTACGAGATATTACTTAAGTATATCCTTAAGCTACTATAGAGTTATCCCGAATAATCCTAATAGCTTTACCCGCTAAATTAATAAAGAAGTATCCGGAAGGAATAATTATCTATATAATTAGACCTTTATATAATATTACGGAATCCGGACTATACTAATTTAATATATACTATAGTTACTATATTAAAAAACTTAATATAGCTTATTTAATATATAACGTATGCTTGCTTATTTCTAACTATAGCCCGCTTATACCTTTTAGAATTATCGGGATATAGATAGACGATACGTTAATGCTCGGGACTTAGAGTTTTTTAGACTATAAAGAAAAAAAGCTTTAGAAAGCATAATTTAAAGCTAAACCGAAAACTCTAATAACTGCTAGACAATCTATAGACTTTAACGGCGCGAAATTAACCCTATAATACGACGGAAGTTTACTACTATAATAGAAGGGTTAAGCAGCTAAGATTAAAACCGTAAAACTATAGGCTATTAACCACGCATAAAGGTATATAAAGCAACGAGCTTATAGTATATACGTTATATCTATCTATTAACCGGAAGCATCGTTTAATATCTTTATTACTGCTTAAGTCTAGAACCTAGAATAAAAAGACTATATAATCCTAAATAAAAGACTATAGTAGCAATTAGATAATTAATAACGTAGACTAACTTATCTTCTCATTAACCTCGTATTAGCTAAGCTCTTAGTCTTTACCGATAGATCGTTTATAAATAATAAAGACTTATCTATATAACTTAGATTCGTTATTGCTTTAGTTTATAAGACTGACTAAATAGATAAATAATTTTCGATTAAAGGCAATATTATCTATTAAAACTCTACGAAATATAAACGAGTCACCCGAAGCGTCCTTATATCGGAAATCTACGGTATAGTAAACGGATTCAATATTAGAATATCTCTTACTATAACTCTTAAGATAATTATAGATCGCCTTAGTCTACCTCCGGTTCTATTAATTATTTATATAGATTCGTACTCTTTATACAAATGCCTTATTAAACTAAGTACTATAAAGGAGAAAAGATTAATAATCGATATTATAGCTTTACGATAGTTATACAAACGCCGTAAGATTATAGAGGTCCGATAGATTAACGAAGCTAATAACCTAGCTAATGCAATAACGAAAGTATTACTAAACTAAGCCCTTAAACGTTTCGTTAATATAAATAAATTAACTATTAGAATAGAAGGGTTTATTATTCGCCTATAACCCTTCTAATACATTCTTTCTTTTAAGGTTATATAGTTATAATACTATATAATATTATAACGAACTATTCTAATATAACGAATAGTCGATTTTGCTATATATTTTATTTCCTTTTAAAGAAGGGTAATGTTTAAGGAAAAATAAGAGAGGTTCTTATAAACGGCATAAAGAAAAAGTTGCTAGTATAGGAATTATAGATAGAATTCTACGGTAGAAGGACTTTCCTTCTAAGGTGAATTCTATAGATTAGAATTCTAATAGAATTCTATAGTAAAAGGACTTCCCTTCTAAGGTAAATTCTATAGATAGAATTCTACGGTAGAAGGACTTCCTTTTTAAGGTAAATTCTATAGATAGAATTCTACTTCCTTCTATAGACTTCTATAGTCGTCCTAATAGACGCATCCGTCCGCGGAAGGTCTTCCCTAACTAACGCATCTATCTTTATATTCTATTTACGGATCCCTTTCTATTCTTAGCTACCGAGGCTTCCTAAAGGGTAGCTCTAACCCTTCTTTTATCTTATCTATAAAGAAGGTAGTATAGCCTTTAGCTAGATAGGTATTAATAATTCTAATAAAACTATTAGACCTATATTTACATTTATATTTAAGATACCTACTAATACTAATTAGTGATTATAAGGCTTAATTATAGATAGTAAAGTAGACGAGATAGTTCTATATCCTTTAAACGTATTATAGATCTTTATCGAACGGCTTCCGCCTAACGATCTTATTCTATATACTTAGAGGAGGATAACTATGCTAAGAATAAGAAGACTTTACCTACTAAGTCTAGCTCGCCCTTAGGGGTTACGTATAGCTCTTCTTTAAACTTTTTACTAACCGATTACCGCTTTAAAAGAAGAAGAATAGCATTAGCAGAAAGTGCGTTAATAACGCCGAACGATAAATGTTTCGTAAAAAACCTTACGAATATACCGATAAACTATATAAAAAATAAGCACGTAATATAACTTTAATATACCTACCTATTAGTCCTTTATCCGATACTATAGAGGAGACTCTTAAAGAATAAATAGAAGGTATAACTATCTACCGATCCCTTTTTCTATATATTAACGTAAAACATTAGGATAGTAATATTAAACCCGACGAAAATAATAGTATCGCGATTATAATATCCGTCGCTAAGTTTATCGCACTCTATAAAGCATTAATCGATTTTTAAGGAAACGAGATCCTATTATACTTCTAAGACTACTTCTAAGGATAGATAGCGAATATATAGGGTTTAATATATATAGACTATAAACGAGCGCTAAAAGTTCTAATAAGGAAGAGAGGAATATATACTAATCGTAGTAATATATCTTATATAACGATCTTTTTAATATTATAAGCACTTAAGAAACTATTAGAATAGCCTATAGAAGATATAATAATATAGAAATTTAACGATAATATAGAGGAATATATAAAGAAATTAAAGATAAAAAATACGATATATCCTTCTACGCTTATTACCGCTAGAATAAACCCTTTCTAACTATTAGAAGCAGTTTTAATAGAAAAAGCAGTATCTATAGCAAACGTTCCGGAGATACTATAGACTATAGCAAACGTTCTAAAGATGCTATAGACGTCTAACACGCTTCTAACGGTTCCGTAGTTCGATTTAAGAGGGACTATTCTATCTAAGCAATATCCGATAGTTCTATATAAACAATAGCTATTTAACACTAATGTTCCGGGTATAACTATTTACCTAACATTATACCGATTTAATCGTTTAGATCTCTTTATAAATCCTACGGACTAAGGTTCTACGGTAATAACTAAATAGCTAAGCAATTCTAACCCTATTCTATTAATAGCATATATAAAACTTCCTTTAGATAATATTTTAAACGCTATTACTAATATAGATATTATTAGTAGGTGTCTTAAATGCAAATGGAAATATAGGTCTAGTAGTTTTATTAGAATTGTTAATAGCTATCTAGCTAAGGGCTATACTACCTTCTTTATAGATAAGATAAGAGAAAGGTCGGAGCTACCCTCCGGGAAGCCTTAGTAGCTAAGAATAGAAAGGGATCCGTAAATAGAATGCAAAGACGGATGCGTTAGTTAGGGAAGACCTTCCGCGGACGGATACGTCTATCGGGACGACTATAGAAGTCTATAGAAGGACGTAGAATTCTATCTATAGAATTCACCTTAGAAGGGAAGTCCTTCTACCGTAGAATTCTATCCTTAGAAGGGAAGTCCTTCTACCGTGGAATTCTATCTATAATTCTATCTATAATTCCTATACTAGTAACTTTTTCTTTATGCCGTTTATAAGAACCTCTCTTGTTTTTCCTTAAATATTACCCTTCTTTAAAAAGGAAATAAAAATGCATAATAAAATCGACTATTTATTAAATTAGAATAATTCGTTATAATATTATATAGTATTATAACTATATAACCGTTAAAAGAAAGAATATATTAGAAGGGTTAAAGGCGAATAATAAACCTTTCTATTCTAATAGTTAATTTATTTATATCGACGAAATATTTAAGGGCTTAATTTAGTAATGCTTGTATTATTGCATTAGCTAGGTTATTCGCTCCGTTAATCTATCGGACCTCTATAATCTTACGGCGTTTATATAACTATCGTAAAGGTATAATATCGATTATTAATCTTTTCTCCTTTATAGTACTTAGTTTAATAAGGCATTTATATAAAGAGTACGACTTAGTATAGATAATTAATAAAACCGGAGGTAGACTAAAGCGATCCGTAATTATCTTAAGAGTTATAGTAAGAGATATCTTAATATCGAATCCGTTTACTATGCTATAGATTTCCAATATAAGAACGCTTTAGGTAACTCGTTTATATTTCGTAGAGTTTTAGTAGATAATATTACCTTTAATCGAAAATTGCTTATCTATTCGGTTAGTCTTATAGACTAAAGCAATAACGAATCTAAGTTATATAGATAAGTCTTTATTATTTATAAACGATCTATCGGTAAAGACTAAGAGCTTAGCCGATACGAGGTTAATTAAAAGATATATTAGTCTATATTATTAATTATCTAATTGCTATAATAGTCTCTTATTTAGGATTATATAGTCTTTTTATTCTAGGTTTTAGACTTAAGTAGTAATAGAGATATTAAATAATGCTTCCGGTTAATAAATAGATATAACGTATATACTATAAGCACGTTACTCTATATACCTTTACGCGTAATTAATAGCCTATAGTTTTACGGTTTTAATCTTAGCTGCTTAACCCTTCTATTATAGTAGTAAACTTCTATCGTATTATAAGGTTAATTTCGCGCCGTTAAAGTCTATAGATTGTCTAGCAGTTATTAGAGTTTTCGATTTAGCTTTAAATTATGCTTTTTAAAGCTCTTCTTCTTTATAGTCTAAAAAACTCTAAGTCCTAAGCATTAACGTATCGTCTATCTATATGCCGATAATTCTAAAAGGTATAAAAGGGCTATAGTTAGAAATAAGCAAGCATACGTCGTATATTAAATAAGCTATATTAAGCTCTTTAATATAGTAACTATAGTATATATTAAACTAATATAGTCTAGATTCCGCGATACTATATAAAGGTTTAATTATACGGATAATTATGCCTTTCGGATACTTCTTTACTAGTTTAGTAGGCAAAGCTATTAGGATTATTTAGGATAACTCTATAGTAGCTTAAGGATATGCTTAAGTAATATCTCGTAAAGACAATATTATTCTATATTCTTTAAGTATTCCGGCTATAATTACTATAATTAAACGTTAACTAATTCGCTAGATTATTAGCGACTATATAAGTATAAATATCTTCTTAATATTACTATATCCTTAGATTACTAGTCTCGACTTTTCGTATAGTTTAGTATTACGTCCTTAAACCTCTCTAACTATCTAAGAATAGAAGATTCGATATCCTCTATATTTTTCTTCGTTATATAATTCGAAACTAAATATACTACGAATAACTAGGTCGTTAATCTCTTTTATATTAGATTCTTCGAATAGGTTACTAGGTATTATAATTACGCTATCGGCATAAAGTATAAGTATAAGATCGTATGCGTTAACCTCTTTCTTAGCTAAGAACTACTTATTCTTTAGTTTATTTTTCGCATCGGGTAGGCGACTACGTTTTTAAAGTATATAAGGAGGTTCTTATATAGTTTTATATTCTTCTATTAGTTTATTATCTTAAGAATTATATTCCGGTATATCTACTAAGAGTTCTTCTAATAGTAATACCGATTTTTCGTCTTAAAAGTATAGTTATATATATATTAAACTAAATACTTATAGTCTATTAATAGTATTAATTATTATATTATAGCCTTTAATTACTACGATTTTAAATAGTCTTTACTAACTGTTTTTTTCTCTTTAGATATAGACCTTACTTTATAGTAGAAGATTAAGAATCTTCTTTATTAATAGTCTATTTCTATTATAAATAGTATCCTTAATTCGTCTTTTAGTAAAGATCTAGCGAAGCAATTTTATAGCTTTTTATATAGCTATAGCTTTCTATATCGTTATTATAGAAGGGGGCAATTCCTATATAATCTAAGGGTAAGTACTAAAAACTAATAATATAAGAACTAAACTATTAAGACTAGCTATATTATTAATTGCCTTAACTACTATTTAAAGGATAGCTTTAGCTAATATTACGTTCCTAATTTCCTCCTAAAGAATACTAAATATTCGTTTAAGTAGTCTATAATATTTTTTAATCTTTCCGATAGACTAATAGGCTTTAACTAAAACTTACTTATACGTAATCCCTATTACTTTCGCTTCGTTTCGGAATTTATTAAAAGTAAAATTCGTTCTTACGTTATATTTAATAATATCTAGCGGACTAAGATATATATTAATCTATAACGCACGTAGTATCTCCTACGTATCTTTAGCGGATATTAATAAAAGGAATCTTACTCTTTAGAATAAAGTTGCTAAATCTACTATATATAGCACTAATCGTTATAGGTTTCTAAGGTATATAACGTTAATAATAATCTTATAGTTAAATTCTTAATTATCTTATAGTATAAATTTAAATCGTCTTAAAGCCTAAGAGTATATTTAGCATTAGTAATAAAATTTAGAAATAGTTTTAAGTCTTCCGATTAATATATTATTATATCCTACTTAGCGTAGTAGATAATATAGTCTTATAACTACGGGATATCTAAACTAACAATAGAGTGTTTAGATCTTAACCTCTATAAGGAAGTTAATTAATTCCTTATCTTTAGAAAGAAAGAACTATAGATATCCTTATTTTCGTATTATAAAAACCACGCCTTAACTAATAATTATATCTATTATATTATTAAAGTATATACTTAGTCGGTCTATATCGGCTAAAGAGAGTAAGAAAGGTATAAGTATCTTTAGAACGTAAAAAGTAATCCTTTTAATTAGTGTTTTAAAGGCAATAGAACTAAGTAAGTTAATAGTATCTCTACTACTAAATTTAATAAAAGCTTATCTTACCGTTAACTTATCGATATTAATAGAAGGGTCTTTTTTCTATAGGGTAATATACTAGTTAAATCCGGCTATTAATACTTTTACTATACCTATATTAACTATAATGCCTTAAAAGCGTGTCTTAGAGTATCTTTTATTAATAATAAACTAGTAAGATATAGTAATAGCTTCTTATTTACTATATAAGTCTTCGTTAGTAAGTCGATATATAAATGCTTATTAGTAAATTATCTAACTAGCTTACTATTATCCTATAAAATTATCGTCGTCTTTTAGGCAAGATTTATTATTAAAGTCTTCTACTATATCGTCTATCTTATAACCTTTATATTATATTACGTAGGCTATAAAACCTATTGTTAGGATATTCGTAAAGTAGTATTATGCGATATACTAGTCCTTCGATTTCTATCGTTCTTTAGGTATATATTTAGTTAACTAGCATCCTTATTTTCTATATATAAAATATTTCTTAGTCTATAGACGATTGCCGTAGTTGCCTTTATAGCTGCTACGGGCTTAAGACCTTGCTTATAATCTGGTAGCTAATAGAGAGTATCCGCTATAGAATCCTCTATAGAACCCTCTATAATTAAATAATCGGCTATACCTTCGTCCTCCTCGTCCTTAGTATCTATATCTTCCGTGGTTATTATTTTTATATCCCCGATCTATATAGAATGTTTAGTTATATAGGTCGTAGTTATCCTCTTTAGTATCTTAGTTATTAGACTAATATTCTTAGATAAATTAGTTAGATAAACCGCGAGATAGGTATATTTATAATAAGGATCTTAAGTCGGCAAAAAGTGCTTCTATATTAGTTAAAGGTTTAAATAAAGCGTACTCTAGTTTAAGAACTCCTCTATATATATTTATAAGTATAGTTTATAAGGGAAGATCGCTTATAAAGTCTTTACTAAGTGCCTATTAGTAAAGTTGTAATTTATCGAATAAAGCTTAAAGGATTTTATATAATAGCTTAGCCGGGTGTTCTTCTCGCAACTTATAGAAGGTCGTTATTATTTAGTCTATATAATAATATACGTAATTAACTTCCGTATTAAAGTATCTTTTAATTATATTATATGCCTTTTTAAATATCGCTATTTAGTTAATATATTAAATATAATAGGTTTACATACGCCTTACGAGGATTCTAAGGAATAAAGCATAAAACTAACTTAGTTTAATTTATAGGTTATAGCATAAGTTTATAAAAACCTAAAGTTTATCGTTAAGTAAGTTATATAGTTCTTTAGTATAGTTCTTATCTTTCGTCTAAAGCTTAATTAAGCGTTATTAGATATCTATATTAGCGATAGCGTTTAGAATATTATCTAAGGGAAGTTTTATATATGCCTCTAATAGAATAAGGTTAGAATTGCTTAGTTATTTAGTTATCGCTATAGTATCTTAGTCCGTAGGATTTATAAAAAGATCTAAACGATTAAATCGGTATAATATTAAGTAAATAGTTATACCCGGAATATTAGTGTTAAATAGCTATTATTTATATAGAACTATCGGATATTGCTTAGATAGAATAGTCCCTCTTAAATCGAACTACGGAACCGTTAGAAGTATATTAGACGTCTATAGCATCTTTAGAACGTTTATTATAGTCTATAGTATCTCCGGAATATTTGCTATAGATACTGCTTTTTCTATTAGAACTGCTTCTAATAGTTAGAAAAGGGCTATTCTAGCGGTAATAGGCGTAGAAGGATATATCGTATTTTTTATCTCTATTTTCTTAGTGTATTCCTCCGTGCTATCGTTAAATTTCTATATTATTATATCTTCTATAGGCTATTCTAATAGTTTCTTAAGTGCTTATAACATTAAGAAGGTCGTTATATAAGATATATTACTACGACTATAGGAATATAGTTATATAACTAAAAGATAGAGTCGCAACTATATTGCCGACTATATATAGGAAAGGGGCAATAGGGGTTATAACTACGCGATGTATAACGCTATATAACCTATATAGTTAATAACCTCGTTATTAACTAAGGGCATTGTTATAACTAGAGTAGTAAGCCCTAGCGTAGGCCTTAATAATGCATTGTTAAGGCATAGTAGGCTCTATAGAGGGACCCCTATAGACGGGTATAAAGGGGCCCCTTTGTTCCCCCTTCTCTAGCTAGATTAGATACAACTACAACTATTTGCAACCCCTTTGTTTAGATTAATCTAAGTGAATTACCTACTAATACTAATTAGTGATTGAATAGATTTAATTATAGAATAGTAAGGCAGAAGAGATAGATCTTAATCTTCGAAAGTATAGTAGAATCTTTGTTCCTTACGGACGCTGTTTCCGCGTATCTTTACCCTCGAGGTTCTATTACGCATACCTAAGAGAAGTTTATCTATGCTAAGAATAAGGATTGTTTGTATTAGCTCTACGGTAAATAAGCCCTTCTAAGCTCTCTATTAATCCCGTTCTCGCCTATTATAGGAAGAGTAAACGTTAATAGGCAGTGCGTCTATAACGCAGAACAATATCGCGAACCCCTATAACTATTTAATCCCGTGCTTGCTTCCCTTAAGGAGGAAGAGTTACGTCCTTTAGAATAGAGACTAATCGCTTCGATACTTCTCGTAAAGACCCTTACGATACTAACTAACCTTTAAACGAACTCGAAAAAAACAAATAATAATAGCAGGATTACTATCGAATACGAACGCACCGGCTCCCTCTAATAGCCTAGAACTAATTGTATAATAGATAAAGGAGATCGGCATCCCTCTTACCGCTCGCATAGAGGTAGATATACGATACTAGGATATAGAAGAGATTACGATAGAAGATCCCTATAAAGCGGAGGTTATAATATTCGTGGCCCGGTTTATTATAATAGGCGAAGCATCTATCTACTACTAAGGTTAACGGCTCTTTAACCTATTCTAGGAATATTTCTAGGGATAGAATGAATCTATATAGAATACGGTAGACTAGAACTATAAGAAGGTCCTTAAGATGCTATTGCGAAGACGCGGCGTTTCGATAGGACTAAAGAACGCGCCGTTTATTAGATTATATATAATAATGCTTTAATCTAATAATCTACTCCCCTAGAACGAGAAGGAGTTTATAACGGAGGTATTCGATATAGGCATAAGGGCCCTTAGTAAGTAAGAAAGAAGGAAAAAGAAAAAGGAACGAATAGCCTAGGACTAGGCAGATAAAGATCCTAATCCTTTCTCGACTATAACGAACTAGTTAACGGTCTTTCCGACTTCGCACTAATTCTAATATAGCGGCCCGGCCCGAGCGGCGACTACGGATCCGACCCCGGAACTAAACTAAGACCCGAACACAGCTATAACGGATGCACCGGTATTTCTACTATTTAATCGTATAAATCGGCTTTATACGCTACGATTACTATTTCTCCCGGAACTAACGTTGTATATCCTAGGGGCGAAACCGAGGCTCGATCTATCTGCTTTAATAATCGCCCTAAAGGCCATCGAAGCATTTAATTATAACATTAAGGAGTATATAGCACTCCTACCGGCCGATGTTCCGAACCTCTTATTAGATCCCGACGTAAAGACTAAGTTCGTTAAGATATAGGATAAGGAGAAGAGCTATACTCGCGAGCTATACGCCCTATTTAACGAGACTATCTGTAAGTTTATAGGCGTATGTTATAACCTTAAGATTAAACTAAGGCTCTTTTACACCCTTCTCCCTTAGATCTTAAAGAGACGAGCCGACCGTTTCTATACGGAGAATATCACTTAGACGACTACCTTCCGAGGCGTATACGATAAGATTAAACGATATTTCGATACTAAAGCGACTTAGGCTTAGTACTATACCGATTAGACTAATACGACGTTTAACTAAGTTCGGGCTAGCAACCCTAAGAAAGGCCTACCGGAAGTGCTTTAGTTATTAATCAATAAGCTATTGCTTTATTAACGGGCTCTAGGACCTAAGTTTGTAGGCGAAACCCCGCTTATAGTAAATCTTACTAAAGCGTGCTAAGGTGTCCCGGAACTCGAAGGTGCCTTCTTTAAATAGGCTAAGGAGGCTAAGGAGCTCTATGCCGACCTCCGAGCTTCCCTTACGACGTACCTTATACGATAGGCGAGAAACGCCTCGCGCTAATTTATCTAAGACCGATATCGTAATAACGATAGGATAGATATAAATTATAAATATAATTCGAAGAACCCTAATAGTTAGTTTTATATAGACCGTAGGTATACTAATAATCGCAGTAGAGGCAACGGAGGATTTCGCCTACGAGGCTTTAGATAAGGCTACCGGCCCTACGGTAGAGGAGGCTATAGCTAAGGATACGGCAATAAGACTTAGACTAAGAAGTGCTTTATATATGGAAAGGAAGGATGTTAGTCTACGAAATATTCTATAGAGGAACGGCGGAAAGCTAAGGACTAATATCTCTCGTATTGCCTTTGTACTAGCGTCTCCCCGGATATTATAGCTTATTTAGCAGGCTATAAAGGTTATAAGGACGATAAGGAGGAAGAGTATAGCGAGGATAACGAGCCGGAGCAGTAGTAAGCTAGTTAAATGCTTTGCTAAATAGCTTTTAACCACCTTATTATAGGAGACGACGTCTACGGTATAGAGCCGATAGTTTCGGCCGATTAGTTCCTTATCGATAACCGCTATTTAAAGCTCTATTTCTAAGGCATCCTAATCGATATAGGAGTAGTAAAGGTCTTAACGGCCGGACGAGAATAGTATATAGCCCTTTAATAAGAAGACCCTTCCGTCGATTTAGATATATCGACCGTAGGATAAGAAGCAATTAGATTTAGCGCCGGCAACGTAATAAGGTCACTAGGATTAATTAATCTTATTACTCCGATTAAAAGGATTATATTCTATATGCTAGAAACTCTAACTCCTTTCCTACTATGTCTCGCGGATATAGATAGGCTAAGTGTGTTCTTTAATAACACGACGAATACCCTTACCGGCCCTAAGGCAAATATCCTAGTGGTTAGGAAATAGGGATACCCTTAGTTCTTCCTCGGGAAGAATGAATAATCGACCGTATTCCTTATAGAAACGGAAATTAAGACCCTATATCGTCGATTCGGACATCCGGCTGTAGCTAGGCTATATAACCTATTAAAGCAAGCAGGCTACGGCGATATATCTCTTAGCACTCTAGAGAATATCTCGGAACTATATCACTATTGCTAGGTGCATTCGCCTGCCCTAAAACGGTTTAAGTTTAACCTTAAAGATAACTAAGACTTTAATTATAAGGTTATCGTTAATATAATATACTTAGACGTTCTAAATTCGGTATAACGTCCGGTATTATATATTGTTAACGCATCGACGGCTTTTTAAAGCGCTCGATTCCTCCCTTCTATATTAGCTAAGGATATATAGGAGACCCTTCGGGCCCTTTAGATTAATATATACCTTAGCCCCCCTAATATTATTAAATATAATGCCGGCACGAACTTCGCGGCGGTAGAATTCCGAAATAAAGCCTGTATTATAGGGATTATATATATATAAGTTCCTATTAAAGCATATTAGTCTATTAGTAAGGTTAAGAGGTATTATGCCCTATTGCGCCGAGTGTTTAATATCCTTTTTATAGAGATAGGCAGCGTAACTTCCCTTAAGGTAGTTCTTTAGATAGCTGTTAAAGCTATTAACGATACTACTAGACCGAACGGACTAGTACCTACGTTGCTTATGTTTAGAGTATATCCTAGGATAACTCTTAATTCGCCGCTATCGCTAACGACCTTTAAACAAGCCGCTATAGTATAGAAAGCGATAAAAGCACTTAGGCAGCTTACGGCTAAACGATAGGTTTAAGCAGTATTATATAGCCGCAACGGTCTAGACACGGCGAATATACTTGCCCTTCCTCTTTAAAGCGAAGTCCGCGTATAGAGGGAAAAGTTAAGATAGTAAAGACCGTTTAAAATTGCAGCTATTAACGGGCACGCTATTACGATCTATACGGTTAATAGACCTTAGGTTTTTAGATCTACGCTAGTACAACCGTATTATTGTGATTAAATGCTTAACGACCTTCCGGCACTTAAATCCGAGCAGCCGGACGAACCCGCCCGACCGGACCTTCTAGCACCCCGTAAGCGAGGACGCCCGCCCGGATCGAAAAATAAGGCTAGGCATTTGATTATAGAAGGACTAGACGTAGAGGACGACCTAGACGATAACGAGGACGATATAGACCTTAACGACTTAAGTAATAAAGAAGCGGACGAGGCCTTTACGATAAAAAAGGAAGAAGAGGCCTATAAACTAGCCGTTAAGCTCCGATCTAAAGGCGCTATTACGACCTTAGAAGCACTATTTAAAGCGTTAGATAGCATAAAGATCGACGACCTTATAGCACGAGGAGTATTTAGTTTCGAACGATATAACGAAGCTATTTATAGCGGCTACCGTATCTTTAGTTCCCGTATAGTTCGAGAGGTTAAAGGCAGAGACACTAAGCTATATAAGAAATTAAGGCTTATAGTCTAAGGTTATAATAATAGGGAGAAGGCTTCCCTACTAATGTAGTCCTTAATAATCTAACGCGTTAGCTAACGACTAATCTTAGCCCTTGCTCTTAGCCTTATACGCTATAGGATAACGTTATCCCTTTGAGATATTACCTAGGCGTATCCTTAGGCGACTATAGAGCTCTTTCGAACGGTCTTAATACGTCTCCCCGCCGAATTATAAGGGAAGTACCCGCCCGATACGATTATCCGAGTTATTAAGCCCTTATATAGCATTATAGAATCTAGAGTCTACTAGTTTAATACGTATTAAAAGCACTATATCGAGGGCCTCGATATAGCGATATCGACCTTCGACTCTTGCCTTCTAATATCTAACATAGGACTAAAATACTTTAGCATTATTAGGATGCAAACGGACGATACCCTTATGCTTAGAACGACGAGTTTTTCGGCTGCTAAAGAAGAAAAGCTCCGAGAGGCATAATTTAGGGCAAAGCCGAAAACTATAATAACTTAGGGCTCCGTCACGGATTTCAACGGCGCGAAGGTAAGCTTACAATAGGATGAGATACTCTTACTCTAATAGAAAGGATAAGCTGCCCGAATCGACCGAATCGATATTAAGGCTTTAGATTATACATAATAGTACCTAAAACAACGTGCTTATAGAGCTTATATAGCCTTAGTATACTAACCGGAAGCTGTATTTAATATCTCTATTACGGCATAGGTATAGAACCTAGATAATAAGGATTGTATAATCTTAAATAAGCGACTTAAGTAGTAAATAGACTACTAGAGCAAAGGTTTAATATATAAACTAATTAATCTTATAAAGGCGAAGCTAATAGTATTTACGGATAGGTCGTTTGCTAATAATAAAGACCTATTATCGCAACTAGGCTTTATTATTGCACTAGTTAATAAGACCGAAAGGTCTAATAACTAGTTTAAGGTTATTAGAAATATTATCTACTAGAGTTTAACGAAGTATAAGAGAGTTACCTAAAGCGTGCTAGCTTCTAAGATATACGGTATAGTTAACGGCGTTAACCTTAGGATCGCCTTAGCAACTACGTTAAAAATTATTACCGACCGGCTTAAGCTACCGAATATCTAATTAATCATCTGCATAGATTCGTATTTACTCTACGAATGCCTCGTAAAGCTCGGGATAACTAAGGAGAAGAGATTAATAATTAATATTATATCTCTTCGATAGTTATATAAGCAACGAGAGATTATAGAGATCCGTTAGATTAACGGCGATAATAACCCGGCTAATGCAATAACAAAGGCATTACTAAACCGAGCCCTTAAACGCTTTATAGACACTAATAGCTTGACTATTCGGATGGAGGCTTACGTTCTACGCCCTTAAGTTCCCCTTTTAGGACTCTCTTTTATTTATACTTATATATTGTATTTATTAGACCCCTTTAGTCTAATACGCGTTATCCTTGCGATTAGGAAGGTTGCTTAGCAGTTAGAAAGAAAGACTGCTAGTATAGGAATATAGTTATATAACTAAGGGATAGAGTCGCAACTATATTGCCGACTATACATAGGAAAGGGGCAATAGGGGTTATAACTACGCGGCGCATAACGCCACGTGACCTATATAGTTAATAACCTCGTTATTGACTAAGGGCATCGTTATAACTAGAGCAGTAAGCCTTAGCGTAGGCCTTAATAATACATTGTTAAGGCATAGTAGGCTCTATAGAGGGACCCCTATAGACGGGTATAAAGGGGCCCCCTTATTCCCCCTTCTCTAGCTAGATTAGATATAACTATAACTATTTACAACCCCTTTGTTTAGATTAATCCAAGTGAATTACCTACTAATAACGACCGGTATATATTCCTCTTTTCTTTATTAGAACTTTTAGCACTCGTTTATAGTCTACGTGTATTAGACCTTATATATTCGCTATCTATCCTTAGAAGTAGTCTTAAAAGTATAATAGGATCTCGTTTCCTTAAAAATCGATCGATGCTTTATAGAGTATAATAAACTTAGCGACGGATATTATAATCGTAATACCGTTATTTTCGTTAGGTTTAATATTGCTATCCTAATATTTTATATTAATATATAAAAAAGGGATCGGTAGATAGTTATGCCTTCTATCTATTCCCTAAGAGTCTCCTCTATAGTATCGGATAAAGGACTAGTAGGTAGGTATATCGAAGTTATATTATATACTTATTTTTTATACGGTTTATCGTTGTATTTATAAGGTTCTTTATGAAAAATTTATCGTTTAGCGTTATTAACGTACTTTCTATTAATACTACTCTTCTTTTTCTAAAGCGGTAATCGGTTAGTAAAAAGTTTAAAGAAGAGCTATACGTAACCCCTAAGGGCGAGCTAGACTTAGAAGGTAAAGTCTTTTTATTCTTAGCATAGTTATCCTTCTCTAAGTGTATAGAATAAGATCGTCGGGCGGAAGCCGTTCGATAAAGATCTATAATACGTTTAAAGGATATAAAACTATCTCGTCTACCTTACTATCTATAATTAAGCCTTATAATCACTAATTAGTATTAGTAAGTATCTTAAATATAAATATAAATATAAGTCTAATAGTCTTATTAGAATTATTAATACCTATCTAGCTAAAGGCTATACTACCTTCTTTATAGACAAGACGAGAGAAGGGTCGGAGCTACCCTCCGGGAAGCCTCGGTAGCTAAGAATAGAAAGGGATCCGTAAATAGAATATAAAGATAGATGCGTTAGTTAGGGAAGACCTTCTATAGACGGATGCGTCTATTAGGACGACCGTAGAAGTCTATAGAAGGACGTAGAATTCTATCTATAGAATTCACCTTAGAAGGGAAGTCCTTTTACCCTAGAATTCTATTAGAATTCTATCTATAGAATTTACCTTAGAAGGGAAGTCCTTCTACCGTAGAATTCCATCTATAATTCTATCTATAATTCCTATAGATATCTAATAACGCTTTATTAAGCTTTAGACAAAAGATAAGAACTATACCGGAGAACTATATAACTTACTTAACGATAAACTTTAGGTTTTTATAAACTTATGCTATAACCTATAAATTAAACTAAGTTAGTTCTATGCTTTATTCCCTAAGATTATCGCAAGACGTACGTAAACCTATTATATTTAATATGTTAACTAGATAGCGATATTCCGAAAGGCATACGATATAATTAAGAGATATTTTAATCTAGAAGTTAATTACGTATATTATTATATAGACTAAATAATAACGACCTTCTATAAGTTGCGAGAAGAACACCCGGCTAAGCTATTATATAAAATCCTTTAAGCTTTATTCGATAAATTGCAACTTTACTAATAGGCACTTAGTAAAGACTTTATAAGCGATCTTCCCTTATAAACTATACTTATAAATATATATAGAGGAGTTCTTAAACTAGAGTACGCTTTATTTAAACCTTTAACTAATATAGAAGCACTTTTTGCCGACTTAAGATCCTTATTATAAATATACCTATCTCGCGGTTTATCTAACTAATTTATCTAAGAATATTAGTCTAATAACTAAGATACTAAAGAGGATAACTACGACCTATATAACTAAATATTCTATATAGATCGGAGATATAATAATAATAACCGCGGAAGATATAGATACTAAGGACGAGGAGGACGAAACTATAGCCGATTATTTAATCGTAGAGGATTCCGTAGAGGATTCTATAGCGGATACTCCCTATTAGCTACTAGATTATAAGCAGGGTCTTAAGCCCGTAGCAGCTATAGAGGCAACTACGGCAATTATATATAGACTAAGAAATGTTTTATATATAGAAAATAAGGATACTAGTTAACTAAATATATACCTAAGGAACGATAGAAATCGAAGGACTAGTATATCGTATAATGCTACTTTACGAATATCCTAACAATAGGTTTTATAGCCTACGTAATATAATATAAATGTTATAAGATAGACGATATAGTAGAAGACTTTAATAATAAATCTTGCCTAAGAGACGACGATAATTTTATAGGATAATAGTAAGCTAGTTAGATAACGTATGCTTGCTTATTTCTAACTATAGCCCTCCTATACCTTTTAGAATTATCGGGATATAGATAAACGATACGTTAATGCTTGGAACTTAGAGTTTTTCGGACTACGAAGAAAAAGAGCTTTAGAAAGTATAATTTCAAGCTAAACCGAAAACTCTAATAACTGCTAGATAATCTATAGACTTTAACGGCGCGAAATTAACCCTATAACACGACGGAAGTTTGCTACTATAATAGAAGGGTTAAGCAGCTAAGATTAAAACCGTAAAACCATAGGCTATTAACCACGCGTAAAGGTATATAGAGCAACGAGCTCGTAGTATATATGTTATATCTATCTATCAACCGGAAGTATTATTTAATATCTCTATTGCTGCTTAAATCTAGAACCTAGAATAAAAAGACTATATAATCCTAAATAAAAGACTATAGTAGTAATTAGATAATTAATAACGTAGACTAATATATCTTCTAATTAACCTCGCATTAGCTAAGCTCTTAGTCTTTACCGATAGATCGTTTATAAATAATAAAGATTTATCTTTATAGCTTAGATTCGTTATTACTTTAATTTATAAGACCGATAGAATAGATAAGCAATTTTCGATTAAAGGCAATATTATCTACTAAAACTCTATAAAATATAAATAAGTCACCCGAAGCGTCCTTATATCGGAAATCTACGGTATAGTAAACGGATTCGATATTAGGATATCTCTTACTATAACTCTTAAGATAATCACGGATCGCCTTAGTCTACCTCCGATTCTATTAATTATCTATACCGATTCGTACTCTTTATATAAATGCCTTATTAAACTAAGTACTATAAAGGAGAAAAGATTAATAATCGATATTATAGCTTTACGATAGTTATATAAACGCCGTAAGATTATAAAGGTCCGATAGATTAATAAAGCCGATAACCTAGCTAATGCAATAACGAAAGCATTACTAAACTAAGCCCTTAAACGTTTTGTCGATATAAATAAATTAACTATTAGAATAAAAGGGTTTATTATTCGCCTATAACCCTTCTAATATATTCTTCCTTTTAACGGTTATATAGTTATAATACTATATAATATTATAACGAATTGTTCTAATATAACGAATAGTCGATTTTATTATGCATTTTTATTTCCTTTTTTTAAAGAAAGGTAATATTTAAGGAAAAACAAAAGAGGTTATTATAAACGGCATAAAGAAAAAGTTGCTAGTATAGGAATTATAGATAGAATTCTATAGTAGAAGGACTTCCCTTCTAAAGTAAATTCTATAGATTAGAATTCTAATAGAATTCTACGGTAAAAGGACTTCCTTTCTAAGGTAAATTCTATAGATAGAATTCTACGGTAGAAGGACTTCCCTTCTAAGGTGAATTCTATAGATGGAATTTCACTTTCTTCTATAGACTTCTACGGTCGTCCCGATAGACGCATCCGTCTGCGGAAGGTCTTCCCTAACTAACGCATCCGTCTTTACATTCTATTTACGGATCCCTTTCTATTCTTAGCTACCGAGGCTTCCCGGAGGGTAGCTCCGACCCTTCTCTCGTCTTATCTATAAAGAAGGTAGTATAGCCCTTAGCTAGATAGGTATTAATAATTCCAATAAGACTACTAGACCTATATTTGCATTTGCATTTAAGACACCTACTAATAGGAAGGCTAATATTCCTTAGGGCTAGGGCTAGCTCCTTAAGGTTGCTCTCTTTAACGCTATTAGTAAGACTCTCGAAGGTTCTATCGAAAATCTCCCGCTCGTTAAACGTAACGTCTCGTATAGTAATAACTTTTCCTTTAGTAAGCACCTATACGCGGTAGATATTAGATAATATATATCCTATTAGAGAAAATCTACCTAAGCTCGTAGGTCGAGCTTCTTAAAGCGTTATCTCTTTTCTTAAGCTATAGTAGTTATCGCGAATACTTTATACCTATAGGCATAAAGATATTATTACGTAGGCTTCCTACTAGTTAGTCTTTCGTAAAGGCTTTCCTACTTATAACTATACTTTAGTATACGGTTATAGAGATATATTGCTAACTTATATATCTCTCGCTAAAGTTACGTTAGAAGTTTGCCTCGCATTGCCTGCGATTTATCCTTAATTATACCCCCCGAGCGCTCGGCGCTACTATTTTAGTCCTATATATATAGGGCCGAGGGCTCGATTTTAAAGAGTCTCGCTTAAGGAAAGCTTCTACTACTAGCTTCTAACTAATAATCTCGTTATTATATTCGATAGTCTTAGTATAGAACTAGTATTAATGCGTAAGGTAGTTAAGGCCGGACTTAAGGGCCGCGATAATAGTTTCTATAAGGCGGTCCTATAGGTAGAAATCCTATATAAAGCCGCTTGCCTTATCTATTAAAAGCATTAGTAAATTATAACCTTTATTATTAGGCACGAAGTTATAGAAGTTAATTATAATTCTCTCGCCTATAACGCTTTTATCTTAAGGAGCTCGTCGTATTATCCGCTTTGTTTTAGCGGTGCTATAGTTATCGCATTAAGTCGTTATAATGCCTTTAATCTTAATACCTTTAGAGTAGTTAATAAGGTATTCGAGCGCTCGTAGTCCCGGATATCCTATCCGGAGATACTAAAGTTCTACTATTGCCTTTTATAGCTTCCTTTTAGTATAGCTATCGAACTTATTTCAGCGGGTATAGAAGGCCCGCCTTATTATATCGTAAGGGATATATTCTAGGACGAACTATCTATAGTATTATTCGACGAGTCTAACTATAGTATTATTAGCTACTTAAAGCGTCGACGGTCTATAAGGTCGTTTGTCCTACTATATGCCCTATTGTTTTAATAACCTATAGGAGATTAGGTTATACGTAAAGTTCTTATAGAATGCGGTATTAAGCAGCCGTAGTACTTAAGGCTTAAAGGAAGGGGTTTAGGGGCGGACGTTAACGTCGCTATATCCGAGGATAGGCACTTTTTCTACGCCTACCTAAAGGAAGTCTCCCTCTTTAGCTATCCTAAAGTTCTTAAATCGTAAGATCTCGTTAAAGATATAGAGTATCGTTCTATAGTTTAGAATTGCCGAATAGTAGAAGGGATAAACGTTTATGCTAAAGGAGGTCTTAACGAGGGAGATAAGGAAAGAAGCCGAAGGGCATCTTCCCTTTTCCCGTACTAGTTAATCTTTATCGTCTTTAAACGTTACCTTCTTCCCTTTTAGTCGTTAGACTTCTTTCGCGATCTTAAGGTCTTTTAAACTCTTTATAATAGCTTCCTATCTATTCCCGGGCTATTAGTTAAGAGCTTTATCGGTCTTAATCTCCTAATAGTTCTTAAGAGTATAGCCCTTAAGCGTATATAGCCTACACTTAGGAATACCTCGCTTATCTAAAGTAGTAGCCTGTAATCTATTTTTATTGTTTTTATTATTTTTATTATTTTTAGTGTTTTTATTTTCTAACTAGCCGTCCTATTTATCGTCCTTTTAATCGTCCTATCCGGCGAAAGAAGGGCTAAAGGCGCCTCTCTTCGTATAGGACGGTTAAGTAGGTAGTTTATCGATAAAGACGGTAAACTCGTTAGTTATTATATAGATATTAAAATCTACGTATTCTTAAGGTACGAAAGGTTAAAGAAATTAACCTAGTAATAATAGTAGGGATTAACAAAGGATAGGAAATTAGATAACTAAATACTCTTATAGGTAGCTTTAGGGAGTTTTTCTTAAATCCCTTTATATATAACCTTCTTCTAGCTCTTAAGCTAACGGTACTAGTTCTTCGGTATCGATATTTTATTTAAGCTATTGTATTACGTCTACGGTCGGGATATATCTTACTTTTGCCTAGTTAGTATAATAGTAATATTAATAGTTATAAGCCCGGGAGCGAAGTCTATTTTCCTAGGACTTAGCTGCAACTTCTACTGCTATTAACATTCTTTCTTTAAACCCCGCGTTAATTCGTTATTTTTTTGCCACTTTCGCCATTTTCGCTATAAGACGCTATAAACGCTATAAGACGCTACTTTCGCCACTTTCGCCACTTTCGGGCCCGGTCGCACTTTCAGCGGCTGCGCGCTACGCCTTCGATCGGCAAGGTTATATATTAACACCGGCGGCGCATTTGCGCTAAGGCACCTTACGGCATTCGGCACGGCACGGCATAGCACGGCACGGCATATTCGGCGGCGATTAATACCACGGCTTATTTAGCACGGTCGGGTAGGCCACCGTATATATAGGGGGGTATATCGACATTTTATTTAAGCTATTGTATTACGTCTACGGTCGGGATATATCTTACTTTTGCCTGGTTGGTATAATAGTAATATTAATATTCGGCTAACTTATAGAAGGCTTAACTACCGCTTTATAGCGAACCTAAATAGCACGGAGGATGTCTTTTAGCTTGCCCTTTGCCTACTTTTTAAGCGTAGCGTACTACTCCTTAAGGTCCTTATCGGGCTTATAATAAGTCTAGAAAAGGTAGTCGGAAATTATTAAAGTAATCTAAGTGCGTAGCTCTTTAATATCCTTTCTCTAGCTCTCTTATTTCTTCTCTTTATAGAGGAATACCTACTATTTCTAAGATCCTTTAGGCGGTTAGCCTTATTAGATTATTTCTTCGTCTACGGTATAAACGCGAGATCCCCTTATAGCGTTGTCTTCGATAGGCATCGTCGGAGTAAGAAGGAGTTTTTCGGTCCCGAAGACCTAGTCCTAAAGGTTACTATCGAGGGCCTACGCCTTAAACTTATTGTCCTAAAGGGATTAGTTAGCATTATCGTTAAGAATAACCTCGTTTTTCTTAGTAAGGGTAGATATAGTGATTATCGGCCTAAAGGGAGCCTTTTTCGGTTTTTAGTTTACGGTTCCGGTGGATTAAAGTATAAGACTTATAGGAATAAGGGATAAAGGATACGTACGACGTTATTAAGGGCACGTGACCTACGTGACCCGAGGCTACGTTAGCACTTATAAAGGGGCCCCCTTTTCCCTCTTCCTTCCTAGCTAAAAGACAAGACAATAAGAACCTAACCGTATACTATCACACGTGCAATAGGTTCGCTTCCGGCTGCTTACCGTAAAGAGCCCTACTAATACTAATTAGTGATTAAAACGCTTAATTATAGATTAGCTAGGTGGAAGAGATAGACCCTTTAACCCTTAAACGTGCGACGGATCCGATTAACACAATCCTAATCCGTATATTTAGAGAGGGCAGTTTATACTAAGATCGAAGGATCTTCCCGAACTAGAACCGATATTGCTTTCGGTAGCCGCTAAAGAGGATTCCCGAGCTCCCTTAAACGGATTACCGCTTTATAAAATCTCGTGCTATTAAGAAGAGTGCGTTAATAACGCTAATAAAGGTGTTATTAGCTACTCTTAAAAAGGATTACTGCTTTATAGAAGCTTATGCCATTAAGGGAAGTACGTCTCTACGGCGCTAACCCTATCGCGAAGACCCCCTCGCGAACCGTTAACTACTCCCGATAGCCTACGGGATATACATTCGATTAATACATAAGCTATTTAATTACGACTATCGCGTAAAGACCCTTACGCAATAACTAAAAGCCCGCTGCCTGCTCCCGATAAGACTATTACGAAGACCCTCGTGTACGATAAAGACCCCGCCGTCTTCCGACCCGGCACTATATATAGTCCGCTTGCTCCCTTAAGCTAAGCATTACACAATAGTCCGCTTACTGCTTTAAGCCCGGCCTGCTAGGTTATTCTTTGCTATTTTAATAACTGCTAGTATACTACTTTGCCTTTACCGCTGCTTATGCCGCTTTGCCTTTGCCGCTGCTTTACGCCTTACCGCCTCGAAGTAGGTCTTATAAGAACCCGGCCACGCCCTTTTTCGGCCCGACAATAGACCTACTTTACCCCGGCACCTATATAGTTCGCTTACTCCCTAAGCTTCCTTTAATAAGAATACCCCGGAAAGCAATACGATGTTAACCTCGAGCTAGGTCCCTAACGCCTCTCCTGCCCCGGCCTTTACTGCCCTAGCGGCACGCACGCTGCTCGAAGAGTAGATAAAGGACGTGCCGATCTACGGCTCCTTTTATAAGCATATCGACATCGACTATTAGGAGACCGACGTCGCCCTAGACGAAGAAAGGGAGGTCGTCGTAACGACCTTAGTAGCGAGATTCTTAGCCGTTTGCGAGGCTAACGTATACGCCCGCGGCCCCGATATGCTAAACGACTTCTAAAAGCACTTCGAAGAGTAGACCGAAGCAACGTAGACGAAGGCTAATAAGGAATACCGTAAAGTCCTAAAGAACCTCTTAAATAGGCGCGGCATCTACGTTAATAGAAAAAACGGCTTAAACGCAGCGTAATTCGTCGCCCTATAAAGCCTCGAAGAGCCGCTAGCTTAGCCTAAAGCCGCTATAACTGCTACTGCTATAACTACTGCCGCCGCCGTATTAACGGTACCGGCCTCGTCCGCTAATAGCATTTAAGAAGCTGCTAGATTGCTATTATCGTCGCCGCCCGCCGGAGCATTAGTAGCTACCGCAATAATAGCTCCGCCGCCGTCCTCGCCTATTGCTCCGTCGCCTATTGCTCCGTCGCCCGTAGCTCTGTCACCCGTTATTCCCAGCCTACTACTATTAGTTATTCCCGGCCCGTTCGTCCTATAGGCTCCCTAGGCTCCGTAACACACGGTCTATCCGATAAGCCACTAGTTCCGGTGTAATAGAACGGTTAGAAGATAGAAGACAGTCTAACCGGACTAAGTCTCTAATAGTTAAAGACTAATAGAGGGCGTTATTTATCCTTAAAAGCTATAGGGGCGGAATAGTAAGTAGAGGAGCACTCGGGGTTACTTATACTAGACCGGCTAGCTAAGTCTAAGCAAGTAGGGGTAGTCGAGGCTAGAGCACTAAGGGCACTACTAGAAGAGGTGTAGGTCACTTAGTAGGCAGTTAAACTAAAACTGTGATAAAAGCTAAAGAAGAAAGGAAGGAAGGAGAGCCCGAGGAAGGGCGGACTAAAGTTCCTTTATATAGCTCTTCCCGTCCGTCTAGACGGTCCCGGTACGTCCCTTTCCTTCTAGCACCTTCTGCCACGTATCCCTTACATTGCCCCGAGCTAATATAGGTCCCCGGGGCTACGTAAGGGCTATATAGGTCGGCTAACCTCGAAAAGGCTGCCTCCCGCGTCGTTCTAAAGCCTTTATAGACTAATCTAGGTCATATAGGCCTATTTATGCACTACGTGCATAATTTTATATAGGTAGGTTATACGACATAAGTCGTATGACCTCCTTATACGGAGGATCGGACGAATAATCGGTCCCGAAAGCCGGGAGGGCTATATTAGGCCTATAGCTCCCGGTAGTCTAGGTGTCGGTCTATTATATAAGGCATCGAGCCAATCATCGGGTCTTATTAAGCAAGGGTGCTTAATAAGATCGTCGGCGTGACCGTAGCTAAGTGGTACGTCCCGTACCTAAGGAAGCTAAGTCCTAAGGGACTTAGGTTCGAAAAAGGGGTGTGTCTTAGGCCGAAAAGGGGTATAACCGGATAATAGGTAAGTCTAGGGCAAACATCTTTATGCTAAGTCATAAAGTACTAAGTACTTAAGTACTAAGTACCCCGGTACCCTTATACTAAGTATTTCCGTACTTAAGTCCCTTAGTACTTAAGTCGTCCCGTACTTTAGAAAAAAGAAAGTAAACTAAGAACCTTAATTAGTGGTTCTATAACATATTACCCTTCCTAAGGGGGGTTAAACCTTTAAACCCTTAAACTCCTCTTCCCTTAAACCTAAGGGTTAGATTTATTATAGGCTTTAATCTTCTTAAGAGCGTTCTTAAGATGCTTAATAGGTTCCTACGTATTATTAGAAGAAGGATAATTCTTCTACTTTATAAGATAGAAATGCTAGCCGTTTTCTATATTCTTAGATAAAATCTCTTCGACTTCGTATTCGTCTTCTTCGACTAGTATATCGATATCTTTTGCTAGGCGGCTATTCTTAAGCGCTAATTCGAGTAGCGAAACGTAAAAAACGGGATATATAAGCATAGCCGTTAGTAGGTCTAGCTTATAGGTTAAGTCGGAGAATTTTTCCTATATAAGAAAAGGTCCTATCTTCTTATAGTCTAACGAATTATTAGGCCTATTAAAAGTAATATTCTTCTTAATAAGGTAGACTTTATCGCCCTTACTAAAAGTAGGTTCCTTTTTAGTCTTCTTATTATAATAATAAGTTATTCGCTCTTTTATAAAGTCGAGCTCGTCTTTAATAGCGGAATGTAAGGTTCTTAGCTGCTCGGAGCTTAAGATAGCTTTTTCGGCTATAACTTCCGGTAGGGAAGACCTATAGGCTTTAAGCGTAAATCCGTAATTCGCAAAGGCTAGCGTTTGCTATATAGGTTCCGATACCGAAGTATTATAAGCTAACTAGGCTATTAGTAGCCTTACTAGCTAGTCGTCTTACTAGTAGTTAATATCGCTTCTATAAGAATGCAGTGTTATAAGATATAGTTGCGTATATGTAATCTATACGATTATATACGCACGTAACTTAAGGGAGGCTATATTATAACACGGTCGCCTCCTCTCTAGCTAGCCGTAATATATAGAATATAGACCCTTTTAGTTAACCCTAAAAGACCCCTATCTAACACTAATTAGTAGTTGACTTAGTTAATTATAGAACAGTAAGATAGAAGAGATAAGATTTATAACCTCCGAACGTCTACGTATCTTTAGCCCCCGCGCTCCTATTACGTTAATATAGAGAAGGTCTTATGCTAAGATCGAGTCTTTAATTAATCCCGTCTCCGCTTTCGAAAAGAAGAGTAATATTAATTAATATCTCCTAAGCTTCCGTTAATAGTCTCCGCTATCGAATAGAAGAGGGACACTAACTTAAGTACGTCTATAACGCCGATTCGACAACTGCGTGATAAATCCCTTACGCCGATAACCCTCGTAAAGAATATCACGAACCCCGATAATACGTAATCCCGCTATTACGATAACTTATTCTACCCTAAACCCTACTGCTACGGTAGATGAGGAACTACTCGAACACCTAATAAGGAACGTGTAGATCTAGGGCACCGCGTGGAAATAATTAATTAACGTTTACCTCTAGGATAACGAAGTCCTATATAACGAGGATAACGGTAAGGCAGCTATAACGTACGTTATTAGGTTTATATTAGACGTAGAATACGATCTATATCTCTAAGGATATAACCTTCTCGGGTTCTTCTAAGACTACTTTAAGGGATAGGTAGAAAACACATAGAACTACATAGACTCTAGCTTTAAGAGAGCATTAAGGAACCTTCTTCGCTAACGCGGGATCTACACCGGACCGATAAATAGCTCCTTTGCGAAGCAGTTTATTATAACGCAAACGATCGAAGATCCGCTAACTTAGCCTAATAAGGATTTAGCGAGGATCCGATTCGACGAGGGAATAGTAGTACCTAAAGCTACTACTATTAACTATAATACCCCCGTCCCGACACTTTAACCTTAGGCACCTACTAGAACGACCCCGGTAAGGCCCTTAACTCCTACCGGCAGAGCCCTAAACACCCTAGGCATAGCCCCGGAACCAACCCGGCCTAAGGCAGAATAAACCCCTACGCCGGCCCTTATACCCGTTCTTCTACCGGCCCTTACACCCGTTCTTCCGATGCAATAATAAATAACGGTCTATCCTACGAGCTATCGCTATTAATACATTAATTACGGCATTCTCGACCTTAGGGCAGCAGCCGCGATCCCGGATCCTACTCTTACGGCATACACTTAGGTTCCCCCTACGTACGTCCCTAACGAACCTATTAACGCAGACCTCTAATAGAAATTTGCGAAGCTTTAGAATAATACAGAGGATTATATAGGCAAGCTATACGACCTATTCGATAATAAGATCCGTTAGTTTATAGGCATCTATTATAGCATTAATGCTATATCCGGTTAATTCTATAGACTACTTCCTAAGATCCTTATAGGCCGCGCTTAGATATATTACCTTTAGTATATTATATAGACTACTACCTTTAGGGCAGCCTACGATAGCATTAAGATGCACTTCGATATAGAAGTAAATAAGGCCTATTACTTTATAGATTAGACCTCTACCTCGTTTATAAAGCTGCGTAGCTAGAACCTAACCTTGCCCCTATAAGACGTCCTAAAGCTTCTCTTTGATAAGCTCTAGCTATACTAACGAGCTCTCGGCGGTATATTCGTAGGTAAAGACTAATTACGAGTGATAGTTATTAAGGCGTGCCGTAATATGCTAGAGCTTATGCAAGCTCTATTCCGACCCGCTAAGAACATTAAGACTTTATTTTCTAAGCTCCGATCCTCCCTCGAGACGAACCTAACCCTTAGCAATTTAGGCCAATTTCTAACTAAGGATATAGACTAATTTAACGCGAACGCGATATACCTAGACTGTAGGTATACTAACAACCGAAGTAGAGGAGGATACCGTTGGTTTACGTAAGGATACGGACGAGGCTATAATCGGGGTAGTTACCGTAGTAACTCTAGCCGTAAGTATAGCCTAGGCAATAGAGGGCGAGGCGGCTACTAGACGGGCAAGCAACCGCCCCTAGAGTAAGACGTGCTTTATATACAATAAGGAAGGTTGCTAGTTAACTAAGCACACCCCGGAGGAGCGATAGAAGGCTAAAGAATAATACTTAGCCTAATGTTACTTCTAGGGAACGCCCGCCGTTAACCTAATAACATACGTAATAAAGTACGAAGGTCACGAGATTAGTAGCATAACGGACGACTAGGAAGAAAAATAGTACTAGGATAATAATACTAACGACGATAATATAGAATAGTAGCAGGCGATATAAATGCTTTACTAATAAGCATTTATATATCTATTTATAGGGGAAGATGTATTTAAGATAGAATAAGCTATACCGGCTTCTTAGTTCCTTATCGACGATAGGTATTCGAGGAAAGAGTTCTAAGGCATCTTAATCGATACCGGTGCCGCGAAGGTCTCTATAGCTAGTTAGGAGCAATATCTCGTGTTTTAGCAAAAGCACCTTAACGTAAAGCTTAAAGACTCTACAGCCGGCTAGGCATCGATTAAGTTCGGCAATAGTAACGCGATTTATTCCCTTAGCTCGATAGCCGTTAATACGCCCGTCGGAAGAATTACTTTCTATATGCTTAAGTCTTCGACTCCGTTCCTATTTTCCCTTACTAATATAGACCGTTTAAAGGTATACTTTAATAACACTACGAACGTTATTATTAGTAAACTTAAGGGCATTACCGTTCCTATAGTCCGTAAATAGGGCTATCCTTAGTTCTTCCTAGCTAAGGCAGAATAAGCTATCTCGTTCTTAGTAGAGAGCGAGCTCTGTATACTATATCGTCGCTTTAGGCACCCTATAGTTATAAGACTTTATTACTTACTGCGATAAGCAGGTTACGTAGTATTAGTTAATACGCTCGAAGGCATTGCTAAGTATTACTATTACTACTAGTTATACTCTTAGGCCCCCCGTCGATTTAAATTCATATTAAAGGACGACTAGGACTTTAACTACGAGATTATCGTTAACGTAATGCACTTATATAACCGCCTAGTCCTCTACGTAGTAGACTTAGCTATAGCATTCTAAAGAGCCCGCTTCTTACCCTCGATGTCCGCTAAGGATACGTAAGAGACGCTTCGAACCTTATAGATTAATACCTATCTCGGCCCGCTAGATACTATTAAACATAACGCTAGAATGAACTTTACGTTCGTAGAGTTCCGAAACAAGGCTAAGTTTATAGGCATTATATATAAGCAAGTCCCTATAGAAGTATATTAGTCTATTAGCAAGGTTAAAAGATACTACGCTCCGTTGCGCCGTGCCTTCGACATTATATATGCCGAACTTAGCGACGTAACCTCTACTAAGGCAATTCTTTAGATAGCGGTAAAAGCTATTAATAATACTGCCGGACCTTAAGGCCTTGTGCTAACGCTGCTTATGTTTAGCGTATATCCACGCATAACGTTAGACTCTCCGCCCTCGGCCACGACCTTAAAAAGAGCCGCCGTAGTTTATAAGGCGATGAAAATGTTACGTTAGCTATCTATAGAGCGGTAAGTTAAGGAGGCCTTATAAGCCCGAAATAGACCGAATACGTCCGATATTCTCTCTCTTCCTTTATAAAGTAAAGTTCGTGTATAAAGAGAGAAAACCGGCTAGCAAGGACTATTTAAGATTGCCTTAATCGACGGCTATAACGTAACGATTAATATAGTCAACGGACCTTAGGTCCTTCGTTTAACGTTAGTGCAACCGTATAACCGCGATAAGAAGACCGAGGACCTTCCGGCTCTACGTCTTAAAGAAGATTCCCCGTAGCTAATTTAGTAGGCTAAACCCCCTCGACTAAGCCCCCTAGCACCTCGAAGACGCGGACGTCCCCCCGGCTCTAAGAATAGGCCGAAGCAATTAATTATAAGCAATATAGCTCTTAGGTTCCTGCTCTAAAGCAACCCTACACATGCCTTCCTTATTAAGAAAGAGGAGGATGCGTACGCTTTAGCGCTTAAGCTGCGTGACGATAGCGTTATTATAACTCCCGGAGCCCTGTTTAAAGAGGCCGATAATTAGGAGATCGACGACCTCCTTATCCGCGGAGTCTTTAGCTTCGAGAAATATAATAAAGCAAAGCACGGCGGCTATCGCATCTTCCGGTCACGTATAGTACGAGAGGTAAAAGGACGAGAAATAAAGCTATACGAGAAATCGAGGCTCGTCGTTTAAGGTTATAACGATCGAGAGAAGCAGTGTTTATTAACCGTATTGCTAACGATCTAACGCGTTAGCCAACGGCTAATACTTACGATCGCGCCTACTATAATATAGGACTATAGTATAACGTTGTCCCTTCGTGATATAACGTAGGCCTGCCTACCTATAGGCTTAAACGAAGCTATCGAGGACTATTCTAACGTACCTTCCGAAGGAGTTAGAAGGTAGATACCCGAAAGGGACTATTATTCGCGTTATTCGACCGCTCTACGGCATCGCGGAGTCTAGTATATATTAGTTCTACACCTACTAAGGCCACTACGTTAAATAGCTTAATATATCCACCTTAACCTATAACTTATGCCTTTTAATTACGAATAAGGGCGTAGAGAATTTAGGCATAGTAGGTATCTAGACCGACGATACCCTTATCCTCGGCACCCCCGCTTTCTCGGCCGCCGAAGAGGACAAATTGCAGGAGGCTAAGTTCCGGGCTAAGCTAAAGACCTTAATAACAGCTGGTTCTATTACAGACTTTAACGGCGCGAAGGTAACACTATAATAAAGCGGTAATATACTATTGCAGCAAAAAGAGCAGGCTATACGCATTAACACAATTAATACGATAGCACCTAATAGCCCTTAGCGCTACCTAAAACAACGGGCCTAAGGAAGCTACGTTACGTATGTCTATCAGCTAGAAGCTTCCTTTAATATCTCTATTAAGGCCTAAGTTTATAAACCTAAAAAGAAAGACTATAAGAGGCTAAATAAGCGTCTCTAGTAGCAAAAGGATAACTAAGATCGAGGACTAAAATACGTCCCGATAGACCTAGCAATAGCAAAGCTAATAGTCTTTACCGACGGCTCCTTCGCAAATAATAGAGACCTCTTATCGCAATTAGGTTTTATTATTGCAATTATTAATAAGGAAAGGACCGATACTAAATTCGACGTTACCGGCAATATTATTTATTAGAGTTCGACTAAATATAAGCGCGTAATATAAAGCGTGCTTATATCGGAGATCTATAGGATAGTAAATAGTATCGACCTCGGCATCGTCCTAGCAATAACTATAAAAATAATCACTAAACACTTATAAATTCCGCCTCTCCCTCTAGTGATTTACATAGACTTATACTCGCTTTACGAGAACCTCGTTAAGCTAGGGATAATTAAGGAGAAGAGGCTTATAATTGACATTATAGCCCTTCGATAGTTATATAAGAGGCGCGAGATCTCGGAGATTAAGTAGATTAATAGCGATAATAACCTAGCTAACGCAATAATAAAGGACTTCCCTAACCGATCTCTATAGCGCTTTATTAATTCGAACCGATTAACGATTTAAATAGATGCCTTTATTATAAGGCCGTAATCGATGCGCTCTAGATATTACCTACGTTATACCGGCACTATCCTATGCCGACCTTAATACGGCCCTACTGCGCCCCGGCTACGTTTTAACCCGGGCTTAATTTAACATTAGCTATTGCTTCGTACTAGCCTATTCAATAAGGCCGTATACTATTTCATTTATACGGACATTAGGTTATTTATTTTACGCGTTTGTAAGCACGTGGTTTAAGGTTATAAAGAAAGACTACTAGTATAGGAATGCAGTATTATAAGATATAGTTGCGTATACGTAATCCATACGATCACGTGCGTACGTAACTTAAGGGAGGCTATATTATAACATAGTCGCCTCCTCTCTAGCTAGCCGTAACATACAGAATACAGACCCTATTAGTTAACCCTAAAAGACCCCTATCTAACAGCTTCGAAGGTATTACTTTAAGGTTTAGTTTAGCCGTTCCGTAATTCCGTCGGTAATAGGGTGATAAGCAGTAGATAATTTATGCTTAGTTCCTAAAGCTCGCATAAGGCTTTGCCAAAAGTATGATATAAACTTTTAGTCCTTATCCGTAATTAGGGTTTTTAGTAGACCTCTATCGGCTAGAATATATCTTATAAAGACGTAAGATAATTCCTTAGCTAATATAGCTTCTATAATCGGAATAAAATAACTATATTTCGTAAGGCGGTCTACTATAACTAATATAGAGTTATATTCTATATTCGTTATAGGTTTAATAGATTTTAGTAACTTCGTAATAAAGTCTATAGCAATAGATTCCTAAGGTAATTCGGGGGTCTCTATAGGCTATAGGTTTCCGTAAGGCTTATGCCGTATAGCCTTAGCTTTATTATAAGTATCGTATGCCTTAATAATCTTCTGAATTTTACGGCGAAGATTATACGTGTTATAGTAATTCAGAATTCGATTATAAGTCCGGGATATCCTTTAGTAGCCGTGTATCGGGCTTTCGTAGAAATCCTTTATAATCGTTGCTTCGCTACTAAGCGTAAGGAATAACTTTCCCTTATAGTAGGCGAGGTCGTTTTCCTAGGTTATATACTTCTTAAACCTGCTAAAATCGGTATCCTTATAAGTGCTTTTAAGTAATTCTAAAATAGAATTATCTCCTTCGATCTTAAATACAGCATCGAGTGATTGCTGCTCGTAGTTGCCTTCCGTATTAAGATATAAAAGCCGTTCGTTATAAGGTTCGATCTTCGTATTATAGTCGGGACGTCGACTAATAGCGTCGGCACGGGAATTTTCGGTTCCCTTCTTATATAGAATTTCGTAGTTAAAATCTACTAAGAACTCTACCTAACGGATTTACCGTGCGTTAAGCTACTGCGTGCTAGCGAAATAGTTGATATTCCTATAGTCTATATAGACCTTCGTCTTATAGGAATTCCTTAGAATATAATGCCGAAATTCTTTAAAGGCGTTTATAATCGCTAAAAATTCTTTATCGTAGATCGGATAATATATCTCTACCCTACTTAGCTTTTTAGAGTAAAAAGCTATAGGATGCAATATATTATCGTCGTCCCTTTAGCTTAACTACGCACCTAATGCGAAATTAGAAGCGTCGGTTTCTAATTCGCACGGCTTTTCCGTATCGTAGCTATATAGTACTAGGGCGGAAGTTAATAAGCTTTTAAGCTTAATAAAAGCGTTATTAGCTTCGTCCGTCTAGGTATAGGGTTTCGTCTTAGCTAGCTTTATTACTGCTAGTATAGGGATTAACTCTTTAGAGAAATCCACTATAAAGCGCCGGTAGTAATTAGCGTAGCCTATAAAGCTCTATATTTCCTTAATCGTAGAAGGAATAGGCTAACCGCTAATTGCCTCTAACTTATACGGGTCTATCCGTATAGTGTTTAGGGTAATTTTATAGCCTAAGAATTCGACTTCCTGCGTGTAGAATATGTATTTTTCTAGCTTAATATAAAGGCTAGCTGCTTCGAGAGCCTTAAGCACCTTTATAACGTCGAGTTTATACGTTTCTAAATCGTCTAAATAGACGATTATATCGTCTAAATAAGCTAAGACGAATATATCGAGATATTTATGTAGGGCGTTATTAATACGCTTTTGAAAAGTCGCTAGGGCATTCGTAAGCCCTAAAGGGAGTATTAAAAATTCGTATAAGCCGTATCGAGTTCTAAAAGCGGTCTTATATTCGTCTCCTTCCCTAATTCGTATCTAGCTATAAGCTACTTTAAGGTCGATTTTCGTATAATATCTTTTCTTAGATAATCGATCCCTTAATTCGATAATAAGGGGTAAAGGGGTCCGGTCTTTAATAGTATCGTTATTAAGCTAGCGGTAGTCGATGCATAGCTTAGTCTTAACCTTATCTTTGCTGTTTTTCAAGGTAAATAGTACCGGGGCCCGATATTCTAATTTCGACTCCTTTATATAACCTTTTCGAAGGTTTTCGTCGATATAATCCTAAAGCAATTTTAAATACAATTCATTAAGGTTATATATCTTATAGAAGCGAGGCTTCGCTCTGTCTTTAAGGTTAATTTCGTAATCCTATTGCGTTTAAGGCGGTAGTTTATCCTTTAGTAGGTCGTTAAATATTACACCGAATTTAACGAGGATATCGTGCGGTATAGTCTTAAATCTATCCGCTTTAAGGTCTGTCTTTATTTCTTTAATAGAGGCGCTATTCGAAGCGTCTTCTAATAATAGGTTTAGCGGTTCCGGGACCGTATTAAATCGGTCCCGAAGTTCCTCTTTGAATAAGGTAGCAACTTTCTTAATTCCTAGGCTTCGCCTTTCTAAGCTAGTATTAAGTTCTAAGGTTTTTAGTCCGGTTAAGTCCTTTAATTCGTTATAGAGTAGAATATCTAAGGTATCGTCTTTAAACCTTAGAAGGCCTTTATTCTAGTCGATAGAAGGGTTATATTATTGTAAGAAGGGTAGTCCTAGTATAATATCGTATCGTATAGATAGGATATCGAAAGGGTCTTTAAACGATAAGTTTCCGATAGAATATTCGAAAGGATTAGTTTCGTAGATAATATTCCCGTTATTATACGTAGAGGGTTTCCCTTCGGCTATAAATAGCGTATAAGGCGTGTTTTTCTATTAGTAACGAAGGCGTAGACGATTTATCGTTTCTAGGGTAATATAGTTGCTTATAGATCCGCTATCTACTAAAGCGGAAAGTCTATGCCCTTAGTAGTTAATCGTAAGGGTTATCTTCTTACTAATAGTTTTATTAGTAATAAAAAGATCTTAATTACTAGTAAGTAGCCCTTTTACTTCTAGTAATAGAGGTTTTTTAAATCCTCGGTGGTAAAGGTACTATTACCTTATATCCCCTCCCCTAAAATAGTCTTAAGGGGATTAGGTTCTCTCTTAAACCTAATAGACTCTCTTTTAAGTCTACTAGACTATCTTTTAAGTCTATATATATTAAGCTCTCTTTTAAGCTTCGGGGGTTGTCTTTTAAACCCTAGGGGTTCTCTTTTAAACCTAGTAGAACCCGGCTCTTCTCTAATAGACTTACTGCTAGGTCTATTAGTAGTTCCTTAGGGTATAGGTTATATTATAACCCTAAAATTCGTAGCCTCGAAAGGGAGACCTTATAGTTGCCGGACCCGTTTAAGTAGGTCTTAGTTAACTTAAGAAGCGAGTCCGAGGGTCTAGGAGGCGAGGCAGTAGACGCCTTCTAGCCTCCGGAGGGCCTCCTAGAGAGTCCGGACCTTAAAAGAGGGTTCTAGGTGTAGCTCCGGCATATAACCTCCTAGACGGTCTAGTCTAGTAAGGAGGTTAAGTTTCTTACGTTCTTTCTCTTCTATAAGGTCTGCTAGGGATGCAATTTCCCTGCTAAATTCCTCGTGGGTTTCGTGCTCGTTATTTAAAAGTAGTGCCTCTAGCCGATTTGCTTTACGCTTATAGCTTTAAAGTAAAGCTAAAGTCTCTTCGGCTATGTCGGTAAGGCACTCCGGGGGCCTATCTTTAGCGCTAGGGTATCCCTAGGCTTCTCGTTCGATAAGTCCTTCTAAATAGTTCGTAATAGCTAGGTATTCCCTATAGCTGCTATATTCCGGGTTAAGGCCATTGAGAAGGTCCTTAACGTCTTTAAGTTCGCGGTAGGCCGGAGGGGACTTTAAGCCGTCGTATAGGGCAGCCGTAGCTACGCTACCCTCTAAGAATTCTTCGGTATTAGCGGGGCTATAAGCATTAGGTATATAGCCTCCGGTAAGATCTTCTAACTCCGGGGCCTAGCTATGGTTGTACTAGTACTAGGTTTCTCGAGAGAATTCCTTAGAGTCGTATTGCGTTGTTAGGGGTATATCGTCGTCGTCCAGCTCCGGCCCGGGCTCCGGACCCTCTAAGTCCGGAGCGGACTCTATAGAGGAATCTAAGGAGTCCGGGGAGTCCGGGGGTGCTAGTCCGACCCCCGCGTTATCTATAGAGTTATCTATAATCTCTCCGTCTTCTAAGTCGATTACTAGATCCTCTATCACGCTGTCCGGAGCGTCCGGACTGTCCGGGCCGGCCGGGTCCTCCGGTCCGGCCGGATCCTCGTCCGGGTCCGACTATCTAAATAGGTCCTCCTCTTCTTCGATAGAGGGCCTAACTAGGCTGTTTAGAATAGGTGCTATTTTATCCTTAGAATCCCTAATAGTTGTAAAACGTTTTTTATAGTAGGGATATATAGAAAGGCCTATAAGATCGTTATTAAAAAGCGTAGGATCGAGAGCTTCTCTTAAAGGCGGTAGAGAGAGCCTAAGAGGTCCCTACTCTAAGGTATTAAGGCTTCTAAAAGCCGCCGGCTTTCCTTTAGCTAGATTTTTCTTCCGGTAGCAATCTTTAGCAATATGCCTTGCCTTCTTATAAAAGAAGTAGGTAAGGCTCTTATAAATGCTATTGTTTTTCGAGCTTCTAGCCGATGCCGAATAGCTAGTCGTTCCCGGGTTTAAAATAGCATCTAGGTCTATAGGATCGCTGTAATTTGTCTATTTCCCCTTTTTCTTTGAAAAAACCTTATACCCCCCTCGGGGGTCCTTCTTCTATTGCCGGCGTTCGAAAAGCCGGTCGTCGATTCTAACTGCTTAGGCTATAAACTCGACGAGGGTGTTAGGACGGTCTTATTTAGAGATCTCGTCCTTTACATCGTCCTTTAGCCCTTTATAGAAAACCGCTATTATAGCGTCGTCGTCCTATTCTAATTTCGATGTTATCTGCCTAAATAAGGCAGTATAATTAGAAATAGAGGTTTTTATCGTAAATACCGTAGCTTATGCTCTACGGCTCTCTTCTCGTTACCTACGCCGAAGGTCTACTAGAGGTTAGTTTTAAAAGCTTAATAACTATTAAAGATATCGTCCGTAAGTTTATCTTAGTCCCCCTCTGCCTTAGTCACCCTATCCCTAAGAATAGGTTTAAACTAGGTTAAAGCTAATCCCCTTAAGCAGCTAGCTGTAAAGAAGACCTTCGCTTTATTAATAGATAAGGAATCCGGAAAGGAAAGAAAGAAGGCCTTTAGCTAGGTAAGAAATTCCTATAGCTTGCCGGCTTCTCCGGTGTAAACAGCCGGCTTCGGGGTTTTAATAATTTCCCCGAACTGCTAGGGGTAGCGGAAGTCCGGAACCGGGGCCGGGACTAGGGCGTACCCGGCCGGGCCCGGAGGCGGCGGCGGTCCCGGGGCGGCGGCGGTGTAAGCCGGAGCCGGGCCCGTAGGCGTAGTAGTAGAAGCAGTAGCCGTAGCTACAGCCGGACGAGCTGCTAGGCGAGCTGCCGGGCGAGAGGTTAAAGAAGTAGAAGAAGACATTCTTAAAGAAGTAGTTGTTTTTAGTGTTTTTTCTAAAAAGGGTTCTTTAAATCCATAAAGACTAAAACAAGATCTAAGATCTAATAGATCGGAAAGATTAGAAAAAAGATTAAGGGGTAAAATAAAGACTAAGCAAAGATTAAATAAAGATTAAGCAACGGTCTTTAAAACATACTCCGCGGCTAGCAAAAGGTAAGAGCTTTTATCGTATAATAGAACGGTTAGAAGATAGAAGATAGTCTAACCGGACTAAGTCTCTAATAGTTAAAGACTAATAGAGGGCGTTATTTATCCTTAAAAGCTATAAGGGCGGAATAGTAAGTAGAGGAGCACTTAGGGTCACTTATACTAGACCGGCTGGCTAAGTCTAAGCAAGCAGGGGTAGTCGAGGCTAGAGCACTAAAGGCACTACTTAAAGAGGTATAGGTCACTTAGTAGGCAGTTAAACTAAAACTATAATAAAAGCTAAAGAAGAAAGGAAGGAAGGAGAGCCTAAGGAAGGGCGGACTAAAGTTCCTTTATATAGCTCTTCCCGTCCGTTTAGACGGTCCCGGTACGTCCCTTTACTTCTAGCACCTTCTGCCACGTATCCCATGCACTGCCCCGAGCTAATGCGGGTCCCCGGGGCTGCGTAAGGGCTATATAGGTCGGCTAACCTCGAAAAGGCTGCCTCCCGCGTCGTTCTAAAGCCCCTATAGACTAATCTAGGTTATATAGGTCTATTTATGCACTACGTGCATAATATTATATAGGTAGGTCATACGACATAAGTCGTGTGACCTCCTTATGCGGAGGATCGGACGAATAATCGGTCCCGAAAGCCGGGAGGGCTATATTAGGCCTATAGCTCTAGGTAGTCTAGGTATCGGTCTATTATACAGGGCATCGAGCTAATTATCGGGTCTTATTAGGCAGGGGTGCTTAATAAGATCGTCGGCGTGACCGTAGCTAAGTGGTACGTCCCGTACCTAAAGAAGCTAAGTCCCGAGGGACTTAGGTTCGAAAAAGGGGTATATCCTAGGCCGAAAAGGGGTGTAACCGGATGATAGGTAAGTCCGGGACGAATATCTTTATGCTAAGTTATAAAGTACTAAGTCCTAAAGTACTAAGTACCCCGGTACCCTCGTACTAAGTATTTCCGTACTTAAGTCCCTTAGTACTTAAGTCGTCCCGTACTTTAGAAAAAAGAAAGTAAACTAGGAACCTAGATTAGTGGTTTTATAACATCCGGCATCCCGATTTCGTCCCGGCTATACGGTTCTAGCCTAACCCTATCCTAGCCGCTTATTACTAGCCTACCGCTTAACCGTTCCTACCTACCGCTATTCCTACTGCCGTTTCCTATATTCCCTGCGTCCCTACCGTCGCTCCCGTCCCTATAGTCCCTACCGAATTCCCCCTTAAGGCATGTATAATAATGCCGCCGCCCGAGGTCCCGAACGCTCCTACGGACGCTAACCTCATGCTATAATTCGCTAAGGCGTGGAATAATGACTATAATTATATAGGAAAGCCGTACGATATCTTAGACGATAAAGTCCGGCTTTTTATATAGACCTACTATAGCCTCTAAGTCGCCTTAGGCTAGTTTTAAGACCTAGTTCTTTAAATCCTCTCCGGAAGGGCCCGGGACTACTACGTCTAGCATATTAATTTAATGCATGTAAAGCATCCTCTATGCTACATGCCGGGGCTAATGTAATTAGCCATAGATAAGATAGTAGGGAGCTATTCCTAGCTCCCGGGGCTTACGCCTACCTAATAGAAGCATCCTTCTTTACACACACATTCTCTATGCTAAGTGCATTAAATTAGTAGCAATTCTATACCTTCTGCCTTTAAGCCACTATTAGGAACGCCCTTCCTGTCTCTAGAGCTTCGCTCTACTACGACACGTTCGCTAAGAGCTTCTTAAAGCTCTCGCCATTCGTTAAAAGCCGCTTAAAGGCTCCCGACACCTATAGTATAACCAGCTTATATAACCTTAGCTAGCACGCCTGTATAACCTCTAATATAAGCCTTACGATCCGACGAGGCTCGCCTTTCTAAGCATTATTAGAACTAGGGCCTACTGCCTAGTTCTCTATTTTAAGTCTTTACGCAATTAGCCGTAAGGAAAAAATTTTTCTCTATGTTTTCGATTTCCTACGCGTACCCGTTCCTACGCTAAAATCAAAACACCTTATACCTCCTACTATAGACTTTTCTCCTCTCCTATAACTCTTCCTTTTTCTTCCCCTACGACTCTTCTTTCTTCGCAATCCCTCCTCTTCTCCTTTATCCCTCGTTTTATTTAAGCTATTATTACTATAGCTAGGGATAAAGAAGCCCGTTAAGCTATAGCGTCTGCGTCTCGCTTAGACAACGCCTCTTACCCTCGCTTGCCGATATAAGAATATGCCCCGCCGGATAGTATTTATAGCGCCGCTCCCTTTAAGGACTCTAAGAGTAATTATAAAGATCCTCTTCCTCCCGCCTGCCGTCGTCCTCGCTTATCCTTAGAAACCGAGGTGCTACGCAAGCAGTCTACTATACTAGCTATAGAGGATAGAGATTGCAATAACCTATTAAAATAGGCCGTCCGCTACTCTAAGTTAATTAAGACACTGCCTACGGAAAGGGTTAATAAGACCTTTACTAATATAGACGTAATATATATAAAGTAAGCCTATATTCTCTTAGGCTCTTTAGCCTCTAAGTCGGAGATTATCTTCGATATCTTAGATCTTCCGTCCGTAAAGGAAAAGCATTTATAGCACGCCGACACTTAGCGAAAGGGAATTCGCTCGTATCTTCGTTTTATAGGCGAGCTTCCCGATAATAAGACTCCTCTCTACGCTATAATAACTTTAGTATATCCGCTAGTCCGAGCCGTGCCTCTTAACCCGTAAATAATCGACGGAGACCTTTCTAACGGTTAATTAGAGGAATAGCCTTCTCTTCGTCCGTAAGGAATACTTCGCTTATCCAAGCAGCGCTCTATTAGACAGCAGCATTACCCTAAGAAATAACCCTAAGTTCTATATTATTCTCTTTAGTCTAAGTTATCTAAGTACTCTTAGGCCTTTTACTCTCGTCGATAGAAGGATTTAGATAATAATAATAATAATGATTTATCTAAGTCCGATAATAGTTTTATCCGCCGCCCCTTAAAGTCCTATCCGAACCCGCGTAGGCACCGCGAGGCGAGTTATACCTCCTCTTCGGCCTATAACGATAAGGCTATTACTAAACGCTTTAAACGGGATAACATTAGTACTTTTAACCTAGACAAATATAATCCGAAGAACCTAGGCATAATCGCTCTTAGCGATAGAAAGAATATCTATATAAACGTCTATCTCTTTATAAAGCGTCTAAGGATCTATTAGGACGAGGATCTATTCGCCTTTTGCCTGTATTACCTCTCCTTCTTAGTAGGAGGAGCTCTTATATAGTATATAAGTAAGCTTATAGCGGAATAACGCGATATCCATAGTTCCTCCCCTCTTAGAACCTTATATAAGTTCTTAACTAAGCGTTTTAAGCGTCTTAACGCCGATATCTTAAAGGAACTTTATAGGGAAAGGTATATAATATCTATATAGTCCTCTAGCTCTATTACTCTCGCGTAGTAGATTTAGAGAAAGGTTTCGCTCGCCCGCTAACTTAAGATAGGCAAGGATGCCTAAATTATTAAGGCTATTTATCCTCTTATTGCCGTCTAGATCTCCTCGCTTCTTCCTATTCCTACGAAAAAGACCCCGATCGATAAATAGATTCGTATTATTAAGGAACGAAAGCCCTTTATTATAGCCTCCCTTAAGCTATATATCTCCGGAGACTAAGACTATTCTCGCTGCGGTAGCTTTTCCCGTCGGGATAATAACTATCGTTAGGATAACCGTCGCCGTAACAATAGTTACCGTTAGGGTAACCGTAATTGCAGCTATTATAATAATCGTCGCGATAACTATCGTTAAGGTAACTAAGGCAATAACTACCGATAGACTAACCGCTAGGATTAGGATTAAGGTTATAATTGTAACCGTAGCCCTAAGGGACGAAGCTTAGGTAATAACCGTAATTAGTTAAGCTTACGCCCGCTACGCTGTAATAAGCGTTACCTTCGCCGGGACGACCGACGAGATAACTAAACGGAATACCGCTAAGGTAAATATAAGGGTAATAATAATAAAAAGAAAGTGCGCTTTAAGTCGAAATATTAGAGCGATAAGAAGACTGCTCCTAGCGGCGACGAAGCTAGTAACGAGCTATACTTAAACGACTCTTAGGACGACGCATCCTCTTACGCCTCCTCGGAAGCTAACTTTATAGGCTATATAAACTTTCGCTACCTTACTAAACGGGCCGGTAAGTTTAGATATAGCACCTACGACCGTACTTTCGCCCTCGCCTCTATGCTTAAAGAGCATATATACGCTAACTACTATATATCTAAGCAATAGCTCCGTAGTAAAGAACACGCGCTTAAGCCTTTAACCTATAAGGTTTATAAGGCCTCTTTTCTTTCTTATAACGCGCTTTTCTCTTATCTCCGTCTTAGGTATAAGAAGACCCTTTCTACTCTTACTATTCCCGTAGGGAATATCGTCGACTCTATTCCTACTAAGCCTAATTCCCCCGTCGTATTAAAGCCTATTCTTCCCGCACCTATTATTAAGGAGCCTGTTTTTCACACAGCGCTTACTATAGCACCCCGACTAGATTAAGTCCTAAAAGCTAAAGCCGAGGAGTCCTAATAGGATTAGGATTTCCCGCCGTACTTATACTCCTATATAAGGATTAAGGTCTCTGCTTAACCCGGTAGGCAGGAAGTCTAAGTTTGCCCCGACTTTAGCTATAGTAAGCCTATAATTAATCGCGACCTTCTTTAGACTCTTAACTATACCGTCGAGAAGAAGCCTCCCGTTATTATTAATAGAGCTAACGGTCGCTCTTTTTGCGAGGACTAGGCCACGTTCTCCTTCTACGCGCGCGGTACTATAGCTAGCCCGACCGCTTAAGCAGCTATAGCTAAATTCACTTACTCCGCCTAGGTCTCTAAAGTAAAGGCCGGCGCGCTTTTAAGCAATGCCTTCCTTAAGCTATACCGAGGATCCCTTAATTATAATAAAGAGGTTATTCGTATTAGAGTGCTCGACGGGTTTAAAATCCTATTCGATATCTACAAATAGCCCCGCGAAGTTGTTCGCTGTGTCTAGGCCGTCCGAAAGACTATTATACCACCCGGCACTACCCTTATAGTCCCTGCCTCTTAGAAAGAACTTCCTAAGGACCGCGCCTATACTTTCTTCGCCTTTTACGCTAACGCTATTTATAGCATCGTCGATGCTAAATCTCTTCCTACTATCCTTATTACTAATAGCACGAACTTTAACCTCGTTATTAAGCGTAAGCAAAAGCTTAGCTAGATATAGGAGTATTAGGAGTCTAGCTATTTTACCGCCCTATCTTAGAAATCAGCTATAAAGGCTCTAACGCTAGCTACGGCAGTTTCGCCTGCTCTTAGAGCCGCTGCTATGCTATCCTCCTCTATAGGAACCGCTATTACTACCGCTGCTTCTTCTATTAATTTATCGGTTAACGTTACAAGCACCTTCCCGCTTATATAAGAGATCCTTAAGTGTCTATAGCCTCCCGCCCCGTCTTAACCTATAGAAGCTCCTATTCTAGGCTCTTCTCTAACGCCTTCGCTATCCGACTCTATCTACGCCTACGTTATAGCCTCTTCGGCAAGACCCGCTAAATAGTCTAAGGTTCGCTAGAACCTCGCAGCAGCCGCTACTAACGTAATAGCAGCTACCGTAGCTATCGAGATAGACGCCGCGGATAGAATCGAGGATCCCCTCTCTAGCCGCATTCTATACTAAACGTACGTTTAGCGCCTACTAGAGCTTTAAGAAAAATACACTAAGGAAGGGATTTATATTTTCGACTATAGCCTCTCTTTCGTACACTATATTAAGAAGCTTCTTAGGAAATACTCCTAGCTCTAGCGAGATATAGGCACCCCCGTTATAAAACCCGGAAAGGAATTAATAATCCCCTTTATCGATAATTAGCACGAAAAACGAGTCGCTTAAAGGCCTTACCTATAAGGGCTTCGCGATAGGAAGGTTATCGACGATATATTTAACCTACTTTATAAGCAGGGTCGCTTAAAGTAGGCCGACGAGCCTACGCCGTTCGTAGCACCTATCTTCGTAGTCTAGCGTATAGCCTAAGGCGAGACTAAAGGCCGTATCGTTATTAACCTACGTGCCGTTAATAGTATTACTATTCCGGACTCTTACCCTCTACTACTATAAAGCTCTATTATTGCTAAATTCTTAAGCGCTTATTTTATTACTGCTATCGACGCTTCCGCCTTCTTCTATTAGTTTTAAGTTAAACTTAAGCATTAAGGCAGGTTTACTATCATAAGTCATCGAGGTCTAGAGCGCCTAATAGTTACACCTATCGGCTTCCGTAATAGCCTAGCGTATGTATAACGCTATATAGACCGAGTTCTCCGTCCGCACTAGGGCTATAGCCGCGCGTTTATTAATAACATTATTATTTATTCCGCTACGGAAGAAGAATACTTTTAATATCTTAAGGCTATCTTTAAGCTCTTCGCATCGCTTAATCTATCTATAAGCCTTACTAAGAGCTAGATCGGCTACCCTTCCGTAGAGTTGCTTAGATTTTGTATTAACGCGTTTAAGATAAGCACTATAAAGCATAGGCTTACCGCCTTTATAAAGCTTCTATTTCCCGATAATCTCGCCGCTCTTAAACACTATATCGGCGCTATAGGGTATATTCGCAACCTTATCCCGTACTACGGCGCCTCTATTGCCCCTCTATAGGATCGTAAGACTAGTCTTCTAGCCTAGGGTCGCTTAGTCGGTAAGGTTAAGAACGGGAACCCTAATAAGCGGAAGTCCTACGCGCGAGTTATATCGTTCTAGCCGACCTTAGCCGAGCTTTCCTCCTTCGCCTCCCTTTAGAAGGAAATTACTTCTAGCCGTATGATTTACTATATAGACCCGTAGAAGAGGCTATTCTATTAGATTAACGCCTCCTTATAGCGAGGCTTTATAGCCGTCTTTTTCTATCTCCGCGACGGCACCGTTTAGCAGCTAGGCTAGCCTATTCCGGTTAAAGCTATTATGCCTATCTGCTTCCTCTCCTACACTCTAACGAGAGCCGAGCAGTCCTATAGTCCCTTAGAACTAAAGGTCGCCTATCTTATATAGGCTACGAAGAAGATACACACTATAGTATAGTCGTTAACCCTTCCGCTCGTAGTCTTAACCGATTACTCCGCGACTAAGTAGATCGTCGCTAAAAAGACCTTTAATACTTCTAGTATAGACCGAGCTAACCATCGCTTAGTTATAGCCTTAATTTACCTCTCTAAGTACGATATTAAGGTTTATTACCTCCTTAGCAAGAAGAACTTTATCCCCGACGCCCTTAGTCGCCTACTAGCCGAGGAATCCGACTAGCTGCTTAATCGTCGTCGTCCCGACTTTACTATGCTTAACGATATACTTATAGCCTCTAAGGCTATTATAGCTCTTAAAAAACGCGAGGAATTCGCCGTCGCCTACGATAATAACCCTTACTATAAGCGAATACTTTAAATAATCATAGATAGCGAGGACGCTATTAAGAGTCTTTCCTCGCCCTTAGAAGGAGCTATAGTCGCTAACTCTATAGCACGAACGAAAGCATAGCTTAAGCGCCGCGGCATACCGTTCTTTATAGTTAATAAGCTTCTATACTATAAAGGCCCCGACGGCTTTACCCGGCTATGTATCCCTAACGCCCTCGTCTTATCTATAATCTCGGCAGCTTATAACAATAAGAACTACTTTAGCGTCGTCTATATAATTAAGGACCTAGAGATATACTTAATCCGCGGAGTTATACGTTAGGTAAAGAAGCATATCACGGCTTATAAAGCCTATTGTCTTAGCTAAATAGACCGTTAGACCCTTACCGGCAGCTATAAGCTTATTCGCCCCCCGCTACTTCTAATATAGAATATCGCGATAGACTTTATAACCGATATACCGCCCTTACCTTTAGCAAGCTCCCTATAGTAGATCCTAGGCTTTAATATCTTTAACTAACTTCTTACGGTCACTTACCTAACTAATAAGAGATGCTTGCTAATCCTAGGCAACGCGAAGTACGGCATAAAGGACTAGGCTTAAAGCCTAGCCCGTTAGTTGCTTCTTTCCGATTAAGGCATACTAAGAACTATTGTTAGCGACCGGGATCGCAAATTTATATCTAACTTTTAGAAAGGCCTCTAGAGCGCATTCGGCACTAAAATTGCATTAACTACCGCCTACTACCTATAGGCTAACGGACTTACCGAACGGCGCAACTAGACCGTAGAGACCGCTCTACGAATGTCCTATATCGAGGATCCTAGCCTAGATTAGAAGATAATAATCCCCGCCTTCTAATAGAATCTAAATACGGTATTTAACGCTAGTACGAAGATCTCCGCCTATAAATCTATCTTCGGCTTTAATATACGTAGACTATTAAAAGCTGCCGATAACATTCTAAGCACTACTACGGACGAATTGCCCTACTTGCGAAAAGTTATCCGTAGATAAGCGAGCCTAGCTATAGACCTAGCCGCTATAAAGGCTAAGTAGCGGTATAACGCGAAACACCGGCCGGTTCTTCTTAAAGCTAGTAATAAGGTTTATCTAAAGTTGCATACGGGCTATTATAAGCCTAGCTAGCCGCTAAAGAAATAGTCGCGGCAACGAGAAGGCCCTTTCGTTATTAAGCGTATAGTTAATAACCTCGCGGCGGAACTTATACTCCCGAGCTAAGTTAGGATCTACCCCGTCGTATCTATTTAGCACCTTAAGCTCGCTTACGACGGTTATTACGTTAAACTAGAGCCTAGGCCTATTAAAGCAGCTCGCGATATCGAATAAGCGCTTAATAAAGGAGACTAGCACTACGAGGTCGAGCGCCTAATAGACATCCGTGTTCGTCGCATCGGTCGGTTAAAGCAACCTATAACCGAATACCTCGTACGATGGAAAGGATAGGCTGCTATGTATAACTAATAGGTCCGAGCTAAATAGGTCTCCGCTAAAGCTATCACGGAGTTTTAAGGTCGCCCTCTAGCACGCGCTATACGAAGTAAAAAGGCCGCTTAGCAAAAGGAACGATTAGAGGAATAATTACTAGCAGATATAAGCATAACTTATAAGAATAAAAGGAAGGATTTAGGCAATAGGAGTATTCCTCCTAATTGCCTAATTAGGATTATATTATAACTGCTATAGGCAGTAGTGTTTTCTTTTAAGCCGGCATTCTAATATATATAAAGCATCCTCTATGCTATATGCCGGGGCTAATATAATCAGCTATAGATAAGATAGTAGGGAGCTATTCCTAGCTCCCGGGGCTTACGCCTACCTAATAGAAGCATCCTTCTTTACACACACATTCTCTATGCCAAGTGTATTATAATTAGTCTATAACTACGTTCCGGGCCGTATACAATGCCCTTAAACGCTATTTCGACACCGACGTTAATTAGCAATAGTACTTTACGGAGTAAACGACGATATTATTCTTAAGGCTTTAAACCTAGCACCTTAAGAAGCCCCTGCCCGAGGTCCTTAAGCTGCTATTCGATAAGCTATAGCTCTATTAACGCGCCCTTAGAGGTACGTTCGTAGACTAGGACCCGGAAACCAACGCCCCCTTATGGATAACACTCGTCCGGGCCTGCCGTAGCGTTCCGGAGCTCGAACTAGCCCTTTTCCGACCGGCCTTACGAATTAAAGAGCTATTTTCGGACCTACGATCGTCCCTCGAAACGCACCTCGCACGCCGCCCCGACTAGCAGTTTTTCGGCCGTATAAGAGGTCATCCTAAGGGATATATACGAGGCTCTATATAAAGCTCGAGACCCGGCCTTAGCTAAGGATATAGACGAGGCTATAGACGATAATAAGGCTATATCCTCGCTAAAGAGGATAACGAGAACGATAGGACTAATAAGCTCGGCTAGCTAACCCTATCGGATACTCCCTAATAGCTAAGATAACGTTCTTTATAACCTTTATTCTTTATGCCTTTATTTTTGTTCTTTATTTAAAGACTGCGAGTGTATTCCTTACTTTATTTTTCCTACTTTATTTTTCCTGCTTTATTTTCCCCTTTTCGGCGCCTTATTCTTTCCCCTTTTCGGCGCCTTATTCCCTCTTTTCTTTCCCCTTTTAGTGCCCTAAAATAAGCACCGAAATAAGCCTTATTTCGCCCCGATAACGCCTTATGCCGACCTTATAGCACTCCGGCAACGTTCTTTCCCGGCCCGAATATACGCTCTATTTTACGTTCTTTTCCCGGCCTAAAGATAACTCTATCTCTTACTCTACTTCGCCCCGAAGCTTAACGCTTCCTACCGACGATCTTTTGCCCCTTTTGCGATTTATATTCACGAATTATATTTATTACGCATTATAACCTAATATATAGTTTTTATACTCTTTTTCCTATCCCTATTTAGCCTCTTAATGCGACCTTTATTACTACGTTCGTTTAGGCTACTATTTCTACGATTTTATAAAGACTGCTAGTATAGGAATAAAGGATAAAGGATACGTACGACGTCGTTAAGGGCACGTAACCTACGTGATTAAGGCTACGTTAGCACTTATAAAGGGGCCCTCTTTCCCCTCTTCCTTCCTAGCTAGAAGATAAGACAATAAGAACCTAACCGCATACTATTACATATGTGATAGGTTCGCTTCCGGCTGCTTACCGTAGAGAGCCCTACTAATAAGACTCTTAATTATTAGATCTTTAATCTACGGCTCGGACTAAATAGGCATAATTATAGGTCTTAATAAGTCTAATAGGTTATATAGCAAAAGAGGTTATATTAATATAATAATAAAGATATCTATAGAGTATTACTATTTGGCCTAGTGTAAATCTCTATTTAGCCTAGTGACATTTTTTTTATAGCCTACGTGTTGTTTAGGCTCTGCTGTATGGGGTTAACCGGTGTGTGTGTATTGTGTCTGTCTTGCTAGCTAGAGAGGGGAAGGCATCGCGGAGATGTGGTCTCGTTGCGTGCACGTGATCACGTGGATCACGTGTCCGCAACAGCACCTTGCGTATCCCTACGTATCCCTTATCCCTTGTTCCTACACTACGTATACCCCGGAAAACGTCTAACCCCCCCGCGCCTAGCCGCGCCTATACAAATACAGTGCGCATATATAGCAGGCTGTAGACTAATAATTCTTCACGTACGAAGTACGAATATCCGTCTACGGCTCGCTCCCTGCTGCGTGCTCTTAAGGATCCCATTGGGTGGGCGCATTAGTCAGCGCCCCGCTGCAGGGTTTTCCCCAAAGCCCTGAGCGCCCACAACTCTAGATAATCAATCAACACACACAGAACATAGTCTCAACGAAGCTTCCTAGCAGGAAGCCCCGAGACTCTCTGTTGTGTGTGCACCTAATCCGACCTTTGAAAGGCCTCACTCTGCTGCGTGCCCTGCTGCGTGCCCTGCTGCGTGCCCTCTGCTGTGTGTGCGGCTCCTTGATGTATGCTTCGTGCCCGGCTGCGTGGCCTGCTGCGTGCTCTGCTGCGTGCCCTACTGCGTGCCCTGCTGCGTGCCCTCTACTGTGTGTGCGGCTCCTTGATGTATGCTTCGTGCCCGGCTGCGTGCCCTGCTGCGTGCCCTCTGCTGTGTGTGCGGCTCGGCGGCTTCTCGATGTATGCTTCGTGCCCGGCTCCCGGCTGCGTGCCCTCTGCTGCGTGCCCTGCTGCGTGCCCTGCTGCGCGCCTTCTGCTGCGTGCTCTGCTGCGTGCCTTGCTGCGTGCCCTCTGCTATGTGTGCGGCTCGGCGGCTTCTCGATGTATGCTTCGTGCCCGGCTCCCGGCTGCGTGCCCTGCTGCGTGCCCTGCTGCGTGCCCTGCTGCGTGCCCTGCTGCGTGCCCTGCTGCGTGCCCTGCTGCGTGCCCTGCTGCGTGCCCTGCTGCGTGCCCTGCTGCGTGCGCGGCTCCTTGATGTATGCTTCGTGCCCGGCTCTGCTGCGTGCCTTGCTGCGTGCCTTGCTGCGTGCGCTAGTGCGCTAGAGCGATGCGATGCGATTTGACGATGCGATGCGAAGAATTAGCCTACAGCCTGCTAGGCATACGTACTGTAATTAAGTAGGCGCGGCTAGCCGTAGGGGGTATAGGCGTTTTTCGGGTGTACGTAAAGTATCACTAGGCTAATTTCGGCGCGGGGTGCGCGCCGAAATTATAGAGACAATCCCGAGCGATTTAACGATGCGATTTAACGATGCGATTTAACGATGCGATTTAACGATGCGATGCGAAGAATTAGCCTACAGCCTGCTAGGCATACGCACTGTAATTAAGTAGGCGCGGCTAGCCGTAGGGGGTATAGGCGTTTTTTAGGTGTACGTAAAGTATTACTAGGCTAAATAGAGATTTATACTAGGCTAAATAGTAATAAGTATTGCTATTTGTATAGTAATAAATTGCTATTTGTATAGTAATAAATTGCTATTTATATAGTAAATCGGGATTGTCTCTATAATTTCGGCGCGCACCCCACGCGCTTATATCCCGCTACTAAATTTCCGTAGAGGTATATAGCAATTAAGAGGGGCCGCGTAAATCGCCCTTAGGTAAATTTTCTATCGTCGATTCTATACCGCGTGTTCGTTAAAGTAAAGCTATCGCAATAGACTAAATTCCTAACGAATAGCCCGTCGAAGACGATAAATAGCAGCCCGTTTAAGACGACAAAGAGGCCTTCCTTCCGGATGCCTACGAACCCGATATATACGACGGCCTGTTAATCCTACGCGTACCGCTATCACCGACCTTTAATACGTATAATAAGCTTTATAACTTCCTTTAGACGTTCTACCGGGAGAACGGCGCCGTAATTATAAAGAGAAATAGCTCTAATAAGCGTAAGATTAACGGCTAGCTAGTTTTAACCTACGTTGTCTTTATATACGATCGTAGGCCTCGACGAGCCTCGAAGAGCGCTAAGCTCCGGAAAACCTCCTCCGTAAAGCTTAACTACCCCGTTACGATTATAGTATTAGCAACTTAGCGTTTAAACTAGAAGTAGACCTACTGTATTAATAATAGTTAGCATAATTATAGGTAATTAATTAATCCTTTAGCGTATAATATGTATTATCGACGAACCTTTGCGTAATAAGAGCTTAAGAGCCGGCTGTCTAAGCTTTAAGCCGTCCTTGCTCGCGAGATCGTATTAATCCTTAGGGAGTTAACGACCGAAGAGTCCTTCTTTCGGCAAAAGGATATCTATAACGATCGTTAGAAGATCCGCGATATAGCACTCGGCGGGAAGATAGCTACCTAAGCCTTTCTCGCCTATCTCCGAGATGCCGGCCTTAAACATATAGTTAAGTTCGCTAACGCCGAGGCTAACGGTAGCGACGACGACGACGACGACGACGACGACGACGACGACGACGACGATAACGACGACGACGACGACGATAACGGCGATTATTAAAAGGTTAAGGCTATCTTCTAGACCTACCCTTAGTGCGAGAAGATATAGAAGCGGTTCCTTAAGGTCTTTAGCCTTAATAATATATAATACTAACCGCTTTAAGATATTTCTCTTTTAGGCTATTAGAATTACCGATTAGAAGTCCGTTGCTAACTTCGCATTTAGGCTTATTAACTCGGAAAAGGAAGAGGGCTTCTAGTAGCTATTAGAGCGGCTAGACGAGCTATAATAATAGGTCGAGGCCGTAGAGCCGACTGTAATTATTATAGATAAGGAAAACGCCCTTAAAAACGCCCTTAAGAACGTTTTCCCTCGTTCGTAATAATAGCTTTGCGTATAGTATATTAACGCTAAGGTCTACGCTAGAATTAAGTTATAGTAGAAGGAGCCCGGCTGCGAAGACGACGAAGACGACGATGAGGCTAATAAGGCTAACGACGCTAACGACGCTAACGAGGCTGCCGAAGACGATGCTACCGGACGAGCTAGAATATAATAAGAAGTAGAAGAGGCAGCAAACACGCCCCCGGCCCTAGCCCTAGCCGATAAAGATAAATATACCCGTAAGAGTATGTTCGTAGCTTGGAAACTTATTATCTACGCTCCTATAGAAGAAGAATTTAAGGCTAATTAAAAGACTTTCGATAAGACCTACGGAGAGCTCTAGGCCTGTATTATTAGGTATATTTCGAAGGAATATATGCCTTAGCGGGAGCAATAGGCTGCCTGCTTTTTTAGTAGGTATCGTAACTTCGGCTAGAGAGTTAATAGCCCCGTAGAGACCGCCTATAAAGACGTTAAATCGTACCTTCTTATAGGTATAGGAGACCTCTTTTACCTTTATACCGCCTTACTCTAAATAATCGAGAATAAAGAGCGCTACTACTAGTAAGAGGCCGCCCGATAGTAGGCACGGCAGCGGCTCCTCTATAGCGGTTAGGATTAGCTTAGCAAGCTGACTTTCTAGATTATATATTAGGCTATTAATATGCTTACCGTATAGCACCGGCTTGCTATAGCTGCAATGCCCTTAGAGCTAGGGAAAGAGCCGCGGGAGCTAATCCTACTGCCGCGTTATACCGGGCGTTTTATATAATAGTAGGGGCTTCCTTATGCCTACGTTATTCTCGAGCGCCTTAAAGCCAACCCTCCGCTTCCGCTTGTTAGGCTTAACATTCTTCCCTAGTAGTAGCTTAAGAAGCCTTTAGTACGACCCCCCCTTTCCCCCTTTGTCTGTCTATATAGAAGATGCTAATAACGACCTTTAGGACCTCGAGGAGCTACTGCTTTATATTCGTAACCCCGACGTAGTGTAAACGCTTTAAGGCCGGCCTCGTATTACGAAGAATATTAGTCTAACTGTGCCCTTAACCCTATAACACTAAGAAGAGGAAGGCCACGATTAATAGGCAGCCTTATAGCTACGACGAGGTCGAGGTCGAGGACGAGGGATATAGAGGCAGCTACTGCGATTAAGTTAGGCTAGTGCCCGCCGACTTAACGCAAGTGTATAGCGCATACGTATATAGAATAAGGTAGACGAAATATAAGCATTATAAGTATTATAAGGATTATAAGGATAGGCGGCGTTATAAGGAAGATCGCGTACGCGCGTAAATACATAGGCATAGGGATCTCGAGGGAGACGAGCTAGGGGCGGAAGAGCTAGGCAAGCGCCGTCGCCGTCTGTTAATATTAAGGAGGTTATTCTAGCTACGTAGGCCACGTAGGCCACGCAGTCCGCGGACTAATTAACGGGCCGATTATACATATATCTCGCGAATATGCGTTATTTAAGCTCTTTAAGCTCTTTACGCGCGTGCTGCTATAGCTGTTAAATTAACCATTGCGTTAAATTAAGGCTAGGGACGATTTGCGCGGCTCTCTTAATTGCTATATACCTCTACGGAAATTTAGTAGCGGGATATAAGCGCGTAGGGTGCGCGTAGAAATTATAGAGATAATCCTAATTTACTATATAAATAGTAATTCTCTACTATACAAATAGCAATACTTATAGTAATACTCTATATATATTAGCAATACTTATATAAGTATTGCTATTTGCACGATACGAAATTGCTATTTGCACGATAAATACCTTAAAGCCCTGTTTTTTCTACGCGACCCCGCGCGCTTAGGTCCCGCTACTAAAATTAGGTAGAGGTATATAGCATTTAAGAGGGCCGCGCAAATCGTGCCTAGCCTTAATTTAATTTAATAAACACGCGCGCGTAAAGAGCTTAAATAACGTATATACCTAGCTCTCTACTGCGTGCCCTCTACTGCGTGCCCTCTACTGCGTGCCCTCTACTGCGTGCCCTCTACTGCGTGCCCTCTACTGCGTGCCCTCTAGTGCGTGCCTAGCTCTCTGCCGCGTGCCCGGCTGCGTGCCTTCTGCTGCGTGCCCTACTGCGTGCCTTCTGCTGCGTGCCCTACTGCGTGCCCTGCTGCGTGCCTTCTGCTGCGTGCCCTGCTGCGTGCCCTACTGCGTGCCCTGCTGCGTGCCCTACTGCGTGCCCTGCTGCGTGCCCTGCTGCGTGCCCTACTGCGTGCCTTCTGCTATATGTGCGGCTGCGTGCCTTCTGCTGCGTGCGGCTCCTTAATGTATGCTTCGTGCCCGGCTCCCGGCTGCGTGCCCTACTGCGTGCCCTGCTGTATGCTTCGTGCCCTTTGCTGCGTGCCTTCTGCTGTGTGTGCGGCTCCTTAATGTATGCTTTATGCTATTAGATCCGCGGGTAAAGGGATTACATGTAGGATTACGTGCGGGATCACGGACGGGAAATTAGGCTAAGAGACCCCTTAAATAAGGTCTCGAGGCAGCCCCTTTTCTGGCATAACAAGCATTAAGAAGCATTATTATTATTATTATTAATATACTGCTTTTAGCGGCCTTATAGCCGCTGCAGCGCCCTAATAGCCGCTATAACACATATCTCTCGCATCCTTATTTAGTAGGCCGTAGATCGAAGATCTAATAATTAAGAGTCTTAGTCTTCTAGCTACTGCTACTAAGAGAAGCCACTATTTAACTATTAGGCCCCCTTTAAACCGCGAGAAAAGCCTAGCTAATTATACTCGGCAAGAGGACTAGATTCCTCTCGCATCGAAAGAAAAGCCCGCGAGAACCACCTCGCGGCACTATATCAAATAAAGCCCGCGAGAACCACCTCGCGGTACTTATACATCGAAAAAGCCCGTAAGACTCGCGGCACTAATACATCGAATTAAGCCCGTAACTACGCGCTACTAATACATCGAATTAAGCCCGTAACTACGCGGCACTAATATATTAAATAAAGCCCGTAATACGCGGCACTAATACATTGAATAAAGAGCCTATAAGAGACTACCTCGCGGTATTAGAAAGAATAATATCCTGCTTTTAGTAAAGGCGAGAGGGTAATTCCCTCGCTAGCTATATATGCTGCTTTTAGTAGAGGCGAGAGGGTAATTCCCTCGTTAGCTAGCCAAACATATATCCTACTACTAGCAGAGGCGAGAGGGTAATTCCCTCGTTAGCTAGCTAAGCTAAAAATAAATAAGCCTATATTAAGGAGTAAACCCCTCCGTGGCATTAAATAAGCCTATATTAAGGAGCAAACCTCTCCGTAGCATTAAAAAAGCCTACATTAAGGAGCAAACCCCTCTATAGCATTAAATAAGCCTATATTAAGGAGCAAACCCCTCCGTAGCATTAAATAAATCCACATTAAGGAGTTAACCCCTCCGTAGCATTAAATAAGACTATATAAGCCATTCGCGGCGAGCGGTAGAGACCCTTCGTCCGCACACTTAGATAAAACACTTAGACAAAACATAAGCTATTAGCTTATAAGCTAAGAGCTCGCGGCGGCGGGAAGAGAAGAAGACTCTCTCGTCGTTACGGCAAACACAGCGCGGCAGCGGGAGGAAGACTCCTTCGTCGCGTATACTTATATAAGCTAATAGCTCGCGGCGGCGGGAAGAGAAGAAGACTCTTTCGTCGTCGCAGTATACACATCGCGGCGGCAGGAGGAAGACTCCCTCGTCGCGTATACTCACGCGAGCTATTAGCTCTACGGCAAAAGCTCGCGGCGGCGGGAAGAGAAGAAGACTCTCTCGTCGCAGTAATACACATTTCGCAGCGGCGGAAGAGAAGAAGACTCTCTTATCGCAGTATACACATCGCGGCGGCGGGAGGAAGACTCCCTCGTCGCGTATACTTACACAAGCTAATAGCTCTCGACGAGCTAATAGCTCGTAGCGGCGGGAAGAAAAGAGAAGAAGACTCTTTCGTCGCGGCAAACACTCGCAGCTAATAGCTCGCGGCGACGGGAAGAAAAGAAGACTCTTTCGTCATCGCTAGCAAATACATAACGCGGCGGGAGGAAGACTCCCTCGTCCGCGCATTTATCTAACGCACGAGCTAATAGCTCTCGACGAGCTAATAGCTCGCGGCGGCGGAAAGAAGGAAAAGTCCCTTTCCCTCGTACACACTCTAACATTCGAGCAAGTAGCTCTCACGGCGAGCGGCAGAGTCCCTCGTCGTAGCGAGCAGCTCTTACGGCGAGCGGCAGAGTCCCTCGTCGCACTCATTCGAGCAAGCAGCTCTCGAGCAAACGGCTCTCGAGCAAGCAGCTCTTACGGCGAGAGGCAGAGTCCCTCGTCGCAGCGAGCGGCAGAGTCCCTCGTCGCAGCGAGTGGTAGAGTCCCTCTCCCTCGTGCATACCTACTCACTCGAGCAAATAGCTCCCACGGCGAGCGGCAGAGTCCCTCGTCGCAGCAAGACGAAAGACCACCCTCGTCACGAACAACATTCGAGCAAGCAGCTCTCGAGCAAACAGCTCTCGAGCAAGCAGCTCTCGAGCAAGCAGCTCTTACGGCGAGCGGCAGAGTCCCTCGTCGCGGCAAGCGGCAGAGTCCCTCGTCGCAGCAAGCGGTAGAGTCCCTCTCCCTTATACACACTTACTTACTCGAGCAAATAGCTCTCGCGGCGAGCGGCAGAGTCCCTCGTCGCAGCAAGACGAAAGACTACCTTCGTCACAAACAATTATTCGAGCAATACGCACATCGCAGCGAGCGCTCTCGCGGCTTCGTCCGCATCACTCAATCAATAACTCGAGCAAGCAGCTCTCGCGGCGACGGAAGACTCCCTCGTCCGCACCCATCACGGCATTCGTCCGCATTAAGTCGGCCACACAGAGCCCTCGGGAACATAACCCTCGGCCACACACACACACGAGCCCTCGGGAACACGACCCTCGGCCACACACACGAGCCCTCGGCCACACGAGCCCACGGCCACACACAAAGCCCTCGTCCGCCCGCATACTCCAATAAACCACACAAACCGTCCGAAGCGATCGACCAATCGACCAATCGACTAATACAGGAGGAACAAGGCGTGTTGTTGCCGCCAAAGGCGCACACGGCAGCGTAAAGGCATAAAATGCCGAGTTGCAATTGCTATAATGGTCGGTCGCAAGGAGGACCCGGAAGAACACGATAATCCGCCCCGATTGATGGATTCATTAGCAAAGACCCCGGATTTAAGCTATTTGAGCTCTTTAGTCTAGCTTCCCTCGCATTGCGATCGAAGCTAAAGGGGTGTGTTAGATCCGCGGGTAAAGGGATCACATGCAGGATTACGTGCGGGATCACGGACGGGAAATTAGGCCAAGAGACCCCTTAAATAAGGTCTCGAGGCAGCCCCTTTTCGGGCACAACAAGCATTAAGAAGCATCATTATTATCATCATCAATATACTGCTTTCAGCGGCCTCACAGCCGCTGCAGCGCCCTAACGGCCGCTATAACACACATCTCTCGCATCCTCATTTAGTAGGCCGTAGATCGAAGATCTAACACGTGCCCGGCTCCCGGCTGCGTGCCCTACTGTATGCTTTGTGCCCTACTGTATGCTTCGTGCCCTTTACTGCGTGCCCTTTGCTGCGTGCCTTCTACTGCGTGCGGCTCTTTAATGTATGCTTCGTGCCCGGCTCCCGGCTGCGTGTGGATTACGGTATAGTATAATAGTGTTTTTCGCACGATTTACGCGGCTCTCTTAATTGCTATATACCTATACCTAATTTTACTAGCGGGACCTAAGCGCGCGGGGTCGCGTAGAAAAAGTAGAGAATTTAGGTATTTATCGTGCAAATAGCAATTTCGTATTGTGTAAATAGCAATACTTATATATATAGCCCTTATTTTCTTAAGGGGCTTGTTTTATAGGAAATTTTCCCTAAAGCTATATAACGGTTATACTAACCTAATATAGTAGCCTCTATTATATAATCTAACATATGTTAATTAATTATCTAGAGGTTATAAGCGCGTAGGGTTTTTAGGGAAAACCCTATGCGGTGCGCTGACTAATGCGCCTATACTAATAGGATCCTTAAGGGGGCCGCATTTAAGGGATATTTCCCTTACGTCACGTGGCGGTCATGCTGACCTAATCTTTGTGACCTCTATTATGTGATCTGACATAAGGGTGCAGGTGGCAAGGCGGTCAAGTAGGGCAGAAAAGAGCCCACTAGATACGTGTTTTTCGTAGCGCCCTGCAGAGGGATTCTGCATCCATAATCACCTCTTTTTCCACAGGCCCTCTTTGAGCCTTGATTCCTGCACTTCGTCACACAGCATCGTGTGTTGTTTTTGCCGGCATATGCATAGCGTCGTCTGGACCTGGCTCGCCTTAGTCGAAGGCGCCGACTCACTTGCAGATCAAAGGCCGGCCAAGCGCGCAAGTCACGAAGCGTGCGTCGGCGTCGTCGAGCAGCGTCGTCATCGCCACTATCTCCCGGCCACGCCCTCGTGCTCGTTGCCCGACCTGCGAACGGGCTTGCTTGCAATGTCGTCTAAGCGGCCGCGGGAGCAGCACGACTGCGACGACAACGACGTCATGCCAATAGACGCGACGCCGCTGCCCCACGGAACGCGCGACTCGTCCCAGTCCGTGTTGAAGTCGTCGTGCCCGTCGTCATCAGGCATCTCGCGCCTATCGCCGAGAAATCAGTTCCGCAATGCCGCGCTACAAAGCACTGGCTTCCGGCGCGCAAACCTCGTTATGAGCTTGCCCCATCTGCCGCCGTCGCTCGTCTCGCTTGTTTAGGATCTGACGCGCATCCAAGACGGAGAGGACATATTGCCGCGGGAGCTCGTGCCCGAGGTGCGTCCACGCCCCTCGTGGCCAGCCCGTCGCCGAGCTGACGTCCATCTAGCTGGGCCTGCTCGCCCTTCCTAGCTTCGCCTTCCACGCCGACGACTCGCCGCCTCGATACTGGTACCCCCAACACAACATCATCGATCGACTACTCCAACGTGCCGCCGAGGTCGAGCTTGACGACGAAGGCGAGTCCTCGTGGAACATGGACGTGCACGGCCCGGTTCTGCAATGGGTGCTGAGGGATAGGCCGGCGTCTGGGCCTGTCGAGTACCGATACTGGTGTGTATTAGCCATGTCAACAAGCCCGACACGATGCTAACGTCGCGGCAGCACCGCTGCCCGTATCGTCTCCGACTTCCAGCCCCATAGGGCACCCAGCAAGATGGTTGACTTCTGCCTCATTGTCCGCCCGGATGCGCACGAGCAAGCCGTCATCGACTCCCGCTGCAAGACGCGGCCATCGCTCACCATCAACCACACCGACTGGGGCAACCTAAGCAAGCACCCGATTGCCCTGTCCATAGACTCTCAGGAGGGCTCGCTCAACGAGGCCCTGGTCCAGATTGGAACGTGGCACTCGTCGCAATGGCGTAGCATCATATACGGCAGCCGGGCAAGGGGCGCCATTGAGTTCCTGCCGGCCATCATCATCCTCGGTCACGATTGGCTATTTGTCGCGACGACACTGGACGAGGACCTCCAGGCCACAACGTATAGCTCGCTACGTCTCGGTGACACGTCGTCTGTCTTTGGCATCTACAAGCTGCTTGCCGCTCTGCAGAGGCTGACGGCGTGGTGCGAAGCTGAATACTGGCCGGCGTTTAGGGCCGATATGCTAGGCCTGGCCATGACAACGGCGGAACCCAGCCGCCATCCAGGCTCATAAGGCGAGACGGTCCGGTTGGACCACTGTCTGGTGTTAGTAGTAAGGTGTTAGATCTTCGATCTGCGGCCCACTAAATGAGGATGCGAGAGATGTGTGTTGTAGCGGCCGTTAGGACGCTGCAGCGGCTGTGATGCCGCTGAAAGCAGTGTATTAATGATAATGCTTATGATCCTTAAAGAGGGGAAGCCTCGAGACCTTATTTAATGGGCCTCTTAGCCGAATTTCCCGCACGTGATCCTGCATGTGATCCTATATATGATCCCTTGACCCGCGGATCTAACACACCCCTTTAGCTTCGATCGCAATGCGAGGGAAGCTACGAAGTAGACTAAAGAGCTTAAATAGCTTAAGGGCTTAATCTATAACGCCTCGACTTAGTCGAGGCGGATATATATATATAATAGAAGGGTATTAGAACCCCGATTAGCATATGTTTTTAGTGTAAATAAAAGAATTATAGCTCCTCCTTCTATATTTATATATCTACCCCTACTCTTAATATACCGAGCTAATAAGGGTCGTATATAGTCGCGTAAATGCCTATATTAGGGAAAGTCGCTAAGCAAAACGCATTTTTCTACCGCTAGCCGCCTCGACTAAGTCGAGGCGGCTAGCGAATATAGTACGTGCACTTTATATACGTCCGCTACTATTAGATTATATAATAGAGGTTATAACGATTAGGTTAGTATAACCGCTACGTAACGTAAGGGAAATATCCCTTAAATACAGCCCCCTTTTAAAAAGAGGGGAAGCACGTATAACACGCATTATTATATATTATATTAATATAACCTCTTTGTAGGAATAGCTAGCTACGTGCGATAATATAGTCGTATATACGTAATGCACGTAATCCCTAGGATTACGTGCACGTACGAGGGAGCTACGTTACTACGATAGCTTCCCCTCACTTAGCTAGCAATACAACCTAATACAACCACACTATTTACCTTATAAGGTCGACCTAAAGACCTACTAATACTAATTAGTAGTTAACTTAGTTAATTATAGACAGCTAGGTAGAAGAGATAAGATTTATTACCCTCTATTATGTAAAACACCTATTAATTTAGGAATACTTTAAGAAGGTCGTCTTTATGCTAAAAAGAAGGATATCTCCGGCCTAATTAGACGGTCGAGATATCTTCCTTAGCTTTAATTAATCCGGTTACTTCTATCTAATAGGCAAGCTAACATTAATTATAAGTGCGTTAATAACGCTTAAGACAACTATCGTAAAATCCCTTACGATACCCCGATCTAATACGTCCCCGATCTAATACGTAAAGACTATTACGTATAACTATTAAAATAACTTCTTCTTTATTAACACTAGCCCCGACCGTTCTATTAGGCAATCTACTTAACGACTATATGCTATATATGCCTTTGCTAAAGAGCATTTAGAAGAAAATTAATATTAACCTCTAGGATAACGATATAAACCCGGAGGAACGTAGAGAAATCCTAATAATAATATACGGTGCCCGCTTTTTATCCTATTGCGAATATAATATACACTAATAAGGATACGAGCTTATTAGCTACTTCTAATAGCACTTTTAAGGATAGGAAGAGGAAATATAAAAGGCTATAAAACATAAAGTACGGAGGCAAATTAGGACCTTATTAAAGCGCTAAGGCATCTATCTAAGACCTAACAATAGATTATTCGCTAAGTAACTCCTTGCCGTATAAGATATAGAAAGACTCCCTAACTAGCCTAAAGACGACTAGATTAACATAAATTTTAATATAGGAATAACGGCATATATAAGGAAACTCTTAATACAACCGTTGCCGACGCCGATAATAACCCCTATTATCCCTAGCGCGTAAGTGCCCGGCAATATATAGCTACAATAGGTTCCCGGTGCTATATAGCAATAATAGACCGTATACCTAATAACTTATTAATTTAACTAGCTAATGGCCCCTATTGTCCCTAGTGCCCTTATTATCCTTAGTACCCCTATTGCCCCCGGTGCCCCTATTGTCCCTGCCCCTATTGTCCCTTCTACTACTGCTATAACTATTGCACCTTTGCCATCCGTTAACGCTTATATAACGATCCTACTAATCGATGTTCTAAACGTCGATATAGACGCCGACCTCTAGCAGAAATTCGCTAAGCTCTAGAGGAAGGATAAATGCTATATAGGAAAGCCCTATAACCTCTTCGACGATAAGGTCTACTTGTTTATAAGAACCTACTATAAGCTTAAAGTGCAACCTAGTTAATTTTATAACCTATTCTCCTAGATTCTAACGGATAGAGCTAAGACCTTTTATATCTAATACGTTAAGTTAACTATATCGTTCTATACAACCTATAATATTATTAAGCAATATTTTAATATAGACGTTAACTATAGTTATTATTTTACTAACTAGATAATAACGATATTTAATAAGGTCCGTACGGAAAATCCCTCTATGCCGCTTTATAAGGTTCTTTAGACTCTCTTTAATAAACTTTAACTATGTTAGAGAGCCCTTAGTAAAGATTACAATAGTGATATTCCCCTTTGTATATCTCTTATTAACGCTTGCCGTAGTGTCCTTAAGCTAGAATACGCTCTCTTTAAGCCCGCTTAGAAAGTCTAGACTATTTTTGCAGACTTACGTGCGTCTATCGAGACCTATCTCGCACGGAACCCTTTAGCCTAGTCCCTATAGGATAAAGCATTTAATTATAATGATTAATAATACCTAGACCGAAGATACTTAAACAACCGTAGACGAGGCGGATTTCGTAGTCTTAGACGAGGCTACGGACGAGGATACGAATATAGTAGCCGTAGAGGCTATTTACGAGGATTTAGCTATAACCGTAGGACCCCCTTTCGTCTATAAGGACGCGGCGCCTATAGCAATAGCCTTAACCGCTTAACCTAGACTAAGAAGTATTTCGTCTATTATAAGGAAGGTTGTTAGTTAACTAAACACACGCTTAAGGAACGTTAACGGTCTAAGGACTAATACCTTACGTAATGTTTTAACGATAGCATCCTAATGACTAACTTTACGGCATAGGTGACCGAATTTAAAGGTTACGAAACCGACGATATAGAAGCTAACGAGTAGTAGGACGTAGAAGATGCTAATAATGCCGGCGACCTAGAGTAAGCAGCAACTTAAATGCTTTATAAGGCCGTATTTATACACCTTTAGACCGGCGAAGATGTCTACGGCATAGACTAATTAATGCCTGCCGACTAATTTCTAATCGAGGACCGTTACTCCCGTTAATAGTTCTAAGGGATTATAATCGACACTAGTACGGCTAAAGTATTAATAGTAGGATAGGAGTAGTACTTCGCTTTATAGCGAACGGAACCTTCTATTATGCTTAATAGCTCTATAGCCGGATAAGCTAGCATCCGATTTAGCACTAGTATACCTATATAGTCACTTAGTTTAATTGCCCTTAAAACCCCTATTAGTCGAGTAACTTTTTATATTCTTAAGACCTATACCCTTTTTCTACTCTTATTTGCTAATATAGACCGACTTAGGATCTATTTCGATAATATAGGAATGTAGGAATGTAGGATAAACACCACGAGGAAAAGGGTTATAAGTTATAACCCCTAATAACCCCGACGGTCCCGACGGCAGCGTTATTAGCCCCGTTATAACCCCGGCAGTAGCCTTATTATAACTCGGATAACAGCGTCAGCGGCTAGGTCACGTGCTCCTAACAGGGCTCTATTAGGAGCCCGGCAGGCCCGGGTTAGGTTCTTTAAAGGACTTATAAAGGGGGCCCCTTTCCCCCCCCTTCTTAGCTAGAGCAGATACTTTAAGACAACAATAACAGCCCTTTGCGATAAGATATCTTACGTATGATCCCTACTAACACTAATCAGTGGTTGAATGATTAACTATAGAATAGTAAGGCTAGAAGAGGCAGATCTTAATCTTCGAAAGTATAGTAGAATCTTTATTCCTTACGGACGCTGTTTCCGCGCATCTTTACCTTCGGGTTCTATTGCGCACACCTAGAGAAGTTTATCTATGCTAAGAATAAGGCATCTCGCTAGACTACCGGTTGAGATACCTTTAAGCTAATTAATTAATGCCGCTGCTTTCGCAGACTATAGTAGCCCTAATCGATAGTGCGTCCCCTAACGCGACGAGCCCGCTGCCCGCTCCCGGCAAGCACGAATCTATTAAAGATTGCTGCTTTCGCAGACTATAGTAAGTCTATAATTAACACCCGTTGCCCCGAAGGGCAAGCATCGCGGAACCCCTTTACGACGTTGTTTTTCGTAGACTACAACCGACCTAAAGCGACGACCGCTACTTGCTAATTATCACGAAGACCCTCGCGACCTTAGTTATCTACGATAACTACCACGAGCCCGAATATAGACAATCCCGTCGTAATAAAAGCTCCCTAGCCGGAAGGGTCTACCGACTGGTTAAATAGCATCTCGATCTACGAGTCACTATATTAATAAGTCGACTTTAATACCCCGGATCTTAACGAAGAGGCTAATCCTAACGAATAAAGTCAATTAGCTTTAATAACATACGTCGTCCGGTTTATATTAAGTGTAGATTGCTGTAAATACACATAAGGGTACACTCTGCTTAGCCAATTTTGTTAGGAATTCGGATCTTAGAAAGAGACCACCTAGGATAAAATCCATCGGGACATTAGGAGGGCCTTACGAAATATTGTTAGGAGGAATAGGGTATATATAAGACGAAGAGACGGACCGATCGTGCCGTAATTCGTATTACTGCAGGCTTCCGAAGACCTACTACCCTAGCCACAATAAGAATTCCTCGAGATAGACTTCGACGTTAGAACAAAGGCCTACGTAGAGAGAAACAAGATGCGAGCCTAACTCGGCTTACCGCCGTACGAAGCAGCAGCATCGAAGATATCGTCTTTACCCTCGCCCTCGCCCTCGCCCTCGCCCCTGCCCTCGCCCCCGCCTTTAGACCTCGATCCCGCCTCTAGCTCCCACAGGCACGGCCCCGATGCCAACCCACTAAGCTCTTGCAGTTCTTCGGACTGCTCCCTAAGCGACTCCCCTACCGACTTAGGCTCCCTTATTAATTCTCGCAGCAGCAGCTCTTATAGTAGCCTCTAATGCGAATCCACGAAGCCGCCCCTACAGACGCTTCCTTTAGCAAAACCCTAGCAGAAAGCCGTCACTACTCCTATTAAGCCTCGAAGCAGCTTTTAAAGCAGCTCCCTCGAACCCACGAAGCCGCCCTAACAGACGCTTTAAATCACGAAGCCGCCGTACGAAAAGAAGCTTTACTTAACAAACCCCTAGCAGCCATACCGTCACTGCAAAGCACCCTTGCCCCGAGCCTAGCATACACCAAAGCAGGCCAAATGCAGGCTCTGCAAATCCTAGTTCGACTCCCGAAGCGCACTTTTCCGCCACCTCGCCGAAGGATGCCGACACTAGAAGCCTAATGCAGGCTTCCTCCCAATCAGTCAGCCAACAAGCGCCCTCGTCCCGGCAGACGCCCCGGCTAACGACCACATTCTTTGTTCTTCCGAGATTTAGCAGAGCGCCTATAGCTCCGCGTAATAACAACAAGCAGCATCGCGAGCCCAGACCTCTGCCAATCTTATATTATCTCATTTATATTTATCTTTTGTATTTATTAGGGAAATTCGGCCTAATGCGCGTTCTTTTAATTAATAGGTTATTAGCTACGGTTGTAAGCTTTAAAGAAGAAGCTTTAAAGAAAACTGCTAGTATAGGAATGTAGGAATATAGGATAAACACCACGAGGAAAAGGGTTATAAGTTATAACCCCTAATAACCCCGACGGTCCCGACGGCAGCGTTATTAGCCCCGTTATAACCCCGGCAGTAGCCTTATTATAACTCGGATGATAGCGTTAGCGGCTAGGTCACGTGCTCCTAACAGGGCTCTATTAGGAGCCCGGCAGGCCCGGGTTAGGTTCTTTAAAGGACCTATAAAGGGGGCCCCTTTCCCCCCCCTTCCTAGCTAGAGCAGATACTTTAAGACAATAACAACAGCCCTTTGCGATACGATATCTCACGTGTGATCCCTACCAATAGATAACATAATAAACACACTAGGGACTAGCGATCTAGCCAACCGGATCCTAGTAATCCGCAAATAGGGTCACCTATAGTTCTTCTTGCCTAAAGACGAAGAGACGATATTATTCCTAATAGAAACCGAGATAAGGATACTATATCGCCGCTTTAGACACCTAGCTGTTTTAAGGCTTTATTATCTACTTAAGCAAGCGGGCTATAATATTACGACTATATAGCTTAAATCGATCTCTAAATTTTATTATTATTGCTAAATGCACTTATAGGCACCTAGGCGTTTTAAATTTACGCTAAAGGATGACTAAGAATTTAATTACGAGATTATAGTAGACGTGATATACCTTAGGAGCCTTTAACGACCTATTCTATACGTCGTTAACTCTGCAATAGCGTTCTAAGGGGCTAGGTTCCTTCCTTCTATATTAGCTAAGGATACTTAGGAAGTCCTTCGAGCCTTTTAGATCGATAGCTACCTTAGACCTCTTAATATAATTAAACACGACGTAAGAACTAATTTTGCTATAATAGAGTTCTATAACGAGGCAAAGATTATAGGGATAACCTATAAGTAGGTCCCTATAGAAATATATACGTCGATTAAGAAGGTCGAGAGGTATTACGCTCCTTTACGCTATGCGTTTAAGATTCTTTATATAGAGATCGGGACTATTACGTCTCTTAAAGCAGTTCTTTAGATAGCCGTAAAAGCCGTTAACGATATAGCCGGACCTTACGGCCTCGTCCCTATACTTCTCGTCTTTAGTACGTACCCGCGTATAACTATTAACTCGCCTCCGTTAGCTATAACCCTAAAAAGGTCTATAGCTATATAAAAGGCGATAAAGATGCTACGATAACTTTCTATAGAACGATAAGTTTAGGATGCTCTTTGCGCTCGCAACGGCCCTTTTATAGCCGAAACACTTACTCTACCGCTATAAAGCGAGGTTTACGTTTAGAGAGAAAAAGGGGGATAGCAAGGACTATTTAAGATTGCTATAATTAACGGTTACGATATTACTATTAATACCGTTAACGGACCTTAATCCTTTCGGTCTACACTAGTATAGCCTTACCTTCGAAACGATTCGTCTCTTCTACCTTTGCTTCCCGCGATTAAAGCGCCCCCGAATGCCGACCTAACCTTTAACTAGACACTAAGGTCTATACTCCTTGCCCTAATCCCTAAACCCCCTATGCTACGTAGGCGTAGCCGTCCTCCCGGTGAAAAGAATAAGCTAAAGCTACTAGTTCGGCTTCTAATTCTACTTCTACCTCCTTAGGCCTTTATCATTAAGAAAGAGGAAGATGCCTACGAATTAGCACTTAATCTATAGGAAAAAGGGGTTATTATAACCTTAGGAGCCCTATTTAAGCAGTTAGATTAATAAGAGATCGATAACCTCGTTGCCTATAGTATTTTTAGCTTCGAACGCTACGATAAAGCTGTCTATAGAGGTTACTATATCTTTAAGTCGAGGATAGTACGTGAAGTAAAAGGGAAGGATAAGAAACCCTACGAGAAGTCCCGACTCGTTATTTAAAGACACAATAACGAAGAGAAGACGACCTTATTAACGCAATTACTAACGATTTAATGCGTTAGCTAGCGGCTAATCTTAGCCCTCGCTCTAGGACTCCTTCGCTATTACGGTATAACCCTTTCGTTGCGAGATATTACCTAGGCCTACCTATAAGCCGAAACTAAGCTATTTAAGACGATCTTAACTAGACTACCCGCTGAAATATAAAGACGATACCCGGAAGGGACTATTATCTATATAATTCGACCCCTTTACGGGATCGCGGAGTTAGGACTACATTAGTTCCGAACGTATTATAAGCATTACGTTATCCGACTTAATATATTAACCTCGATGTATAACTTATGCCTCTTAATCGCGAACGGGACCCCTAATAGATTTAGCATAGTTAGCCTATAAATAGATAATATATTAATGCTAAGCATACGCAGCTTCTTAACGGCTAAGGAAGAGCAGCTTCAAAAGGCTAAGTTTAAAGCAAAGCTAAAGACTAAGATATCTGCCGGCTCGGTGCTTAACTTTAATAGAGCTAGACTAACTCTTTAAGATAATAATTAAGGTCTCCTCCTTTAATAGAAGGGCTAGTTAGAGAAGATTAAGACTATTATTATATAGGATTATAACTTCGCATAACGATATATAGAATAGCGAGCCCGAGGAGTATACGTCGCGTTAATCTACTAACTAAAAGCTTCTTTTAACCTTTCTATAGCAGCATAAGTTTAAAACCCTAACGAAAAAGACTGCGTAACGATTAACAAACGCCTGTAATAGCAAATAGACAATAAGAAACGCGGCCTAATATACGAACTAATTAATCTTGCTAATGCTAAGCTGCTGGTATTTACGGATGGCTCTTTTATTAATAACTTAGACCTCTCTTTACAGCTAGGCTTTATTATTACGCTTATTATAGAGACCCGGTCTAATAACTATTTCGAGATTAAAGGCAATATCGTGCACTAGAGCTCTACTAAGTGCAAAAGGGTTATACGCAGCGTTCTAGCCTTAGAGGTCTACGGTATAGTTAGAGGCGTTAATATCGGCATTTGCCTCGCTATAACGATTAAGATGATTATAGAACGCCTGCAGCTGCCTCCGGTGCCTTTAATCCTTTGTATAGACTTATATTCGCTCTACGAATGTCTTATAAAACTTACTATAACGAAAGAAAAGCGACTAATAATCAACGTTATATCGCTTCGTTAGTTATACAAGCGAAGGGAGATTATAGAAGTACGATAGATTAATAGGAATAATAACCCCGCTAATGCATTAACGAAGTCCTCCTTAAATAAGTCTCTTAAACGCTTCGTTAAGACTAACGCACTAACCGTAAGGATGGAAGCTTTCGTCATGCGGCTGTGATAATATGTGTAGACTGTTTTTCGTTACCTAGCAAACGCGCGCTATTTCCTTATTTAATTGCGCGCTCTTTCCTTGTTTAATTACGCGATTATTCGCGCACTTATTCCTTTCCCTATTCTATTGCTTAATTAACTACAACAAAAAGAATTCGTCGGCACGGTTCGAACCCTAAACCTCTAGATGCCTATGTTTAAACCAATCGGGAAGGTTATCTCATCGTATGCTATTATTCGGTTAAACACATTCTAGCAATTCGCTGCAAACATTACAATAAATAATATAGCGAAATCAATAATATGCTATTGTTTGGTTAAACATATTCTAGCAATTCGCTATAAATATCACAATAAATAATATAGCGAAATTAACAAAAAGAATAATCTTATAGTAGAGTGATATTATTAATATGCTTAACTAGGAATTATCCCTAAAGGGGTTCCTAGACATTAAGTCTAATAAGTCTAATCCTTACAACCGCCCCCGTTGAATAACCTTAATACGAATAGCCCTAAAAGAATAGCCCTAACGAACATTTTGTTATTTTTCCCTAGTTACTTTCCTTCTTACTATAACGTTCGGCAAGATAGTTAGTAAAGCCACCCTAAAGCACGGTTACTAGCATAAAGCGGTAGTCTAGACCGCCTAATTATTAATAGAGGTTACTAGCCTAACTACTGCGTTAAAGAGGTGTTTTCTCGCGTTGCGTTATTATATTACAAACTAGCTGCGCATTTAACGGTTATATAGCTATTATAATATAGCTTTAACCTTAATTTAACATTGCGCAACTATACCTACGCCCGCACGATCGCGCCCGCGCGATCGCGCCCGCGCAGCTGCAATAGCCTACTTAACCAAGCTCTTTCTTTGTTTTATTCTACGGTTTGTTTCTATAAAGGAAAAACTGCGAGTATAGGAATAGCTAGCTACGTGCGATAATATAGTCGTATATACGTAATGCACGTAATCCCTAGGATTACGCGCACGTATAAGGGAGCTACGTTACCGCGATAGCTTCCCCTTACTTAGCTAGTAATACAACCTAATACAACTATACTATTTACCTTATAAGGTCGACCTAGAGACCTACTAACACTCTTTGCTATATAACCTATCTAGACCTATTATAACGCCTATTTAGTCTAAGCTATAGATCTACGATCTAATAATTAAGAGTCTTAGCCTTTAATCTATCGAAAATACGATATAAAACACTAAAAATAGGCTCCCTTTAGGCAAAAACAATTACTATATCTACTAAGAAGAATACCGAAGTTATCCTTATCGAAAATGCTAATTAGTCCGTTTAGGATAATAAGTTTAAGGCGTAGGTCTTTAATAGCAACCTATAGAAATAGGTCTTCGGCACCGAAAGGCTCCTTCCTATTCCGGATATACCTATCGAAGACGACTCTCTAAGGGGATCTCGCTCTCGTATAGCGGACGAAGAAATAGTCTAATAAAGACGCTAACCTCTTTAAGGCACTTAACAATAGTAGATTTTTCTATATAAGGAGAAGAAATAAGAGAGTTAGAAAAAGGATATTAAAGAGCTACGCACTTAGATCGCCTTAACTATCTCCGACTACCTTTTCTAGACTTATTATAAGCCTGATAAAGACCTTAAGGATTAGTACGCTACGCTAAAGAAGTAGGCAAAGGGAAAAACGGAAGATATCTAATAGGCCCTTTAGGTTCGCTATAAAACGGTAGTTAAGCCTTCCCTAAGTTAGCTAAAGAACTAGCACCTTTAGCTTAAGAGCTAGAAGAAGATTATATATAAAGGGATTTAAGAAGAGAGTATTGCTATTTATATAGCACGATATTGCTATTTGCATAGTAAGATATATATACCCCTACTATTTCTATACGTACCCCGCGCGCCTATATCCCGCTACTAAATTTTAGTAAAGGTATATAGTAATTAAAAGGGCTACGTAAATCGTGCCTATCGATTTTTCCTATAATAGCGACGTAAAGCTATTCGCGATAGATTCGCAACGCCCTCCCTAAGAGCCGATGCACGAGCAGCTACGCGCCGATAAGCCCTCTTAAGACGAGGAGAGAAGGCCTCTTTATAAACCCGACGACTACGATAGCCTACTAACTCTACCTTTACCGCCCTCGCCGACCTTTAATACGTACGATAAGCTATACGACTTCCTATAACGTTTCTACCGCGAGAACGGCGCCGCTATCGTAAAGAAGAATAGCGCCTATAAGCGTAAGATTAACGGCTAGCTAATTCTAACCTACGTTATCTTTATATGCGATCGTAGGCCTCGACGAGCCTCGAAAAGCGCTAGGCTCCGTAAAGCCTCCTCTATAAAGATTAACTACCCCGTTACGATTATAGCCTTAGCAACCTAAAGTTTAAACTAAAAGTAGACCTTCCGCGTTAATAATAGTTAGTATAACTATAGGTAGTTAATTAATCCCTCGGCGTATAATATATATCGCCGACGAACCGTTATTTAATAAGAGCTTAAGAGCCGGCTTTTTAAGCTTTAAGCCGTCCCTACTCGCGAGATCGCATCGATCCTTAGGGAGTCGTTAACTGCCGAAGAATCCTTCTTTCAGCAAAAGGACATCTATAACGATCGTTAGAAAATCCGCGCCGTAGCCTTTAGTAGGAAGACTGCCACCTAAGCCTTTATCGCTACCTCCGAGACGCCGGCCTTAAACATATCGTTAAGCTCGCCGACGCCGATAGCGACGATAGTAACGGCGACGGCGACAACGGCGACGGCAATAACGGTCGGAAGGTTAAAGCTATCTTCTAGACCTACCCTTATTGCGAAATATATATAATACTAACCGCTTTAAGATATTTCTCTTCTAGGCTACTAGAATCACCGATTAGAACTCTATTGCTAACTTCGCCTTTAGCCTTATTAATACGGAAAAGGAGGAGGGCTTCTAATAGCTAGTAGAGCGGCTTAACGAGCTACGACTAGAGGTCGAGGCTATAGAGCCGACTGTTATTATCATAGATAAGGAAAAGGCCCTTAAAAACGCCCTCTCGAACGTTTTCCCCTCCTCGCAGCAATAGCTTTGCGTATAGCATATTAACGCTAAGATCTATGCGAGAATAAAGACGCGGTAGAAGGAGCCTAGCTGCGACGACGACGACGATAACGACGACGATAACGACGACGACAACGACGACGAGGCTAACGAGGCTAACGAAGGCGATCCTAACGGACGAGCTCGCATACAATAAGAGGCAGAAGAGGCAAAAGCGGTAGGGAACGCACCCCCCCCTCCGGCTAATAAATACACCCGTAAGAGTATGTTTATAGCTTAGAAACTCGTGATCTACGCTTTTACGGAAGAAGAATTTAAGGCCAATTAGAAGACTTTCGATAAAACCTACGGAGAGCTCTAGGCCTGTATTATTAGGTATATTTCGAAGGAATATATGCCTTAGCGGGAGCAATAGGCTGCCTGCTTTCTTAGTAGGTATCGCAACTTCGGCTAAAGGGTTAATAGCCCTATAAAGACCGCCTATAAAGACGTTAAATCGTACCTTCTTATAAGTATAAGAGACCTCTTTTACCTTTATACCGCCTTGCTTTAGATAATCGAGAATAAAGAGCGCTACTACTAGTAGGAGGCCGCCCGATAGTAAGGACGGCAGCGGCTAGTTTATAGCGGTTAGAAATAGCTTAGTAAGCTAACTTTCTAAATTATATACTAGGCTATTAATATGCTTGCTATATAGCACCGGCTTGCCTTAGCCGCGATGCCTATAGAGGCAGGGATAGAACTACGGGAGCTAATACCGCTACTGCGTTATACCGGCCGAGTTACTTAATAATAGGGGCTTCCTTATGCCTACGTTATTCTCTAGCGCCTTAAAGCGAACCCTCCGCTTCCGCTTGTTAGACTTAATATTCTTCCCTAGTAGTAGCTTAAAAAGCCTTTAGTTCGACCCCCCTACCTTTATTACTATAAACGATGCTAATAACGACCTCTAGGACCTCGAGGAGCTACTCCTCTATATCTAAGACCCTAACGTAGTATAAACGCTTAAGGGCCGGCCTCGCGCTATGAAAAATACTAGTCTAACTATGCCCTTAACCTTATAACACTAAGAGGAAGACGACGATTAATAGGCGCCGGCAGCTTTATAAGCAGCCTTATAACCACGAGGACGAGGATAAGGACGAGGACGAGGACGAGGGATATAGAGGCAGCTGCCGCGATTAAGTTAGGCTAGTCCCCGCCGACTTAACACAAGTGTACGGCGTATACGCACATAGAATAAGGTAGACGTATTACAACAAGCGTTATAAGGAAGATCGCGTGCACGCGTAAATACATAGGCAAGGGGATCTCGAGGGAGATAGGCTAGGGGCGGAAGAGCTATAAGAGCTACGGCATCGCCGTCGCTATCGCCGTCGCCGTCGCCGTCGCCGTCTATTAAAGAGGTTATTCTAACTACGTAGGCCACGCAGTCCGGGCCGGACTAATAAACGGGCCGATTGTGCGAATATCTCGCGATCCCTTTAAACATACGTTATTTACGTTATTTAAGCTTCTTGCGCAAGCGCTGCTAAATTGCGCGCTGCTATAACTATTAAATTAAATTAAGGCTAAGGACGATTTACGCGGCCCTCTTAATTGCTATATACCTCTACCTAATTTTAGTAGCGGGACATAGGCGCGCGGGGTACGTGTAGAAAGAGTAGGGATTTAGGTATCTTACTATGTAAATAGCAATATCGTGCTATGCAAATAGCAATACTCTTACGGAATTCTTTTAAAGGCTCTTAAGTCGGCTTTATATACTTACGCTATTAAATAAGCACTTCGCGCTTTCGGCGGGGGCCTCGCCCTTTCTATTACGCTATAAGGATCTCCTCTACGCTTTATTCGCGGCCGCCTTTATACGCGATAACTAGCGGCGGCTAAGCGTCGTAAAGGACCTAGCTAAAGAGAGGATCCGCGGCGGCGCGTCGTAATAGGTCTACGTAAAAGCATAGGTATATACCTCGCCGTACTTTAAGCTCGATAGTATATAAACTAAAGACTACCTTTACTAAGTATTTATAGTAGATTTAATTAATCTTTAGGTAAGGTCTATCCGAAAGGTAGTTGCTTATATAAAGCTACGCTTTATCGCCGACTTAAAACCTTTCCGCTAGCTAGCGATAGCGATTAGCAAAGTCCTCCTATTATGCTTAAGCCGCTATTATCGCAGCTTATATAAAGTTAATTACCTTTTATATTTTAGCGATAAGGTCTTATATACTACGTTAGTTAAGTATTATATATACTAGCTCGTTATATAGCTAGATAGTATTAACGTTATATCTATATTCTATAAAGAACAGACTTAGCCTTATAGTCGACGATACTCTATTGTTTATTACTAGCTGCGCGGCGGGTAGTAGGTCTTCCTAATCGTTCTATATATAGTATATATATACGTAAAGGTTGGCTTAGATCTCTTAGTTTGCTCTTTTTAGGCTACCGTTAGTCTATAGGTAGTATATAGTGCTAAGTTTTTACTTAATATCGTAGAGTCGATAGAACTTAACCTAGAACTCCTTAAGCTAATTGCTTCCTTAGTCTATTTATAACGCAGCTACCCGCGTAACTATAGAGCCGGGAGATAGGGATACATGCACGATAGATAATGCATTTTAGCTCGGGGACTATTCGGCCATTAGTCGCCAACTAGTCCCCGACAACCCCTCTCGAGGCCTAAGGGTATATCCCTAAGGCCCCGACATATCTTAGAAGAGGGGCAAGCTTTAGTCTTACTACGAGAGGGCAACCGCACTGCAATAAAGGATTATTCGTACTTTTAACTATCGTTCCTACCTTCCTAAACGTACCTTTAGTCTGTCTTCTTATAAGTTCTAAAGCTTCTAGTCCTTATTCTCGCGTATAGCTTTCCGTCGCTCTATCGATGCCTGCCGGTATTCGAGACGACGTTTCGTGCACAAACGTTTAGCACCTAATACCCCCTATTCCTCTCGGTAGGCCGTTAAGCGCGCTTAGTGGTTTAAACACTAACTTTCTAAGGTGTTATTACGCTAACCGTAGAAATTTTTGCATAAGTGTCGGAATAAGGCATAGGTCTATATAGTTACACTAGACCTAAATTTTATGCTATTTCCTAATAAAGATAATAACTCGGCGAACCCTAAGCAAACGGGGGAGGAAATACCGGCGACTCTTTTAGACTTTAAAGACGTGTTTTCTAAGCATAAGGCCGATTTATTGCTAAGGAAGAAGGGCACCGATTATGCGATTGACCTATTGCCTGACTCTAAGCCGCCTTTTAGACCTATCTACCCTCTTTTTTAATCCGAACTTTAGGTTCTAAAGGAGTGGTTAGATTAGTCCCTTAAGCATAGCATTATTCGGAAATCTAAGAGTTCGGCTAGGGCTCCTATCCTTTTTATGCCTAAGAAAGACGGCACCTTACGCCTTTATATAGACTACCGGGGGGTTAATAGCATTACCGATAAAAATCGCTACCTACTCCCCCTTATTTCGGAGATTATAGACCGTTGTTAAAGGGCTAAGTACTTTTCGAAGATTAACCTAAAAAACGTATACTAACGCATCTAGATTAAAGGAGGGGATAAGTAGAAGATAGCCTTTCGTACTCGCTATAGTTACTATAAGTATTTAGTATTGCCGTTTAGATTAACTAACGCCTTTACTATAATTTAGTTATATATTAACTAAGCTCTTAAAGGCCTTATAGACACTATTTACGTCGTTTACCTTAATGATATTTCAATCTTTTCTAAGACCTACGAGGAGTATATAGAATACTTACGATAAGTCCTTAAACGACTAAGGAACACCGAGCTATTCGCTAATTTATAGAAGTGCACTTTCTATAAGCAGTCTTTAGAGTTTTTAGGATTTATCCTATTTATTAACGGAGTTGCAATAGACCTAGCCCGCGTTAAGGCTATTATAAATTAGGAAGAACCTCGTTCTTTCTATAATATTTAAGTTTTTCTCGGTTTTGCAAATTATTACCGACGATTTATTTTAAGATACTTTAGTATTATTGCCCTTCTTACTACGTTATTAAAAGGGAGCGTTAAGGGAAGAAAGCCCGGACGAGTTAAGCTAAACACTAGCGAATTAATAGCGTTTTACGCCGTAAAGAACGCCTTTATAATAGCCCTACTTCTCCGATACTTCGACCCTTAAAGACCGATTCGAATTAAGACTAATGCCTTAATTTTCGCAATAGCTAGTATTCTTTCGTAGCCCGATAACAAAGGCTACTATTATCCGATTGCTTTTTAGTTACGGAAGTTTACTAGCCCTAAGCTTAACTACGGCACCCTTAATTAAGAGATATTTACTATCGTTAAGTTATTTAAACACTAGCGATACTACGTTAAAAGGGCGGTAAATACTCTTAAAGTTTTATTAGATTATTAAAACCTTTAAGGCTTTATAAAGCAAGTGTCCCTTAATAGAAGATAAGCACGTTAGTATATATACCTAGCTCTTTTCGATTTTATAATTAAATACCGAGCCGGTAAATTAAATCCTACCGATACTTTATTAAAGAAGCTAGAATTTATAGGCGAAGCCCTACCGTCTATAAAGCTACTCCCGGAACTATAATAGAAGTTAGTAATTATTTAGTAGGTATATATAGCTATAGATTCTATAAAAAGCGACCTTAAGACGAGTTTTTAAGTCTTTACTATCTCTAAGCTTAACGAGATATCTTTACGTAACGAAAATACATAAGCTCTTTAAGATTTAATCGCTTAGCATTCGGGAACGAGTCCCGCTAAGTTAGCTACCTAGGTTAAAGATATCGTTAATTATAAATAACGGTGTTAAAGACAATTAGCTAGGTTAGCAGCTTATTATAAAAGGGTCTATAAGAGCAATGTCTTTAAGCCCCTTTTTAAGCTCTTTAAGAGGACTTAAGCGGAAGATCCGTAGACTATATAGTAAGTATAGGCCGAAAGTACCTTAAAAAAAGGGGTAAGTCTTTAGTTATTAAGCCTAGATAGACTTATTTTGCATTTAGGAAAAATCGTAATGCCCGTAGAGGTTGCCTTAAGGCAAGAGCTTATTTAGCTCTACTACGACGATCCCCTTACGGGATACTTCGGAATAGCCCGCACGAAAGACCTCCTATCCCGGAAATTCTTCTAGGAAGGAATAGCTCGTAATATAAATAGCTACGTGCGTTTATATTATATCTATTAAAGCGCCGTCCTAAAGCGGCATCGCCTACATAGCGCCGTTAAGTCGCTGCCTATTCCTATAAGACCTTAGGAAGAAGTCTCTATAGACTTTACTACCGGTTTTCCAGAGTTATAGTTTGATAGTAGAGAAGTTAACGTAATACTAATAATCATTAACTAATATACTAAGTATAGCGTATTTCTCGCGGTCTCTAAGACAATAATAGCGCTTAAGTTAGCTAAGGCTTTTTATTATAAGATTAAGCTTATCTATAGAGTACCGAAAGGCATTATTTCCGATAGAGGATCTCTATTTACTAGTAAGTTTTAGTTAGACCTCTATTATATATTACGGATAGAACGTAGGTTATCGATAGCCTTTTACCTATAAACCGACGGTTAGACCGAATAGGTAAATTAGACACTATAATACTACCTTCGGTATTATACGAATGCCGAATAGAATAACTAGCCTAGACTACTATAAGAGGCTTAGTTCGCTTATAATAATACGAAGAATATAACTATAGGCTTTTCGCTTAATAAGGCATTATTTAGATACTAACTAGACTACTATATCTACCTTATAGACGATATTACTAGTAGGGGAGTGCCTAAAGCGAGAGCTCGTATTAGTAAATTAGTAGACTTAAGGAAAAAGCTAGAGACTTATTAGCGATAAGCTATCGAGTCGTAAAAAACATTCTATAACCTCTATTATAAGCTACTTACCCTTAAGGTTAAGGACCTAGTAGGACTCTCTATAAAGAACTTACGCCTTAAGGACTAAAGAAGGAAGTTATTACCTAAATACATTAGACCTTTTAGGGTCATTTAAGCTATTAGCAAGCAGGCGTACCGCCTAGCCCTACTAGAGAAATACGACCGGCTTTATAATATGTTTTATATTAGTCTTCTTAAGCCGTAGGTAGAACGGGCTACTAACTAATACCTTAGCGAATTACTGCTAATGCCTAACCTTAATAATGCCGAAGGAGAATAGTCGGTCTAGCAAATTAAGGACTATAAGAAGAAGAAAGGCGTTACCTACTACTTAGTAAAATAAGAAAGTTAGCTAGCCGAATATAACGAGTGGGTTGCTTAGGACGATATAGCGAATGCCTAAGAACTTATTAACGAATACCTAAAGATACGGCTAAAGAAACGGCGGAAATTACGCATTATAAAATAACTTTTTTTTAGCTTACCCTAACTTTTCTCTTACTATTTTACCGCTATTTTATCGTTATTCCTTAATATCTATACAGTAGAAGTCTCCTACTTCTATTTCGCTAGTAAACTCCGTAATAATAGGGAGATGTTTTAACTACTCCCCCCTTCCTTAGCGACCGCTCTCCTTAATTATTTCGTGTAAATTATCGTATGCACTCTCGGTAGGCCGTTATTACGGCTACGAACGACGTATAAACTTAGTAGAAGATTGACTTTATCTTCTTCTTCTCCGTCTCGTCCTAAGTAGTCTATAACTTAGCTATCTTTATCTAAATAGCGCATAGATTAGCTATATCTCCGGACATTATTGCCGGCACTTATAATTTTATTAGCAACTATATCCCGACTTAATAAGGAACGAGGAGCTTACCGATTCGCAAAGGTCACCGCGCGAGTTATATTAAATACATCTACTTAATCGTGTATCCTCCTATATATAATATAGTTCGACTATTTTAGTATCGTCCTCGTTATCGCTAAACCCTTATATACTGCTATTAAGGCACTTAATATAGTATAGCTCGGTAATATAGCACCCTTTCGCCTTACGACTTTTTATATATATAGCCTTCTTGCCCTTTTTCTTAGGCGATATCCCTTTTTAGATATTCCTCTTCTCGCCGGTGTCTCCTTTCGTATTCGCCTCGATATCCTCGTCTCTATCGTCTTTACTAAACGACGAAAATGTTTCGGATTTAATAACCGCTAGCGTTATACGCTTTAAATTTACGTAATCTTCTTAAGACTCTACTATAATAGGTTTTTTTATGCTTATAAAAGGTCCTTTAAATAATTAACGATATAGTTAATCTTTAGTTTCTTCCTTTAATAAGGATATCGACTTCTTTAAGACATCTCGTATGTTTTTCTCTACGAGGAGTCGTTCTAATAGGGTGGTTTTCTCTCCGCGCGTCTTCTTTAGCTTTATCTCTTCTTATGCTATCGCTATAGCGTCCTTAATCGATACTCTATTTGCGGATAGCTCTAGGACTTAAGCAATAACTAAAGAGCCTATCGGCTAAATGTTGTCCGTCTGCTTTCCTTACTTTCAAGGTATCTATACCGTTCCGCTTGCCGTTCGCTTAAGAGACATAGCGTTAAACTAATTCGGAATATGCTCGTTAGATTTAGAATATACTCGTCTAATTCCGAATATGCTTCTCTATAAGATCTCGATATAGTTATACAATAAGAGAAAAGAAGAAAGAATTCTTTATATATAAAGAGTAGCACTCTATTATAGTTCGCTAACTATACGTAGGCGACTAGCCCCCTATTGCGTAGTAACTATTATAATGCGTAACTAAAACGATAATTATTATAATATATATAATAATAACTATCGTCGTTGATTTTTATACTACGTTTAATCCTGTTTTAATCCTATTTTAGTCCTATTTGCTATTACGACTTTATTCGTACCTAAAGCTATCCTAGCGTCTAAGGCGTCCGCCTTAGAAGGGGGGGATAATTATAACGCAGCTACCCGCGCAACTATAGAGCCGGGAGATAGGGATATATACACGATAGATAATGCATTTTAGCTCGGGGACTATTCGGCTATTAGTCGCTAACTAGTCCCCGACAACCCCTCTCGAGGCCTAAGGGTATATCCCTAAGGCCCCGATATATCTTAAAAGAGGGGCAAGCTTTAGTCTTACTATAAGAGGGCAACCGCACTATAATAAAGGATTATTCGTACTTTTAACCATCGTTCCTACCTTCCTAAACGTACCTCTAGTCTGTCTTCTTATACTATTATAATAGACTTTAGTATACTATAAAAGCAGTAGTACGCTAAGAAGAACCTCGCGGCGTATGCTTTTACGTTTATAGTTTCTATCGCTTCTAACGTTACCGCCTTTATTAAATAGTCGATAATTACCTATAGATACCGGGCGCCGCTTTTAATAAAACTTAGGAAGCCTATTATAAAGTCTATTAAAAGGTATACCTATAGCTAATTAGGGATAGGCAATAGCTTTAGCATTCCTTTTTTTATCTAACGCTAGATATAACTTTAGAGTATTACTATTTGCCTAAGTATAAATCTCTATTTGCCTAAGTAATATTTTAGGTACCCCCCTAAAATTCTTAACCCCCCCCCGCCCAGCCGCGCCCACATAGATATAGTGCGCATGCCTAGCAGGCTGTAGGCTAATTCTTCGCATCGTATCGCATCGTTAAATCGCATCGTTAAATCGTATCGTTAAATCGCATCGTTAAATCGCATCGTTAAATCGCATCGCCGCATCACCGGGCACGAAGCATATATTAAGGAGCCGCACATATAGTAGAGGGCACGCAGCAAAGGGCACGCAGTAGAGGGCACGCAGCCGGGCACGAAGCATACATTAAGGAGCCGCACACACAGTAGAGGGCACGCAGTAGAGCACGCAGCAGAAGGGACGCAGCCGGGAGCCGGGCACGAAGCATACATTAAGGAGCCGCACACACAGTAGAGGGCACGCAACAAAGGGCACGCAGCAGAGGGCACGCAGCCGGGCACGAAGCATACATTAAGGAGCCGCACACACAGTAGAGGGCACGTAGCAAAAGGCACGCAGTAGGGCACGCAGTATATATTAACTTATAAAGAGCCATATATATAGCAGAAGGCACGCAGCCGGGAGCCGGGCACGAAGCATACATTAAGGAGCCGCACATATAGTAGAGGGCACGTAGCAAAGGGCACGCAGTAGAGGGCACGCAGTAGGGCACGCAGCCGGGAGCGAGCCGTAGACGGATATTTCGTACTTCGTATAGTAGCTCTCTAAAAGTTACGATTAGACACAAGTAAGAGTAATAGAAAGGTACTTCTCTCTTAACTTAATTTATTTATATTTACTTCTAGTAATTAGTTTTCGGCAAAACAAAAATACTATATCATACCTTGTATTATGTATAATAAGTATGCGATCTTTTCCATTATCTATATTTAGCGTTACGTTTTATATTAAATACGATAATTAATTACTTTTACTATTTAAGTATTTTTCAGAGTTTTTTAAAACCTTTCCTTTATATCTAAAGAAAAAGCTTTTATATTTAAAAAAGAGGTTTCTATATACCGCCGCTATTGTTTCTATTTATAGTATAGAGTTTATAGTAGTAGGAATTCCTCATATGTAACTATATATTAATATAAAGAGTACCTTCCTTCTAGCCTAAAATTGATACTTAACGTATTTCTATATTAATTATTTATTAATTCTAACTAGCATAATATATATATTTTATTATTGTTATAATAAGGGCATTTACGTATCGTATTGTTACGACTAACATGTATATAATAACTAATTCTGTCTTTTACTTAGAAAAGCTTTTAAACTCGCTTTTACTTAGTAATAAGTACTAAAAGTAATACCCTTTATATTTAAATCGATTTATAATTCTGTATAAATACCTAATAGAAGACAAAAACCTCTATATCTATATTATATATTTAAGAACCTTAAAATAAATTATTCGCAAATGTTTTAGTTATAATAAGCTCTATTTTAAAAGAAGAAGTAAAAATAAGAAAGTAAGTACTAAATGTTTTTAAATATTCTATTTTTTAAATAATAAAAGTACCTATAGCGTTATAAATTATAAATAAAATGTCTTTATTGGCTTTAGTATGTTATATAGGTTTCGTAAAACTTATAGAGGTTTTAAGCAACGCGCTAAGTTTTAGTAGAGTTTTTATTGTTCTCGTAGAAGTATAGGGTAGGTATACAAACATCGGGCTAATCGTAACTTTTGTTACCCTACTGTACGTAAAGAATTATTAGTCTACGGCCTGCTATAAATGCGCACTGTATTTATATAGGCGCGGCTAGGCGTGGGGGGGTTAGGCGTTTTCCGGGGTATACGTAGGCTAAAAAAAAATGTCACTTAGGCAAATAGAGATTTATACTAAGTGTTACTATTTACACTAAGCGATTTCTCTATTTACACTAAGTTAACATTAAGTAGACCTAATTCTTCTGCGCTTACCCTTTGCGCTTACCCCGCTTAACCTAATTTATATGCAATAATATAGCAACGGCGGGGCCCGCGCAAAGTAAATAGTCTAGGCGGGCGTCTACGCTTAATTTATACGAATAACACGCTTAATTCGCCTACTTAATTCGCCCTTATAACGTATCTTAATTCGTGGCCCTAGGCTGCGTGGCCCTAGGCTGCGTGGCCCTAAGCTGCGTGGCCCTAGGCTGCGTGGCCTTAGGCTGCGTGGCCCTAGGCTGCGTGGCGGGAATAACCTCCTCTATAGTAGACGACGCGGGCGTAGCTCTGCCGCCCCTAACGCCGCCCCTAACGCCCCTGCCTTATCTCCCTCTTAATCCTCTGCCTTGTGTATTTATACGCGCGCGCGATCTTGCTTACGACGGCTGGCTTAACGCCTAACTGCCTTCCCCTTATAGCTCGTCTATCTTATATTGCGTACGTATATAGCGCACGCTTGCATTAAGGCGGCGGGTGCTAGCTTAGCTAGACTACGATAGCTGCCTCTACTGCGTGCCTCGTCTGCCTCTGCCTCGTATGCCTCTCTAAGAGGCTTACTATTGCGAAGCTTAAGAGACGTCGTTATCTTAATCTCGGCTTAGCTCTAAGTCTTAAGGCACCGGTAGGGGTATATTCTTTAGTGCACGAGGCCGACCACGGAGGTTTTAAACGACATTAGGGTCCCGGATTCGGAGGAGTAGTTCGTTAAGGTCCTAAGGGTACTAATTAGCATAATTTATATAGAATAAAGGGGGGTCTTTACTAGCGGCTTCTTAAGCCACTACCGAGGATAAACATTAAGCTTTATAAGCGGTATATCGGCTTAGTATATATCGGCTTAGAGTCGTTAAAAGATTACGTAGGCATAAGGAAGCCCTTACTGCTATATAAACCGCCTTATATAAGGCGATAGCGGTAGTAGCTCCCGCGGCTCTTTCCTAAGCTCGAAGGGCAATACGGCTAAGGCAAGATAGTGCTACTTAGTAAGGAGGTTAATAGCTTAGTAAGTAACCTTAACGTTAAGCTTGCTAAGCTACTTCTAGCTAAGATATAGTAACCGCTGCCGACTCTACTGCTAGGCGGCTTCTTAAATATAGTAGCGTTGCTTATTCTCGATTATCTATAGCAAGGCGTTATAGAGGTAAAAGAGATCGCCGGTGCCTATAAGCAAATATGACTTAATATCTTTATAGGTAGTCTTAACCGGGCTATTAACTCTCTAGCCGAAGTTGCGATAGCGGCTAATAAAGCAATAAGGCTACTGCTTACGCTAAGGCATATGCTCGTCTAAGATATATCGTAAGATATGCCCTTAGTGCTCGCCGTAGGTACGATTAAGAGCCCGCTAAGCCGACTAGAAAGCTTCCTCGTTAGGAGCATAAACAACTAACTTCTAAGCGGCAAATATGCTCTCGCGGCTATATTCCTCCTTAGGTAGGCCTAACGGGCCTAAGACTCCGTCCTTAGCCTCTTTAGCCTTTTGTTAGGTGCGGGCTCGTCTAGTAGTAACCTCGGTAGCGGTAGTATCCTCGGCAGCGGCAGTATCCTCGGCAGCGGTAGTATCCTCGGCAAGGGCAGTATCCTCGGCAGCGGCAGCATCCTCGGTAAGGGGGGTATTATTATCGTCGCCTTAAGGCGCCTTCTAGCGGGACTTAATCCTCGCATTAACGTTAGCGTTAATATAGTATACGTAAAGCTATTACTATAAGGTAGGGAAAACGCGTAAGAGTGCGTTTTTAAGAGCTATAGGAAGCCCTCCTCCTTTTCTAAGTTAATAAGGCTAAATGCGAAGTTAGCGATAGACCTCTAATCGGTAACCCTAATGGCTTAGAAGAGATATATCTTAAAGCGGTTCGTTTTATATATATTATTAAGTCTTAAGACTTCTAAGAACCGCTTTTATATCTGCTCGCACTAAGGATATATCTAGAAGATAGCCTCTACCTTTTGCTTGTCCTCGTCGTTAAGCTTAACTATATGCTTAAAACCGCCGCGCTAGAGGTAGTTAATAAATGCCTAAGTAGCCGTCTTACTACCGAGGGCTACGGCGCGAATTTTCTAACGATCGTTATAGATATCCCGCTGCCGGAAGAAACACTCCTTATTAGTAGCGTCTCTAATAATCGAGGCTATCTCGCGAGCCGGTAGGGCATAATGCTTCGAAAGACTATTCTCAAGCTCTTGCTATAGTTTTATACAGCGGCGATAGGCGTTATAAGCTAATAGATCGATTAACTAACTATAGTTATACTAGGCATTATTAACGCGATAAGTCTACTTCTAATAAGATCTTTTTGTAACTAATGCGATAATCTTAATAAAGCAATTAAGCTTTTATATAGAAGCCTTACGAAGCCCGTTGCTTATTAAGGCTCGCCTTTCGCTACGATTATAAACGAACGTAACGTAGGTGTATATAACCTGCCTATTAACCTCTCGCTTATAGGAGCTAGACTTCTTTACGATAGCGGCGCTATTGTCTCGATAGAAGCTCTAGAGGAAGCTATATAACTCTTCGTATATGTTAAAAGATAGCGAAGGCGGAAGATATAGGATTAGCAGGCCCTCGTCGCTAGGCTCGTCGCTAGGCTCGTCGCTAGGCTCGTCGCTAGGCTCGTCACTAGGCTCGTCGCTAGGCTCGTCGCTAGGCTCGTCGGTAGGATAGTCGGCAGGCTCGTCGCTAGGCTCGTCGGTAGGATAGTCGGCAGGCTGGTCGGGCTCGATTAGGAGTTATAGATCTATCGCGAAGGGGCAATAAAGAGCTTTACTTTACGATATAGACTAAAGGGACTATTTACTTTACGCGGGCCCCGCCGTTGCTATATTATTGCATATAAATTAGGTTAGGCGGGGTAAGCGCGGAGTGTAGGCGCAAAAATATTTTAGGTCTACTTAGTATAAATAGAGAAATCGCTTAGTGCAAATAGTAACACTCTTTATACTTAGGCAAATAGTAATACTCTAACTTTAACTATATACGTCGGAGTTTTAGACAAACTTTCGAACGTCTTATAATTAGCCTAGCTAAAAGAACTATTAAGAAACCGCTATAATCGTCCTATCTCTCCTTAGGTAGCCGTTTGCTCGCGAGTTATATATCTATTAGATAATATTAGTGCGAAGGATACTATCCTCGCTAAGTACTTAAATATAGTTACGAAAGTAAAGACGGTTGCTAAGGTCGATTAAGCACTCGGCGATTTACGTCTTAAGCTTAAGCTATAGTAAGAAGCGTCGCTCTCCCTTCCGTACCGCCTTAAAGGCAGCTTAGTATTTATAGTCTTAAGCTACTATCGTCTTTTATTAGCGTTATAAAGCGTCGTCTAAAAATACTAGCGCTTATTCTAGCGCCTATAATACTCTAATTCGTCTTACTATAAGCCTTATATAAGGCCGTTAATTACTATTATTAAAGGAATATAGGGCCTTACTTAGACGTAGTAAATCTTCTTATCGAAGGCGGTATAATAGATCCCCTTTTAGAACTTATGCTATATTAGAGACGTACCTATTAGGTAAAAGCTAGACTACTTATCCTTATTTACGGGCGTCTTTAAACCTAAAGGGCTTATCCTATTCTCGGCGAGATAATACGTTTAAGACGACCGCTTAACTACCTAAACGATACGTTAGTACGAAATTATAGATTAAAAGTTCTAAGGCCTAGCGACTTTAGCGCTTATTTAACGTCCGCTTTATTATAAAATACTTTAGGTTATCGTAGTCTATAAGGATCGTAAACCGCCGATTATTCCGAAGTTTAGCCCTTTAAAAGGTTAGGCAATAGACAATTGCTAGTATCTCTTTATCGTAAATTAGGTAGTTAAACTTAGTAAGGTTTATCTATTTAAAGAAGTACCCGACTATATATTGTATCCTATTATAGCTAACCTATATTAGTACGCTACTTATAGCGAAGCTAGAGCTATTAGTCTTAAGGAACGTCTTTAGCGAGGGATCTTACTATATAAGGATCGGCGCTTTATAAAACAATTGCTTTAGACGGAGGAACGCTTTAGCGCTTGTTTAACGTCTGCTTTATTATAAAATACTTTAGGTTATCGTAGTCTATAAGGATTAAAAACCGCCGATTATTCCGAAGTTTAGCCCTTTAAAAGGCTAGGCAACGGACAATTGCTAGTATCTCTTTATCGTAAATTAAGTAGTTAAACTTAATAAGGTTTATCTATTTAGAGAAGTACCCGACCGTATATTATATCCTATTATAGCTAACCTATATTAGCACGCTACCTATAGTAAAGCTAGAGCTATTAGTCTTAAGGAACGTCTTTAGCGAGGGATCTTACTACGCGAGGATTAGCGCTTTATAGAATAACTACTTTAGATAGAGGAACGCTTACTCTTCGACCGCCCCCTACTAGAACTATACCCCCTTCTTATATAACGTATCTAAGGCTTAAGCTATATACGTATAGAGCAGGATAAAGATATAGTAGTAGTTAGCGAATCTAAAGAAGCTTTATACCCTTTATATATTAGTTAATGCCTACTACTTACGGATAGTATAAAGCTTATCTAGGTCTTAATTAATTCCCCGTCCGGCCGTTATAATAAAGCTAAGGTATTTTACGTATTTTACGTAGAACTTATACTTCTTTAGGTCTAAGTATAACCCTACGTCGCTAAGCGTTTTAAGCATAAGGCGGACCTTTTGCTAGTAGTCCTTTTTCGACCTAAAGGAGTAAACGAGGATATTATCTATAAACGCTATAATAAAGTCGTCGAGGAACCGTTAGAGCGTAGAATTAAGATACTATTAGAACGTCGCTAAGGTCTTAGTAAGCCCGAACGGGCATACCCTCTACTCGAAAAGACCTAGCCGTATGCGAAAGGCGGTCTTATACTTATAGGCTTAAGCGATACGGATTTTATAGAACGCTACGACGACGTTAAGCTTAGTAAACTACTTTACCTTCGCTAATATTAGATCTTTAATCTACGGCTCGGACTAAATAGGCACGATTATAGGTCTTAATAGGTCTAATAGGTTGTATAGCAAAAGAGGTTTTATTAATATAATAATAAAGATATATATATAGCCCTTATTTTCTTAAGAGGCTAGTTTTATAGGAAATTTTCCACGAAGCTACGTAACGGTTATACTGACCTAATGTAGTGGCCTCTATTATATAATCTAACACACCCCCCTAGCTTCGAACCTACATCCGCGGGAGGGAAGCTAGCGTAAAAGAGGTCGCTAAATAGCTTAAATCCGATGAGTTTTTAATCCTCGTTCTATCGTTAAGCTATCGGGTCGGGACATTATTAATCCCCGCCCTTTTATTCCTACGCTTAAGCGCCTTAGAGAGTACGGCTTCTCGAGCTCTTATACCTCTTCTTAATCCTTCGAGGACCCCTCGTCCTTAACATTTTCCTTCTTAGCTCTCTACGCCTAATCGAGCTATAGAGCCTTTAAGCGCAGCTATACGCAGCCTCTTTAAGCCCTAGGTCCGTCGTCTCCCTAACGTCGTCGCGGGGCGTAAAGCATACGCATATTTCGAGGCTATCTATAGCCTTACACCTCTTAATCCTCCTATACTATATAATTATCGGTTTATATCGCTTCGTCGGTCGATTTAGGGAGCTCTCGATCGGCGAGGCGTTATAAGATATCGTAGAGGCCGATTTATTTAATAAAGGCCTTAAAGGAGGGCCCTTAAAGCGCCTTTATAAGGCCGTCTGCTATTATCTTCGCGGTAGGAGTATACTTAACTTCGATAGTCTCGTTAAGGACCTCCTAACGAAGCTAGTAGTTATAAATGTCTATATAGCCAAGCTTTATCTATAGAGTCGCGACTTCGGCCGTAACTAGTCGGATAGTCTAAGTATTATTATATTAAATACGAATTCGGGAGTTATCGAGGGAGACGTTAAGCTCTTTAATAAGCCTGCTTACGTAGATTAACTCCTTTACTACCTATAATAGAGCTAGAAGCTCCGCCTCTATCGTTAAAGTTATAATAGTATCCTATTTATTAGCTCTCTAGCCGATTAAGCCTCCGAATAGCTTTATAGCAAATGCCTAAGAGCTCTTACGATTAGTATTATTAGCGAAAGAGGCGTTACTTACTACCTTAAAGTCGTCGCTACCCCTTAGACGAAGCGTAAGCCTACGAGTGTAGTGCAAATAGTAGATAACTTAATCGATAGCTTTTTTATAGTTCGGTCTAAGGTTAGTATTATATTTGTAGAGTTTTAATATAGCAAACGCGATATCGGGTTAGGTAATAACCGCCGCGTATAATATAGAGCCTACGTTTACCTAATAGGATCGTATCTTATAGTGTTTAGCGATCCCTTTATAAAGAGAAAGGTCGTTTGCTCCTATCGGTGTGTTAAATAACCTACGTTTCTTCGCTAGTCGGTAGATCTTATTAATATAGGCGGCTTATAATAGCTAAATATAGCCTTATTTACGATTACGTAGAATCTCGATACCGAGGAACTATTATAGGCTATTACCGCCTATAAGCTTATACTTTCCTTAGAGCTAATTCTAGAGCGATTTAGCCCTCTCTTAATCCTTCTTATAATATATAAACACGATATTATCTATATAGAAGAAGACGATAATACCGTTAAACGTTAAGTAGTAAGGTTCGTGCGGTACTATCTAAAATCCTATCTCCTAGAGCGATAACGTAAGTTCGCGATGCTATAAAAGAGGGGATTTCCGTAGTCCGTAGAGTGCCTTATTAAGCCTAAGCACGATCGAGTGTTTCCTATATCCTAGAGGTATCTTTATATAGATAATCTCGTCGAGGGTAGCGTTAATAAAGGCGTTAATAGCGTTATACTATATTAGCTCGAGATCGAACTTTACCGCGATCGTTATAAGTGTCCGAAAACTCCGTCCCGCGAGAGTAGCTACGTAGGTCTCTTACCCGTTTCTAAGCTATTAATCTCCTCGCATAACTAATCTCGCCTTGCATTTAGAGAGTCTCCTATGTTTGTCTATCTTATATACGTATACCTATATATAGTTAAGCACTTAGCCTTTCTTCGTGAGTGTTTTATAGTCGACTTTAGTCTACGACCTTATTTCCTTATAGCTCTAAAGATATAATCGCTCTGCCTCCTCGAAGTAAGGGCTAAGTAGATAGTGTTTAAGCTATCTATAATATATTAGTATAGCGGGAAGGTCTCGTCGATGCACCTACCTTTTTAGGATTAAGCGGTCGAGGTAAGCCTTATCCTTAAATCGTAGCGTATTAGTGTCTCTCGAGGTCGGTGCGCCCGAGTGCCTACTATAAATGCCGAGTGCTAGTAGGCGTATTTTTAATCGTGCTATAGAGGGGATTATTCTTAAGCTTTTAGCTCGTATAGGCTTGTTTTTAGTACTACGGAGGGGTTTACTCCTTATTTATATAGACTTAATAATAATGCCATAGAGGGGCTTAGTCCTTATGTATGTAGACTTAATAAAGATGCTATAGAGGGGTTTACTCCTTCTGTTTATAGACTTATGTTTGTATACGGTAAAAGAAGTATTCCCGCCTAAAAGGCTGCTTGCGAGGGTTTATGATTTTCGCTCTATAGTTTTATCGACTAGTTAGCGAGATATAATTAAATTATAGCTGTAAATAAGGCCGCTAGGGGAGTATTTAGAGGAGTAGGTAGAGGCTTAAATCTAGCTTCCGTATACTGCTTTGTGCTCTCTCGGTCGTTCTTAAGCGCTATTACATAGTCTATACCGTCTTCTTAGCTCGCCGCGTATGCTAGGTTTATATCTTCGTAGACGAGAATATCGTTAAAAACTTAATTATTAAGTACCTATAGCGCGTTAATTCGGTTATTGTCGGGAAGGCTAATGTTCCTTAGGGCTAGGGCTAGCTCCTTAAGGTTGCTCTCCTTAATGCTATCGGCAAGACTCTTAAAGGTTCTATCGAAAATCTCCCGCTTGTTAAACGTAACGTCTCGTATAGTAATAACTTTTCCTTTAGTAGGCACCTATACGCGGTAGATGTTAAATAATGTGTATCCTACTAGAAAGCCTACCTAGGCTCGTAGGTCGAGCTTCTTAAGGCGTTGTCTCTTTTCCTAAGCTATAGTAGTTATCGCGAACACTTTACACCCGTAGGCACAAAGATGTTATTGCGTAGGCTTCCTACCGGTTAGTCTTTCGTAAGGGCTTTCCTACTTATAACTATACTTTAGTATACGGTTATAGAGATATACTACTAACTTATATATCTCTCGCTAAAGTTACGTTAGAAGTTTGCCTTGTATTACCCGTGATTTATCCTTAATTATACCCTTTAAGCGCTCGGCGCCTCTATTTTAGTCCTATGTATATAAGGCCGAGGGCTCGATTTTAAGGAGTCTCGCCTTAAGGAAAGCTTCTTCTACTAGCTTCTAACTAGTAATCTCGTTATTATATTCGATAGTCTTAGTATAGAACCGGTATTAATGCGTAAGGTAGTTAAGGCCGGACTTAAGGGCCGCGATAATAGTTTCTATAAGGCGGTCCTATAGGTAGAAATCGTATATAAAGCCGCTCGCCCTATCTATTAAGAGCATTAGTGAATTATAACCTTTATTATTAGGCACGAAGTTATAGAAGTCAATTGTAATTCTCTCGCTTATAACGCCTTTATCTTAAGGAGCTCGTTGTATTATCCGCTTTACTTTAGCGGTGCTATAGTTATCGCACTAAGTCGTTATAATGCCCTTAATCTTAATACCTTCGGAGTAGTTAATAAGGTATTCGAGCGTTCGTAGTCCCGGATATCCTATCCGGAGATGCTAAAGTTCTGCCGTTGCCTTTTATAGCTTCCTCTTAGTATAGCTATCGAACTTATTTCGGCGGGTATAAAAGGCCCGCCTTATTATATCGTAGGGGATATATTCTAGGACGAACTATCCGTAGTATTATTCGACGAGTCCGATAATAGTATTATTAGCTGCTCGAAGCGTCGACGGTCTATAAGGTCGTTCGTCCTACTATATGCCCTATTATTTTAACAACCTATAAGAGATTAGGTTATACGTAAAGTTCTTATAGAATGCGATATTAAGTAGCCGTAGTACTTAAGGCTTAAAGGAATAAAGGCGGACGTTAACGTTGCTATATTTAAGGATAGGCACCTTTTCTACGCTTGCCTAAAGGAAGTCTCCCTCTTTAGCTATCTTAAAGTTCTTAAATCGTAAGATCTCGTTAAAGATATAGAGTGTCGTTCTATAGTCTAGAATTGCTAAGTAGTAGAGGGGATAAACGTTAATGCTAAAGAAGGCCTTAACGAGGGAGATAAGGAAAGAAGCCGAAGGGCATCTTCCCTTTTCCTATATTAGTTAATCCTTATCGTCTTTAAACGTTACCTTCTTCCCTTTTAGTCGTTAGACTTCTTTCGCGATCTTAGGGTCTTTTATGCTCTTTGTGATAGCTTCCTATCTATTCCCGGGCCACTAGTCGGGGGCCTTATCGGACTTAATCTCCTAATAGTTCTTAAGAGTATAGCCCTTAAGCGTGTATAACCTACACTTAGGAATACCTCGCTTATCCGAAGTAGTAGCCCGTAATCTCTTTTTATTGTTTTTATAGTTTTTATTGTTTTTAGTGTTTTTATTTTCTAACTAGCCGTCCTATTTATCGTCCTTTTAATCGTCCTATCCGGCGAAAGAAGGGCTAAAGGCGCCTCTCTTCGTATAGGACGGTTAAGTAGGTAGTTTATCGATAAAGACGGTAAACTCGTTAGTTATTATATAGATATTAAAATCTACGTTATTCTTAAGGTGCGAAAGGTTAAAGGAATTAACCTAGTGATAATAATAGGGATTAATAAAGGATAGGAAGTTAGACACCTAAATACTCTTATAGGTAGCTTTAGGGAGTTTTTCTTAAATCCCTTTATATATAACCTTCTTCTAGCTCTCGAGCTAACGGTGCTAGTTCTTCGGCTAACTTATAGAAGGCTTAACTACCGCTTTATAGCGAACCTAAATAGCCCGGAGGATGTCTTCCGGCTTGCCCTTTGCCTCTTTCTTAAGCGTGGCGTATTACTCCTTAAGGTCCTTATCGGGCTTGCAATAAGTCTAGAAAAGGTAGTCGGAAATTATTATAGCAATCTAAGTGCGTAGCTCTTTAATGTCCTTTCTCTAGCTCTCCTATTTCTTCTCCTTATAGAGGAATACCTGCTATTTCTAGGATCCTTTAGGCGGTTGGCCTTATTGGATTATTTCTTCGTCTATAGTGCGAACGCGAGATCCCTTTAGGGCGTTATCCTCGATAGGCATCGTCGGAGTAGGAAGGAGTTTTTCGGTCCTAAAGACCTAGTCCTAGAGGTTGCTATCGAGGGCCTACGCCTTAAACTTATTGTCCTAAAGGGATTAGTCAGCATTATCGTTAAGAATAACCTCGTTTTTCTTAGTAAGGGTAGATATAGTAATTATCGGCCTAAAGGGAGCCTTTTTCGGTTTCTAGTTTACGGTTCCGGTGGATTAGAGTATAAGACTCTTAATTATTAGATCTTTAATCTACGGCTTAGACTAAATAGGCACGATTGTAGGTCTTAATAGGTCTAATAGGTTGCATAGCAAAAGAGGTTCTATTAATATAATAATAAAGATGTGTGTATAGCCCTTATTTTCTTAAGAGGCTAGTTTTATAGGAAATTTTCTACGAAGCCACGTAACGGTCATACTAACCTAATGTAGTGGCCTCTATTATGTAATCTAATAGCTAAGTTATTAAGCGTCTCGGCGATTAATAGCGGCGCGTACTAATCCCGTTTTATAATCTTATTAAAGGCCTAATAGTCGTAGTAGAACTAAATACCCCCGTTAGGCTTCTTTACGAATAATACTAGCGCCGCTACCGCCGAGCTACTAGCTTAGATAAATCTATAGTCGAGGAGGTTTATTAACGTCTTCTTTAGGATTAGTAACTCCTCTCTCGATATATTATACAATAGGCCCTAAGGCAGCCGTAGCTCGCCGCCCTTTAGGGTTAGCTCTTAATAGATCTTATAGTCTACCCCCGGCCGGAATAGCGGTAGTATTATAGACTTATCTAGCGTAAAAAGGTTAGGGAAGCCCTAAAGTAAGTCCGCCGGGATATAGTCCGCTAGGTTAACCGGCTTCTTCGGCTCTAACGCCTATTTAATCTCCTTTAACGAGATCGCCTTTACTACGCCTATATCTCCTTATCGTCGCTTAAGCCGTCTTATCTCAGCGGCGAATACCGACGCCGAGACTAGCTTTACGTATTTTAGGCGCCGGATCTAGGCCGGCTTAGCCTAGCCTAATTATCGAATCTAAACATCGGCCTTCCTATTCTAGATCGTATTATTCTTTGCGATATAGGTAACGTAGTTCCTTTTTATCTAAAGGCGGCCTAAGAATACGTCCTAGCTAAGGCCTTAAACGATATAAGCGAAGATACGCTCCTTAATGCCGTTAATATCTATATCGAAGTAAACTATACCTTTAGAGCGTATAGGCTTTATATCGTCTAAGAAGGGCAATAATGCCCTCTCCTTCCTCTCTATATACTTTAACCTAAGCCGTCTTACGACGTTAAGGTCGACTATAGCATAGCAATTATAGCTTAAGTCGACGAAGGCGCGAAAGGCGTTTACTTTATCTATTTTAATAGGTATCGATATAGGCTTTATCGTTATATAGCCCTTCGCCCTCTACTACTCCCGCTAGACCGCTTCGTCTACTCTCTTAGTCTAACTTCGCTAAGGGGTTACTCGTTTCCTAAGTCGTTACTATTATCTACCTCCCCGATGACTTCGCCCTACGGCTATATGCCTTAGACCCTTAGAGGCGTTTATTAAGGGCCTCTACCTTTCTTATCCGGATACTTAAACGCCCGGTGGCCGGTCTTAGCGTATACCTAGTAGGCTCTTAATCCTAACGAGGATTTTCCCCTACCTCGGCCTCTACCGCCCCGGACGGCACCGCTACTATAAGGGGCACTAACTCCTTTAACTCCCGTTATCGTAGTATCGCCCTCGGTATCTCGGCCGTTTTCTTCTATAGCTAGATAATTATAGCCGCGGCCGCTCCTTTAGGTAAGGGCGCTATATAAGCGCTCGATCTTAGCCGCGATCTAAGCTACCTTTATATAGAACTTATAAAAGCTATCCTTTAGCAGCTCTACGGTCACTAAGGCTATACAAAGGCGTAAGTTTAAAGTGCCCTCGAGGAAGATAATCTTTACCTTAGGCTCCTACGAGCTACCGCCGGCTTTTACTAGCTTCTATTCGAACTTAGGCATAAAGGTAGCAAAGGTCTAGTAGTCGCCTTGCTTTATAGTACGTAAGGCCGTCGTAGCTTATAGCTAGAGGTCTACGTTAAGGTATACGCTATTAAGGTATTTTAGGAATTTCGCCGGGTTATATTAGTATATATCGCCTTAGCTATAGAAGGTCGCAATAGTCTACTAGGGTAATATATCTAAGCACGCGTAGATTAAATAAAAGATCTCCCGGTTAGTTAGGAAAATGCCTTAGTCTAGCTCGTATTTCTCCTTTATTTAATATAACTACGCGGTGTAATAGCGCCGCTAGCCGTCGAACTTACTTAGCGACGGAAGTAGTTTCCGGTTTAGCAAGGTCTTCGGCAAGAGCTAGATATTCTCCGTTCCTACGTTAGGTAGTATTATCGACGGACCTAAGGTTATATCGGGGGCAGAGGCGGTCGGCGGTGTCTAATTTAGCCGTTCTATAAGAGACGAGATAACATTAGTTAACCTTATAATTGCTTCCTACTATATCGCGTCTATTGCTCGGACACGCTCTATAGCGGCTGCTTATACCTCCTAAATTTAATCTAACTCGGCCCTAAGCGAGATCTTATCTAAGGCCTACGCTATATTAGTATCGGCGCGGTTATCTACTATTATAGGCGTCTATTATAAGAGCTTTATATATATAGGGGGCCGATATAGGGTTTAACTTAACACTGCGTAGCTAGACAATTGACTATCTAAAGCTAAGGAGGAGAGGAAGAAGAGCCCGCTATAGCTCGTCCTTCCCGTAGGTTTTATATATACGCCTTGCCCCTATATAGGCCCTATGTCGGCCCGACCGTGCCCTCGTCTAAGGCATTGCTAGGCTATACGTGCTAGTAGCCGGCTTAATGCCGGGCCTACGCAGCGGCTGACCTAAGCGCCTACTATAGTATAGCCGTAGTACGTATTATAGCGTAGCCCGTAATAAGAAGGAAATTACTTCTAGCCGTATGATTTACTATATAGACCTATAGAAGAGGCTATTCTATTAGATTAACGCCTTTTTATAGTAAGGCTTCGCCGCTGTCTTTTTCTATCTCCGCGACGGTACTATTTAGCAGCTAGGCTAGCTTATTCCGGTTAAAGCTATTATGCCTATCTGCTTCCTCTCCCGTACTCTAACGAAAGCCGAGTAGTCCTATAGTCCCTTAGAACTAAAGGTCGCCTATCTTATATAGGCTACGAAGAAAATACGTACTATAGTATAGTCGTTAACCCTTCCGCTTATAGTCTTAACCGACTACTCTACGACTAAGCAGATCGTCGCTAAGAGAACTCTCGATACTTTTAGTATAGACCGAGCTAACCGTCGTTTAGTTATAGCCTTAATTTGTCTCTCTAAGTATAATATTAAGGTTTATTACCTCTTTAGTAAGAAGAACTTTATTCCTAACGCCTTTAGTCGCTTACTAGCCGAGGAGTCTGATTAACTACTTAACTATCGCCGCCTTAACTTTACTATACTTAACGATATACTTATAGCCTCTAAGGCTATTATAGCTTTTAAAAAACGTAAGGAATTCGCCGTCGCTTACGATAATAACCCTTACTATAAGCGAATACTTTAGATAATCGTAGATAGCGAGGACGCTATTAAGAATCTTTCCTCGCTCTTAAAAGGAGCTATAGTCGCTAACTCTATAGCACGAACGAAAGCATAGCTTAAGCGCCTTAGTATACCGTTTTTATAGTTAATAAGCTTCTATACTATAAAGTCCCCGACGGCTTTACCCGGCTATATATCCCTAACGCTTTTATCCTATCTATAATCTTAGTAGCTTATAACGATAAGAACTACTTTAGCGTCGTCTATATAATTAAGGACTTAGAGATATACTTAATTTACGGAGTCACCCGTTAGGTAAAGAAGTATATCGCGGCCTATAAAGCCTATTGCCTTAGCTAAATAGACCGTTAGACCCTTACCGGTAGCTATAAGCCTATCCGCCTCCCGCTACTTCTAATATAAAGTATCGCGATAGACTTTATAACCGATATACCGCCCTTACCTTTAGCAAGCTCCTTATAGTAGATCTTAGGCTTTAATATCTTTAACTAACTTCTTACGGTTACTTACTTAACTAGTAAGAGATACTTACTAATCCTAGGCAACGCTAAATATAGCATAAAGGACTAAGCTTAAAGCCTAGCCCGTTAGTTGCTTCTTTCTAATTAAGGCATGCTAAGAACTATTATTAGCGACCGGGATCGTAAATTTATATCCGACTTTTAGAAAGGCCTTTAGAGCGCATTCGGCACTAAAATTGCAATAACTACCGCCTACTACCTATAGGCTAACGGACTTACCGAATAGCGTAACTAGACTAAAGAGACCGCTTTACGAATGTCCTATATCGAGGATCCTAGCCTAGATTAAAAGATAATAATCCCTACCCTTTAGTAGAATTTAAATACGGCGTTTAATACTAGTATAAAGATCTCCGCTTATAAATCTATCTTTAGCTTTAATATACGTAGACTATTAGAAGCTGCCGATAATATCTTAAGCACTACTACGGACGAACTGCCCTACTTACGAGAAGTCACCCGTAGATAAGCGAGCCTAGCTATAGACCTAGCAGCTATAAAGGCTAAGCAGCGGTATAACGCGAAACACTAGCCGGTTCTTCTTAAAGCTAGTAATAAAGTCTACCTAAAGCTATATACGGGCTATTATAAGCCTAGCTAGCCGCTAAAGAAATAGTCGCGGCAACGAGAAGGCCCTTTCGTTATTAAGCGTATAGTTAATAACCTCGCGGCGGAGCTCGACCTCCTTAGCTAAGTTAGAATCCACCTAGTCGTCTCTATTTAGCACCTTAAGCTCGCGCACGAAGGGCATTACGTCGAGCTTAAGCCTAGGCCTATAGAAGCCGCTCGCGATATCGAAGCACCTAACGAAAGGGATTAGCACTACGAAGTCGAACGCCTAATAGACATCCGTATTTATCGCATCGGTCGGTCGAAGTTACTTATAACCGAATACCTCGTACGATAGAAGGGATAGGCTGCTATATATAACTAATAGGTCTAAGCCGACTAGGTCTTTACTAAAGCTATCGCGGAGTTCTAAGGTCGCCTTCTAGCACGCGCTATACGAAGTAAGAAGGCTGCTTAGTAGAAGAAACAATTAAAGGATAAAAGATTACTAGCATATATAAGTATAACTTATAAAAATAAAAGGAAGGATTTAGGCAGTAGGAGTATTCCTTTTAATTGCTTAATTAGGATTGTATTATAACTGCTATAGGCAGTAGTGTTTTCTTTTTCGAGCCGGCATTCTAATATATATAAAGCATCCTCTATGCTATATACTAAGGCTAATATAATTAGCTATAGATAAGATAGTAGGGAGCTATTCCTAGCTCCTAGGGCTTACGCCTACCTAATAGAAGCATTCTTCTTTACATATATATTCTTAGTGCCTAGTGTATTACTAGGACCCCGGCGACGTTCTAACTGTATTTTAATTATACGCTCTAACGGTTCCTTAACGACTTTATTATAGCGTTTATAGATAATATCCTCGTTTACTCCTCTAAGTCGAAAAAGGACTACTAGCAAAAGGTCCGCCTTATGCTTAAAACGCTTAGCGACGTAGGGTTATACCTAGACCTAAAGAAGTGCGAGTTTTATATAAAATACGTAAAATACCTTAGCTTTATCGTAACGGCCGGACGGGGAATTAGTTACGACCTAGATAAGCTTTATATTATCCGCGAGTAGTAGGCACTAACTAATATATAAGGGGTATAAAGCTTCCTTAGATTCGCTAACTACTACTATATCTTTATCCCGCTTTATACGTATATAGGTTAAGCTTTAGATACGTTATATAAGAAGGGGGTATAGTTCCGGTAGAGGGCGGTCGAAGAGTAAGCGTTCCTCTATCTAAAGTAGTTATTCTATAAAGCGCCGGTCTTCGTATAGTAAGATCCCTTGCTAAAGATATTCCTTAAGACCGATAGCTCTAGCTTCGCTATAGGTAGCGTGCTAATATAAGTTAGCTATAATAAAATACGATATACGGTTAGGTACTTCTTTAAACGGATAAAACCTTATTAAGTTTAACTACCTAATTTACGATAAAGAGATACTAGCAATTATCTATTGCCTAGCCTTTTAAAGGGCTAAACTTTAGAATAATCGGCGGTTTATAATTCTTATAGACTATAATAACTTAAAGTATTTTATAATAAAGCGGACGTTAAATAAGCGCTAATATCGCTAAGCCTTAGAACTTTTAATCTATAATTTCGTATTAACGTATCGTTTAGGCAGTTAGGCGGTTATCTTCAACGTATTATCTTATCGAGAATAAGATAAGCCTTTTAGGTTTAAAGACGCTTATAAATAAGGACGAATAGTCTAGCTCTTACCTAATAGGTATATCTTTAATATAGCACGAGTTCCGGAGGGGGATCTATTATACCGCCTATTAGTAGGGCTCTCTACGGTAAGCAGCCGGAAGCGAACCTATCGCACGTGTAATAGTATGCGGTTGGGTTCTTATTGTCTTATCTAGCTAGGAAGGAAGAGGGGAAAGGAGGCCCCTTTATAGGTAACGTAGCCTCGTTGCACGCACGTGATCACGTAGGATCACGTGGCTGCAACTGCCTCGTACGTATCCCTTATCCCTTATTCCTATACTAGCAGTCTTTATAAGATCGTAGAAACAGCAGCCTAAACGAACGTAGCAATAAGGGTCGCAATAAGGGGCTAAATAGGGATCTATAGGCCGGTTAAACGGGCCGTATTGTCATCGTGGATCCGGCTTTTCCAACCTTGCAATAGCCTTGCAAACAGCCGTACAACGTACGGGAAAAAGAGCGTTAGGAAGCATTAAGCTTTAGGGCGAAGTAGAGCAAGAGATAGAGTTATCTTCGGGTCGGGAAAAGAGCGTAAAACGAAGCATAAAACAGAGCGTGTGTTTAGGCCGGGAAAGAACGTTGCCGGAGCGTAGCCGGGTCGGCATATAACGTTGCCGGGGCGAAACAGGGCTTGTTTCGGGGCGCGAAGCAAAAGGGAAAACAGGGCGCCGAAAAGGGGGAAAAACAAACAAAACAGGAAAAACAAAGCAGGGAATACACTCGCAGTCTTTCAACAAAGAATAAAGGCCGTAAAGAACGTTATCTCGGCTACTAGGGGGCATTAGTTAGGGCCAACTAGCTAAACGCATCGGTCCCGTCGTCCTTATTATCCTCTTCGGCTAGGATATAGCCTTATTGTCGTCCGTAGCCTTGTCCGTACGCTTGACTGCTAGGGCCGGGTCCCGAGCTTCGTACGGAGCCTCGTATATATCCCCTCGAACGACCTCTTGCACGGCCGTACTAGTTGAAAGATTAAACGGGCCGGCGTGCTAGATGCGTCTCGAGGGACGATCGTAGGTCCGAAAACAGTTCCTTAATACGTACGGCCGGGCGGAAAAGGGCGGGCTTAAGTTCCGGAACGCTACGGCAGGCCCGGACGAGAGTCATTCGCAAGGGGACGTTAGTCTCCGGGTCTTAGTCTGCGAAAGAACTACTAAGGGCGCGTTAAATAAGCTATAGCCTATTAAATAGTAGCTCGAGGACTTCGGGCAGAGGCTTTTCGGGATGCTAAGCTTAAAGCCTTAGGAACGTCGTCGTAATCTACGCCGTAAAGTACTATTTGTAATTAACGCCTATATCGAAATAGCGTTTAAGGGCGTCGTATATAGACCGGAACGTAGTATTCTAATTAACGTGCCGGATATAGTAGTCTTCGGCACGGCCGGCGAGGATTTAATTAACTAGGTCGTAGAACTAGCCGGGTGCGATACGTAGGCTATAGTAGGTCCGCATAAAGAGCCGGACCTTATCGTCTAGGATGTCGTATAGGTCTTTTATATAGTTATAGTCCTTTCTCTACGCCTTAGCGAATTGCAGCACGAGGTTAGCGTCCGTAGGGACGTTTAGGACCTCGGGCGGCGGCATTGTTATATATGCCTTAAGGGGGAATTTAGGGACAGTAGGGACGGGGATACGGGCAACGGCGGTAGGAATAGCGGCAGGAACAGCGGTAGGAAGGAACGGTTAGGCGGCAGGCTAGTACTAGGCAATAGGCGGGACGGCGAATTCGGGGTGCTAGAACCGGTGACTTATCGGATAGACCGTATGTTAAGGAGCCTGTGTCGCTTAGGGAGCCTAGGGAATAGTTTAAGGAACCTAGGGAATAATGTTAGGGACTTAGCCGGGGACGAAGTAGTTGGGAAACGGGCCGGGAAAGACTAGTAGCGGCGGGCCGGAAACAATAGGTAACGGAGCAACGGGCGATAAAACAACGGGCGAGGGAATAACGGGCGGAGGCGGTAGTAGAGCTATCGTTGCGGCGGCAACTAACGCGGCGGCGGGCGGCGACGATAATAATAATCTAGCAGCTTCTTAAATGCTATTAGCGGACGAGGCTAGTACCGTTAATGCGGCGGCGGCAGCAGCTATAGCGGCTTTAGGCCAAGCTAGCGGCTCTTCGAGGTTCTATAGGGCGACGAATTGCGCTACGTTTAAGCCGTTCTTTCTATTAACGTAGATACCGCGCCTATTTAAGAGGTTCTTTAGGACTTTGCGGTATTCCTTATTAGCCTTCGTCTAAGTTGCTTTAGTCTACCCTTCGAAGTGCTTTTAGAAGTCGTCTAGTATATCGGGGCCGCGGGCGTATACGTTAGCCTCGCAAACGGCTAAGAATCTCGCCACTAAGGTCGTTACGACGACCTCCCTTTCTTCTTCCTCCGGGACGATATCGGTCTCCTAATAGTCGATGTCGATATGCTTATAGAAGGAGCCGTAGATCGGCACGTCCTTTATCTACTCTTCGAGCAGCGTGCGTGCCGCTAGGGTAGTAGAGGCGGTAGGGACCTAGCTCGAGGTCGATATTATATAACCTTCTAGGTTATTCTTATTAATAGGGGCTTAAAGAAGCAAGCGGACTATATGTTAGTGCCGGGGTAAAGTAAGTCTTTTATCGGGCCGAAAAAGGGCGTGGCCGGGTTCTTATAGGTCCTACTTTAAGGCGGTAAAAAAGAATGCAGCGGTAAAGAGGAATACAGTAGGTAGGCTAGGCTTAAAGCAGTAAGCGGACTATATATATAATGCCGGGCTTAAGGAAGCAAGCGGACTATATATAGTGCCGGGTCGGAAGACGGCGGGGTCTTTATTATACACGAGGGTCTTCGTGCTTTTGTCTTAATTAAATAGCTCGTGTGTTAATCGAATGTCCTATAGTCTCGGGAGTGTTTATCGGGTTCGCGAGGGGGTCTTCGCGATAGGGTTAGCGCCGTAGAGACGCACTTCCCTTAATGGCATAAGCTTCTATAAAGCGGTAATCCTTTTTAAGGGTAGCTAATAACACCCTTATTAGCGTTGTTAACGCACTCTTCTTAATAGCACGAGCTTTTATAAAGCGGTAATCCGTTAAGGGGAGCTTAGGAATTCTCTTTAGCGGCTACCGAAAGCTAGCTGTTATTGCAATAGCCGTTAGTTCTAGTTTAAGAAGGTCCTTATAAAAGAACGAGTTTAAGGGGGGGGTATATAATTGTTATTAATCCACGAAGGGATATAGCTATAGACTAGATCTAAATGTCTATATATAGGATATAGTGGTTACGTAGGATAATATATAATATAACCTAATACCGTAATAGTATATCCCCCTTAAATCGGCGTTCGACTTAAACGCCTAAAAGGGTTAATAAGCTAATAGAAATAAAGGAAATCTATATTAATCGGCCTTAAAAGCGGGCCTAATATAGAACGAGAGAGAAATAAAAAGAAATAAAGGGCAAAACTAAGAAACTAATGCGTGCTATCGTAATATAAATTATATTAATAAATTATACTTATTATCACTTAGGCGAAGGGGAAGATATAAGGAAGGCTATATAAAAGGCCGGTTTAGGCTTAGTCGGGTTAAGGGCGTAAAAAGCCTTAAGGTCGTCCTAGCAGCCGTTAAGGCAGGAGGAGTCTTCCTACGTAAGGGGGCTATAACGCTATTAAACGCGATACTTAATCTTCCCGGAGGCGTACTAGCGCTACGCGAGGATAGAAGAAAACTCCTACTTAAGGTATACGCTATCGCCGTTATCGTCGCCGGGGGAAAGGAGAACGCTATTATCGGCGGGCCGGACGTTAAGCTCCGACTAGCCGGGCAAAAGGGGCTCTTAGGTCTTAGTAAAGAGGGAGTAATAAAAAACGGGGTAAAGGCGGCTGCCTTTAAGGAGGCGAAGAAGACACGCTATCTTATATACCTTAAGGACCTTATATAGGCCTTCCCGCTTATAGTTAAGCTTCTTTATAAGGCGGAGGGTCTAGATCTAGCGGGTGCTAAGGAATACTATATCGCCGGGCTAGTACGCTAAGGCGGGAGTCCGCCGGGCGTCCGCGTAGCGAGCCTAAGTAGCTTAAGAATCCTCGATCGTATCGCGGAGGAAGTTAGAGATACGCTAGAGGTAGGAAGCGAGCGCGTTACCGCGGAGGTATTCCTTCCGCTGCTAGGGGGTTATACCGGCCGGGGGGGGACTAAAGGGCTTAGTGCTAAGCTTTAGGTAGAAACTATAGTTAGCGAAGAAAGGGGAGAGGCCGGTAGATTTAAAGACCTAATTATTAGTAGTAAACTTAGCGAGGGGGAAGAGGTCGACCTAATCGTCCTAAAGGTAGGTAGTATAATAACAGAGGTAAACCTCTATCTAAGCGTTTGCGATCTTAGTCTAACCGTCGGTCTAAGGGTAGTAGGCGGAGCTAAGGTAAAGACGGTAACTAAGGCGACGATTAAGCTACTACTAGAAAGCCGAAATAAACTAAGTGCTACGGTCGCTAATAATAGAGGCTAGGGTACCGTAAAGGGACTAAACGCGGGAAATAAACGCGTTAATAACGTCTTTAATAGTTATTAAAGGTATCGGGACGTAGTAGCGCATCTTCGTAAGGCCGTTGACGATAACGAGGATATTAGAAAACTTAACGCCGTTACGACGGTAGATAGGGAGGTCGGTAATAAAATCGACGGATATATCGGTCTATAGGGCGAAGGGAATACTTAAGGGCTAGAGCAGGCCCTAAGGGGAGGAACGAGGGGATTTAGCGCGTAAGTACGTATAATAGTTCTATACAAAATTAGAAATAGACTTATATATGCCGGGCTAAATATAGGACCGGCGGTAGAGGCTAGCGGCCTTCGTACGTCTAAGGTAGCCGGCAAAAGGGGAGGTATAAACGCGGACGAAGACCTAAAGAATTAAGGCGTCGTTAGGGGGAACGAAGAGCCGGCCTTAGAAATAGAACCGGCCTTAGACTTCGGAGAAAGCGGTCTTAGGGATTAAGTAGAGGGGGGCGCGAAGGGGGTAAGGCTAGCGGGGCTAAGGGGACTAGAGAGCTACGCGAATAGCGGAGATAAGCGGGGAGGAGGAATAAGCCTAGTCGATAAGGTTATCGATCGGCTTAGAGTCGTCGAGGGCGTAAAGGTCGAGGCAGTCGGAATTATATTTATAAATTGTATTTATAAACGAATCGGACTCCTTAACGGTATTAAGGGCGGTAGTAGTATTAGGGTAGAGGGAGGCATTAATCTTAGACTTAGGGAGGATAACCTAATATCGGTGGTTAATCCTCTCGTCGGCTCGGTCGGTAAGGGAGAGAAAGCGGGAGCCGGGCAGGCGGCTAAAGGCGTCGGGGAGAATAGCTTAAGAGCCGGGCTAAAAGACAATCTTAAAATAAAACGACTAAGGAATTCGGCCTAGCGGGCCTATCGCTAGTTAAGGAGCTTCGTAGTTATAAAATACTAAAGATTCTTATAGTCCGAGGCTATCTTAAACTTAAGCAGGCCCTCGAGCTTAGGGCGCTACTCCTCGAGAGATTTTATAATCGCGAGGAGTTTCTTATCGTAGATCTCGTAATTATACTCTTAAGCGGAGTGCTTTAACGAGAAGAAAGCAACCGGATAGTAACGACTATCGTTAAGGAGCTATATTAGCATACCCCTAGCGGCTTAATTAGAAGCATCTATTTAGACTACGGTCTTACGATAGAGGTCGAAGTATGCGAGGACTAAGGCGGTAGTAAAGACATGCTTAAGGGCTTCGAAGGCGTAGGCGTAGGCGGGAGACTAGATCTAAGGGGCAGAGTTCTTAGTAAGGGCGTTTAGAGGGTTTATAAGCTTAGAAAAGCCGCGAATAAAACGCCGATAAAAATTAGCGAATCCTAAGAAGCGCTAGAGGTCTTTAATAAAAGAAAGGGCAGGCTAGTCTAAGACCGTATAAACCTTATTAAGGTCTATGCGAATGCCTTTATCTAAGATAATTAGGCCGAGGTACTTAGTCTTAGTAATATAGAAGTTATACTTATCTACGTTAAGCTAGAGGCCGGCGGCATTAAGGCGCTTAAAAACCGCGTTAACGTAGGCCTAGTGCTCCTCCCGCGTCTCCGAGAAGATTAAAACGTCGTTTAAATAAGCAGAGTAAAACTCATTAAGGATACCGTAAAGGGCTATATTAATAAAACTCTAGAAGTAGGATAAGGCGGCGGTAAGGCTAAAGGGGGTAATATAATACTCGAAAAGCCCGTACTATATAGCGAACGCGGTCTTCTACTTATATCCCTCGGCAATACGAAGGTAATTAAACGTCGCGATAACGTCGATCTTAGTAAAAAGCTTCGCCTTCCGGATATAGGCGAGAGTATCGTAGATAAAAGGCAAGGGGAAACGGTTCTTAATTATAGCTTTATTTAAGCCGCGATAGTTAACGTAAAAACAGACGCCCCCGCCTAGCTTATAGGCGAGTATAATAAAGGCAGTAGCGGGGGAGGTAGAGCGGCGGATAAAGCCCTTCCTAAGCTATTCGTTAATATACGCGCGGACGATCCGGTTCTCGGCTTTACTAAAGGGGCGAAGGCGGGTATAAGGAGGCTATATCCCCTCTTTAAGGTTAATTTAAGTATTAACGGTACGGTAAAGGGCGAGCTTATCGGCCTTACTCTTAAGCTATATATAGATTATATAGTAGAGCTCCTTAAGGACCTTAGCCTAAAGCTTATTAAGTATATAAGGGACTTTCTCCTACCTCTTAAAGAACTTAGCGATATCGTCGGGGGAGATCTTATTAAGGTAGATCTTATTAAGGTAGTCGTCGATAAAGTCATAAAGGCGGGGGTTAAGGTAGGCTTTTGCGTCCTCGGCATCTATATACCTAATTAGAACGGCCTAATAGAGGTCCTTAGGGATATCTTAGTCGATAGGTAGCGGGGGCTCGGTAGGTAAAGGCTTAGCGGTAAGGGCTTTAATCGAGGTCTAAGAGGTCTAGACTCCGGGCTACCGGTAGAATATTACTATCGCGTCGACGTTAAGCATCCGGACGTTAAACGCTACGTCGTCGGGGGATAAGAAGCAAAAGGGCTAAGGTCTAATAGTCTTACGACTTAGCCGTAATATAGGGCGGCGGTAGCTAGCGGTCTTATAGACGGGACGGGGGCGGGGAGGTCGAACGTAGCGGCGAGGGTAAAGGGTAGCCGGGGAGTTAGAGTCGTAGCCGGAGTTAGAGTCGACGTCGTTAACCTAGCGGGAGGAGTTCGGATAGGCGGGTTTACCCGCGTCGGGAGTATCCTTAAAAAACGTAGAGAGGGGCGGGCTAAGGGACGGGGGAATAAACTTAAGAACGTCGCTAAAGCGGACGGAACGGACAAAGGCCGGAGGGAGGGTAGGAATAAGGATCGCAACGGCGGGGGGTTCGCCCTCGTCGTTAGAGTCTTCGACGGAGGGGGTAGTAGGGGGTTCGCCCTCGTTATTAGAGTCTTCGACGGAGGGGGCGGGGGTAAAACGAATTGTATTTATTAATTATATTCCCTCGGAGATAAGGGCAAAGGGAGCTAAGATAGGGCGGGTAGGGCGGGTAGGGGTAGCCGAAAGGCCCGGGATAAGATAAGGCTAGTAGTCTAAGAGGCAAAAGGCTAGATAAAAGGAGGACTAAAAGGAAAGGGAGTTACCGCGCTAGCTAATAATAGGGTCGTACTAGCGTAGCTAAAGGAGGCTAAGAATAACCTTATAGCTAAGCTTCGTAAGAAAGAAGTAGATAGACTTAGTATAGGCGTTAATCCGGGAGACCGAAAAGACGCAATAAGTAATAGAGCCGGACTTATAGTCGCTACTATCGGCGAGAGAAAGCCGGCGTAGGAACTAAAGCTAGCGGATAAGAAGGGCAAGGCGGTGCGCGGTCTAAGCGTGTATAAAAGCGTATCTAGAGTAGCCGGAGTCGACTAAAGCACTTATAACGATATCGGCGGATATAAGGGATAAAGGCATAAGTAAAGCACGCGGTTATATTCCCGTAGGGAGGTAAAGATCCTCCTTAGTATTAAACGAAGCTATAAACTTAGACACTAAGAGCTCTATCGCGCGATAGGGCGAAGGAGCTACGTATTTCCCGAGGACGAAGAGGCGGGGAGGTTATCTACCTCGCCCTCGATAAAGCCTTGCTTAATAGCGCGAACCTAGTAGCGGGGGGGAGGGGGTTTAAGTAAGCGCGGGGTAGACATACCGCTACTACGGCTACGGCCGCGGCTAGAGCCGGAACCGGCGCCGGGACTAGCGCTAGGGTTAGCGCTAGGATTAGCACTAATACCCTTATTAAGGCAGGTCCGGGCGGTATAGGTAGCGGTAGCCGGCTAAGCGTAGTAGAGGCAAAGACGGTTCTTAAACCGCCGTTGCTTTTTAGCGTTAGTAAGCTAGGCCCGGAATATATCGAGCTATATTAGGTTACTAGTAGGAGGCGCGGGCGGGGCGGGCGAGGTAGGGCTAGTGCGAGCGGGGTTACGAGGCGGCTAGAGCTAAGAACGGGCCTTAATACGCTGCTAGTTATCCTAGAGCGTAGAATATATCTTAGCCTAGGCCGTAAAGTTATTATAGGCCGGGCATTTAATTTATAGAGCGGCGGCGTTAGTAAGTTCGATAAAGACCTTCGAATAAAGGTAGGCGACGTAAGCGGTGCTATCGAACGATAGGTCGGCTTAAAGCTAGGTAAACCTCGAATAAAAGTCCGGCTAAGAGATATTCTTAATCGATAAAGCGTTAAAGTCGGCCTCCGACTAAGCGCGGGTAAAATTAGCACTAAAGACTAAGCTAAGGTCGTCGGTAAGGGCTTTAATAGTAGTATACTACTAATTAGCGAAGGACTTATTATCGAGAACGTTATAAGGAACGCTAGCGATAATAGAGGCGGCCCGGCTAATAAGCCGGCTAGCCGCGTAGAGAATATAGTCCTACTCCGTAGGGTATAAGGCGGCGTCCTAACGGAGCTTAATAGTAAGGCCGTCGCGCTAGGTCCGGAAAGCCTCCTAGCGTTGCTTTTAAGTGCCGGAGTCGCCGGCGAACCTCTTAAGGTCGGCGATATAGGAACGGGTAAGGGCAGGGGCGGGGGCGGGGGTAAGGGCCTAGTCCTAAGCAGCATCGCGTTCGGTTAAGACAAGGAGAGAGGACGTAGCGCGGTTAAGCTAACGCTAAAGATCGGTAGTATAATCTTAGGCAACGGCTACGTGCTCTTAAGCGACGAGCACTCCTATATCTAACTTAACGTAAGCATTATTAAGGCAAGTAAGGGCCTCGATCTAAAGGGCGCGGAAGTCGGGAGTAGCGTTAGCCTAAATATAGGCGAACGTGCCGAATATAGGCCGTTAGGCTTAAAGAAGGGCGGCGAGGCGGGGGTAGTAAGAAACGTACTTAGTCTAAGGCTTTAGGTCGGTAGGAGCCGGCGGGGTAATAGCTAGGGTAGCGGACGGAGGATCGGCCTTTATATAGTCGGTTATCGTAGATTATAGGGCAAAGGGTAAGGAGGGAAATCTATATAATTCGCGTCGAGACGGCGTATCTATACTAGGAAAATTCTAATAATCGAAGGAAAACTTAGTCGAAAGGGTCCGGCGAGGAGGCGGACTTACGTCGCGAAGAGGGGAGATTAGAAAAGAAAGGGGTAAGATAGCGAGATTATTAATTAAAGGCAATAGGATAAAATAGTAGATTAAACTATAAGAGAATAAGTTTAAGGGGGGGTATATAATTATTATTAATCTATAAAGGGATATAGCTATAGACTAGATCTAAATGTCTATATATACGATATAGAGGTTACGTAGGATAATATATAATATAACCTAATACTATAATAGTCCTTTATTCTTACTATAAATAGCCCTCTTTAAATATACGGATTAGGATTATATTAATTAGATCCGCGCACGTTTAAGGGTTAAGTCTATCTCTTCTACCTAGCTAATCTATAATTAAGCGTTTTAATTACTAATTAGTATTAGTAGGGCTCTCTACGGTAAGCAGCCGGAAGCCAACCTATCGCACGTGTGATAGTATACGGTTAGGTTCTTATTGTCTTATTTAGCTAGGAAGGAAGAGGGGAAAGGAGGCCCTTTTATAGGTAACGTAGCCTCGTTACACGCACGTAATTACGTAGGATTACGTGGCTGTAACTGCCTTATACGTATCCCTTATCCCTTATTCCTATACCGCCTTCGATAAGACGACTCGCTACGTTTAGGTAAGGCCTTATATTCCCTTAATAATAGTAATTAATAGCCTTATATAAGGCCTATAGTAAGATAAATTAGAGTACTATAAGCGCTAGAATAAGCGCTAGTATTCTAAGATAATGCTTTATAACGTTAATAAGAGACGATAGTAGCTTAAGACTATAAATACTAAGCTGCCTTTAAGGCGGTATAGAAGGGAGAGCGACGCTTCCTACCGTAGCTTAAGCTTAAGACGTAAATCGCTAAGTGCTTAATTGACTTTAGCAACCGTCTTTACTTTCGTAACTATATTTAAATACCTAGCGAAGATAATATTCTTCGCACTAATATTATCTAATAGATATATAACTTATAAGTAAACGGCTACCTAAGGAGAGATAGGATAATTATAGCGGTTTTTTAGTAGTTCTTTTAGCTAGACTAATTATAAAACGTTCGAAGGTTTATCTAAAACTACGACGTATATAGTTAAAGTTATATCTAGCGTTAGATAAAAAAGGGAATACTAAAGCTATTGCCTATCCTTAATTAGCTATAGGCATACCTTTTAATAGACTTTATAATAGACTTTCTAAGTTTTACTAAAAGCGGCGCTTAGTATCTATAGGTAATCGTCGACTATTTAATTAAAGCGGTAATATTAAAAGCAATAGAAACTATAAACGTAAAAGCGTACGCCGCGAGGTTCTTCTTAGCGTACTACCGCTTTTATAATATACTAAAGTCTATCGTAATAGATTAAAAAAGCAATTATCTTAAGGAGTTCTAGGTTAAGTTCTATTAACTTTACGATATTAGGTAGAAACTTAGCACTATATACTACCTATAGACTAACGGTAGCCCGGAAAGAGCAAACTAAGAGATCTAAGCCTACCTTCGTATATACGTATGCGATATATAGAACGATTAGGAGGACCTATTACCCGCCGCGTAGCTAGTAATAAATAATAGAGTATCGTCGACTATAGGGCTAAGTATATTCTTTATAGAATATAGATAAAACGTTAATACTATCTAGCTATACGCTAAGCCGGTATATACGACGCTTAACTAACGTAGTATATAAGACCTTATTGCTAAAATATAAGAGGTAACTAACTTTATATAGGCTGCGATAATAGCGGCTTAAGTATAATAGGAGGACTTCGCTAATCGCTATCGCTAGCTAGCGGAAAGGTATTAAGTCGGCGATAAAGCGTAGCTTTATATAAGCAACTATCTCTTAGGTAGACCTTACCTAAAGATTAATTAGATCTACTATAAATACCTAGTAAAGGTAGTCTTTAGTTTATATACTATCGAGCTTAAAGTACTATAAGGCATATACTTACGCTTTTATATAGACCTATTACGGCGCGCTACTATAGATCCTCTCCCCGGCTAAGTCCTTTACGACGCTTAGCCGCCGCTAGTTATCGTATATAAAAGCGGCCGCGAATAAAGCGTAAAGGAGATCCTTATAGCGTAATAGAAAGGGCGAGGCCCCTACCGAAAGCGCTAGGTGCTTATTCGATAGCGTAGGTATATAAAGCCGACCTAAAAGCCTTAAGAAGAATTCCGTAATATAAAAGCGCTCGATAACTTCGAAGGGTTATATAGCGACGTACTTAAGTATAACGGCGACTAAGTATACTTTAGTCGACGAGCTTATTACGCTATAGAAGGTAATTAGCTTACGTAAGGCGGAGCGCCGGTAAGTAGAGTAAGTATAGACGGAGGGCGGGCCTTATATACGCTTAGTAAAACTTTTAAAAGCCCGGCTTTTAGTCGGTCTTAGACTAAAGGCCGTTAGAACTACCCGCGATTAAAAAACGATAGTATAGTAATAAGCGATAAGCGACGACGATAAGGTTTACGATAAGGATTAAGGAGGCTAAAAAGCTATATATATTAGCTATAAGGAGGAAACCGCTATTACTTAACCCTTATTTCCTACTGTTTTCTACCTTATATCGGTTTACTTTTAGGTCGATATAGTAACGCGTGCTAAATAAGCAAACTACGAATCGATAAGTTAGCGGCCGGTCTTTTTATTCTTATATAGCGAGTTGCTTACGTATAGGTTACGCGCTCCCTTGGCGGAGGGGTTAAAGCCGTATATAGCTAAATACTCTATAAGCGTACGAGCGGCGGGCTCCCTAAGAGCGATAACCTAGGAATAGTTAATACTACCGATACGTTTAGTAATAATAAGGGCGATTTATAGCGCGGTATTATATACCTATCTTACCTATATAAGGCATGTATAAGACTAGCCTCTTTTTATCGGAATATATTAGCGGCTTCCTTTTAGATAGGGTTTTCGCCGGTATTAGAGTAGGTAGGGCCGGCGGCGAGGGAGTATATATAGGAGTCGCTATATTTATTTTTATTAGTTAAGAAAAAGAAAGAAAAGAGGAAGAGAACCTAAGGGAGGGGCGACGAGCTTTTATAGCGGTAGGAAGGGCAGAAAAAGCGTTGCCCCGCTCGGCGGTAAGATAGAGCATAACGTTATTTCTATTAAAGGGGGAAGGGACTAATGTTATAGGCTACGCTATAGTATATACTACGGCTATACTATAGTAGGCGCTTAGGTTATCCGCTACGTAGGCCCGGCATTAAGCCGGCTACTAGCACGTATAGCTTAGCAATGCTTTAGACGAGGGCACGGTCGGGCCGATATAAGGCCTATATAAGGGTAAGGCGTATATATAAAACCTATAGGAAGGACGAGCTACGGTAGGCTCTTCTTCCTCTCTTCCTTAGCTTTAGATAGTTAGTTGTCTAGCCACGTAGTGTTAAGTTAAACCCTATGCCGGCCCCTTACACCTACGTGCTCTACTGCGTGCCTTTTACTACGTGCCTTCTACTACGTGCCCTCTACTATATGTGCGGCTCCTTAATATATGCTTCGTGCCCGGCTCCTAGCTGCGTGCCTTACTGCGTGCCCTACTGCGTGCCCTACTGCGTGCCTTCTACTATATATACGGCTCCTTAATGTATGCTTTATGCCCTTTACTGCGTGCCCTTTACTACGTGCCCTTTGCTATATGCCCTTTGCTATGTGTGCGGCTCCCTACGTGCTCTACTACGTGCCCTCTACTACGTGCCCTTTACTACGTGCGCTTTACTATATATACGGCTCTTTAATATATGCTTCGTGCCCGGCTGCGTGCCCTTTGCTATATATACGGCTCCTTATAAGTTAATATATACTGCGTGCCCTACTGCGTGCTCTACTATATGCCCTCTACTACGTGCGTGGCTTATTAATATATGCTTCGTGCCCTACTACGTGCTTTACTACGTGCCTTCTACTGCGTGCCTTCTACTACGTGCCCTCTACTACGTGCCCTACTGCGTATTAGGGGGGCCTAACTCGTAGTATTCTCCGCGTTCTTCGCACGATTTACGCGGCTCTCTTAATTACTATATACCTACACTTAATTTTAGTAGCGGGATATAAGCACGCGGGGTGCGCGTAGAAAAAGTAGAGATAATCGTAGTTTACTATCTAAATAGCAATTTATTACTATGCAAATAGCAATACTTAATAGTAATACTTATAGATTTATACTAGGCTAAATAGTAATACTCTTTATTTAGTTAATTTAACAGCTATAGTAGGTGCCCTCTACTACGTGCCTTCTACTGCGTGCCTTACTCTATGCCCTACTACGCGCCCTCTACTACGTGCCCTCTACTGCGTGCCCTCTGCTATATGTGCGGCTCCTCGATGTATGCTTCGTGCCCGGCTGCGTGCCCTACTGCATGCACTCTACTATGTGTGCGGCTGCGTGCCTTCTGCTGCGTGCGGCTCCTTAATGTATGCTTTGTGCCCGGCTGCGTGCCCTACTGCGCGCCCTCTGCTGCGTGCCTTACTGCGCGCCCTACTGCGTGCCCTCTACTATCTGTGCGGCTCCTTAATGTATGCTTTGTGCCTATAGTGTTTTTCGCACAATTTGCGCGGCTCTATTAATTACTATATACCTACACTGGATTTTAGTAGCGGGATATAAGCGCGCGGGGTTCGCGTAGAAAGAGTAGGGATTTTTTAGACTTCCGTGCAAATAGAGATTTATATCTGTGTAAATAGTAATACTCTTATTAAAAAGGTCTAGCTTATTAGCTAGATAACGTAAAAAAGGCGTAAAGTCTATAGGATTCTAAAGGTCTTAAGAAAGGCGAGGCGGTATGTTATAGAACTACTAATTTAGGTTCCTAGTTTACTTTCTTTTTTCTAAAGTACGGGACGACTTAAGTACTAAGGGACTTAAGTACGGAAATACTTAGTACGAGGGTACCGGGGTACTTAGTACTTTGGTACTTAGTACTTTATGACTTAGCATAAAGATGTTCGCCCTAGACTTACCTATTATCCGGTCACACCCCTTTTCGGCCTAAGACACACCCCTTTTTCGAACCTAAGTCCTCGGGACTTAGCTTCCTTAGGTACGGGACGTACCACGCAGCTACGGTCACGCCGACGATCTTATTAGGCACCCCTGCCTAATAAGACCCGATAATTGGCTCGATGCCCCGTATAATAGACCGACACCTAGACTACCGGGAGCTATAGGTCTAATATAGCCCTCCCGGCTTTCGGGACCGATTATTCGTCCGATCCTCCGTATAAGGAGGTCACACGACTTATGTCGTATAACCCACCTACATAACGTTATGCACGTGGTGCATAAATAGACCTATATAACCTAGATTAGTCTATAAGGGCTTTAGAACAATGCGGGAGGCAGCCTTTTCGAGGTCAGCCGACCTATATAGCCCCTACGCAGCCCTAGGGACCCGCATTAGCTCGGGGCAGTGTAAGGGATACGTGGCAGAAGGTGCTAGAAGGAAAGGGACGTACCGGGACCGTCTAGACGGACGGGAAGAGCTATATAAAGGAACTTTAGTCCGCCCTTCCTTAGGCTCTCCTTCCTTCCTTTCTTCTTTAGCTTTTATTATAGTTTTAGTTTAACTGCCTACTAAGTGACCTATACCTCTTCTAGTAGTGCCCTTAGTGCTCTAGCCTCGACTACCCCTACTTGCTTAGACTTAGCTAGCCGGTCTAGTATAAGTGACCCTAAGTGCTCCTCTGCTTACTATTCCGCCCTTATAGCTTTTAAGGATAAATAACGCCCTCTATTAGTCTTTAACTATTAGAGACTTAGTCCGGTTAGACTATCTTCTGTCTTCTAACCGTTCTATTATACGGTAGTTAACGCTTTATATTATATTAGTCTTACTAGTAAAAACAATATATAATGCTATATAACGAAGTATAGAAAAAAAGGCTTAAAGAGGGCTTAGAAAAAAGAGGTAATTATAGATATAGAATCCCTCTATAAGGCGCTATGAAAAACACGTATCTAGTAGGCTTTTTTCTGCCCTACTTAACCGCCTTACTACCTATACCCTTAGAGGCCTCTATATATTAGATCCGCGGGTAAAGGGATTATATATAGGATTACGTACGGGATTACGGACGAAAAATTAGGCTAGGAGACCCCTTAAATAAGGTCTTAAGGCAGCCCCTTTTCGGGCATAACAATTATTATTATTATATACACAAATATACTGCTTTTAGCGGTATTACAGCCGCTATAGCGCCCTTATAGCCGCTATAATATATATCTCTCGAATCCTTATTTAGTAGGCCGTAGATCGAAGATCTAATAATTAAGAGTCTTAGTCTTCTAGCTAAGCTACTAAGAGAAGCCACTATTTAACTATTAGGCCCCCTTTAAACCGCGAGATAGCCTAGCTAATTATGCTCGGCAAGAGGACTAGATTCCTCTTATATTAAGAACAACAGCCCGCGAGAACTATCCTCGCGGCAATACATCGAATAAAGCCCGCAACTTATAGCATATATAGAAAAAGCCCGTAACATACGGTACCTTATCGAATAAAGCCCGCGAGAACTACCTTATAGCACCTTATCGAACTAAGCCCGCGAGAGACTATATAACGACGACGAGGGGTGCTATCGCGCTAATAGTAAAAGCTACTAGTAATATTAATTATATTACTGCCCCTTACGTATACCTTATAAAGCCGGCTAACGCTGCGCGCCGCCGCCTTATATTTATCCCCTCTTTAATAGCAGTATGTCCTAGGCTATACGTGTGCCCCGCACGTGACCTAGCGCGCTATAGGCCGACTACGATAGCTTCCTTTATTAACCCCTAGATTAAAGGTAGTCGGGAATACGCTTATAAGACGATATAGAGTCTAGGAAGTTTCTATCTAACTTTAAGATAGTCGCTATAGGGAAAAGATAGTTATTCGCCCTTATATCGGCGTCGATAACGGATTAAAACCCGACGACGCACTAGTTTTGCTAAGCATGCCCGTACTTTCTTAGGAATATATTTATCTCGTTCCTTTTAAGCGCGATTAGTAGTTTAAATACTAACTTTCTAAGGTATTATTACGCTAACCGTAGAAACTTTTGCATAAGTGTCGGAATAAGGCATAGGTCTATATAGTTACACTAGACCTAAATTTTATGCTATTTCCCGATAAAGATAATAACTTAGCGAACCTTAAGCAAACGGGGGAGGAAATACTATCGACTCTTTTAGACTTTAAAGACGTGTTTTCTAAGCATAAGGCCGATTTATTGCTAAGGAAGAAGGGCACCGATTATACGATTGACCTATTGCCTGACTCTAAGCCGCCTTTTAGACCTATCTACCCTCTTTTTTAATCCGAACTTTAGGTTCTAAAGGAGTGGTTAGATTAGTCCCTTAAGCATAGTATTATTCGGAAATCTAAGAGTTCGGCTAGGGCTCCTATCCTTTTTATGCCTAAGAAAGACGGCACCTTACGCCTTTATATAGACTACCGGGGGGTTAATAGCATTACCGATAAAAATCGCTACCTACTCCCCCTTATTTCGGAGATTATAGACCGTTGTTAAAGGGCTAAGTACTTTTCGAAGATTAACCTAAAAAACGTATACTAACGCATCTAGATTAAAGGAGGGGATAAGTAGAAGATAGCCTTTCGTACTCGCTATAGTTACTATAAGTATTTAGTATTGCCGTTTAGATTAACTAACGCCTTTACTATAATTTAGTTATATATTAACTAAGCTCTTAAAGGCCTTATAGACACTATTTGCGTCGTCTACCTTAATAATATTTTAATCTTTTCTAAGACCTATAAAGAGTATATAGAATACTTACGATAAGTTATTAAACGTCTAAGGAATACCGAGCTATTCGCTAATTTATCGAAGTGCACTTTCTATAAGTAATCTTTAGAGTTTTTAGGATTTATCTTATCTATTAACGGAGTTATAATAGACCTAGCCCGCGTTAAAGCTATTATAAATTAAGAAGAACCTTATTCTTTCTATAATTTTTAAGTTTTTCTCGGTTTTATAAATTATTACCGACGATTTATTTTAAGATACTCTAGTATTATTGCCCTTCTTATTGCGTTATTAAAGGGGAGCGTTGAGGGAAGAAAGCCCGGACGAGTATAGCTAAACACTAGCGAATTAATAGCGTTTTACGCCGTAAAGAACGCTTTTACAATAGCCTTACTTCTCCGATACTTCGACCCTTAAAGACCGATTTATATCGAGACTAATGCCTTAATTTTCGCAATAGCTAGTATTCTTTCGTAGCCCGATAATAAAGGCTACTATCATCCGATTGCTTTCTAATTACGGAAGTTTACTAGCCTTAAGCTTAACTATAGTACCTTTAATTAAGAGATATTTACTATCTTTAAGTTATTTAAACACTAGCGATACTACGTCGAAAGGGCGGCAAATACTATTAAAGTTTTATTAAATTACTAGAACCTTAAAGGCTTTATAAAGTAAGTATTTTAACGGAGGAAAGGGCATACACCTTAAAGCAAGCGCAGTAGTCGCTATACTAAGGGTTAGGAAGAATAGCAGAAATTCGTAGGGTAGTTGTATTATAGCTTCGGCTAGTCGATTTCTATGTAAGTTAGGATATCCTACTCGGGGAGTAATTCCTTAAATTATGTTTTTCGGGCTCCTATTTCGATTAGTTTCTTCGTATTTTTAGGATTATTTAACTATGCTAATACCGACTAGATGCGAGTGTCGTAGAAGCTATACGGCAATAATCGTTTTTATAGGAATTATAGATAGAATTCTACGGTAGAAGGACTTCCCTTCTAAGGTAAATTCTATAGATGGAATTCCACTTCCTTCTATAGACTTCTACGGTTGTCCCGATAGACGCATCCGTCCGCGGAAGGTCTTCCCTAACTAACGCATCTATCTTTGCATTCTATTTACGGATCCCTTTCTATTCTTAGCTACCGAGGCTTCCCGGAGGGAAGCCCCGACCTTTCTCTCGTCTTATCTATAAAGAAGGTAGTATAGCCTTTAGCTAGATAGGTATTAACAATTCTAATAAGACTACTAGACCTATATTTGCATTTACACTCGAGACACTTACTAATACTAATTAGTGGTTGTAAGGCTTAATTATAGATAGTAAGGTAGACGAGATAGTTTTATATCCTTTAAACGTATTATAGATCTTTATCGAACGGCTTCCGCCCGACGATCTTATTCTATATACTTAGAGAAGAATAACTATGCTAAAAATAAGAAGACTTTACCTTCTGAGTCTAGCTCGCCCTTAAAGGTTGCGTATAGCTCTTCTTTAAACTTTTTGCTAACCGATTACCGCTTTAAAAGAAAAAGAGTAGTACTAGCAGAAAGTACGTTAATAACGCCGAACGATAAATTTTTCGTAAAGAACCTTATAAATACACTGATAAATCACGTGAAAAATAAGCATATATTATAACTTCGATATACTAACCTACTAGTCCTTTATCTAACACTATAGAGGAGACTCTTAGGGAATAGATAGAAGGCATAACTATCTACCGATCCCTTTTTCTATATATTAACGTAAAACATTAGGATAGCACTATTAAACCCGACGAAAACAACGGCATCGCGATTATAACATCCGTCGCTAAGTTTATTGCCCTCTACGAAGCGTCGATCGATTTTTAAGGAAACGAGATCCTATTATACTTCTAAGACTACTTCTAAAGATAGATAGCGAATACATAAGGTCTAACACACGTAGACTATAAACGAGCGCTAAAAGTTCTAATAAGGAAACGAGGAATATATACCGGTCGTAGTAATACATCCTATACAACGATCTTTCTAATATTGCAAGCACTCGAGAAACTATTAGAATAGCCTATAGAAGATATAATAATATAGAAATTTAACGATAGCACGGAGGAATACACTAAGAAAATAGAGATAAAAAACACGATATATCCTTCTACGTCTATTACCGCTAGAATAACCCCCTTTTAACTATTAGAAGCAGTTCTAATAGAAAAAGCAGTATCTATAGCAAACGTTCCGGAGATACTATAGACTATAACAAACGTTCTAAAGATGCTATAAACGTCTAATATACTTCTAACGGTTCCGTAGTTCGATTTAGGAGGGACTATTCTATATAGGCAATAGCCGATAGTTCTATATAAACAATAGCTATTTAATACTAATGTTCCGGGTATAACTATTTACCTAATATTACACCGATTTAATCGTCTAGATCTCTTTATAAGTCTAATAGACTAAGGTTCTACGGCAATAACTAAATAGCTAAGCAATTTTAACCCTATTCTATTAGAGGCATATATAAAAATTCCTCTAGACAATATTCTAAATGCTATCGCTAATATAGATATCTAATAACGCTTTATTAAGCTTTAGACAAAAGATAAGAACTATACTAAAGAACTATATAACTTACTTAACGATAAACTTTAGGTTTTTATAAACTTATGCTATAACCTGTAAATTAAACTAAGTTAGTTCTATGCTTTATTCCCTAAAATCCTCGTAGGACGTGCGTAAACCTATTATATTTAATATATTAACTAAACAACGATATTTAGAAAGGCATATAATATAATTAAGAGATACTTTAAAATAGAAGTCAATTACGTATATTATTATATAGACTAGATAACGACGACCTTCTATAAGTTGCGAGGAGAACACCTAGCTAAGCTATTATATAAAATTCTTAAAGCTTTATTCGATAAATTATAGCTTTACTAACGGGCATTTAGTAAAGACTTTATAAGCGATCTTCCCTTACGAACTATACTTATTAATGCATATAGAGGAGTTCCTAAACTAGAGTACACTCTATTTAAACCCTTAACTAATGCTAAAGCGCTTTTTGCCGATTTAAGATCCTTATTGCAAATACACTTATCTCGCGGTTTATCTAACTAATTTATCTAAGAACATTAGTCTAATAACTAAGACAATAAAAAGGATAACTACGACCTATATAACTAGATATTCTATACGGATTAGAGATATAATAATAATAACTGCGGAAGATATAGATACTAAGGACGAGGAGGACGAAACTATAGCCGATTATTTAATCGTAGAGGATTCCGTAGAGGATTCCGTAGAGGATACTCCCTATTAGCTACTAGATTATAAGTAGGGTCCTAAGCCCGTAGTAGCTATAGAGGCAACTACGGCAATCGTCTATAGACTAAGAAGTGTTTTATATACGGAAAATAAGGATGCTAGTTAACTAAATATATACCTAAGGAACGATAGAAATCGAAGGACTAGTATATCGCATAATGCTACTTTACGAATATCCTAATAATAGGTTTTATAGCCTACGTAACGCAATATAAAGGTTATAAGATAGACGATATAGTAGAAGAGTTTAATAATAAATCTTGCCTAAGAGACGACGATAATTTTATAGGATAATAGCAAGCTAGTTAGATAATTTACTAATAAGCCTTTATATATCGGCTTACTAGCGAAGACCTATATAGTAAATAAGAAGCTATTACTATATCTAACTAGTTTATTATTAATAAAAGATACTCTAAGACACGCTTCTAAGGCATTATAGTTAACATAGGTGTAGCAAAAGTATTAATAGCTAGATTTAACTAGTATATTGCTCTATAGAAAAAAGACCCTTCTATTACTATCAATAAGTCAACGGTAGGACAAGCTTCTATTAAGTTTAGTAGTAGAGATACTATTAACTTACTTAGTTCTATTGCCCTTAAAACACTAATTAGAAGGATTACTTTTTACGTTCTTAAGATACTTATACCTTTCTTACTCTCTTTAGCCGATATAGACCGACTAGGTGTATACTTTAATAACACAATAGACGTAATTATTAATCGAGGCGTAGTTCCCGTAATACGAAAATAGGGATATCTATAGTTCTTTCTTTCTAAAGATAAGGAATAAATTAACTTCCTTATAGAGGTTAAGATCCGAACACTCTATCGTCGTTTTAGACATCCCGTAGTTATAAGACTATATTATCTACTACGCTAAGCAGGATATAATAATATCTTAATCGGAAGACTTAAAACTATTTCTAAATTTTATTACTAATGCTAGATGCACTCTTAGGCTCCGAGACGATTTAAATTTATACTATAAGATAATCGAGAATTTAACTATAAGATAATCGAGAATTTAACTATAAGATAATCGAGAATTTAACTATAAGATTATTATTAACGTTATATACCTTGGAAACCTATAACGACTAGTGCTATACGTAGTAGATTTAGCAACTTTATTCTAAGCAGTAAGATTTCTTCTATTAATATCCGCTAAAGATGCGTAGGAGATACTACGTGCGTTATAGATTAATATATATCTCGGTCCGCTAGATATTATTAAACATAACGTAGGAACGAATTTTGCTTTTAATAAATTCCGAAACGAAGCGAAAGTAATAGGGATTATATATAAGCAAGTTCTAGTTAAAGCCTACTAGTCTATCGGAAAGATTAAAAGATATTATAGACTACTTAAACGAACATTTAGTATTCTTTAGGAGGAAATTAGGAATATAATATTAGCTAAAGCTATCCTTTAAATAGCAGTTAAGGCAATTAATAATATAGCTAGTCCTAATAGTTTAGTTCCTATATTATTAGTTTTTAGTGCTTACCCCCGGATTACATAGGAATTACCCCCTTCTATAACAATAATGCAAAGAGCTATAGCTATGCAAAAGGCTATAAAATTTCTTCGCTAAATCTCTACTAAAAGACGAATTAAGGATACTATTTACAGCCGAAATAGACTATTAATAAAGGAGATTCTTAATCTTCTACTATAAAGTAAGGTCTATATCTAAAGAGAAAAGAACGGCTAGCAAGGTCTATTTAAAATCGCAGCAATTAAAGGCTATAATATAATAATTAATACTATTAATAGACTATAAGTATTTAAATTAATATATATATAACTATACTTCCGAGATAAAAAATCGGTACTACTATTAAAAGAACTCTTAGTAGATATACCGGAATATAATTCTTAAGATAATAAACTAATAGAAGAATATAAAACTATATAAGAACCTCCTCGTATGCCCTAAAAACGTAGTCGCCTACCCGGTGCGAAAAATAAACTAAAGAATTAGTAGTTCTTAGCTAAGAAAGAGGTTAATGCATACGATCTTATACTTAAACTTCGTGCCGATAGCGTAATTACAATACCCGGTAACCTATTTAAAGAATCTAATATAAAAGAGATTAACGACCTAGTTATTCGTAGTGTATTTAGTTTCGAATAATATAACGAAGAAAAATATAGAGGATATCGAATCTTCCGTTCTCGGATAGTTAGAGAGGTTAAAGGACGTAATACTAAACTATACGAAAAGTCGAGACTAGTAATCTAAGGATATAGTGATATTAAGAAGATATCTATACTTATACAATCGCTAATAATCTAGCGAGTTAGTTAACGTTTAATTATAGTAATTGCAGCCGGAATGCTTAAAGAACACGGAATAATATTGTCTTTACGAGACATTACCTAAGCATATCCTTAGGCTACTATAGAGTTATCTCGAATAATCCTAATAGCTCTGCCCGCTAAACTAGTAAAGAAGTATCCGGAAGGCATAATCATCCGTATAATTAGACCTTTATATAGCATCGCGGAATCCGGACTATACTAATTTAACACATACTATAGTTACTATGTCTAAGAGCTTAATATAGCTTATTTAATATACGATGCATACTTGCTTATTTCTAACTATAGCCCTCTTATACCTTTTAGAATTATCGGGATATAAATAGACGATACGTTAATGCTTAGGACTTAGAGTTTTTTAGACTATAAAGAAAAATAGCTTTAGAAAGCACAATTTAGAGCTAAACCGAAAACTCTAATAACTGCTAGACAATCTATAGACTTTAACGGCGCGAAATTAACCCTATAATACGATAGAAGTTTGCTACTATAATAGAAGGGTTAAGCAGCTAAGATTAAAACCGTAAAGCTAAAGGCTATTAACCGCGCGTAAAGGTATATAGAGCAACGAGCTCGTAGTATATACGTTATATCTATCTATTAACCGGAAGCATCGTTTAATATCTCTATTGCTGCTTAAGTCTAGAACCTAGAATAAAAAGACTATATAATCCTAAATAAGAGACTATGATAGTAACTAGACAATTAATAACGTAGACTAATATATCTTCTAATTAACCTCGCATTAGCTAAGCTCTTAGTCTTTACCGATAGATCGTTTATAAATAATAAAGACTTATCTTTATAGCTTAGATTCGTTATTGCTTTAGTTTACGAGACCTACTAAATAGATAAGCAATTTTCGATTAAAGACAATATTATCTATTAGAACTCTACGAAATGCAAACGAGTTACCTAAAGTATTCTTATATCGGAAATCTACGGTATAGTAAATAGATTCGATATTAGGATCTCTCTTACTATAACCCTTAAGATAATCATAGATCGCCTTAGTCTTCCTCCGGTTCTATTAATTATCTATACCGATTCGTACTCTTTATATAAATGCTTTATAAAACTAAGTACTATAAAGGAGAAAAGATTAATAATCGATATTATAGCTTTGCGATAGTTATACGAACGCCGTAAGATTATAGAGGTCCGATAGATTAATAAAGCCGATAACCTAGCTAATGCAATAACGAAAGCATTACTAAACTAGGCCCTTAAACGTTTCGTCGATATAAACAAATTAACTATTAGAATAGAAGGGTTTATTATTCGCCTATAACCCTTCTAACACATTCTTTCTTTTAAGGTTATATAGTTATAACACTATATAATATTACAACGAACTATTCTAATATAACGAATAGTCGATTTTGCTATGCATTTTATTTCCTTTTAAAGAAGGGTAATATTTAAGGAAAAATAAGAGAGGTTCTTATAAACGGCATAAAGAAAAAGTTGCTAGTATAGGAATTATAGATAGAATTCTACGATAGAAGGACTTCCCTTCTAAGGTAAATTCTATAGATAGAATTCCAATGGAATTCTATAATAGAAGGACTTCCCTTCTAAGGTGAATTCTATAGATAGAATTCCACTTCCTTCTATAGACTTCTACGGTTGTCCCGATAGACGCATCCGTCCGCGGAAGGTCTTCCCCGACTAACGCATCCGTCTTTGCATTCTGTTTCCGGATCCCTTTCTATTCTTAGCTACTAAGGCTTCCCGGAGGGAAGCCCCGACCTTTCTCTCGTCTTGTCTATAAAGAAGGTAGTATAGCCCTTAGCTAGATAGGTATTAACAATTCTAATAAGACTACTAGACCTGCATTTGCATTTACACTCGAGACACCTACTAATAGTTTTTCTTTAATAATTTATAGGTAGAAGTCCTCGAGGAGAAATCGTTAAATCTTTAAGAGGGCAAATTAAGTTAATTTAGTTATATTATATTAATCTTATATATGTGATTAAATGCTTCCTCTTTTCCCTTCCCTTATATACGCCTAGGTTATGCTAGTACGTTATATAACCCTCTTTTTCCCTTTTATTAAATAAAGGGGTAAGAGATGCCCCGCTAAAATCCTCCCTAGCGCCCTTCTATCTCTAATAAGGGCGCGACTAATGTCGGGGCTTTTTAACCTTGCTTCTTCCTCTACGCTCTCGCGTTTCGGGCATCTTTCCTATCCTAAGTGCTCGGTCTAGCTAAGTCTCGCTCGACCTCGTTATATATCTTAGTCTATGCTTCGACTCTTATAATCCCTAAGGGCATTAAGGAAACGAATTAGTTTGCTCCCTCCTTTATCGCCTAGACTCTTTCGTATAGTCTGATTGCTTTGCCTAGTAACTCCCGGAGACCGAGGGTTATCGCTAGACTAGCCGTTCCTAGTCGGCCTAAGCTATTACATCCCTGCTTATCTTCGATATAGTTCTTATATATGCCTAACCCGTCGATACCTATAATAGGGACTTTAGCGATTCCTTTCTTAAAAGAGGTTATTCGGTTAGAGTCGCTCCGTATTCCCTATCTGCGTTTCTAAGGCGTGCTTAGCTTCGCTAGTCCTTGCTTAGGAGGGATAGGTGTCTTTGCTTATAGGCTAAGTGTAATAGTCGGTCGCGGGGTCGGGGCGATAACCTATATCCGTAGGGGTGAATCGATAACTAGCGTAGGTAGAGAAGCACGAGGTAGGCTAGCGAATTAGGCTCGAAAGGCGCTTCTTATACCGCTTAGTGTCCCGCTTAGCTCGGATCATAGGGATAAGTCCTTTAATATCGAAGCTTAAAGGGAGATAACGCTTATAGCGAGTTCCTTAAGTCGTTCCCTCTACATCTAGCGTCTATTGTAGAGGCTTTAGATCTCCTAAGGAATCTATAGGCGCTAGTCTACTGCTCGTCCTTAATATTAAAACTTAGTTACGAACTAGACATTAATTAGGTCGGGTCCGCTATAGATAAGCCTAGAATAGTTAAAGATCCTTACTATAGGGATTCCCTCGATAGGGCATAGTCCTCCTAGTAATATTAGGATTTAATCTTAATATACGTATTTAAATCCTCTTATCTAGGTCTTTAGTCGGTAGAGGGGTCTAAATCTAAGCAGGCTTAGGTCTTTAATCCCTAATTTATTTCCTACTATAGCGCATAGGGTTATTATTGTCTATGCTAAGCTTGCTTTATATATATCGGGTTCGTCTTTTAGGAAGAATCCCTAGTCCCTATAAGGGAATTTAGGGACTTAGTAAGGTTGCTCCTTTAAGAAGTGGTTATCCTATGTAATCTTAACGCCCGGGTATACCTTTAGTAGGAACTTAAACGGGATCCCGATAAGGCCTTTTACCTAGTGTTAAATTATCGTAAGGGCAAGATATCCGCATTCCTAACGGATTTTTTATTCTATCGTCGGGATGCTAGGAAAGGAGAATAAATAAGGGTATCCCGTCTTATACAACAGCTGCCGCCACACTTATAAGAACCTATATAGTCGAGGTTATCGTCTACTTTATAAGACGTTAAAGATAATAAGTTAGCTCTCTCGCCTATCTTATAAAAACCCGATCTAATATATACTATCGTAGCCTTCGGCGTTAGTAAAACATACCGTGCCGACGATATAACGCCTTTTAAATGTAATATTCGCAGCGTTAAAAGATAGCTAGCTAAACATTAGCATTTGCTCTCCTTCGTAAAGTCTATAGTAAAGGCCTAGGTTACGGTCTAGCGCGGCCTTTCTTAAGACCTAGTTCTCGTCTATATAGATTGTTATAGGTTAGTCTATTATAGCTACTGCACCTTCTACCCCTTTAGTAATAACTTATAGCATTATAGTTAAACTACCGTCTTTAGCCTATTCTTTTCGGCTTACTTATACGAGGAAATTATATACCTTATTTATATATTAATACTAACGGCTTTTGCTCCTATAAAACCTATTTATTAGGGATATAAACTAGTAAGTTTTCTCTACTTCCTCTCGGGTTATTTCGTAGTCGCTCTTAGCTTACTATAGTCGTGCCGGCTAATTTTATCTATATAAGAACTATATTAGTTAACTCTTATTATAGGCTTTAACTCTTGTCTAGTCGACTACTATTTCTTCGTTAGGGCTATAATACTTCCCTACGCCTCCCTTAATATAGATTTTCCCGTAGACGCCCTTAAGAGGCATTCCGATGTCTCCGGTTAGCCTTCTATAGAAGGTAGTCGCTATATTCGAAAGCTTATTAGCTTTGCCTAGTGCTACTACGTGCTAGTCTATCGCTATTCGTCGATTAAATAATCTATATTGCAAAAGGAAGAAAGCGGGTGTGCGTAGGTAGAATAGGGTTTTTCTTGTAAAGAGTGCCTTCTAAAGCGCGCGTTGTCTTCTTAGGTGTTAGGCTAAAAGCTTTACTACGTAGGCTTAGTAGCTAATCGTTCTATCGTCTATAATCCTTTAAATCCCTTTCTCTTCCTTAGTTTATCCGCAATTAGTCTTTATCCGATCTTTATTTTCCTTGCCTTTAGGCTTATCCGATCGCAATTTTTCCTCTTTTATTTCTTCTTCCTTTCTTCTTTAAAGCATCCTTATTTTCGCAACTATGCCTATCGACGTATCTTCTTTAAAGGCCGAAGGCCTTCTAGATATCCTTAAGCTTTCCCTTACCTCTCTTAAACCCGAAGATTTCTTAATAAGCGTTCTTTTATCGTAGAACTATCGCATAACAATCTTTCCGCAACGCTTTAAGTATTTTATCGTAACGAACTATTTAATCTTTTAAGTCTTAGTCGTCTGCTAATTCGTAGTTATAATAGATTTATAGTTGCCTAAGAACGTTTATCCGCGGCGGTTATAACCTCGGATACTAAAGCTTCCCGATCTATATTAAGGTCGTTATTCGCCTTAAGATCCTAAGTCGAGCGCCGGACTTCGTTAAATCAGATGCGAAGGGTAGGAAGCCTTTAGAGTACCTCCTTAATACCTTCCTTAGACCTTAGGATCGGGCCTTATATAAGAATCTTATTAAGCGTCGTCGTATCGTCTATATTCCGGCTAAGGTAACCTATCTACGCGGACTTTTCTTTTCGCAGCTTTCGGGAAAAAGGCCTAAGTATATATAGGCTTTCCTTATATCTTTGTTCGGGACTAAGAACCCTCGTATATATAATAGGTGTCTATTAACGTATCGATCGACGATTACCTTTACGAACGAATACGTAATATTTCCCTTTTACGAATATATCTCTTTAGAGCGCGCATTAAGTAGTTCTTGCTTAAACTATATATAGAGTGCGTCGAAGGCTCTTACTTATAGCTAGCGTCTTTTGCCTAAATACTAGGGTAGAAACGGGGATAGTAACTCTTCCCGTCTTATAGGAAGAGAAGAGTATAACCTTCCTAAAGGCAGCGGGCTAATATACTACCTAGAGTACCTAAGCGACTATAACGCTCCTCGTCTTCTATTTAACGATCCGGACCTATTTAGGCCGGCTATAAACTTAGAGGAGGCTAACGGTTAAGGTAAAGGGACGCCCGCGACTCCCTCTAAACGTCTAAGGGGAATAGGCTCCTTAAACCTTAGCTAAGGTCTCGTCGATGCTCCCGGTTAGTTCGTTGTTTTTCGTTTTTCGGGTTTTTCGCCTTCTATATTGCTTCCGTAGGAATCTCCTCTATAACTAAGAAAGGACGTCCTCGTCCGATCTTAGTTACTATAGTCTCTTTGCTCCTTTATAATTAAATGCTTTAGAGCTCCTACGTATAGATCCCTCTTATCTTTCGTAAGCTAAGGGAGTCGTACTTCGATCCTTTAGTCGGGTCCCTTTTTCTACGTTCTTATATAATTATCTTTATGTCCTTAGTCCTAATCTTATATTTCTTTATTTCGTAGTCTTAATATTATTTAATCTAATGCTTCTCTACTAGGTAAAAGAAGTAGGTCGTCTATATTATCTATCTATTCGTCTTATCTTTTCCTCCCTAAGTCTAATTTATCCTATAGCAGCCATCCGTCTATAGACGAAGACTACTATCCTATCTTATCCTTTACGAATTTCTTTAAGTGCTCGCTAAGTATCGTCTTATTAAGTATTATACCGTCGAGTGTTTTAATCCTATAGCTCCCGGCTACCTTCGCATAGGAGATTAGTCGAAATAGGCCTAACTACCTTATCTAGTATTTAGCTTACCTTCCTAAGTTATTTAATCTTCTAACATCGAATAGAAGGACTAAGTCGCTAGGTCGTAATTCGTCCTTACGCATTATATATTTATTCGCCTCGTTAGTCCGGGTAGTAAGTCGTTTCCTATATTTTGCGACTCTTTCTTATGCTTTAGCTACGTCTTTCCCCTTTCTTTTAAGCACTCGTAAGCGTGCTTCGAATAGGGACTCCTCCGTAGTAATCTTATCTTAGTCGATAAGTCGCTATATCGGGTGTTCTACTTTAAGAGGTAAAACAGGATCTTAACTATAGATTAAATAGAAAGCCGATATGCTATATAAATTTCGGATAGCGGTACGGTCTATAAGAATAGCTTAGTGTAGGTATTTTAGCTATTTTCCTCTTTCTTTAGCTATCTTCGTAAGGGCTAATATTAATCTCTAGTAGCTATATTCGACGACTGCGTTAGCTTTCGGGTTATAGGTAGAGGTCTATATAACTTTTAAGCTAAGGTCTTTAAGAATAAACTTAAAATCCTTTTTTATCTTCGGTCCTCTATTAATTATAGCGTAGAGCATTACGCTATACCTATAAATTAGGGATAGAGCAAACTTCGTTATAGCTCTAGCCGTGATTTCCTTAACTAGCATTACTTCGACCTATCTAGTAAGGTTATCTTAGGCTTCTATTAAATAAGCGTATCTATAGTCTAAGGGCATATACTAGCTATTAAAGTAAATCTTACTTATTAGGTAGCTAGGAGCTATAGGCATAGACAATTCCCTAAGTCTTATAGGTGTAAAGCTTTATTATAGTAGGTGTCCCTACTATTAGTCAGCCTTATACGAGGGGCAGCTATTAGGGCTACCCTCTCGCACAGCTAGCTAGCTTCCTTCCCTCTTTCCTCCTCTATAGCTCTTTATAGCATCGATCTTAGCACCTTATTCGCCTACGCCTATATGCATTGCCTAAGACTACGATAGGTTATAAGCTCCGTCTGCTTGCTTCTATAGCGTAGATAGAGTTATTTGTTTGTGGTAATATCTACGATTTTTCCCGACCGGAAGAAGTTAAGAAAAAAATTTCGCCGGAATAGTAGACCTTAAGTACGCAGCCGGAATAGCTATAACGACGATTAAGAAGCTAAAAGGGCCCGACAACTACTCCTTATAGTTAATAGATATAGAGCTAACCCTACTTACGCTAGACTTAGAGGAGTATATTAACGGCTCTTCCACCCGACCCGATAGCCTAGTTAGCTAGGTCGGTAAGTCCGATAAACAGAAAGCATAGGATAAATAAGATTTAAGAGCGACTAAGATCTTAATTCTTAGCCTATCCGACGATATTAAGGAGTCGCTAATACGGTCTAGATAGACTAATCGGATGTCTTCCTACGCTACGATAGGTTATATCTAAAGGGCTATATTACAGCTTCCAGAATCTACTATCGGAGACACAATAGTCGAATTTTTCCGTTTAAAAGCATAGAATTTTACTACTATTAACGCCTATTCGAAACGGCTAGAATAGTGCTAGCGATAGATAACGACTATCTAGCTATAGACTAGTAAACAAATGTACGTCTATACTACTATATATAGACTTAAGCAAGCCTACCTATAGTAGTTCTACGCATAGGAACACGACTATAAAAAGAATAACTTCCCGACGAAGGGAGAAATCGACAAGTTCCTATAGAAATAGGCTCTTATCGAGAAGAATATAGTAAAGGTGCCTAACAGTAGATAAGTCCTAGCAGCCAATAAGAATAATATCCCGGCTTCCGATCGAGGAAATGCTCGAGGCCGGGGATAAGGCCGCGGTAGAGGACGTAGCGGTAGCGGTCGAGGCGGGGCCAATCACAACAATAATACGGAAGAAGGTTCTTCTAATAGAGACCTTATAAAACTCGAGTATAGTTGCCTTAAACCACCCGGTAAGGGTTATACGCCGGAATTCTATTAGACCCTCTACCTAAAGTAAGCCCTAGAATAAAAACGAGACGAGTAGCGTTAATAAGGCATTAATCCCTTTAAGAAAGGAAATACTAACATTATTGCCGCTAGTAAACGCGATGTTACCCTTTTTGCTATACGGTTTAACGATACTGTCTTAGCCACGGGATATAAGTCCCTACGGGATACGGTTGTATATAACACCGGCGCCTTAGATATATGCTTTAACGATTTAAAGTAGTTTACGACCTTTATTCCTACTCCGGCCTATCGTCTAATATAAGCATTAAACGGTAGTAACCTTCGAGTCCTAGGCTTAGGCACTATACGCATAACAATTAGAGACTTAACTCTTAACCTAACTAACGTTCGCTACTGCCCTAATGCACCCGCAAATTTAATAAGCTCTAAAGTCCTCTAGGACAAGGGCGTCGTGCTAGATGGATTTAATAGCCGACTGGCTTTTTAAGCCATAAAGGAGGCAGTCTATAAGATCACCTAAGAACTTAGCGTTAGCACTATTCGTAATGCTTAGGCTGCGGGTGACCCTACTATTCGAGATAAGCACCCCGACCTCGTCTTTACGGCGTTGCCGAAGACCTTAATAAAGCTTAATAGGAAGGTCGACTTTAGGCTTATGCATCGTAGACTTAGATATACGGGTAAGGCTAGAGTCCTTAATGCGTGCCGAAAGTCAGGCATTAACGTTAATGTAGAAAGCCTTAACGACTTCTTTTGTAAGGCCTATTATTTTGCAAAAGCCGACCGTATTATCAGCCGGACGTCTTTAGTCAAGCTATTGCAGTTCCTAGCATACGTCTTCTAGGACTTTATTTAGCACTTACCTACCGGTTTCGGCGGCAAGCAGTATTCGCTATACGGGATCGATATATACATAAGGTTCTATTAGGTTCTATTCGCGGTAAACCGAGGAGAGGCGTACGACTTGCTTTATAGTTAGATAAAGTAGGTATAAGCCTGCTCTGCGAATAAGTTAGTTTAGTCTATATGTTTTAATAACGCGTTAGAGTTCTAGTTAGACGCAATATTTAAATAGGCTAATAAGGACGGATTTGTCCTTCGCTTTAGTGCCCCTTACACTCCTAAGTAGAATAGACTTACTAAACGTGCTAGCCGTACGTTAATAGACCTCGCACGCTGTATTTACGCTAATACAAACCTTCCGGCCTTTTTATAGCCGTACTTTATAGAGATAAGCGCCTACGTTAATAATATGCTTCCGACGAGCGCCTATAAGGACGGTAGAGCCCCGATTAAGGTTTTATTTAACGAGATCTATACGCTATACTTATATAGCATTAAGTATATAAGGGCTTAGGGCTGCACTACGTTCGTCACTATCCCGTACTAGCAGAGGGTTAAAAGTGCAAAGATAGCCCTACGAGCTTAGAAAGGTCGCCTAGTAGGCATAAAGGGACTTAACGGGCATATATATAAGGTCTAGCTTCCTAAGAAGAAGATCGTCGTACGCGCCTAAGATATCCGCTTTTAGGATAGCAAAGAGCATTAGCGCCCTACTATTAACGATATTAAATTTAAGGCTACCCTATAGGAGGATAACGATAAAGTTACCTACCTATTCGATATAGGGAAGATTAAAGCCGTAGATAGAAAACGCAATACGAGGCACGATAATAAAGCCGCTTCGCTACGTAAAGAAGAACTCGACCTATCTACCCTATAGGGGATGCTTAAGGACCTAAGTCATATCCTAATACCCGATCTAACGCCTACTATAAGGCAATAGCAGCGTTATGTTTATTTCGACGAGGAGACTATAAAGCACAAAGATACGGAGGACTTAAATCCGGCTTCTAAGGATAAGGCATCGCTATTTTATCCTCGTAGAACCTCGCGACCCTATTAGACCTACGACTATAACGAGCGGTTAGGACGAGGCCGTAGTCGTAGTAGCCGTAATCGCGGCAGCCGTAGAGGCAGCCGTAGTAGCAGCTAAGCTAAGGAGTCATCCGGTTTATAACTCGCAGTGTTTCGCGAAAATAACACCTATTATAAGACTAATCCTCCTTAGGTTCTTAGTATAGGAGCGGCTCTAGCTTTTATATAGCCTAATACGACTCTAAAGAACTAGAAGCAGGCTATAGACTACCCTAACTACGAGAGTCGCTAATTGCCTGCTATAAGGAAGGAATACCGTAAGCTTAACGATAAAGGGACTTAGATTCTTATTTCCCGCCTACGAGGCTATTAAGTCCTTCCGGGCCGTTAGGTCTTCCTTAAGAAACATATTGCGGGAGCAGACAGCATTGCAAAGGCCCGTTAGTGTATTCGCGGGGACCGAGACACTACAAATAGGCCTATTAAAGACGTCTACGCCGCTATAGCATACTAGGCTTCTATTCGTGTGTTTGCTACTCTCGTGGCTTCGGATGACCTCGAATATAAGAAGTTCGACGTAGTTAACGCCTTCCCGTACGCCGAAGTAAGGGAGGAAATTTATATTAAGCAGCCCTACGGTCTAACTAACGGCACTAGCCGCGTCTATAAGCTGCAACGAGCTCTATACGGGCATAACGCCGCCCCTCGTTAGTGGTTTAACAAAGTTGTTATTAACCTTATTGCTTTAGGCTTCGTTTAGCTAGAGGCAGAATTATGCCTATTTCGTTACGATAATAGCACGCTTCTAATCCTCTACGTCGACGATATATTAATCGCAGTAGCTATACGAGACCTTATTGCGGATAAGGCTCGTCTATTAAGCGGCCTATATAAGATAAAGAGTCTTAAGGAGCCGACCGAGTTCCTAGGACTAGAAATAGACCGGGATCGCGTTAACTAGACGATTCGCCTATATTAGATAAGATTCGCGATAAAGATCCTTAAGGAGTTCGGCAGCGACATCGAGAATACAGTAATAACGCCGTAGCCGCTAAAGACCGTTATCCTAGCGGATTAGAAACGATAAATGTTAGTAATAACCTCGTCTACTAAGGCCGAATTCATTAACCTTACGCCGGCGGGCATAGCAGCTATATAGCAAGCGAAGCTATTACATAATGCAGGCTACCTATAGCCTACGCCGATGATTATATATACCGATAGTTAGAATGCGAGATTAGCTATTCTTAATAAGGCGAATACGGGCCGCACGAGGCATATTAATCGCTATTTTAAGTAGATCGTTTAGCGTACGGCGATAGGCTATTTCTAGCTTTATTAGGTCCGCACTAATGAGATAGTTGCTAACGGCTTAACGAAGCTGCTTTTGCGTATAGGCCACGAGAAGTTCAAGCACTAGCTTAGGCTATAACGCTACGTTTGTTAATAGATTTCCCGATTAGGAAAGCATTTAGGGATAGAAGCCTGGTTAGGCAATTAGAAGGGCAGAAAGCCTTGCGAATAAGCGACCGATGAATTATAGAGGAAAAGGCTATAGAATGCAGCTTTAAGCCGTATTGTTATTAGCCTTATTAGGCTATTCGGCTAAGGGGAGGTGTTATAGTAGGTGTCCCTACTATTAGTCAGCCTTATGCGAGGGGCAGCTATTAGGGCTACCCTCTCGCACAGCTAGCTAGCTTCCTTTACTCTTTCCTCCTCTATAGCTCTTTATAGCATCGATCTTAGCACCTTATTCGCCCACGCCTATATGCATTGCCTAAGACTACGATAAGCTTTAGCAATCCTTATATATCGATATAGCCGTATAAACGTCGTTTTAGAGAGAAGTCTACTAATATCTACTGCGAATATAGTCGTAAGTGACTTATCGTCCCTTATAACCTATCTATACGTAATGTTTCGTTATAATTCGTCGTTGCTTAGCTTAGTCGGAGACTACTAATATAGGTCCTCGGTCTATCTGTCTTAGTAGTCGCTAGAGTTTTCCGTCTTTAATGCAGTAGTTTAGGCTTCTTATACGTAGTCTCCTATAAGCTTATTTATTATAATTAATTAGTCTCTTTATCGTTTAAAGGAACTCTATAACTGCTTGTAGTTTAAGGGGATATCGAGGTCCCTTTAGATAGACTATATTAAGATATAGATCGACGAAGTCTTTAACGTCGCCTTTAAATATCTTATTAATAATATTAGAGGGTCCTTCCGGCTTTCGTAAGAGCCTATTAGCAACGCTATTCTTTTTTCCCGACTATATGCCGGACCGTAAAGTCGAAGAGGAAAATATAACTAATCTAGCGGGTGACTAACGCTCCGGACATATCTTTAATAGCGCCTTTTAATTAATTAACTAGGACCTTTGCATTAGTCTTAAGGGTAAAGTGCACGCCGTAAATATACATTCTAAGCCGTCGTAGAGCATAAAGAATAGCTCTACACTCTCGTTTCGTAGTATCGTATTTTGTTTAGGCGTTATTCTATATGCCGCTCTTATACCGGACTAGTCTTCGTTTTCCGTCGATAATTTGCATTAAAATAGCTCCCTAACTAATAAGGCTAGCGTCGTATATAAGAATGATTTCTCCTCTATCTAGTCCGGTATCTAGGGACACTAAGAATATAGGGTCTATAATAGCATCCTTTAGCGCCTCTATTGCCTAGTTCTATAGTTTGCCTTAATCCTATAGTGCTTCTTTTCTTAAGAGGTCGGTTAAAGGCTTTACTATAATAGCGAACTATTTAATCTATATTTAGTAGTATCCTACAATGCTAAGGAAGGCTCGTATATACGTCGTATTATAGCATTTAGTCTATTCTTTAATCTTAATAACCTTTGCCTCCCTAGGACTTCTTCCGTTCGTCCTATAGATATAACCTACGATCTTAGTCGCTTTTTAATAGTATTTAGATTTTCCTCCGGCTATTGTATAGCCTAATAGTTCGATATTAACGAGGACTCGGTCTAGGTTAATAAGGTGCTTAAAAACATACCTCCTAACTCTAGGGGCAACTTCCTCGTTATTATAGGTAGTCTTTAGTCCCTTAACCCCTATATCGTCTACGAAGTTCTTGCTAATATTAGGGAATAAGTCTCTAAGGATTCTCTATATAATTCGGGTGAATTATCATACTAAATTAGTAGCTCCCTATAGCAGCGTGTATATACGTAGAGTGCCTAAAGGGGTAGTAAAGGTAGTTATATCCCGGCTTCTAATATTAAGGGGCACTTAATTATAACTAGAGAATAGGTCTAGCAGCGATAGGATCTTATACATCGAGAAGTAGTCGCTAAATTTATCTATACTTAGAGGAGGATTAGCGTCCTTAATTATAACCGTATTTGCTCGGGTAATTAAATTAATTAGTCGCAGGCCTCCGTCTTTCTTTGCAATAAGGAAGAAAGGGTTCCTATATACTCTATAGCTCTCTTTAAGGACACCGCTTTTTAGTCTAACCTATAGGATATCGATAACCTTCTTTTCTATTGCCCTTAGGATCGGGATTATCGATGCTTACTATACGTTATATTCTATTGTCTTAATAATCTAAGGAGGAGCGACTAGCGGGTCTACCTAACCTCTTTCCGTAAAGTTCTATAATAGTGCGGCTTCCCTATTAAATATAATTTAATCGAAGATAGCAATTTCTTATTTCGTTAGGAGGTCGTTAAATTGCTTATAAATGTCTTTAAGTCGTTCTAGCGTAAGCCTCGTCCCTTTTTCTATATTAGAAAACTTTGCTATTATTTAATTATAGTATCTAGCGTCCTTAATTTTATTTTTGGCTTCTTTCTACTTAATTTTTCTCTAATTAGTATTACCCGTCGGAACTATCCCGTTAGACAGAATATTGTCTAAGGGGTTAATTTTATCGCTTTTTCTTTTAAATATCGTATTAACCCGTATATCGTATGTCTTTATAGGCTTCTTTCTTCTAGTCTATACCTAAATCTTTTGCATTTTCCGGAATTTCCTTTGTGTTTTTCTTATAGTCTTTCTTAGCTCTATAGTCGTCTCGTTTATTATTACTTTTAGGATTTCCTTAGCGGTTTCCGATCTAATCGAGAGAATAGCTTAATCTTCCTTATTAGTGATAAGTTACTGCCTAATTAAAGCTTATAACATAGGTATAGGTGTCTATCGCCGTACCCCTCCTCTATAACTAAGAATCTCGCCTCCTAGCGAGGTAAGGATAGTCGGCGAAGATTAAATTAGATAGGAAACCGTTAACCGTTAATAAGTCTACGTAGATATATAATTTAAAATATAAGAAATAGGAGAAATGTTTTTCGCATCCTTATATTCGGGAATACCTTCTGCGTTAGAATCCTTATCGTTATTAATATCTTTATCTTTAAGAGCACCTTCTATATCGGAATCCTTATCGTTATTAGTAAAAGCGGCCGGTCGGAACTTATTATATCGTCCGTTAGTTATAATAACATTTGTCTAGATAACCTTTTTATTAGCTATAGAAGAAACCTCCTATCTAATAGCGCCGGCCGTAGGAGCGATAATTCTAACTGTTCTTATCTAATACCTAATATATATATCTCCGTTCTTCGGAGTATAATTAAATATCGCCCGGGCCGTCTAGATAAACGGTATGCCTAAAATAAGAGGAACGAGAATATAGTTTAATGCAATAAAGAACGTGATTAGCATCTTCGCTAAGCCTATATACAACTCTATCTCGACCTCCCTAACTATTTCGATAGCCGCGCTAGAGTATAACTTAGTCGTCGCCTTCGTCGTGCTAATCTTTAAGCCGTAGGATTATACGTAGTGCTTGCTAATAAGATTACCTTTAGACCTAGTGTCTAAAAGTATACTAAAGGGCCTTGATTTTCTTCCTCTTAACCTAATTTAAACATATAGTAAGTCTTACATCTGCCTTAGCAGACGGTAGGGAGTTATTATACTAGTCGCGTTAGTTGCGAAGGTCTACTATGCTAACGTAGTCTCGTTAGGCTCCGGTAAGTCGTCTATTAGTAAACAGACGTTATTTATTATATAATTATCGTTATAGGCGTAATCTAGATCGTTATCTTCCGGGCTAAACGTCTCCTCGTAGCTAAGGAGAAGGTCTAATACATTAGACGTCTCCGATAGGGGTGCTATAGAAGTCGCCGAGGATAGCGCGGGGAAGGAAGGCGATAAAGGCGGCTAAGGATAATCCTATAAACTCGTATTAGTCTATGTTGTAAGCGCGTCTGTGTTAGGCCGAGGGCCTACCGTAAGCTTAAGCCTAGCCTCTTTAATAGTCTCGAAGATTAGGTCGTCTAGGTCGACGCGGTCTTATAGGCCCTAAGAGACCTAGTCTATTAAGTCGCATAAATATCTTCTCCACGCATACACTATAATTGTGTTAATAGTATCTAAAGTATACACGCTTATCGCGTCGGATATAAGGGTAGTAGTCTTTAAATTTTCTTCCTAAACTAAAGTCGTCGTATATAGTGTCTAAAGACGCTATACGTATTAGCTATAAAGTCTATTATCGTCTTATAGGAATATATAGGCGCTATCTTATAGGGATGCGTAAGCGCTAGTCCCTTCTTCTTCGTTCGCTTCTATCGTAGTTCTTATTAAGTTAAGGTTAATACTTCTATTTAGCAAGCGGTAGGCGAATAATAAGTCTATTTAATTAAGAAAAGAGGCTTTTAATGCTATAAGAGGTTCTTAGTATATAAGATTAAATAGTTGCGGTTAGTAATAAGATAAAGATAGTAGTCTAAATATAGTTATTCTATCGTAGTCGTCTTAAGGTTTAACTATAGGAATTAAGTATATAATAGAAGGCGTGTTTATTAATATAGTCGGGTTAATAGTCCCTATATAGAAACACGTAAGCCGACTATTAAACTCGTCTATTATAGCTTTCTGCCGCGTTATATACTCGTCCTATCTGCTTCGAGGTAGTTCCTTCCTTTTTCCTTTAGTCTTAGAGTCGTCTTCGATAGGGAATTTACCGATAAGTCTCCGTTATAGCTAGCTATCGCCTTAGTCGACTATACGCACGTTGACTTTTATCGACCCCTCGTAGTTAGCATACTAATATATCTTCCGGTCCGGCATCTCTTTATCGTAGAGTAGGCATATAATAGCTTCCGGTTCGATCTAGTATTCTCCGATAGGCTCTTTAAAGTGCACTACCGTTATAGATAGCTTTTCTTATAGGTGACTTAGAAGGTTTAATCCTTCCTCCTCCTCCTCGTCGGTTAGGATTTCTACGGCGACTGCCCTTAAAATAGGGGGAGAAGTAGCTAGCTCTTTAAGGTATTAGAATTGCGTAGTCTTAATGCCTTAGGCTTTATCGATGTATTTTACGCCTAATTTAGAACCGACTAGGGGCAGAAACTTAACTAGGGTCTATAGGAAGATTAGTATCTTCTTTAATATAATATTATAGACGATCTCGTCTATTATAATATTAAACTTCTTTCCGGGTTCCGTCCTATGTTTATAATAGACTAAAGTCTTAACGGGAATAGTCTTTATAGTCGTATCCTCCTAAGAGTCTGCGTTATCTCTATCGACTCGTCGTCTATTTGCCTTTTAGGCATTAACTTATATAGCCGAATAGAGTATTTAATTATCCGTTCCTCCTTCCTTCTAAGGCACTTAGAATCGAATTATAGAGGTCTTAGTCGCGACGTCGGTCCCGATAAGGTCGCGAGGTTTCTACTCCTAAGGATAAGAGTATTTCTAAAAGGCATTTATCGTAGCGATTTCTTTCTTATTTACTATCTAATCCTAGCAAGAAGGCGTAGATAACGCTTTAACTTAGGCAATTAGCGGAGTTATAAAGCATTTAGGCCATACGTTAGCCTAATAAACGATAAGCCTCTAAATGTAAGATCTAGGCCTTATGTATTTACTAGCTAGTATAGGAGGAATCGGGCTTATGTCTTTCGGTCTTCTAAGGGCGAGAACTCCTAAGGAAGAATTATAGGTAATAACGCCGGCTATATAATTAGCTTAGAGTATAGGATATTAGTCCGGGTAGTATCTAAGTTCTCCGTAGTAGAAGCACCTTTAGGTCTTAACGAAGTTTACGTAGAACTTATCGTTCGTCGGCTAGTATAATCTAAGGGTATTCGTCGTGCTAGAGTAGTAACTACCTCTTCCTCGACTATTAGAACCGACGCGGCGTAATTCCCTCTCTATAGGGTTTATAAAAGCTTTATTCTAGCGGTTTAAGTTAATAGTTATATCCTAAAAAGCCTTAGTTAAGTCTTATATCGGCTAGTAAATGTCTTCCTTCTTAGTAATATCTTCTATAGAGGTAGTAGCTTTTTCCTTAGGCGGTTTAGCATTAGACTTATCGGTAGGAAGCTCTATTATGCCTACCTCCTTATCTTTAAGGGAAGTCGCTTGCTCTTCCTCGGTCTGCTTAAGCTTTTAATTATATACCTTTAAAGCTATATCTCGTCTTTTAACGTCCTATCGTAGGGCTAAGTAACTATTAATTAGGTTAATAATATCTTTATAAGGCAACCTTAAGAGAGCATCCGAAGTTATCTTATTACGTTCGAGGATGCTAATAATTAAATCCTTAGGCATAGCGCGGTAGATAAAATGCGATTGCGTAGGCCTTACGCTAAAGGTATAAGTAAAGGCTAAGCTATTCCGTAACCTTAAAGACGGATAAAGGTCTCTTCGTATTGTAATAGTTAAGTCGATCGTTAGCGGTCTTAAGTTGCTTAATATCGTATGCGTAGTAGTGTTTAAGAAGTCGTTTCTTTACCTTATCCTATAGAAGACCGTCGGTAAGGATCTTTACGGTCGGAGCTTATTTAGCAGAGACGTGGCCCTTAAGCTAATCGATCTTCTCGTCCTCGTAAACCTTATTAAAACGTATCTCTTTCTTAAATTTCTTAATGAATTTTATTACGTTCTTACCGTTAAACTTACTAATAAAGGGAAGCTTCCCCTACCGTAATATTCTAAGGAGACCGTTATTCTATTAGGCAATTGTCTTACCTATAACTATAGATAGCTTGTTAATCCCGAGCATAGGCTACTATGCAGTAGCCTTACCCCTTAAGGTAGGGTAGTCTCTAGAGGTCGACGATGTCTCTCTTATAGCGGGAAGCCCCTACTAGGCAGAAGTCGTATTAGATATCTTAGATATATTAATGTTATTGTTATTGTTGTTTTTATTGTTTATTATATCTTATATATGTTTTTCTAATTTTTCTTATAAAGTAATGCTTTTTAAATCCGATCGTTGTTTTCTTTCTTCTTTCTTATTCGTATATATATATACGTGTGTGTGTATATTCTTCTTTATTAAATCTAGGCATTCTAGTCTTCTTATAATAGTTAGAAGCTCTCCTTTATATAGTATAATTATATAAAGTATAGCTATCGAAAGAGTTATAGTAGAGTCTTCGGTTATCTTCTAAGTTGCTATTGCTAATGCATAAAGAATTAGAAAGTTATAGTAAGGTATAAGGTTTCTGTTTATACGTAAGGCAATTCTAATAGGGCAAATCTAAGAGGATTAAGTAAAATCGTAGTCTAGATTTATTAAAGAAGTTATCCTGCTTCGCTTTCTAAGTTAGACCCGACGGGCTCTAAGTCGACGACCTTTAGTAAGAATGCGCTCTTAGGAATAGGTAGTTTAAGCTCCCCTACCGTTACCGTTTATTTTAGCTATCTCCCTCTTTTCCTAATGTAAGGGATGCTCCTTTAGCTGCTTCTAGAAGCTTTATCGGGTGTATTCTCGTCGTTCTTCTTCCTATTGCTTTAGTCTTTTCATTTAGATCCTTTACTACTGCTTCTATAAGGTGCCGTCACTAAGCCGTGCTATTTAAGGACTCCTTCTACGATTTCTCGCGGAAAACAGATAGAGTCCCCCGTATTAGGCTCTAAGTTTTAACGGAGAAAAGGGCATATACCCTAAAGTAAGCGCAGCAGTCGCTATACTAAGGGTTAAGAAGAATAGCAGAAATTCGTAGGGTAGTTGTATTATAGCTTCGGCTAGTCGATTTCCGTGTAAGTTAGGATATCCTACTCGGGGAGTAATTCCTTAAATTATGTTTTTCGGGCTCCTATTTCGATTAGTTTCTTCGTATTTTTAGGATTATTTAATTATGCTAATACCGACTAGATGCGAGTGTTGTAGAAGCTATACGGCAATAATCGTTTTTCTTCAATAATTTATAGGTAGAAATCCTCGAGGAGAAATCGTTAAATCTTTAAGAAGGCAAATTAAGTTAATTTAGTTGTATTATGTTAATCTTATGTATATGATTAAATGCTTCCTCCTTTCCCTTCCCTTTTATACGCCTAGGTTGTGCTAGTACGTTATATAACCCTCTTTTTCCCCCTTATTAAATAAGGGGGTAAGAAATGCCCCGCTAAAGTATCCTTTAATAAAAGATAAGCACGTTAGTATATATACCTCGCTCTTTTCGATTTTACGATTAAATACCGAGCCGGTAAATTAAATCCTACCGATACTTTATTAAGGAAGCTATTAGTAGGTGATTTACTTAGATTAATCTAAACAAAGGGGGTTGTATTAGTTATAGTTATATCTAATCTAGCTAAAGAAGGGGGAATAAGGGGGGCCCCTTTATACCCGTCTGCCGGGGTCCCTCTATAGAGCCTGCTATGCCTTAACAATGCATTGTTAAGGCCTACGCTAGGGCTTACTACTCTAGTTATAACGATGCCCTTAGTTAATAACGCGGTTATTAACTATATAGGTTACGTAGCGTTATACGCCGCGTGGTTATAACCCCTATTACCCCTTTCCTATATATAGTCGGCAATATAGTTACGACTCTATCACTTAGTTATATAACTATATTCCTATACTAGCAGTCTTTCTTTCTAACTGCTAAGCAACCTTCCTAATCGTAAGGATAACGCGTATTAGACTAAAGGGGTCTAATAAATATAATACATAAGTATGAATAAAAGAGAGTCCTAAAAGGGGAACTTAAGGGCGTAGAACGTATGCCTCTATCCGAATAGTTAAGCTATTATTGTCTATAAAGCGTTCGAGGGCTTAGTTCGGTAATGCCTTCGTTATAGTATCGGCCGGGTTATTATCGCCGTTAATCTAACGGATCTCTATAATCTCTCGTTGCTTATATAACTATCGAAGAGATATAATATTAATTATTAATCTCTTCTCCTTAGTTATCCTAAGTTTTATAAGACATTCGTAGAGCGAATACGAATCTATATAGATAATTAATTAGATGTTCGATAGCTTAAGCCGGTCGGTAATAATCTTTAATATAGTTGCTAGGGCGATCCTAAGGTTAACGCCGTTAACTATACCGTATATCTCGGAAGCTAGCACGCTTTAGGTAACTCTCTTACACTTCGTCGAACTCTAGTAGATAATGTTTCCTATAACCTTAAACTAGTTATTAGACCTTTCGGCCTTATTAACTAATGCAATAATAAAGCCTAGTTGCGAGAATAGGTCTTTATTATTAGCAAACGACCTATCCGTAAACACTATTAGCTTCGCCTTTATAAGATTAATTAGTTTATATATTAAATCTCTACTTTAGCCGTCTATTTACTACTTAAGTCGCTTGTTTAAGATTATACAATCCTTATTATCTAGGTTTTATACCTATGCCGTAATAGAGATATCGAATGCGGGTTCCGGTTAGCATACCGAGGCTATATAGGCTCTACGAGCACGTTATTCTAGGTACTATTGTATATAATCCGGAGCCTTAACATCGATTCGGTCGATTCGGGCAGCTTATCCTTTCTATTAGAGTAGGAGTATCTTATCCTATTGTAAGCTTACCTTCGCGCCGTTGAAATCCGTAACGGAGCCCTAAGTTATCGTGGTTTTCGGCTTCGCCCTAAATTATGCCTCTCGGAGCTTTTCTTCTTTAGCGGCCGAAAAACTTATCGTTCTAAGCATAAGGGTATCGTCCGTTTGCATCCTAATAATACTAAAGTATTCTAGTCCTATATTAGATATTAGAAGGCAAGAGTCGAAGGTCGATATCGCTATATCGAGGCCCTCGATATAATGCTTTTAATACGTATTAAACTAATAGACTCTAGATTCTATAATGCTATATAGGGGCCTAATAACTCGGATGATTGTATCGGGCGGATACTTCCTTTATAATTCGGCGGGGAGTCGTATTAAGACCGTTCGAAAGAGCTCTATAGTCGCTTAGGGATATGCTTAGGTAATGTCTCGAGGGGATAACGTTATCCTATAGCGTATAAGGCTAGGAGCAAGGGCTAAGATTAGTCGTTAGCTAATGCGTTAGATTGTCGGGGACTGCGTTAGTAGGGAAGCCTTCTCCTTATTATTATAACCTTAGACTATAAGCCTTAATTTCTTACATAGCTTAGTGTCTCTGCCTTTAACCTCTCGAACTATATAAGAGCTAAAGATACGGTAGCCGCTGTAGATAGCTTTATTATAACGTTTAAAACTAAATACCCTTCGTGCTATAAGGTTATCGATCTCCGTGCTATCTAACGCTTCGAATAGTGCTCTTAGGGTCGTAATAGCGCCTTTAGATCGGAGCTTAACGGCTAGCTCGTAGGCCTCTTCCTCCTTTTTTATTATAAAGGCCTTATCTACTTCTTCGTCGCTTAAATCGTTAAGATCTATATCGTCCTCGTTATTGTCTAGGTTATCCTCTACGTTTAGTCCTTCTATAATTAAATATCTAGCCTTATTTCTTTAATCCGGGCGGGCGTCCTCGCTTACGGGGTGCCGGAGGGTCTAGTCGGGCGGGTTCGTCCGGCTGCTCGGATTCTAGTACCGGAAGGTCGTTAAGCATTTAATTACGATAATACGGTTATACTAGCGTAGATCTAAAGACCTAAGGTCTATTAACCGTATCGATCGTAATATTATACCCGTTAATAGCTATAATCTTAAACGGTCTTTACTATCCTAACTTTTCCCTTTATACGCGGACTTCGTTTTAGAGAGGAAGGGCAAGTATATTCGCTATATCTAGGCCGTTGCGGCTATATAATATAGCCTAGACCTATCTTTTAGCCGTAAGCTGCTTAAGTGCCTTTATTGCTTTCTATACTATAGCTGCTTATTTAAAGGTCGTTAGTAACGACGGCGAATTAAGAGTTATCCTAGGATATACTCCGAATATAAGCAACGTAGGTATTAGTCCGTTCGGTCTAGCAGTATTGTTAATAGCTTTAAGAGCCGTCTAAAGAATTGCCTTAAGGGAGGTAAAACTGCCTATTTCTACGAAGAGGATATTAAAAGCTCGGCGTAAAGGGGCATAATACCTTTTAACCTTGCCGATAGACTAGTATGCTTTAATAAGGACTTATATATATATAATCCCTATAATGCGGGCTTTATTTCGGAATTCTACCGCCGCGAAGTTTATGCCGGCATTATATTTAATAATGTTAGTGTTAGTAAGGCTCTAATAACGGTGACTAGCCGGATAGATCCATTAAGTTATTATATTATTAAGTCTATAATCTAGCTAAGGAAGAGGGGAAGGTCTCGTAGAGATATAGCCTTATTGCGTGCACGTAATCCTGCGGATCACGTGTGCGCAACCACCTTAATAATGCGGATATCCCCTATTCCTATACTAGCAGTTCTTTTAAGAAGATAACAATAAGAATAAGATAACAACCCGGTTTTCCTACTAAATAGAGATACGCAACGAACAAAGGGAAAGAGGGCCGTTCTAGCCGTATAGTATAAGGAGCGTTAGGGCGGCTGCTAAGGGTGAAGCTGCTAAGCTAAGGGCGAAAAGTAACGCAACGAATATAGGCTGCTAAGGCTGCAAAAGGCGTTGCAAAGGGCGTTGCCAAGAGCGTTGAAAAGGGCGTTGTAAAGGGTGTTGCAAAGGGCGTTTTAAAGAGCGTTGTAAGGGGCGTTGCTAAGAGCGTTGCTAAGGATGCAGAAAGCAGGGTGAAAAACAAAGTAAAGAGCGTAGGTAAATTCGAGGTAAAAAGCAGGCAAAAAGCAGGGCGAATTCGAGGTAACGAGCGTTAGGAAGAAAAGGGGCTAGTAATGCAACGAGTGGCTAAGGGCTGCGAGCTGCGAGCTACGGCGTTAAAGTCCCTAACGATGCCGTATTGCGCTTTCTAAAGCTCTTTCTAAATTAGAACAAGAGGCGAAAAGCAGCGTGCGGGCTTTAAAGCAGCGTGCGGGCTTAAAGCAACGTGCGGGCTTAAAGCAGCGTGCGGCAGCGTGCGGGATTAGTAATTGACCTAGTCGTTAAAGCAAAGTAACTAGCGGCTTTATGTTTGCGGCGGGCTTATAGCAGCAAGCGGACTATATTCTCGTAGGGCTTAAGGCAGCAAGCGGACTGTATTCTCGTAGGGCTTAAGGCAGCAAGCGGACTATATTCTCGTAGGGTGTATTCTTATAGTCTAAGGCAGTAAGAGGACTGTATTCTCGTAGGAATTGCGAGGGTCTTCGCGATGCTTGTCGAAGCAGGCGGCGGGCTTTTAGGGACGAGTGGTCCGAGGGTCGGGCTCGTGGTTGTCTAGTGTGCCGTTAGAAGAGCTTTTCGTAAGGGAGCGCTTAGAAGAGCTCTCTTCGGCGGTTAATAGGGTATGCCGCGTCGGCGGCAGCGGCATTAGTTGCTCGAACTAGCTATTAAAGGGGTCGAGGTTGTCTAATAGTTGTAAGGTTCTTTACGATGCGGTCGGTGTTATAGACGAACTTCTAATTAGTGCTATTCTTTAATCGTTCGAAAGCGATAACTGTTAAAAGGAAGCTAAAAGGAATCTCTCGCTAGGTAAAACTAGTAGAGATGCCTTACTCTTAGCATAGATAAACTTCTCTTAGGTGTACGTAATAGAACCCGCAAAGGGGTAAAGATACGTAAAAACAAAGCCGCGATAGGATAAAGATTCGGCTATACCTTCGAAGGTCGAAATCTGCTTCTTCTTGCCTAGCTATCTATAAAGGCGAAGCCTTTACTAATTAGTATTAGTAAGGCTCTAATAACAGTAAATAGCCGGATGGATCTATTAAGTTATTATGTTATTAAATCTATAATAAAGCTAAGGAAGAGGGGAAGGCCTCGTAGAGATATAGCCTTATTGCGTGTATATAATCCTACGGATTACGTATGCGTAACTACCTTAATAATACGGATATCCCCTATTCCTATACTAATAGTTCTTTTAAGATAATAATAAGAATAATAAGAACCCGGTTTTCTTACTAAATAGAGGTACGTAATAAATAAAGGGAAAGAGGGCCGTTTTAGCCGTATAGTATAAAGAGCGTCGGGGCGGTTAAAGCGTCGGGGCGGTTAGAGCGTTAGGGCGGCTGCTAAAGGCGTAAGGCGAGGCTGCTAAGCTAAGGGCGAAAAGTAACGCAACGAATATAAGCTGCTAAGGCTTTAAAAGGCGTTATAAAGAGCGTTGCTAAGGATGTAGAAAGCAAGGCGCAGAAAGCAAGGTAAAAAGCGTAGGTGAATTTAAGGCAAAAAGCAAGGCGAATTCGAGGTAACGAGCGTTAGGAAGGAAAGGGCTAGTAATACAACGAGTGGCTAAAGGCTGCGGGCTACGGCGTTAAAGTCCCTAACGATATATGCCGTATTGCGCTTTCTAAAGCTCTTTCTAAATTAGAATAGAAGGCGAAAAGCAGCGTGCGGGCTTTAAAGAAGTAGGCGGGCTTAAAGCAGCAGGCGGGCTTAAAGCAGTAGGCGGGCTTAAAGCAGTAGGCGGGCTTAAAGCAGCAGGCGGGCTTAAAGCAGCAGGCGGGCTTAAAGCAGCGTGCGGGATTAGTAATTAACCTAGTAAAGCAACTAGCGGCTTTATATTTACGGTAGGCTTCTAGCAGTAAGCGGACTATATTCTTATAGCTTAAGGCAGTAAGCGGACTATATTCTTATAGCTTAAGGCAGCAAGCGGACTATATTCTCGTAGCGGGCTTAAGGCAGTAAGCGGACTATATTCTTATAGTCGCGAGGGTCTTCGCGATGCTTATCGAAGTAGGCGGCGGGCTTTATAAGGATAAATAGTCCGACGCGAGAGTTAGGCTTATAGTTATCTAGTATACTATTAGAAGAGCTTTTCTTAAAGGAGCGTTTTAAAAAGCTTTTTTCGGCGGTTAATAGGGTTATATACCGTAGCGGCGGCATTAGTTGCTTAAGCTAGCTATTAAAGGAGTCGAGGTTATTATAGGGATACGTTACTAACGCACTTTTAATTAATACTATTCTTTAATCGTTCGAAAGCGATAACTATTAAAAGGAAGCTAAAAGGAATCTCTCGCTAGGTAAAACCAATAGAGATGCCTTACTCTTAGCATAGATAAACTTCTCTTAGGTATACGTAATAGAACCCGCAAAAGGGTAAAGATACGTAGAAATAGAGCCGCTATAGGATAAAGATTCGGCTATACCTTCGAAGGTCGAAATCTACCTCTTTATGCCTAGCTGTCTATAAAGGCGAAGCCTTTACTAATTAGTATTAGTAAGGCTCTAATAATAGTAACTAGCCGGATAGATCTATTAAGTTATTATATTATTAAATCTATAATCTAGCTAAGGAAGAGGGGAAGGCCTTATAGAGATATAGCCTTATTACGTGCACGTGATCCTACGGATCACGTGTGCGCAACTACCTTTATAATACGGATATCCCTTATTCCTATACTAGCAATCGTTGCTAAGGCGTAGAAAGTAGGGCGAAAAACAAGGTAAAGAGCGTAGGTGAATTCGAGGTAAAAGGCTAATTCGAGGCAAAAAGCAGGGCGAATTCGAGGTAACGAGCGTTAGGAAGGAAAAGGGCTAGTGATGCAACAAGTGGCTAAAGTGCTGCGGGCTACGGCTCGCGGCGTCGAAGTCCCTAACGATGCCGTATTACGCCCTCTAGAGCTCTTTCTAATAAATTAGAACAGAAGGCGTTAAGCAGCGTGCGGGCTTTAAAGCAGCAGGCGGGCTTAAAGCAGTAGGCGGGCTTAAAGCAGCAGGCGGGCTTAAAGCAGCGTGCGGGATTAGTGATTGACCTAGTAAAGCAACTAGCGGCTTTGTGTTTGCGGTAGGCTTAAAGCAGCAAGCGGACTGTATTCTCGTGGCTTAAGGCAGCAAGCGGACTGTATTCTCGTAGCGGGCTTAAGGCAGCAAGCGGACTATATTCTTATAGTCGCGAGGGTCTTTGCGATGCTTGTCGGAAGCAAGCGTCGGGCTTTATAGGGACGAGTAGTCCGAAGCGAGAGTCGGGCTCGTGGTTGTCTAGTATGCCGTTAGAAGAGCTTTTCTTAAGGGAGCGTTTCGAAGAGCTTTCTTCGGCGGTTAATAGGGTTATATGCCGCGGCGGCGGCACTAGTTGCTCGAGCTAGCTATTAAAGGAGTCGAGGTTATCGTAGGAATCCGTTGCTAACGCACTTCTAATTAATGCTATTCTTTAATCGTTCGAAAGCGATAACTATTAAAAGGAAGCTAAAAGGAATCTCTCGCTAGGTAAAACGAGTAGAGATGCCTTGCTCTTAACATAGATAAACTTCTCTTAGGTATACGCAATAGAACCCGTAAAGGGGTAAAGATACGTAGAAATAGAGCCGCGATAGGACAAAGATTCGGCTATACCTTCGAAGGTCGAAATCTGCCTCTTCTTGCCTAGCTGTCTATAAAGGCGAAGCCTTTACTAATTAGTGTTAGTAAGGCTCTAATAATAGTGACTAGCCGGATAGATCTATTAAGTTATTATTATTGTTAAATCTATAATCTAGCTAAGGAAGAAGGGAAGGTCTCGTAGAGATATAGCCTTATTGCGTGCACGTAATCCTACGGATTACGTATGCGCAACTACCTTAATAATACGGATATCCCTTATTCCTATACTAGCAATTCTTTTAAGATAACAGACAATAAGAGCAATAAGAACCCGGTTTTCCTACCGAATAGAAATACGTAATAAATAAAGGGAAAGAGGGCCGTTTAGGCCGTATAGTATAAGGAGCTTCGGAGCGGCTATAGGGTAAAGCTGCTAAGCTAAGGGCGAAAAGTAACGCAACGAATATAGGCTGCTAAGGCTGTAAAAGGCGTTGTAAAGGGCGTTGCTAAGAGCGTTAAAAAGAGCGTTGTAAAGTCACTAGGTCAATCACTAATCCCGCACGCTGCTTTAAGCCCGCCTGCTGCTTTAAGCCCGCCTGCTGCTTTAAGCCCGCCTGCTGCTTTAAGCCCGCCTGCTGCTTTAAGGCCCGCACGCTGCTTTTCGCCTTCTATTCTAATTTAGAAAGAGCTTTAGAAAGCGTAATACGGCATGCATCGTTAGAGACTTTAACGCCGTAGCCCGTAGCCCTTAGCCACTCGTTGCATTACTAGCCCTTTCCTTCCTAACGCTCGTTACCTCGAATTCGCCCCGCTTTTTGCCTCGAATTTACCTACGCTCTTTACCTTGCTTTCTACGCCCTACTTTCTATATCCTTAGCAACGCTCTTTATAACGCCTTTTACAGCCTTAGTAGCCTATATTCGTTGCGTTACTTTTCGCCCTTAGCTTAGCAGCCTCGCCCTACGCCTTTAGCAGCCGCCCCGACGCTCTAACCGCCCCGACGCTCTAACCGCCCCGACGCTCTAACCGCCCCGACGCTCTAACCGCCCCGACGCTCTAACCGCCCCGACGCTCTAACCGCCCCGACGCTCTAACCGCCCCGACGCTCTAACCGCCCCGACGCTCTAACCGCCCCGACGCTCTAACCGCCCCGACGCTCTAACCGCCCCGACGCTCTAACCGCCCCGACGCTCTAACCGCCCCGACGCTCTAACCGCCCCGACGCTCTAACCGCCCCGACGCTCTAACCGCCCCGACGCTCTAACCGCCCCGACGCTCTAACCGCCCCGACGCTCTAACCGCCCCGACGCTCTAACCGCCCCGACGCTCTAACCGCCCCGACGCTCTAACCGCCCCGACGCTCTAACCGCCCCGACGCTCTAACCGCCCCGACGCTCCTTATACTATACGGCTAAAACGGCCCTCTTTCCCTTTATTCGTTGCGTACCTCTATTTAGTAGGAAAACCGGGTTCTTATTGTTCTTATTGTTATCTTAAAAGAACTACTAGTATAGGAATAAAGGATATCCGTATTATTAAGGTAGTTGCGTATATATAATCCGTAGGATTACGTATACGTAATAAGGCTATATCTCTATAAGGCCTTCCCCTCTTCCTTAGCTTTATTATAGATTTAATTATATAACAACTTAGTAGATCCATCCGGCTAGTCACCGTTAGGTAAGGCTCTAATAACAGTAACTAGCCGGATATATCTATTACGTTATTATATTATTAAATCTATAATAAAGCTAAAGAAGAAGGGAAGGCCTTATAGAGATATAGCCTTATTATATATACGTAATCCTACGGATTACGTATACGTAACTACCTTAATAATACGGATATCCTTTATTCCTATACTAATAGTTCTTTTAAGATAATAATAAGAATAATAAGAACCTGGTTTTCCTACTAAATAGAGGTACGTAATAAATAAAGGGAAAGAGGGCCGTTCTAGCCGTATAGTATAAGGAGCGTCGGGGCGGTTAAAGCGTTAGGGCGGTTAGAGCGTTAGGCGGCTGCTAAAGGCGTAGGGCGAGGCTGCTAAGCTAAAGGCGAAAAGTAACGTAACGAATATAGGCTGCTAAGGCTGTAAAAGGCGTTGTAAAGAGCGTTGCTAAGGATATAGAAAGTAAGGCGTAGAAAGTAAGGTAAAAAGCGTAAGTAAATTCGAGGCAAAAAGCAAGGCGAATTCGAGGTAACGAGCGTTAAGAAGGAAAGAGCTAGTAATACAACGAGTGGCTAAGGGCTACGGGCTACGGCGTTAAAGTCCTTAACGATATATGCCGTATTACGCTTTCTAAAGCTCTTTCTAAATTAGAATAAAAGGCGAAAAGCAGCGTATAGGCTTTAAAGCAGTAGGCAGGCTTAAAGCAGTAGGCGGGCTTAAAGCAATAGGCGGGCTTAAAGCAGTAGGCGGGCTTAAAGTAGCGTATAGGATTAGTAATTAACTTAATAAAGCAACTAGCGGCTTTATATTTACGGTAGGCTTATAGCAGTAAGCAGACTATATTCTTATAGCTTAAGGCAGTAAGCGGACTATATTCTTATAGCTTAAGGCAATAAGCGGACTATATTCTCGTAGCGGGCTTAAGGCAGTAAGCGGACTATATTCTTATAGTCGCGAGGGTCTTCGCGATGCTTATTAAAGTAGGCGGCGGGCTTTATAAGGATAAATAGTCCGACGCGAGAGTTAGGCTTATAGTTATCTAGTATACTATTAGAAGAGCTTTTCTTAAAGGAGCGTTTTAAAAAGCTTTTTCAGCGGTTAATAGGGTTATATACCGTAGCGGCGGCATTAGTTGCTTAAGCTAGCTATTAAAGGAGTCGAGGTTATTATAGGGATACGTTACTAACGTACTTTTAATTAATACTATTCTTTAATCGTTCGAAAGCGATAACTATTAAAAGGAAGCTAAAAGAAATCTCTCGCTAGGTAAAACTAGTAGAGATGCCTTACTCTTAGCAAAGATAAACTTCTCTTAAGTATACGTAATAGAATCCGTAAAGGGGTAAAGATACGTAGAAATAGAGCCGCGATAGGATAAAGATTCGGCTATACCTTTAAAGGTCGAAATCTGCCTCTTTTTACCTAGCTATTTATAAAGGCGAAGCCTTTACTAATTAGTATTAGTAAGGCTCTAATAATAGTAACTAGCCGGATAGATCTATTAGGTTATTATATTATTAAATCTATAATAAAGTTAAGGAAGAGGGGAAGGCCTTATAGAGATATAGCTTTATTGCGTATACGTAATCCTACGGGTTACGTATATATAACTACCTTAATAATACGGATATCCCTTATTCCTATACTAGTAGTTCTTTTAAGATAATAATAAGAACAATAAGAACCCGGTTTTCCTACTAAATAGAGGTACGTAATAAATAAAGGGAAAGAGGGCCGTTCTAGCCGTATAGTATAAGGAGCGTCGGGGCGGTTAGAGCGTTAGGGCGGTTAGAGCGTTAGTACGGCTGCTAAGGGCGTAGGGCGAGGCTGCTAAGCTAAGGGCGAAAAGTAACGTAACGAATATAGGCTGCTAAGGCTGTAAAAGGCGTTGTAAAGAGCGTTGCTAAGGATATAGAAAGCAGTAATACTAATTAATAAAGGCTTCGCCTTTATAAATAGCTAGGCAAGAAGAGGCAGATTTCGACCTTTAAAGGTATAGCCGAATCTTTATCCTATCGCGGCTTTATTACTACGTATCTTTACCCTTTTACGGGTTCTATTACGTATACCTAAGAGAAGTTTATCTATACTAAGAGTAAGGCATCTCTATTAGTTTTACCTAGTAAGAGATTCCTTTTAGCTTCTTTTTAATAGTTATCGCTTTCGAACGATTAAAGAATAGCACTAATTAAAAGTACGTTAGCAATATATTCCTACGATAACCTTGACTTCTTTAATAGCTAGCTTAAGCAACTAGTGCCGCCGCTGCGGTATATAACCCTATTAACCGCCGAAGAGAGCTCTTCGAAACGCTCCCTTAAGAAAAGCTCTTCTAATAGTATATTAGATAACTATAAGCCCGACTCTCGCGTCGGACTACTTATCCTTATAAAGCCCGCCGCCTACTTTAATAAGCATTACGAAGACCCTCGCGACTATAAGAATATAGTCCGCTTATTGCCTTAAGCCCGCTATAAGAATATAGTCCGCTTACTGCCTTAAGCTATAAGAATATAGTCCGCTTACTGCCTTAAGCTATAAGAATGTAGTCCGCTTACTGCTATTACCTTACCGTAGATATAAAGCCGCTAGTTGCTTTATTAGGTTAATTACTAATCCCGCACGCTGCTTTAAGCCCGCCTACTGCTTTAAGCCCGCCTACTGCTTTAAGCCCGCCTACTGCTTTAAGCCTGCCTACTGCTTTAAGCCCGCCTACTGCTTTAAAGCCCGCACGCTGCTTTTCGCCTTTTATTCTAATTTAGAAAGAGCTTTAGAAAGCGCAATACGGTATATATCGTTAGGGACTTTAACGCCGTAGCCCGTAGCCCTTAGCTACTCGTTGTATTATTAGCCCTTTCCTTCCTAACGCTCGTTACCTTAAATTCGCCTTACTTTTTGCCTCGAATTTACCTACGCTTTTTACCTTACTTTCTACGCCCTGCTTTCTATATCCTTAGCAACGCTTTTTGCAACGCCTTTTACAGCCTTAGTAGCCTATATTCGTTGCGTTACTTTTCGCCTCTAGCTTAGCAGCCTCGCCCTACGCCTTTAGCAGCCGCCCTAACGCTTTAACCGCCCCGACGCTTTAACCGCCCCGACGCTCTTTATACTATACGGCTAGAACGGCCCTCTTTCTCTTTATTCATTGCGTACCTTTATTTAGTAGGAAAACCAGGTTCTTATTATTCTTATTATTATCTTAAAAGAACTGCTAGTATAGGAATAGGGGATATCCGCATTATTAAGGTAGTTACGCATACGTAATCCGTAGGATTACGTATACGCAATAAAGCTATATCTCTACGAGGCCTTCCCCTCTTCCTTAGCTTTATTATAGATTTAATAATATAATAACTTAATAGATCTATCCGGCTAGTCACCGATATTAGAGCCTTACTAATACAATACTTATTAGTATTAGTTAGGCTCTATTATTAAGGTTAACCGGTGTGTGTGTATTATATCTATCTTACTAGCTAGAAAGGGGAAGGCATCGCGGAGATATAGCCTCGTTGCGTGCACGTGATTACGTGGATCACGTGCCCGCAATAGCACCTTGCGTATCCTTTATCCCTTAATCCTATACTAGCAGTTCTTCTTTAGAAGGCTGTAAATAATAATAACCTAGCAAGGTCGAACTAAAGGAATAGAACCCTATCGAACGCAACGAACTATCGAACGCATCGAACGTACGAAAAAGAGGGGAAAGAGGGATCTTACGATGCCATCGAGGGTTAAACTAAAAGAGCGGTATTGCGAGCAATAAGCAACGAGTAATAAAGCAACGAGCGAGCAACGAAGCAACGAGCGAGCAACGAATAAAGAGCGTAACGCAATAAGCGAAGGAAGGAAGGAGCGTTAGGAAGGCGGGCAAAACAATAAGCAACGAGAACACACGAAGGAAGGGTCGGGTAGAGCAACGGAGCCGAAAGAAGCGGGCAGGGAAGCTTGCGAAGCTCGCGAGGTTATCCCTCGAGAGTTCTTCTTCTTCTTTAGGGCTCGCGAGGCTTACTGCTGTGCCGTTGCCTCGAGCTAGCCACGCGGCATAAAGGGTGCGCTGCTAAAGCTCGGAAGAATAACGTATAGAGGCGCCTGCCGGGACGAGGGCAGCTTCTAGGTCACTAGCGAGGAGGAAGCCTATGTGGGCTTTTAGTGATAGTCTCCTTCGCTACGGTAACGAAAGAGCTAGGTGGCAAGCTAGGGCCGTAGGGGAGAGTGTCTCTTGCCCTATTGTTTAACGGGCTAAGGGGAAGCTCGTAAGGGCTTCCGGTAGCGACATCCTTTAGCGAGGTAATAGAAGAGTACGCCTCGGGAGTCGAAGTAAGTGTCGTAGTGCTAGCAATTAGCCTACTTTAGTAGATGCCTTTAGGGCAAAGGGGTCTACTATAGTATATGCCGGGCTTAGGGCATAACGGTCTAGGAGGAAGTCTACACGCGTTTTGTGTAGTAACATCCTTCGCCGAGGTGGCGGAAGAGTGCGCTGCGAGATTTAAAAAGGGATTTACAGCGGCGGCATTTACTTAGCTTTAGGGCATGCTAAGGAGCGCGCTGCTAAGGAAGCTGCTGTGTGTGCGGCAGCTTTGTGGGTTGCGAGCAGCTTAGCGAGCTACTGCGAGAGCTTATGGAAGAGCAGCTTAAAGAGCTGCTTTAAGGGCCGAGGGAGCATTCCGAAGAGCTGCTGCGAGAGCTTAGAGCGGGCGAAGTAGGGAGCCGGCTTAGAACGGGGAGTCGGCTTAGCCGGCTTAGCGAAGCGTGCGGCGAATCGTGCGGCTATGGCTTCTGCTACGGACTTACAGCAACTAGCGGACTTTAAATAGTCGAAGCCGTTAGTATTAATAGCGAGGAAGGCGACGTTAGCGAGGCTACTATTGCTAACGAAGGCGAGGGTAAGGGCGAGGGCGAGGCTATTGTCTTTACCGCGGCTGCGGCTTTTGTTAATGCCGCAACGAGGGCTTCGGCTTCGGCGGCGGCATTTCTTAATATCTTAATATATAGTCCCTTATCGTCTCTATCCGGTGGCGAGCGCCTATTAACTACTAGGTTAAATACCTAGGGTTCGTCTTAAGGCTAGGGTGGTAGGGGGTTAAAGAGTGCCTTAGGATTGCCGCCGTATATTATAAAGAAATTGAATTGCTATGCTAAAGGGGTATTCGTCTTGCCTATATAGATGCTACGCCTTCTTAGTAGCAATCGCAAAGCTCTCTTAAAGTCCCGATAAAGCTTATCCTACGTATGTTCGGTCTAGCACTCGAATAACATCTCGAAGAAGCCTAGCATCTTAATGCCTTATAGATAGGTATTATCTTCGCAATAGGATATATATATAGCAACGTGTATTATAATTGCGACTATATCCTAATCTCGTTTAATATTGCCGTCCTAAAGGCTTATATTAATTTACTTATATAAGGTCTTCGGGAGGGCGGTTATCTTCTCTGTCACGAGGTAATCGAGTGGTATAACGTTTGCCGCTAGGGCGTTTGCCGTAAGGGCGGCTGCGGCTGCGTCGGCTATAGGATTCGGGTTCGTAAATGTTATCGTAATGACTAGGTTGTATTAAGGGTGCGAGGGTCTTCGCGATGATTGTCGTAACAGTCGGAGGAATCTCTTAGCAGGTAAGACTAGCGGAGATGTCTTCTTCTATCGTGCGTTGCTAACGCGCTTGCAGTTAGTGTCGTGCTTCTATCGAGGATAGCGGCGACTGTTAACTAAAAGCTTAAAGGAATCTCTCGGCAGGTAAAACCAGCGGAGATCCTTATTCTTAGCACGAGATAACCCTCTCTAAATGTACGGAATAGGATCGTCGAGATAATAAAGATCCGTAATACGTTCGAGGATACGTATCTACCTCTTCTACCTAGCTGTCTGTAATTAACTAAGTCAACCACTAATTAGTGTTAGTTAGGCTCTACTATTAGGGTTAACCGGTGTGTGTGTATTGTGTCTATCTTACTAGCTAGAAAGGGGAAGGCATCGCGGAGATATAGCCTCGTTGCGTGCACGTAATTACGTGGATTACGTGTCCGCAATAGCACCTTGCGTATCCCTTATCCCTTGTTCCTATAGTTAGGGGGACTAAGGTATATATTAATCTAGAGGGCTCGAAGGGTCTCCTATATGTCCTTAGCTAATATAGAAGGAAGGAATCGAGCGCTTTAGAAGGCCGTCGATGCGTTAATAATATATAATACCGGGCGTTATGCCGAATTCGGGACGTCTAAGTATATTATATTAACGATAACCTTATAATTAAAGTCTTAGTTATCTTTAAGGTTAAACTTAAACCGTTTTAGGGCAGGCGAATGTATTTAGCAATAGTAATATAGTTCCGAGATATTCTTTAGAGTGCTAAGAGATATATCGCCGTAGCCTACTTGCTTTAATAGGTTATATAGTCTAGCTATAGTAGGATATCTAAATCGACGGTATAGGGTCTTAATTTCCGTTTCTATAAGGAATGCGGTCGATTGTTTATTCTTCCCGAGGAAGAACTAAGGGTATCCCTATTTCCTAACCACCGGGATGTTTGCCTTAGGGCTAGTAAGGGTGTTCGTCGTGTTATTAAAGAATACGCCTAGCCTATCTATGTCCGCGAGATATAGTAGGAAAGGGGTCGAAGTTTCTAGCATATAAAATATAATCCTTTTAATTAGAGTGATAAGATTAATTAATCCTAGAGACCTTATAATAGTGCCGGCGCCGAATCTAATTGATTCTTAGCCTACGGTTAATATGTCTAAATAAACGGAAGGGTTTTCTTATTAGAGGGCTATATACTGTTCTTATCCGGCTGTTAAGACCTTTGCTACTCCCGAATCGATTAGGATGCCTTAAAAATAGAGCTTTAAGTAGCGGTCGTCGATAAGAAACTAGTCGGCCGAGACTATTAGTTCTATGCCGTAGACGTTATCTCCTATAATAAAGTAGTTAAAAGCTATTTAATAAAGCATTTAACTAGCTTGCTATTATTCCGGCTTATTATCCTCGCTATACTCTTCCTCCTTATCGTCCTTATAGCCTTTATAGCCTGCTAAATAGGCCGTAATGTCCGGGGAGACGCTAGTATAGAGACAATGCGAGAGATATTAGTCCTTAGCTTTCCGCCGTTCCTCTATAGAATGTTTCGTAGACTAACATCCCTCTTTTCTATACATAAAGCACTTCTTAGTCTAGGTCTTATTGCCGTATCCTTAACTATAGCCTCCTCTACCGTGAGGTCGATAGCCTTATCTAGAGCCTCGCGAGCGAAATCCTCCGTTGCCTCTACTGCGATTATTAGTATACCTACGGTCTATATAGAGCTAACTATTAGGGTTCCTCGAATTATATTTATAATTTGTATCTATCCTATCGTTATTACGATATCGGTCTTAGATAAATTAGCGCGAGGCATTTCTCGCCTATCGTATAAGGTACGTTATAAGGGAAGCTCGGAGGTCGATATAGAGCTCCTTAGCCTCCTTAGCCTATTTAAAGAAGGCACCTTTAAGTTCCGGGATACCTTAGCACGCCTTAGTAAGGTTTACTATAAGCGGGGTTTCGCCTATAAACTTAGGTCCTAAAGCCCGTTAATAAAGCAATAGCTTATCGATTAATAACTAAAGCACCTCTAAAAGGCCTTTCTTAGGGTTGCTAGCCCGAACTTAGTTAAACGTCGTGTTAGTCTAATCAGTATAGTACTAAGCCTAAGTCGCTTTAGTATCGAAATATCGTTTAATCTTATCGTATACGCTTCGGAAGGTAGTCGTCTAGGTGATATTCTCTGTATAAAAGCGATCGGCTCGTCCCTTTAAGATCTAAGGGAGAAGGGTGTAAAAGAGCCCTAGCTTAATCTTAAGGTTATAATATACGCCTATAAACTTACGGATAGTCTCGTTAAATAGGGCATATAGCTCGCCGGTATAGCTCTTCTCTTTATCCTATATCTTAATAAACTTAGTCTAAACGTCGGGATTAGACGAGAGGTTTAAAACCTCGGCTAGTAGGAGTGCTATATACTCCTTAATGTTATAATTAAATGCTTCGACCGTAGCCTTTAGGGCGATTATTAAAGCAGATAGATCGAGCCTCGGTTTCGCTCTTAGGATATATAACGTTAGTTCCGGGAGAAATAGTAGTCGTAGCATATAAATCCGATTCGTGCGATTAAATAGTAGAAATGCCGATATATCTGTCGTAGCCGTGTTCGGGTCTTAGTCTAGTTCCGGGGTTAGAACTATAGTCGCCGCTCGGGCCGGGCCGCTATATTAGAATTAGTGCGAAGTCGGAAAGACCGTTAACTAGTTTATTATAGTCGAGAAGGGATCTAAATTTATTTATTCTTAGGCTGCTTAGTCTTATATATTTCTTATCTTTTCTTATTTACGGAAAGCCCTTATGCCTATATCGAATTCCTCCGTTATAAATTCCTTCTCGTTTTAAGGGAGTAGATCCTTAGATCGAAGCATTATTATATATAATCTAACAAACGGCGCGTTCTTTAGTCCTATCGAAACGCCGCGTCTTCGCAATAGCATCTTAAGGACCTTCTTATAGTTCTAATCTACCGTATTCTATATAGATTTATTCTATCCTTAGAAATATTCCTAAAATAGGTTTAAGAGCCGTTAACCTTAGTAGTAGATAGATGCTTCGCCTATTATAATAAACCGGGCTACGAATATTATAACCTCCGCTTTGCTAAGATCTTCTATCGTAATCTCTTCTATATCCTAGTATTATATATTAATGCACTAAGCAGCGTGGAAAGGTAGGTAAAGAAGGATAGTTTATTAGGGTAGGTAGCGAGCCCCGGGAGCTAGGAATAGCTCCCTGCTATCTTATCTATCGCTAATGTTAGCACCCTAGGCGGCTAGCTAAAGGGTGCATTGCATGCATTATAATGCCGGCATAAAAGAAAAGCTCTGCTAACTACAGCAGTCATAATAATATATTATAATAATAATCTTAATCGGGCTTCTATTGCCCGGATCCTCCGTTCCTTTCTCGTGAGTTATACTCACGCTTGCTAGTGATTATTTATCGTTCTAGATCGAATTCCTTAATCGCCGAAAGGGGCATATAACGGCGATCTCTTTAGGCAGCGGAGTAGCACGAGGCTGCTCTTTAATCTTACTGCAAGCGCGCAGCGAAGCGCGTAGCGGAGCGCGCAGTAGAATAGTCTTATTGCTAGAGCCTAAGGCGGCGCTAGTCGGTACGCTAAGGAGCGTGAGGCCGGCGGGTTAACGATGCTACGGCGGAAAGAAGAAGCTACTGCGGCGACTGAAAGCATCGTTACGGCGGGAAGTTGCCGGCAGGAAGAAGATATCGTAGTAAGGCGGCAGGTTAAAGATGTCGCTGCGGCGATGACTTACCGGGAGGTTAAGGGCATCGCTAAGGCGATGAGTTGCCGGCAGGAAGAAGACGTTGCTGCGAGCCGGCAGCTTGAAGAAGCTGCTGCGGCGATAGGTTGCCGGGAGGTTAATAACGTTGCTGCGAGCCGGCAGGGAGAAGATGCTGCTGTAGCGGCGACGAAGACATCGTCTTAATAAGGCGTGCAGCCGACGGCGAAGACGTCGTCTCAATAGGACAATTCATAGATTCCTAGGCCTCGAGAGAAAGGGCCGCTTTGCCGGCAGGTTGGGAAATAGTCGTACAGCCGGCGTTAATAGCAGCAGTAGGCAAGGCGGTAGGAAGAAGATACTGCTGAGAAGACGAGTTGTTGCCGGTAGGAAGAAGTTGCTACTACGGCGGAGGGTTGCCGGCAGGGTGAAGACGTTGCTGCTAGGCGGCAGCTTGAAGAAGCTGCTGCGGCGAGGCGGCGGTAGGAATAGCCGTGCTAACGGCGTTAATAGCAGCAGTAGGCAAAGTGGCCTCGGAAAGAGAAGCCGCGGCAGGAGCGGCTGCAAGGCGGCGAATAATAGCAGCGAGAATAGTCGCATAGACGGCTTTAATAACGGTAGAGAGTCTTTAAGCAGAGAAGCCGGGGGAGACGCTCTCGAGAGAAGAGGCCGCGACGGGAAGGATGCTTAATTCGGCCGGAGGCGACGTATTGCCGAAGTTATCGTTAACAGCAGGCGCGGGAATAGTCGTAACGGCGGCAGGCGTCTTTTGCTAGCCGGGATAGGCTCTACGAAGGTGCTTAAAAAGAGCGTTCCGGGAAGCAAAGGGCGCCTTGCACTTTCGGCACGTAGAGGGCTTCGGGGCCGGAGGAGCCTTAGCAGACGGCGAAGGCATCGTCTTAATAGACGGCGAGGATGTTACCGTAATAGGGCAAGCAGCAGGCGGCAAGGACATTATCGTAACGGCAGGCCGCGAAATAGAGCGCGCTATAGACCTCGCAATAGGGCGTGCAGTAGGCGACGAGGCTATCGTCGTAATAATGCGTGCTATAGACGGCAAAATAAGATACGGTAGAGACGGCGAAGCTGCCGTTATACGGCTAGCGGGCGGCAAGGATATCGTAGTAAAGCGTGCGGCGGATAACGAATATATCCTCGATTGGGCTCCTTTCGCCTCTTCCTCTCTATATTCCTCGCCCTAACGGGCAGGGCGGCGTTCGTCCCGTTCGTAGCGTCGGTCGTTATAGGTTCTACCGCGACGAGAAGAAGGATCTCGGTCCCTCGAGACTTAGGTCTCTCGACGTTGCCGACGGTCTTCTTATCGGCGATCGTCCCGTTCGTAGCGTCGGTCGTTATAGTGTCTGCCGCGACGAGAAGAAAGGTCTCGGTCCCTCGAGGCTTAGGTCTTTTAACGCTCTTATTAGCGACGATCTTAATAAAGGTGCCGTTAGACCGTAGCCTCGATTAAAGGCGTGTTTTTCTCGAGAATTCGAATCTACTTCGAGATAGTAGTCTTTTTCTTCGGGAGAGGTAAGACCGAGGTAATCGCGGGGGGGATAAGGAAGAAAAGCTTAGCATAGATACGCTACTCCTTCCGGATGAATTTCCCGTCGAGGCTTTAGGTAAGGCAAGCTCTTTCTTTATACTAATCGGGAAGGGAAATACCCTCTTACTATATCTCGAGGGTATATAGCTCCTAAAGGGCACGAACGAGCTAAGGGTCGTGCTTGCGAGGATTAAAAGAGATATCGGCGTAGGCAAAGCTTAGTTGCTTAGGACGAGGCATCGTAGGGAGCAGGGGGGAGGGGGTCGGTGCAAGCCGAAGTAGCAGTAGGGCAAGCGGCACATAGAAAGTCGGGCGGCATATAGAAAATCGGGCGGCATATAGAAAATCGGGTAGTATATAGAAAATCGGTTAGTGTATTTAAAAATTTGCAACTACCTAAAATAGGTGTAAAGAGGTTTAGGCATATATAGCAAAAAAGGGAAGACTTAGTTAATAGTTTCTAGGCTTACTAGAAGAGAAAGGAGAGGTTATCGTAATATAAAAGGAAGGGGCGCGTTAATAAAGCGCTAAGACGGAAAAGAGGAGTAATTAGCTCTACTATCAGGGGCTCGACGCGGGCTAAGCCGAAAACAGCGGGGTAGTCGTCCGAAAGTAGACTAAAGGGTTATTGGCTTTTAGCGAGCGAACTAGCGCTTTAGAGCAACGCAAATAAAGGCGTCGCTAGTACGGCTTTAAGAGGCGCTTAGTGCGGCTTTAAAAGGCGCTTAGTAGAGGGCTTATAGGGGCCTCTAATGCTTGCCGAAGAGAAGAAGGCAAGGTGTTGCTACTATTTTAATACACTAAGCAGCGTGGAAAGGTAGGTAAAGAAGGATGGTTTATTAGGGTAGGTGGCGAGCCCCGGGAGCTAGGAATAGCTCCCTGCTATCTTATCTATTGCTAATGTTAGCACCCTAGGCGGCTAGCCAAAGGGTGTATTGCATGCATTATATATCTACCTCTATGCGAGCGGTAAGAGGTATGCCGATCTCCTTTATCTATTATACAATTAGTTCCGGGCTATTAAGGGGATCCGGTGCGTTTATATTCGATAGTAATCTTACTATTATTATTTATTTTTCGGGTTCGTTTAGGGGTTAGTTAGTATCGTAAGGGTCTTTACGAGAAATATCGAAGCGATTAGTCTCTATTCTAAAGGACGTTACTCTTCCTCCTTAAGGGAAGCAAGCACGGGATTAAATAGTTATAGGGATTCGCAATATTATTTTACGTTATAGACGCACTTCTTATTAACGTTTACTCTTCCTATAATAGGCGAGAACGGGATTAATAGAGAGCTTAGAAGGTCTTATTTACCGTAGAGCTAATATAAACAATCCTTATTCTTAGCATAGATAAACTTCTCTTAGGTATGCGTAATAGAACCTCGAGGGTAAAGATACGCGGAAATAGCGTCCGTAAGGAATAAAGATTCTACTATACTTTCGAAGATTAAGATCTATCTCTTCTGCCTTACTATTCTATGATTGAATCTATTTAATCACTAATTAGTATTAGTAGGTAATTCACTTAGATTAATCTAAATAAAGGGGGTTATATTAGTTATAGTTGTATTTAATCTAGCTAAAGAAGGGGGAATAAAGGGGGCCCCTTTATACCCGTCTACTAGGGTCCCTCTATAGAGCCTACTATGCCTTAATAATGCATTGTTAAGGCCTACGCTAGGGCTTACTGCTCTAGTTATAACGATGCCCTTAGTTAATAACGCGGTTATTAACTATATAGGTCACGTGGCGTTATACACCGCGTGGTTATAACCCCTATTACCTCTTTCCTATGCATAGTCGGCAATATAGTTACGACTCTATCCCTTAGTTATATAACTATATTCCTATAGAAGCTAGAATTTATAAGCGAAGCCCTACCGTCTATAGAGCTACTCCCGGAACTATAATAGAAGTTAGTAGTTATTCGGCAGGTATATATAGCTATAGATTCTTTATAAAGCGACCTAAAGACGAGTTCTTAAGTCTCTACTATCTTTAAGCTTAACGAGATATCTTTACGTAATAAAAATATATAAGCTCTCTAAGATTTAATCGCTTAGCATTCGGGAACGAGTCCCGCTAAGTTAGCCACTTAGGTTAAAGATATCATTAGTTATAAATAACGGTGTTAAAGACAATTAGCTAAGTTAGTAGCTCGTTGTAAAAAGGTCTATAAGAGTAATATCTTTAAGCCCCTTTTTAAGCTCTTTAAGAGGACTTAAGCGGAAGATCTATAGACTATATAGCGAGTATAGGCCGAAAGTACCTTAAAAGAAGGGGTAAGTCCTTAGTTATTAAGCTTAGACAGACTTATTTTACATTCGGGAAAAGTCGTAGTGCCCGTAGAGGTTGCCTTAAGGCAAGAGCTTATTTAGCTCTACTATAACGATCCCTTTATAAGATACTTCGGAATAGCCTATACGAAAGACCTCCTATCCCGGAAATTCTTTTTAGGAAGGAATAGCTCGTAATATAAACAACTACGTGCGTTTATATTATATTTATTAAGGCGCCGTTCTAAAGCGGCATCGCCTATACAGCGCCCTTAAGTTGCTGCCTATTCCTATAAAACCTTAGGAAGAAGTCTCTATAGACTTTACTACCGGTTTTCTAGAGTTATAGTTCGATAGTAGAGAAGTTAACGTAATACTAGTAATCGTTAATCGATACACTAAGTATAGCGTATTTCTCGCGGTCTCTAAGATAATAATAGCGCTTAAGTTAGCTAAGGCTTTTTATTATAAGATTAAGCTTATCTATAGAGTACCGAAAGGTATTATTTCCGATAGAGGATCTCTATTTACTAGTAAGTTTTAGTTAAACCTCTATTATATATTACGGATAAAACGTAGGTTATCGATAGCCTTTTACCTATAAACCGACGGTTAGACCGAATAGGTAAATTAGACACTATAATACTACCTTCGGTATTATATAAATGCCGAATAGAATAACTAGCCTAGACTACTACGAGAGGCTTAGTTCGCTTATAATAATACGAAGAATATAACTATAGGCTTTTCGCTTAATAAGGCATTATTCGGATACTAACTAGACTACTATATCTACCTTACGGACGATGCTATTAGTAGGGGAGTGCCTAAAGCGAGAGCTCGCATTAGTAAATTAGTAGACTTAAGGAAAAAGCTAGAGACTTATTAGCGATAACCTATTAAGTCGCAAAAGAAATTCTATAACCTCTATTATAAGCTACTTACCCTTAAGGTTAAGGACCTAATAGGACTCTCTATAAAGAACTTACGCTTTAAGGACTAAAGAAGGAAGTTATTACCTAAATACATTAGACCTTTTAAGGTCCTTTAAGCTATTAGTAAGCAGGCGTACCGCCTAGCCCTACTAGAAAAATACGACCGGCTTTATAATATGTTTTATATTAGTCTTCTTAAGCCGTAGATAGAAAGAGCTACTAACTAATACCCCGGCGAATTACTGCCGATGCTTAACCTCGACGATGCCGAAAGAGAATAGTCGGTTTAGTAAATTAAGGACTATAAGAAGAAAAAAGGCGTTACTTACTACTTAGTGAAATAGGAAGGTTAGCTAGCCGAATACAACGAGTAGGTTGCTTAAGACGATATAGCGAATGCCTAAGAACTTATTAACGAATACCTAAAGACACGACTAAAGAAATAGCGGAAATTACGTATTACGAAATAACTTCTTTTTAGCTTACCTTAACTTTTCTAATTTTACTCCGCCGCTACTTTATCGTTATTCCTTAATATCTATACGGTAAAAGTCTCCTACTTCTATTTCGCTAGTAAACTCCGCAATAATAAGGAGATGTTTTAACTACTCCCCTTTTCCTTAGCGACCGCTCTCCTCGATTATTTTATATATATTATCGTATATATATTCTCGTCCTACCCGTTATAAGGTAAAACCTACGTCCTTAATTACTAGACGAAGCTTTTAGTCCTTATTCTCGCGTATAGCTTTTTATCGCTTTATTAATACTTACCGGTATTTAAGACGACGTTTCGTATATAAACGTTTAGCACCTAATACCCTTTATTCCTCTCTATAGGCCGTTATTACGGCTACGAACGATATATAAACTTAGTAGAAGATTAACTTTATCTTTTTCTTCTCCGTCTCGTCCTAAGTAGTCTATAACTTAGCAATCTTCGTCTAAATAGCGTATAGATCTACTATATCCCTAGATATTATTGCCGGCACTTATAATTTTATTAGCAATTATATCCCGACTTAATAAGGAATAAAGAGCTTACCGATTTATAGAGATTACCGCGTAAGTTATATTAAATATATTTGCTTAATCGTATATCCTCCTATATATAATATAGTTCGATTATTCTAGTATCGTCCTCGTTATCGCTAAACCCTTATATACTGCTATTAAGGCACTTAATATAGTATAGCTCGGTAATTTAGCACCCTTTCGCCTAGCGACCTTTTATATATATAGCCTTCTTGCTATTTTTCTTAGGCGATATCCTTTTCTAGATATTCCTCTTATCGACGGTGTCTCTTTTAGTATTTACCTCTATATCCTTATCTCTATCGTCTTTACTAAACGACGAAAATGTTTCGGATTTAATAACCGTTAGCGTTATATGCTTTATATTCGTGTAATCTTCTTAATACTCCGCTATAATAGGTTTCTTTATGCTTATAAATAGCCCCTTAAATAACTAATAAAATAGTTAATCTTCGGTTTCTTCCTTTAATAAGGATATCGACTTCTTTAAGGCATCCCGTATATTTTTCTCTATAAGGAGTCGTTTTAATAAGGTTATTTTCTCTCCGCGCGTCTTCTTTAGCTTTATCTCTTCCTATGCTATCGCTACGGCGTCTTTAATCAATACTCTATTCGCCGATAACTCTAGGACTTAAGCAATAACTAAAGGGCCTATCGGCTAAATATCATCTATCTATTTTCCTCGCTTTTAGGGCGTCTATACCGTTGCGCTTACCGTTCGCTTAAGACATATAGCGTTAAACTAATTCGGAATATGCTTATCTAATTTAGAATATGCTCGTTAGATTTAGAATATACTTATCTAATTCCGAATATACTTCTCTATAAGATCTCGATATAGTTATATAATAAGAGAAGAGAAGAAAAAAATCTTTATATATAAAGAGCAGCACTATATTATAGTTCGCTAACTATATATAAGCGACTAGCCCCTTATTACGTAGTAACTAATTTAACGCGTAACTAATACGATAATTATTATAATATATATAATAATAACTATCGTCGTTAATTTTTATACTACGTTTAATCTTATTTTAGTATTATTTATACCTAAAGCTATCCTAGCGTCTAAGGCGTCCGCCTTAGAAAGGGGGGATAATTATAACGCAGCTACCCGCGTAACTATAGAGCCGGGAGATAGGGATATATACACGATAGATAATGTATTTTAGCTTAAGGACTATTCGGCTATTAGTCGCTAACTAATCCCCGATAACCCCTCTCGAGGCCTAAGGGTATAACCCTAAGGCCCCGATATATCTTAGAAGAGGGGCAAGCTTTAGTCTTACTACGAGAGGGCAACCGCATTGCAATAAAGGATTATTCGTACTTTTAACCATCGTTCCTACCTTCCGAAACGTGCCTCTAGTCTGTCTTCTTACAATTTCTAAAGCTAAATATAAAGCGGCGGCGCGTAGCGTTAGCCGGCTTTATAAGGTATACGTAAGGGGCAGTAATATAATTAATATCACTAGTGGCTTTTGCTATTAGCGCGATAGCACCCCTCGTCGTCGTTATACTTATAATATTAATTAATAGCCTCCCTATTCGAGACCCTTTAAAGAAAGGGGCTTAGGGCAGCTAGCTATAAGGCAGGTGTATCGGCGTAGGCGTAGCTTACTAATGCACTAGGCACTAAGAATGTATGTGTAAAGAAGGATGATTCTATTAGGTAGGCGTAAGCCCCGGGAGCTAGGAATAGCTCCCTGCTATCTTATCTATGGCTGATTATATTAGCCCCGGCATATAGCATAGAGGATGCTTTATATATATTAGAATACCGGCTCGAAAAAGAAAATACTACTGCCTATAGTAGTTATAAATATAATCCTAATTAGGCAATTAAAAGGAACACTCCTATTACCTAAATCCTTCCTTTTATTCTTATAAGTTATGCTTATACCTACTAGTAATTATTCCTCTAATTATTCCTTCTGCTAAGCGGCCTTCTTACTTCGTATAGCGCGTGTAGGAGGGCGACCCTAGAACTCCGTAATAGCTTTAGCGGAGACCTAGTCGGCTCGGACCTATTAGTTATATATAGCAGCCTATCCCTTCTATTATACGAGGTATTTAGTTATAGGTAACTTCGACCGACCGATGCGACGAATATAGATGTCTATTAGGCGTTTGACTTCGTAGTGCTAATCCCTTTCGTTAGGTGCTTCGACATCGCGAGCGGCTTCTATAGGTCTAGGCTTAAGCTCGACGTAATGCCCTTCGTATACGAGCTTAAGGTGCTAAATAAAAACGACTAGGTGGATTTAGACTTAGCTAAGGAGGTCGAGCTCCGCTACGAGGTTATTAACTATACGCTTAATAACAAAAGGACCTTCTCGTTGCCGCGACTATTTCTTTAGCAGCTAGCTAAGCTTGTAATAGCCCGTATATAGCTTTAGATAGACTTTATTACTAGCTTTAAGAAGAACCGGCCGGTGCTTTACGTTATACCGCTGCTTAGCCTTTATAGCGGCTAGGTCTATAGCTAGGCTCGCTTATCTACGGGTGACTTCTCGTAAGTAGGGCAATTCGTCCGTAGTAGTGCCTAGGATATTATCGGCAGCTTCTAACGGTCTACGTATATTAAAGCCGAAGATAGATTTATAGGCGGAGATCTACGTATTAGTGTTAAATACCGTATTTAGATTCTACTAAAGGGCGGGGATTATTATCTTTTAATCTAGGCTAAGATCCTAAATATAGGATATTCGTAGAGCGGTCTCTACGGTCTAGTTACGCCGTTCGGTAAGTCCGTCGGCCTATAGGTAGTAGGCGGTAGTTATTGTAATTTTAGTACCGAATACGCTTTAAAGGCCTTTCTAAAAGTCGGATATAAATTTACGATCCCGGTCGCTAATAATAGTTCTTAATATACCTTAATCGGAAAGAAGCAACTAACGGGCTAGGCTTTAAGCTTAATCCTTTATACTATACTTCGCGTTGCTTAAGATTAGCAAGCATCTCTTACTAATTAGGCAAATAACTATAAGAAGTTAGTTAAAGATATTAAAGCCTAAGATCTACTATAAGGAGCTTGCTAAAGGTAAGGGCGGTATATCGGTTATAAAGTCTATCGCGATACTTTATATTAGAAGTAGCGGGGGGCGAATAGGCTTATAGCTGCCGGTAAGGGTCTAACGGTCTATCTAGCTAAGGCAATAGGCTTTATAGGCCGCGATATACTTCTTTACCTAACGGGTAACTCCGCGAATTAAGTATATCTCTAAGTCCTTAATTATATAGACGACGCTAAAGTAGTTCTTATCGTTATAAGCTGCCGAGATTATAGATAGGACGAAGGCGTTAGGGATATATAGCTAGGTAAAGCCGTCGGGGCCTTTATAGTATAAGAGCTTATCGACTATAAAGAACGGTATACCGCGGCGTTTAAGCTACGCCTTTATTCTTACTATAGAGTTAGTAACTATAGCTCCTTCTAAGGGCGAGGAAAGACTCTCGATAGCGTCCTCGCTATCCGCGATTATTTAAAGTATTCGCTTATAGTAAGGGTTATTATCGTAAGCGATAGCGAATTCCTTACGTTCCTTAGGAGCTATAATAGCTTTAGAGGCTATAAGCATATCGTTAAGTATAGTAAAGTTAAGGCGGCGATAGTTAAGTAGCTAATCGGACTCCTTAGCTAATAGGCGACTAAAGGCGTTAAGAATAAAGTTCTTTTTGCTAAGGAGGTAATAAACCTCGATATCGTACTTAGAGAGATAAATTAAGGCTATAACTAGACGACGGTTAGCTTAGTCTATACTAAAAGTATCGAGGGTTCTTTTAGCAATAATCTGCTTAATCGCGGAGTAGTTAGTTAAGACTACGAGCGGAAGGGTTAATAACTATACAATAGTGCGTATCTTCTTTATAGCCTATATAAGATAGGCGACCTTTAGTTCTAAGGGACTATAGGACTGCTCGGCTCTCGTTAGAGTATAGGAGAGGAAGTAGATAGGCATAATAGCTTTAACCGGAATAGGCTAGCCTAGCTGCTAAATAGTGCCGTCGCGGAGATAGAAAAAGACGGCGGCGAAGCCTCGCTATAAGGAGGCGTCGATTTAATAGAATAGCCTCTTCTATAGGTCTATATAGTAAATTATACGGCTAGAAGTAATTTCCTTCTAAAGAGAGGCGAAAGAGGAAAGCCCGGCTAAGGTTAGCTAGAACGATATAACTCGCGTATAAGACTTCCGCTTATTAGGGTTCCCGTTCTTAACCTTACCGATTAAGCGACCCTAGGCTAAAAGACTAGTCTTACGATCCTATAGAAGGGCGATAGAAGCGCCGTAGTATAGGATAAGTTTACGAATATACCTTATAGCGCCGATATAGTGCTTAAGAGCGGCGAGGTTATTAGGGAATAGAAGCTTCGCGAAGGCAGTAAGCCTATGCTTTATAGTACTTATCTTAAACTCGTCGATACGAAATCTAAGTAGCTCTACGGAAGGGTAGCCGATCTAGCTCTTAGTAAGGCTTATAGATAGATTAAGCGATGCGAAGAGCTTAAAGATAGCCTTAAGATACTAAAAGTGTTCTTCTTCCGTAGCGGAGTAAATAATAATATTATTAATAAACGCGCGGCTATAGCCTTAGTATAGACGGAGAACTTAGTCTATATACCGTTATACGTACGCTAGGCTATTACGAAAGCCGATAGGTATAACTATTAAGCGCTTTAGACCTCGATGACTTATAATAGTAAACCTACCTTAATGCTTAAGTTTAACTTAAAACTAATAGAAGAAGGCGGAAGCGTCGATAGTAGTAATAAAGCGGGTGCCTAAGAGTTTAGCGATAATAAAGCTTTATAGTAGTAAAAGGTAGGAATCCGGGATAGTAATACTATTAACGGCACGTAGGTTAATAACGACTTAGCCTTTAGTCTTGCCTTAGGCTATACGCTAAACCACGAAGATAGGTGCTACGAACGGCGTAGGCTCGTCGGCCTACTTTAGGCGACCTTACTTATAAAGTAGGTTAAATATATTATCGATAACCTTCCTATCGTAAAGCCATTATAGGTAAGGCCTTTAAGCGACTCGTTTTTTATGCTAATTATCGATTAAGGGAATTATTAATTCCTTTCCGGGTTTTACGACGGCGGTGCCTATATCCCGCTAGAGCTAGGAGTATTTCCTAAGAAGCTTTTTAACACGGCGTACGAAAGAAAGACTATAGTCGAAAATATAAATACCCTCCTTAGTGTATTTCTCTTAAAGCTCCGGTAGGCGCTAAACGTACGTTTAGTATAGAATACGGCTAGAGAAAGGATCCTCGATTCTATCCGCGGCGTCTAACTTAACCGCTACGGCAGCTGCCGTTACGTTAGTAATAGCTGCTATAAGGTTCTAGCGAACCTTAGACCACTTAGCGGGTCTTGCCGAAAAAGCTATAACGTAGGCGTAGATAGAGTCGGATAGCGAAGGCGTTAGAGAAGTGCTTAGAATAGGAGCTTCTATAGGTTAAAGCAGGGCGGGAGGCTATAGACACTCGAGGACCTCCTAAGTAAGCGGGAAGGTGCTCGCGACGTTAACCGATAGACTAGTAGAAGCAGAAGTAATAATAGCGGTTCCTACGGAGGGCGTTATAGCTATAGCTCCTAAAGCGGGCGAAATTGCAGTAGCTAGCGTTAGAGCCTTTATAGCTAATTTCTAAGATAGGGCGGTAAAATAGCTAGACTCCTAACACTCTTAGATTTAGCTAAGCTTCTACTTACGCTTAATAATAAGGTCGACGTTCGTGCTATTAGTAATAAGGATAGTAGGAAGAGATTTAGTATCGACGATACTATAAATAGTATTAGTATAAAAGGCGAAGAAAGTATAAGCGCGGTCTTTAGGAAGTTCTTTCTAAGAGGTAGGGACTATAAGGGTAGTTCCGGGCGGTATAATAGTCTTTCGGACGGCTTAAACACAGCGAATAACTTCGCAAGGCTATTTATAGATATCGAATAGGATTTTAAACCTATCGAGCACTCCGATGCGTATAACTTCCTTATTATAATTAAGGGATTCTTAGTATAGCTTAAGGAAGGCATTGCCGAGAAGTAAGCCGGCCTCTACTTTAGAGACTTAAGCGGAGTAAGTGAATTTAGCTATAGCTGCTTAAGTAGTCGGGCTAGCTATAGTGCTACGCGCGTAGAAGGAGAACGTAGCTTAGTCTTTGCAAAAAGAACGACCGTTAACTCTATTAATAGTAACGGGAGGCTTTTTCTCAACGGTATAGTTAAGAGTCTAAAGAAGGTCGCGATTAATTATAGGCTTACTATAGCTAGAGTTAGGGCAAACTTAGACTTCCTGCCTACCGGGTTAAGTAGAGACCTTAATCTTTATATAGGAGTATAAATACGGTAGGGAATCTTAATCTTATTAAGGCTCCTCGGCTTTAGCTTTTAGGACTTAATCTAGTCGGGGTGCTATAGTAGGCGCTGCGTAAAAAATAGGCTCTTTAATAATAAGTGCGGGAAGAATAAGCTCTAAGGCGGCGGGGGTATTAGGCTTAATAACGATAGGATCGGAGACATTCCCTACGGTAATAGGAGGGGATTTCTTATACCTAAGATAGAGGTAAGAGAAGAGGGCGTTGCGAGAAGGAAAAGAGGTCTTATAAACCTTATAGGTTAAAGGCTTAAGCGCGTGCTTTTTACTATAGAGCTACTGCTTAGATATATAGCAGTTAGCACGTATATACTCTTTAAGCATAGAGGTAAAGGCGAAAGTATAGTCGTAGGTGCTATATTTAAACTTACCGGCCTATTTAGTAGGGTAGCGAGAGTTTCTATAGCTTATAAAGTTAGCTTTTAAAGAGGCGTAAAAGGACGCGTCGTCTTAAGAGTCGTTTAAGTATAGCTTATTACTAGCTTCGTCGCCGCTAAAAGCAGTCTTTTTATCGCTTTAATATTTCGACTTAAAACGTACTTTCTTCTTATTATTATTACCCTTATATTTACTTTAACGGTATTCCGTTCGGTTATCTCGTCGGTCGTCCTAGCAAAGGTAACGCTTATCGCGGTATAGTAGGTATAAGCTTAACTAATTACGGTTATTACTTAAGCTTTATCCTTTAGGACTATAGTTACGATTATAACCTTAGTCTTAATCCCGACGGTTACCCTAACGGTAGTTATTGCCTTAGTTACTTTAACGATAGTTATCGCGACGATTATTACGACGGCTGCGATTACGGTTACCCTAACGGTAACTATTATTATAGCGACGGTTATCTTAACGATAGTTATTATCCCGATAGGAAAAGCTACCGCGGCGAGAACGGTCTTAATCTTCGGAGATATATATCTTAAGAGAGGCTATAATAAGGGGTTTCCGTTCCTTAATAATGCGAATCTATTTATCGATTAAGGTCTTCTTTATAGGAATAAGAAAAAGCGAGGAGATCTAGACGGTAATAAGAGGATAGATAGCCTTAATAATTTAGGCATCTTTACCTATCTTAAGTTAGCGGGCGAGCGAAACCTTTCTTTAGATCTACTACGCGAGAGTAATAGAGCTAAAGGACTATATAGATATCGTATACCTTTCCTTATAAAGTTCCTTTAAGACATCGGCGTTAAGACGCTTAAAACGCTTAATTAAGAACTTATAAAAGGTTTTAAGAGGGGAGGAACTAAAGATATCGCGTTATTCTACTATAAGCTTACTTATATACTATATAAGAGCTCCTCCTACTAAGGAAGAGAGGTAATATAGGCAAAAGGCGAATAGATCCTCGTCTTAATAAATCCTTAAACGCTTTATAAAGAGATAGACGTTTATATAGATATTCTTTCTATCGCTAAGAGCGATAATGCCTAAGTTCTTCGGATTATGCTTATTTAGGTTAAAAGTATTAATATTATCTTATTTAAGGCGTTTAGTAATAGCCTTATCGTTATAGGCCGAGGAGGAGGTATAGCTCGCCTCGCGGTGCTTGCGTAGGTTTAAATAGGACTTTAAAGGGTAGCGGATAAAACTATTATTAGACTTAAACGAATTATTATTATTATTATCCGAATCCTTCTATCGACGAGAGTAAAAGGCCTAAGAGTACTTAGATAACTTAGACTAAAAAGAATAATATAGAACCTAAGGTTATTCCTTAGGGTAATACTACTATCTAATAGAGCGCTGCTTAGATAAGCGAAGTATTCCTTATAGACAAAGAGGAGGCTATTCCTTTAATTAACCGTTAGAAGGGTCTCCGTCGATTATTTACGGGTTAAAAAGCATAGCTCGGACTAGCGGATATACTAGAGTTATCGTAGCGTAGAGAGGAGTCTCTTTATCGGGAAGCTCGCTTATAAAATAAAGATACGAGCGAATTCCCTTTCGCTAAGTGTCGGCGTGCTATAGATGCTTTTCCTTTACGGACGGAAGATCTAAGATATCGAAGATAACCTCCGACTTAAAGGCTAAAGAACCTAAGAGAATATAGGCTTACTTTATATATATTACGTTTATATTAGTAAAGGTCTTAATAACCCTTTCCGTAGGTAGTATCTTAATTCACTTAAAGTAGCGGACGGCCTATTTTAATAGGTTATTGCAATCTCTATCCTCTATAGCTAGTATAATAAACTACTTACGTAATACCTCGGTTTCTAAGGATAAGCGAGGACGACGGCGGGCGGGAGGAAAAAGATCTTTATAATTATTCTTAAAGTCCTTAGAGGGAGCGGCGCTATAGATACTATCCGGTAGGGCATATTCTTATATCAGTAAGCGAGGGTAAGAGTCGTCTAAGCGAGATACGAACGCTATAGCTTAACGGGCTTCTTCGTTCTTAGCTATAGTAATAATAGCTTAAATAAAACGAGGGAAAAAAGCGAAGAGGTCGATAGATAGAGAAGAGGAGGGATTACAAAGAAAGAAGAGTTATAGGAGAGGAGAAAAGTATATAGTAAAAGGTATAAGGTGTTTTAATTTTAGCGTAAGAACGGGTACGCGTAGGAAATCGAAAACATAGAGAGAAAGTTTTTCCTTACGGCTAATTACGTAAGACTTAAAATAGAGAATTAGACAGTAGGCCCTAATTCTAAAAATGCTTAGAAAAGCGAGCCTCGTCGGATCGTAAGGCTTATATTAGAGGTTATATAGGCGTGCTAGCTAAGGTTATATAAGCTAGTTATACTATAAGTATCGGGAGCCTTTAGGCGGCTTCTAACAAATAGCGAGAGCTTTAAGAAGCTTTTAGCGAACGTATCGTAGTAGAGCGAAGCTCTAGAGATAGGAAGGGCGTTCCTAATAGTAGCTTTAAGGCAGAAGGTGCGAATTGCTACTAATTTAATAGACTCGGCACTAAGAATGTATATATAAAGAAGGATAATTCTATTAGGTAGGCGTAAGCCCTAAGAGCTAGGAATAGCTCCCTACTATCTTATCTATAGCTGATTACATTAGCCCCGGCATGTAGCATAGAGGATGCTTTACATATATTACTTACGTACTATAGAGGCGGCGCACATAGTGCGACGGTTATCTACGTCTTCGGTTAACGTCTACTAGGTTATTCCTGCCTGCGGTTGCCGAGGCCTATAGCGCGCTAGGTCACGTGCGGGGCACACGTGCAGCCTAGGACATACTACTATTAAAGAGGGGATAAATGTAAGGCGGCGGCGCGTAGCGTTAGCCGGCTTTATAAGGTGTATATAAGGGGCAGTGATATAATTGATGTTACTAGTGGCTTTTGCTATTAGCGCGATAGCACCCCTCGTCGTCGTTATACAATTGTGATATTAATTATATTACTGCCCCTTACGTATACCTTATAAAGCCCGCTAACGCTGCGCGCCGCCGCTTTATAGACTACCTCGCGGCACTATATCGAAATAAGCCCGCGAGAGACTACCTCGCGGCACTATATCGAAAGAAGCCCGCGAGAGACTACCTCGCGGCACTATATCGAATAAAGCCCGCGAGAACTACCTCGCGGCATTATATCGAACTAAGCCTACGAGAACTATCCTCGCGGCACTAATACATCGAAAGAAAGCCCGCGAGAACTATCCTCGCGGCACTAATACATCGAAAGAAAGCCCGTACTAAGCGGCACTAATATATCGAAAGAAAGCCTGTGAGAGACTACCTTACGGTACTAGAAAGAACAATATCCTACTTTTAGCAGAGGCGAAAAGGGGTAATTCCCTAGCTAAAAACACATCCTACTACTACTAGTAGAGGCGAGAGGGTAATTCCCTTATTAGCTAGCCAAACATATATCCTACTACTAGCAGAGGCGAGAGGGTAATTCCCTTATTAGCTAGCTAAAAACATATCCTACTACTACTAGTAGAGGCGAGAGGGTAATTCCCTTATTAGCTAGCTAAAAACATATCCTACTACTACTAGTAGAGGCGAGAGGGTAATTCCCTCGTTAGCTAGCTAAAAACACATCCTACTACTACTAGTAGAGGCGAGAGGGTAATTCCCTCGTTAGCTAGCTAAATATATATCCTACTTGTCGGACTAATCTAGTTATATAAGGAGGAAAGGGGTTATAAGTTATAACCCTTAATAACCCCGACGACAACGCCGTTATCAGCCTTGTTATAACCCGGGCAATAGCCTCGTTATAACCCGGATAATAGCGTTAGCGGCTAGGTCACGTGCTCCTAATAAGGCTCTGTTAGGCGCCCGGCTAAGCCGGGCAGGCTCTTTATAGCACCTATAAAAGGGCCCCCTTTTTCCCCTTTCTAGCTAGTAAGATAAGAGAATAGAACCTAATGCACCTATCTATATAAGTGCAATAGGTTTACCTTCCGGCCGCTCTACGCAGTAGAGCCCTACTAATACTAATTAGTGATTAAAACGCTTAATTATAGATAAGCTAGGTAGAAGAGATAGACTCCCTAACCCTCGAACGTACGACGGATCCGATTGAATAGTTATTTTAACCTACGATCCCGATCCGTATACTTAGAGAGGGCTATTTATGCTAAGAACGAAGGATCTTCCCGAACTAGAACCGACATTGCTTTCGGTAGCCGAACGAAGAATACTTCCTAAGCTCCCCTTAACCGATTACTACTTTAACGAAGCCTGTGCTATTAAGAAGAGTGCGTTAATAACGCTAATAAGGGTGTTAAACAGCTACCCTTAAAGGAACCGCTTTAACGAAGCCCGTATTATTAAGGAATAATGCGTCCGTTTTCTACGGCGCTAACCCTATCGCGAAGACCCCCTCGCGAACCTGTTAAACACTCCCGACAGCCTACGGGATATACGATTAACACGAGCTATTTAATTACAACCTACGCGTAAAGACCCTTACGTATGACAAACACCCCGCCGTCTTCCGACCTAGCACTATAAGATAGTCCGCTTGCTCCCTTAAGCCCGGTATTACATACAGTCCGCTTACTGCCCTAAGTTTTTCCCTAAGCTTTCCTTTAAATAAGAACACAATATTAACCTTAGCCTAAATACTATTCCTAAAGGAAGAGAACTCCCTTAGCCACCTTATGCATAAGATATTCTATAAGTACGTTGATATAAGCCGTTAGGAGGCAGATGCTACGCTAGACGACGACGTTATCGCTGTTACGACTTATACGGCCCGGTTTCTCGCCGTTTCGGACTAGAGCGTATACATTAACGGCCTTTAGCTATTCGACGACTTCTAAAAACACTTCGAGGGATAGCATAAGGCAACGTGGAATAGAGTTAATAAGGAATATACGAAGGCGCTAAAGACCTTCTTAAAAAGACGTAGGATCTTTCTAAACCGACGGAACGGCTCGAATACAGCGTAATTCATCGCCTTATAAAGACTCGACGAACCGCTAGTCTAGCCCGCCGACGAGTTCTTAACGACCTAATTCGACATCGGAATAGCAGCTTATGCTAAACAAACAGCTGCTGCCGCCGCCGCCGTATCGTTAGTTCCGCCGTCGATTTTTCCTGCCGCCGCTTTAACGGCTGCGCCCTCGTTAGCCCCGGCTTCCGCTGTTTTAAGAGCCGTAAGAGTGTCGTTGCTTGTATTATCGCCTATTATCCCGCCGCTAGTTGTTCCCGGCCCGCCTCCGCTAGTTATTCCCGGCCCGTTTATTCTCTAGGCTCCGCAACACACGGTCTATCCGATAAGTCACTAGTTCCGACACCCCGAGTTTATCGCCCTAGCTACTGCTTAACCGTTCTAGCCTGCCGCTATTCCTTAAGGCCCCGTCCCGGCTCTTATCCCCGTCTTCCCCCTTAAGGCATATATAATAATACTACCTCCAGAGGTCCCGAACGTCCCTACCGACGGGAACCTCGTAATATAATTCGCTAAGGTATAGAGGAAGGACTATAACTATACGGGAGAGCTATATAATATCTTAGACGATAAGGTCCGGCTCTTTATGCGGATATACTATAGCCTCCGAATCGCCTTAGGCTAATTTTACGGACTAGTTGTTTAAATCCTTACCGGCCGTGCTAAGGACTACTATATCCGGCAGATTAATTAGTCTACGGCCACGTTCCAGGCTATATACGATGCCCTTAAACGCCGTTTCGATATTAACTAGCGATAGTACTTTACGGAGTAGACTATAACGTTATTTTAGAAGCTTTAGATATAGAATCCCGGCAAGCCCCTTTAAGAAGTGCTCGAGCTACTATTTCATAAGTTATAGCTTTACTAACGTGCCCTTAGCCCTGCTTTTGCAGGAGATATCCCCTTACGACTAGCTATTACAAACGCTTATTAAGGCGTCCCGGAACTTAAACAGGCCCTCTTTCGCCCGGCCGAACGAGTAGAAGAGCTATTTTCCGACCTTCGCTTATGCCTCGAAACACATCTCGCACGTCGCCCCGACTAGCAATACTTCAACCAACGCGGCCGTGCGAGAGGTTATATACAAGGCTCCGGACGATAATAACACGGATACGTTCTAAGCGAAGAGGATAATAGGACTAACGAGTTCGGCTAGCTAACCCTTTCGGATACTCCCTAGTCCCTAAGATAACGTCTTTATTCTTATTCTTTGTTTAAAAAACTGCTAGTGTATTTACTGTTTTATTTATTGTTTCCTTTATTACCTATTTTTCTACTTCGACCTAGCAACGCTACGTCCCAGCCCTACTTCGACCCTACGTCGCACCGGTCACGTTCTATTCCGGCCTAAATACGCTCTTTTAATCCTTTTGCAATTTATATTTATTATTTGTATTTATTAGGCATTTTTAGCCTAACATGCATTTTCCCCTTCTTTATTCTTTATTGCAACGTTGTTTTCCGGTCGGATCTACGATAACAATTGCGGCCTGTTTGACCGGGCTATAGATCCTTATTTTTCCCCTTTTGCTATACGGCCTGTTTAATCGGGCTATAAATCCTATTTCTATTCGTTATATTCGATTAGTCCGTTAATACGCTTTATAGCCTCTTAAAGAAGAACTACTAGTGTCGGACCAATCTAGTTATATAAGGAGGAAAGGGGTTATAAGTTATAACCCCTAATAACCCCGACGACAACGCCGTTATTAGCCTCGTTATAACCCGGGCAATAGCCTTATTATAACCTGGATGATAGCGTTAGCGGCTAGGTCACGTGCTCTTAATAAGGCTTTGTTAGGCGCCCGGCTAAGCCGGGCAGGCTCCGGGCAGGCTCTTTACAACACCTATAAAGGGGCCCCCTTTTCCCCCTTTCTAGCTAGCAAGACAAGAGAATAGAACCTTATGCACCTATCTATATAAGTGCAATAGGTTTACCTTCCGGCCGCTCCACGCAGTAGAGCCCTGCTAATACTACTACTAGTAGAGGCGAGAGGGTAATTCCCTCGTTAGCTAGATAAGCTAAAAACAAGTCTATATATATTAAGGAGTAAACCCCTCCGTGGCATTAAAATAAGTCTATATATTAAGGAGTTAACCCCTCTATAGCATTAAATAAATAAGTCTATATTAAGGAGTTAACCCCTCCGTAGCATTAAATAAGACTATATAAGCTATATACGGCGAGCGGTAGAGACCCTTCGTCCGTACACTTAGATAAGACATAAGCTATTAGCTTATAAGCTAATAGCTCGCGGCGGCGGAAGAGAGAGAGAAGAAGACTATTTCGTCGTTGTCGGACTAATCTAGTTATGCAAGGAGGAAAGGGGTTATAAGTTATAACCCTAAATAACCCCGACGATAACGCCGTTATTAGCCTCGTTATAACCCGGGCAATAGCCTCGTTATAACCCGGATAACAGCGTTAGCGGCTAGGTCACGTGCTCTTAACAAGGCTCTATTAGGCGCCCGGCTAAGCCGGGCAGGCTCTTCGTAGCACTTATAAAGGGGCCCCCTTTTCCCCCTTTTCTAGCTAGTAAGATAAGAGAATAGAACCTAATGCACCTAACCTAATTAGTGCAATAGGTTTACCTTCCGGCCGCTCTACGCAGTAGAGCCTTACTAACACTTATTAGTGATTAAAACGCTTAATTATAGATAAGCTAGGTAGAAGAGATAGACTCCTTAACCCTTAAACGTGCAACGGATCCGATTGAATAGTTATTTAACCCCGAGTTAACTTAACCTACTATCCTAATCCGTATACTTAAAGAGGGCTATTTATACTAAGAACGAAGAACCTTCCCGAACTAAAGCGACATAGCTTTCGCAGGCCGCTAAAGAGACTTTCTAAGCTCCCCTTAACGGATTACTACTTTAACGAAGCCTATAACTATTAAGAAGAGTGCGTTAACAACGCTAATAAGGGTGTTAAACAGCTACCCTTAAAGGAACCGCTTTAACGAAGCCTATGCCATTAAGGAATAGTGCGTTTTTTACGACGCTAACCCTATCGCGAAAACCCCCTCGCGAACCCGTTAAAACACTCCCGATAAATCTACGGGACATACGATTAACATAAGCTATTTGATTACGACCCTTGCGTAAAGACCCTTACGTACGATAAACACCCCGCCGTCTTCCGACCTAGCACTATAATATAGTCCGCTTGCTCCCTTAAGCCCGGTATTACACATAGTCCGCTTACTGCCCTAAGTTTTTCCCTAAGCTTTTATTTAAATAAGAACACGATGTCGACCTTAGCTTAAACACTATTCCCGGAGGAAGAGAACCCCCTCGGCTACCTTATATATAAGCTATTCTATAAATATATCGATATAAGCCGCTAGGAGGCAGATACTACGCTAGACGACGATGTTATCGCCGTTACGACCTATATAGCTCGATTCCTCGCCGTCTCGGACAATAGCGTATATATTAACGGCCCCTAGCTCTTCGACGACTTTTAGGAACACTTCGAAGGATAGAAAGAGGCAATATAGAATAAAGTCTAGAAGGAATATACGAAGGCGCTAAAGACCCTCTTAAGAAGGCGTAGGATCTTTCTAAAACGTCGAAACGACCGTTAGACCGGCTCGAACGCGGCGTAATTAGCCGCCCTGCTAGAATTCGACGAGCCGCTAATCTAGCCCGCCGACGAGTTCGTAATAACCTAATTCGACATCGGAACAGCAGCTTATGCTAAACAAATAGCTACTACCGCCGCCGCCGTATCGTTAGTTCCGCCGTCGCCTTTTCCTACCGCTTTAACGGCTGCGCTCTCGTTAGCCCCGGCTTCTATTATTTAAAGAGCCGTAAGAGTGTCGTTACCCGTTTTATCACCCGTTATTCCGCCGCCGGTTGTTCCTATTATTCCCGGCCCGCCTCCGCAAGCTATTCCCGGCCCGTTCGTCCCCTAAGTTCCCTAGGCTCCGCAACATACGGTCTACCCGACAAGTCACTAGTTCCGGCACCCTAAATTCGCCCCGACTGCTTAACCGTTCTAGCCTGCCGCCGGTCCTACCGCCGTTCCCCGAGGCCCCGTCCTAGCTCCTATCCCCGTCTTCCCCCTTAAGGCATATACAATAATGCCACCTCCCGAGGTCCTAAACGTCCCTACCGATAGGAACCTCGTAATGCAATTCGCTAAGGTATAGAGGAAGGACTACAACTATATAATAGAGCTATATAACATCTTAGACGATAAGGTCCGGCTCTTTATACGGACCTACTATAGCCTCTAAATCGCCCTAGGCTAATTTCACGGACTAATTGTTTAAATCCTTACCGGCCGTGCCGAGGACTACTATATCCGGTAGATTAATTAGTCTACGGCTACGTTCCGGGCCGTATATAATGCCCTTAAACGCCGTTTCGAGGTCTATCGGCAATAATACTTTACGGAATAGACGATAACGACGTTTTAGTCACTACGCAACTAGAACCCCGGCAAGCCACTCTAAGAGGTCCTCGAGCTGCTATTCGATAAGCTATAGCTTTACTAACGCGCCCTTAGCCCTGCTTTTGCAGGAGACCCGGAAGATAACGTCCCTTTGCGAATAGCTATAACGAACGCCTATCGAGGCGTTCTAGAACTTAAATAGGCCCTCTTTCGTCCGGCCGAACGAGTAGAAGAGCTGTTTTCCGACCTTCGCTCGTGCTTCGAGACGCACCTCGCACGCCGCCCCGAATAGCAATACTTTAACTAATGCGGTAATACGAGAGGTCGTATATAAGGCTCCGGACGATAATACGGCTACGTTCTAAGCGAAGAGGACGATAGGACTAACGAGTTCGGCTAGCTAACTAATATATATAAAGCATCCTCTATGCTATATGCCGGGGCTAATATAATCAGCTATAGATAAGATAGTAGGGAGCTATTCCTAGCTCCCGGGGCTTACGCTTACCTAATAGAATTATCCTTCTTTATATATACATTCTTAGTGCTAAGTGTATTAAATTAGTAGCAATTCTATACCTTCTGCCTTAAAGCTACTATTAGGAACGCCCTTCCTATCTCTAGAGCTTTGCTCTACTACGATACATTCGCTAAGAGCTTTTTAAAGCTCTCGCTATTCGTTAGAAGCCGCTTAAAGGCTCCCGATACCTATAGTATAACTAGCTTATACAACCTTAGCTAGCACGCTTATATAACCTTTAATATAAGCCTTACGATCCGACGAGGCTCGCCTTTCTAGGCATTATTAGAACTAGGGCCTACTGCCTAGTTCTTTATTTTAAGTCCTTACGCAATTAGCCGTAAGGAAAGATTTTCTCTCTATATTTTCGATTTCCTACGCGTACCCGTTCCTACGCTAAAATTAAAATACCCTACACCTCCTACTATAGACTTTTCTCCTCTCCTATAACTCTTCCTTTTTTCTTCCCCTACGACTCCTCTTTCTTCGTAATCCCTCCTCTTCTCCTTTATCCCTCGTTTATTTAAGCTATTATTACTATAGCTAGGGATAAAGAAGCCCGTTAAGCTATAGCGTCTATATCTCGTTTAAACGACGACCTCTATCCTCGCTTACCGCTATAGGAATATACTCCGCCGGAAAGTGTTTATAGCGCCGCTCCCTTTAAAGACTTTAAGCGTATTATAAAGATCCTCCTCCTCCCGCCCGCCGTCGTCCTCGCTTATCCTTAGAAACTAAGGTGCTATATAAGCAGTCTACTATACTAGCTATAAATAATAGGGATTATAATAACCTATTAAAATAAGCCGTCCGCTACTTTAAGTTAATTAAGATACTACCTACGGAATAGGTTATTAAGACCTTTACTAATATAGACGTAATATATATAAAGTAAGCCTATATTCTCTTAGGCTCTTTAGCCTTTAAGTCGGAGGTTATCTTTAATATCTTAGATCTTCCGCCCGTAAAGGAAAAGCATTTATAATATGCCGATACTTAGCGAAAGGGAATTCACGCGTATCTTTATTTTATAAGCGAGCTTTTTAATAAAGAGACTCCTCTCTACGCTACGATAACTCTAGTATATCCGCTAGTCTAAGCTATGCCTTTTAACCCGTAAATAATCGATAAAGACCTTTCTAATAGTTAATTAAAGGAATAGCCTCCTCTTCGTCTATAAGGAATACTTCGCTTATCTAAGCAACGCTCTATTAGATAATAGTATCGCTCTAAGGAATAACCTTAGGTTCTATATTATTCTCTTTAGTCTAAGTTATCTAAGTACTCTTAGGCCTTTTACTCTCGACGATAGAAGGACTTAGATAATAATAACGATAATTTATCTAAATCCGATAATAGCTTTATCCGCCGTCCCTTAAAGTCCTATCCGAATCTACGTAAGCACCGCGAGGCGAGCTATACCTCCTCCTCGGCCTATAACGATAAGGCCGTTACTAAACGCCTTAAATAGGATAATATTAATACTTTTAACCTAAATAAGCATAATCTAAAGAACTTAGGCATTATCGCTTTTAGCGATAGAAAGAATATCTATATAAACGTCTATCTCTTTATAAAGCGTTTAAAGATTTATTAAGACGAAGATTTATTCGCCCTTTGCCTATATTACCTCTCTTTCTTAGCAAAAGGAGCTCTTATATAGTATATAAGTAAGCTTATAGCGGAATAACGCGATATCCTTAGTTCCTCCCCCTTTAAAACCTTCTATAAGTTCTTAATTAAGCGTTTTAAGCGTCTTAACGCCGACGTCTTAAAAGAACTTTATAGGGAAAGGTATACGATATCTATATAGTCCTCTAGCTCTATTACTCTTACGTAGTAGATCTAAAGAAAGGTTTCGCTCGCCCGCTAACTTAAGATAGGTAAAGATGCCTAAATTATTAAGGCTATCTATCCTCTTATTGCCGTTTAGATCTCCTCGCTTCTTCTTATTCCTATAAAAAAGACCTTAATCGATAAATAGATTTATATTATTAAGGAATAAAAACCCTTTATTATAGCCTCTCTTAAGCTATATATCTTTAGAGACTAAGACCGTTCTTACCGCGGTAGCTTTTCCTATCGGGATAATAACTATCGTTAGGATAACTATCGCTATAATAATAGTTACCGTTAAGGTAACCGTAATCGCAGCCGTCGTAATAATTATCGCAATAACTATCGTTAAGGTAATTAAGGCAATAACTACCGATAGACTAACCGCTAGGATTAAGACTAAGGTTATAATCGCAACCGTAGCCTTAAAGGTCGAAGCTTAAGTAATAACTATAATTAGTTAAGCTTACGCTTACTACGCTACGATAAGCGTTACCTTCGCCGGGACGACCGACGAGATAACCGAACGGAATACCGCTAAGGTAAATATAAGGGTAATAACAATAAGAAGAAAGTACGTTTTAAGTCGAAATATTAAAGCGATAAGAAGATTGCTTTTAGCGGCGATAAAGCTAGTAATAAGCTATACTTAAACGACTCTTAAGACGACGCGTCCTCTTACGCCTCCTCGGAGGCTAACTTCGTAGGCTATATAAACTCCCGCTACCCTACCGAACGGGCCGGTAAGTTTAAATATAGTACCTACGACCGTACCTTCGCCCTCGCCTTTATACTTAAGGAGTATATATATGCTAATTACTATATATCTAAGTAGTAGCTCTATAGTAAAGAGCGCGCGCTTAACCCTTTAACCTATAAGGTTTATAAGACCTTTTTTCTTTCTCGTAATGCCTTTTTCTCTTACCTCCGTCTTAGGTATAAGAAATCCCCTCCTATTACCGTAAGGAACGTCTTTAATCCTATCGTTATTAAGCCTAATGCCCCCGCCGCCCTAAAGCTTATTCTTCCCGCACTTATTATTAAAGAGCCTATTTTTTACGTAGCGCCTACTACGGCACCCCGACTAGATTAAGTCCTAAAAGCTAAAGCCGAAGAGCCCTAATAAGATTAAGATTCCCTACCGTACTTATACTTCTATATAAGGATTAAGGTCTTTACTTAACCTAGTAGGCAAGAAGTCTAAGTTTGCCTTAACTCTAGCTATAGTAAGCCTATAATTAATCGCGACCTTCTTTAGACTCTTAACTATACCGTCGAGAAGAAGCCTCCCGTTATTATTAACGGAGTTAACGGTCGCTCTTTTTACGAGGACTAGGCTATATTCTCTTTCTATACGCGTATTACTATAGCTAGCCCGACCGCTTAAGCAGCTATAGCTAAATTCACTTATTCCGCCTAAGTCTCTAAAGTAGAGGCCGGCGTACTTTTCGGCAATGCCTTCCTTAAGCTATACCGAGGATCCCTTAATTATAATAAGGAAGTTATTCGTATTAGAGTACTCGACGGGTTTAAAATCCTATTCGATATCTATAAATAGCCTTGCGAAGTTATTCGCTATATTTAAGCCGTCCGAAAGACTATTATACCGCCCGGCATTACCTTTATAGTCCCTACCTTTTAGAAAGAACTTTCTAAAGACCGTGCCTATACTTTCTTCGCCTCTTACGCTAACGCTGTTTATAGTATTATCGATGCTAAATCTCTTCCTACTATCTTTATCACTAATAGCATAAACGTTAACCTCGTTATTAAGCGTAAGTAGAAGCTTAGCTAGATTTAGGAATGTTAAGAGTCTAGCTATTTTACCGCCCCGTCTTAGAAATCAGCTATAAAGGCTCTAACGCTAGCTACTATAATTTCGCCCGCTCTTAAAGCCGCTGCCGTACTATGCTCCTCTATAAGAACCGCTATTACTACTACTATTTCTTTAGTTAATTCGTCGGTTAACGTTGCGAGCACTTTCCCGCTTACTTAGGAGGTCCTTAAGTGTCTATAGGCTCCCGCCCCGTCTTAACCCGTAGAAACTCCTATTTAAAGTATATCTTTAACGCCTTCGCTATTAGACTCTATCTACGCTTACGTTATAGCGTCTTCGGCAGGACCCGCTAAGTAGTCTAAGGTTCGCTAGAACCTTATAGCAGCCGCTATTAACGTAACGGCAGCTGCTATAGCTATCGAGATAGACGCTACGGATAGAATTAAGGATCCTTTCTCTAGCCGTATTCTATACTAAACTTACGTTTAGCGCCTACCGGAGCTTTAAGAGAAATATACTAAAGAGGGTATTTATATTTTCGACTATAGCCCTTCTTTTATACGCCGCGTTAAAAAGCTTCTTAGGAAATACTCCTAGCTTTAGTAAGATATAGGCACTGCCGTTATAAAACCTAGAAAGGAATTAATAATTCCCTTAATCGATAATTAGTATAAAAAACGAATCGCTTAAAGGCCTTACCTATAAGGGCTTCGCGATAGGAAGGTTATCGACGATATATTTAACCTACTTTATAAGCAAGGCCGCCTAAAGTAGGCCGATAAGCCTACGCCGTTTGTTATACTAGTCTTTATAGTTTAGCGTATAGCCTAAGGCGAGACTAAAAGCCGAGTCGTTATTAACCTACGTGCCGTTAATAGTATTACTATTCCGGATTCCTACCCTCTACTACTATAAAGCTCTATTATTGCTAAACTCTTAAGCGCTTATTTTATTACTGCTATTAACGCTTCCGCCTTCTTCTATTAGTTTTAAGTTAAACTTAAGCATTAAAGTAGGTTTACTATTATAAGTTATTAAGGTCTAGAGCGCTTAATAGTTATACCTATCGGCTTTCGCAATAGTTTAGCGTATATATAACGCTATATAGACCGAGTTCTCCGTCCGCACTAGGGCTATAGCCGCGCATTTATTAATAATATTATTATTTACTCTACTATAGAATAGGAATACTTTTAATATCTTAAGGCTATTTTTAAGCTCTTCGCATCGCTTAACCTATCTATAAGCCTTACTAAGAGCTAGATCGGCTACCCTTCCGTAGAGCTACTCGGATTTCGTATCGACGCGTTTAGGATAAGTACTATAAAGCATAGGCTCGCTGCCTTCGTAAAGCTCTTATTCCCTAATAACCTCGCCGCTCTTAAATACTATATCGGCGCTATAGGGTATATTCGCAATCTTATTTTATACTACGGCGCTTCTATCGCCCTTCTATATAACCGTAAGACTAGTCTTTTAGCCTAAGGTCGCTTAATCGGTAAGGTTAAAAACGGGAACCTTAATAAGCGGAAGTCTTATATATAAGTTATATCGTTCTAGCCGACCTTAGCCGAGCTTTCCTCCTTCGCCTCCCTTTAGAAGGAAATTACTTTTAGCCGTATAATTTACTATATAGACCTATAGAAGAGGCTATTTTGCTAGATTAACGCCTCCTTATAGCGAAGCTTTATAGCTATCTTTTTCTATTTCCGCAACGGTACTATTTAGCAGCTAGGCTAGCCTATTCTAGTTAAAGTTATTATGCCTATCTACTTCCTCTCCTATACTTTAATAAAAGCCGAGTAGTCCTATAGTCCCTTAGAACTAAAGGTCGCTTATCTCGTATAAGCTGCGAAGAAGATACGCACTACGGTATAGTCGTTAACCCTTCCGCTTATAGTCTTAACCGACTACTCTATAATTAAGCAGATCGTCGCTAAAAAGACCCTTAATACTTTTAGTATAGATTAAGCCAACCGTCGCTTAGTTATAGCCTTAATTTACCTCTTTAAATACGATATTAAGGTTTACTACCTCCTTAGCAAAAAGAACTTTATCCCTAACGCCTTTAGTCGCCTATTAGCCGAGGAGTCCGACTAGCTGCTTAATCGTCGTCGTCCTAACTTTACTATACTTAACGATATGCTTATAGCCTCTAAAGCTATTATAGCTCTTAAGAAACGCGAGGAATTCGCCGTCGTATACGATAATAACCCTTACTATAAGCGAATATTTTAGATAATCGTAGATAGCGAGGACGCTATCGAGAGTCTTTCCTTACTCTTAGAAGGAGCTATAGTTACTAACTCTATAGTAAGAACGAAAGCGTAGCTTAAACGCCGCGGTATACCGTTTTTTATAGTTAATAAGCTTCTATACTATAAAGGCCCTAACGGCTTTACCCGGCTATATATCCCTAACGCCTTTATCCTATCTATAATCTTAGTAGCTTATAACGATAAGAACTACTTTAGCGTCGTCTATATAATTAAGGACTTAGAGATATACTAAATTCGCGGAGTTACCCGTTAGGTAAAAAAGCATATCGCGGCCTATAAAGCCTATTGCCTTAGCTAAATAGACCGATAGACCCTTACCGGCAGCTATAAGCCTATTCGCCCCCCGCTACTTTTAATATAGAGTATCGCAATAGACTTTATAACTAATATACCGCCCTTACCTTTCGTAAGCTCCTTATAGTAGATCTTAGGCTTTAATATCTTTAACTAACTTCTTACGGTTATTTACCTAATTAGCAAAAGATGCTTACTAATCTTAGGGAACGCGAAGTACGGTATAAAGGACTAGGCTTAAAGCCTAGCCCGTTAGTTACTTCTTTCCGATTAAGGTATACTAAGAACTATTGTTAGCGACTAGGATCGTAAATTTATATCCGACTTTTAGAAAGGCCTTTAAAGCGTATTCGGCACTAAAATTGCAATAACTACCGCCTACTACCTATAGGCTAACGGACTTACCGAACGGCGTAACTAGACCGTAGAGACCGCTTTACGAATGTCCTATATTAAGGATTTTAGCTTAGATTAAAAGATAATAATCCCCGCCCTTAAGTAGAATCTAAATACGGTATTTAACGCTAGTACGAAGATCTCCGCCTATAAATCTATCTTCGGCTTTAATATACGTAGACTATTAAAAGCTGCCGATAATATCCTAGGCACTACTACGGACGAATTGCCCTACTTACGAAAAGTCATCCGTAGATAAGCGAGCCTAGCTATAGACCTAGCCGCTATAAAGGCTAAGCAGCGGTATAACGCGAAACACCGGCCGGTTCTTCTTAAAGCTAGTAATAAGGTCTATCTAAAGTTATATACGGGCTATTATAAGCCTAGCTAGCCGCTAAAGAAATAGTCGCGGCAATAAGAAGGCCCTTTTATTATTAAGCGTATAGTTAATAACCTCGCGGCGGAACTTATACTCCCGAGCTAAGTTAGGATCTACCCTATCGTATCTATTTAGCACCTTAAGCTTGCTTACGACAGTCACTATATTAAACTAAAGCCTAGGCCTATCGAAGCGGCTCGCGATATCGAATAAGCGCTTAATAAAGGAGACTAGCACTACGAGGTCGAGCGCTTAATAGACATCCGTGTTCGTCGCATTGGTTGGTTAAAGCAACCTATAACCGAATATCTCGTACGATAGAAAGGATAGGCTGCTATATATAACTAATAGGTCTAAGCCGACTAGGTCTCTGCTAAAGCTATTACGGAGTTCTAAGGTCGCCCTCTAGCACGCGCTATATAAAGCAAGAAGGCCGCTTAGCAAAAGGATCGATTAAAGGATAAACGGTTACTAGTATATATAAGCATAACTTATAAGAATAAAAGGAAGGATTTAAGCAATAGGAGTGTTCCTCCTAATTGCCTAATTAGGATTGTATTATAACTGCTATAGGCAGTAGTGTTTTCTTTTTCGAGCCGGCATTCTAATATATATATAGCATCCTCTATGCTATATGCCGGGGCTAATGTAATTAGCTATAGATAAGATAGTAGGGAGCTATTCCTAGCTCCCGGGGCTTACGCCTACCTAATAGAATTATCCTTCTTTACACACACATTCTTAGTGCTTAGTGTATTACTAACCCTTTCGGATACTCCTTAGTCCCTAAGATAACGTCTTTGTCTTTCTTTTCGTTCTTTTATTTAAAGACTACTAGTGTGTTTATTGTTTTCCCCTTATTCCCTGTTTTTTGCTTCGACCCGGCAACGCTACGTCCCGGCCCTGCTTTAACCCTACGTCGCACCGGTTACGTTCTATTCCGGCCTAAATACGCTCTTTTAATCCTTTTGTCTTTTAATCCTTTTGCGATTTATATTTATCATTTGTATTTATTAGGCATTTTAGCCTAATATGCATTTTCCCCTTCTTTATTCTTTATTACAACGTTGTTTTCCGGTCGGATCTACGATAACAATTACGGCCCGTTTAACCGGGCTATAGATCCCTATTTTTCCCCTTCTTTATTCGTTAGCCGGATCCGAGATAACAATACGGCCCGTTTAATCGGGCTATAGATCCTATTTCTATTTCTATTCGTTATATTCGATTAGTCCGTTAATACGCTTTATAGCCTCTTAAAGAAGATTTGCTAGTATTGGACTAATCTAGTTATATAAGGAGGAAAGGGGTTATAAGTTATAACCCCTAATAACCCCGACGACAACGCCGTTATTAGCCTCGTTATAACCCGGGCAATAGCCTCGTTATAACCCGGATGATAGCGTTAGCGGCTGGGTCACGTGCTCCCAACAAGGCTCTATTAAGCGCCCGGCTAAGCCGGGCAGGCTCTTCGCAGCACCTATAAAGGGGCCCCCTTTTCCCCCTTTTCTAGCTAGCAAGATAAGAGAATAGAACCTAATGCACCTAACCCAATTAGTGCAATAAGTTTACCTTCCGGCCGCTCTACGCAGTAGAGCCCTACTAACAGTCGTCGTAGTAAATATATATAACGCGGCGGCGAGAGAAAGAAAGAGTCCTTCGTCGCGGTAAGCGGTAAAGTCCCTTATCGCGGCGAGCGGTAAAAGTCTCTCGTCGTAGTAGCAAAAGTAGTCGCAGCGGCGGGAAGAAGAGAAGACTCTTCTATCGTCGCGGTAAGCGCTTGCGGCGGCGGGAAGAGAAGAAGAAGACTCTTTCGTTGTCGTAGTAAAAACACAATCGCGGCGAGCGGTAAACTCTCTTATCGTAGCACATACATTTCGCGGCGGCGGGAAGAGAAGAAGACTCCTTCGTCCGTATACTTATATAAACACGAGCTAATAGCTCTCGACGAGCTAATAGCTCGGGGCGGCGGAAAGAGGAAAAAGTCCCTTTTCCTCGTCGCGGATACTTAATCTAGCAATAGCTCTTACGGCGAGCGGTAGAGTCCTTCGTCGCACTTATTCGAGCAAGCAGCTCTTAAGCAAACGGCTCTTAAGTAAGTAGCTCTTACGGCGAGAGGCAGAGTCCCTCGTCGTAGCGAGCGGTAGAGTCCTTCGTCGTAGCGAGCGGTAGAGTCCTTCGTCGTAGTAAGACGAAAGACTACCCTCGTTATAAATAGCTCTTAAGCAAGCAGCTCTTAAGCAAGCAGCTCTTAAGTAAGTAGATCTTACGGCGAGCGGTAGAGTCCCTTATTGTAGCGAGCAGCTCTCGCGGCGTTAGAAGACTCCCTCGTCTATATAACTAATTCGAGCAAGCAGCTCCTATAGCGACGGAAGACTCCTTCGTCGCGGTATAATAAAAAAGCAATAATCGCTTAAAATAGCAATACTCGCGGCGTCGGAAAAACCCCCTCGTTACGTATACTTATTCGAGCAAGCAGCTCTTATAGCGAGCGGTAGAGTCTCTTATCGCAGCGAGCGGTAGAGTCCCTCTCCCTCGTATATACTTACTTATTCGAGTAAGCAGCTCTTACGGCGAGCGGTAGAGTCCCTCGTCGTAGCGAGCGTTCTTAAGCAAACGGCTCTTAAGCAAGCAGCTCTTACGGCGAGAGGTAGAGTCCCTCGTCGCAGCGAGCGGTAAAGTCCCTTATCGCAGCGAGCGGTAGAGTCCCTCGTCGCAGTAAGACGAAAGACCACCCTCGTTACGAACACTTATTCGAGCAAATAGCTCTCGCGGCAAGCGGTAGAGTCCTTCGTCGTAGTAAGCGAAAACAGACACCCGCAGCGAGTAGAAGACTCCCTCGTTACGTATACTTATTCGAGCAAGCAGCTCTTACGGCGAGAGGCAGAGTCCCTCGTCGTAGCAAGCGGTAGAGTCCCTCTCCCTTATACATACTTACTTACTTAAGCAAACAGCTCTCGCGGCGAGCGGTAGAGTCCCTCGTCGTAGCAAGCAGCTCTCGCGGCGATAGAAGACTCCCTCGTCCGCACCCTACGGCTATACGAGCCTATAGCAATACGAGCCTCGGCTATACGAGCCTCGACTTTATCTAAGCCCTCGGCTATATAAGCCTACGGTAATACAAGCCTCGGCTATACGAGCCTCGACTTTATCTACGAGCCTCGGCTATACGAGCCTCGACTTTATCTAAGCCCTCGGCTATATAAGCCTACGGTAATATAAGCCTCGGCTATACGAGCCTTAACTTTATCTACGAGCCTCGGGTATACGAGCCTCGACTACGGCTATATAAAGCCCTCGGGAATATAACCCTCGGCAATATATAAGAGCCCTTAGGAATACAAACCTCGGCTATACATAAGCCTCGGCTATACGAAGCCCTCGTCCGCCCGCACACTCTAATAAACTATATACGAACCTTCCGAAGTGTTAGATCCGCGGATTAAGGGATTATATATAGGATTACATACAGGATTACGTACGGGATCACGGACGGGAAATTCGGCTAAGAGGCCCCTTAAATAAGGTCTTAAGGCTTCCCCTCTTTAAGCAGAATAAGCATTTATCATTAATATACTGCTTTCAGCGGCATTATAGCCGCTGCAGCGCCCTAACGGCCGCTATAACATATATCTCTTACATCCTTATTCGGTAGGCCGTAGATCGAAGATCTAATAATTAAGAGTCTTAGTCTTCTAGCTAAAGCTACTAAGAGAAGCTACTATTCATTCAACCATTAGGCCCCCTTTAAACCGCGAGAAAAGCCTAGCTAATTATCCTTCGATAAAGAAGAGGGAAAACAAGCCCGCGAGAGACTACCTCGCGGCACTATATCGAATTAAGCCCGCAAACACGCGGCATTATCGAAAGAAAAAGCCCGCAAGACTAAGCGGCACTAATACATCGAAAAAGCCCGTAAGACTAAGCGGCACTAATACATCGAAAAAGCCCGTAAGACTAAGCGGCACTAATACATCGAAAATGCCCGTAAGACTAAGCGGCACTAATACATCGAAAAAGCCCGTAAGACTAAGCGGCACTAATACATCAAAAGAAAGCCTACACTAAGTAGCACTAATATATCGAAAGAAAGCCCGTAAGAGACTACCTCGCGGCACTAGAAAGAACAATACACACTGCTTTTAGTAGAGGCGAAAAGGGGTGATTCCCTAGCTAGAAACACATCCTGCTGCTACTAGCAGAGGCGAGAGGGTAATTCCCTTATTAGAGCTAAACATACATCCTGCTTTTAGCAGAGGCGAGAGGGTGATTCCCTCGTTAGAGCTAAACATACAACCTGCTTTTAGCAGAGGTAAGAGGGTAATTCCCTCGTTAGCTAGCTAAGCCAAAAAGTACGCATAAATAAGGAGTAAACCCCTCCGCGGCATTAAGTCTATACAAACAAAGAGTAAAACCCTCCGTAGCATTAATCCGCACGATTAAGAGTAAACCCCTCCGCGGCATTAAAAGTCTATACGATTAGGAGTTAACCCCTCTATAGTAAGTCTATATAATTAGGAGTTAATCCCTCCGTAGATAAATATAAGTCTATATAAACGTAGTATTAAAAAGTCTATATAATTAGGAGTAAACCCCTCCGTAGCATTAAGCCGTATAAATAAGGAGTAAACCCCTCCTCGGCTTATCCTTACGATTAGGAGTAAACCCCTCTATAGACAAATATAAGCCTATACAAACGTAGCATTAAGTCTATACGATTAGGAGTTAACCCCTCCGTAGCCTATAAATAAGGAGTTAACCCCTCCGTGGTATTTTATCTTATGCAGTCGGGAAATATATCTGCCTACTATTTATTTAGTAGTTATCTTATATAGTCGGGAAATATATCTGCCTACTATTTATTTAGTAATTATCTTATATAGTCGGGAAATATATCTGCCTGCTATTTATTTAGTAGAATAAACAACGCGGCGGCGGGAGGAAGAAGACTCTCGTCGTAGCATAAATAACGCAGCGGCGGGAGGAAGAAGACTCTCGTTATAGTATAAACAACGCGGCGGCGAGAAGAAAAAGACTCTTTTATCGTAGCACGCAATATTTCGCGGCGGCGGGAGGAAGACTCTCTCATCGTCGTAGCATAAAGAATATCGTAGCGGCGGAAGAAAAGAGAAGAAGACTCTTTCGTCGTTATGGCAAATAGCTCGCGGCGCCGGAAAAGAACACTCTTTCGTCGTTACGGTAAATATAACGCGGCGGCGGGAAGAGAAGAAGACTCTTTCGTCGTCGCGATAAAGATAATATCGCGGCGAGAGGAAAACTCTTATCGTAGTATATATATCGCGGCGGCGGGAGGAAGACTCCCTCGTCGCGTATACTTATATAAGCTAATAGCTCTCGAAGAGTAAATAGCTCGCGGCGGCGGAAGAAAGAAAAAAGAACTCTTTCGTCGTCGCGGTAAATACTATTATAATAAATATATTCGCGGCGGCGGGAAGAGAAGAAGACTCTCTCGTCGCAGCACGTAGTAGTCGCGGCGGCGGAAGAAAAGACTCTTTCGTCGTTACGGCAAGCGCTCGCGACGGCAGGAAGAAAAGAAGAAGACTCTTTCGTCGTCGTAGTAAAAACATAATACGCGGCGGCGGGAGGAAGACTCTCTTATCGTAGTATTATATAAGCTAATAGCTCTCGACGAGCTAATAGCTCGCGGCGGCGGAAAGAAAGAAAAAGTCCCTCGTCGCAGTAAGTAGCTCTTAAGCAAGCAGCTCTTACAGCGAGCGGTAGAGTCCCTCGTCGTAGTAAGCAGCTCTCGAGCAAGTAGCTCTTACGGCGAGCGGTAGAGTCCCTCGTCGCACTTATTTAAGCAAGCAGCTCTCGAGCAAACGGCTCTCGAGCAAGCAGCTCTTACGGCGAGCGGTAGAGTCCCTCGTCGCACTTAGTCGAGCAAGCAACTCTTACGACGAGCGGCATCCCTCGTTACGGCGAGCGGTAGAGTCCCTTATCGCAGCGAGCGTAAGACGAAAGACTACCCTCGTTACGAACACTTATTTAAGCAAGTAGCTCTCGCGGTAAGCGGTAGAGTCCCTCGTCGCAGTAAGCGAAAATAAACACTCGCGGCGTCGGAAGACTCCTTCGTCCGCATACTTATTCGAGCAAGCAGCTCTTACGGCGAAAGGCAGAGTCCCTCGTCGCAGCGAGCGGTAGAGTCCCTCTCCCTCGTATATACTTACTTACTTAAGCAAATAGCTCTCGCGGCGACGGAAGACTCCCTCGTCTATACCTACTACGGCAATACGAGCCTCGGCTATACGAGCCTCGACTTTATCTAAGCCCTTAGCCACACGAGCCTACGGGAACACAACCCTCGGCTATACACATACGAGCCTAGGGCCACACGAGCCTACGGCTATACGAGCCTACGGCTATATAAAGCCCTCGGGAACACAACCCTCGGCTATACACACACGAGCCCTCGGGAATATAACCCTCGGCCACACACACACGAACCTTCCGAAGCGATCGATTAATATAACATAAGAGGATTAGAAGGAATAAGGCGTGTTATTGCTGCTAAAGGCGCATACAGCAGCGTAAAGGCATAAAATGCCGAGGTGTAATTACTACTATAGTCGGTCGTAAGGAGGACCTAGAAGAATACGATAATCCGCCCTAATTAATAGATTAATTAAATATTAGCAAAAGTATAGGAACAAGAGATAAAGGATACGTACGACGTCGTTAAGGGCACGTGACCTACGTGACCTAAGGCTACGTTAGCACCTATAAAGGGGCCCCCTTTCCCTTCTTCCTTCCTAGCTAGAAGATAAGACAATAAGAACCTAACCGTATACTATCACACGTGCGATAGGTTCGCTTCCGGCTGCTTACCGTAGAGAGCCCTACTAACACTAATTAGTGATTAAAACGCTTAATTATAGATTAGCTAGGTAGAAGAGACAGACTTAACCCTCGAACGTGCGACGGATCCGATTAATATAATCCTAATCTATACATTTAGAGAGGGCTATTTATGCTAAGAACGAAGGATCTTCCCGAACTAGAACCGACGGCTATTGCGATAACAATAGCTAGCTTTCGGTAGCCGCTAAAGAGAATTCCCGAGCTCCCCTTAACGGATTACCGCTTTATAAAAGCTTATGCCGTTAAAGAGAGTGCGTCCGATAACGCTAATAAGGGTTATTACTAGCTACCCTTAAAGGATTACCGCTTTATAGAAGCTTATGCCATTAAGGAGCTATTAACCCTATCGCGAAGACCCCCTCGCGAACCGATAAACACTCTTAAAACCACGGGACATTCGATTAACACACGAGCTATTTAATCACGACTATCGCGTAAAGACCCTTACGCAAAAACAACTAAAAGCCCGCTGCCTGCTCCCGATAAAACCATCACGAAGACCCTCGTATACGATAAAACACCCCGCCGTCTTCCGACCCGGCACTATATATAGTCCGCTTGCTCCCTTAAGCCCGGCACTATATATAGTCCGCTTGCTCCCTTAAGCCCGGCATTACGCAATAGTCCGCTTGCTGCTTTAAGCCCGGCCTATAGGTTATTCTTTACTATTTAAAAAACTACTAGTATGTGCCTCCCTTCTTTACCTTTGCCGCTTTCTGCCTTTTGCTACTGCTTGCTACTACTTTCTTCTTTGCCGCTATATTCTTCTTTACCGCCCTAAAGCAGGACCTATAAAAACCCGGCCACGCCCTTTTTCGACCCGGCAATAGACCTACTTCACCCCGGCACTAATGAATAAGTCCGCTTGCTTCTTTAAGCTTCCTTCAATAAGAATACCCCGGACAACCGACACATAATGTCAACCTTAAGCCCGGTCCCCGCCGCCTCTACCGCCTCTACTGCCCTAGTAGCACGCACGCTGCTCGAAGAGTGGATAAAGGACGTGCCGATCTACGGCTCCTTCTATAAGCATATCGACATTAGCTATTAGGACACCTAGGTCGCCCCGGAAGACAATAAGGTTATCGTAACGACCTTAGTAGCGAGATTCTTAGCCGTTTGCGAAGCTAACGTATACGCCCGCGGCCCCGATATGCTAGACGATTTCTAAGAGCATTTCGAAGGGTAGACCGAAGCAACTTAAACGAAGGCTAATAAGGAATACCGTAAAGTCTTAAAGAACCTCTTAAATAGGCGCGGTATCTACGTTAATAAAAAGAACGGCTTAAACGTAGCGTAATTCGTTGCTTTATAAAGCCTCGAAGAACCGCCGGCTTAGCCCGAAGCCGCTATAGCTACTACCGCCGCTGCTTTAACGATACTACCCTCGTCCGCCTCTAATAGCATTTAAGAAGCTACTAGACTATTGTTATTATCGCCGCCCGCCGTAGCGTTAGTAGCTCCCGCAACGATAGCTCCGCCGCCGTCCTCGCCCGTTGTTCCGACTCCTATTGCCCTAAGTCCCTCGCCATAGCATATTATTCCCGGCCCGCTACTACTAGTTCGTCCCGGCCCGTCTCCCGACCCCTTTGTCCCCGGCTAAGTCCCTAACGTCGTTCCCTAGGCTCCCTAGGCTCCGCAACAGACGGTCTATCCGATAAGCCACTAGTTCCGGCACCCTGCCCTAGCTATACGGTTCTAGCCTAACACTATCCCGGCTGCCTAATACCAGCCGGCTGTACTATTCTAGCCTGCCACCTAGCCGTTCTATCCTACTGCGGTTCCTGCCGCCGTTGCCCGTGTCCCCGCCCCTACTATCCCTACCGAATTCCCCCTTAAGGCATATATAACAATGCCGCCGCCCGAGGTCCCGAACGCTCCTACGGACGCTAACCTTATGCTGTAATTCGCTAAGGCGTGGAAAAGGGACTATAACTATATAGGAGACCTATACGACATCCTAGACGATAAGGTCCGGCTCTTTATGTAAACCTACTATAGCCTACGCGTCGCGCCCGGCTAATTCCACAGCCTAGTTAGTTAAATCCTCGCCGGCCGTGCCGAGGACTACTATATCCGGCACGTTAATTAGACTACGGCTACGTTCCGGTCTATATACGATACCTTTAAACGCTATTTCGATATAGGCGTTAATTACGAATAGTACTTTACGGCGTAGACTACGACGACGTTCCTAAAGCTTCGAGCCTAGCATCCCGAAAAGCCTTTGCCCGAAGTTCTTAAGCTATTGTTTAATAGGCTGTAGCTTATTTAACGCGCCTTTAGTGGTTCTTTCGCAGACTAGGACCCGGAGACTAACGTCCCTTTGCGAATAACTCTCGTCTAGGCCTGCCGTAGCGTTCCGGAGCTCGAACTAGCCCTTTTCCGACCGGCCCTGCGAATTAAAGAGCTGTTTTCGGACCTACGATCGTCCTTTAAAACGCACCTCGCACGCCGCCCCGACTAGCAGTTTTTCGGCCGTATAAAAGGTCGTCTTAAAGGATATATACGAGGCTCCCTACGAAGCTTAAGACCTAGCCTTATGTTAGATCGTAGATCTACGGCTTAGACTTAATAGGCGTTATAATAGGTCTAGATAGGTTGTATAGTAAAGAGGTTGTATTAATATAATATATAATAATGCGTGTTATACGTGCTTCCCCTCTTTTTATAAGGGGGCCGTATTTAAGGGATATTACCCTTACGTCACGTGGCGGTCATACTAACCTAATCGTTATAACCTCTATTATATAATCTAACACACCCCCCTAGCTTCGATCCCGAGAGGGAGGGAAGCTAGCATTAAGAGGTCGCTAAATAGCTTAAATCCGATGAGTTTTTAATCCTCGTTCTATTGTTAAGCTATCGGGGCGGGATATCTTTAATCCCTGCCCTTTTAATCCTACGCTTAAGCGCTCTAACGAGTGCGGCTTTATAAGCTCTTATACTTCCTTAATTCCTTCCGCCGCTATATATAGCAGATGCCCTTACTGCGTAAAAGCATCGTTCCTCCTTAGTCTACCGTCGTTAAGGGTATTCGTAGTCGTTTATAAGTCGTTTAGCAGCTAATGCTTGTAGCGATATTGCGAGGCTAGTCGTTTAGCAGCCTATGCTTGATTCCCCTAGTGCGTCGTGCCGAAATCGACGGAATAGTCGCTATTGCGAGATACGCTTATATGCCCTCGCTGCGGGAGAGCTTCCTTCTTATTTAATACTTAATCGAGTGTTTAGACGCCTTTAGCCTAGTTAATGCTCGTAGATATTTAATAAGGCCCTTTATCTATCGTCTCCCTAACGTTTTTATATAAGGCTTAGTAATGCGTATAAGGAACTATATTCCCTACGGTTATTTCTTATTACCGGCGCCTATACGTAGTGTTTCTTCTAACGCGTGTATATTATGCTTAATATCGATACTATTACCCTTAAGGATACGGCTTTATCGGCCTATTATCTCTTAACCTTCCTATACTATATATATATCGGTTTATATTGTTTCGTCGGTCGTTTTAGGGAGTTCTTAATCGGCGAGTCGTTAGGTAATATCGCAAAGGCCTATTTATTCGATAAAGGCCTTAAAGGAAGGCCTTTAAAGTGCTTTAGTAAGGCCGTCGGCTATTATCTTCGCGGTAGGTATATATTTAACATCGAGGGTCTTATTAAAGACTTCTTAACGAAGCTAATAGTTATAAATATCTATATAGCGAAGCTTTATCTATAGAATAGCGACTTTAGCAGTAATTAGGCGGATAGTCTATATATTATTATATTAAATGCAAATACGGGAGTTATTAAGGGAGACGTCGAGCTCTTTAATAAGCCTGCTTACGTAGATTAACTCCTTTACTGCCTATAATAACGCTAGGAGCTTAGCCTCGGTTGTTAAGGTTATAACTATGTCTTATTTATTAGCTTTTTAGCCGATTAAGCCTCCGAATAGCTTTATAGCAAATGCCTAAAAGCTTTTCCGGTCGGTGTTATTAGCGAAAGAGGCGTTACTTACTATTTTAAAGTCGTCCTTACCCCTTAGACGAAGCGTAAGTCCCTAAGTATAGTATAGATAATAGAGAACTCGATCGACGGCGTCTTTATAGTCCGGTCTAAGGTTAGCGTTAAATTTGCATAGTCTTAACGTAGTAAACGCGATATTAGGGCGGGTAATAACCGCCGCGTATAGTATAGAACCTACGTTTACTTAATAGGCTTATATCTTATAGTATTTAGTAATCCCTCTGTAAAAGAGAAGCTCTTTTACCCCTATTAGTATATCGAAGGAGCGGCGTTTCTTTATAAGTCGGTAGATCTTATTAATATAGGCGGCTTATAATAGCTAAATATACCGTTAAATACGGTCTTATAGAATCTTAATGCTAAGGAACTATTATAGGTTATCGCCGCTTATAAGCTTATATTTTTGCCGAAGTTAATTTTAAAGAGATTTAGCCTTATCTTAATCCTTCTTATAATATATAAAGATAATATTATCTATATAGAAGAAGACGATAATGCTATTAAACATTAAGTAGTATAGTTTGTATAGTACTATCTAAAACCCTATCTCCCGAAGTATTAACGTAAGTTCGCGATACTATAGAAGAGGGGCTTTTCGTAGTCTATAGAGGGCTTTATTAAGTCGGAGGATAATAGAGTGTTTTCTATACCCTAGCGGTATCTTTATATATATAATCTCGTTAAGCCTTACGTTAACGAACGCGTTAACCGTATCGTACTATATTAGTTTAAGGTCGAACCTTATAGCTATTGTTATAAGTGTTTAAAAGCTTCGTCCTACAAGGGTTATTACGTAGGTCTCCTATCCGTTTTAAAGCTATTAATCCCCTCGGACTATTAGTCTTGCCTTATACTTCGAGAGCCTTCCGTGCTTATTTATTTTATATACGTATACCTATATATAGTCGAGGACTTAGCCTTTCTTTATAAGTGTTTTAGAGTTAACCTCGGTCTAGGACTTTATTTCTTTATAACTCTAAAGATACGTTCTCTCCGCCTCTTTAAATTAAAGGCCGAGTAGGTATTATTTAAGCTATCTATAATATATTAGGATAGCTAAAAGGTCTCGTCGATATACCTACCTTTTTAGGATTAAGCGGTCGAGGTAAGCCTTATCTTTAAACCGTAATATATTAGTGTCTTTTAAGATCGGTGCGGCTTAAGTGCCTATTATAAATATAAAGTGCTAATAAGCGAGTTTTTCTTTCTATAGAGGGGTTAACTCCTTATTTATAGGCTACGGAAGGGTTAACTCCTAATTATATAGACTTTTTACTATAGAAGGGTTTACTCCTTATTTAAGTAGACTTTTATTTGCTTATAGAAGGGTTAACTCCTAATTATATAGACTTACCGCGGAGGGGTTTACTCTTTATTTATACGGACTTAATACTACGGAAGGGTTTACTTTTTATTTATATAGACTTAATACCGCGGAGGGGTTTACTCTTTATTTATATAGACTTAGTGCTACGGAGGGGTTTATTCCTTATTTATATAGACTTAGTGCTACGGAGGGGTTTACTCTTTATTTATATAGACTTAGTGCTACGGAAGGGTTTACTCTTTATTTATATAGACTTATATTTGCCTAAAAGGCTGCTTGAGAGGGATTAAGATGCTCGCTCTATAGCTTTATAGTTTAGTTAGCGAGATATAATTATATTATAGCTATAAATAAGGCCGTTAAGGGAGTGCTTAAAGGAGTAAGGAGAGGCTTAAATCGAGCTTTAGTATACTGCTTTATATTTCCCTAGTCGTTTTTAAGCGCTATTATATAGTCTATATAGTAGTTTGCCTTAAGTTTAGGGTTTATATCTTAGTAGACGAGGATATCGTCGAATACTTAATTATTAAGAACTTATAGTATATTAATTTAATTATTATTAAAGAGAGTGATATTCCTTAGGGCTAAGGCTAGCTCCTTAAGGTCGTACTCTTTAACGCTTTCGGTAAGGTTCTCGAATATTCTATCGAAAATCTCTTACTTATCGAAAATAATATCTCGAGTAGTAATAACCTTCCCTTCTATAGGAACCTAGACTTAGTAGATATTAGAAAATATATATCCTATTAAGAAGCCTATTTAAGCTTATAAGTCGAGCTTCTTAAAGCGTTATTTCTTCTCTTAGGCCGTAGTTATTATTATAAACGCTTTATACCTATAGGCATAAAGATGCTATTACGCTAGCTTTCTCTTAGTTAGCTTCTCGTAGGGGGATTCCTACTTATAGCTATATTTTAACGTACGATTATAGAGATATATAGTAGACTTATAAATCTCTCGCTAAAGCTAGGTTAAAAGCTTTCCTTATATCGCTTTAGACTTATCCTTAATTATACCCCTTAAGCGCTTAGCGCCGCTATTTTAATCTTATATATATAGGGCTAAGGGCTCGATTTTAAAGAGCTTTGCCTTAAGGAATGCTTTTACTACCGGCTTTTAAGTAGTAATCTCGTTATCGTACTTAACGATCTTAGTATAAAACTAGTATTAGTGCTTTAAGTAGTTAAGGCCGGACTTAAAGGCCGTAATAATAGTTTCTATAAGACGGTCTTAGAAGTAGTAATTCTATATAAAGCCGCTTACTCTATTAGTTAAAAGCATTAGCGAGTTATAGCCCTTATTATCTAGTATAAAGTTATAAAAGTCTATCGTAATTCTCTCGCTTATAATACCGTTATCTTAAGGGGCTTATTGTATTATCCGTTTTGCTTTCGCAGTGCCGTAGTTATCGTATTATATAGTTAAGATGCCTTTAATCTTAATACCTTTAGAGTAGTTAATAAGGTATTCTAAGGCTTATAGTCCCGGATGCCTTATTTAGAGATGCTAGAGTTTAGTAATAGCCTTTTATAGCGTTTATTTAGTATAGCTATTAAATTTATTTCGGCGGTTATAAAATGCCCGCTTTATTATATAGTAAGGGATATACTTAAGAACGAATTAGCCGTAGTACTATTTAATAAGACTAACGATAGTATTATCGGCCGAATAAAGCGCTAATAGCCTATAGGGTCGTTTATCCTACTAGAGTCCCTACTGCTTTAATAGCCTATAGGAGATTAGATTATATATAAAGTTCTTATAGAAAGCAACGTTAAGTAAGCGTAGTACTTACGGTTTAAATAATAGGGTTTATAAGCGGATATTAACTTTACCGTAGCTAAAGATAGGCACTTTTTTAGCGCTTGCCTAAAGGAAATCTCCTTTATCTACTATTCTAAAGTTTTTAAACCTGGAAATCTCGTTAAAGATATAGAGGGTTATACTATAATCTAAGATTAAAGAGTAATAAAGAGGGTAGATATCGATATTAAACGACGTATTAACTAAAAGGGCGAGGAATAAAGCCGAAGGGCATCTTCCTCTCTCCCGTATAAGTTAATCCGTTTTATTATTATTCTTAGTTCCCCTCTTGCCTCTATATCTCTAAGCTTCTTTCGCGACCTTAGGGTTCTTTATATTCTTAGAGATAATATCCTTTTTGCTTTTAGGCTATTAGTTAAGCGTCTTATTAAGGTTAACCTCCTAGCAATTCTCTATTAAGTATCCTTTTATAGAATAGAGCTTATAGTAAGGGATACCTCTTTTATCTATATTAGTAAGTCGCGACCTTTTTTTATTATTTTTGCCTTTCTAGTTATTCTACTAGCTGCTTTACTCCTCGTCTTATCCCGTATAGGAAGGGCTAAAGGAGCCTTTCTTAATTTAAGATAGTTAAGTAGGCAGCTAGTCTATAAGTATAGTAAATTCGTTAGTTATAGTATAGATATCGAAATCCTCCTACCTCTCTAAGTATAAGAGGTAGAAGGAATAGACTAAAGTAGGCTAATAAGGTTAGATAAAGGCGAGAAAGTTAGCAACCTAAATACTCTTATAAATAGCTTTAGGAAGTTCTTCCTAAATCCCTTTATATATAATCTTCTTCTAGCCCTTAAGCTAAAGCTGCTAGTTCTTTAGCTAACTTAGAGAAGGCTTAACTACCGCTTTATAGCGAACTTAAAGGGCTCGATAGATATCTTCCGGCTTGCCTTTTGCCTCTTTCTTAAGCGTAGCGTATTAGTCCTTAAGGTCTTTATCTAGCTTATAATAGGTCTAAAAAAGGTAGTTAGAGATAGTTAAGGCGATTTAAGTTTAAATCTCCTTAATGTCTTTCTTTTAACTCTCTTATTTCTTCTCCTTATATAGAAATATCTGCTATTATTAAGTGCCTTAAGGAGGTTAGCGTCTCTATTAGACTATTTCTTCGTCTACTATACGAAAGCGAGATCCCTTTAGAGAGTCGTCTTCGATAGGTATATCCGGGATAGGAAGGAGCCTTTCGGTACCGAAGACCTATTCCTATAGGTTGCTATCGAGAACTTACGCCTTAAACTTATTATCTTAAATAGACTAATTAGTATTTTCGATAAGGATAACTTTAGTATTCTTTTTAGTAGATATAGTGATTGTTTTTGCCTAAAGGGAGCCTATTTTTAGTATTTTATATCGTATTTTCGATAGATTAAAGGCTAAGACTCTTAATTATTAGATCGTAGATCTACGGCTCGGACTAAATAGGCGTTATAATAGGTCTAGATCGGTTGTATAGCAAAGAGGTTATATTAATATAATATATAATAATGCGTGTTATACGTCCTTCCCCTCTTTTTATAAAGGGGCCGCATTTAAGGGATATATCCCTTACGTCACGTGGCGGTTATGCTAACCTAATCGTTGTGACCTCCATCATGTGATCTAACACACGGCCGCTATAACACACATCTCTCGCATCCTCATTTAGTAGGCCGTAGATCGCTGTTAGCCCAACACCCCTCTTCTCTCGTGCAATTGATCCCCTCTTTTCAGCTCATTAGGCCAGGGCTGAGAGCCCCCTTGGAGGCCTCTAAGGGCACAGGTGGCAGGGCGGTCAAGTGGGGCAGAAAAAAGCCCACTAGATACGTGTTTTTCGTAGAGCCCTGCAGAGGGATTCTGCATCCATGATCACATCTTTTTTCTAGGCCCTCTTTGAGCCTTTTTCCCTGTGCATCGTCACACAACATCGTGTGTGCGTTTATTGGCGGAAACCTCCATTCTGACACCAGCACACACGGGTGGCCTAAGAACACATCCTGGCCGAGGCCACGAACGACATAAGCCGAGATTCGCTCCTTAATGCCGTTGATGTCCATCTCGAATCGAACCACCCCCTTCGACCTAGGAGCAGGCCTCGCCTCTCGCGCGAGCATGCTTCGCGTGTGCAAAGGCGGGCAGTCAATGCCTCCCGGCAAGCTTGCTCATTCTTCATTTGACGCCTCGAGGGCGCTAACAGGCACAGGTTGCCGCTGCCGGTGTGGATGAGGCCAAGGCCCTGGCGGAGTACCTCGTCGTCCATGGGTATAACCCAACCAACCCCGGAGGGGGAGGCCCGCGACCCTCATGTAAGCAAACCTGTTCCGACCCATCGTCGGAGACCGTCTGCTAACTGGCGATGTCCGCAGTTTACACGCGCCGCACGCGCCGCAATCGCGTCCCGGAAATAGAGGGGGGGGGGGGGGGGGGGGGGGGCAGCGCCACGGGGCCTGCCGCCTACTGCCGTAACAGGCCGATCCCTCCTCCTCGAACCGTCCTTCCGTCACCCACATTGTCGATGCTCTCAAGCCTGCACATGCAGAGCTTTGCCGTCTGGAGCTCGCCTCGGTCGACGGCGCCGACCCCACGACGACGGCGTCTCGCCAATAGACGCGACGCCCAAGACGCAGCTTTTGCGCGACTCGTCCGAGGCCAGGTCGTAGTCGTCGTGCCCGTCGTCATCCAGCATCTCGCACCCGTCGTCGCCGACCAAACCTAATCTTCTATTAAGTTTGTGCGTCTTTCATAGCCGCGATGACGGCTCATAGGGAGGAATAGGGAGTGTCGGGCGCGAAACGTTCGTGCACTTAACATCGACTCGAATATCGGAGCGCGTCGCAGGAGCGACGCAAGACCATCATAAGTCAGAACGGCGACTAGAAGTTTCGCAACGCCGAGCTGCAAAGCACTGGCTTCCGGCGGGCAAAGCTCCGTCATAAGCTTGGCCTATTTGCCGCCATCGCTCGTCTCGCTCGTTTAGTACCTGACGCGCATCCAAAACGGAGAGGCCATCTTGCCGCGAGAGCTCGTGCCCGAGGTGCGTCGACGCTCTCCCCCCTTCCCCCCCGTGGCCAGCCCGCTGCCGAGCTGACGAGCTGACGAGCTTGCGTCCATCTAGCTGGCCCTGCTCGCCCTGCCTAGCTTCGGAAGCTGTGGCACTTATGGACATACGCCGTCTATAGTGCATAACGGACCTCCTCATACCAAAGGCCCCGTTTACTCGACTCGCATCGTACGAGAAATTCTCTTCTGGCCCTGCTCGCCCTGCCTAGCTTCGCCGCCTCAATACTAGTACCCGCAATACAAAATCATCGACCAACTATTGCATCGTGCCGCCGAGTGCGATACCAACCTCCTACAATAGAGGCCGGCCCGCTCGGCAAATCCAGGCATGTGTATGGAATTAGATATTGACCATGAAGATGGGGTGTTGCCGTAGATGAAGCGGTTGACTGGTGTGTCGCATCGGAATGGAGCTCTCGTGTCGGAACGGAGCTAGGATAACGCGGTAGATGGGGCCCATAGAACACACACATAGATCAACAGACTTTTCGCCCCTTGATTTGAGCCCTTTTCCCCGTGCCTATTCGTAGTGCCGCGAGCCCCCGCGGGCTGATGCGACATGGTGCCTATTTGTGTTGTTAAGCAAAGCTTGCTTTGAGTTACGTGTGCATGAGCTCGCTTCTGATTGGCTTAGAAAAGAATTCAATGCTGCCTTGCTATCGAGATATAGGTTCGTAACTCGTACTAGGTACTATCCGTAGATGGAGGACTTGTGTATCCCCGCTCCGAGCAAACGGCAGCTCACCGACGTTGCGCCGTCATCCGAAGCGTCAGCTTAATTCACCACAAACTTCTCGTACGCCAGCCCAACCTCTTGTCACGCAAGTCACAGAAAACCATTGATTGGTTGGAGACGAATTCTCATTGCAAGAGCAAGGGTCTTGACGAGGAGGGGAAGGGAAACGACAAGGAGAAGAAGAAGACGGGGAGAATGGGCGAATCGGGGGGGCAGGCGGCATCGTCGTCGTCGTCGTCGTCATCGTCGAGCACCGTCCGGGTGACCATCAACGGAGGCGGCACCATCGTGGGCAGGCACCAGCCCGCATCGGCCGACTACCCCAAGGCGCTGGACCTCTTCTACGGGATGCCCTACGGCGAGGCGGCGCGGCGGTTCCGTCCGGCGACGGCCGTCTGTCCGCCGGGCCCGGGCGCGACGCTGCGGGCCGACGTCGAGGGGCCGACGCAGCCGTGTCCGACGGCAGCTCGGGGGGCGCACTCGGAGACGGGGCTGAGGCTGACGATTGTGCGGCCCTCTTCCTCCTGCTCCGACGAGAAGGGCCGGCTCCCCGTCATCGTCCACGTCCACGGCGGCGCCTTCAACTTTGGCCACCCGCTCGAGCGCGACCTCGCGGCCTTTGTGGCGTGGGCGCCGCAAGACGTGCTGGTCGTGGCCATCGAGTACCGGCTCGGCGCCCTGGGCTTCCTGCGCTGCGACGACGACGGGACCGGGCTGCGGCCGGGCAACTTGGGCCTCGAGGACCAGCGGCTGGCGCTGGCGTGGGTGGGCAGGTGGGTGCCTGCGTTTGGGGGGCGGACGGGGGACGTGACGCTCATGGGCGTGAGTGCCGGGGCGCATTCGGTGAGTTTTGTCTGGGGGGGTTACCCCTGAGAGTTACCCCTGAGAGTTACCCCTGAGAGTTACCCCTGAGAGTTACCCCTGACACACCCGCCCAGGTCGGCCACCACATACTCTCGCCCACGCCGCCGCCCCTCCCCGTCGCCAAGGCCATCCTCGAGTCCGGCTCCCCGACGGCGCGCTCCGTCCTCGCCGCCGCCCACCCGCGGCCCCTCGCCCACCTCGCCAGCCTGCGCGCCCACGCCCGCGGCCGCCCCCTCGACCGCCTGCCGCTCGCCGAGCTGCTCGACGCCGCCGTCATGGTCTGGGCCGAGGGCGCCGCCTCGGCGTGCTGGCCGTTCCAGCCCGTCGTCGACGGCCCGGGGGGCTTCATCCCCGAGGGGCCGTCGAGGCTGTGGGCCGACTTGCTTGCCGCCGGGGGGGCCGGGCGCTGCGGCACGTCGCCCAGGCGCCCGCCCGCAGTCGTGACGGGCTTCTGCTCCCACGAGGGAACCCAGTTCGTGCCGCAGCACGCCGGGACGAACGCCGACTTCGTCGCCTTCTTCCGCGCCCTCATCCCCGCCCTCGACGACGCCGACGTCGCCGCCCTCGAGGCCCTTTACCCGGACCCGGCCACGTCGCCGCTGCTTCGCAACCCGCCCGCCTGGCCCGCCCGCCGCTTCGGCCCCCAGTACCGCCGCCTGCACGAGGCCTACGCCCACTTCGCCTACGTCGCCCCCGTCCTGCACACGGCCCACGCCCTCTCGCGCGCCGGCGCCCGCGTCTACCTGTACGAGTTCGCCGCCGTCGCCCTCAGCGGGGGCCCCGCCGCCGTCCCCGCCGCCGCCCACGCCGACCACGCCCCTGTCGTCGCCCACGACATGGTCCACCTCCGCGGCCGCCCGGGCCTCGAGGCCGTCGCCCGCGCCGCAAACGCCCGCTGGGCCGCCTTTGCCGCCCACCCGGCCGGCGAGCTTGACCCGAACTCGTGGCCCGTCTTTGTCAGCCCCTTTGACGTTGCTGCTGCACCTCGTGGTGCTGACGACGACGACGTCCGCCACGGCCGCGGCAAGTTGCTCGTCTTTGGCCGCGGCAACGACGAGGCCGCGGGGGGGTCCGATCCCGGCATACCCGTACAGACGCGGACGCTGACGCCCCGCGAGTTGCATCAGTGCCGCTTCTGGTGGGACCGCATGGAGCTGAGCCAGGGCATGGGCGTCAGGGCTGGCTAGTCATGGCTGACGCGTGGCGCCATATGATAGTGGCAAGGGGTGACGACGCCAAACTGGGCTTCAACCAGGTTTCTCGTGTACCGTGTTAAACCTTCTCAACAACACCAAGCTCCATTCAGTATCTCAATACATATGATGCCTGGTTGCCCCAATACCACCAGCGTCAATCTCTCTTGACCACCGTCCCCGTCAAGCACCGCCATTTTGTCTTCTATATCGTCTCCCAACCGGCAGATGGTGAGAAATGTGCGTTTTCGTCCTCCACATTAAGCTTTATCCAGGCTCAACCGGTACGCAGTCGGCCCTCAACGGCGGAGAACAAGGCAACAGCTCAAACCAGCCCAAATGCTGTCAAACAATAAAGAAAAGGAAACAAGCAACCGTCGCTGTGCCAGTGCTGGGTATGTACGCTCCCCGTCTCGCCATGCCGCGCGCGTATCGAGGGCCAGTAAGAGCTGAGCTGATGCTACCGGGCTCTCGTGTCGTGGCTGGCTGTGTCGTTCGGGGCAGCCGGCGAGGCGCGCAAAAATGATGAATTAGTTTGAACAGCAGGCTATGCTGAGATAGGAAAATGAACGAGAAATCAATATGCAATGTGAGCTGCATAGTATATATGTCAGGCCCGAAACGCCCCCAAAGCACCACTCATTTGGTTAGCAGCCATCCTGGTTTTTTGGAAATTCCAGGCGCAGCAGACTCTCGCGAGCGAGCAGGACGGAGGGGTATCTTAATAACAAGACCGCCCGGAGTTGCCACGTTGCCTCAGAAGTTTTGGGCAATGCCGGCGCTCTGCTGAGGATAGTGTGCCGAGTTCTCGATGCGCGTGTTACGCCGCGCCGGGTTGTCGCGAATAATCACAGGATGGCTTGCGGGATCCTGGGGTCGCTGGTCGCCGTACGGGTTTTGGCCGTATTGCTCGTAGTAGGTAGGTCCGTTGCCGTACAGGCCCCCGTCAGACCCTTCCGACCGACCACCCGCGCTGTAAGAGGAAGAGGCATTCGAAGGTCCTCGATGCATGTCGCCGCCGCGGTTGTTTGCCGCCGAGGGGCCCATGGCGCCGAGAATCTCGCCCTCGGGCGAGCACGAGCCGTCCAGGAGGGGCTCTCCGGATCTGGCCTCGGACGGGTTGGCGCGAGTGGGTGACGATGGATCCGAGTGGGCGCCCGCCACGGCGCCGCCTGACATGGTGGTCGACGTCTTGCGACCCATGGAGCCTGGAGCCGCCGCAGTAGAGCCCCAGCCACGGTAGCCAGATCCGCCGTCCTCCCTCATTTCGTACGAGTTGTCGGCAGAATGTCCCCCAGATGCAGAGGGCATTGTTGGGTCGGCATTGGGGTTGTACGCGTAGTCCTCCACCTCCTTTCGGCGTTCCTCCTCGGCTTCCTGGCGGGCTCTTCGCTTCCTCCACCATAACAGCCCGAGAATGGCCAAGATGGCGATGGCGGCGATGGGGACCACAACGCCAATAGCTACTTTGGACGACTGGCTCAGACCAGGGGCTCCGCTGCTGGAAGGATCGACTGGCGTGGGATCCGATGTCGAAGAAGACGTCGACGACGGCGGTAGGCCACCTGGCGACTGGGTGGTTGTGGACGTGACCACATGGACACTGGTTGCCGTGTCGCCGGGTGTAACGGTGACAACAGACGCCGGATTGGAAGACTGATTTGCCGCGTCAGAGGAAGTGGCGACCGCCGGCGGCGGTGCAGCCGACGTTGCTGCGGGAGCAAACGTCGCGGCAGGGGGGGGGTTGGCATTTCGAGGCGCCGAGGAAGTCGCAGCGGCGGCGGGCGGGGGGTTCTGGTCTGGTGGTGATGCAGTGTTCGGTTTCGAAGGGTTCGACTCAGCAGGCGCCGCGGCAGCGGGAGGGGACGAGGCAGGGGCCTGCGGTGCGGGCGGGTTCGAGGCGGGCTGCTGCTGCGGAGGGGAGCTCGGGCGAGGGGCCGCGGCCGAGGTGGCAGCAGGAGCCGGTGCCGATGCCTCGGGAGCAGTGGCAGACGCTGCGGGCTGCTGTGCGGCACTGCTGGCGGCTTCGGTTGGGCTCGCAGGGCTGTCGGACGTGACCGCCCGGCCCTGACTGGGAGCGCTGGACATGCTGTGAAAGGTGGAAAGGCGAGAAGAGCCAGGCTTGAGTGTAGCAGCTCCTGCGATGGGGCGAAAGCGTATGTCAGCGCGAGTGGTCTTATGATTCCGAGCCTGAGAAGTTTTCACGACAACTGTCGTCGAGCGCCATCGCGGGTTGGGTCGGCGATAAACCCGCCAGAGTCGCTGGCCGGGCTGGGCCTCGCCATCAAGGCAAGCCAACGCCATCGAGTAGGCGAGCGATTGCCTGGTGGCCCGTCGACGTACGTCGGAGGCGTAGTGAGGCGGCGACGAGGCCTCGAGGAAACGGTACGAGTAATCATCGACGAGGCGCCCAGCAGGGCATCAGGAGAACGAGACATGACCCAACATACCTCTGAAAGCGCCTACTGGCCGAACAAAGGGTGCAGGCTCGACGTCGGCAGGTCAAATGGGCCAGGCCAGCGCGCGGCGCGCAAGGTGCCTCGCGACGGCGGTGAAGAAAAGTGAGGAATGAAGAAAATTAATCAAGGAGTGAATAAAGGAACAAATGAGGACAAAAGTCGAGAAGCAGAGTGTCTGGGAAAAATGCTCAGCGGTGGCTAGTCAATAGACAGACAGACAGGCACACAGACGCTGGCCGCGGTGTGGGGGGGGGCCAAGCAACTGGTGCTGGTGGCTGTGCGTGCGTCAACCAGAGACCAGCGAGGACGATGGATGTGGCAGCAGCGGAAATCAAAGGCCACGAATGCCTCGCGTTGCCGGGGTGGCAGGGAAGAGAAGGGGGGCGGCGGCTGGGGGACAGTGAGATGGATATGGTGACACTGTGGAATGAGGAAATGGGATGCTGAGACCGAGACGGAACGATGACTGGGCGATCGACGGCGGATTGGCTGTGCAGTCACAGGACAGGGGCTGCGGCCGCCGCAGATGGCGAGCGCAGTCAGCCTGCGCGCGGCTACCGAGTATGGATTCGATTGATTAGTAGAGAGCGGCGGACGAGGAACTGAGAGCGAGCGTGAGGATGGCGATGACGAGCCAGGGGAGGGGGCCGAGGAGACGGAAGAGGGGGGAAATGAGAGAGAGAGAGAGAGAAGGAGATAAAACGAAGGATACGTGGGCTTGATGCAGGGGAAAGGAAGCGAAAAATGAGAAAGAAAAACAACAATACGGAGTACCGCCAAGATGTACTTCGTATCTCGCCAAGCATCGCTTCACTGCTGCATGCACGTCTCTGCAGCAGGGCTCGCTAAGCCTATCCTGGCCTGAATCTGGCAGGTCCACCCAGTCAAACGCAGAGCCAATAGTGTGCATGCCAGCTAGCTCAGTCGCGGTCGAGGTAGTATAGGGTAGCCCGCCTACCCTATGAACCTCGGGCCAGACCTGACAAGAACATCAGACTTTTCCCTCTTCAACTCGTGCCCTCAGTTGTGCCCATTTGACGTTATCCTGATGGCGCCCTCACAACAGCTTCGTTTCGGTCAATGCAAGTGATGGGTGCAGTCATCTCCATGAGACGTCAATCCGAATATACGTGAGGCTGTCGCATTGCTAATATAAGAGAAGCCTCTATTGATCCTCCCCGGACTGCACCCCTTAACCTCCGCCGCGCATTAGGCCTTGGAGATTGATTGTTCGACTACTAACTCGTACCCCCCGGCTGCTCTGGGCTTGACCAACAGGCGCCACCTCCCCGGGACTCTACACTCTTACACAGGCATAGTAGTTTGGCAATTTGCCCGAGCAATCGTCCTTGAAGGCTGGGTTGAGCGAGACCAGGTCCGACACCGCGAGCCCATACTGGTTTGCGATATCCGCGCAGCTGGAATCCTTGGTGACGAGGGTAAAGGCCTTACAGCCCCTTACCATTCCATCCTGGATCGGCGACGGCGTGGCCTCTTGAGGGCCACTGGTCGACGTTGTGGTCGACGTGGTTGCATGTCTGGAAGCGGTGCTGGGCCGCGTTGACGAGCTTGTCGTACGTGTGGTGCAGTCCTTTTCGCAGACTCCAACGCAGTACGACTGCTTCTCGTTGAATGGCGTGCACGTAGTGCCGTCGAGCGATGGGTTCTGTCGCCTTGTTAGCCGTCGCCGAACCCCATTTCCCCATACATGTGAGGAAGCACCACTCACCCAGGCCAAATACTGCTGGCGAGTAATGTTCGCCAAAGCTGGGATGAGCTTGCATGGGTAGGCGCCGTCGTTGTCATACCACAGGTTGCAGTATTTTGGAGTCCCCAGATCGTGGCTGTACGCCGGCACCAGTCCGCCGAGGACACCGGCGGCCAAAAAGGTGGCTTGAGCAAAACTGGCGACCCAAAGACGCATTCTGCGAAGCATATCACGAAGAGAGTGCAAGAAGGCACTATGGCGTCCGCAGCTTTGGTCGAATGAATGGTTGAGGAGTCTAGGAATCTCGCCAATTCAATCGTCGCAGGCCGTAGCAGGGGGGATGGCTTAAGAAAGGACCTTTATACGCTGAACTTGCAGCGTAGGACACAAAGACCAAGTGCGGCCTTGTGACAGTCGGCTCCAGGTTCCAACAGGCTGCCACCATTTGCAAGGATGAGCCGATCTAACCGGGCTTACGGGGCAGTGCAGATAGACACAACGCAGCAACCTACCTTTCAGCTACAGACCTACGAAGTACATGCTCTTTTACACACGCATTATATGTCTAATTCGAAGTAGTCGTTGCTGGCTGTGACAGTGAGGCTGGCTCCGACTATTGAACGGACACATTAGTGCGAGGCAACCTTGCCTCGTGTCCAAGGTTGCCTCGCGTCACCGAGGCAAACTCCCTCAACACAGCACGCAACTCACGCTGGCAAGGCGTTTAGCAGGCAGCAGGCGCAAATGGCACCCACTAAGGACATTACCAACCAATAAATGGCCAACACGTGCATAAGCTCATCGTGGCTTGGTCTGTGATAGGACCTATATGCCGGCAGTTGGTGGCAGTGCCTTCCAAGCTCATCATGTGTCCATTTAGATACAAAGAACGGGTCGTCATAGGCCGATACTCGACATATCATGGCATTGGCGCAAAAGCCTTGTCTTGATTCGCGTGGAGGTGTCGCCAATCTTTACTATGCCCTCTAGATATACCGAGCAGACCGTCCCGCCATGCACGGCAAGTCAACCCGTATCCTCTCCTCTCCAGACTCACGACACTCCTAGATCACTCCCCATCAAGTCTTTGACTTGAAACTTCACAATACTTGACACGATGCGTGCCATGGCAACTGCCGGCCTAGGCTTCGTAACTGTTGGAGGTGGCGCCCTGGCCCTCGACATGGCTCTCTTTCGAGCCGCTGGCCTTTACGTCTGCCCTGAACTATGTTCGGTCTCGGGGCCCAAGACAGGCAACTGGACGCGCTTTGTTAGCAACGAGGACCTCAAGTGGTGCACAAACCAGACGATGCTGCTCAGCCTGCCCGTGTATACGCCGCTGGCCGACGACAGCAGCCACTCCGTTTTTTACGCCTGCCTGTCGTCCCGCGGCAACGAGGTGGAGGAGCGAGTCAAGGACGTCGAGAAAAGGGCAGTCCAGGGCCGCATCGTGCCGTCCAAGGTCGGCTTCCTGCAGTCGCGGTCTCTTGGCAGATCCCCCAACTTCGTGGGCGACGCATCGGCCGCCATCAAGGAGCTGCAGGCCAAGTACCTCGACGTGCCCAACACGGACACCAACCAGACCATGTACTTTGCAAAGCGCGGTGACGCGGCCGTGGGAGTATACGTTGGCGGCGACGTGCAAAAGCAGGGCATTGCCGCGACGCTGATGCAGCGGCTGGACCAGCACCTTGGCTCGGGCTCGCCACCGGCGCGGACGGCCCTGTTCCAGCTATGCGGCGACGGACGGAACGCCGACTCGGTCGCCGGGGTCGTGGCCGACGGACGCGGCGGGCTCGACTCGGTGTTTGCGGTTCAGGAGTTTGTCAGGACGTGGGCCGAGAGCCGATGCGTGGCGGACATGGAGGGCTCCCGCACCACGGAGACGGTGCCGATTGCGTACATCTCGACCGGCGATGGTCCGGCACCGGCGATGAGGCTGGAGCGCCGGGCCGATTGCAGCGTCAGGCAGGTCATCGATGGCGACAGTTGTGGCTCCATGGCGGCCAAGTGCGGCCTCTCGCCCGCGGCCTTTACCGAGCTGCACCGGGACGACGGCTTCTGCTCCGGCCTGAGGTCGGGCCAGTGGGTCTGCTGCTCCCCGGGCCGGCTCCCGGACATGCGGCCCCGGCGGGGGCCGGACGGGTCCTGCTTCCCGTACACGGTGCGGGGGGGCGACTCGTGCGCCAAGATAGCCGCGGCGCACGGGCTCAAGGCCAGCGACATCGAGCGGCTCAACCGCAAGACCTGGGGCTTCTCCGGCTGCCGCAGCCTGTGGCCGGACATGTACATCTGCCTGAGCGCCGGCGAGCCGCCCATGCCGGCCCCCGTGGCCAACGCGCGGTGCGGTCCGCAGGTGGCCGGGACGCGGCCCGGCAAGGCGCTGGCGGAGCTGAACCCGTGCCCGCTCAAGGCGTGCTGCAACGTCTGGGGCCAGTGCGGCACCACGCGAGAGTTCTGCGTTCCGGCCTCGCTGGGCCCGCCGGGCACCGCCAAGCCCGGGTCCAACGGCTGCATCTCGCACTGCGGCATGGACATTGTCAACAACGCCGTCGGCCCGGCCAGTCAGATGGTGCTGGGCTACTTCGAGGCCTGGAACTATCGCCGCGGGTGCCTGCACATGGACGTGACCCAGATGAGCAAGTCCATCACCCACGTCCACTTTGCCTTTGTCGACGTCACGGCCGGCTTCGTCGTCTCCACCGCTCAGGTTCAGGAGCAGTGGGACAAGTTCAAGGGCCTGGCCGGCCATCACAAGGTCGTTGCCTTTGGGGGTTGGGCCGCGTCCACCGAGCCCACGAGCTACTGGATCTTCCGTGAGGGCGTCAAGCCCGGCAACCGCGAGCGGCTGGCCTCCAACCTGGCCGACTTCATTCTGTACGTATCGGCATCGTCGGTTCGATGCGAGGACAAGCCTGACGTTGTCGTGACAGGGCCAATAACATGGATGGGATTGACCTCGACTGGGGTAAGTCGTTGGTGCCGTCTCTCAGGGGCAGTCTCCGAACAGGACTGATATTCCAGAAACAGAGTACCCTGGCGCCCAGGACATCCCTGGCATCCCGGCGGCCGACCCATTCGATGGCAAGGGCTATCTGGAGCTTCTCAAGCTCCTCCGCCAGAAGCTGGGCAAGGACAAGACCATTTCCATCGCGGCCCCCGGTATGTACAATGCCCATGTGACATGCTGCTGCCCTCCCCTGACCAGGTACTTTCCCCTGACCAGGTGCTTGTCATAGCATCGTACTGGTATCTCCAAAACTTCCCCATCGAGGAAATGTCCAAGACGGTCGACTACATCGTCTACATGACATACGACCTGCACGGCCAGTGGGACTACAACAGCAAATGGTCCATGCCCGGCTGCGGCGAGACGAGCTGTCTGCGCTCGCACATCAACATGACGGAGACGCTCAACTCGCTCTCCATGATCACAAAGGCCGGCGTGCCGTCGTACAAGATCGTCGTGGGCGTCTCGTCCTACGGCCGCTCCTTCGAGATGGCAAGCGCCGCATGCACGGGGCCTCAGTGCGGCTTCACGGGGCCGGCGTCGACGGCGAAAAAGGGGCGCTGCACCGACACGCACGGCTACGTGTCCAACGCCGAGATTGACGAGATCATCAGGCTGGGCAGCGCGGGCAGCAAGCGCGCCACGGGCGTGAGTGTGCACACCGACGACAGCGACTCGCAGATCCTCGTCTACGACGGCACGCAGTGGGTGGCCTTTATGGACGACGCCAACAAGGCCAGGCGCAAGGCCCGCTGGGCAGACCTCAACTTCGCCGGCATCACCGACTGGGCCGTCGATCTCAAGTCGTTTGCCCCTGGCGACGACAACCCCAAGTGCTGGCACACGCACTGCGAAGCCCCCGGCGCCACCGACACGCGGGAGGACGACTACAGGCGCTGGAAAGCCCTTTGCAGCGACCAGGCATGGGACGAGGCCATGGCGTATTACAAAAGGGGGAGGGACAGATACCCAGGAGACTTTTCGAAGAACATCAGCAACTTCTTCCACGGCCTGTCAAACATGAACTGCGACGTCCTGACCGCCGACAACGAGTGCCACGAGAACGTGCCGTGCATTCAGGGCCGCGATACGGGGCCGGCTGCCACCTTTATTCTGAACAGCTTCGTGGCCATGAGCAATGTATGTGAAGCCGCCATCTCCGTCTTCGCCCCCCTGACTCTCGCAGACGCTCTGGAACTTGTACGAAGGCATCCAGTTTAGCCAGCAGACACTCGATTCCCCAGGCAATCTCGCCACGTTTGTCAAGACCTTTGCACCAGATCCCCAGGAGGACCTTGCTCTCAACATCATCTTGAACATTGTGAGCTTTGGCTTGTCGGCTGCCACGGGTCCCTTCTTCAACAGCTGCAAGTGCCCCCATGGGAGCAGAGGCAACCGAGAGACGTGATATGCCCAAGAGTGCTAATCGGTCGTAGTCCTGCGGAATACTCCATGGGGCAAGAATAACAAGGACACGAACGACAACTTGAAAGATACTCTCCAAGCCGTCATGTCCTTCTCCTTCTCGACAGCCAAGGACGCCAAGTACGTTGCTCCCCTTTTTACTCAGAGCTCCAACTAATGCGGCACTTGTGTAGGAGTCCAGACGTACCCAAAGAAGCGGCCGCAAGCACTCAGCTTGCCGCCATCGTTCGGCATTACAAAGTGGCCCTCACCGAGGTCTCGAAACAGCTCTTTAGTGGCTCCGACAAGGGCATCGAAGTGTTGCACAAGGTCATCGGCGACGGCAAGTTGCTGCAACTCAAGCCGACTGGCATGCTGGACCTGGAGCAGAAGAGTAAGCTCGCCCCCTCGAGTCGCCGTGCCGCAGCTGACCCTGGCGTGATGCAGTATCGAAGCTCTTTTACGCCATGCTCATCCCGGCCATCTGGCGGATGAAGGGCTGGAAGCCCGTCCTCGTCGACACAGGAACCAACTGCGACAACGACGAGACGATTCGTTTTCTCTCAAAAGATAGCCCCAAGGTCTGCGTCGACGGCAAGCGATACCATCTGGCCCGACCCGACGGCGCGGCCATGACCTACACGAGCGCGGCCAGCCAGAATTGGGGCAATTTTGAACACTTCAACAAGTTGCAGAGTTTGGACGGGTTCAAAGAGCTGACTGGGGGCGCCTGGGCGGATCTACGCCGGGAGGACCTGGTGACCAGGTGCGTTTGTCTTCTTTTGAAACTCGTCAACTGTCCTGTCGGTCTCTTTTGAAGACTCGCCAGGGCCGGCAACGTTCAAGGCTGATTGTTCTTGCCAGCATCGTCGGCCGCACAAAGGTCAACTGGAAGAACCCGTCGTCTGATGAGAGCCGATGGCCTGATTTCACCGACGGCGACCAGTTTGACAAGATGTGGGGTTGGATCAACACGGACAACATGATCCAGAGCCCCGGCCTCGTCGACATTCCCATGTGCGGCATGGACGAGATTCTCAACAACTGGAAGTTGACCAAGAACGAGTACTATTCCTGGCCATGCAACAGGCCGTAGGCGACCGTCTTTGGACTAGGAGGTAGGCCTTGTCGGTATCGCTCTACTGATCTCGCCGAGGTGTAGAGGTGTTCTAAAGTTAGTCCTTAAAACGTTCTTGGCTACATGGATTCTAAGGGATGGCACTATTACGATAACCACCGTGAACTCGAGGACATCTTCTGGCAAACCTCTCTAGGGCATGGCACTATTACGATAACTACCGTGAACTCGAGGACATCTTCTGGCAAGCCTCTCTATTCGTAGGGCAAGGTCGCAATACTTCGGATGCTGACTTGCAGTTAATCCGAGCTGCGAGGATGGCAGGCTTGTTCTATCAGTATGGCTTCATCGTAGAGGGCAAAGCTATGAAAGGCGTGGTGGAAACTTAGTTACCTTTTTTTACAAAACGCCAATGACTGGGACGACTTATAACGACGAGATCTTATCGAGACTTTAGGGAGAGGCCAAGCCGTCTGCTGTTATAAGTGTTCCTTGGCCAGCCCGGCCTATTCTACGGCACGTGTTTCCAGCCTCTGACCTTTTCTAGGAGCTCGACGCTCTACTTAGTACGAGACAGCATGTGCTCGAGAAGGCGTGGATGCACTGACACCGATTGGCCGAGACTGGCGGATGGTAAAGCCTTGCGACAGTAACTGCCTGGGAGAGAGATCGCTACATAGGAAATAGGGGCCATGATCTGAATGAGTCGGCGTAAGGATAGATGTGCTCTAATATTGCCAGTTGCTTTTGCGTTGCCCATCGCGCAAGTTGCTTGTGCGCAGGCCTGGCTTGTGCAACTCCATAGCTACGTCAAAGGCGAGCTCTGACTCCCCTAAGACGTCTTGAACTTCCTTGTTGTCGAGCAGTTGACGATGATCCCGAATCGTATTCACAATGACTTCCCTTAGTCCTGGATCGTGAGATGGCGTTGTTGCGTATACTTCCCGGGCAACCTCGGCAAAGTCGGCAAAGTCGCAGTCTCTCCACCATCTTTCAGATTGGTCCCAAAACTTCCAAGTCACTAGTTTCTTAAGAGACACAATGTTATATTTCTCCGCAAGAGCATATACTCGGCAGTGGTGTGATAAGTTCGGGTGTTCTTCCGCAAATTTTGGGCTGGGTTTGCATCTTGAGCACGTTTTTCCGCTCTTACCACGACACTTTGTGCATCGCCGGCTGGAGGACAAGGTCGACTGAAATGACTTAGTTATTATCCCGCTAGTAAACTCAATGTGCAGTTCTCTTACAGCCACAGGTCCTTCCTCCGAAGCAGGCTGGACTGTAGAACTATCTTGAAGAGTTCTTTCCAAAGAGTCGCTGTCCTCGGAACGGTCGAGTGTAGGCGGCGGGGTATAGTCTAGATGGTACAGGTAATGAACCATTGATTGAACAGCTTCGGGATCGTCGTCTGCCAGATTGATCGTCCCGGTTGCGTTTTCCTACGTAAGTCAGTAAACCAAGGCCAACTTATCATACGTAGCGGTGGATTAACCTGCATATCGTGCGTAAAAGCGGCCCTGAAGAATGATGATCGGGGCGAGATGATGGCTTTGTGCGCATGAAACGTATATTCACCGCAAACGATGGTACAATCCGAATACTCGCCGGAGGCGTAAAGTCTGGAGCCACATTAGTATAGTGTTAATTGGTCCGGGATTCGGTTAGCTTCTCACCCTCCAAGCGAGTCGAGCAACTCGTCTCGCGAGTCCATTTCTCTTCTTGTTGGTTGCGTGTGGTGTAAAGGAAGAAAAACCAAAGCTGGGTCCCCCTCTCCGCGTTTTTGAGTAGTACTACGGATACCTAATCACGCATTAATTACCAATGCCCAGCCTCCTTGCATGAGAGCGAAGAGTGGGTATCACCTTATATGGCATGACTCCAGTCAATGCGAATAGGGGCCCTTATTAATGGGGCCCATGAGTCTGCTTTACTTATGTATGCAACCCACTTACTGTTCTGGGCTCATAAGGAAAGCGCCAAGGGGTATGTATTCGTTGACCGTTCTATCTGCGAAATCGTCTAGTCAGGCATCCATCCTGATTTGCAGGCGACCCGCCGGCTCGTCGGAATGGCTGGCGTGGTTTAGCGGAGAGGAACTTGTCCAATTCGACGCGTCCCTCGGTGTCGGCATCGGACGTGTGGGTGCCGAGGCACAGCCTGGCGCCGAGGTCGTCAGGGCGCCCGCTAGAGCATACGCTCATACTTCCAGACGAGGTAATTGACAGGCACTAGACCATTATATGCGTCCGGCGGAGAGGTTTTACAGCTCTCGTGAGGGAAGTGTACTATCGTCTCAAGGTAACAGTTGAAGAGAAAAATGCATTGATCTTCTTCGTACAAAAGTCAGATGACACAAGCTCTCAGGCAGCGATGGAGGCCAAGATACTCGCATGCCTCGCCCGGGCACTCCTCACGGCCTCGTCGACTCGAACACGTAAATGGACATCTCGTTCGCCCTCTTGTGCCGCGTTTTGGCTACGAATTTCGAGAACTCCGTGAATCACGTCCATGTGGTCGGCAAGATTGTCCCGGATCGTCTTTTGGATGCCGTTGGCGAGGTGATGGAAGCGCTCGCGGCACCTTTTCATCAGCTGCCTAAAGATGCTTTCCTGCGAAAGCTTCCGGCCAATTATGTCTTTTCTTCGCTCATGACTGTCTCTACCTTTACTAGCTGTTAGCGAAGTCACGGTCACTCGACAGTCATGGCGTATGCTGGCAGTGTTTGAGACTGGGCATGGCACTTCGCACTTACCATGTTCGAAGGAGCTTTCTCGGTAGGCGCTTTCCATGGTGTGCCCGATGAAGGATGTCCTTATGCTAGAAAAGGCATATACACAAAGGCAGCTAGAGTGTAGCGTTAATACCTGACGAAAATCCTACGAAAGCGCTATGGGTAGCTCACCTGACTTGTTCTTCGAAACATCCAAAGGCCTCGTCGACGGTATTTGCGGCTATACTGAGCTGACTCTCGATAGCCTGTGTTAAAGGCTCGGCTGCATCGGGGAAATCACCTAGCTCTGATTCTATGGCCATGTTAACGACTGACATGGATTGCCCTGAAATTGGAGATCCATTCACAATGCTGCTGCATGTCATCGACAACGCAGCACGTTGATGACGGGTCGGATGAGATGTGGCGTTTAGACTGGAAGCACTTACCCAAGTATCCAGTCACCCGTTCGACCATAGACTTGAACAGGTCAACGCTAGCACCCCTCTGTTGTTGCACCGTCAAGAGGAGCTCTTTCCAGGGCTCGTGAATGTCCCGGACCATCCCTTTGATGGCCTCCTCATTCCAGTTGTGATACCCGACCTTATTAGTATGGTGGATGCCGTAATTTCTGCAAAATGCCACATACGTTGCTATCCTGAATCAGTCGTATCCTGCGAGAGCCTTGGCCCGGAACTCACAATGATGCCACTGCACTGGTTAGCGACCGAACGAGGAGATGGCAGATGGTGCGTGAATGCTTACCATGCTCCAGTCCTTGCATGCCTTTTGAGCGGTTTGGCTCCAGTCCGAGAATCGATGTCCTGCGAGCTGAAGTTAAGCTGCTGATTTAAACATCAAGCACGCAGACGCGCCCATTAAACATATTGTCCGAGGTGATTGAGACATACTGCGGTGGACTTTCTCGTCAAAACTAAGCTTCAGAAATCGAACAATGGTGTTAACAACGGATGTGCTTGAGGTCAGATCCTGTTATAACCATCAGCGGAGCGAGACAGACAAATATTGAGCACATACCCTTCTCAGCTGCGCCTCGAGGACGTCGAGTGTCCCGCGGATCCCCTGCTTCGTCTCCAAGTCGGCGTCGCCGGCCCCGGACTGAAGCCAGACCTGGATCGTAGCCAAGAGCGCATGGACGCTGAGCCGCATGTACTGGACTGCGGCGCGGTGCTGGCTGGCAGACATAATGGAGATGCAGTGCCGGCGGATGTCGATGATGCAGCTGAGTTTAAGATAGGGAAGGGCAACACTCCGGTCTTTGTCGCGATGATCCCAGTAGAGCTTGTTGCCAGCGCAGAAGACGGGGACTTCTTGGTTCGGGGCCAACGGGCCGTAAGACTCTTTCAGCGTGTGAGACACGTTCCGATTGCGAATCTCGATGAGATGCCGGAGCAATCTACACGTCATCAGCCGGGCTCAAATCTCGTGGATTTCGGTCGCTGGCGTGTTGCACGTACTTGAAATCGGCAGCCTCTTTAAGTTTCCTGCAGCATACTGCGTTAGTCTTTTGGCCATGTCTGGAAAGGGAGACTGGGGATCGGAATCACTCACCTGGCCTCACTCTGCTGTTGATACAGGTCGTTCCTCTCATCTTTATCGATGGCGGACAGCGAGGGCTGATCCTCCAAAGCCTGAAGATCGATTGCGAGTTCGTCGAGTTCCTTGCTTTCGACATCCACAGCTTCCCTGAGGCGACATATCTGCTGGGCATCGGGTTCGGGGTGGTCCTTTTGGGCTTCCTCGGCGTTGACAATCTGTTGGAGTCGATGCATTAGTGCGCGTGCTTGCAAAGATGCGTCGACTGGCACGTACGTCCGACTTGGTGCAGATGATGCCGACTCTGGAGAGCCCGGCGGACTTTGCCAGGGCAAAGACATTCTTGACGGCCAGATCGGTAGAGGCTCGGTCAATGTTGCAAACGACAAAGATGTCATCGCACTTGAGTAGGAATCGTTCAGTTACGTTCCTGCGCGCGGCATTGAGATCACGGAGACCTATGGAACCAACAATCAGAATCGCGACAAGAGGCTACTGCGAGAAAGGTCGCACCTGGAAGGTCCACCAAGATGAGACCCTTGCTTAGTATGTGGGCGTTTAGGAATACCCTGCTCTCAGGTCAGCGACGATTGCGAGAATGTGAACCGGGTGCAGACAGACTTGACTTTCCGAATGTACGGCCATGTCGCCATCTCGTCGGGCGACGTCCGGTCTGATGCAAGTCGCGTCAACCGGTCAGAGCATTCTCGCAGAGTTAGGCCTGGCATCATATTGGTATCCTGTGATCCAAGAGCCTCCTCCGTCCAAGCCTTGAACGTCTCGAGAACGGCATCTTCTGGTTTCTCTATGAGGAAGGCCTCGTCACCGAGACGCCCACCAAACATGGCTCGAAACGTGTCCTGGGCCAGCTCTGAATCGTCCTGAAAGAACTGTCTTTCTTCGGGGCTCATGCTGCCGTGATTCAGTTTGAAGTTCCGGTAGGACTGCAACAAGTCGGTCAACTGCTTCAAGCACTCATCCAGGCTGAAGAGCTCCACCTGCACGGCCAGGTTGATCTCTTCGTGGAAGCGGTACTCTGTGGCTACGCAGGTGCAGGCTCTGCCGGAGTTGCTCTAGGCCCGTCATCAGTATGGATTGGCCGGACATGGTTTATACTTACCATCCTAGCAAGATCTTTTGCGTCCAATAACGAGTTGATCAGGCTGCTTTTGCCTGTGGGATAAAAACGTGAGTTGGCGTTCGTCGTTGCAGGACGACAAAGCCTCGAACTCACCAGCGCCAGAGTCACCGACGAACCCGACGGTCCGGGTGCTGGGGCATTGGAACCCGGCCAAGGCCCGAGCATTCTCATGCAGATGGCTTACTATTGTAGAGTCGGCATCATTGTGGAGTAAGCCACTCCCCAACACCTCGGCAACATTGGATACCACCGTTTTGATGTCTCGGAACGCCGCCTTGAAGCTCGGAGTGTTGAAGTCGTCCTGAGGAGGAGCCTCGCCCGCGACGTCGTAACAGTAGCGCGTACGCGAGCTTGAGCGTCTCCTCCTGCGACGGGGCGTGCTCGCACTCCTCAGAGTAGGATAGCCCCAGTCCGGAGAGGTTCCCTGGACACGTTCTTGACCGGCCACGTCGAATACGCCAGAGACAGCAGCCACGTTGTTCAGGTCGGGGCTGGACTGCTGTGTTACGCCGTCCAAGTTCTTCCTCGCCGAGCCCCCGTTTATGTTTGCCCACTGGGCAGCAGCGCTCCTCTGAATAGAGTCAGCCTTTGAACGTGAGCTTGAAGACGATGGAGGAGTGAGCACGAGAATGGGCGTTGGGTGGCGAGAGGTTCGGCCGTTTGTCTCCCCGTCGGGTTGGGCCGAGGGACCGTCTTCGATCAACGGGATAGGTATGTCAGCCATGCTCTTAGGGACTATGTATTAGTTAGTAACTCATTCCGTCTAAAATCCACGGTATGAAAGACGTTACGCGGTGGAGTTGCGACTTGACGAACGAAGTGCAGTCTGAAGACTTGGATAGCATGATGCCCGTCTTAATAAAGGGGGGGGGGGCCAGACTGAAGATATACAATAGAAACTCGAAAAATCAAGACGGTCTTGGCAGCGGGGATTGCTCATATAGGTAGGCGCGGGTGCCCAAGGGCTAAGAGGTCATATAACGAGGTTGATATAGCCCCCTTTTTATTAACTCTGGGGGCCCACGCATGCATGAATTCGCACCCTGTGGCCTGATTCTTTTCGGTAACTCAGCCGACGTGCCAGATACTCTGGCTGGTTATGCATTAGTAGTTGTCGGACTCTGGCACTATGGTTCAAGAATAGACTGGGAAAGGACGGGGTAATGTCGGCGCAGACAAAGTGGATCAACCAATAGAGATTTGTAACTGTGCGAATAGCACTATTCGTACTCGAGCAAAAAAGCACACTCTTGAACTCGCCTGTTCCACAGACGGCTGCAAAGCAAATCGTGTGGCGACGACGACCTCGCCTTTGAGCGCAAACACGGAAGCTCCGTGAGCTCACCCAAGCCACGAGTAATGAGACCCTCTCAAGCGCCCATGGCAGTCTGTTTGGCCTGCTTTGCAACCACTCTCGCCGCCGCCTCCTTCAGGCGCTTCTTGTCGGCCCACTCCCGACTCGCAATCCTAGAGCGCTCGGTCGCCTCCGTGTCTTCGCCCGAGCATCTGTTTTGTCTGGCACGGCTGGCCACAGTCTCTCGAGGCAGCGTGGCTGGACCAATGGTGTGCCTGACCGGCCGGGCCTTGAATTCGCGCTTCTTCCGTTCCTCTGCCTCCTCGGCCCGCAGCTTGGCTTCTCGTTCCTCGCGCTTCCGCCGGGATATCGCCTCCCCGGGAAGCTCAAACGTTGGCTTGGCCAACGGCCGGCCGACTCGCGGCTTTGGCTGTGTCTCTGAATGAGCTACGGCTTGTCGCGCCTGGCGCGCTTCGCGTTGCTCCCTGAGGCGCTTGGCTACGGCATCGCCTGGAAGCTCGAATTTCGGCACAGTCAAAGGCCTTTGCGACTTGACCGCAGACTTGGGCGTCGCCATCCGCAGGCTGGCCACCTTATCCCGACGAGGAACCCCTGTTGGCTTGTGCTCGGCGGCGGTATCCGGCCGCTCCGGCTTCTTGTCGCGCAGTGACAGCGATGCAGCTCGACGAAACTTCGACCTCGCCTTCTCGCATGGTTTGACGCGGACGGTGAGTGATTGGCCGGCAATCGAGGCTCGCTTCAAGACAGTCTGTGTCCGATCCGACGGAGTCGTCGGCGCTGGCGAAATTGGCTTGTTTTCGACAGGGGCGAGACCGCGAGCGAGCGTAGCAGCATTGACAGCCTCGAGCTCGTCCTCGAGCTTATCCAGCTCCTCCAGAGAGTCTTCGATGCGTGGGACGGAGAAGGAGCTGGTGCGAGCCGAGTCAGCCCCCAAGCTGCCGCTCCTCTCGCTCACGGCGGACAGCGAGGGCGAAAGCACCTCCTCAACAACGGTGACGAGCTCGGGAACCTTGAGGGGGCCTTCAGGATGCCAAGCTGGCTGAGATGCAGCCGAGTAGAGGCTGTCCCGCAACTGGCCCATGTCGGACTGTAGAACTGCAGCGTCCCTCACAGGCGTGGCTAAAAGGGCATAGCTGTTTGCCGGATGGTGCGACATGTCGTCGTGCTCGGCTGAGCTCCATTGGTGTCCGTGGCGCAGCATCTTGCAGGCGTAGACGACGCTTTCCGAAGCGGGAGAGGTGCAGTGTCCCTCGCCGGCAAGGCCGTGGCACTTTGCCGAAGCCATGGGCAGCGGATAAGTCATTAGCCACTCGGACTGACCCGCCAAGTGCTTATCGTCGAGCCACGCAGTGTCTGAAACAAAATGGTCAGAATGGTTCAAGCCCAGGCAGGAGAGCTGTCTGACCTTGGGCGGGAGCTTGCCGCTCGGCAGGGCGATCGGGAGGGGGCGGCGCCTCGGCTTGGGCAGCGAAGCTGGTCTCTTGGATGACGTCGAGCGGTTCAAACGTCTCAGACTCAACAGGTGGGCGTCGGTGTCTGGATTGGCGCCGGTGGAGCTTCACCTTGAGCGGCTGGGAGTCGGACGGCGTCGACGAAGGCTGGCGGTGCTGAGACTTGTCGGGAGACTTGTCGGTTGCAGACCATGGTTTAATATCTTGGGCAGAGACGGCGCACGGTATCGCCTTCTGATAGCCGACGGGTAGCTCCTTGAGCGCGTCTCGTGCATCAGCCAACGAGGGGGGGGGTGAAAGCTTGTAGTAGCATCCGTACTGCGAGGCCGGGCAGGGAACCTCGTCTTGCAGAACGTCGAAGCTGCCCCCGGTATGAATAGCCACGGCGGGACCCATTCTCGTCCCCGGCCGATGCCCAACTGCGTGCAAGAGAAGAGTCTCCCAAGGGGGAGGGAGGGGGTGGCGCCGAATTCCAATTCCAGCCTATCGGCAATTGCCTGTCACGTCCAATTTCGCCTTCCCGGGAGATGAAGGGGCGCGGGCAGGGGTCGTGATTCGAAGGCCAAGCCAGCCCGTGGCGTCGAGGAACGACCCAAGGCAAGACAAGGATGATGGATGCTTCGAAGTACAGAGTATTCGTAGCACTAGCAGAGAGGTCATAAGCAGTGTACTAGCAAAAGTGGTGCGCGTTGGAAGATTGAAATGCGAGGCCAGCGATGGGGAGAAGTGGAAATGGATCGTGCTTCCATGGTGGGCAAGAGCGAAGGAACCAACTTCTACCGAGTACCGAGTACTACCTACTCTGTACAAACACCTCCTCGGCGGGCAGGCAGGCAGGCGCTCACAGGTCGCTCGTCTCGGAAGAACAAAAGCCGCAGGAACCAGCCCATGTCTTCCGGGCTGCTGTAGTATTCTTCATTGTCCCCTAGCGCTGGCCTCTGACGGCATCTCTGCAGGGACCAAGCAGCACTGCGGCGAGTGCGTCGCTGCAGACGCGCCGCTCGCTGTGCCGCCGGGGCGCGTCTGCAGTGCAGCCGCGTTTCCATTACTACCGTCGCTGTCTCTTGGCGCCACGCGGCCAACAAGACGCGCTTCGCGTCTGCGACTGCTGCCCTCGTAACCCCAAGCCATGCACGAGGCCCTCCTGATGACATATTCATGCAATTGGCCCCCGGGGGCGCCAACCGCCGTGCCTTTGCCCACCGGCCGTTGGCTTCGGTCCGGAATGCGTCCAATGTTCCCCCCAGCCTGGACTGCGCGTGGAAATATTGGCTTGACAATTTCGTCGTTCCAATACCCAAGGGGCCTCGCATCTGTTGCGCCGCTTCCGCAAACCTTGCGTGCATAAACATTGCTGGCTTCGTATTGCTCGTGGCCCTCCGTTTCCCGTCAGACCAGGCATAGCTCCCGCTTCACGCGCTCGTCGTCGACGTATCCTCGGGTGCAGCAGCCTCCATTGCCTCTGCCTGGGCCTGGAAAGTTGGCGCGTGCTCGGTTGGGATGCGCACCAACGTCTGCGGCAGCGGCTTCGACGCCTGGTCTTCCTGCTCGGCCGATTCGCTCGAGGGCGCTGCGAGCTTCGCTGTTGAAAACCGTCAGTGCACGTCTCAGGTCGCTTCGAGCAGGTGAAGGCGTACTGGAGGCCATGTTGATGGCTCGAAGCACATTATGCCAGTTGCTCAAGACAGCTGCGATGGCTACATCGACTCCGTCAGCGCCACGCGCCACGAGAGGAGGCCCGGCCAACTCTACCTTCTGTTCCGCCCGACAGGGTCTGAAGCTTGTGCTCCAGGGCCGCCATCTGCCCAGCCACGGCGGCGCTCAGATCCCGTAGCTCCTTCAGGTTCTCCAGCTCGGCCTTTTTCTCCTCGATTCGAGCGACGAGCGCGGGCGATTGAGACGCGGACGAAGCCGAGCCGCTGGCGGCACGCATGTGCGTCGACAACGATCGCGTCGGAAACGACATGCTGGGCGGAGGGAGCACGATTCTCTGCCAGGGTCAATTGGCAAGCATGAGAGAGTGCGATTCCCTGCCAAGGGCCTCGTCTTGTGGGCGAAACAAGTACAATGGCTAAAATAGCTGCCGTCTTGGTGGGGGTCTTCACGTCTCACTCAACCCAACTCACGTGCTTGCGGGGAGTTCTCAGGGACTCGGCAGCCCCAGCAACCACGCAGGCCGATCTAAGCCCCATTGGGCCAAAGGTAAATAATGACACAACCAAAGGCTCCAATTTCCTCTCGGCGGTGCACCATGGTACTAACAAAACTTGATGCTTCCTGCACCAAGCAACCTAGAAAAGTGCCATTTACTCGCCCGCTCGGTTCCGCATGCCCTTCATCGCATCGCAACATCTGTGCTGCGCACTATGAGCCATGGCCAGGCTCAACGAGCCCCCCGTGTCTTCTGACATCGAAACGCGTGCGTCTCTTCCCCCCGCCTCCCGTTGATGGCGGCGATTTCGACTCGGGCTCTGACCGTCTTGTTGTTCAAGTTCGTAGGAAGATGCTTCGCCAGAACAGAGACCTCGCAAAGTCCAACAACGTCCGAGCCCTGCGCATCAGGGACCTGGAAAATGAGTGCGCCTGCATCTTGTCCGAAAACCTCGAGCTCCGCAGCCGCATCTTGGGGCTGGAAAAACAAATCCAAGACAGCGACGCACGCAGAATAGCCGATCATGCCCTGGCCATCAAGGCGAAGCTTGAGTCGCAGCTCACAGAATGGGGCGCCCTTATCGCTGGCCTCGGCCTCGAACCGCCCATCAAGAGGTTATCGCCGCGGATTGGGAAATCAACAAGACAGAGGATGAGCTTCAGTGCCAACCGCCCGAGCCCTTCGCAGAGGAGGTTGCGCGACGTGGCGAGGGACATTGAGGAACTGGGTCACATCTCCGAGGGCAAGTCGTGCCCTCGCAGGTCGATGAAGTATGCGCCTCCCATGACGCCCGAGGTGCCATCAGTGCTGACGCCTCTGTCTCTGTCCAGCCCGGAGCAGATTTTGGCATTACGTTCAGAGGCCGACTGGGCCGACTGGACCGACTCACCCGAACTGGGGCCTCCGCCCATATCCAAGTTCATCGACGAGGACCCCGTCAAGGTCGACTCGCCCAGCAGACTGACTGAACCCGAAATAGCGCAAGAAGCGAGCCCCAGGCACAGGACGGAGCCGCCTGTTTCTTTCCCGTCGCCTCGACTCTTTTCGCCTCACGCCGACTCGGCCCAAGTCTACAAGACCACAGAGCTTTCTCCGCCGTCTCCATCGCCGTCGCCCAAAATCACGAGGCCACCCCCAGTCCATCAACAACCCGAAACGCCGCCTGACACGCTAGCCTTCCAGCAGATAGTCAAGACTGGCTCAAAACGCAAGCTTGGCGTCCGAGAGGACATTGAGAATATTCTGATACAGCCCGTGGCAGTCGACAACCAGGCTTCCGAAGCTGCGACGGAAAAGCTGTTCATTCAGGACAGAGCCATTGGCAAGAACTTGAAGGAGCTGACGTCTGCAAGGAAAGATGACCGAGAGGGGAAGGGGGTGCATCTCAACGTTCGAAAACCTCTTGCCGCAAAGAGCACAAACGACGACTTCCGCTCACCCAAGAAGATGGGCAAGCCCGCGGCGACGGATGTATTATCGACGTCCAAGGTTTACCCGGCCAAACCAAAGACGTCCGGTTCACGGACCAAACCCAAGGGCAAGAACAATTCTTCTAGCAAGGCCGCAGTAGCTCCGGAGCCCGAAATCTCCCCGCCGTCGCCGATGGAGCCGGCAGTGCGCTTGAGCGAGCCTCCGATGCTGTCGCCGAGCTCGCCCGAGCCCATCTTGAGCGACAACGCCCACCGAGGCGACACTCCGCCTCCCCCCGATATATCCTCCAAGGGAGAGGCGTCACGGCCCGGCAGGCGGAACAGGGCAGCAATCAGCTACGCCGAGCCGAATCTGCGGGACAAGATGCGAAGGCCGGGCAAGAAGCTCTACGACGCCGTGGCGGGCGAGAGCAAGCACTCTCGGCCATCTAGTGGTCAAGCCGAGACACCTGCGCCAGAGCCCCAGCAAATGAAGCGGGACTCACCGGCCGGAGAGTCGTGGCAGACGTTGCCGGCTGCCAGCGCGCAAACGGTCGCGCCCGAGAGCGACGGCGCACCCCCGAGTCCCCTGGCCGGCAAGAGTTCACCTAGTCAGCATACGCTGCCCGACTCCGTCGTCACGGACCGGCGCCGACGGCCGTCATCCATGAGCTCCAGGGCGGCCGAGCCCGCCGACGCAGGCACGGCAGGGGAAGAAGCGGGTGCCAGCACCAATGCGGACACGAGCGGATCGGGCGACGTCGACGTTTATGAATTCACGAGCTCGTCTCCCCAGGCCGACACGGAACAGGCGGTGGAGAGCAAGAGGACCACTCGTCGGCAGACCGTCTCCTCGCGGCGGGTCTCTGCGGCTGGTGACAGCGACAGCGGTGGCGGAGCGAGAGAGCGCAACTCTGCGAGGAGACGAAGCATGTTGGTCTAACGATCTCACGATGGCGTCGTGGGCGTGGTATTGTTCTTGACTAGCATCGGGCGCTGCCATGGGATTGGCCTTGATTGAAGACATGTCGAGCGACGGGCATCCATTCGACCTTGATACCTTCTAGGCCTCAATTTTCTTGAATTCGACTTGAAAGGGGCACTGCCCACTCCACATGTTCAATGTCGGTGCCGCGAGGGGTCGTCTAGTAAACAGTATATGTAGGCAAGGCCATTGTAAACTCCTCGGCCTCGCGCGGGTATCGGCCTCGTGCCTGTTCCGCTGCGGCTCCATGGTCTGTCCCTCCACGGCCCTACTCCACCTCGTTCTCGCACCCCAGCCTAGCTCTCGCGCATGGCCCATCATGATGAGCCTCCTGATGGCTCGACTGGTTTTGTGTATGTCACCTTTTCCACCGCCACGTTCTCGTTGCCCTTGTCGTCTGTTCTTAATTGGTAGACGTAGAGAGTCAGGGATATGCCTTGGACCTGAAGCCGTCGTCAGCCCAACCCATCTCAATGCGCCCGCACGGTGCACCTACGTCCATCAGACAGAAGCTCGGCGTCGGGTTCTCGCCCTCCTTCTCCCAGCCGTTCAAAAAGGCGCCCGTCGCGCTGCCGGGGTTGACAAAGAACTTGTCCATGTACTCAAAGGCATCGAAGCGGTGAGTGCCCCCCCAGCACAGGACATCGACGTCGAGCCTGTTGGCCTCTGCGAGGAGCAGGTCGGGCTCGCTGGAGACGAGGGTGAAGCCTTCGAGGAAGCCGATGCGGATGCTGCCGTGCGTCACGACCTGCGTCAGGGGCAGCGAGGTGGCCTCGACGTCGTAGCGGCCCTTGACAATCTTGAGGTCGGGCGCAATGGACCGCAGGTAGTCGTACGTGTGCTTGTCCGTCAGGTTGCCCAGGCAGAGCGTCTGGCCGATCTTGCCGGGCGCGAGGAGCTTCTTGAACTGAGCGAGGGGGTTAGCTTGTGCCGTGCCAGCGTCGTCGGGAAGCGCGCAACGTCAAGCCGAGAAGCACCTTGGGCGGGATGTCCAGCGCGCGATCGGGGATGTGCAGGTCCCCGATGACGAGGATGAGAAAGGCCATTTTGTGTCTCGTTGCTGTCGGACCTCTCTATCCCTCGAATGGCACGCGAGGAGGCGTGTCGGCAAAGGATTCACTCGGCCCGCGAGCTCGCTGCGACTGGCTCGGTGTGGGGGTGTCGTTTGGTTCGGTTCGGCCGTTGGCGGTTGCGACCCGCGCTGAATCAGTACGTACCTTGCCTGCTTGTGAATGTTATCGCACAAGGCGGGGGGGGTTACGATAAGGATTTTTTTCTCACTGGCCTGCAAAAAGAGCCATCACAGAGAGCCGTACGGACGGATCCAATATACTCGTTTCGCTTCGTCTGGCAATCCTCGACATCATGGCGACGCCGACAATCACGACGCCGACTCTGGCCGAGAAGCTGGACAAGATTAAATCTCCTGGGCTGCAAAGCCAGCAAAAGGTACGTCTCTCCCTGTGCCTTGGCCGTGGCAGCAGAACTGACATGCTCTCTCATCCTCAGTCCGTCGTCGTCCTCCAGGCAGTCGAGTCGACGTTGAAAGAACAAAGATCCGCGCCCACGTCAACCGGATACTTCGCCGCCCTGCTTGCCCTTCTACAACAGGCCAACGCCAACGGCAGCGTCAGCATCGAGTTGGCGACACCCGTCGTTTACCTCCTAGACGTTGTTACCCCCTTCGCTCCGCAGCCTCTGCTGCGCTCCAAGTTCACACAGATCCTCACGCTGCTCGCCCCCGTGCTGCTCATTCAGGATGCCGAGCCCAGACTCCTCCGGACATCAATTGGCTGTCTCGAGTCTCTCCTGCTGGCTCAGGACGGACCCTCTTGGGAGCTGTCCGTCACGCAGATCGGGCCTCGCCGCGCCGTCGCCGGACTGCTGAACCTGTCTCAGGACCCTAGGCCCAAGGTCCGCAAGCGCGCTCATGATGCTCTCAAAAATGTCCTCAAGAACCCCCCTCCCAGTCCCTCGCTAGATCATCCGGCCGCAGACATGTGCGCCCAGACGGCCCTCAAGAACCTCGAGGATCTTACCGGCAAGGTAGCCCTGGCACGCAAGGGCAAAAAGGAAACGGCCGCCGCCCACGATCCTGCTCTGATACATGCGCTGCAGCTGGTCAAGTCGGTGGCGGCGGCAAGCGGCGGCTGGCCAAGCACAAAGATTGAGTCCTTGTGCGAGCTTCTACTGGGCATCGCCAAGACTGGCAACGAATACATGACCATGGCCGGTTTTGAAATCTTTGAGCTGATCTTCGAGGGAATGTCGGACGAGGTCTCGTCGGCCAAGCTGCCTCGCCTCATGGAGATCATCTCCGAGCTGCGACCCGCCGCAAACGATACCCAGCTCGTGCCGCCGTGGTTGGCGATTCTGTCGCGCGGATATGACGTCTCCTCTCAACTAGAGCCGGAAGCGACGTTTCAAACCCTCCCTGAGCTATTTACCATGGTCGCCCAGTTCCTCGAGTCCCAGTCTGAAAACATCCGCATCTCGGCCTCCGAGTGCCTGGTGTCCTTTATGGCCAACTGCATCCCGCAACAGGTCATCCTGGATCCTTCAATATATGACGAAAAGATCTTGGACAAGGTCGCAAAGGCCGCCGAGTCGCTGCTCACGGTCCAGTACCAGGCTGCTTGGCTGCAGACGTTCAACGTACTGGCGGCCATGTTCACCGCGCTGCGTTGGAGAGCATACCCGAGGATGCTCAGCATAACTCGCACGATTGGCGAAATCCGAGAGAACCCGTCGTTCCGGAACAAGAAGGAGGCAGACGACGTCATTGGCCAGGCCGTTCAGGCCGTGGGTCCCGAGGCCGTGTTGTCGGTGCTGCCGCTCAACATTGTCAAGCCCGTCAAGGGGCAATCTGGGAGGGCATGGATGTTCCCCATCCTTCGAGACTACACCAGCAACACCAACCTAGCTCACTTCAAAAAGGAGCTGCTGCCCCTGAGCGAGCTCATGTTTCAGAAAGTCTTGGACCACGGAAATGCCGAAAAGACGATGGAAGTCAAGATTTACGAGACGCTGGTTCAGCAGACCTGGTCCATCCTCGCCGGTTATTGCGACCTGCCGCTCGACTTGCTTGAAGCTTTCGACCGGCCCTTTGCCGAGCTGCTTGCCAACCTTCTGTACAAGCAAGTTGACCTGAGACTAGACATCTGCAAGGCGCTCAAGACATTGGTCGAGTCCAACCAGGCCCTAGCCAGCATCGCAGATGGGGAAGATGACTTTCTTCTCCAGAGCAGGGTATCTCGCCAGGCTGCCAACAAGAACATCGAGTACCTCGGCCAGTTCTCGGGCAACATGCTGGCCGTGCTCTTCAACGTCTACACGCAAACGCTCCCTCAGAGTCGAGGCCCTATCCTGCAGACAATCAACGCGTTCCTTAGCATCGCCCCTCATCAAGAGATGATGGACACGTTTGACCGGGTGAGCAAAATGTTGGCCTCAGAGCTCCAAGCCGCTCCGTCGGCAGAGGACAAGAAGCAGCAGCAAAAGTCAAAAGATCACATGCCATCAACGGCCCAGACACTAATGGATCTCGTCATCACCATGTCTGCCTACTTGCCACGGGAAAGCTTTGCCGCCTTGTTCGAGATTGCGACAGTCATTGTCTTGAAGGAGGGGGAGCCCCAGCTACAGAAAAAGGCTTACAAGCTGATCCCGCGGCTGGCGAGCTCCGAGCAAGGCAAGGTCGCGCTGCAGGAGACGAACTCGGAGCTGCAGCAGCTCTTCCTGACAAGTTCCGAAAAGGTTTCGGCCCCCGCGCGACGTGAGCGCCTGGCTGCCATGACGGCTCTGCTCCCCTATGTACCCGACAGCGCCCTTCACTTTGTTCCCTCGGTGCTTAGTGAGGTCGTCATCTGCTGCAAGGAAAACAACGAGCGAGCCCGAGAGACGGCGTACGAGCTATTGGTCCAGATGGGCCACCGAATGGCCTCGGCTGACAATGCCCTCATCGACAACCGCCAAGTCCCTCACATGCCCGACGACGCGGCGCCCGGCAAGGCCAGCATCGAGGAATACTTCACAATGGTCAGCGCCGGCCTGGCAGGCAGCACCCCCCATATGATCTCTGCATCCATCACGGCCATCAGCCGGCTGCTCTTCGAGTTTCGGTCTGGCCTGAGCGAGCAGACAATGTCGGATCTTGTCCAGACCATGGACCTGTTTCTGACCTCGAACAATAGAGAAATCGTCAAGAGCTGCTTGGGTTTCGTCAAGGTCTGCGTCATCAGTCTCCCCGTGGAGCTGATGATTCCTCGGCTTGCGACCCTCTTACCGAATCTCCTCGTCTGGAGCCATGAGCACAAGGGCCACTTCAAGGCCAAGGTCAAGCACATTCTGGAGAGAATGGCTCGCCGCTTCGGCTTCGACCTCGTCCAAAAGCACTGCCCCGAGTCCGACAAGAAGTTGATTGCCAACATTCGAAAGACCAAGGAGCGGGCAAAGAAGAAGAAGGATGCCGCCAAGGCGGGTCATGACGACGACGCCAGCGACGACGAGGATGGGAATCAGAGGAAGCAGTTTGAGAACGAGTACGACCAGGCTCTCTACAGCAGTGACTCGGACGCAGACGCAGACTCGGACGACGAGGCAGCCAACAAGCCCCGCAAGAAGAACCAAAAGGGTGGCAAGACGTACATTGTCGAAGACGGCGACGAGCCCCTTGATCTCCTCGACAAGAAGGCCCTCGCCAACATTTCGTCCACCAAGCCCGTCAAGCTGCGCAAGCCGACCAAGACCAAGGCCAAGGTCGATCTCGACGGCAAGCTCATCCTCGGCCGTGACAGCGACGACGAGGCTGAGGGTGGGGCCGGCGGCGCCATGGACGTCGACCGGCCCGAGGCTTCAGGCGTAGGCGCCTACGTCGCCGCCCTCGAGGGCAAGGACGCGGCGAAGCGCGGCCGTGGCGGCAAGCTGAAGTTCTCCAACAAGCGGTCCAAGGACGACGAGGACATGGCCGACGCCGGCGAGGCTGCTGCCCCTGCTGCTGCTGCTGCTGCTGCTGCCGCCGCCGCCGCCGCCGCCGCCGCCGCCGCCCTCAAGAGCAAGACGGGTCCCGCGGGTGGCCGAGGCCGCGGGGGCGGCAAGTTTCGCGGTAGGGGAGGAGGCGGATCCCGCGGCAGGCCCGTTGCGCGCAGCGGCAAGGGAGGCATCGCCGCGGGGAGAAGAGGCCTGGGCGTGGCCAAGGGTGAGGGCCCGTCCATGGCAGGCAGGATAGGCAAGTCGCGGGCACGGGGCCGCGGCTGAGGAGCGGACGTGACAGTGCGTGAGACTGGAGGATGAGAACCCTGTCAAAGAGAGGGAAGAAAAACAAAGGTGCCAAAATACCCCATGTCAACATCATGTACGAGTTACGTGTGACCTGTCCGTCATAGTGCTGGGTACCTAGAACGTATCGTCTACAATCAAGCATAGAGAGTCATTGCATGCCTAGCCGTTTATTTGCTACTAGGGGGGACGAATTCTAGTCCCCCTACTTCGTAGTAGTAACTCGTAGCTCGTACCTAGTGCGAGATGCTTTCACGGGGCAAGGCGCACGACCTCGGCGTGTTCAGGCGGACTGTGGCCATCGTGAATCTCTGTCATTGATCGATCTGATTTCCTTGGCACATGGCATCGGCGTCAACGTGCCACCTCGGGTCCAACGCAGAACCAACGTCGGGCTCCATAACGTGTCATCCGTCGTCTGTAGTGCACGCGACTCCCACAAGCGCACGGGTATCTCTCATGCCATCATGAATGCCCCAAACGGGCCCGTAGACCAAGCGGCCGACTGAAATCTGGATATCGAGTCCCCAACGCCTAGCAGTGAAACAATTATCAAAACTCAACCCTTACGTACGTGACCCAGCTCTCCGGGCGGCAGAAAGTCGTTACAATGAGAATGTTATAACTGCTCGTCGACGCAGAAATAATATTGGTCATTGAACCACGTTGACGTGTTCAGTGAACGGCAGGCGAGGAGGGTTTTCTCGTCCGTAGCTCCCGTGGTGGTAATCCGAAGCTGGACGTTTGCGACAAAGCTGATAATGCGGTTCATATGGTGCATGGGCGACAAAACCCGACTGGCAATCGCCTCGTGATCTAAGTTCCGTGGTTTGAGTAATCAGCCCTCGCGGTGCTAAAGAGAGGCCGACTCGGGCATGAACCAACTTACTCTTCCCGGTACGGCGGGAATGAAGGCGGACGATACTCTCCCGACACTGGTCGAAGGTGAGGGTCGTAGCCGCCGGCAAAGAACCGACGTTGTTCCTGGCAAACGCGCGGGTCGTGTTCCCACGGGGATGAGAAGACGACGCGACCTGGCCCAAGCGCGCTTTGAGAGTCAATGGCAGAAGGACTTGCGCCAGATCTACGAGTCGCAATGACCTCGGATCTCATGGGTATCGGACCGTCTGGGAGTTCTCTCGAAGCCATCTGCAAGACAGTTGGATGCCTCGACGGGGCTCTCAGGACTGGAAGAATGGGCCGTCGGACCTCAAAGAACTCGCGCGTTGGCGGCACAAGCTCTGGGCGACCTGCGACCCTCTCAAAGAAACCGCCGCGATCCTCCATCAGGATGGGATTGGAGTGAGTGCCGGGCCAGGAAGCATTCACGACTAGGCGATCAGTTGCGGGGTGGTTCGATGAAGCGGCAGCTTCATGACCTCGGGCCGCGTATGGCAATGAGGCAACAGACGCCGGATTTCCACGGCCGTTGGAGTGGGAAATATTCAAATCACGGCTTCCAAACGCCTGGGCTGAGCCGTCAGCTCGGAGGCTGCCGGGGAGTACGAGTCCATGCGGCCAGTGATCGCTAATCACTCGTCGCCCAGATGGACTGTACTCACCGCGCCGGGGCTGATGCCAAGGAGACGGAACTCGGCTTTGGCGCTGATGCATACCCTGGTGGACCGAAAGATTCCCCTGCCGATCTTCAGTCCCGACAGGTATTCCCGAACCAAAGGACGAATGCCCAGCTTCTGGGAGGGCGGGTTCAACGGAACGCACCAACATGTCCCTGAACTGATAGGCAACCGGCGGACTCTGCCAGTGCAGTCTGGCCGCTCCGAATGGCTGCTCACGGGCGACAGATACTACCTCACCATAGGCGGCGTTGACTGGGGCCGTGGGAGCATTGCCTGGCACCTGGCGGTACACTGGCGGGCCCTGGGCAAGGTATCCATTGGGGGCCGGAGGGTTAGGGACAGAGCCCGAATGCCACTGTGAGCCGTGGGAGTTGGACAATGCATCTTCGACATGCTGGTCCAGAGCCTCTTCGTCATCGCGGGGTAGAATGAAGTGACCACCGTCATCCCTACGACGAACGGCTTCATCCCAGGCGCGACGGTATCTCTGGAAGCCACGTCGCGCTCTTCGATCCGCGCTGCGTCCCTGGTTAGTGGCGTCGGTGGCGTCGGTGGCGACGCTTGGCCTGGGTGGTACCAACGGTTCAGGGGTCTGAGGCACCGCCCTACGAGGCCGAGGATCCAAGTCCATGGGCGGCGAGGGTTGGCGCGAGGACTGGTGCGACAGAGTCGCATCGTTGGGCGTGTCCACTTCCCCGACGGAGTCGTCATCGGTCCATACTTCGTCTTCCGAGTCGGAGATGACGACGATTTCACGCAAGATTTCATCGAGCTGATCGCGTCCGGTCTCCTCATCTCCTCGCCACTTGACGAGGATATCGAGACACAGCGTCTCGACAGTTCTCCGGGCCTCGTTCCACGAGCACTCCTTGAGCAACTCATCATACCTAGTATGACTGTGCCTGATATGGGCCAGGACCGCCAGCTGAACTCTGCGGGCAAGGGTAATGTCGGGTTGAAGGCCGACGCGCTCGCCCTTGGACCGCGTCTTCTGAGGAACGTGCTTAGTCTCGTCGTTGCCTGTTTTATCTGGATTGGAGAGGGATACCCTTGTGAAAGCATGTTGAATAATCACCTGGCGGTCAGTGTGAGGGATACGGGGAAAGAGATCCCGCAGCGCGGCATCAACTTGCATGTGATACGTGGCCTGGGATTCGGGAATGGGCTCGGGTTCTCCGTCCGGGACGTTCGCTGCTTGCTGCAAGAGTCCAACGATATTGGCTCTGGCTTCCTGCACAATGGCTTTGTGGAAGTGGTACCCGACTCTGTTCATCTGGCTGGCGTAGCTGTGCGCGACGTCGTTGGCATGAGAGTCCTAAAACTGGTCAGCCTTGTGTCGTGTACGGTCGAGGTGTATCGAGCGACTGACCGAGACGATGTAGATTTGAGCACCCCTCTCGCGGGACAGTTCTTTGCAAGCCGTCGTCAGCTCGGGGTTGCCAACTGGCACGAATTCGCATCCCCGCGGGGGATTTCGGCCGTGAGTGTTCTGTGCCAAGTTAGCCGGGGGGACATTTCCCAGGCCTGAGGGTGTGGCCTCGCCTGAAAATGGAGCTTCTTCTTCTTCTCCTTGTTTTCGACGAACTCAAAGTAGCTGTGGTGCTTGGTTTGGGGTTTGGGGATCGACGGCCTCGCCACAAGGCTCTCGGGGTCCCAAGAGCCATTCAGAGGCCGTCGAGCCCGCATTCGTCTCTCCCTCGCGACGCCTTTGGCGGCTGCGGGCAGCTTCCTTTTTTTGGTGCCCATCTTTGTCGACTGATGAAGGAATGAAGGCGGTGTTGGAAGCTCTGGCTGCTTTTGGGCAGCAGTGTTGTGCTCCGCGCCGCTTACTTACCTAAGCCATGATGAAGTGGTCTCGGACGGAGAAACATTATTGAGTGCCGAACAAATGGCAGGAAGTTGGTGCTGACCAATCCAAGAACCGCCCCGCGTAAAGAACGCCCTGGCCACACAGGCGACTTCTAATTTTAAACCAACCTTGAGCTTCGGTGCCTTGAGGCGACCCCAATCATACCTCAAAATCCCAAGTCGGATCTCTCGGCAGGCACCCTGGTGATGCTTGCTTCGACGCTCAACCAGACCCTACTGCATTAACAGACAATTTTGGCGACTTGTAATTTTTTTCAATGCTCTCGGTCAGGCTCGCCGGGTGATGCTCGACGGATCCCAAGCCCCAGAATACCCGTTTGCTGAGGCCTAGACCACATGTACGAAGTACGGAGCACCGGCTCCATACCCCAGAATTGCGGCCAGGACAAGGAAGATAGGCAACATCTGCCGATTCCATGCCCCCCCAGTCTTTGGAAACACGAGACCCTGCAGCACCCTTTTGGGCTGCCGTGCTCCGCCGCTACGCCGTCGCAGCTGGGCTATGCTATGCCAATCTTGCCCCAATTTGCGGTGGCGAGGTTGCAAGGAATACGAAGCATGACCCAAAGGTCGGTCGTCTTGGAGGACCCTGCCACCTGTTTCCAAAGTGCGGGAGGTAGAGGAACACCACCCTGGTAGGTATTTCTCCCTGCCGGAGGCCCATTCCGTACAATAGAGCAGCTGCGCTGTTGGTAGCAGTAATCGGATGGACTAAAGACAAAGAGACGCGGCCTGTCTTGCAACATCCGATCGATCAAGTTCATCCGCCAAGCTCAGATGGAAGCGGTCCGACGGACACGGTGCCGACAATCCGCACGCCAGATGAGAGCAGCAGCTTTTGTTTCAAGATGAAACAGATATTGCAAAAAATGGCCTTATGAAAGGCATCTGGCGTGCGTGCTGCCGGGATGTGGGAGAGCCTTGCAAAGTTAATCACGGCGGTCAAGCGGGCAACTCTGCTCTTGTTTACAATCAGTTTGCTGGCAATCAGAGCTTGGCGGCTTCGCTTGGCGGCTTCACGATGCACAGTGCCTGCAGTACAGCTCGCCGCTCTCCATGCTCTGACTGCATCACTGCATCGGCCAACGATAGGCCGACTCGTCGCCGCCCTCATCTCGGCCTACCCTGATGGTTGGCATGGCTCCGCCTTTGGCCTGCGCGACAATTTTTTTGCGCAAAGGAGCCTTGGCTCCCGTCTGATTTTGATGATGATAAGTGCTCTTGGTAAAAGGGACGAAATCATTGACGCACGATCATAGCAGCAGGAACGCCCGGCAAGGAGAGAGGTTGCCGTCACACTGCGCCTCCCGTATCCCGTAGATGTAACACGTACTTCGTAGGTACATACCTACACAGCCACGGTCGTTGGACACTACCTAGCGCTGAGATCCAATGGTGTTCTGAACCAAACCACGTCGCGACCCGTCTCTCGGACTTGTCGGTGGGCCGAAGCCGCCTCCCCGCGCTGCCGAGCGGCGGAATCGGCAACATGAACGGCGGCAGCAAATGTCCAGGGTCCTCTCCGAGCGAGCACGGGCTTTGCCGAGGCTTTGTTGATTCACCGGTGCTTCTGCAAACCTTTGGCATCAATGCGCAAACGCGACTCGTCCATCGGGCGAGATTGAGCAAGCAGAGATGCCAGCGGACTGAAGCCATTCTGCTTGGACAGGGGGGCGAGTGGCCACGGGTGCCGGCTTAACAGGTTGTGCGGTCGAGGTCAGGCCAAAGCAGATATCTGTATGTACATACATATATATGTACATACTCGGGACACACAGCCCGTCGGCGGGCGAGTGGGATTGATTATGTGATGGTGGCCTGTGGTTGTCGAGCTGACGCGGCCACTCCCCCCCTCTCCAACCTGCCCTGTTCCCTGCACACCCCCCACCCCCCGGCCGACGCCCTCGCGTTTGGCTTGGACTTGCCAGGACGCCCCGGAGGGTCCATGCACTACCTATGCACTGTAGCCAAGAGCCCAAGGCATCCATTCCAACTCCTTGAATCCCCCCCCCCATTACTTTTCCACCTTTTGTTTTACATGATCCCGCACCTCGCGACTCTCTTCTCACCTCACGACTCTCTTCTCACCTAGCGACTCTTTCTTCTCGCCTCGCATCCAACTCGGCGTACCGAATCACGCAGACCGAGACGGAGTTGATAGCCATCGCTTCCCAGAACAAACCACCCACCGACTGCATCCTCCACTCAACGGCTCGACGTCACCCAACGGCCACGTCCTCGAAATCCACCTAGGCGTCTTAGTCTGCGCCTTGCAACCCCCACAGGCTTGCCATCGCCATGACGCAAAGCAATGTCGACATCGACGCCCTGCTCGATCTCTCCGCATATGAAAACAGCTACACCTCTCCCTCGCTCTCTCCCTCGTTATCGTCCAAACCCACCTTGGCCAGCCCCGTCTCGGCCGTTGTGACGACGCCCAGCGTCCCCTCGTCAAGTCCACGGACGCTCAGCGGTCCCAGTCACGACTATGAACTGTATCGCCAGCAGACGGGCTTCGTGCCCGGTGCCATCGCCAACACAATGGCCGTCAACCAAACGTACAACACCGGCTACCAAGACGTGGGTAGCCTCGAGTACATGTCCCACCTCACTCCCGAAAACGACATGTTTGATTTCAACACGTCGCCGGCACAGAGCAGCATGGAACTTGACTTTGAGTCCCCTGCCGAGTCTCACCAGCTTTTCAACACGGTCAACCCGAGCAATATAGAGCAAGACCCATCCAGCCTGCGCTCACCTCCCGCGCCCCCGACGTCGGGCAGCGTCGGCCGGCTCTGGCCAGGCGCTCACTCGCAAGCTGCCCTTGCCAAGGCCCAGACCCAACAGAGGCAGCAGCACAACATTCAGCAGCAACAAGCCCACCGTCCCGCCCACCGTCCCGCCCAGCAGCAGCGGTCGCGCGGAAAGGCCCCGCAGCCCACGGACCCCCTTGTTGAGCAGAAGATTACCCAGCTTCTCAACTCGATGCGCGCCAAGTCGTCGGCCAACGACCCCATGGGCCAGGCTGCCGTCTCCAACCTGCCTCGCGCCAGAAAGGACGAAGAGGACATGGACGAGGACGAGCGACTCCTGGCCAGCGAGGAGGGGAAGAAGCTGAGCAGCAAGGAGCGGCGGCAGCTTCGCAACAAGGTGTCTGCCCGCGCTTTCCGGTCGCGGAGAAAGGGTGGGTTTGCTTCACACCCCAACGCCGTCAACTCATCGCTAACTCGACGCAGAATACATTACTCAACTTGAGTCGGAAATCGCCACAAAGGTCAACGAGAACGGCGACCTGCGGGCACGCCAACGGGCACTCGAGGAGGAAAACAGGCAGCTGTCCGAGTTGACGCGCATGCTTCTTGGGTCGCCGTCCTTTTCGACTCTTCTCGAGAACCTCAGCACCAACCCAGCTGCGCCGACGCAGGCACCCCAGGTCAAGATTGAGCCCCAACTGCAAGCCCAGGAAATGGGCCACATGCGCAAGGATGTCAACCCTCACAGCGGCCAGCACTTGCAGCAGCAGCAGATTGGCATGGCCATAGTTCCCGAGCAGAGCATGGACTTTTCCATGCTGAGCCTCGACAGCGGCGCCGCATACAACTTCCAGCCTCAGGTGTTTGTCGTCGATACGCCTGAGATGCCTGCTGCCATCGACGCCTCGATCCTGTCGGGCAAGGCCCGAGACTTGGTCGAGGAGACGTTTGTGTCCGACGAGGACAGCAAGGTCGAGGTTCCCGCCATTGAGCGGCCTGCTGAGAGCTCCGACGTCTCCGAGTCCGTTGACGAGTCACCCGTTGACGACGAGTTTGAGCGCGATCCAGAATTTGCCTTGTTCCACTCGGAGCCCGCTTCAGCTCGTCACGAGCAAAGGGCTATTGACGCGGACAGCCTCGACAGCACCGACATGTTTGGCGGCATCGAGACTGAGAAGATGCTCTCTAGATATGAACTGGTGGACGGCTCCGAGGACAACATGTCGGCCGCGCTGGCCATGGCCCGTGTGCAGCGCATTAGCGCCACCATGGAGTCGGTTGTGTCAAGGTTAGAACTCTTGACGATGGACTTGTAGGTCCATGTGCTACGGCACAAAACTTCTTTGCATATAATGGAGGACATTCTTCGGGACAATATCGGGCGTTTGGGCACGGCCGGAACCGGCCGAGGATTCATCGGCTTGGGATCTCTCGCTGACTCGGCGGCGCGTACAATACTTGGGGCGGTTTGTGTAGATAGCACCCGAGATAAATACCCTTCTGGTCTGATGGGCTTCACTTCGAAGGTGATGCCTTGCTTGTCTACTGTTCTGCATATAAGCCCCAAATCCTAGTGGCTTCATTTTCCCGTCAAACGCTCTCTCGCGGCTTCACCGGGGGTCCGGTTATGCTGATGCCATCCCCGTCATCTCGTTGCCTCCAAGCCCTGTCATCATCCTTGGTCATGACCCTCGCGACATCCAATGTTGCTACCCCATCTTCACCTCCGCCATTCATCTCCCAGCTCCCGATTCTCTCTTCGCCCCGCCCGGTCTTGGACAGGACTACATCAGCATCGGCGGGCCCTCTCTGCGCTCCCCTGAACCCGCCCGTGGACCCCTCGCGAGATGCTTCGCCGGCGCCGTGTTTCTGGACGACGTGGTACACGAGCGTCACGATGCCACCAAGGGCCGCGGTGAGGGCGGCGCCGATGATGCCCCCAACCACGGGGCTGATGCTCGGTTCTGCCGCAGATGGACTGGCGCACCAGTACACAGTGTCGCCGGGACGGCAGATTTCGCACCACCCCGAGGGCGTAGAGCCCCGGTCCCTCATCCTCCGAATGAACGACGCATAAGGGATGATTTCGCCACCGGACCCGGATCCAAACAGCGAATACGTCTCAAACGTCTCGTTTGCGTTGGCAGTGGCTCGATAGTAGAAGCGCACTTTCAAGTCACCCACGCCCGGGAATCTTCCCAAGGTGCTTGATCTGTTGTCCGAGACGACTTCGAATATCATGGCTGCGCCAGGCTCCGGCAAGCGAGAAAATGGTCCCGACGCCAGGTTAAAACTCGTAAGCAAGCCACTCACCGACAAAAAGGACAGAAGCGGCCTCGCCGAGCCAAACAGAAGAGTCAATTTCCCTCCCCCTCCATCGGCGGCGAGCATGCCGACAAGCTCGTTGGCGACCTGGTTGGCAATCGTTCGGCCGGCGATGCTATAGAGCACATTGAGGGAATCGTCAGGGTTCGTGCTGTTGTGGCTGGTCTTGGCACGTTCCGAGGCAAAGCCAAGGGCCTGGAGCGTCTCCAATGTGTCTCTGGCGTTGTCGAGTCCGCTGAAGACTGTTTCGTTATGGGTGTACATGTACTTGACCAGCTCGTAAATCTCGACTGCGTTCTCGTAACTGGCTTGCACCAGGGGTATCACCCCTTGAAGCGGAGCGGTCGAGAAAAGCGCCTGGTATAGACTCCTGTGCTGATCAACCCGATTCTGCGTATCTCGACTAGTCTTCAAGCTCGTCTCGATCTCGCTCTCCCACGCGGGACAGCCGACGTCTCCCTGAAGTCTAGAAAACCCCGTCAGCGACAAAGAACAGGCTGAAGCCATCGCGAACAGTGTGTGTCCGAGACGTACCCGATAGATGAGCTCTCCTGGGGGGGTACGGTCCGAATCAAGGGGTACTGATAGCCCCCCAACGGATAGTCCGTCGTGTTGCTTCCGTCGGCGTAGTCGTGACCCAGGACTCGGCGGCCCGCAGCGCTAGCATACACGTCCGCCTTTGGAGGATAGAGGCCTTGCATAAAGGCCGTGGCACCGGCGGCGACCCACTCGTCAGCCTGCGACACGACTGTAAGTTGTGCGTTGTCTATGGCATCTCTGGCGATGTCCTGGATCGGGCCGAGGTCGATGCTCTGGCTACCGTTTGCGCCGCCGGTCAGATAACGACGCCGGAGAGCGCTTCCCTGCCTCTGCATCTGCTGGGCGCCCTGTGGGGTCAGAATGGTCTGTAGGCCGCCCATCGGAGGGGTCCTCTCGCCATGAGTGATGTAAGCGACGGCGGCCCAGACCCTCATGCCTCGGTTTTCATCGTCTGCGACGACAGTCACAGCCGCGAGCGCAGCGGCAAGGGCGCCGATGAGGCAGAGCGGGGCCATGGCGGGTTGGGTGCTGGACGACGCAAAGGGCTCCTTCAGGCTGCCTGCTTAGAGGCGCGAGATGACGGGCTGGTCCTTTGTATTAAGGAGCAAAGACTCTCCAGGCACGCAAGTCCCATGGGTAAGGCGGAGATGAGGACGGCGACTGAAGAAGCGAGACGAGGAGCATAGGACGGCGGGCGCAGCAGCGCAAAGGGCTGTACGAATAGTGAGCCATGCATGGTGCAAAAAGCAAACTGAAGCCAGGTGAACGGTGTCGTTGGCTGCAGAAACAAGCCGGGCCAGAGTCAGCTCTTGGCCACTCGAGCCGCACAGCTGGAGGCACCAAGCGGGCTATCCAGGGGGGGGGGCTAGGAGAAGCGCCACAGTCATTGCTCGTCTTGGCCGAGCGGGGAGATGCGTCGGCTGGGGTAGCACCAGCAAGCCACTGGCCATCCGAGTCGATGACGGACTGAGCCGAGACCAGGCCAGGCGTCCCCATCCTGGCTTGCCGCGGATCGATGGCGGCTGATTGATGCATGGCTTCGATCGAGGTGGTGGAGGAGAGATGAGGAGGGCATTCGTTTCAGCACACCACGTGAGGAGGGCGCTATCGATTGCCACATTCCGATTGACTGCCAAAAGGTCAACTCAAAGTACGTCACCCGCTGCTCGCAGCCGCAACCTCGGCTTGTCCAGCATAATGGCAAAAATGAAGCTTTGCTTGACAGCCGACTCGCATCCAGGGTGCGCGGCCGAGACAACGTACATCAGCGTCGTGACGGGCGTTCAGTGCCGTGATGGGCAAAAGTATAGGTCCCAGGGGGAGTCGAACCCTCGCCTGCGGAAAACTTCTTTCAGAATCCGCCATCATAACCGTTAGACTATGGAACCGTATGAAGTGGTGATCCACTTCCCACTTTTGGTCGGTTGTCTCGTGGACCGTGATGTGGCGTGAAATAAAGCAGACTATCTAGCATTGCCCATGGGTCTCTACGTCCAAGGCTAAACGTGCATCTCCTGGCAGATGGTGGCAAGTCGATGAGCAGGTCCTTTTGCTCGAAAAGAGCCGACACACGTCTAGACAGCCGTACATAAGGTCAGCGTTTCTCGTGGTGTCAAAGTGCCGCAGGGCGACAGCTGCAGCAACAGCATCTGCAGGGTACCGGGTCTTGTAGACGCCCATGCCAGCCAGCCCTTGCCACTGCAATCGGCCTGTTTTCTTTTTCTGATATACGCCTCTTTGACTACGACTTTGAGCTGGTGAGAGAGTGTGTACGAAGTAGAAAGCAGACAATAGACATGCTTCCGAATTGCCAGTCAGACATGGCCTCGATAAAAAGTGGTGATTACATACCTACATGTGGCAGAGGGGCTACTCAAATCGTATGTACGAGGCCATGATCTTATCAATCGCATCTGATAGTGCAGCACGTCAAGCCTCATGCAATGCACGAACACACCGATGCCACGCGTGAGGCAATTTTATTGAATCTGTGTTTCTCACCCCCTCGAACTGCTGATGATCCGTCCTAGATGTTCAATTTCGGAAGGGAATGATATCTCAGAGAGAGCAGGCAACGCCATCAGTAGTTCGACTTAGGCCGGTAAAAGCGGTGCGCCTGAGCGCTGGGCTCATGTAAACTCCGAGTTTCCTGTTCCCGCATCTTTAATTTTAGTTACGGTGTGCCATCCCAGGTGTTGAAGAGGGCGCCGTACCTGCGCACGTGACGAGTGCCGACCTGTGCCAGATGAGGCAAAAGGTACCTGCTGTCTCCAGTTGATGTCTCTAGTGCAGCGTTTGTCTCGAGCGGCGTGGTCTGCGCCTCGTTATGATGCCCAGGATGCCCGTTGGACATCCGTGCATCTCTCTATTCTGGAAACCAGCAAATGTACAACCATACATACATACATAGCTGTAACTCTCTCTAGCCCTCAAGGCATCTTGCTTGGGGTACACGCCTTGAAGCTTGAAGCAAGAAGAAGCGGACCCTCCGAGTAACGCTACTCATATATTCAAAAAGATCCCTCACACCCTGATAAGAGACTTTGTGTACCCTGCGCTCACCTGCCAGCGCCAGGTACTTGTTCCCTCCTCCTCGGTACAGCAAGTATTTGCACAAGCCGAGCCATTTCGAGCAAGCACCCGTCCTAACAATTTTCTCCGCATCCTCTGCCCACCCATTCCAGCGGTGGCTCTCCATCCCTTGTCCTGTGCTCCCACAGGCACATCATACCACGGCCGACCTCACCTCTCCAAACCATTTCCCCGACCCGTTTCTCTGTGCGATCCTCGACAAGTTTCTCCCAGGCGCTTCGCACCCGCGCAGCCACCTCGTTTTCCCCATGGACTCAGCGCGTGCAGCGGCCTGAGTCCCGACCGCCATGTCCACCGCCGCCGCCAGCGACCCAGCAGCTGTCGATGCCGAGCCTGGGCTTGGGTCCGGCCCTGTTCCGATTGCCGCTCCAGACGCCCTCGACGCCAAAGAACAGATCGAATGCGCCAAACCGCCCGCGCCTGCATTTCTCTATTCCCCGCCCGATAGCAACGATGCGGCCAAGACGGATGCGACCGACTCGGAGCTGAGCGACCTCGACGACGAGCCTGTCCTCGATGGCCCCCCTCCCGCTCCCGCCTCCATGCCCCTCGAACCCCAGCCCACCAAGGACAGCGAGACGGACAAGCAAAAGGAGGACCAAGACCACGATGACATTGGCGAGGTGCTGCCGGACCACTGGTCCGCCAACGTTCCCGTCTTTCGCCCAACGATGCATCAATTCAAGGACTTTCAGCGTTTCGTATGTTGCCCCATGCGAGGCGTCGGCATCACCCAGCCTCTTGCTAACCTGCGGTCTTGAAGATGAAAAAGGTGGACGGCTACGGCATGAAATCCGGCATCATCAAGATTATACCGCCGCCCGAGTGGAAGAGTGCCCAGCCGCCGCTCGACGACCTCGTCAAATACATAAAGGTGCGCGAGCCCATCAAGCAAGACATAATGGGATCCAACGGCACCTACCGACAAGTGAACATCCTCCACGGCCGCTCCTACAATGTGCCGCAGTGGCGCCAGCTGTGCGAGCAGAGCGAGCATCAGCCGCCGGCCAGGCGTGGAGAGCGGCGGGCCAATGCCGACAAACCGAAGCCGCCACGGACCCGCGCCTCGGCAGCTTCAAAGTCTACCAAGCCTTCGACGCCTAAGAAGCGTGGCAAGGGAAGGCCGGCAAAGGGCCGGGGCAAGCAATCCCAGAACAAAGACGAGGAGCGGCCCATGACTCCAGTCTCTCCCAGGGAGGAGCCCCAGGACATCAAGGACGAGCCTGTCGACTCCATCGAGAGAGACGCCGCTGACGAGGCCGATGAAGATGACTGCCAGCCCTCGGCGGAGAGGATGGGAGGGAGGATGGGAGGAGCAAGACCGGCCAAACCAAAGACTCAGTCAGTGTCGGCTCGCCGCAAGTACAGTCGCCGGGAGGGATCGGCCATGATCGACGAGGCCGCGTTCAAGGACTTTGACTATCGGATGGACGTCTCAGACTACACACCGGAGCGCTGCGAGGAACTCGAGCGAGCGTATTGGAAGACCTTGACCTACGCATCGCCACTGTACGGCGCTGACCTGATGGGCACTCTGTTTGACGACAGGACAGACATCTGGAACCTCAACAAGCTGCCCAACTTGCTCGACGTCTTGGGCACCAAGGTGCCCGGCGTCAACACGGCATATCTCTACTTGGGAATGTGGAAGGCCACCTTTGCCTGGCACCTCGAGGACGTGGACCTGTACAGCATCAACTACCTCCATTTTGGCGCCCCGAAGCAGTGGTACAGCATCTCCCAGGCCGACGCTCGCCGGTTCGAAGCCGCCATGAGAAACATCTGGCCCACCGACGCCAAGGCTTGCGACCAGTTCCTCCGACACAAGGGCTTCTTGATTTCGCCACACCAGCTGCTGCAGCACTACGGCATCAAGGTCAACAAGGTCGTGTCGTATCCCGGCGAGTTCGTCGTCACCTACCCGTACGGCTACCACTCTGGCTATAACCTAGGCTACAACTGCGCCGAGGCTGTCAACTTTGCGCTTGACTCCTGGCTTCCGATGGGCAAGATTGCCAAAAAGTGCGAATGTGCCCAAGCGCAAGATAGCGTCTGGATCAACGTGTACGAAGTCGAGCGCAAACTTCGCGGCGAAGAAACCGAATACGAGGAGACCGAAGACGAGGAAGACGACGACGGGGATGGGGACGGAGACATGTCTGGCCTTCCGACACCGCCCGCTAGCCACGGCGTGAGGTTCAAGGACATCAATCGCAAGAGAAAGCGAGGCCTCCCAGGAAAGCGTGACAAGGTCAAGGTCAAGAAAATCAAGCTCCGCCTCAAGGCAAAGGCCGAACCCCCCTGCTGCCTTTGCCCCCACGATGTCCCCGGGTTGGACATGCTGCCCACGGAAGACGGCCGCAAAGCACACCGCATGTGTGCTCTGTACATGCCGGAGACGTACGTGGACACTGTGGACGACAAGGAGGTCATCTTCAACGTCACGGGCATCTCCAAGGACCGTCTTGACTTGAAGTGCCTCTTTTGCCGCTCGAAGCACGGGGCCTGCGTGCAGTGCACCAAGAAGAAATGTGCCAGGTCATACCACGCTACTTGCGCTGCCGCCGCCGGAGTCTTTGTCGAGGAGCAGGACGTGCCCGTCTTCGTGGACGATGGCACCGAGTTCAAGGAGCGAGCCTTTGAATTCAACTGCCGATTCCACCGGGTCAGGCGGGACAAGAAGACTGACGGCGACGCTTTGGAGACGGATGAGCGCCTACGTGCGGCGGCAGAGGCGCTGAAGAAGGGGGAGATTTGTCAGTTCCAACGTTACAGGGGCGAAATCTTTGCCGGCATGGTGGTGGAGAATCGCGTCGAGGAACAAATGGTTCTGATTGATGTCCTTCCGAACGGGTATGCATACCTCGTCCGACCCAAAGACTCGAGGCTGACCTTTTATAGCGACCGAGTAGAGGTGGAATGGAAGTGGTTACTGCTTCCGGACCCGGCCGATTTCCACCTGCCCAGGGCGTCTGCCAAGGCCCTTCCCATGCCTGCATCGCGAAAGGCCCAGGACCAACTGAAGGCCAGGAGGCTTCACGACGACAAGCCGAAGAGAGATGACGCATTTGCCGACGGCTACACTTGGGCCGAGTTTCAACTTGAACCAGTCACTAACAAGGACCAAGTCAGGATCGACTTCTCGAAGCCGGACCAGACCTGGCATTACCTTGGCAAGACGTCGACTGATGCCCGGGCCCAGTACACCGAGGACCCGACGAAGCAACGGCACAATCCCAAGGGCAACTTCTTGGACACAATCCCGAAGCCACCCAAGCCAGCTCCTGCGCCTAGAAGTGCCGCTCGCCCCCGGCCACGGCCGGTTGCCGGCCCCGCGGGCGGATACGCCTATTCCTTCAACCACCACCCTGGACCTCACCCTGGACCTCCGACGAGCACTGCAGCTGGACGACTCGACGATAAGCCATATGTGTACAAGCCGAAGATACACACGGGGCCACATCTCGCCCCGTTGATGTATGCGCCCCAGAACGTCACCCCGTCAGCCGTGCAACCGTCTTCGTCACTGCCGCACGGTACTCCCTACCAGCACAGCGACAACATGACTCGAGCCAGCTACCCGACGAACATGTACCCGACGACGAATCTGGGTCTCGCAAACACCCCCAGCCCGCAGGCACGCACTCAGGCACCGCTGCAACACGCAAGCCATGCCGCTGTGCCCAACTTGCAGCGACCCTCGGCTGGTCCATATCAGAAGACTGCCTCGATAAACCCGAGCCGCCCCACGTGGCAAGTGCACTCATCAGTATACTGCAGATATCCCTTCTTCCAGGTCAATCACAACAGGTTCGTTGCCATTCGCCAGCGCTCCCGCTCGAGCGCTGCCGGGGGCTAACCAGCGTCACAGAGACTCCACAAAGTACCGGACCCCCTATGCGCCGGGGGGCGGATTCACAAACGGATACGAGGGTGACTTGCGAGCGCATCTGATGTCAAGGCAAAGCGACCTACTGCGAAGGCCTGGGCTGAATCCAGTACTGTGGCCTATCTCGACAGGCCCGAGTCACGGACCCTCCGAGTCGCACGGCGCCGGGCACCTCGAGAGACGCGGAGATGGATTCCCGGCCAGGACGAAGCCTCAAACCCCAGCGGCGCCTCCGCCAATGCAGCCTCGCATGCCGCTGCCACCTGTGCCGGGAGTCTCAGTCCATCCCTTGCACCCCGCTCCCCAACCTTGGGACGGAGTCGCTTCACAGTACTACTGTCCACCAAGCCAACAACCGCCGGCCCAGGTGCCCAGAGCGAAGGCCCCTGCCGCGCAAAAGCCGAGCAAAGTGGGGTTGCCCGCCGCCGTCTCTCTTGCCCTCAAGTCAACCAAACCAACGACGCAGAATCTGCCGAAACAGTCTCCTGTTCCTCTGCCTGCCAACTTCCTGGCGGCCATGGCTTCATCCCCAAGTGGCACTCTGATGGGTACGGGGCTTACGCCCGGTCCCGGTCCGTCGCAGGCTTGGGCGGGCATGGAGCCCGTGACGCGCCCATTCCACGCACACGCAGACGCGGACGCGGCAGCGGCAGGACCCGGACCGCAAGCCTACTCGGCACAGGCTGCGGGGACGGCCAGGCCCCATGCACCGGCGCTAAGGTTGCCAAGCATGTCACTGGGACCGGTGGCGTCACAAGACGCGGGTTGGCGGGCAGAAACATCACCGTTGGTGGAACAGGGTCCGGGTCCGGTTTCCACGCAGTTTCGAGGCGGGCCTCGAAGCCATGTTCAAGGCTCGTCCGAGTCGCCGGGCAATCAAACAGGCTCGGCCGGGCACATTAAGCAGGAGTTCTCGGACGTGCCGGGATGCGAATCCATGAGATTTGTCGAGAGAATGATGGAAAACCTGAAAAGAGCGTCGCAGCGCGGATCAGGGGATGGGGGCGCGTGAAGGCAACTGAAGGCGACTGAAGGGGCGGCGTGCGGCTTTCAGCATGGCGTGGAAAAAGCTGATGGTGGGTGCTTGCTTGATGCGGGACAAGGTACATATACTGGAGGAGGATGTTTGATGAAGGCGTTGAAACGACTGGCAAGCAAGCATTCATAACCCGAGGGTCAGTGTTAGAAGTGCATTTACGGCGAAGGGCTCATTTGCAAGGACGCAAGCGAAGTCGAGGCGACGACGGGAAACGGAGGCGCGTATGATGGTTGCTCGCCCAGGGCCAGGGACAGTAATACTCACTGTTGTGTATAGAGCGTCGTAGTTTTTGGTGAAGAGACAGTGAATAACGTGGGTTGCACGTCAGTGGAGGCTTTCACTCACTACACGTCTCTGGGGGGGGTTGACTCGTTACTGCAGTGGTTCGAGTGCTGTCGGGCTACCCGCCTCCACCTTCTTTGCCCCCCTCCTTTCTCGCCTCCTCTCCCCCGTCACCTGCACTCGTGCCGACGACGCTCTCATGCCGACGACATGCACCGTGTGCTTGCAACCCAGCTCGATGCCAAAAACCCTTACCAGAGCCAGTCGCGCGACGGGGCCTGGAGCTCAAGTTGCCACGGCAGCGATGAAGCCGGCCGCTGGACCGCAGAGGACGAGGCCCGGTCCGTGGTGCTGAACCGCGGGCTCGCAACGGACAAGTACGTTCGCGGCTCGTGCCTGGGCAACGGCGGATGGAGCTGGGTGTACAAGGTGCTGCGGGTGACGGACGGGCGCGTCCTGGCTGGCAAGTCGTCGGAGGCGGTGGCCAAGATGAGAAGGGAGTCTGACATTTTGCAGTCTCTGCATCACGTACGTTTTACACCTTTTACCCCTCTGGCGCAGAAACGACGGCTGACGCGCGACGCACCTCTAGCACCACATTGTCAAGTTCATCGACTGGCACGAGCAGCCGGGCAACGCACCCGCAACGCTCCTCATGACGGAGCTCTGCAGCCACGGCACGCTCCAGACGCGCATCGACCACGCCTCGCCCAACATGGACCGCGAGGAGATGCTCCTGGTGGTACGGCAAGTAGGCGGCGCGCTGGCCTACCTTCACGAGCGGCACCTCTTCCACACGGACGTCAAGGCACGCAACATACTGGTCCGAGGCCTCGGCCCGCTGGACGTTGTGCTGGCCGACTGCGGCGACGTGCGCAACGTCGAGGCACAGCAGCAGCGGCGAAGGGGGCGTCGGCGAGGCGGAGGCGCAAACGACGCGCTGCGGGGCACGCCGTCGTACTACTCGCCCGAGATTGTGCGGCACAACAGGCACGTCGGCCCGGGCGACGACGTGTGGGCGCTGGGCGTGACGCTGCTCGGCATGGTTGCGCAGTGGCCAGACCTGCGCCGGCATGACAAGGCGGAGCTGCGGGCGTATCCGGGACGGTGCGCGGCTCATGCGCGGACGCTCATGGCGCTGAACCCGGGACACGAGCTGGTTGGCCTGCTGGCGCGCATGCTGGAGACCGACGAGGCGGCCAGAGCCGGGGCCAGGGAGTGTGCTGATGTGGCGGCACGGTTACTGCTGGAGTGCCACGGGGGTGCGGAGCTGGGCATCGAGGCGCCTGGGGACTTTCGGCCCATTTCCTTTTGGTAGGAGAAGAGCAGCATGAACAAGAGGCCGAGTCAACATTCCTACTTCGTACGAGGTCATGTTTCATCATCTCTCCGCTGCACCACGCGTGTACTACTACCACTACTACTACTACCACTACTACTATCCCTCGGACTCGCTTGCGCCCAAGGAAACATTCCTTGCTCGGGGACTCCCCTCATTCCTGAATAAAGGCTCACGGCATAGTAGTAAGGGTGCCGCTGCTGGTTTGTTTCGGCGCTTCACCATCTCCATGCAAGACACTTACTTCACTTTTGGGTCGCTCCCATCATCAATCGTAGTTTGCCAACTGAGACGTGAGAGGAAAAGACACTCCCCCATGCTCTTGGTGTGCCACCACAAGCTATGGGCCGGGGCAGCACAGCTTCCGAGGGCCGAGTGAAGCAGGTTAAATATGATGCACCCGCCCCGTGTCTGCTGGATCGTATGCCCTGTTTGCCAAACGCCCTTTCTTAATCAAAAGCGGCCCGTTGCTTGTCCTCTTGTCTCTTCTAGGCGCAAACCAAACACGCACCATGAAGCTCGGGGCTCTGGCCGTGGCAGTCGTCCTGACGGCCGGCACTGCCCTCGCCGCGCCCAGCAACGCCATGGCCGACAAGCAGAACGGGCTCGGCGCCGGGCGGCTCGTCGCAAAGAACCTGCCGTTTTATTGCCTGCCGCCTTTCTGCGACGCCCAGAACTGCAAGCGCCATGTGAAGAGCAAGCGCAGCTCTCAGGAGTCGCCACTTTGCAAGCTTTGCCCGCGAAAGGACTGCGGATACGAGGTCGGAGACGAGGTCGGAGACGAGGTCGGAGACGAGGTCGGAGACGAGGTCGGAGACGAGGTCGGAGATGAGGTCGGAGACGAGGACAGAGGCGATGAGCTTGATGACGGCCCCGGGCGTGGGCTTGATGAAGGCCCCGAGCGTGAGCTTGATGAAGGCCCCGGGCGTGGGCTTCTGCCCTGGAGCGTTTTTCAGCCGCCTCCTCCTCCTCTGGATCCTCTGGGCCCCAACGATGCTCCTCCTCCGCGGCCAAACGGCCCTCCTCCCATCCTGACCCAGCGCCCGAGGCGTGTCTCGTTTCCGACCCAACTCCCAGGGGGTCGAGAACAGTTCTTCAACGAGTAGATACCTGATGGTCGCACATGATTTAGCAAGGAAACGGCCGTATCTGCTTAGGGGAGACGGGGAACCAGTTTGAGGGGAATATGTGTCGAAAAGTAGTAATTTTGAGCACTTGACATATGCATGTACACTTTCCCGTGTGGGGGGTGGAATGGGTGGTGTTGCGTGATATAGGCGAGACCCTGGCTTAGTCATGGCTCAGAGCAACTTCGGAGTACATAACTACTTATCGGGCCTGCACAGCTGAGAGCGTCACCAGCATTAGCCTCGCAGTGCCTTGAATGCTTGGCGTGCCTCGTGCCGCTGCTTTATTCGCATCAAAACCAGCCCCCTTGGTCCGTCTTGTTGTCCGCAGGTCCTACGGCGTCATGAGCGGCAGCGGCAAGTTGAAACCCGCCGCCCGGGTCTCGGGCCAGAAGCAGGATGTGTGGTGAGTGGTCCCGCAAGCCGGCGCCCCCGTGCTCGCCTAATCCCCGTCGTGGCCCAGGTCCATCATCAACGAGGCGGCGGCGGCGACGCCCAAGCAGCCCATTGTCAACATGGGCCAGGGCTTCTTTGGCTACAACCCGCCAGGCTTCATCCTCGAGGCGGCTAAACAGGCCCTCGACCGCGTCGAATGCAACCAGTACTCTCCGACAAAAGGCCGCCCGCGCCTCAAAAAGGCCATTGCCGATGCCTACTCGCCCTTTTGCGGCCGCAAGATAGACCCCGAGACCGAGGTCACCATCACCACTGGTGCCAACGAGGGTCAGTCCGAGATTCCGTCCCGCAGTCACCAGGCGACTGATTCGACGCCCCCCTTGCAGGCATGCTGAGTGCTTTCATGGCCTTTATCGAGCCGGGAGACGACGTCATTGTCTTTGAGCCCTTCTTCGACCAGTACGTCCACGGCAAACCCTGCTGGCGACTGACACGAGCGTGTTAAGACGAAGATGGGTAGGTACATTAGCAACATTGAGATGCCCGGCGGCACCATCAAGTACGTGCCGCTGCATCCGCCCGAGACGGGCGCGACCAAGACATCCTCGGCGGCGGACTGGACCATTGATTTCGACGAGCTGGAACGAGCCATGTCGTCCCGCACCAAGATGATTGTCATCAACACGCCGCGTATGTCTACACAGCCACGGCTCTCCTCTTCCGACCCTGCTGACTGCGGCACTAGACAACCCGGTGGGCAAGGTCTTCTCCAAGGCGGAGCTGCAAAAAATTGGCGACTTGTGCGTCAAGAACCAAGTCATCATCCTGTCGGATGAGGTCTACGATCGCCTCTACTACGTGCCCTTTACCCGCATCTCGACTCTGTCGCCAGAGATTGAGCGGCTGACGCTTACGGTCGGATCTGCGGGCAAGAACTTTTATGCCACGGGCTGGCGCGTCGGTGAGTCTATTCCGGTGGCGGCAGCAGGGCAGCCCGGCTGACGTGCGGGCGCGGAAAGGGTGGCTCATGGGCCCGGCGGACCTGATCAAGTACGTGTCGGCGGCCCACACGCGCATCTGCTTCTCGTCGGTATCGCCACTGCAGGAGGCGTGCGCGGTGGGCTTCGAGCAGGCCGAGGCCGAGGGCTTCTGGGAGCAGACGGTGAGGGAGACCAAGGGCAAGATGGACCGGTTCAACGAGGTGTGGAGGGAGCTGGGCTTGCCGTACTCGGAACCCGAGGGCGGGTACTTTGTGCTGGTCAACATGAACAAGGTGAAGCTGCCGGCCGACTACCCGTTCCCGGCGCACGTGGCGAGCCGGCCGCGCGACTTCAAGCTGGCGTGGTTCTTGATCCAGGAGATGGGCGTGGCGGCAATTCCGCCGACCGAGTTCTACACGGACAAGAACGCGCACCTGGCCGAGGACTATATCCGCTTCGCCGTCTGCAAAGAGGACGAGGTGCTCGAGGAGGCCAAGGAGCGGCTTCGGGGGCTGAAAAGGTACATGCAGTAGGGGAGAGATGAGGTGGGGGGTGTGGAAAAGCTGGGGTGTGGAAAAGCTCTGGACAGGGGGAACCTAGGTACTACCCCGCATGGAGCCGAGGCCGATTCGTGGGAGTACTAACTACTTCGTACGAATCGCTCTGCTCCGACCCCATCTGCTGTTACATACCACGGAGCTTGGTTGCGCCTAACGATGACACACCTGACTACCACTCGGCACCATTCTCCCTCCTCCCACCACCACCTCCATCAATACCACTGAGAGTAACAGCCACCCGCCTCGCTCGTATGAAGACGGCCGAGCGTCGGCCGTCAATCTTCTCCTTCGCGACCTGTCGCCCGTGCCCGCTGCTCCAGTTTTGATGTCTTTCCCCATCCTGCTCCTCCATTATCGTCTTTCCCGTCCTCCACCACCGGCTTGCGGGACCCGTGCCTGTCGTTTCCATCTCGAACCGGCCCCGGCAGCCAAGACTCGCCGATAAAGCCTCCCGGAATGGCGCCCGTCGCCCTTCTCCCCGAGCGCAACGCTCAGCCGGCTTCCCTGGCCTCGCTGACGGCCGACTTTGACGACACCGTCAGCTTCTACCTCAACGGCACAAAGGTGGTCCTCGACGACGTAGACCCCGACGTCACCGTGCTCGAGTACCTCCGCGGCATCGGCTTGACGGGCACCAAACTGTAAGTCGCATCCTCGCTCGCTCTGCCCCCTGCAGAGTCTCACTCTCTCTCCCTACAGCGGCTGCGGCGAAGGCGGATGCGGCGCCTGCACCATTGTCGTGAGCCAGTACAATCCCACCTCGAAGCAAATATACCATGCCAGCATCAATGCCTGTCTGGCGCCCCTGGCCAGCCTCGACGGCAAGCACGTCATCACCATCGAGGGCATCGGCAACACTCAACGACCTCATCCCGCCCAGGAGCGCCTCGCAAAGGGGAACGGCAGCCAGTGCGGCTTCTGCACCCCCGGCATCGTCATGAGCCTGTACGCCCTGCTGCGCAACAACTCGGATCCCTCCCACGACGACATCGAGGAGGCCTTTGACGGCAACCTGTGCCGCTGCACCGGCTATAGGCCCATCTTGGACGCGGCCCAGACCTTTAGTGGTGCCGACAAGTCTGCGCAGTCTCGGTCTACAGGCCAATGCGATGGCAGCCCCGAGAATGTCGGCTGCTGCATGTCCAACGGCAACGGCCCCGTCGACGGCGTCTGCTGCATGCGGAAGAAGACGGCGCTGGATGACCAGCCCATCAAGCGCTTCACCCCCCCTGGATTCATCGAGTACAATTCCGACACCCAACTCATCTTCCCCCCTGCCCTCAAGAAGCACGAGATGCGGCCGCTGGCCTTTGGCAACAAGAGGAAGAAGTGGTACCGGCCCGTCACCCTCGACCAGCTCCTCCAGATCAAGAGCGTGCACCCCCAGGCCAAGATCATCGGCGGCAGCACCGAGACGCAAATCGAAATCAAGTTCAAGGCGCTGCAGTACCCCGTCTCCGTGTACGCGGGTGACATTCCCGAGCTGCGCCAGTTTGCCATGCATGACGACCACGTCGAGGTTGGCGGAAACGTCGTCTTGACCGACCTGGAGGACATTTGCGCAAAGGCAATCAAGCGCTACGGCCACGAGAGAGGCCAGGTCTTTGAGGGCATCTTGAAGCAGCTCAAGTTCTTTGCCGGGAGGCAGATACGCAACGTCGGCACGCCCGCCGGGAACCTCGCCACCGCGTCACCCATTTCGGACTTGAACCCCATCTTGTGGGCGGCAAACGCTGTGCTGGTGGCCAAGTCGGCCACCAACGAGACTGAAATCCCCATGGACCAGTTCTTTACGGGTTATCGTAAAACCGCCCTCCCTCAAGACGCCGTCATTGCGTCCATCAGGATACCCGTCACTGCTCAGAAGGGAGAGTTTCTCCGCGCGTACAAGCAGGCGAAGCGCAAGGACGACGATATTGCCATTGTCACAGGGGCGCTGAGGGTCAAGCTGGATGACGCGGGCGTCGTCACCGACTGCAACTTGATCTACGGCGGCATGGCGGCAATGACCGTGTCGGCCAAGACGGCGACCCAATATCTCATTGGCAGACGGTTCGCCGAGCTCGAGACGCTCGAAGGAGCCATGAGCGCCCTGGGGGCCGACTTTGACCTGCAGTTCAGCGTTCCCGGCGGCATGGCCTCGTACCGAAAGGCGCTGGCGCTCGGCTTCTTCTATCGCTTTTACCATGACGTACTCACCAACCTGGATGGAAAGTGCGGCCATGTCGACAAGGAGGCCATTGACGAGGTTGAGCGCTGCATCTCCAAGGGATCAGTCGACGAGGCTGCCTCTGTGGCTTACGAAAAGGAGATAACGGGCAAATCCAACACCCACCTGGCCGCGCTCAAGCAGACGACGGGCGAGGCCCAGTATACCGACGACATTCCTCCTCTGAAGAACGAGCTACATGGCTGCTGGGTCATGTCGACCAAGCCCCATGCGAGAATAAATTCGATTGACTACTCTGTAGCGCTGGATATGCCCGGCGTGGTTGACTACGTCGACAAGAACGACATGCCCTCTGCCGAGGCCAACAAGTTTGGGGCACCGCACTTTGACGAGGTCTTCTTCGCAGAAGGCGTGGTGCACACAGCCGGCCAGCCCATCGCCATGATCCTGGCCACGTCGGCGTCCAAGGCGCAGGAGGCGGCCAGGGCCGTCAAGGTCGAGTACGAAGAGCTTCCTGCGGTGCTTACAATGGAAGAAGCCGTGGAGCAGGAGAGCTTTCACCCCTTTTACCGCGAAATCAAGCGGGGAGACACCGAGGCGGCCTTCAAGAGCTGTGACCACGTCTTTACCGGCACGGTCAGAATGGGCGGGCAGGAACACTTTTACCTCGAGACGAATGCCTGCCTGGTCATTCCGAAGCCCGAGGACGGAGAAATGGAAGTTTTCGCCAGCACGCAAAATGCCAACGAAACGTGAGTGCCCTCGAGCAAGCATGCTACTTGCGGCGGCCCTGGCTAACCCGAGGCGTGTAGACAAGTATTCGTGTCGCGAGTGTGCGAGGTGCAGGCAAACAAGGTTGTCGTCCGTGTCAAGAGACTCGGCGGCGGGTTCGGCGGCAAGGAAACGAGATCCGTGGTGCTCAGCTCGGCGGCGGCGCTGGCAGCCAAGAAGACAAAACGGCCGATACGCTGCATGTTGACGCGCGAAGAGGACATGATTGCCACGGGCCAGCGGCACCCCTTCCTCGCGAGGTACAAGGTCGGCGTCAACAAGGATGGCAAGCTGCAGGCGCTGGACCTCGACGTCTTCAACAATGCCGGCTGGACGTTTGATCTCAGCGCCAGCGTCAACGAGCGCGCCATGACGCACAGCGACGGCTGCTACGACATCCCCAACGTCTTTGTTCGAGGCCGCGTCTGCCGGACAAACACCATGTCCAACACGGCTTTTCGCGGCTTCGGCGGGCCGCAGGGCATGTTCATCGCCGAGACGTACATGGAGGAGACGGCGGACCGGCTGGGCATGGCCGCGGAGACGCTTCGAGAGATCAACCTTTACAAGCCGCGCGGCGTCACGCACTTTAACCAGACGCTCGAGGACTGGCACGTCCCCCTCATGTACCAGCAGGTGCAAGACGAGTCGTCGTATCCCGAACGGCGCATCATGGTGGACAGGTTCAACCAAGAGTACAAGTGGCGCAAGAGGGGCCTGGCATTGATCCCGACAAAGTTTGGCATCTCGTTTACGGCCCTGTTCCTCAACCAGGCCGGGGCGCTGGTGCACATCTACCACGACGGGTCCGTCCTGGTGGCGCACGGCGGCACGGAGATGGGCCAGGGCCTGCACACGAAGCTGGCGCAGATTACGGCCCAGGCGCTCTCGGTGCCGCTGGACAACGTCTTCATCTCGGAGACGGCCACCAACACGGTTGCCAACGCGTCGGCGACGGCGGCGTCGGCGTCGTCGGACCTCAACGGCTACGCCATCTACAACGCCTGCGAGCAGCTCAACGAGCGGCTCGCGCCGTACCGCGAGAAGCTGGGGGCCGGGGCGACGATGAAGGATCTGGCGCACGCGGCCTACTTTGACCGCGTCAACCTGTCGGCGCAGGGCTTCTACAAGACGCCCGACCTTGGGTACGTGTGGGGCGAGAACAAGGGCAACATGTTCTTTTACTTTACGCAGGGCGTGGCGGCGGCCGAGGTCGAGGTGGACACGCTGACGGGAACGTGGACGTGCGTGCGGGCCGACATCAAGATGGATGTCGGGCAGTCCATCAACCCGTCCATCGACTACGGGCAGATCCAGGGGGCCTTTGTGCAGGGACTGGGCCTCTTCACCATGGAGGAGTCGCTATGGCTGCGCAACGGGCCGGCGGGGGGCAACCTGTTTACACGGGGGCCCGGGGCATACAAGATCCCCGGGTTCCGCGACATCCCGCAAGAGTTCAACGTGACGCTGCTCAAGGGCGTCGAGTGGAAGGAGCTGCGGACGATTCAGCGCAGCAGGGGCGTCGGGGAGCCGCCGCTCTTCCTGGGCAGCGCCGTCTTCTTCGCGATTCGCGACGCGCTCAAGGCGGCGAGGCGGGCGGTCGGGGTCGAGGCAGCGCTGGGCAACGACGACGACGACGGGCTGCTGAGGCTTGAGAGCCCGGCGACGCCGGAGAGGATTCGGCTGGCGTGCGAGGACGAGATTATGAAGAGGGCGCGGGTGGTGCCCAAGCCGGGGGAGAAGAGCTTCTTTGTGGCCATATAGGGTGGATGCCGGGCCATCTTGGGACATTGCGTGGGCGTGTAAGAGGGGATGTGTGAGGGGGTTGGCGAACTGTCTGTATGCTTGCCTTGGGACTGCAGCCTGTGACATGTGCTTGAAGTAACAATAGCGAATGCTTGTCCTGTCTGCTGTCTGGTGGTTTACAAAGGGCCTCGGCTTCCACCCTTTCTCTTTTTCGGTGCCCATTTGATAGAACAGCACGGGGGGGATGATGATTCGGATGGGCAAGGACTCGGCCTACCGGTGCGTGAGAACAAGCTGGCGCGCCCTCGCGAGGCCGACATTTGCCGAAGGCATTCCGCAACATGCCGTTCGACTAGGGCGGGCGAGGCTGCTGACGGTGATTCCAGGGGTGGCTGCGAATAGCGGCTGGCGGAGCGGCTGGCCAGTGCGTCGGCTGGAAGTCAAGTGGTCCAGAGCATCGATCGGCGTCCATGTCAGTCTTTCATGTGCAAATGCTGGCGTGAAGGACGAAGGACCTTCACATGGGAAAACCGGAGGCTCGAGGCGGGGAAGCTGCAGGGTAGGCGGAGGCATGGACCATGATCAGCAGGAGTGTGGCTGAAAGATGCAGGGTGGTAGGTAGCATTGGCAGGCACAACGCGCCCCACTTGGCTCTGCTGCAGGCTAGCACAGCCTCCCCATGACAATTGGGCGGCTCCTGTTGGTCGCCCAAGTGTCGACCTCGGCTACTTCGTAGTTATTTGGGTATGGTTATGAGTTGCGATGCTGACGATGAAGAATGATGAAGAATGAGAGGAAAAGGGAAGATGGAATACCTGAGTACTTGGGTACCTTTTGGGTTAGTAATTGCACCTTCCTCATGCAACTCGTATTCGTACATGGTGGAATGGGAAAAGAGCGAGCCCCACAGAACGCCCACATGTCGCAGAAATGGGCGTAAACCAGAAGGGGAGAGGTCGAAGCCACGGGAGCTGCTTCTACCTCGCGCCATCTTCTAGCTATAACTCTTAGGTAAAAAAAAACAATACAACGTGTCACCCCCGTCGCCGTCGTCGTTTTTTGACCGTTTTGCGCTGCTTCAGCCTTCTTTAGCCGCAGCCCTCCCTCAGCCGCAGCTTCTTTGCGCTCTCAACCATCATTGTTCATCGTCCATTCTGCCGCGAACCAAACGATTTCGGAACAGCCAACAACCTCGGACCGAGCCCAAACGAACCGGTCGCGACAAGATCAAAGCAGCGCCGACGTACCATCTTGACGGCCGGCAAGAAGCCCTCCGCTTTGCGACGGGGCCTCGACGACGCGCGGGCATCCACACGGCAGAAGCGCATCGGCCCGGGCGTCTACTATGTTGCCGTGACTGCGCCGACGGCTGTAGAGCACACTGCCCGCGGCAACGTCGACACCAGAGAGCCGCCGACAGACGGACAGAAAGAGTGACAAAGAAACACAAAGAGGGTACAGGGTGAGAGTGAGAGAGAAAGACACAATAGGGGGGGAAGGGGGGAGAGCAGCCAGACAAAACAGCGCGGAACCGAGGCGCCAACGGCCTGGGAGGGCAGATGAGCTGCGAAATCCGCGCGCCGCCTTGCGTAACGTCGGGGAGAGACCCAATGGGAGGACAGCGCGCGGCATGAGTGACGGGAAAGCCAACGCGGCTGCCATGGCCAAGGACGCCGCCGCCGACGGCGCAAACGGCGACAAGGCTCCGGCCGCCAATAAGGAGCGCGACCACGATGCCGCTGATGGAGCAAGGCAGCACCGACGAGGAGAGACGACGACGGGCGACCGCGGTCGTGGTGGTGGCAGCGACGACGCGACCAAGCCCAGATCGGGCAAAAGCCTCAGAAAGAGGCGCAAGGTGAACCACGGTACGCCATCGTCTCTCCCCGTTTCTCTTGTTACACTGCCCCCGGATGCTTGCCTCATTGCCGGGCGTGGAATGGACGTGTGAAACGGACGAGAAAGAACAAGGCCCAGAGCACCTGCCAGAGCACCTGGGGGGGAAGCGGACATCTGCAGCTGGCCTATGCTCCTTACCTCGGTCCCGTCTTCCGTCTCCCCCCTTGGCACTACTCCGGCATCCCTCCCCCATCTGGCTACGAATCATGCGCTAATCTCTGCGGCTGCCTGCCTTTTCCTTGGCTCGCTTGCCCTGCCCCATATCTACAGCTTGTGTCTATTGCAGGAGATCTGTAAGTCTACCTAGCGGAACACACCGGCGGTCAAGGGCGAAAGAGCGCCTTCGCCGCGAGAAAAGGGGGTAAGGGGGAGGTAGAGCATCAGTGGGCGCAGAGACAGGGCAGTAATGCTGGCTGGCCTCCGCAGCGGCTTTTGGGTGCACGTGGCTGACAGATGACCGTCTTTGTGCGCTTGACAGCATATGACTTGCGATCTTGTACGTGTTCCCCTGCGGACGTCGTGCCATCTGCGCACCGCAATGGTTGCGACGGCGACGCTCCCGTCCACTCTTCTTCTCCCCCTCGTCAAGCCCATGTCAGGCACAGAAATGACTGACACGACGGCAAAAGGAGCGACCGTGTACGAGGTGCATCAAGCGCAACATCGGCCACCTGTGCCACGACGAGCCGCGCGACGCCGACGCAAAGAAGCTCAAGAATGGCAAGGGCGTTGCCATGGCGGCCGTCGAGGAAGCGGACGAGCACCCGCCGCCACAGGCACCGACAGACGCGGGACGCAACTCCGTCGCCACCGCCATGGGCCCTCCCCCCCCTACTCTGGACGGCTCGAGGCGGCACTCGTCGAGGGGGTTTGGGGCCGCCAGCGTCCTAGGCCAGGGCGCTCCGCTGCCTCTTGTGCAACCGGCTGCCGCGACTGGGCTGCCTGCACACGGCCTGGCCAACAGTGCGAGTGCCAACGCGAATCAACGTAAGTGTCGGGTCACGATTCACCCCCTTCCACCGTTGTCTAGCCCTGCGACCCTGGTCTCCTCTTCCTTTGATGTTGGCAGGACATGGAGATTTGGTAGCTCTGCCCTGTCCTTTGCCGCTGCTTCAGCATGCTCTACCCCTGCTTCAGCATGTCTCTTTACCTTGAGCTGCTAAACGAAGATGACGTGGGATCAGGGACTGATGACCCTACAGTGACGGGCTTTTCGGACGCCTGGTTGACGGCTCAAAACTTCAACGACATGAACAGCTATAACCCCAACTACATGATCGCCCCCCACGTGTCTCACGAGTTCAACTTGCTCGACGACTTCTTGCACAACGGATTCCTGGACACCAACGGCCTGGCGCCCGACGAAAGCCCCCACAGCGCAGCGCTCAGCAGAACGGGCCTGGCCGACACGGTGCCCGGGTTCGGGGGCAGGTTCGCCGTGCCTGGGACAGGCTTCAACAACCCACGGAGGGCCTCGTCGATGCTGCCGCCGTCGTCGAGCGTCGACGGCAAGGCGTCGCCCAAAAAAGCCCACTCGGCGTCGGACAAGACTGACAAGACACGCGAGTACTATCTCCAGGCGGCGGACCCCTCGGGCAACGACAACGCCGAGGAGCGCATGGCGCGCGTGCTGCGGGCAAAGTCCGAGGCCGGCCTGCTCAAGCCCTTCAACTACATTAACGGTTACGCGCGGCTGGGCAAGTACCTCGATGGGCACATTGCGCCGTCGTCTAAGCAGAAGATTCTGCGCACCATTAACCACTTCCGGCCCAAGTTTCGCGAAAAGGCGCAGGGCCTGACGGACATGCAGTTGCTGTACGTGGAGATGTGGTTTGAAAAGCAGCTGATGGACTATGACCGCGTCTTTGCCAGCATGGCGGTGCCGGCGTGTTGCTGGCGGAGGACGGGGGAGATTTTCAGGGGGAACAAGGAGATGGCTGAGTTGATCAAGGTGCCGGTGGATCAGCTGCGGGATGTGAGTCCCTGTCCCCAAGATATGCGGCCGTGACCTTTATGCGGCCGTGGCCTTTGGTCGTGAGGCGAACCGAGTCGGAGGCTTGCTAAACTGCAGACCAGGGCAAGATTGCACTGCACCAGATCCTGACCGAGGAGTCCATGGTCCGCTACTGGGAAGAATTCGGCACCATCGCCTTTGACCCGGCGCACGACACGCTGCTAACGGCGTGCTCGCTCAAGAACCCGAGCGACACGTCGGAGCACCCGATTGTCAAGTGCTGTTTTTCCTTTTCGATTCGGCGCGACGAGCACAAGCTGTGGGTTGCCCATGCTCATCCCCAAGCAAAGCAAGGGTCGTGTATCGGTGGACTGACCATGAGAGTCGCAGGCCCGCCTTGATCGTGGGCAACTTTTTGCCGCATGATACCCCGCAGGATTGAACGAGGAGCATGGAGTGACCAAGAAGAGGGCTCGGATGCGAGGGCCTGGGCATGCGAGGGCGTTGGGAAGCGGGTCATGCTTGGAACAAGACTAGGTAGGGATGACTCTGCTGCAGTATTGCATCGTGGTGAAAGGGTCTGCGGGCGGTGGCTGGCATTGAGCGGCTCACTCAGTCGTTCGTTGGTCCTTGATGCTTCCGAAGAGATGAAGCATATTCGCATTGATAAAAAGCGCAGCATACAATCCATTTTTAGGGACGAAGCTACCCAGGTTCCCCACGGGTAGATGTGGCGTGAGAAAGCCAGCCTTTGAGGCGGGTAGGAGCCCCTGGTGTTGGCGCCGGCAGTTGCCTGATGCTCGTGACGGGCCGGAATTCCACTTGTTCCGCCTCGAGGTCGCCAGAGAACAACCGTCCAGATTCTCCACCACCATCAACTTCCTGGTGCGGCTTGGGAGCAAACCACTCGCAATGGCCCCTGCGGACCCCATCGTCGTTGCGGGCAGAGAAAAGGCAGTCCGCTCCATCATTGGTAAGCTTGGCGACTCCTTATCTTGGTCCGCCACCCGGATCGCGCGCTCACGAGACATTCGACCTCTAGGCTTCGCGCTTCACCTCGAAGCGGAACTTCCCGTTTCGCGAGACGTCGGCGCTGTCGACGTGCTCGCCGCAGACCTGGGCCAGCATCTCCAGGCGATAGAGAACCTGTCGCAGCAGCAGGGAGCCTGGACCCCTCAGGCCGGCGTGGCCAAGGACCTCGAGAGACAGGGAAGAGGCCTGTGGAACCTGTGCATCCGGGTCAAGAGAGACAAGAGCAGTGGCACGGCGCCGCCGCGAGAAAGGGCCAGGCTGCTGGTGTCGGCCAGGGTCTTTGCGTTTCACATGCTCGAGATGGGCCGGCGGGCAAGGGGACACCGCAGATATGCAGAGGCAGACGTCGTGTATCTCCTGAACCTGGCCCTCACCCTGGGCAGAATATGCTTGGCCGAATCCCAGTTGCGCTTCGCCAAGTCGGCCCTGCAAAAGGCGGCCGACTACGTGGAGCGACTGAAGCCGCCGGCCGGTGTCGAGGACCCTCTGGATGTCTCGGGGGCCAGACAACGTCTCGAGGCCGACTATCTGACGTTGCGCGTGACCCTGGTGAGTCTCCATATACGGGAGATACGACGAATGACGTCGCTGCTGACGGAGTGGACGAGTCGTGGAAAGAAGATCGGCTCGACGTCGCGGAGCACATGTACGGCAAGACGCACGCGCTTCGCCAGAGCCTCCAAGTGCCGTCCGCCGAGGTCCTGGCAGACACCCTGCAGCACATCGGTGCCGACTTGTCCTCAAAGGGAAACCACACGCTGGCCCTGCAGTGGTTCAAGAGGGCACACGATCTCATCAACGCGCAAAGCTTGGAGCAGCTATCCGCACACGGGCTGGAGCTCCGCTTGGCGATTTGTCACGGTCGAGTCCAGAGCTTGCTTGCCCTGGGCTCTGCAGCTAGTCTACAAGAAGCGAGCAACCTCGTCGCGTACGTCGAGTCGGAAATGGGCGACAAGCCAGTGGTGCTTCACTGGCGGTTGGAAATTCTCCGGAAATCACCGGGCGAAGTCTTTGACGCAGAGGCTTGCACCAGCATTCTGCGCCGCATGATTCGCTGCTTTGACCGGTCCGATGAAACATTTCGCTTCCTGTTGCATCAGATTAAGGAGCTCAGAGACAAGAGCGAACGGCTGGCTTGCGGGCTGCTTGATGAGTTCATGAGGCTCCATGTCCTGCGGTCGGCAAACGTGGCATGGATCAACAAAGTCGTGGTGAAACGGATATCGATGGCGACTGCCCAAGCAGATGATGAGGCGTCGTTGAAAACCCTTCATGGCTTGATGGAAAATGCGCATGACGCTCTTTCGGGGCCGTTGAAAACAGATGCAGCTGGAGCCGTTCACTCGGTAAGTGGACACCTAGTCGTTGAAGCCGAGACTGACCTCCTTGGGGTAGCTCGTATGGAAAAAGGCAGAAGCGCTTTTCGGCACCCAGCAGTTTGCCACGGCAGATGCGTGGTGCGAGCTTGCGCTTCACCAGCTGTTCGCCAGCGGCGGTGAAGCCAACGTGGGCAAGTTTGGGAGGAAGCGGATTCTCTGCGCTCTCAAACTCAACGATGCAGAGAGGGCCAAGGATGCCTATCACAACATGCCCCCTGGACCTCAGGCGGATGTCCTGACTGGCTATCTGATGTTCAGGGTCTCTCTCCTGAGCTGGGACCACGAGCTTGGGAGTCAGAGCATCGCGCACCTCAGCAAGGCGTCGGACACGGCTCGAGGTCGAGACATTTTATACGCCTGCGTACGAGAAGCACAGCAGTTCGGCGACAGACTCTGCACGCTGGCGGCACTCAGGGCAGTGGCCGATAGCTGGGCCGTCGGGGGCCTCGCTTCCGACAGCCTCCCCGCCATCCTGCGGTGCACGATACGTCTGATGCACATGGCCGAGGAAGAAGACGACGTCCGAGAGGGCTTGGCCGAGAAGTCAGAATTTACAGAGGAGATTTGTGAGGTTTTCACAAAAGGTTTGCTGTACTTGGTTTCCCTTCCTCCCCTGCATAGGCTGACGTCGATAGCTGCCGAGCACGCCAAACAGCATCCCAAGGACGACCAAGGACGCAGAGTCTTCACCATCCCAGAACTGCACTGGTTCCGGAAGAATGCCTACAATGTCGGGGCAACCAACTGTCACGCGTGGCCGCTGCCTCACATTATCCGGATCTTCAGCGCATGCCTGTCCTTCATCGACTGCTACCCCAAGGACATCCCGCTGGCGGACGAGACCGAGTTGAGGCTCATGGGCATGCGCTGCCACTTCGTCGTCGGCGCAGCATTGATCTCGCTGGCGAGGGCCGAAGACAGGATGGATGAGCAGCTGCAGAGGTACCTCGAGGCCAGACATCATGTCGCGGCGTTTGACGATCTGATGCAGGCTGGTGTCGGCACCAGCGACGAGGCGGTCACAAAGGACGTGGTGACCAAAATGGCCACCCTCTTCGTCTTTGACTTTGAGAGCGCAGTCTCTCTCAAAGGCTGGGACGACCTGAACCGGATCGTGCGAAAGGCAAAGCTGTGCAAGGACGAAACCATGTACAAGGCCATGGGGGACTGTCTTTTGAGGAGCGGCGCCCCTGGAAAAGGTACGCCGACTCCTCTGCCGTGGCCTGCGTGACGCTGATAGGGAGCAATCTCCCAAGTCATGTACGCAACCATGGGACTCATCATCAACGAGATATATGAGCTTCAAGACTTTGACGGAGAGAAGCTGGCCAAGTACATTCGCTGCATGGTGCAGGCCGTCCTGCCCCTGGACGACGCGCTCGCTCTGCAGCTTATCGATCAAGCCCTTCAGATTGCCCGCGAGGGTCAACAGGTGGGTGTATTTCTTCTGCCTCTTTGCGAGAGACGAGTTGTCCTCGCCCGCTCACCCCCTTTCTCCTCGGACCCCCTCCCCCTTTATTCCCTTTGTTTCACCCCTCAATGAACCACCACGGAACCAGCAGAGGAGAAATAATATCGGCCCTCGCTGAGCATCTTCCCGCCCCCATAGGTCGGCAGGCCCTTTCCGGGCGCGGAGCTCGAGTGGCTCGTCGCCACGGCCTTCAACCACGCCGTCGACTTTTACGCCCGCGCCGAGGAGCAGCCCTGCCACCGGTGGGCGCTCAAGGCCATGGCTCTGGCCGAGCTGGCCGACGACGGCGGCTCGCTGGCCTCCCTACTGCGAGAACGGTTTGCCAGGCTGCGGTTCGAGCAGGAGCCTGCAGATTGGACGGGGTGATGGCGTGGGGGAGAGCGGGCGAGGGGACAAAGGATGTTAGAGCTGGGATTTGAAGCAGAATCTTCACTCGTGATATGTAAAGTCCCGGACATTGATGCTTCATGACGACCAGAGAGGTGGCAACGAAGCGAAGATTGGCCATGGCGATTCGTATAGTCGCCGGCCGGTATAGCGAAGGTATAAACTAAAAGGCGGCAAGAAAGCATCAAATAAGGCAAGACCCCGGCGCCGTGGTATCTCCAAGCTCTGCCTTGCCCCCGCCATGAACCGAGAAATAAAAATGCCCCAAATGAAACCCAGCCGCGATCCAAACGCACCATGCTTGAGTATCAAAAGCGCCCTCTGACAGGTAAGGAGGACTAAAGGGCAACACAATTTTCAGAGAGAAGAAAGTGGCAATCAAGACGCCCATGTGGCAGCGTGGCAAAACTGTCTCAGGCCGCCTCATATAATGTTGGCAATGCTGATGCGGTCGGCGCCCCTCTTGACCATCGGACACGGCACGATCCTGTGGTCGACCGTGTACCTCGGCGCATCCGAGAGCCTCTGGACTTGGACCGAGGCCAAGGGGGACTCGCACTTGACCGCCGGCGGGTGCGGGTGCGGGTGCGGATGTGGATGCGGATGCGGAGGCGGCAGCGGGGTCGACCAGGCCGCCGCCGGCTGGGTCAGGCTCCGCACCGCCGACTCGAGCCGGCCCCATCCACCCCACTCCCTGCGCTCGTCCTCGCTCAGGCCCGTTCTCGTCTCGGAGCTAAACAGGCCGTTGTCGCGCGTGCCCGCGCCGACGCCCACAGCGAACCCCGTCTTGAGCCGCGGAGACTGGAGCTCCGGCCCGGCCCAGATCCACGACCGGTGCGGCGAGGCTTGCTGGTCGGCCGACACGTATGCCAGCAGCTCCTCGTCCCTGGCCAGAGACAGAAGGAGGGTCGGGTGGTCGACCGGGGACCGCCGCGACAGATAGACGGCGTGCTCGGCTCGCTTGGCCGCCAACGTGGACACGAAGAAAGCCAGATAGCGGCCGCAGGACAGCGTAATGTCCCGACGGGCGTCTATGGCCGCGAGCGCCCGGATGCAGGTCACGGCGTGGTCCACGTAGCCCGTCAGGAGCAGGATGAGGCTACACCGAAACACGTGGGCGGTGAGGAGCGCGGTGGCGCCGTCGGCGGGAGACTTTGTGCGACTGACGAGCGACGCCGTTTCGAGAGAGACGCGTGTGCAGTTCTCGACGGCGGCAAGGCGGGTGTCCGGAGAGCAGCTGGGGGAAAGGTTATGGCGATGGAGCAGGAGGCGGGCGTGGAAGAGGTAGGCCAGAGGCGCGAGGAAATGCGAGGCCAGGGCGACGGTGCTGGACGGGTCGCAAGCGGGCGGAAACGTGCTCAGGCACTTGTTGAAATGCGCGTCCAAGGTCGACAGCTGGGCGGCGGACAGGACAGACGCGTCCAGGGACTTTGCCAGAGCCGTGTACGAGCGGACCACGTGGATGACGGCGAGAAGAGAGTGCGTCAGCGGCTCGGCGCCGTTGGGGACGCGCATGCCATCCTCGCGAAGGTACTGGTCGTCGACGGCAGCCGGCAGAGACACGTCACAGTCGCCATCGTCAATCAGACAGGGGCGGCCCATCTCCGTCGCCGTGGTGCGGTCCAGTATGTATATCGTCCACCACGTCCTGCGGCGCATCTCCCCCTCGACGATGGGCCACGACGTCGACTCCACGTATAGACCCAGGTCTTGGCCCACGCGGACCGCGTTGCCGAGCCAGCTCCAGGCGGCCGACTTCAGGTTCATCTCGCCGAGGCAGATGGCCGTGAGGACCAGGGCGCGGGCCGTGTCGAGCGTGGGTTGGTTGTTCCAGGGGTCCATCATCTTGCGCGCAGACTCGAGCAGGTCGGCCGGTCGGTAAAAGGTGGCCGTCGTCGGAGGCTCGGGACTAAAGAGACTGCCCGTGGCGAGCACGGCGAAGAACAAGGACGTCCACGCCGACGAGACGCGTGGCGGATTCGACCTGTACAAGTCATCAACCATGGCCTGGAAGGTCGGCATGTGCAGGATGGGGAACATGGTGTGGGCAAAGTTGCAATACGAGTGCAGCAGCCGGTCGACCACGGCCTGAGGAGGCAGCTCCGGGGTGGGGCAGTCGAAGTCGGCCGGCATCGACGGCCGATGCGGCGCCGGCGGCTTCCAGATGCCCTTGGAGAAGCCGCGCATGTTGGCCCTCGCCCTGGCCAGCTCGAGATTCGGGGCGTGGTGCCTGCGCGGCTTGGGCTCGGATCCGATGGACGGCAGCCGGGACAACTGCCCATCGCCCGGCTCCATTTCCGTGTCGACGGGCCCGTCCCGCTCCCCGAGGATGCGGCGGAGGTTTGCATTGTCGCGCTTGACGCGGTCAATCTGCTTCTCCAGGTCCTGGACTTGTTTGATGGACGACATCCTGCGGTTCGTCTCCTTGGTGAACTGGCATTTGACGTTGCGGCTGGAGCACTCGGAGCAGCTCGTCGTCTCCGTGGCGTCGCACTTGACCTTTCTCTCTCGGCAAGCATCGCAGCTGGGATCCTTGCGACGCTGCCGGTACGCCCTCTTCTGCCCCGGTGTTCCAGGCAAGTGGCCATGGCCAGACAGCTGGGCGCTCATGACTGAGTCGGTCGAAGCGAGCGACTCGCGACCCATTGCTGAGCTCGACATTGACGCGTACGGCGGAAAGCTCTGGTTGACCGGAGGCAACGACGGCATGCCAATCGGCTGAGGGCTCGACGCTGCGTTGGGCCTCGAGCTTGTGCCCAGCAGCCCTCCTAGGTACCGAGAGGGCGGCCTTGGCGAGGTAGCGGAAGAGACTGACGAGGAGTCGTATGACCTTGTGGATGGGTTGGGAGATGGAGCATAAGGGTGGTGTGACGAGTCGGCGGCCATGGCTAGGGATGCCGTTGAGTGACTCTTGGAATCGGCGGGGACCAACAACCACGAGGCAGCCACCTTTTCGGCTCGGCAAGGCGGTCTTTTTGGCTCGGCAAGGCGGTCTTTTTGGCTCGGCAAGGCGGTCAATTCAAGAGGCGTGTGGGTTGGGATTCCACAGTCGAGGTTTCCACAGTCGAGGCGATGGGCGGCCGTCCAGGAGTCGAGCGGCGGGACCGGCAAGGCGCCTTGGAAGAATCTCGCTTCCTCAGCCAAGCTCGTGTCCAAGACCAATCCAAAAGCCGAATCTGGTGGCTCTCCGGGCAGGGGCCAGTGGAAACCGGAGCACGTCGATGGCCGTCGTATCTGGTTGCTCCGCAGCCCTTGTGCTACTCAGGCCGCTCCGCTTCGCGATGTGGGCATGCGGCGGCCCTTGCGGAGCCCGTCAGACACAGTCCGATTTCAAGAGTCGAGTGTCGACGGGATAATGTCGAGCTCGGCACGGAAATCGCAGCCTGCGAACTTGTCGGTGACGGCTTCGAGAGCGGCCGACGCTTGCTTGCAGAACAGAGCGGGAGAAGTCAGCCATGCACGAAGTATACCTCCTGTATATATGGTCGCCCGTCTGCCGGTGCTCGCCTGTCATCAGCTGCGAGTCTCCGCGCATTAATTATAAGGCGAGTTCGGGGATTATTGTTTGGACATATCGACAGGGGGGATAAAACGTCGACGGGACCCTGGACCGCTATCAGGGTGCATGTATGTACGAATACGCACCCGGAGGCTGCTGAGATGACCCAGGCCACTAACGCGTTTCGACCAGAGCTGGGATCCCCGACTACAGTGCGTCGTGGTCATTAGCAGGAGGCAACGCAGGCATCCCGGTCGCGCCTCGATTGGGCCTGCCACTCTTGGGCCTGCCACTCTCTCGGGAGTCGTGGGTCTCGGCCGAGCACACACACACTTACATACATGCTGCGTGTTGGACGACGCCTTGAATCGACTGCGCAACAGGAAACAAGACAGGCGTGCGGATCTTGCGAGCACAGGGTGTCAGGTCCTGTGCCCGGCTTGTATGTCCTCGGTGTGAGCTGCTTTGTACGGCACGTCGTCGGCAGCAAACGTGGCGGTTCGCCGAGCCTAACCCTAACACGACTTAAGCATCACGGCCCACAGTGCTAGGGCGCGGGCGAGCCAGCCGGGACCAGAGCCATGTACCCTGTACGGGCGACTAGTAGATGATGCCAAGCTTTGCTCGGCATGTGGCTCCTGCTGGGGCACCCAAGGCGCCAATCCTGGCATCATGTGCGTGCACGCAGGCGCACGGTGTGGTAGCAAGAAAAAGATATACAGTGACTAGTACTGCGTAGTAGTAGTCGCTATCGCGCGTCTCCCGGTCATCGACGGGTGAAACTGGGCATTTTGAAGTGACCTTGCCCGCCCGCCGGCGTGGTTGAAGAGGCGCCTAGAGCTCCACAAGACCCCCGTGGCAGTGGGAGTCACGGGGGAGAGGCGAGAGTTGGCTGCAGAGCACATGCTTCTTCCGCTTAGGCGCCGTGCATCGGGGCTTAGAAACATGCCGTCTGGCCCGGCGTGCGGGCGTCTGGCGGCTCGGGACGGGAGTTGATGACTTGCGAGCAGGGACAGGGAGGGCCTGCACGAGGGCCTGCACGAGGGCCTGCACGAGAGCGTGAGACCGATGGCTCTCGTGGAGCCGGGTGTCGCCCAGACAGGGAGGGGAGGGACACCAGGCGCCGATCAACGGGTCGAGAAGCTCACGTACTTCGTACTCACAGTACAGACCAGAGTGGTGTGTAAGCTGGAGAGGTGGTTGCTCGAAGCTGTAACGTGACGGGCCAACGGAGCGGGCGAGGTAGGTTTGGCTGGCCAGAGAGGCGCTAGGCCGGGCTGGCCCAAGTCCTACCGGATCTTTCGCTTGCACTTGGAACCAGACGCGCGGCGCCAGTAGCCGTTGACCCAGGGGTGGATGGTGAGCGAATCGATTTCCGAGCACCACCACACTTTGCTGGTTTGAGGTCTTGCCCCGGGCTCCCGCTTGGGGTTGTTGGTTGCAAAGGAACAGCGTTGCCACCGCAAGATACCGATGCCAGGGCCCAAGAGCAGGCCGCAAGTAAAGTACTACTCGCAGCGAGCTGGACAAGTGCCAAGGCATCCAGTCTGTGCCCGCCCGAGTGGCGGACCGGGATGCCACCTCTTCGCCAATGGAGCGGCAGTATCCGCGAGGGAGGGGGGTGACGAGTCCCCGAAAGCTGCGTCTATCGAGGCCAAGGGTGGAGGATTCGGTCTGGAGCCGAGCGAGCCGCCGGAGCAAGGTCCCTTGCCCCAGGTGATCTCGATTGTCCCCTCGCCGGCCGCACAGCCGTGCGAGAGCAGCAGGAGCGGCAGCGGCAGCAGGAGGAGCTGCTGCTGCTGCAAGAGAGATGAGCAGCGGCACTCACGCCCCCCCCGAGTGTGCGTGCGTGTGTGTGTGTGCGTGCGTGTGCGTGGTGTGCACCGATACATGATGTATGTATGTAGGGAGTAGGCATGTGTGCATGCATGCACGATGTCGAGTACCGCGCCAGCGGCCAGCAGCAATCCAATACCACCACGTCTACTTCGTAGCCCCGGAGTGCCTGACATATTACACAGCGTGTTGCGGCGCCCGGAGCCGTGCTGGTGAGAGAAGTGGCGTGCCGGCCGGCTCCTCTCATGACTGCTGTCAACCGCCTGTCTCGTGTCCCATGTCTGATGATATTTTAGCCCGCCAGTCAAGGCCGACGGCAAGGGCCGCAGCCGACGTCGCTGATCTCAGATGCGTTGTCTGGTGCTAGCAGCAACGTGGGCTGAAAATGGCGCTGGGAGACGGACGGGGCCCCTTGCCTCGACTTGTTCGACGGGCGGCGCCAGGAGGCGGCCAGTGAAACTGACGCTGCTTGTCCGTGGTTGCTCATTAATATCTGACGGGGAAATGACAACTGTTGGGGACGGACGGGCGGCGACGCAACGCGACGCGACGCAGGGCAGCCAAGATTCGAAGCCATGGGCGCCCGGTGTTCCTGTGCCGTTCTGATGGGAGCTCTAGCGGCGTCATGGAGTTGGATTCCGCCGTTATTGGCAAACGGCTGCCTTTTTGGGTCGAGGTGCGAAGTCGTCGTCGTCGCCGGGCCCCGGGCCCCGCATCGCCGCCAGCTTTGCCCGCCCTGGATGGAATAGAGGTAAAGGAAGAGTGTCGTTCGTTGCTTGGGACCAGGCGAGGCGACGGGAAATTTCTTCAGTCTCTCTCCCCTCTTTCCAGAGCTCCTCCTACATGACAGACTGCTTCCTGCCTTCTCGCGACGCATGGGGAGGTCACCTCGAGTACGACCTTGGCTTCCATGTTGATGGCTGAGGGAAGTCCGAGTACGGGGTACATGCAGCCGCACCATGCCCATGTCAGCTAAAGGGGTACACACTACCTGCTACTCCGCACAGACTCAACGCCTCTGCCATGCTCCGGAGCTACCTCCACTCGGCTGCGGGCAGGGGATAAGTCTCGGATACCTCGGTAAGCTTGTGCCGCTGCACCGGGCCGAAAGTAGTGAGCACCTCATCTTGTTCCGCGACACCTCGGTAGTGAGGTACCTACCTAGGGCGCGGCAGGTGCTTCGCACAGCAGGTGCGCCAGGCAAAAAAGCCTCTTTTCTCCCAACTGCTTCTCTTCACTCATCCCGCTGCTGACGAGAGCGGCGGCGCCACGACGACTTGCTTCGGAACCAGGCATTTTGTCTGTGCTTCTTGCTTGCTAATCATCTGCTCAGCAACACGGCTCGCCATGCTATAATTAGCCTCACGTCTCGCTCGTCGCCGCCTCCGGCAGCCGGTCATTGCTACGGCGTAGTGCATACATTACCACTACTCCTACATGTTGCCATGGGGGAACCGACCGACCCTCGGCCCCAAGGGAGAGCTCCAGCGCAGCATCGTTGCAGTGCAGCACCGCTGCAGCGCAGCGGAGCCCCAAGGGAGAAGGGGGAAGAGGGGGGGGGGGGGGGGGGTGGGCAACATCGGGCAACATGAAGATCCCAGGCACCCCCGAAGACGGGAGGGCCGCCAGGACGCCGCAGTCGGTAAGCCAACCGAAGCTAGTGAATGACGGGTGACGGGTGGAGAGGAGAGAAGACGGGAGAGAGATGAGTTGGTTGTGAGAACAGCCCGACCAAGGATAACATGCATGCACCTACGGAACAAGCCTGTGTCGCCCACTCCGACGCCCCAGCCTCACGGCCACGGTCGACCTCTGCCGAGGACTCGCATGCAAAGGGGCTCAGGGATCTGGTCGACAAGAACTTGACAGCGGCCCGCAGGGGCCGATCCTTGAGCGACGAGTGCGTGCCAGCCAGCCGAGATCTCCCGAGCCCCATCACCGACTGGGGGAAGAATTGTGGCGGAGTGCACAATCTCTGCTGTGGGCAGTCAGTCAGTCATTGTTCATCTCCCGAAGCCCCTATAACCGTACCTTGGCTAACGGGGCTTGTCCAGGGTTGCATACGTCCATCAATGCCAGCAAAACCACGGCTACTTCGTACGGCTCGCAGCTCGGAAAGAGAACCAAGTCGAGCAAGCACACCGAGCAACCGTGAATCAGGGCGAATCAGGCAACGTCCTCCTCTGCCTCGTTGACTAGGTCATGGTCCAAGCACCGGCGCAGCGGCTGAGGGGGCGTTCCGGGGCCGACGGGCGCTCTAGAGCGACGGGTGGTGGTCCGTGATGCAATCCTCGCCTACCGTTCCAGGCAATTTGGCCAGCTTCCAGAACGTCGACGGGCTTCCATGTGGTGCGAGTGGGAGGAGCCCCACGCGGCGTACAGTGCGCAGGCTCCCAATCCTCCCTCCCTCATGCTCCATGCTCCTCCGCTAAATAAGTCGGGCTTCGTCTCTTCACCACAGACAGGTCAAGGGCGTGTGGCGAATGGCCAAAAAATCTTGACTCGTCGTCCGTCTTGGTACAGCCATCAGCTCTCAGGGATGGGTGCTACTTCCTCCGACATACTTCCTCCGACATTGTTTGGCAGGAACGGAGCAGCTCTCGATATCTCCTAGGAGCCTTGTCGTCGCAACAACTTTCCCGTGCTTTGCCTTCTGCCAGAGGACCCTGACTTTTTACAACAAGTCTTCCTCGCGGGGTGCTTTGAGATCCGAACCCTTGGATCTCTTATGCATAAGAGAACGCCCTCGGTCTCGAGGCTGTCATGAAGCACAACTGTACGAATACATACTCACAACTGTACGAGTTACATACTCCGTACAAAGTATAGAGTACAGTGGTCTGGGTATTTCAGCCAATGACCGGGGCTCGGTGACCTCGCCGACCCTGTTCGGCACGATGAGTTTTAGCCCCCTGGCTGGTGGTACAAAGACTTCCTCGCAGGTGGGGGACAAAAGGAAGACGAGCCGCCTCCCCCATACTATTCGAATCGACCGCATGCTGAGCGGAGTTGGATCAGCACCAGGCTGGATCGCCCACCGCCATGACGTCCGTCATAGCCCGCTGTGCTACATGGAGTTATCCCCACGTGCTGGCTTGGCCAGCGTTCGCTAGATTGGCGGCCGGCGCCAAGCTCAATGCCCATGTACACCAGCATCAGCCGTCGCACTTGGCTCTGAGCACAGGGATTGGTGCATAAACGACTCGAGTACAGAATTCATGTCAGAGTACTCCGTACACACCGCGAGCATGTAGGTCCTATCGGCCAGGTTCCCGGCTGCTCGCGATACCTACAGGAGCTCCAGGGAAGCCATGAGATGGCTATGTATCAACTGCCGGCAGTCATCTCAGCCATGGGAGGCCCTCGCCGGCCGGACCTTGTCGTCACTGCAACCACACAAGCCTGGGTCATCCGTGGCTGCTACACCCCTTGCCAGCTGTTGACTCCTCACATCCCGCTACGTCGCACACCATGGAGCCGAGGCGTGTCAAGCTCTGGAGCAATCCTTCAACATTGTCTGAAGAAATATTCATGTTTTTGCCTGCAACAGCCTGGCAAGAAGACGGGGTACTTTGGAAGCAATGGGTGTGCCCATATGTCCGCTGCCGACCTGGATCCTCACCGCTCCGCCAAACTTGACTGGCAAACGGGGACTGACCAAGGCCATGGTGGCTGCCTAGGCCGTCGGACCAGCACGCGAAGCCTCCCGATACTACCGCCTCGCCTGCCTCAGTGTGCGTTCGGCAGAGCAGCAAGTGCCGGTGCTGGCGGAGACATGGCTGGCTGCCATGGCGTTTTGATTTCGAGCGTCAAGCCCGGACCCTTGAAGACGCACGTTGCTGAGACGCACGTTGCTGAGACGCACGTTGCTGCTGCTTCTCCTTTGGGCAACTCGCCGTCAAGGTATTGGCGCCGCCCCAAGCCCAAGCCTGTCACAAACGCCGAGAAGCTTTTCTTTCCCCTTGCCATCCCGCAATTCGGAATACGGCGCCTCTGGCCCGCTTCCAGCCACAGCCTTGGTGCGCGTGTGCGAGGCCAGCTGCCGACCCAGCCGGACGACTAGTCCACTATGGGCAGGCTATTGCCATTGACGAGTACGGATACTAGGTACCCTGTCATTGTCTCTTTCTTGCCGTCGCCCTTTTCTGTCCCGGACAACAAGGGTCCCTGGAGCACGAGTCCAGTGGCTTCGGTTCGGCAACGTGGCCACCGAGCTCTGTGCTCTTGCCTTGGCCGCTGCTCGTTCGCCCATCATGACAGGAGAAGGTCAGGAGGCACGGCTGAGGTAATGGCTGAAAGGGCAAGGCCTCGCCTCTTGGTTACGGCACAGGGGGTTTGGAGGGTGCTGCGTGTACTTCGTACATGCGAGCCATTCGGAACAAGGCATCGTACGGCCGCGAATCACGAGCTGGCAAGACGACGAGCGAGTGGGAGGTGTGCCGATGCACAACAGGAGACGACGTAATATGGAAAAGGCTGTGGGGCCGTGGGCGAAAGCGTCCGAGACGTGTGGTGCCAACAGCCCCCCTGAGCTGGGAGTTCGGAGAGAGGCAGATGTTGGCGGCAGCTCCCCCCCGGTCCGGTCCATGGACAGGGCAGCCAACAGCCTGAAGCAGGTTTCCGAGGCCGGGGTGAAACAGGACTCGTTGTCAGCTCGGGTCCGTCGGCGCGTCCACGGTTCGGAACTCGCGTTGGTCTAACTCGTACGAGTGAGTTACGGAGGGAGGTTAAAGCCTAGTGGCTCTCTTGGTGCGTGGATGGCATGGCATGGTGCCCAGTATATCCCCAGGCTTCAGGCACACCATCTTTTCCCTGTCCATCGTTGCTTTCTTTTTCCATTGACCGTTGTGCTTTGTCTGACGGCACCCTCTCCTGCACGGCAAGGTCGACGGCGTTGGGCCTGGGCTACGCAAGGCTTGCTTGTCCCAGACAGATAACTCGTACGCCCGTGGGCATTCAGGAGACGGCGCCAAGGCCTGGCTCATACATGCACAGTACGAACAAAGCACGAACACCACCTTGTGTACAACATGTTTTGGGGAGGTGCGGAGTGTGGGGAGCCCCGTGTCGAGGGCATCCTTGCGGTTTGCACCCAGTCCATGATGCAGGCTTGCATAGACATGTGCCTTGATATGCATGTGCTCTCTCTTCGCCTGGTTTTGGCCATTGTGCTGCTGGCCCGAGGGCTAACAAGGTGAAGAAGGATGGACTGAGAGCTGCCATCATCTTGGCTTACTCAGATGCAGCTCATGAGAGTGAGACGCTGTGTAAGCAGAGTGGTATATCCAACCGTCAGTCACTCGGGGAGCCTCAACAGGCGTGGCGCGGTGGCGCGGGTTTCCGCCTCTGCCTTCTTCTTCTTCTTCTTCCCCTTTCTTTTTCCATCTTGTATGGCACTGTTGTCGCCGAAGCACATGGCCAACGGCTGAGAAACAAAACAAGGGGGGGTGGGAGACGGACTGCAGACACCGTCGATAAGCCCCGGGGGGGCGAAATGGGGCGGGCACCGGGGTCCTCGTGGACAAGCAGGCCAAGGCAAGCAAGCGAATGGATCGAGGCAGCTTTCCGTTCCGTTGCCTCCCTGCGGCGGAGAGCATCAGCCTTCACGCAATCTCAGCTTCAAGGAAAGGGGGCGGTTTCTCATGTCGAAAGAAAAGGGCGCCCAACAAGTTGTATTCATTCATCCAATTATCCATTCATTCATTCCCCCCTTTCCACGACAGACTTGGGACACGGCCCGGCCCTTGTCAGTCAGCGAGCGAGCCGGGGAGAGGAGAAGGGAAAGTAAGAGGCTGTTGACCGTAGCGTGCGCGTGTGACGGAGGTGAAAAACGATCAAGGGCACACACCCAACAGAGCAGTAGTCATTCGACCCCAGGCCTTTCTCTCGCTCCGCCACCCCCCCCTTCTCTGTATCTCATCCCCTCCATGTGGGCTCGGCCAAGAATATGTGGGCGTGGCGTCCCGTCCCGAATGCTGGGAGCCGAGCCCCGGGGAGGATACCACAATGTTCCCCAGAAAATAAAGGAGGCCGGACGAGGAGAAAAAGGAGAAGGGGGGAGTAAAGGCGCCGTGTAACCCCCACATCTTTACGAGGTACGCCCCCTTGATGGAGAAGGAAAAAAGCAAAAGGCACAGATACCTACTACTAGTACTACTAGTAGGTACTACTACATAGTTACTGGGAAGAGAAAAAGAAAGCAAAGATTGTAAACGGGAGCACGGGGACGATGGCAGGGGTGTGAGCCAGGGGGGGGGCACAGGCTGGGCCGGAGCTCGGGAAGAAAATCAGACCCCTTTCTTCCTTTTTTTCAGAACCACAGATGCAAGAGGCAGATCCATATAACTCTCCGTATTCGTACGGAGTAGGTATGTACGAGTTACGAAGTAATGCTAGAGGCGATACTACGAAGTACCTTCCTTGTCTGGCCTTGATATAGTCTCGTCGTCTACGAATAGTACTATCTCTTTGGCGTCGAGACTCACAGGAGGACTCTCGAGGAAATAGACAATACGAAAGCAGGCAATCAGATGGCCATTTCTCGACCACTATTCCCAATCTCGGTCGGCCCTGCTGATGCTCCCAGATCCGGCCTCTGATTGGGGTCTTGTGACAAACAGCCATCAACCATGTGTTTCCAGGAATCGGGTATGTCGCCGGAATCGTCCTAGTCGGTGATGAGTTGGCTCGACATGATCAAAGTCCATGTCGGGTTGTCGAAGAAGCATCCACATGCTCCGACCTAGACTAAAGAACCTCTGCAAGCTCCAAGGCAAGCGGGTGCTCGACGTTCCAGATGGACGGCGGCAGCCATGTCGGCGCACCGGTGAGCCTTGAGCGTCAGCGGGAGCCTCTTCTTCTGCTCTCGGCCACGGTATCCAAAGGCCGGCCGGTGACAGATGGTCGAGGATAAGAAAACGCCCCGTCTGACATTCAGGGGGGTCGACAGACGCGTCGGCTCTCCGAGGCCAGTTTCGCTTGGCAGCAGCATCTTCGAAGCTGCCCGTCATTTTATTCCACGAGTGTACATGGCGCTACAGCCTGCCCATGATGCCCCTGCGAGCCCATTGCATCATGCCCTCGACACACCCCTCGATCTGCTCCCGTGTATTGTTCGCGTGGACGATGATTCGCAGTCTCTCCGACTCGAGGGGCACTATCGGGTACTGCACAGCGTGCGCCAGGAAGCCGTTTCTCAGCAGGTGAGCTGCCAGCCCGCGGCTCTCTCCAGGCTGGGTGACAACGGGCACGATGGGTGATATAATGTCCCGCAGACGGCCCCCTGGGTCGACGAGCCGCAGCTTGCCGGCGCGCTGCACCTCGTCCCAGAGAGGGTGGTTATGGAGACGGTCGATAAAGTACGAGGCCATGCGTTGGACTCGCTCGCGGCGCTTGTGAGTCGTCAGTCAGTAGGTTGGCCGCCGGTTCGCGGGCAGGAGGTCGAACTGACCATGTCGCCTTCAGCCCCTTGGACGAGCCGGTAGGCGGCCCTGACTGCGGCCAAGTCCATAAACGTAGGCCCGGTCGTGTATACAAAGTTGCGGGCGTAGTTGAACAGCGTGACCTTGACCACAGGGTCGCACAGGACGGCGGCTACGCGTCCCCCTGAGTCAAACCGGCTCCTACAGTCGAGTGTCTACAGTCGAGTGTCTTCTCTTACCACCGACGCTCCCCAACGCCTTGCCAAAGGTATGCATTCGGATGGCGACGTCGTCCTCCAAGCCGTAGTGGCACACGAGGCCCGAGCCCCTGGGCCCGTATAAGCCGTTTGAGTGAGCCTCGTCCACCACCCACACCACGTCTGCACGGGGCAGCACCTCCTTGGCGGTTGCGGCCAGCTGGGCAAGGGGGCAAACGTCGCCCTCCATGCTGTAGACGGTCTCGACGGCCACGAAGAGGCTCCGGGTGCCTTGAGCAATGTCGGCGTGCTCTTGCTTCACCGCTTGCAGGACGCTCTCGAGCGAGGCCACGTCGTTGTGCTGGAACGCGTACTTGGTCTTGGCGCGTGAGAGCTTCATGCCCTCGCGGGTGCTGGCGTGGACCAACTCGTCGTAGACGATGGCGTCCCCGGGCTGGGGAATGGTCGACCACACGGCAACGTTGGCGTCGAAGCCCGAGATGAAAAACAGGGCATCTCGAGCACCGTGGAACCTGGCCAGGTTAGCCTCCAGGTCCTCGAGATAGGGGCCAGTCGTGTCGAGGACGCGGCTTCCGCGGGCCCCAACCACGAAGCCCGGGTGCCTGTTGAGCTCGCGGAAGAGCTCGTCTCGGAGAATGTCGGACGAGAGGGAGAGGTAGTCGCTGGAGCCAAAGTCAACGGCCCTGACTTGTGCCGTGGCATCGGGCGCTGGAAAGAAGCGGCCCTCCTTGCGGTGCTTTTCCAACGTGCTGGAAAGAGTCGAGACGAGGGCTCCGGGGGCCATGGCTATCTACGCCGAGGATTTTGAAGCAACTCGCAAAGAGTCCAAGTCTCTGCGTCTCTGCCAACCTGACATTGAGTAGATGGGGTTCGATGCTTTATCCGTCATGTCCATGTCGTTGCAATCACGTCTCAAGACAATCGCGTTGCATGAGCAGTGTCAGAGATTACCCGGACGTATTCCTGCGGGTAATAATAGAAAAGCGGAGGACAGAAGAGGTGGCACGAGGAGAATCTTTAGCCGGCGTGCTGTCCCTCACCTATAAAGGGAGGCACTGCCCCTGAATAAGGGTGGCAATGTCACTCGGCAATGTCTTCCTGCCGTGTCGTAGTAGTACTATCGGATTCCCGGCTCCAGATGAGAGTTTCCATGCTGCTCCCCAGATGGAGCCATGAACAGGCCATCTCCACCCGCAGCAAACGGGCCAGGGACGAGCTCGGCCTCGGCCCGGGTTCCACCAGGTGAGGCCGTGGTTGAGATCCAAATAGCCTTGAGCTTCCTCTCCGTCTCGGCTGTCAATGATCCTTTGCGCCACCTCGCAGGTTCTGTGCACAACGTCTTGTCCTCGCCATCTTACAAGCATGGATCCCTCGTCTGAAACCCACGACTCGAGCATCGGGCATATGCTCGCTCGCAACGCCAGCCAGGGGGGAGTCAAGGAGGCCATCGTCGGCAAAGACGTCTCCATTTCCTACGCCGAGCTGCATCTCAGGGCCAGGGCGCTGGCCCTGGAGCTCCTCGGGCACGGCATGGCCCCCGAAGACCCCGTTGGGATCCTCACCTATTTCGGGCCGCTTCACATCGTTGCTCAAGTCGCCGTCGTGTATGCAGGAGGCACGTGTCTTCCCCTAGATCCCTGCCGTCCCGACCAGGACCTCCAAGGCCACATGGACCTGGCCAGAGCCAAGTATCTAGTCGTCGAGGCACAGTTTCAAGACCGTCGACTCCTGGTCACCAAGACGCTCGTCGTCAGCAGCGAGAAGCCCATGGGGACCGAGAGCGCGGTTTCAGACGTTCCACGCAGCGTCCCGCCATCCTTTCGATCCCACATCCTCTTCACCTCTGGTTCGACCGGCACGCCCAAGGCCGTCCAGATTCCGGCTCGCGGCATCGTCAGGCTTGTCCGCGACGGGCTCTGCAGGCCCGACTCGGGCGAAAACCGGTTCGGGCACCTCAACAACACGTGCTTCGACGTCTCGCTCATCGACATCTGGGTTGCCCTTCTCAACGGCGACACGGTCGTCATCCTGGACCGCCAGGAGATGCTGAGCCCGGGGCTGTTGGCGCGCTCATTCAAGGAGAAGCGCATCACGTACATGTTTATCACGGCCGCCCTGTTCCAGGTCATCGCGCTAGCTTGTCCCACGGCCTTTTCACATATGAAGACTCTGATCGTGGGCGGGGAGTCACCCAGCGTCAATGCCTGCGGAGCCGTGCTGAAAAATGGCCCACCGGGTCGACTGGTAAACGGATACGGTCCAACAGAATGCTCCATTCTTTCCATGGCGCACCTCATCACTTCAGAGGACGTGGAAAGGGGCCATCTGCCCATCGGAAAGCCGCTGTATCAGACAATTGCTCATGTGCTGGACGGCTCGTCTCAACCAGTCCGTGGGCAAAGCCAAGGCGAGCTCTATCTCGGGGGACCGGGACTCTCTCCCGGCTATCTCCATGACGCAACAGCAACAAGCAAGTCATTCGTCACCGTGGCGGATCGGGGGTCCGACGGCCAGTCCATCCGTCTCTTCCGGACCGGAGACGTGGCTTACACGGACACGACGGGCAACGTGGTCTGGGTCGGCCGCAAGGACCACGAAGTCAAAATCAGGGGCTATCGAGTCCCCTTGGACGTTGTAGAGGCAGAGCTCCTGTCCACGGGCCTGGTCAATGCCGTCGTTGCAATGAGGTTGGATCCTCCGGGCTCAAGCTCGCCGCTGCTCGTCGCTTGCGTCATATACCCGTCCTCGACCAGCAATAACAGTGCTCTCCTGGCAAAGGCCAAGGCGCGGCTTCCAATCTACATGGTTCCGCAGCTGGTGCCGCTGCAGGAGATGCCCATGACGCGACACGCCAAGGTAGACAGAGAGCGCGTCGCCGAAATTGTACTGGAAATGATACGACGGCGCCTCTGTTTGGGCGAGGCCCAGGACTTGAGCGAGGCCCAGGACTCGGGCTGTTTGACCGAGACGGAGAGGAAGCTCAAGGCCATCTGGATCCGAGTCCTCGTCACTGTTGCAGAGGCGGATATCCACGGCGAAGCTGATTTCTTTGCCCTGGGCGCAACGTCTTTGCACCTGGCCTCTCTCAACGCCAGTGTCCGCGACGTGTTTGGTCTCCTCATTCCCATCCGAACCGTATACGAGAACCCGGGCCTGGCTGGTCTCGCGGCAGCCATTGACAGGCACAAAGGCCAGCCAGGCCTCGCGGCAGACATTGACCACAAAGGCCAGCCAGGCCTCGCGGCAGACATTGACCACAAAGGCCAGCCAGGCCTCGCGGCAGACATTGACCACAAAGGCCAGCCAGGCCTCGCGGCAGACATTGACCACAAAGGCCAGCCAGGCCTCGCGGCAGACATTGACCACAAAGGTCAGCCAGGCCTCGCGGCAGCCATTGACCACAAAGGCCAAGCTCCGACGCAGCATCGGAGCATCCAAGACATGATGCGGACCGACGTTGCTACTCTTGCAAAGGACATACCCATCCCCACGGAGCCACCGGTGAACTGGCTCTCGGCCGAAGAGGGCAACGTGTTTCTCACCGGCGTCACCGGTTTCGTTGGCGCGTATATGCTCATCGAGCTGCTTCGCCTCCCCGAAGTCGCCACGGTACGCTGTCTTGTTCGTGCAGACAGCCCCAAGGCGGCCATGTCGAAGCTCCTGCGGAACCTTGCCAAGTACCGACTCGGGGGCCTCTCTGAAGACCAGCGGCTGAAGGTGGACGTTGTTCCCGGAGACCTCGCTCAGGAGAGAATGGGTCTAAGCCGGCCTGCCTTTGACGAGCTGGCAGGCTGGGCAAGCGTCGTCTATCATCTAGGAGCCCAAGTCAACTACAACGAGCCCTACACAGCCAACCGAGACCCAAACGTCCTGGGCACCATCCATGTTCTGCAACTGGCTGCCACAGGCAAGCCCAAGTCTCTCCACTTCGCATCCTCCTTTGCGGTCTATGGTCCAACGGGCCTGATGCGAGAACAAGTCCAGCTGATTGACGAAGACGAGGCCTTGGGTCCGTACTTTGAGACGACGATCCCATACGACATAGGATACGCGCAGAGCAAGAGCGTTGCCGACGAAATCCTCTGTAGTCTCATGCGGCGCGGCTTCCCCGTCGCAGTCTACCGCTTCGGCACCGCTCTGTGCAGCAGCGTCAATGGCGTCGGCAACCCAGACGACTTTGTCAGCCGCCTCCTGACAGACTGTCTCAAGCTCGCCATCTGTCCCATCCTCCCAGATAACCGCGACGAGCTCGTCATGGTCGATGCCATAGCCTCGGTAATGAGGCGAATCTCAATGTCGAACAAGAATCTCGGCCGGGCATATCACGTCACTCCAGAGATCGAGGCGAGCATCGATGTAGAAAACCTGTTTAGGCTCACCCAACAAATCTGTCAGGTCCAAATGGCCGCCCTGCCCTATCACGAATGGGTCCAAAGGCTCCAGACGGCGGCTCATGCCGGCTCGGATCTGCGCTTGAAGCCCTTGATTCCTGCACTCCAGGAAAAGGTGTACGGGGACCGAACCGTCTGGGAGGCATACGAAGCCATGGCAAGGTTTAAGACGGACAACACCGTGGCGGCACTGGCGGGGACCAATGGCTTCCAATCGCTCGCGCCCGTAGCCGTCGACGCCGACGCTTTCAAGACATATCTTGGATTTCTGCGGTCACACGACTGTATGTTGGGTTAGGAGAAAACCATCTGTACAGCTAGCAACTCACTCTGACGACTGTATGTTGGGTTCGGAGAAAACCATCTGTACAGCTAGTAACTCACTCTGCCTTACCACACAGTTCAACTCGTGTCTCTGGTCCCTGAGCCGACACATGTCAAGGTCGCGGAGCAGTCAACGGCGTTGATAGTGTAGGCGTCGGCCCGTCTCCCACTTCTCGCTTGAGTTTCGCGTTTCAGCTCGTCTTCTGCAGTCAAAAGACCCCTCGGTCCGATGGATAACCAAGTTAGACGAACCATGTCTCATTCTGCACAGCAAACCTCCCTTGAGCCCGGCATTGAATCTATATCAACGACACCCGCCGCTCCAAAATGCCATGTACCCCGTCAAAGGGTTGAAAATGTGAAAGAGAGGCCAGAATTTGTCCATGCTCAGCTCTCTGACGTGTCCATGGGGTCCTGGGCAAGCTTCGCCCTGGCCGCCGCAACCCTTTCCTCGCGCCACTTCTCGATCCTCCCCCTGAGCTCCGTCTGCGAGATGGCGTCGTCCATCGTCATGGGCTGCCGGGTAAAGGGATCCTTTGCATCGCTCAGCAGGTGCTGCATAATCGTCGACCGGTCCACAACGTGATTGCTGGGGAGGAGGACGGGGTCCTTCATCAGGTCGCCCATGATGGGGTCCTCGAACTCGGGCGGAATCTCTCCCAGGTCAATATCGGCCTGGTCGAGCCTTTGCTTGGCCTCGAAAAACAAGAGCTTGTATTTTTCCCACTTGGCAATATCGGCCGCGTCCTTCTGGTGCTTCGACGTCAGGATCCGCGTCACACGGTTCAGTACCTCGGGCTTGTACGAGCGGCCGTCGGCAGCCACCGCCTCCACAAAGATGGGCGAGTACCCGAGGTGCAGGTAAATGTCGACAAAGTCCGAGATCAGCCGGATCGGGCGGAAGCGATACTGGTCCTTGTTGGAGATGCTCAGCTCGGCAGTCGCCTTCTTGCCTGCCAGCGTCTCCAGGTTGTAGTTGAGCATGCTCGCCAGACGGGACACAATCTCGGGCATGATAAACGACTCGCTCAGCGCCTGCGTGAACAGCTTCATCATCGCCACCGTCTCATTGGCGAGCTGCATGTACGATGTCGCCTGGGTGCCCAGTGTTTGCAGCTCTTCTTCCTTCTTCTGCCTGTCCTCAGCGGAGAGAGAACGATCATCCAGCTCTCTCTCCAAGCTACGCATCTTGGGGAACTTGGTCAACCCCTCGTCCAAGACGTATGTCGCGTCGTTGAGCAGCATGTTGACAAACTGCACGAAGAAGCTGCGGTTGCGCCTGCACAGAAAAGAGCACGACGTTAGAGCCTTCATCTGCCAGGGGGGGGTGGGCACTGCAACTGACTTGCTCTCGTCGGTCAACTGCTGCTTGTATACGTCGTTGACCCAGACACGCTTCATGACCTGGAAGATCTCGTAGCGAATGTTGAACTTGTCGTAGAAAGCCGAGTTGGCGCCCGTCGACTCACACTCAATGTAGAACTTCATCAGGGCGTGCAGGAGATACTCGTTGGCAAAGGGGAGGGAGATGAGCTGGTCCCCCAGCACGCCTCTCTTGAAGTGCATAACCGGCCAGGTGCTCGAAAAGAGGAGTGACACGAGCGACGACTTCAGGTAGGGGTTTTTGATGTACTCTGACGACCGGAGAAACGTGATGCAAAGCGCAATCATCTCTTCGCCCACGGCGCTCGGCAGAATCTTGGGCAGCCATCTGGAAAACCTTGTCAGCGGCATCAACATTTCATCAGGTCTGCATCTCCTCGCTCACCTGAAGACAAACTTGAAGTTGTCGACAATGTTCTGCAGCGCGTACTCGGGAAGACAAGCAAACGCGTCCTGGTTCTTCATGGTGAGTGGCAACCTGGCAACCGTTAGTAACGACGTGATCCATAGCATGAAGAGCTGGCGCACTTGATCATCTCCCTTTCCCTGCCGGGCTTGTAGTCGGTTTCCGTCACGAGCCGGAGCAGCCACACCGTCACGCAGCGCATGAACCTGAGCGAGGTGCTCTGCATCCGATCGTCGAGGAGAGCGCCTTCGATTGCATACTTTAGCGCAATCGTCTTCTCGAGCACGTTTGTGTGTCGTTTCAGCGTCTCCTCGAACAGCCTCAGCTGATGAGGCGTGTTGGCAACCTTGAGCCGCTCCGCCTCCATGGCCAGTATGTTCTTCTCCAAGTAGCGGATCTCCCGATCTAGGTTCTTGAGCTGCGAGTTCAGGGCCTCGCTGCCGTAGTGATGCGCGGCGAGGGCGAGAAAAAAGGCCTCGGAGATGAAGTTGGACTCGCCCGGCTCTTTTTCCGAGTAGAACTTGTCGGCCGCTGCCTGGTCGGCGTTGAGCTTGGTCTCGTCTGTGATGTCGACCCGAGGCTGCCTCCGGAAGTACTTGACGTCGATCTTGTCCACCTTGCTAAAGTCGTTATCCATAAAAGGCTCGCAAAACCGATCCATGACGCTGGTGATGTTGAGCATGAACCCATCAGAGGCCACGTCCTTGGGGTCCACCTGCATGGCTCTCCGCTTGTGGTTCACGTTCATAATGTTGGCGAACCAGTCGAGTGTGCGACTTCTCGTGTCCGGACCTGCTCTTATGAAGGCGTTTGCAATGGCAAAGAGGTCGTCCTGGTGAGCCCTGAGCACGATCCGCAGCGACTCCTGGGCGTTTTCGATTCTTGTCTTGTCGAGAGACCGCGGGCCCGGGAAATAGCTCTTGATGGCCTCTGGTTGCAGGGGCGATATTCGAAAGAAGGGGCCAAGAACGGTGTGCTTCTCGATCCCGGGGGCCGACTGCGCCATGTTGAAGCATGGATGCTGCGCAAGGTTGGAGACGAGAACAGGAAAGTGTGCGTACGCCAAGAGAGCCTAGATGGACAATCGGTCAATGAGATCTGGTAGAGTTTCGCTTTGGGCGCTGGACGGCGTAGCGTACCTGAACATGAGGCTTGTAGTCGTCTCCGAGAGACAGCTTGGAGAGCCGAAGGCTGACATCGAGCATGGCGTCATCGAAGAGCGCAGGGAAGGCTTCGTCGTCTTCAAAGCGGCCGATTGCTTCCCGGATAAAGTCAAAGTCGAGCCCACTGTCGTGCGAGATTCCGCGCAGCAGGTACGGAACAAGGGTATCGTGGTCGGCATTGTTATCGCGGCTACCAAGTGTTAGAATGAAGACGGCCAGGGGATTCGGGACACGTACCCGTAAATGACGGGCATGGTCAGGGAGAAGAGGGAGTTGCTCATGCACAGACGCTTGGCCTCTTCGTGCACCTCCAAGCGGGCGCCGGTGACATTTTTGGCGGTGCTGGCAGCCTTGACAGCTCGCTTCCAGCAAGGGAGTAGATAGTCCATGAGGGGCTTTTCCAGCGGCCAGTTGCCGCAGGCCTCGATAATGGCCTGGTCCAGGTTGGCGGTGGAGAGCCGAAGAGGCTCGCCCGCGTCGTTGAGCTCCTGATTCAAGGCGGGCACGAAGAAGAGCCTCTCGGCCGGGCTACCAGAGAGATGATGAGGGTCCACGGTGATGCGAAATATGTGCGTCAAGACCCTATGCGCGTAGTCGCTGTCGGACTCGGGCTGCGGGGGGTTTGGCTTGCGCGGGGGAGGGCACGCTACGGCGTCGTCAACCTCAGCGGCGGACCTCTTGCGGTGAGTGCGGAAGCTACCTGTAGAGCCGGGGGTGCCTTGGGGCTCCATGGCATGGACGCCGAGCTGGGTGAAGGGGTTGGGGCTTTGTTGTGACGGCTTGGCGGTGGAAGTCATGTTGATGTGGGTTTTCGGCGTCGAGGCCTCACTGCTCTGCGGTTTCGGAGTCGGCGTCGTTGACGAGGGCGCAGTGGCGTTGTCCGAGTCGTTGCCCTCGCTCTGCTTGGGTGCAGAGGAACCCAGCTTTGCCAGTCGCCGTGCCCGGATCTGCAAGTGGGAGCGGTCAGTCGTGAGTGCGAGCAAACGGCAGCATGTCACCTGCCTGGTCCATCTTCTCCTTGTCCGGGGCGTCGCTGCCAGGCCAGGACGGCTGCTCGTTGGGATCATCCATGTTGAATCGTCTCTCGCATCCGCCGGCGAGAGAATGAGGGTGAGTGTCTAAAGAAGTGCGAGGGGGCTGCAGAGGAAAAGGCGGGTGGACGTGGGCAAGGCTGACGGTCTGGATGGAGGTCGAAGTTGAGCCGAACGGCGGTGGTGGGGACAAATGACAAATGGGGACTGGGATCCCCACTGTAGATTGGCGGATTAGCGGAAGACGCAGGCGGGCCGTGGCGCGAGTACCTAGCCCAGCGGCACCGGGCGGAATATATACTTTCCCACAGTGGGCTTTGATTGCTGCACGGCGCCCCCGTTTGTGCAGAAACTCCGCGGCCCAGAGATGTGCGCCAGCCAGAGTCCGCCGCACCGTTGAGGCTTTTAGTCCTCGGAATAGCTGCATAGAGACCTCGTGGCTTCGCGTTGCGTGGTTGTAAGGAAGCTACGTTAAGGTTATATTCTGTGTATTGATTAATTATCTAAAGGTTGTAGGCGCGTAGGGTTTTTAGGGAAAACCCTATACGGTGCGCTGACTAATGCGCCTATACTAATAGGATCCTTAATATCCCCTTCCTTAAATAAGCAGTCCGCTGCTTATAAGGCAATTAATATAACCTAAATAGGAAATAACGCATTATTATAAGTAATATAAAACAAGCAATAAAAACAATAAAAACTCCTATATTACGCGAGCGGTATATCTTTCTAATAAATTATCTTCCTCTTATACTCCTTCCTTAGCTATATACGGCCGGTCTACTTACTATTACGAGATACGCGAATAAGAGCTTAAGGTTAGCTAGCCTATATATAAGGCTCGACTTACCGGCTACGGACTTATAAAGCTACGGCCGTTCGAAAGCGCTCGCGGTTATACTATAGCATTATACGGCTGCCGTACTATAAGCTACGTATAGGGTGCCTATTACGACTATAGGTAGGGAAGAGATTTATGCTATTATAACGGCTAAGCAACGCGTAGCTACCTTAGGACGCTAAAGAGTAGGTATTACTAGGGTAAGCTGCTATAATTGCCTAAGGGCTATTATAATACGGCTCTTACTTCTTTGTGCGCTACCGTATGCGTAATACCTAATCTCCGGGTGCGTATACGTAGATTAGCCCCTTACGCTCTTATAGGTAGGAGCGGGTGCGGGTATAAGCTGCCTTAAGGCTTACGACGTATTATCTCGCAATAAAGGCCTCGTGCTACTATATAAGCTCTTATGCCTAAGTAATATCCTCCTCGACTATAGGGTCGCGTGTATAGGTAGTATACGTAGCGTCGTAGTATTATTCGGGTAGCTGCGTGCCGTATAGTAGGAAGAAGGGGCTATACCTATAGGGACCTTCCTGCCGATTGTAGAGGTATATAGCGCGGACGAGTCGCTAGTATAAAGACGCCTAAGGCTTGTCGAGGCGTAGTCGATAGAAGATCGCCTTAAGGGCGCTATTAGCTTACTCTACTTTACTATTGCCTTACGGCCTTATAGGCGTTATAGGCCTAATCTTAGTGCTATACTAGCGATAGTAATCTTACGCTTACTAACCTATAAAGCAGCTAGCGTTATCGCTAATAATCTCCTTTAAGGGGCTAAAGCGGGCGACGATAGACTATAAGAGTAGGAGTATGCCTTCGAAGTCGGTTAAAGGCGTAATAGCCGATATAAGCTAGCTAGTAGCGTATTCTACGGCGTTAAAGAGCTACTTGCCCTTATAGCCTATATAGTTAATCGCCTAACGCATTAACGAGGGGACTAGTATTAACGGCATTAGGTTAAGTAGTATTAGGTTAAGCGGCTTTATTAACTAATAGGCCTAATAATAGCGTACGGCTTTATATACCGCGAGGGGCAATTTAGGATACTAATAATATATAGCTAAGAATCGCATTGTATAGCCTATAGTGCTATAGCCCGAAGTCTTATATACGTTCTTAGCTACTACTATAAGGGCCTTATATTCCGGCACTATTAATAAGGCAATTGCTCTTGCCTTAGTAAGCGGATCGCCGGGAGGGAGGCGCTTATTCTACCTAATGCGGTATAGCCTGCCCTTAAGCTTATAGAAGTGCTCGCGAGCTTAATACGGCGTAATATTAACGGGAAGAGCTTCGCCGGCGGTTAAGAACTTAAAGACGGCTTATAGGTCGATACGAGTTAATTAATCGGGTCGTTCTATAAGCTTAGTTTTTAGCGTCGCCGGCGCGTCGTTCGCGGCTTTATTATCCTTAGTAGCGGCTTCTTCTTCTTCTTTTAGTGCCGTAGCGGTAGGTTTATCGCTATCGTTATCGAGCTTAACTATCCTTCTCTCGCCTATCGCGAGAGTCGTAGACTTTAGGTCGGGTAGGTAGGAAAGGTAGTCGGCTAGTATATTAGCCTTACCGCTACGATATACTATATTAATATTATAGTATTTAATCGCATTAAGGAAGCGGACTATATAAGTAGGTTGTTCTATCTTTATATATAAGGTGCGAAGGGACTTATAGTTAATAATAACGGTAATATCGGCACCTTTAACCTAATATCGCTAGTACTATACGACTATTATAATGCCGAGGAGCTTACGTTCCTACGTAGAATAGCGCTATTATATGTCTATAAGCTTCTTTAAGAAGTAGGCGATAGGGTAAAGGAAAGAACGCTCTTTACTATTAGTTATAAGGTATAAGTGCGGTTATAGAAGTACTATACTAACGCACTTACCTAAAGCATTACTTTTAATTATCGCGGGAAGCTGCTAGCTATACTTCTTTAAGACCGGCGTAGTTGTAATAACCTCGTAGATCTATTTCTAAGCCGACTTTACTTCTTTAGTTAACGTTACGGCGACGTTCTTACCGCTAAAAGAGAGTTCGATTAGCGGGGCGGAGAGGTCGGAGAAGTTAGCGATTAATATTCTTAAATAGCCTACCGCGTATACGAAAGCCTTAATCTCTATAGTAGTTATCGGCATAAGGCGGTCGCGAATAGCGGCAACCTTTAGAGGATCGGCACGGATGCCGGCCGTAGAGACTAAGAAGCTTAAGAAGATACCTTTATCTACGAAGAGGTAAGTCTTTAAGGCGTTAATAAGGAGCCCGTATATAGCGGCGCGGGTAAAAAACTATAGCAAGCGTTTATATAGTTATTTACACGTATCGGCCTAAAGGGCTATATCGTTTAAAAGACCGGCTGTAAAGGCCTAGAGTAGCTCTAGTACTTCCTTTATAAAGGCTTAAAATATAGCCGGGGCATTAGTTAGGCCTATTAGCATAGCATCCTATTCGTAGAGCTTAAAGGGGGTTATAAAAGCGGTCTTCTCGCAGTCTTCTTAAGCAATGCGTATATGCTAAAGGCTATCTTTTAGGTTAATAAAGGCATAATAGCTATGCCTAGCAATACGCTAGATCTCGTCTATCGTATTCGGTAGAGGATATACGTGCTTCTTTATATAGTTGTTAAGGATACGATAGTTAGCGTAAATACGCTAAATGATTTAGCTATAGGCGTTATACTAAAGGCCTATAAGTGCTTTTTTCAGTGTTAATAATAGGGGCGAAGCCTAAGGGCTAATAGACTTCCGGATAATAAAGCCCTTATATTTCTTAACGAAGTCCTTAATAGCCTACGCTTATAAAGGACTATACCGTCGTAGGCTTTGCTAAATAAGCGTAGCGTCGCCTATATTAATCCGGTAGACTATTTAAGCTAATTTATTACTATAATAAAGAGTAGGATTAAAGCATTTAGGGAATTAGGCGAGATACTAGTCTATATAGATCTTAGCCTAGTCCGGTATAGTCTCGTAGAAACGCGTAGTAAAGATCGGCTCTATTAATAACGCAAAGGATGCTTATTAGTTATTCTTTACCGCTTAAGAAGCGTCGCTAGCGGTAAGGGCGAAATTATCCTTGTTATCTTCTATTGCGGAATAGACGTACGACTTCTACGGTCGTAGTATAGGCTAGTCTAGGAGGCGGCGTAGTCGAATCGCGCCGTTATCCTTGTATAAGAGACCTAAGGTGTAAAAAAGAGAGCGGCTAAGGGTTAAAGAGCCGGGGAATATACCGTTAGGGACGATACTATAAGAGATAGTAACTAAGACGGTCTAGCCGTCGTTATATAGCTACTATACCGAAATAAGGGTATTATCGCGGACGCTAAGCCCTAGGATTCCTCCGATTCCCTTTATTATAGAGGAGACCTAAGAAAGGTATAGGGCGAGCTTATTAGTAAAGGAAGAAGCGATGTAATAAGAAGTCGACCTATAGTTAAAGAACGTAGATAAAGAAATAGCTAGGGATACCGTTAAATAAGTAAGAAAAACACTATATAGCTTACTAAAGCCTTTACGAAAAGGCTTTTTTTAGTATTAATACTACCGCTTACTACTATATAGTAAGCGGTATCGCTATCTTAGTCGTAATAACTAGACTCTATTCCTTTATATATTACGGCGAGGATAGCCTTTATTTTAGCGTTATCCTCTTTAAACTAAGAGATAGGGTCCCGATCCTCGCTATTAGTATCGAGGACCTTAGTGTCGAAGTAAACGTACGGGCGGTTAACGCTTAAATTGCCGCGATAGCTTCCTCTACTACCTTTGCCTCGATCGCCGCCGCGTTAAGCACGGCCGCGGCCTATGCTAGTATTACCGCGGTTGCGCTAGCGGCTGCCGAATGCCTTAGCCGCTTTATATAACTTACCCGTAATCTTAATATCGTAGCCTAAGGCAGAAGACGAAGAGGAGGATATATTGCCTAAGCCGTAGGTAGGGGCGGGCGTTAAAAGAAGCCTATAACCCTTAGCTTAATAGCTAGGCTTACCGTAATTAAAATAGGTATTACCTTAAGATATAGTAGTAAAAGACGATAAGGCGGTATCGTTAGTAAGGTAGACGGTAATGTCTATAGTTCGTAGGTCGGTAATAACGATACCGGGCGGTATAGAGAGTATAAAGGCAGATAGTTAGGATAGGCTCGGCTTAACTATTTCTATAGTAGCCGGCTTATTCCCTATAGCCTTATTAACTCGCTAAGTCTAGTAAGGCGAGGCCTCTTACGTATAAATAAACGTAGAGGGCTTTCTATATATATCCTTTATAGGCTAGCGAGCCTATTCGCTAGCTAATAATACTAAGCGTTTAATTAACGCTATACCGTAGAGGGTCGCGATATTAAGGCTTAGTTAAGCCTAAATACGCGGGAGATTATTGCGGAGGTGCTAAATTATGATTTTTTATACGCCCGCGCTCCTTTTCTTAATATCTAAGAGGTTAAGGAACGCATCCTTAATACGCTAGGCGAAGTTAAGAAGGGCTTCGTCTTTAACTAAGGCTAACTATATATAAATAGCTAATAGAGCATCGAGGGTACTATAGTCCTAAAGCACGGTGAAAATACCCTTAAGAAGGAGTAACTAATTAGGGTAATAAACGTTAACCTAGTAGGCTATATAGCTAAAATCTCCGGATAGCTCGTTAACTATACGAGCTAGCTATAGGTTATAGGGGATTTAGCCTACGACGAGGGTAGACTATATTAGCTATAATTTCTATAGTATAGTATAGTCTGCCCGGTAGAGCTTCTACTTAAGCTTTAGGATTACTTTATTCTTATTATTATAAACCTCTTCGTTAACCTTACGGGCTGCCTTAGCCTATAGCTATACGTTCTTAATAAAGGCCTCCGTAGAGACGTTAAAAAAGGCATCGTGCGGTATATATTATAGGCAGTCGAAGTTAATATAAAGGCGGTGCCCTCGTTCTTAGTAAGCGTATTAGTTACCGGTGCCTTCCTTAATATACGGGAAGACGATAAGTTGCTTTAGCTAGGGCTGCTTACGTTATTATCCCGGCTGCTATGCCGGCTATTTATGCTATCGCTAGTGCGCTTATTGCTCTCGAAGAAGGGACTATTAGTAACGCTCGTCGCTAGTTATAGCAGCGGGCGGTCGAGCAGTAGTATCTACCGGAGGGGTAGTAGTAGTAATCGGCGGAGTTATAGTCGGCGGAGTTATAGTCGGTAGTATTATAGTCTACGGCAAAGAGGGCAATAGGGTAGACTTAGTAAAGGGGGGAACGGGAATAAGAGCCGATAGACCACCTAGTTAAGCAAAGGATAAACGAGGCGGCTGCTAAGCAGCGAGGATGTCTAGAATACGCTTAATATCCTTACGCTAATTACGAAGATCTTCGCGCTACGTAAGAAGATTATTGCGTTAAGCAAGCATCTTAGCGCGTATGTTTTAGTTAAAATCACTCTGCTTCTATAGATACTAGTTAGTCTATTTGCCTAGGTTTACGATAGTTTTGCCTTTGTCTAGCTCTAGGTCCCGCTTTTGCTCTCAGGAGCTAAGGCCCGCTACGGTAGCCTCGTAAGAACGAGTCTTATAAAGCAATTAGCTCGTTGCCTCGTCGTTAGAATAGGGAGAGCCCGGGGGGAATACTCCTATAATATTCGATATATTAATAGGTTCGGTTAGGGGTAGTGTTTATTATAGAGTTATTGCGTTACGTTCGCTATAGGTTAGTAGGAATCCGATTTTCCGATTTCTAAAGAGCTAAGGGTAACTCTTTAAAAATACGTATTTTTAAGGCTTTTAGTCCTCGGAATAGCTGCATAGAGACCTTATAGCTTCGCGTTGCGTAGTTGTAAGGAAGCTACGTTAAGGTTATATTCTGTATATTGATTGATTATCTAGAGGTTGTAGGCGCGTAGGGTTTTTAGGGAAAACCCTGTGCGGTGCGCTGACTAATGCGCCCACACCAATGGGATCCTCACCGTCGCCGCACCGTCGTCAGCAGTCCACGCGCACCCTGCACACAGCATCAGTACTTGTCGTCATGGATGATATTGTTCAGTCGGACGATTGAGTTGGCGGGTATTCATCTTGGCATGAACGTGTTTACGTACTAACTATCCGTTGCATGCTCCTGTTACATTCTTTTTTGTACGCCATGCATGCTCAGCGCCCCAACGCCACATCAACCTTTTCCATCAAGAAACGCCATGCCCTCCTCTTCCGCATCACAGCCGCGGCAAGTCCATGTCCGCCCCCGAGGACCGTCTCCTCTCCGGCAGCGCGGGGGCCGCCTCGCCAGAGCTGTCGCGCCGGATACTGGCCGAAGACCCCGTGTTGTTGGCGGCCCTGATGCGGCCCTCTTCGCGGCTCCTGTTAAGCAGCCAATTGACGTGCATGCGTATCATGTTAATGTTGTTGCGAAGCTCCGTCACCTCTTCGCGGATCGGCATCACCTGGTTCAGGGTCCACATGCTCTGACGGGCCTCGAGCTGCGTCAGGTTTTGGTGCACCTCCTCGAACCCAGTGTCCAGGTCCTGCAAGGCGCGGTTGTCGTTGACGATGGAGTCGCTGCCCAGGCGACGGCGCACAGTCAGTTCGTCGATCCGGTCACCAATCTCAGCCTGACGGGCCTTGACTTCTCGTAGCTGGCTGCCGATGTCGTTGTAGGACTGGATCAGGTCCCGCTGCGCTCTAATCACGATTCCCGAGGGAGTGTCGGGATGGAAGGCGCACTGGCGGGAGTGAGAGCTCATCTCTCCGCGTATGGCCCGCACGGCGCAGCCCACGCCCTGGTGAGGGCAGGGAACCTCGATTCCATCGCACTCGAGCTCCCGGTGGGCGTCCATCTGTGACCGGCGTAAGAGCTGCCAGCAGCCTAGGCAGCGGGTCTTGGCGCCCGAACACGAAAGGAAATGAACGTCGAGCTCAGCCACTACTATCCTCGCGTCGCAGTGGGGGCAGCTCTTCTTTTCCTTGTGAGGACACGCGTCTTCCTTGGGTTTGTAGGTCAGTTTCTTGTCGCAGTTGGTGTCCGGGCACGAGTAGTCTTTGTGCCGGCACTCAGTCGTCGCATGTTTCTCGACGGCCTCGCGCCCGAGCTCCCGGCTGCAGCCCCGAACATGGTACGGGCACTTGACTACGAGGCCGTTGAGCTGCGTGCGAATCAGCCTGGCGGCGCTGAAGCAGTCGAGCCAGGAGAGTAGGTCCCTGTCGATGGGGCAGGTAGTGCCCGAAGGGCTCGAGGCTATGCTGCGTCGAAGGCATCGGTAGCAAAAGGTGTGATCGCACGGGGTGGTGACTGGATCAACGAGGGGATCGTGGCAGATTGGACAGAGGAGGCTCGGGTCGGGATCGGACACGTAAACGAGGGCGTACAGGTCGAAGACGGAGCCGCCTCCGTAGCGCTTGGGAATGTCGAGAGAGGAAGGATGGGGCGCCGGCAAAGGGCCGGAGCGGCGATCGGAGGCGGCGGCAAAGGTTCGGTGCATGGGCAGGTCCGCCGACATGGTGGTAGACATGGAGGGAAGGCCGCCGGGACGCAGGTGAATGTGGAGGCCGGGGTTGATGTATATGGCATCGGGGGAAGGAGGCCGGACGAGGCTTGTGACGAGATCGGGCGTGGCCGAGGTTCGTCGCAAGTTCCGGCGGGCAAAGCGCCTCGCTGCGGCCGGGCTCATGCGGAGCCCCTCATCGCTCGACTCGGAGGCTGATTCACGCGTACGGGCGACGCTAGCAGTAGAAGTAGCGACGTGCAACGGCGTCGGAGGGTTTGCGGAAGCACCAGCAGTAGAGGTGTCGTCGTCGTTTTCGGCAGCGGCGTTGTTGCCCAGGACCGCCGTTGCGGTAGGGCTCGCCGACATTGACGGTACTGATGAGTTGGAGCAAGGGGGACCAGGACAGGTATCGGCTCTGATCGGGCGGCCAGCTGGTGGCGGACGAGAGAGAGAGGGGGGCGGAGGGGGGATGGAGGGGGCAGAATGCAAGGAGGTTTATGTCTTTTTTTTATGTAAGCTCCTCCGTCAACGACGGAGGCCACTAATAATAAGCTCGCACTTTGCCTACCTCCTTAGCGCCCTTGCCACAAACTCTTTGTTCTTCGTTGCATCAAGTGACAAGAGAGAGGGGCATCACGACTCGGGCGAGGCGAATGACGATTAATTATAAAACTGGAAAAGAAAATAACTTTAGACTCGTCAGATGCGAAGAGGGGACAAACTCGCGGACTCGCGGAACGATGATACCATCACGTTACGTCATGTGATCTGACAAATATGTACGGAGTATGCAGCCAATACGTACCGGTATCTCCCTCGCCGGCAACACGAGCACTTTCACATGTCGACGGTTTGTTTCGTGTTTCGTGGGGCAACAACGCTCAACGGCGGCCTAACCTCCACCTTCCCTCCGCCCGTGCATGCATGACCTTCTCCCTCCTCTCCCTCCAACGACAACTCCCCCAGCGCATCTCCGCAGCCCCCCCTTCCCTCCCACTTGGATATCCCATCCGACCTCTGTCGATGCGCGCTCCGCATGCAGTGTCTCTAGCGACCCAGACTCTCGGGAGCGGCTCCGACTCTCGCCCCACCACGGGCCCCGAATCCCGGCCATGATCGACCACGTCCTCGGCCGGCCCTCAACCAAGTCGCGGCGCCTGCAGGTGCTGGCCGTCCTGTCCTTTTGGTCCTTTTACCTCTACAAGTGCATCTCCCACTCCGCTCCACTCGCATGTGCATGCTCGTCCTAACAAGACAGACAGAGGCGACAAGCATGGACCCCCTGGGCCCCGGCTGCTCTCGCGCATCCTCTCCAAGCGCCTGACGGCATGGCAGGCCTGCCTCGCGACCCTCATGTACCTCTACGCCGCCCGCAACTTCAGTGCCCTCGTCGGTCTGACCAATCCGGAGCCCTTGGCCAACATGTACGACGCCACCTACTTTAGGGCCACCTGGGTCTTGACGGCCCTCGATGCCGGCTTCTGGACCGCCATGAAGATTCGCACAAAGTGGCTGCGCGACCTCGCCGGCATCACCTTTTCCCTCTTCTACCTCGTCGCCGCCGAGAGGGCCGACGAAAAGGTGCGCAAGGTCCGAGGCGCCATTACCGTCGAGCACCTGCGCATCTCGTGGAACAAGGGCACCACCCCGTATCTCGGCTCCATCCAGCGCCTCCTGCGCCCGCGCTTCACCCGCTGGCCCCCGCGCCAGATCCGCATTCCCCGCCCCGCCGACAGCGACTACAAGGAGCCCGTCGCTGCCTGGCTCTACTATGACGGGCCCGTCGCCGACCTCGAGCACCACAGCCGCGTCGTCATCGACATCCCCGGCGGCGGCTTCGTGGCCATGGATCCGCGCTGCAACGACGACAAGCTCTTGGCCTGGGCCTCCAAGTCAGGGCTGCCGATCCTGAGCCTCGACTACAAAAAGGCACCCGAGTTTCCCTATCCCTACGCCCTCAACGAGTGCTTCGACGTCTACGCCACCATCATCGGCACCCAGGGCCGCTGCCTCGGCATGTCGGGCCGCGAGGTGCCCCGCGTCATAATCACCGGCGACAGCGCGGGTGGCAATCTCACAGTGGCCACGACCTTGATGATCCTCGAGACGTGTAGCGCGCCCTTTCGCCGATCGTCTGGACGAGGCGGCCTGCCCGCGCCCGACGGCCTCGTCTGCTTCTACCCGGCTCTCGACATGAACATTGGCAACTGGATGTCGGACGAGCAAATGTCGCTCATCCAGGACCGCAAGATGCGAAAGACGAACCGGTCCATTGTGCATCGCAAGAGCATGCAGTACAACCAGCTGGTCGGGACGCCTCACCACTCCGATGACGACGATGACACCCCGACGGCCGAGGCGCCGCCCAGCAAGAGCCCCAACGAGTGCCAGCCCGAGTGCTCGCACCTGGGGCCGCAGACGCTCAGCTCGTCGGCGCCGTCGGCAGCCGTCGGCACTGTCGGCATGTCGCATCACGCGGAGCCCATGAAGACGCGGCTGGCGATGTCGTCGATGATTTCGTACACCAATGACAGGATGCTGTCGCCAGAGATGATGCGCGCCATGATCATCCTGTACATTGGCGCTCACAACCGTCCCGACTTTTCAAAGGACTATCTGCTGAGTCCCGTGCTGGCGCCCGACTCGCTGCTGGCAAAGTTTCCCAATACGTACTTTATGACGGGAGAGCGCGATCCACTGGTGGACGACACGGTCGTCTTCGTCGGGAGGCTGAGGCGGGCCAAGGAGGCGGCGGCGCGCGAGAAGCCCGGGGTCGGCGGCGGGGTCGACGAATCAGATGCGGCCGAGCTGATCCTGCTGCCGGGTCTATCGCACGGGTTTATGCAGTTCCCGGGAATCTACCCGCCGGCGTGGAAGCACTTTGACCGCAGCGCCATCTGGTTCGAGCACCTCTTTGCCGACGCCGAGCACGCGCGCAGCCGACATCAGAGGCCAGATCCGTCGGCGGATGGGCGGACCAACGGACAGACGCGACAGAATCACGTGGGCGAGTCGAGCGGCGAGGAGGACAAGCCGCTGGAGATTGGTATGACGCGTCTGACGCGCGGGCGCAGCTCGACGCAGTCGCAGCAAGGCAGCAAGGGCGATGGGTCGGAGCCTGGGCCGGGACTACAGCAGGGCGGCGAGGCGGAGCGCAACGGTAAGAAGAATGGGAGGAGGGTTCTGAGCAAGAACAAGAGCCTAGTGAAGCTGAAGAGTACCGACGATCTGCTGGGCCGCAGGATGCAGGGACTGGCGAGCGGACTGACGAGGCAGGGCGAGGAGGACTAGGAGACGGGCTAGCAGATTGTGCCGTTGCCAACCGTCCAGCATCGCCAGGTAGCTCATGTCGACTGCAATGGAACTTGGGGGGGTGTTCTGGCATCCTCTCATACCTCTGAGCTGCTGCCATCGGAAAAGGGACACCGTTTTCCTTTTCTCGCATCCCTGACGTGGCGCTCTGCCAGATGTCGTCATGACGGCCCGGGGTCGGCATCACCGATGACGTCTTGACCCCCAATCTACTAAACTGCGGCATGACCTGGAGATGAGATGGGACTCAAAGGTAACCAGTCCGAATACTCCACCGTCTGGGTCTCTTGCTCCCATCATGCTTTGCTCCATCCATCTGGCGGCCTTGGACGCTGTGCCCGGGCGGGACAGCCGGGAGCCATGGGCCGAGCGGGGCCGCGAGCGGGCGTGTGGGGCGCCGATCGGGAGACGAGGGGCCGCCCCGAGACTACCAAGAGCGGGGGAGCTGCGACGCCATATATGTCGTACTCCGTACTGCTCTGTACGAATTGCATGCACGCAACTGACACAGGTGGCTCTCACCCCTGACTCTCACCCCTGGGAGCCCAATTGGGTTCCGCGGGGCAAGAAGCCGACTGATCCGAAGCCGACTCGTTTCTCGGGTCTCGGGGCCGGAACTGGGTACGCATGCAGGAATAGAGTGCGGATTGGAGGCCTTCAAACCAGCTACTACTACCTTATAAAGCCCTCCCCCCCCTTCTCTTCACCTCTTCTTCACCTCCAGTCCCCCCCCTCTATCCCCTCGCCATCCTCCACGCCTCCCTCCATCAAGCCCCCTCTCCAAGCATACAGACACGCACCATGGTCCACCTCAGCGCCGTCAACCACGACCCCGCCCCCGCCCCGGACCCCGGCGCCGGGCCCTCGTCGCGGCCGGCCGACACGGCGCAAAGCAGCAGCCTGCTGGGGCTGCCGAGCGACGCCGACGAGTTCTCGACGAGCGTCTACGGCTCGCGCTTCGCCTGCCAGGAGCTGCCGCGCACAAGGATGCCCGAGGACCAGATGCCGCGCGACGTCGCCTACCGCATGATCAAGGATGACCTTAGCCTCGACAACAACCCCAGGCTCAAGTAAGCTGCTTCTCGATGGCTTCCTCCGTCTGCGTGGCTCTTCCCGGGCGCCGGCAGGGTGTCCGTCTTTAGTGGATGAATATACGAGTAAAGGGCCACATGTGCCGGACGAGGGCGTCGAGTAAAACGTGAGAGGAGCTCAAAGGCTGATGATTCGTGCCGCGTCTTCTCGTGGCGACGTGACCGCAGTCTGGCTTCCTTTGTCACCACCTACATGGTTCGTCAACCGCATCCCATCTTGACCACGTCGTCCCCCGCGCCCTCACTCTTGCTCCCGCAAGCAACCTGCTGCAGGAACTAAGCCGAGCCAAACAAACAGGAGGACGAAGCCGAAAAGCTCATGACGGAGTCCATGCCCAAGAACTTCATCGACTACGAGGAATACCCGCGCTCGGCCGACATCCAGACCCGCTGCACCAGCATGATAGGCGACCTCTTCCACGCGCCCGCCGGCAGCGCCATCGGCACCTCGACCGTCGGCTCCTCCGAGGCCATCATGCTCGCCGTGCTGGCCATGAAGCGCCGCTGGCGCCAGCGCCGCGAGGCCCAGGCCGGCACCACCCGCCTGCCAGACGACTGCCGGCCCAACATTGTCATGTCTTCGGCCGTCCAGGTGTGCTGGGAAAAGGCGGCGCGCTACTTTGAGATTGACGAGCGCTTCGTCTACTGCACGCCCGAGCGCTTCGTCGTTGACCCGCGGGAGATGGTCGACTTGTGCGATGACAACACCATCTGCTGCGTCTTGCTGCTGGGCACCACCTACACGGGCCACTACGAGGACGTCAAGGCCGTCAACGACCTGCTTGTCGAGCGCAACCTCGATGTCTCGCTGCACGTCGACGCTGCTTCGGGGGGGTTCGTGGCCCCCTTTATCATGCCCGATCTCGAGTGGGATTTCCGCCTCGAAAAGGTCGTCTCCATCAACGTCTCGGGACACAAGGCAAGCCCTCTCCTCTCATCGTCTCTCTGCCTCACTCTCCTCATGCTGCGGCTGCTGCTGCGTCTCCTTCCCCATGCGCACTCACATACTCATACGCGTCCAGTACGGCCTCGTCTACCCCGGAGTCGGCTGGGTCCTCTGGCGCGCCCCAGAGTACCTCCCGCAGGATCTTGTCTTCAACATCGACTACCTGGGCGCCCAGCAATCCTCGTTTACCCTCAACTTCTCAAAGGGCGCCTCCCAGGTCATCGGCCAGTACTACCAGCTCATCCGCCTCGGTCGCCGCGGCTACCGCGCCATCATGCTCAACCTGACCCGCACCGCCGACTACCTCGCCGACGCACTCCAGGCCATGGGTTTTGTCATCATGTCGGAGCGCTCCGGACGCGGCCTGCCCCTGGTCGCGTTCCGCTTCGGGCCAAACGCCGCCGCCAAGCCCGGGGCCGGGGCCGGGGCCGGGGCCGGAGACGACCGCCACTACGACGAGTTTGCCCTCGCCCACGCCCTCCGCGCCCGCGGCTGGGTCGTGCCCGCATACACCATGGCCCCAAACACGAACCGCATGAAGATGCTGCGCGTCGTCGTGCGCGAGGACTTTTCCCGCTCCCTGTGCGACATGCTCCTCGCCGACATCAAGCTGTGCCTCGGCATGCTCGACGAGACAGACCGCGAGACCATCAAGCGCCAGGACGAGTACATCCGCACCCACATGACAGCCGCCGGGCGCTCCAAGCACTCCAAGCACAAGGCTCATGCTTACAAGGTAGCCAACTCCCTCTCGGCTCATTCTTTTCGCCCGTGGCTTGTGGCCTCGGGGACTGAACATGGTGCTGACGCTTGCATCTTCTTATTAGAACGAGCAGCACTCGCTGCAGGGAAAGACGGGCAAGACGCACGCTCCGTGCTAGGGGTACGGCGGCCTATAGCAGAGTTAGAGTCAAAACCCTATAATGTCCTAGTGACGGCGATGCAGCTATAATTGAGCAATCCTTCCGCTATTCTTGGGGGGAAATGGGCCAGCTTCCAAATCTCTGATCATGGCTTGAGAACTCCTTAGCAACCGTTCCATCTTTTCATAATGCCCTTCTTCGTCAAGACTGTTGTCTTGAAGGTATTTCGTGTACCGTCGAGATGTCTCTAGGCGCTGATCCACGTTCCGTCGCATTTGTAGAGGATCGGGTGATGGAATGCCGCATAATGCAGGAATGTTCCGGAGGATGTTCTGTTGAAAGATGAAGTCAAGGTCTACCGGGTCTATCAGCACATGGAGGATAGACCATCGAAGGGGGTCCTGGAAACCCCAGTCAGCCGCCAGTTGAGAATGATACTCCGACTTCTGTCTAGTAGAGGAAAGAACGCGGAGGAACTCTGACGACAGATCAGGGAGTCCTTTGTCATTCCCGGTAATCCACGTAGGAGGTATGGAGGCGCATCGCGGAACGGTTGCTGTGTACTCCCAGTCGATGACGCCACGAATGTTCAGCTCATCGTCCACGAGGATATTTTGACAGCGGAGATCTGGGTGAGCTAGGAAGAACGTCTTGTCAGAGGATTGAATGGCGAGCCGTTCTTCGACCTCTGGTTGACTGATGAATTGTAGCGCGAATTCCTGTCGTTCGGCCTGCTCGTAACCAAGACGTTTCTCAGGCACCGTCCACATTTGGTGGAGAAGGCAACGTTGGTCCTGGAAAAACTCTTGGGGAGTGGCATTTAGACTGCGGGAGACTGTATGACCGGCGGCATGGAGTTCGCTTTTGCGCATCGAGAAGGCGCCGACGAGATCCAGTGTATTTTCGGCGTCACCTTGAACAAGAGATCCCCCCTGCGTGAACGGCAGTTTCCGAAGCTCGGCGAACAAATCGATGAGTTGCTCGAGAAATTGACGTCGATGTGGCTCTGAACTGCCCTTGAGTGTCGTCTTCGTTAACGATTGACCTTTGATGTGTTCCAGAATCATGAAACATTGGAGCTCTGAAGTATCTCGACGAAGTTGGCTTCGGCCGTACATATATATGACGGGAACGGGTATTGTCGTCTTGCGCCGGAGGTACCTGTGAACATAATGTTAGCCGCTGAGAAAACATCATTTGGATGGAGGCCACTTACCGCATCGTGGAAACTTCACTACGCATTTTGTCCCATGCATCTTGCACTGCTGGTTCATGGGGTATTCGGATGATTCGTGTGGATTGGTCACTGAACTCAAGAACAAAGCAGGTATTGAAGCTGCCTCGGTGTCGGGCTTTGATCTCGCATGTCTGATTGTTGTGGTGCTCGGATGCTAACGACCGAAGGGCATCTTCGTCGATGGCTAGGAGGAATTCGTCGACGTTGCGGTCAATCTGCTCGTCTGTCAACGGCCACGTGTCGCGCTGCGTCTGTAGCACAAAAGACCTGTGGATGAAAGTAAAAAAACCGATGCGGATCTTCTGGATGGATCTCATGAGCAGGATCCAAGATATCCAGAGTGATAAGAGGCGGCGCTTAAAGATTGTCAACATTTAGATAATGCCATGAGGAACGAAAGGCCCAAATAGGAAATTGTCCTGAAAACCGGTCCCCGTAAGAAAATAAGGGTCACTGTTGGTTAGGCTCTACTGTATGGGGTTAACCAAAGGGTGTGTGTTGTGTTGATGTCTAGCTAGCTAAGAGAGGGGAAAGCATCGCGGAGATGTGGTCTCGTTGCGTGCATGTGACCATGTGGGTCACGTGCCCGCAACTGCACCTTGCGCCCACAGCCACACTTGCGCCTCCGGCAACGGCAATCGCTACTTGGCAAAGCAAAGGCGAGAGACGAGACCCTCGACCTTGTGGGTCTCGTCGACGAGCCACGTGTACTCATGTTCCCTGCCGCTTCTCCAGCCGCGGCGTCCAGCGCTTGATATGGTGATTGCCGTCTTCATTGAGGTCGATACTGTAGTGTCCGTCCGGGAGCGACAGGTCAATGTAGAACCCGTCAGACTCGGCGGCAGCCAGGGCCACGAGCCGCGGCAGTGAAAAGCTTCATCGCGTCAAGGACGGTCCGAGTTGAGAAGTAAGCTGCGGGCTCAGGCTCCTCAGCGACTCTGGTATGGCGTTCGTAAGGGGGGTTATGGGATTGGCAGAAGCCTGGACAGAATATTTCAAGAGAATATGGACTTTATTCTCGTCAGCCACCTTTGGGCGCAGGTGTTAAACTCGAGTTGTGCGCCGCGCAAGAACGTCATCCCCCTTTCCAAACGTCAAGCAAGAAGGTGATGTGATGAGCGCGCGCCTTCGGATTCAAACCTAGCAGGCCTCATGCGGCCAGCGATCCAGTATGCACACGATAAAGTAACGAGATGAACTCGACTCGAGTCGACTCAATCCAAAAGAACTCGACTCGACTCAATTCAAAAGAACTCGACTCGACTCAATTCAAAAGAAAAGACGCTCCAAGAACAAAACGCTACACGAGTCCCGCCACCAGCATCACCCCCTTAAATTCGAGTGGCGGCAATGGCCTCCTCGAGCATATCGAGACCTGTGTTGATCTCCTCATTCGTCATGGTCAGACTCGGCACAAACCGCAGCGTCTTGGTCCCTGCCGTGATGACAAGCAGTCCCCGCTCACGCGCAGCCTGGACGATATTGGTCGGGTCCTCGGTCAGCTGCAGACCCAAGATTAGGCCCCGTCCGCGGATCTCGCCAACAAGGTCAGGGAATCGAGCCTGCAATCGCTGGAACCGACCCCGGAAGACCTTGGACTTGGCCAGCACGTCCCTTTGCAGCTGGGGCTCCGAAAGGCGAGACACCATGTAGTGCGCGAGCCGGCACGCCAGGGGGTTGCCGCCAAACGTCGTCCCGTGGTCGCCCACCTTTATCTTGTCGCCGACTGTCTTGTTCACCAGCACGGCGCCGACGGGGTAGCCGTTGCCCAGGGCCTTTGCCGTGGTGAGAATATCCGGGTGGGCCTCCTTGGGCAGGTTTCCGTGCGCCCAGAACGTGCCGGTCCGGGACAGGCCGCATTGAATCTCGTCATATATCAAGACGGCACCGACTTCTCGACACCTCTTGGCCAGGGCGACGAGGAACTCTGGGCTGGCCGTCTGCACGCCCCCCTCGCCCTGGATGGGCTCGACGATGACACCGCACGTCTTTTCCGTGACCGCCGCGGGGATGCCATCGATGTCGTTGTACTGGGCCTGTCGAAAGCCCGGCACCATGGGCGAAAAGGGCTCTTGATACTTGGGGTTGTGCGTGGCCGAGAGACTGCCCATGGTGCGGCCGTGGAAGGCGTTGTTGAAGGACACCAAGTCATGCTTGCCGCCTGATGGATCGGCGACCTTGCCAACCTTTCTCGCAAACTTGATGGCGGCCTCGTTGGCCTCGGAGCCCGAGTTGCAGACGAAGACGGCATTTGCGTCGCGCATGCAGCCCGATTCGAGCGTCTTTTCAATCAGCAGCTTGGACAAGGCGCCTGTCCAAGGGTTGTAGTACAAGTTGGAGGCGTGCACGAGAGTCTTGGCCTGCGATAAGAGTGCTGTCAGCACGGCCGCTTCAGCCTGCCCGAGCCAGCGCCGCCGTCGCATACCTGGTCGGCCAGGATCCTGGTGAATCCGGCATCACAGTGTCCCAGCGACGTGACGGCAATGCCGGCGGTAAAGTCGAGGTATTTCCGGTTTTCGATATCCCAGAGCCACGAGCCCTCGCCTTGGACGAAGACCGGGGGCGGGCGGGCGTACGTGGCTACCATGAAAGGCGCATGTTCGTTGACGAGAGCCGCGCTCAGCGAGTCTGGCTTGGGATCGGGGTTTGGCAGCGAAGCATCCCTCTGATCATCGCCACCTCGTCAGCAGTGCCCTTCGGGCAATCAGCTCACAGAAGCCTGACTCACCTGTATCGTCTGTTGAACGCTCTCTGCTAAACTGGACGAGGCGGCCGTTGCCGAAACAAAAGACCGGCGCGAGACCCTAGGAGCTCGCGCTGCCCAAGAGCAGGCGAGTGCCGTTGATTGGCGTCGGAGAGGGAGCATTTTTCCAGAGTCTCGGCTGTGCAATGCAAGGAACGAGGGTATCGACAGCGCAATAAGCCGGGTGGGGCCATGGCTCAACTTTGTTGAATCCTTATCGATACCATGTCCGGTGTCGCTCGTTAGCATCATGACGACCCACATATTTGCATGTGGCCGGAGCCATGTGACTTCACGTGCGCCTTGCTCCTCTCGCAACGACACGTACTCGTACAGCTTCCCACGCAGCACAGGTCGGCGATTGACACGGACGAGAGCAAAATCTTTGCGACGCAAAAGAAGGTGCAGTTGGTGCAGAACCGGCCGAGACACAGGCGGATGCAGCCCGAGTGAGGGCGAACGACTGCCAACGACTCCACTGCGACCCAATCTTCACGCCTTGATCGCCAGCGCTAAACCGCTCTGCCGGTACTTCGTATGTATATTGTCAAACTAATAAACGCACCAAAAAGGCTGCCACAGCCGTTGGTAGAAAGGAGCCGATAAGACGGCCCGCGTGACAAGAAAACGGGCAACAGAAACCTTGGGAAACCTGTCCGTACAGTCGGAGACGAATCTTATGCAACCATAACGCCGCCAGCCAGGCAGTCAGTCACCCATGCTCGGACTCAAGAGCACAAGAGCGCTCTGCCCGCTGGCACTCTACTTGTGTCGCGCCGGTCTCCGCCTCCTCGACTCTGTGCAGGCACTTACACTGCGCTGTATCCTCCCCTGCTGCCCGTGCCCTGCACAGTGTTGAGAACTCGCCTCGTCCAGTCCTTCAGCAGATAGGGGACGTCGCGGAGGGTGTCGCCGTGCGGAAGCAGGTCCCAACCTCTAGCTCCGTACCGGTTGTAGTTGAGCCACGAGCCAAAGATGAGGTATGAGGCGATGCCCAGGAAGCCGCTGTGTGCCTGGTTAGCAGAATGTCCGCCTTCGCCCGCGTCAGGTCCGACTTACATGATGACGAACCAGGTGAAGAATCCCCAGTGGCTGCTCCCGTTGCCGTTGTCGTCCTTGCCGTCTTTATCCTTGCCGTCATTTCCGTCTCGCTTCTCGCACGCAAACTTTGTGTGCCACGACAAGCGCAGCACGTCGGCGTCCTTTTCCTTCTCGTAGCTTTCCCAGATGAGAGCGGCGCCTTCCTTCTTCAGCTGATGCTCGATGGCCGACTTCTCGCTGTCGCCCTTTTTGTCGTCGCCATTTTTGTCGTCGCCCTTTTTGTCGTCGCCCTTCTTGTCGTCGGCTCGGCGATGTTGCCCTCCTTCCTTTTCGTACTTGTCCTCGGCATCCCACTCGCCCTCGTCACCCTTCTTGTTCGGGTCACAGAGAAACTCGACGACGGCTCTCTGTTCGCGGCGTTCTTGGACAGGGCCATCCAGGGGGTGCTTGCCGCCCTTGAGCACGAGTCTCAGGCCTTCCTTCTGGGAGTCGCTGTTTGAGTCGCTCGTCTTGAGCCGCGTGGCGTCGTATTCAAACTGTGATCCGCCGACGTTTTCCAATGATCCCGCGATGGCCACGACCTCTGCTACAGCATTCGTCTCTCCCTGGAGGAAGCGGCCGATGGCGCACACTGTCCAACGGTTAGCTTGGGCCGCGATGGGGGGAGGAGGGGGGCTCGATTTCGAGGACGGGTGAGGATGGGGGAACTCGCCTCTTGTTCCGTTGGGACATTCCTCCGTCTTCTTAACCTTGCCGCTCTTCTTGAGGGGCTTGCAAATGTCGAGGGTATAGGTGACGTTGTGATGGGCGTCGGGGATGGACTCGTAGCGGGACGTCACGACCGAGTGGGGCCCGCCGAGCTGTGAGAGATCAAAACTGTGGCCATCGACCCGGACGTTTTCGCATCGCAACATGGCCACGCTCCGCAGCGGTGCCACGAGGGCGACGAGGGCCAGTGCCGATAATTGCGGCGGATACATGGTCGAGGTTTGGATTGAGAGGATAGACCCGGGGGTCGGCGGAGGCGAGAGTCCAGCAGAGACACACGCGGTTCGTTCAGCGAGGCGGCGGGGATGATGGCGTCAAAGGGTGATACGCCGGTATAGGGCCACGGGGTGGGACTGATCACGCTGAGCTCCTTGTCGAGAGCATCTTTTTCCCGTCAGCTGCGACCTGTGACGGCCGCCTTTGCTCCTCGTCGCGGTACGTAGCACCAGGGGGGTGGAGGCCGGCACGTGACCTACACCGGCTACACCGGCTGGCCTCTCACCAACCCGTGTCGTCAACTTTGCCTCGGTCCATCTGAAAATTTGAATGTCTTTCTTCAAACCGCTGCATAATGCATACACAGCTTGAACTGTTACCGCCCAACTCCTTTCCCCCCTTATCCAGACCCTGCCGGGCCCATCCATAGAAGCTGCCCATCAACCAAAACAACATTGCTTCCAACCGTTCCCGGGGTATAATCAAACACTGTGACCAATCGCGACAAGCCCTTGTTAATCACGGCCGATGCCTCCTGCTCCTGAACTCCCCTGATTAAGAACCGCCGCCAACCTGTCCTTTTCGCTGCCCCAACGCGCGACAATCCCGTCCCCTTCATTGATTGTTAGCAACATGAAGCCCGCAGAGAAGAAGCGAGGAAAAAGAAAAGGAAAGCTCGGGGCGCGCAGTAGGTATGCCCTACATCCCCTGATGCCCCATCATGCCGCCCATTCCCTGCATGGCAGCAGCCTGCTGCTGCTGCTGCTGCTGCACTTGTTGCTGTTGCAGCATGATTTGCTGCTGTGCCCGCCTTTGCGCCATGTTTTGCTGAAGAAGTTGCTGGGCTTGCGCCAAAGAAGTCTGCTTCATCTTCTCGACGGCCTCCTGCGGAACACGATCGGGCCCGCCAAATTTGGCAGCAGCGCCTTGCATCAATCTCGCGTAGATCTGCCGAGCATTACTCTGTATCTGAACTTGGATCGGGTTTCCGCCCATTTGAGGAGGCTGGCCAGGCTGTTGATGCTGTTGCTGCGGGTGGGGCTGGTGCTGTTGTTGTTGATGATGCTGTTGCTGCGGATGGTGCTGTTGTTGCTGTTGCTGATGCTGTTGTTGCTGATGCTGTTGTTGCTGATGCTGTTGATGCTGATGCTGTTGATGTTGCTGCTGCATTTGCATCGCCGCAATAGCCTGCATGTTGGCATTGCCACCATTCATCATCTGCCCGCTGACCTGTCTCTGCATCGGGTTGCCCATTTGACCTGCACGTCCCCCCCCCTGCTGGAACAGCGCCGACATGGCAGGATTCATTTGCCGCAGCTGGGTTCCTTGCATGGTCTGGAGTTGCTGTGCGTACTGAGCAAATTGTTGTTGCTGCCCAGGCGTCAACATGCCTTGCTGCGGCTGCTGCTGTTGCTGCGGATGGTGCTGCTGTTGCTGCTGCTGCTGCTGTAACAACATCTGGCGCTGCATCATCTGCATCATCTGCTGCTGCTGATGCGGCGACATTCCCTGGCCATTCATCGTGGGGTTTGCGCCTCCATTTTGCATCGCAGCCATCTGTTGTTGCTGCTGCTGCTGCTGCTGCTGATGTTGCTGTTGCGCAATCGCGCGCTGCTGCGCTGCCATCTGGGCAAAGACATGGTTATTGTGTGGATTCATTCCCTGGTTGTTCATCATCATCGCTTGGCCCATCTGCGAGTTTTGAGCCACCATGTTGGGAGGCGGGCTCGCCTGGCCCATGCGTGGCGTCGCAATCATGGCAGGCCGGTTGATGGGCGTTCCGTGAGCCATGTTTGGTGTAGAGTGGTGCATACGAGGGGTGTTGGACGGGTGGCTTTGCTGGCTGCCCCTTGCAGACATGTTGTGCGCCATGGGGACGGACATTTGCGCGGTTTGGACGACCGAGGGGGGTCGAGGAGGGCTGGCTGCCATGCTCGAGTTGGTCTGCTGCATGGGAACACTGGCGACCATGGGAGAGGACATATTCTGCGGCTGCTGCGGTGTTGCTTGTCGGATGACAGGGGAGGCAGCGGGAGGTTGAGACAGTTGAGCCTGGAATCGCGGCAGCGCCTGGCCTTGCATCACATTTGCCATGGCGTTTTGACCGGCACCGCCGACGTTGTTGAGCGGCCCCCCTGACATGACCCCATTCTGAATGGGATGCGAATGTTGGGGCTGGCCTGCATTTTGCCCGCCGTTGTTCTGTGCCGCGGCGTTGTTCTGTGCCGCGCGGGCTGCCATGTTCTGCCGTTGCTCCGCTTGCCGTAGCTGGTTCTCTCGGACGGCGGCAGCCTCGCGCCGAGCCTTTTCTGCCTCGGCCTGCTGCCTCTGAATCATTTCCTGCTGTTTCTGGAGCTGCATCCTGCGGTCGTTCTCTTGCTGCTTGATCCTCTCTTGTTCTTTCTTCTCTGCCTGCTCTCTCTTGATGTCCTCGATGACCTTGAACCGCTCGAACCTGGGCTCAAAGGTGGCGGCGCCTGTCTGGACATCTCCATCTGCGCCGCCGGACCCCTGGGTGCCCGCCGCTTTCGAATACAGCCTGTCGTCCAGGACAAGCATGTAGCGCTCCTGGCCGGCGGCGGCGGCTTCGTCGGCGGCCATTTCTGCGATTGTCCTCTTTCTCGTCATTGGCAGCGGCGGCGGCTCGGAATGCATGGGGTGGGCCATGGCTTCGAGCAGGGCAATGGTCTCCTCGGCGTTTCTTGTCGGCTTCAGCATGAGCGGCGGCGCAGTGGCGAGTAAGATCTGCCCCTCGGCGGCATGGATGTTGCTCGCGTCAAGCTCCATCTTCTCCTTCCTGGGGCGTTTTGCGGGAGGCGGCATGTTTGACGCCGTTGGTGTCGGAGGTACCAGCGACATGGGTGTCGACGGTTGCGCCGCCGTCGCTGCGTCGAAACGCCCATCGCCGGACCCCCTGGGCGTCGCGGCCTTGATGCGCAAGTCGGCTTGCAGGCTTTCTTGGGTGGGGTGCAGCACCACTGTGAATATCTTGGGTCTCAAGGCCGCCTTGGACTTGGAACCAGCCTCGGCGGGCCCTAACATGGGCACGTTTCCGCGATCTCTATGGCTCTCCTCCTTTGCCTTTGCGTGGGGCTCCTTTTTGGGGGTTCCGTCAACGGCGCTGTGGTCCTCCTTGGGGAAGGGGATGTAGGGCGACGGTGTGAGGCACTGGTTGTAGTTGTGAACCGACGAGGGCAACACGGTGCTCGTTGAAGCTGGGGAGGACTTTGCGACATCTTTGGTCTGGACCGGCGACTTGTGGTCGTGGACCTGAACAATCAAACGACCGTCGTAGAATGGCACGCCCCCCTGGTTGAACTGCTCCAAGAGATCGTGGGGGATGGTGCGCGCTCGCAGGTGTTTAAGAAAGACGCGCATGGGGGACTTGTAGGGAAACATGCCATCTTGGCCGTCGAAGCGAAAATGGGCCGGGTGCAGGTGGACTACCAGCGACGGAGGGCGACCGACATACTTTTTCAAGATATATGAGTCGGGGACAACTAGAGGCCGTGTTAGTCTGAACGTCGCCATGTCTGACCACGGCCGACGGCGGGACTCGTAGAGAAATGGGACCGGGAGGAAGGACTGTACCGTATGGCAGAGGCTCCGAGAACTGGGCGGGCATGTCGGCGGGGAAGGAGGCGGCGCGGATGCCTGCGCTGTTCCTCGAGTGTCTGCCCTGCGCCTGGGACGAGGCCTCGCGGCGGGCTCTGTTGACGGGGCGGACGGTCGAGGCGGTAATGGTTCGGTCGCCGGCCGAGGTGGGTGTGTGCTTTGCGCTGAGTGGCGGCTTCTTGGCGGACATGGAAGGGGACGGCGACGACGTCGACGGCATGGCCCCGTTGGTCTGGATGCCCGGCGGGACGGGACGCTTAGCCTTTGTGACGCCATTCTGCTGGACGACGACGGGGCTGCTGGGCGCCATGGTGCCGTGGCTAGGGTCGCTGCTCGTGTCCCGCCGCTGGTACCGCTGGATCAGGGCGTGTGAGTGCGGCCCGGGACGCGGTCATGGATGTCGAGCCGCGGCAATGACTGGGCGTTTGGGCGGGATCGAGAAGATGCGAGGTTGAAGGGGCCGCGGCAGCAGCAACGCGCTAGCGGGCTGCGGAGAACGTCCGAGTGCAGCCTAAGAGGCCTGAGAGTACCTGCGTTTGGCCGGCAAGCAGAGTGAGACAGCTAGGAGCGCTCCATTTGCGATGGAGGCAAGGTCTGTTGTTTGCAAACTTCGAGCGGGTCATGCGAGTTTTGCTTCTCGCCCTCTTGAAAGGTCTGTCCGGACACCAAGGGCGGGCGGCGTCGGTCGTTCGTCCCTGCAGATGCGCCAGGACAAGCCGCCCTGGGGCGCCACTACCAGATGGTGGGGTCACGTGATGCGCCCTCTGCCAGCTTTCTGCTATTGTCCTCGAAGTCTATCACGCCATATTCAGAGTCTACCAAGCCATGTTCAGAGTCTACCAAGCCATGAGTCTATCAAGCCATGTTTAGAGTCTACCAAGCCATGAGTCTATCAAGCCATGTTCAGAGTCTACCAAGCCATGTTCAGAGTCTACCAAGCCATGTTTAGAGTCTACCAAGCCATGTTTAGAGTCTACCAAGCCATGTTGGCCAAACCATGTTTCTGCATCCCCCAACACCTTTTCGTTGCAGCCCGGGTCGACGTATCCGACTTGCCTTCTGCTCATCCCAAGGGAGAGCGACAGCGTGCGCCGACTTTCTTCAAGCCTTACATCTCGAATTTGAAGCAACATGTCCATGTACCAACACGTGTATGATCCGTATGGCCGTGGTATCTTCACCTCCTCCCCATGTCCGCCATGAAATCAGCCACAATGCAATCGCCCCTTGAACAAGGCCTTTTCATTCTCGCCCCTGCACCCGGCGAACCCAGTCGTCGTGCACGCGCATCCCATCCACCACCACCACGCCACGCCCACGGCCAACCTTTTCGGGCTTCTGCCACCACGTCTCGGCCTTGCCGCTCTTCTCCGCCTCGGATTCGCTGTCGGCGAGGCCACCGGACCCGCTTTCGGCGCCGACGACCAGGACCACGTCATGCCGCAGCCAGGTCTGCAGGTTGGCGACGATGCTGCCATTCTCGCCACTGAGAGACTCTTGGAGATAGAGAATCTCTGGTTGAATGTGGCGGAGGATGTGGCTGTGCCCGGTCGGGGTGGTAAAGGGGAGAATCATGGCCTCCTTGTCCACCAGGCTGAGAGCCTGCGAGTAGATGGCGCTGAACGCTGCGTTGGCGCTGGACGGGCTCGCGCTGATGCAAGTTAGCGCGGGCGCCACGCAGCAGACATGCCGGGACGTCTTCTTACGGCCGACTCTTGGAGCCCTCACCGGGACTCTGCACTTGATCATGTCCAATGTTAGAGAATGACGAACTCAGCGAAGCGGGCGGAAGGTTACTAGTAATAGTATCCAGTGCGGTTTCCTTTAGATCTGGAGCGTAGATCAGGATGTACAGCTTGATGGCAGACAAGTCGTTCTGGCGCGGGATGTGCGATAGAATTGACTGTCTCGCCTGTCAGTGGCGGCACAGGGCAGGATGCGCGGGCTCTCAAGACTTACCGCAAGCTCATGGGACCCGTCCTCGCCTTGTTGGGGAACTCGAGTGTCGGCAGAGACGACGATTGCGACAGTTCTTCGCCTCTTGTCCCATGCTGGGGGCGCGCGGTCATTCTTTGCGTCCGCCTCCTCGGACCAGGGGTTCTCGGAATAGGCCCTGTCTTCCTCGCGGATGGACGCCAGAGCCTTGCCGACTACTGCGCCGGCGGCAGCGACACCGGCCGCGACCGTCTTGCCTGTAGAGTCAAAGAACTGCTGCGGGCTGGGCGTGCGCCGCAGCGCCCCCGACATGCGGGCGCCCCAGCCAGATCCTGACACGTCACTTGGGGCAGGAGCTTCCCCATGGCTCTGATGGTCACGCAGAGGCGGCTTCAAGGAGGGTGCGTCTCGGCTCGTGGAGCCATATGGTGGGTTATCACCGTAGTCGGCATTCTCGTAGTCGAGGCCGGGCTCGACGTGGTCGTTCTCGTCGTCGCGGGTTTGCTTCCAAGCCCAGGCAGCGAGGCCGGCGGTGGCGACGGTGAGCGTCACAGCAAGCGGCACCCAGTGCGTCCACATGCCTCGCCGCGAGGACCCGCGGTCGTATCTGTCGTAGGGCGGCGACATTTACGCGGAGAGGTGATGTCGCATCGCTAGACGGGGCGAGTGGGCGCGGCAGCGAGAGCACACTCCCGTGTCGGTCGCGCAGAGATTTGATCGCCGTCCGGGAGCGTCTCCGAGCTCGATGATGGGCGCGATGCAGGGCGTAGGATGCTCTCAAAGTACTGAGATGGTGGGGGCGAGAAAGCCGACGTTGTCGTCAACATCAACAATGGTGGGTGGAGCGCCTGATGACCGAGCTTCGAGCCCAGCAACGCAGGTCATTGGCTCGGCCGGGAAGCTGAGAGCGGGGGACATTGAAGATCCGCGCCGAGGGGCTGGGAGCTACGAATACGCCACGTGAAAATACGCCACGTGAATTTTGGCTGCGAGTGTGGCTCTACAAATCACACCAGCCCCACGCTCGATTAAAGACCCACCCAGCCTTGGCGGGACGACAAATCTCTTGCGAGGCTGTGACTGTGACTCCTCGCCAACAGCTTCTTTGCCTGCAGGTCCGTGGAAAACTGTGGCTCCTCTCCAGTTAGGCCTCGTCCCGACCACATCTTCAATCTCCCTCGCCCCCATGCCCCACGCCATGTCAATGCCCGCAACAGGGCTTCAAGCTCTCATTCTCTGCGGGCCTGGATCATCATTTCCGACCTTCACGTCCAATCCCGATGAGTGTCCCAAGGCGCTCCTCCCAATCGCCAACAGGCCCATGGTCTGGTATCCCATGGACTTTTGCCTTCGCATGGGCACGACAAGTGAGCTTGCCCTTGATCTTTGGCTTCATGAGTCTCTTTCCCTCATCCCGAGACGACCAGCGTTCGACTCCTCTGAGATGCTTTCTATGGACCCTTGAGTCCTATACAGGCTTTATTGGTGCATCTGTTGCTGACAACTTCCAGGCATCACCTTGATATGTCCCCCCTCTGCCTCGGAGGCGCTCACCACGGCCTTTAACACAAATCCATTCCTCACCGGCCTACCCTTGCCGCGGCCCGACATCCTGGCCCCAGCAGGCCTTGACCAAAACACCGGCACTGCCGAGATCTTGCGCTTGCCAGAGATCCGGGAGCTAGTCAAGTCAGACTTCATCATTCTTCCCTGCGACCTTGTCTGTGAGCTTGCCGGCGAGAAGCTCCTCCAAGCCTGGATGGTCAAATCGGCAAGCCTGAATGACCTGCTCGAATCCTCCAGCTTTTCCAACAGCTGCCAATCTCGGCACAGCGGCGGGCTGGGGGTTTGGTACAACACAAAGGCGACGTCGACGGCAGCGGTCAAGGGTGAGGAGACCGACTTCATCGCCACGGCGCCGCTTCCTTGGTCGCCGGTCGCGTCGCCAGAAGGCTCCGTCTTTCATAACCTGTCAAAGCTGGTGTACTCTACGCCAACAGACTCTCTGAATGACCTCGTCGAGGCGCGGAAGGCGTTGCCAATTCGGCACGGCCTTCTGAAAAGCAATCCTCGGGTGCGCATGTACACAACCCACAGAGACGCTCACATGTACATCTTTCCGCGCTGGATACTAGATTTTGTTCAGGCGAATGACCGCCTGGACAGCATCGGTGAAGATGTCGTGGGCTGGCTAGCCAAGGCAGGCTGGCAAAGGGGCTTAGCCGAGAAGCTTCATGTCGACACGATGTGCAAAGGCAAGCCCACCAAAGCCAACGACAGCTCTTCTACGGAGAGCTCATCCTCGCCGAGGGACGGGAGCCCTGTTGGCCGCTTCACCTTCAAAGGGAACACGTTGGTGCCGCCTGCCACTGCGGATACTCGGCAGACACGGGACAAGGGCAGCCACTCGACAGATGCGGCTCAATTCGAGGTGCCTCCCGTTCTTGCCTACATCCACGCTACCGAGAACCAGATTAACCCACCTTTGATCCGACGAGTCGACACGGCACAGCTGTTGTTGGCAACTTCTCTCCAGCTAGCCAAGCTTCCGTCGATTGAGGAGGTAGGCGACGCAGCCTCCCCCTTTGCCCACGCGAGGAAAATCGCCTACCCTGAAGGGGTGAAGTCGCGCACGACAATCACCAAGCAGGACAGCCTCCTGGCGGAAAACGTCACGGTGGAAGAGAAGACATCCATCAAGGAGACAGTTGTGGGGGCGAATTGCCAGATCAAGGAGGGAGCCAAATTGACACAGTGCCTCTTAATGGAGGGAGTCGTCGTTGGAAAGGGGTGCAAGCTGAGCAAATGCATTTTGGGTAAACGATGCGTTATTGGCGATGGATCCATCCTGGCGGATTGCGAGGTGCAAGAAAACCTGTTGGTCGAGCCACGAAGTGAGTGACATGCAGTCCCTACCCTTGGGTACCGCTGTCTTGCCCAGCGGCATGGTGCTAACATGGCCGTTGCAGCCGAGGACAAGGACAACAAACTCATGAGCTCCGAGGGCCTAGAGGCCACCGAGGCCGAGAGGGAAAAGGTGCTGCAGGCGGTGGATGAGGAGGTTGCTGCGGTGATGCAAAGGGCAACCATGTCCGACTAAACTCACCACTGCACGACCAGAGGGGGCAGCCATGTGCTCGTCTTGCCGCGGAGAAGCAAACTCGACGACGGCGGTGCTGGGAGTCGCTATTCCGGTGTTGCTCGAGTGTCATGGGCAATGATTGATTGCGGCAGTCAGGCCACTCGGCCACCACATTGATACAATGCTCTATGGTGCACGCAAATCGTACCATGGTCCGGCAGCCTCATTGCTGGTCCGGCTCGAGTCGCATGTTTCACGCACGGAAGACTGATGACTGACAGAAGTTACGTCACGAGAGTGTTTAACGAGAGTGGGCGTCCTGCGACGATCCCAAGAAGGGCTCGCTACGTGCGGCAGAAGTGGCCCTCGGGTGATGAGGCTACAGCCCTCGCGAGGGATCTGGGATGGCGGCCAGGAGCCAGCGGGCTGGGCCGGGAGGAAGCCGCGGTGGCGGCCAATAGGATGGAACACATCTGTCAAGTCGGACTCGGTACTTCGTAGAAGTGGTTGCTTAACTGACGCTGGCATGTATGTACATACGGAACCCTACTCGGTGCATTATTTGGCTTGTTCCCTCTTGCGGTGCTGGCCGGAGCTTGACCCCGTTGGACGGCCGGCGGCCCGGCACACTTATTAGAGTGGGCGGGCAACGTGTCTCTCTACCTAGGCAAAAGCTTGGGCGACAGCTTATTGCCGAGAAGGGGCCCGTTAGAGTTGACGCTCGGCAGGCGGCCATTTCATTGGAGCACAATAGGCTCCGGCCCAGAACCCCCCCGGCCGGCCATCGGGGGGCTCGGCTAAATCCCAGCGGCATTTTGCCTGTGTGCGCGCGTGGGAGTAGTTACTCCGTATTATGCTATGCCGGAGCGTTGCACCGCGTCTGTACGAACATGTATGTGCGTACTGTAAAGCACTGCAAGGCCCAGGTCGGCGCCATCGTACGAGAAGAACGAGAGCTTCAAGGCCGCTTGCCCCCCTCGTCGTACCGGGGCAATCTTTCCCTTGATATCCACGAATATTCGTGTTCAACACTATCTGCATCTAGAATGACGCGGATATACATATGCCTTGGTTCGCCACCGTTGACGGACATGGGGGAGACAATTGTCAAGCAGTTGGTGCCTGCCAAGTCAAGGCCTGTCTCCCTTGCTTTGTGTGCTCTTTCTACACCACCACTCACGCACACATATGCCAAGACGGATGACGCGGGATGTGACATGTAGACATGGGCATGGGCACTGGGGTTTCTGACGGATGTCTTGAATGGTAGTAGTAGTACTCACGGGTAGTTGATGAGATGAATAGGCCGCATTCACGGCCATCTGCGAATACAACTTCAGGCACGATCTCGGCCGGGGCCAGAGAGGCCGATAGCCGATGCTTGACCTACGAGGTTTTTCATCCCACATCGGATGCACCCAGGCGCTCATTGTCCGTGCGAAGCCATGTTGGTTACCCCTCGCTCAAGTTCGGACATGACCCTGTCTGGTATACCTCGAGTGGGGGGGACAGGGCTGTCAAACTCGGGGAGGGGAACCGCACGATGTTAATGCCGGGAGAGCACTCCGTACTTCGTATTCACTGGCGATGTAGTACTCGGTACGAATGTGGGATTCTCGCCATGGTTGGTGCTGTTATTGTATGCGCACATTGCATGTACGTAAAGCTGATGGTCTGCATGTAATCCCTACGCTTGCTCCCCCGCTGGGGTTTATATCCTCCGCTCTTGCTTTCGCTCTCGTCCAAAGCTAACGACAGCATGTACTTTGGATCTCGTCCGAAAGCTGCCGAAAGTACATACATACATACATACATACATACGAATACGTGCTGGGTTGGAATGATGACTTCACGGTACTGTGCATATATAAGAGCAGGGGCCGGGGGCAGAGCGCGGTCTAGCAGGAGCTGGAACTCCGCCCTGCAAGACGGAAGCAACGTATGTACCCGCCGGCTGTCATCTGTCAAACTCGTAAACCCTACACATTCACCTTGATTGCCTGCAACCCGAGCAGGCAGATGGACAGGCGTGGATACAAAGAGGCGTGGACACACATATCTGGTCGACTTACACGGCCCCGTGAAGCGCTGAAGCTTGTCGTGCAGAGTGGCACTTTCCGTGCTCAACAGGGAAAACACCAGTCAATGTGAAACAGCAGAATGGATGCCGACTTTTGCCTTTTTCCTCTGCAAAGTTTCCCTGGGCGGGCGGTCGTGGAGGCGGTGTCGCACCAAAGTATAGGGTATGCGCCGATACTTGGGGCCGCACCGCGGACGCAATCGAACTTCTAGAAGCCACGAGGCGCCCAGGTCCAGGGCTCCGGCTGGTGGGAGAACCGGCGCCGCATGTCAACGCACAACGGGGGGGCCTATACTTCGGGATCGCCGTTTTGTGCGACAGGGCTTGGAAAGGATTTTCATTTTTTCATTTTTATTGCTAGTATCCGTAGTCTGTATTCGTACGAAGTAACTACTCCGTAGACGATGGGATGCGCCGAACACATGCGTATTATTCTGAAGATTTATTCACGTATTTGTCTGGTCTCTGGCAGCAAAATCCCTCAGTTGGTTGTCCAGGGTGCATGTTGCATAGTATCTGTTGCATAGTATCTATAGTATATGTTGCTTGCCCCGAACCCATACCATGGCCACATACATATGAGTCGTGCCGGGATCGTTGTCTCCGGCGGAGCCCCGAAGCAGCCCGCACGCCATACTTTGCACGTAGTATTACATACATATGCGTATGCACATATTAAGAGGAACAAGGAAAGATGGTCATACAGACAGACACGCGGATGGCTGGCATGAACGGCCGGCCATGCAAAGTCAACCGCAGCACACAGTGGCTTGTTGGTGACACTACCCCTAATAAGGTATTGCCACGCGATGAGGCACGCGATGAGGCCGCGAGGGCAAGCAAACAAACTGTATATAGAGTTGCACGCGGGCGATAAATGAGCAAGACCAACTAGCTTTGCCCATCTCACAGCGCTCTTCGGCCATGCTGTACAACACCCACCGCGAGCATGGCATGGCGTAAGGGGAGCCAGAACATTGAAGACAAAACAGGTCAAAGTAGAGCATCCTTGGCTCTTGGCCCTGCTCTTCGTCGCTTGTGCATCTCGCAGCAAGGGGCCAGTCCCATGTTAGGCCCGTATGGACTGACATGGCTACGAACCAAGAGACGGCTTCTTGGCCACCTGTCTGGAGTCGCAGCATGAGACTGTACGAGGAAAAGCAAAGAGGCCGCCGTGTGGTCGGCAGTTCGGGCTGACTCTGTCCCGACGATGGCTGAATACTACTACGAACATGGTAGTATTGTATGTAACTTGCAATATGCAGGACAGGGGCAGACAGGGGCGGACAGAGGCGGACAGGGGCCTCATAGGATCCTCACCATCAACCTGACCTGTCAAGAAAGATACCGTAGTACCTGGCCTTCTCGGGGCATCAGGAACTCTGTGACTAACAGCATACCTCCGAGGACTGGCTAGCAGAGGATTGCGAGAGGTTCCATTGGGTCTTGGTAGTGGAACTTTCCGCCTTTAACCGCTGCCTGAATGAATTTTGACGGAGGATTTAAGAAAAAGTCAAGCGGCGCACGTCCATAAGGACGGCCGACGTCGGGGTATCGAGATGAAGATGCCGCCCATCGATCGACTACCCTGAGGGCGTAGATTGCCGCCGCCGCCTCTCCCAGGGTGCTCTATGCTCGACATCTTCCAGGCAGCAGTAGGTTCGCAGTGCTGGGGCATGTAACTCGTACTCCGTACTCGCGCCGGGGCGACATATATCTCGTCTCTGCTATGGGCAGGGGGGCCACGTTCAGATACACATCGACCCGGTGGCATCGGCTGTCGCCTGGCGTTTGCCGACCGGTGTTGAGAGCCGGACTTGGTCGGGATATGCGCAGTTCGGGGGCGGAGCCAAGGTCGGAGCTCGGGCGGGATGACTTGGGGGACCAGCACTCGTCTGGCAAGGTTAATATTTCGCCGTTCCCGAAGCCCGACAATGTAACCCAGGGCCAGTTGCCAAGTCCAGTCCGGTGCGGATGTAGCCGGTAAAGGGACATGGAAGAGACACGGGTACGGGACGAGAGACGCAAGCCAAGGCCAGACATGGGCATCCTGACAAACTGCAACCATGTAAGCTTCAGCGGCAGATTGGTCTCGTCTGTCAAAGGATGACGATGGTGGCAAAAGGCTGTAAAAGTCCATGTCCACTCAGGCCCGTCTTTTAGTAAATCGAGGCCAATGTCAAGGGCAGCCGTTTTATCGGATTCAGGGGCAGGGACAAACCTTGGCCAACGGGTCTCGGACGGTGGAGCCTTGGCCAATTGTTCCGCCAATATATGTCATGCTGGTGGAGAGCGGGAGATGGGGGAGACAATGGTGAGATGCGCGTAGGTAATCGAGAGTGCGATGCCAAGCAGAGTAGGAAAGGTGGCCTGGGGCGAGGGACATGTTTGACAGGCGGACAAGGGTGCTCGGATGACACGAAACCCCCCCAAGGGAGAAATGGTATTGTTCCTGAAAGACGATGCTGGAGGGGGGGGGGAAACTCGGACGGAGGAAATTACCGTCTTTCCCAACATGCTGCCTCCAGCGAGACAAGTCGATGCCGCGGTGGCAGCATGAAGAGGAAGCAGAATGGCGCCGAAGAGAGCAAGAGGGGGGGGAGTGCGTTCTTTTCGGTCTCACCATGTTTGTCACGACGGCACCCGAGCCTTGTCGTGGTGGACAAGTCGGATGGACGGGACTCGCGGCGGCGGCGTCAAGTCGGCGACGAGCAGACTCGCTGGCCTGTGTCTGATTAAGTCGTGGTGAAGGGGGGTGACCTGTATTGGGTGCGACACTCTCTCCAACAAGGCAGGCAGCTAACCGACCTTGTGCCTTTGTCCGAGATGAATATGTTGACCGAGTGACGGACCGTGTGACAGTCCGCTTCATGATAATGTCTTTGCCATGACACGGGATATGGGAAAGCCACTATGCCATTCAACACCTTTTGAGCACGAGATAAAAAAGAAATAAGAAAAGGCCGACCAAGAAAAGAGCAGGCAAAAAGGAAGCTCTCCCGAGATCCGAGGTCTGGTGGAGAGAAAGGGATTTAGCTCCTTCTCCTCAGAATTTGTCTATTTTACTTTAAAATTTTTAATTCTTATTCCATCCCAACAGCCAGTCCATCGGGTTCCGCCGTGCTTGTTTTACAGTTGCCTGCCAATTTTCTACCACCTCCTTGTTGGAACCTCGGACTGTACCGAGCATACACATGTACATAGCCCCTCCGAACCAGGAAATCTGAAGCAATCTAAAGCCACCGGGAGTCACACTCAAGAGCACAAGGTCCAACGGCTTGTGCCGAGTGGCTTGGTTGGCCTAGGCCCAGCAGAGTGGCGCAGGGGATCATGCATGTATGAACCGTGGGGGAGTTTCCTCTGCCTTCCCGGTCATGTTTGAGAGACTCTTGTTTGCTTGCACGGCCCTTTTCCCCTCGTCGGCTTTTGGTCCCGTTCCCAGGCCGCCGGATCGGGGGGCCAGTGTGTTGTCTGCAGTCTGGGGTGTCTGGACATGGGGAAGCAGTGCTCCGTCCCGACGGCACGGACTCTCGTCTACGTAGCCGAGCGACGACTTGAAAAGAGGGCCTGAAAGAGGGGGCGGCGGCGGGTAGTTGAGTGGATCGGGGTCGGGGGGGGGGGGGCTCTCGCGCTCGAAATCTGACGGATTTTCTACATACAAACGTCTCTCTGAACGCTATTGTTCCCCCCTTGGCTCTTCCTAACGATGAGGACCTTTACGGCCCTGTCCCCACGGCGACAAGTGGTTGTAGGGGCGTGTGTGTGAGTGTGTAAGTCCCATGTCTAATTGACCCCTTCTCTACTCGTCTCGCACTCCTCCTCCTCCTCGGCGGGCTACAAGCAGCGCACATGCTAAGTAGTACATACATATGTACACACTACGCTCGGACGACACAGCCTAGCAGGAGAAACCAGCGGGAAGTTAATGTGGTACAAGGGAAAAGCGAGGCGCACCTTGGCGCGCCACAGGGTGCGGGAGCTCCCTTTTCGCTGGGCCTCGTCTCCGCCCACGGTCCGTCAGTTGTGTTGATGACAGCTGACATGGCCCAACATGCTATAGTTGCTATAGTAGTAGTAGTAGTAGTAGCAGTACCACTACGCATCGAGGGCCGAGCGCAACGCTCCGTACGTGAGAGGGGTTCACACTCTCACTCACTCACGCTCACTCTCGTTGCTCGTTTTCTTGTCAATACCGCCCGTGTAGCTCGTACACACACACACACACACCTTGACTTGGGTCCGTATGCACGTACAAGGAAAGGGCTCCCCATGCAAGCCATGCCCCCAAACAGCCGCAAGAAGGCCTGCTCCCGGACAAGGGTCTTCGGACATGTTTTGTAGGTACTAATTGTGACACTTGACGAAGTACTGTGCGCACGCCGTGTAAGTCGGCTTCTGTCAAATCTCAAGGCGCATGCTGGGTGAAACGACAGGTCAGGCCAAAGACGGGACGACGGAAGTGCGAGCGACAGCTTCGTTCGATGGAAGAAGAAAGGAAAGAAAAAGAGACAGCTCCTCTGGGGTCGTCATACTTCCCGCATGCATGGGGGATTGTGTGAGATTACAGTCACGAGAGTTTTCACACTGACACACACGTTGCAGAACAACAGCACGGGCATACCCACCCATCCATCTATCCAGACACACATGAAAGCATGCATTACGCGCGCATATAGACAGACACGACGCTCGACCCGAGCACTTGTTGCATGAAGAGTGTCGATGAAGATTCTGCTCCCTCCCTCCACCGTCTTTTGGTCACCCGGCGGACAAAGGATTCGTATGCGTTCTTGGCGATAATGGTACCGCGGCATGTGTTCTAGGCATCGCTTTGGCGGGCAAGACGGGCAGGAAGTCGGCTTTTCTTTACATAGGTACATACGCACTGCCGGTTCTCGCGAGACTGATGCCGCGTCGGATGCGGGGGAGAAACCCGGCGCCCGGGCACGGACCGGGGCTAATGAAGCGCGGCCGGGGGAGGCTGGACCCGGGGCCGCCGGGCTGCCTGTCATGGATGGATGGATGTTCCAACCTTTTCCGAGCCAAGGTTCCGAGAATCCGAGTACTCTGTAGTCTCTCCGGGCCAGTCCCGCCGAGGCACGGCCAAGGTCGCACCGCATCTAGGGGATCTGGCCGGCCTAGAGGCTCCAAGTGCATCCGAGAGGCCGGCATGCACCGTTCCATCCGGTACGACGTGAATGTACAATGTAGGGTTGTACTTGGATACGTGTGTGCACACTTACATACATACATGCGCCTACATGCGCATAACTTCAAGAATGCACTCGCCGTACCTTGCATCTGGGCCTGTCTTGCAGGTACCGACGACGTCTTGCGTCAGAGCATCACCAGAAACATCCAGAGGGAGTCTGTCTAGACGGCTGTCACCAAGGCCCAAGACCCGAGACCAACCCCCCTCCCCTCAGAGAGCGAGCTGAATTATTAATCGGCCGTTTCACCCATCAGGGGAACTCACCGTGGGAGAAATTAAAAAAGAGGCCAAGATCGAGTGACGGCTAGAAGCTGACGGGATATATCTCTGCACGATGCCTTTCCACGTGTATGCAGCTACCAAGCTGCTACCGTCTCGTCCCGCAGCGTCGCACCCGAAGCCGCATGTCCCGGTCATGTAACCGTACGGAGAAATGTACATACATATGCACCGTAGCATCATTCTACTACCGTGTGTCCCGCGCGGTTCGCACGCAAGAGCGGCGTCCCCAAGCGCTGTGTGAGACTTGCAGAAGCCCCCCAAGTTTGGACATTTCTTTCCCTTTTTGTTCCTTCTTTACTGTTTTTCCTTTTTCCCGCGCCCTTTTCCTCGTACTGCTTGCCGCTTTGGGGTTCTTCTTTCCACTGCATTCTCCCCTGTTTTGCCCTGTTGGGACGCTGGGCGGCGGCACCGGATTGCCGAGGTGAAAGCACATGATGAAGATGACGACGATGAGAGTCACCGCCACCAAAGCCGGCCGATCCGAGCGCAATACGAAAGTACGGAGAAACTATAGTTGCCAGGCAGAAGGGAAGAGAATGAGAGAGGGTGAGAGAGAGAAGGAGAGTGAGAGAGAGATGAAGAGCGAGACACGCAGAGACAGCTGAATGGCCATGGGGGCTTTAATGATGGACTTCTCGGCTGATGACGTGCTGAGGCCAGAAAAACCATCAACTATTGCTTTGTACGAATACGCTGGAGACGATATCCAAGTAGGGCGTTAGGCCAAGTTCCCCCTCTGCTGATTGGCAGGGGAGCGAGCCTTTTTTCTTCTCTCTTGCTGCTGGTCCACCCGAGACAAAACTCAAAAGCGAGGATATCGAACACTGCAAATGCCTCGGTATGCCGCCTGGTGCTGTGTGCGACGCTTCCATGCATATGTATGGGGAAGAGACACATGTGCATATGTATGTATGGCTGCGTCGACGGGCCCACGTCGTCCCCCCTGATGGAATATATCAGTATGATGCGTTTGCCAAGATACATAGCCATGGCAGCACAGCCGAGAGTTGACGCACGCACATGGGGACTTGGGCATATAATGTGTCAACCTCAAAACGTGTCATGGTGCAACTCGCCTCACCGCATCTCAGCCCTTGGAAACGGGCAAGCCTGGCCGTTGGGTTCTTGCACACGGCTTTTCGTGGCTTGTCCCGACACACCAGTCTTTCTTTTCTTCTTCTTGCTCTCCAACCCTTTACCTTGGAGGGTATAGATTAACTGATCTGAACTTTGTAGAGTATTTTGTACGAGCCTCGTGTGTCCCGGGCCAGCGCCACCCGCCGTCGTTTAAAGGTGCCGGGCCGGGCGGCCGAGTAGGTGGGAGAGTGGCCTCGAGTACTCGAGCGTCTGTCTCGTCGAATCGCCTCGGCGGGAAATGGCTGTCTCACCCGCGTGTTTGAGCGGCAAATTTGCCATGATGCTCATTCCAGGTAGTAGCAGGCAATCCTTAGCCCGTGAGCCGCACCGCATGTTGGCACCAGATGCCGGGCCCAGCCGTATTATATTCCAACATTCTGGGAAGGAACCCTAGATTGGGTATAGCAGGCGGGCTCAGCCTATACTCGCTTACACCGGATCATGTTGGCCTTTCGGCTGCTATATACGCTCGTCGTACGAAGTACATACACGTAAAAGAGCATGGCGAGTTTAGCCGCCGCCGCAGTTGACGAGTTTCTGCAAGCTTCAAATATGCCTCGCCACGCCGTAGAACGCTGCCGGCTGGAGCTTACGCTCCGTCTTATACTTTGTATCTAATTACTAATTACGACGCTGTCTCGCAGGGCCCGCCACTTAAACAGACAGCGCTCCAAGGAAATAGCCGCGTGCACAAGGCTTATACTGCAGAGTGGCAAACGTTGTTCTTTGACGAGCATTTGTCTGCTATTTTTAGCGCCAAGCCATTCCGGCTCAAACTTCGGAGTGGCTCAGGGGTCATAGAAAGAGTAGATACTATCCGTATAAACGTCTCGATCATGACCAAGATCAAGACATGAAACGGACAAAAGACAAACGCGTCTGTACGGCGGCGGGGAAAACGTGCTGCGTCGACCGAGACTGCATGATGCTGCATACAGTTTGCATTTTGCATCCACGTCCGTTGCTACCTCCTACTATTATAGAGGAGCACTCATTATAGAGCACCAGGGAGACAAGACGGACCGGGGCAGGGGCCCCAGGCCGCGTGTCAGGAACTGCAAGGCAAACTTATTGAACTGAATAGTCGTGCTATATGTCCTTGCCTGCGAGACCCAGACGGCGCCCCATCCGAGAAATGGCCGGGGCCTTGCGCTGGGTTGCCGAAAAAAAGCGAGAAGCGCTGAGTGCATGCTTGATGCATGGATGGGGATTAAGGTAGGCGGGCCATCATCTCGTCGCGATTGACGGCGAGTCGGTTCCTGATGCTGTGCCTGGAAGGCGAGGGAGAGAGGGCAGGGGGGGGGGGAGGAAAGGCCTTGAACGAGGCCGCAAGTACCAGAGAATTCAGCCTGGAGGCACACATCGTACGAACTATCGTGGAAGCATACGTGATAATGTACCTACCGGGGGGCCGGCGAAGCCAGGGTCCCCGCCCGATCTGTCGCCATTACCGGACTGGACTAGTCCGTACGGAGTGCCTACATGGGGCCATCTCGGGTCGCTGCGGTTCCCGGCAGTGGCCCATGTCGAGAACGAGCTTGTCGGTACCAAGTAGCAGAGAACTAGAGTGGTAGAGAGGAGCCATCTTTCCCTCTGGGCTTTCCGGGCGTGGGCCCAGTGGCCACCCTGGGCCCGGTGGAACCTCGACCTGCTCAGCGGTAGGATGAGGAACCAAGCCAGAATCCAGGATCCCGGAATCCCAGAATCCCATGCGACGACGTGACCGCAAAACGTCGCCATCGTCAGGCGTGGCGCACCTGTTTATTAAGAGGAGGGGGCAGGAAAAGAAAGGCCAGAGTTAGGTATTTTGTGATTATCATCTCACGCCCCCCCCCCCCCCCCCCCCCCCTTTCCCCACACTCTCGCCCGCCCTCTTGTCTCTAGTCTCTCGGCCACACACGCCCCCCACTGTCGCATGTACACATGTACATACATAGTCTCCCCCCTCGGCGTTGCTTGGGACGGCGTTCCGGGCTGGAAGGGGGCCGGGAGGCGTGACCGTCACACAGCCATCAGCATGTATGTACGATGCGGCAGCGTGTGCACAATGTCTGTCCTCGTCGGCCTGTTGGTCCTCGGCGGGAGTTCTCGGGCCAGGACCGGCCGGAGGGTGCACAGAGCCGCCGTCCTCGGGCCCTTCAGCCCAGTCTTTGCCTGCCACAAGTACGTATCTGTATTATCAAAGGTGACAGACGGCTCTCACCTTGGACAAGGAAGCAACTCGGACAGGCGTTGGTGGTGGTGGTGCCTCCTGCCTTTCTTAGCACGGCTAGCTGGCTCTCTCCGCCGCACCTTCCTGACGTCGTCGTCGTCCGTCGTTCCTCCCCCAGGCACAGGCACGGTTGCTCCGTACCTACATGGCACTAGTGAGCGACTCTTGCCCTTTCTCTCCCAATGTCTCTTGCGCCCACGCCACTTGTTAGTTATCCGTGCCTTCCATCGACCCCCCCTCCCCCACCACTGTAAGTACCGGTGGCCAGGGCAGGTACCGGCGGCCAGGGCAGGTAGTGTACCTGCCGGGGCGGGGTCTAACTCTCCCCACGCGTGCATGAGCCGCTCTGCACTATAACTCGCGCTGAGGCAATGGCCTATACGCCTATACATGCCTATACGCACTGCCTTTGTTGTTACTTTTTTCCGCCATGTATCTCTCGGCTGTTCAATCCTCGTTATTTATTTTTACTCTCTGCCTACCTGCTCGCTCACTGCTCTCACTCTACATATGTACATACTCCCATCTCACCTTTTCCTGTGCAGTTGGCTCTAGCGTCCCTGTCCCAGCCTGTCCCAGGTCCCATCCATCCATGAATTGATCCTTCGGCCCTCTGTGGGTGTGTGTATTGTCCTCGACCCTCGTCCTCTATAACTAGCTCTCCTTGCTGCTGCTCCCTTGGCTTGGCCACCCCTCACCCCATGAGCTGACCGTCTCCCCAAGGGCGCTCAGAAACAGGCACCAGATATCCAAAACATCAATCTATATACCTTCGTTAGTCTTGGTGGAGTCCCAGGATCGACCACCATCGTGCATCTATTGCCTCGCTCGACTAATACCGCGCTGCCCATTCCATCTTGCCGCTGGGCCCCATCACCTGTCTCTCGGCCTCTCTCTCTCACCACCACAGCGTCTCAAGATCGGCTGGGGTCGATCTGCACCTTGGATGTCTCAGGCCCGTCGGCATCCTCCTCCACACCCCATTCCTCTTCTCTGCTATATCTTCAGGGGCGTCCCTCGCCAGTAGAGAGCATTCCGACCAGGACCACTCCTGCCTCTCTCTCACCCCAAGCTCCTGTTGCTTGGTCATTAGAGTTGGACAGATTTCTATCCCTTGTTCTCGTCCCCAAATTCCTCTCCTTATTTCATTTGCCTCCATTTATCTATCAGTCTACCATCCCTCCCTCCTTCTCTCTTTGCTCCATTTCATTTCGTTCCATTCCATACACCATCAACCGCCCACCATGCAATTCGAGTCGGACTTTCGGTTCGACATGGACGACAGCTTCAGCATGTGTAGCCAGGCCATGTCGTGCCCCTCGACCGGCACCAGCTTCTCTTCGGCCTCGTCGGCCTACGACCCCTTTACGCCCACCTCGAGACGCTCGACCCCAAACGAACTCACCCTCGACTTTGACGGCGCCGCCTGCAACTCGTATGCCACGGCCCACCCGGGCGAGATGACGCCCGTCTCCAACAATGGCAGCAGCCACACCCATGCCAACATGTCCAAGTACATGTTTGGCTCTGTCAAGGCCGAGCCCGAGCAGATGCCCTTTCCCAATAGCCTGCCCAGCACGCCCTTGAGGAAGATGGACGGCATGGCCACGCCAGACTACGACCACATGTTGGACATGAACCTGGCTTCTCAGCACATGGGCTCCGTCACCCCCTCGGGCCCCTATCCCATGTATGCCATCTCGCCACACACCACCATGCCCCCGGGCCCCTTCATGATGACGCCCACCCACAGTCTCTCGGGCTCCGACATGGCCGACTCCTCATCAACCTGGTCCTGCGCCAACGACAGCCCCATCTCCTTCTTCCCCCAGCAAAAGGGCCTGGCTCCCCACGAGCTCGAGGCCCTCGAGATGGAGCGTCAGTCCCAGTCGCCCCTCGACCGCTTCCACCTCGCCGGCCCCCCCTCGCCGGGCCGTCTCCGCGCCCACCGCAAGTTGATGGTTCACGAGATTCAGCGCAAGAGCACGGAGCTGCAAAGAGCCCAGATCCGGGCGTCAAGAAAAGTTGCCGGCCATGGCGACGGGGCCGCCGTCGACGTTGTCCGCAGGGCCATGTGCAAGTGCGACTATCCCGGCTGCCACAAGGCGTTTCGACGCAACGAGCACCTCAAGCGTCACAAGCAAACGTGAGTTTTCTCGCCCTATTCTCTTGTGTCCCTTGTTTCGAGTCCAAGCCAACCAAGTTTGTTTATACAGATTCCACGGCGAAGGCCCCAACCGCTTCTCGTGCGAGTTCTGTGGCAAGGACCAATTCAACCGTCAGGACAACCTCAACAACCACCGCAAGCTGCACGCCCGTCCCAACAGCCGGAACCGTGGCGTCGAATTCATCCCCGCCGCCGTGCCCATTATTGAGCAGGAGGAGCGAAGTCGCAAGCGCCGAGCACCACCAAAGTCCAAGATGTCGGAGAAGCGAGGCGACGACTACTGATTGCTTTGCTCGACTGCTTGCTTCCTTCCGCGAGCCCTGATGAGAGACATGAGACGCATCCCCTCGATCGGGTGCCGATGTTGGCACCGCGACCGAGACTCTCAGCTATAGCCCCCCCCCCCCCCTCTCTTCACTGTTGGGAGGCCATAATTTATCAAGGAGAAAAACAAACGGCGCACCCGTCCGCGGCTTCCACGCACAAGCAGATGCAACATCTGAGAGCCAGGCACCAGGGCAAGGGCTCCCGCCCCAACTCAGGGTCCGGGTCCTCCGTGTGCTGCATTAGCGGACTCGTCTACAGCGCACCGACGGCGTGGTTGGCCGTGGCATGCCCCACGGTGGTGGTGTTGACACCACTTGGCACTCCGGGAACGAAAACTACATCCTTTTTTACCTTCTTCTTCTACTAGTAGATGTCTGTTACTAGGGCTTCTTTGTCTCATCACGTCTCGGCGCACATGGTCTTGATTTACACGGAGAGGCTCTTTCGCGCGAGGAAGAAGACGACCCAACCTCGGGCTAGGTGGGCCAATTTTTGATATCCCCAGGAGAAGACGAGCGGCAGTTCATGGCAGCATGCATGTTTTTCTTACACACAACCATGGACCTCGGAGAGGCCAGGCTTACATGACTGCAACATGCTTAACGGTGGAACGGACGAAGGTATATGCAAGATAATGGATCACGGGAAGTTGTCCAAGTGTATTTGAGAGGGTGTACCAAGGTGCGGTACTGTAGTATACTACCTACTCTGTAATCTAGCTGTGGAAACAAGATACTTGGCTTCCTACCCGGCGGCCAGACGCAGGCGTGACAAGATGGGTGCAAGAACACACTGTAGAGCTGGCGGACGAGGAGGTGTGGACGACTCGGGCAGGGGGAATGCCGGTTCGCGAGCAGTCACAAAGTGAACCGGCCGGTCTCCTTGGCGTGCTCACCCCAGGCCGGACGACAAGGAACGAGTACGGCGATACAAGAGACGGGAAGGAAATGCGGTCACGTCGTCTGCTTTACGTGTCTCATGCGGCACCAAAAGCTCAGGCCATGGGCTTGGTCGCTGTCTCAGATCCGAGCTGTCGTCTGTCCGTCAGTGCTCAAACAGGGTTACATGTATGTACATACAAAGGCGCCAAACTCGAGACGGAGAGAGAGAGAGTGTGTGTGTGTGTGAGAGAGTCCATGTATGTGTGTGTATGTGTGTGTGTGTGCGTGTGACTATTCTCTAGGCAACCCTTTCCACCGGGGCATCTAGCCTGCGCATGTCGAGCATGAGTTGCTTCTGACGAGGCTGTCGGCCACGAGCGTTGGCTTTGTCACTTGGTCGGCGGGTTGATATGCAAATGACGAGCAGAGAGGCTGACGCCACGGTGGGGGATCTACAGACTGTGCCCACGGCAGTTTTCCTTATTTCATCTCGCCGTCTCTTTTTTATTTATTTATTCCGTCTTTTCAGTGCCTCATCACCATGTCCATTCGGCCTTTTTGCTGTTTTTTTTCTTCTCCTCCGCCCATGGGCTCTCGACATGTGCTTTGATGGACGGGATGGCGCTTACACTTACATACAGCGTGCTTGATCGACGAACGCTAGTAATTGGGGGGGGATTCCAGGGTACAGGCCATGTGTAGGTTGGATAGGTGAAAGATAGATGCGAGGCCACGGGAATGGCCTGGAAGAGCGAGCAGTGTAGATGGTGGCAGAGACACGGGCTTTGGGCTGGGTATGGCGGAAAGGCTGTCGACGCCTGATGTGTTTATACAAGGGACAAAACAAAGTCTACAGACAAGTCGCGCCTTGGTTGGATCGGGATTACTGATGAGAAAGGCGTGCAGCCATGTTCACGTCTGCCCGCCGTCAGCAAAGCAGTGGTGTGGTCCCTGGAAGGGTCCAGTCGTCAAAGGCGTCTGCGGGCCTGAATCATGACGCGGTGGGTGATGATGGGAGAGACTACTACTGTACAAAGGGGATTGGCATGCGTCCAAGTAGTACAGGCGGACGGTTGAGAGGCGCAACGTGATGCGTAGGGACCGACGGAGGGTCTCGCCGGGTCGCTTGCTTCCCAGGACACGGGCGCCGCAAATGCCAGATTCGGACGGGTTCGCATGCACGCTTGGATCTCGTCGTGTTGGGGGGAGCTGGACTGGGGAAGCGAGAACAAAAAAAAACAAATAAAGGGGTGTTGGAGCCCGGCCCTCTCATCGACCGCGGACCAACAAGCACATGCATCAGCCGGGCCACCCCTCGGACGGGGGAGAGTGCAGACGGGACGGGTTGGCACTCTTTCCTTTTGATGACATGCTCCTTATTGCACCTTGTGCTGTTGTATATTTGCATCTTTATTTTTTCCTGTAAGACGAGGCGCTCAGATCGGAGCTTGGGACCGAGAGAGATGCTGCGCCGCGCCTGGAGGGCCGGGGGTTTTGGAGTTGTGGATTTGGACGCTTCTCGCGACTGTGTGTGGCCCGGGCATGGAGGAGAGAAGAGAAGGAGGAGAGAAGAGGACGAGGAGAGAAGAGGAGGAGGAGAGAAGAGAAAAGGGGTCAGTGCTTCGGCAACGAGGACGACGACGACGAGGGATAGGCCGTCTCAGTCCCGCGGGGCCAGAACATGTACTTGTGACGGGCTCGGGAGAAATGACAACTTGGGTACCTCAAGAAGGTCGTTGACCTCGAGGAGGCTTGCCTTGTCCAAGCTTGAGATTGCCCTCTTGCCGCTGATGAGGCCGGTCAGCAAACAGGTCAAGCGGCTCGGGTCCCTTTTGCCCGGAGTTGCCGGGAAGGTCCACGATAAATGTGTGCGGAACGGACCAGGGCGAAATAGGGCGGAAAGGAAAAAAATTGGCTGGCCGGCAGAGAAACCCCGATGGCGGAGAGGAGACGGAAAGGAGACGGAGGGTTGACTCCGGGGGCCAGCGTCGTAGCGGCGGGCCGTAGTGGGTTCGAGGCCCCGGAGCAGCGGGGAGGGAGGTGGAGGTCTCTGGTACGTACCCGATGACCAAGCAACGTGCTTCCTAAACAAGGCATTTTGAAACGTCCGTGGCTTCATTTTTTTGTTGATTCCTCGGCACCCGCCTCTGGTCCACCATCGACACCTGCTCGCACGGCGCCGCCATGATCCAAGCCTCGCTCCGCAAACCCCCGTCGCCATCGTCGTCGTCGACTGCCCGCCCGCCTCAGGCTAGACGTCGTCGCCGCCCTCTTGCCTCCTCTCTCCTCCCAAAGCCAAGGGCTCGGCGCCAAACCAGGGCAAAGAAAAACCTCACTCGAACCTTGGTTCCGTCTCGTCTTGTCTCGTCTCGTCTAGTCTCGTCTCGCGCCTCCGTCCTTTCCCGTCGCTTCCCTTGTCCATGGGTGCGTCCGACGCTGCCGGGATAAAAGCGTGCCTACGCCTCCATCGTCATCGTCGCCGGCATCGGCAGCACAGCTCTCCAAGGTCATACTCGCCTCGTCTTCTCCCATTGTGCCTCTTGTCTTCCGCAACACCTTCCGTTCTTGCCTGCGTAATCTCGCCTTGGGTTGGTTTTGCTCTGTCCTCTGCCTTTAGAAAGGAAAGAAAGGACTGCTAGCTGCCATCACATCGTCAGACTCGCCCGTGGCCCCTTTTGCCGCGGCCTACCTCTCCGCCTCAGTGGGCTTGGGGTCGTCGTCCCGGGTATCCAGGGCGGTCCCGCTCAGAAGCCCATGGCTTCGCTGCCGTCGTACCAGGAGGCCACTACTCGTCCGGACTGGCTGGCCCTCGCGGCGCCCTATGTGCACTTTGCCGACCACCCTTCGCTGTGCCGAGTCTGCCGTCGCTCCTGGTCTCTCTTCGCCCCCCCCCTTTGGACGGATATCCTCAACGCCGTCCGTCGTTCAGGCCTGGACCCTGGAGACGGTGAGTGCCCGAGAGTCGACACTCCACCGGCCGTCTTCGCTGACGCGGTCGGCTGCCTTCATAGACCTATCCTGGTGGTTTGATTTTGTCTTCCACAGACTCGGCCGCGTCGCCCTTGCTACGCGTGCCCTCGTCCGCATCCTTGACGCCCGGGGCTTTGCCAAGCATGTCTACCATTTTGCCTCGGATCGAGACGGCAGCCTTGTCCGGGAAAGCTTCAGGCGGGCTCTGGAGCTACTTCCTCGCGCAAACTCCATCCTCATCGATGGCCATGCTGATCTAGATCCCCATCTTCTGTTTACCTCTCTGTCCTTGTTGCCGCAGCGAAGCGCGCGCTTGCTTAGCATCGCCGGCTGCCCCAATCACTTGCCGGGCGACGTCTTCAACTCTCCCTTTCTGCAGACCCTCGTCTACCTGGATGCCTCTGGCGTTCCAGGCTCCATCTTGCCGCTTCTCCGGCCCACACTCTTGCCAAACCTGCGTGTCTTAAAAGTCCGCGCGCGAGAAATTGATGACGCGATGCTGCAAACCCTCGCCAGGACTTTCACGCACCGCTTATGGAGCCTGGACGTGAGCGAAAACAAGGTCACCGATGCCTCCATTGACACGCTGAGAGACTTGTGCATGCCCGCCTCACCGCTTCGCTCCGGTGCTCGATTTGGCGTCGAGGGCTGCCTCGTCTCCTTGCCCCACGGCACGTCAGATCATGGGCAATTCTTCTCCATCAGGGAATCCCCGTCGAGTGGCACCTTTTCCCACCCGGAGAGACACTTTGCAGATGCCCCGGGCTATGTCGAGGACGCCGGAGCGCTTGACCTCCGTCAGACGCTCCGCTCCGACGGTGCGTCTCCGATGCGGAGCGACTCGCCCGCCATCTCGGCCCGTCTTCTTTCCCAGGAAGAGTTCGAGCCAGGAGCCCTAGACTTTTGTCGCTCACGTGGCCTCACTCACTTGCGTCTGTCTTGCAACCGGGTCTCATCTCTCGGCATCCAAAAGCTGCTGCGCACCTCGACGGGTCATCTCGAGTACCTGGATTGCGAGTCAATGCCACTTCTCCCGGGATGCAGCTCGGCCTGTAAGCATTGGCCGGTTTCTGTCAGCCTGCACGGCATCCTCGGCGCAGCTCATCTGTTCCGGCCCGTATTCTCATCCAACCTCCGCTCTGTGAGGATACATCATTCTTTTGTGACTCAGGTGCCCACGCTGGAGGCCGGGCACCTGTCTCCCCTGGCGTGTATGTATCTGGCCGAGACGTCAGTTCTCCAACGAGTCGAGGAGGCATACCCCCAAGCCTTTGTGCCAGACATGAACCCGCGACTCAGCTGCTTGACCCTGACTTGCATCCCCCGCCGCTCAGCCGGCCCGTTGGTTGCCAACCTCATCGGCTTCATCAAGCTGCTGTCAGTGCAGGAGCGCGTGATGCAACATGAGGCAGCAGCTGCGGCGTCATGTTCGCCGTCGTGGCGCACCCCCAACATGCTGCAGGGTCTGAGGCACTTGGTCTTGGAGTTTGGCCGGGACCCAATGGAAGATGGCTTCACAGCGCCGGAGGATTCGGCTGCCGAGGAATTGATGGACGGTGGCGAGCACGGGTTCAGCTTCTTTACTGGAGAGGGCGTCGAAAACAGCCGGTCCGCCAACGTGGCTTCCCGGCCTCGCACCGCCGCCGCCAGTCCCCATTCCAGCGCCGTGGCGTCCCGATGCCACCCCACTGAATCCGACCGAGACAGGCAGGATACAGTGATGCATGACGGCGAGTGGAATGGAAGTCCCTACTCGGTGCCTGTCTGGGTCGGGCTCCATGAACCGGGATCCAACGCGGTGCTCAGGGAATATCGGCGGCTTGTCGTCGACTGCCGCCTCCGAGATGGCGTCGGGCCTGCCACGCCGAGCCAGATCCTGGCTGGCGTACCCGACCAGTCGTACGTCTTTCACACCGCATGGTGCGCGGCGGTGATGCCTCGTGAGTTGAAGCCTCCTGCATGGGAGAAGCTGGCTGGAATGAAGGATGTGCTTGTCGAACTCAAGGAACATCGACGAGCTGGGCGGGCCAAGTACTTGCAGCTGCAGAAGCAGGTTGGAGACTGGCGGACGCCTGTGCCGCTAGGAGAGCCGCATTTCTTCTGGACGGGCACTTTGAGAGTGTCCACGACCAAGGACTATTCGCTCGCACGTCCAGTGTCGTCTTGGGATTGACGAGGAGATGCTTGGATTTGCTCAAGCGGTCCTGGTTCCTCTCTACCCATCCTGAGGAATAGCGGATTCTTTTTCTACCAGGCCCTTATCTTCCGCCCTACCCGATGTCACACAGCATATTCTGTGCTCGTTGGGCACCATCGGCAAGGATCCCACACTTGCATGCGCTGGAGTCGGCATCATCCAAGCCTCCTCGGGGGTTTCCCTCCCGGCCGCGCCGTGTTACAATGTGGCGGCTCCCCCGGCCTGGTAAAGGCAGCCACATCTGCTGATGGAATGGGTCCGATCGACCTGCTGTGTCGTCTTCTCCGATACGACGATACAGCGATGCAGGTCGCCACAGGGGCGTCTAACACGCCCTCCACATTGGCCGGCCCCCTTGCTTCAGACAGGGGCGTCGCGGTGGTGCAGCGCGGCGGAACAAGAGCCGTTGTATCTTTGCGTCGGCAGCGAGTCTCTCAAGACAGTCGTGCCGCCGTTGGCTAAAGGTTCCCGAGCACAGGGGGTCCCTACGAGCTGAGATGATTGTGCGGCACGGTGAGACACGAGTGGGATGCCCAGGTTGACGTGAATGAGCCGCTGGAGGGGACTAGAGCTCCACGAGCTGCTGAGTCCTGACATGGCGTCATCGAATGGCGACATGTGAGGATTGAGTGTAAAATTGGGCGTCGGCTGGTCGCGGACGTCTCAGTCAATGAGATGACGATGGCTCAAAGCACTAACCTGAGAACAAACAGACAGGTTTCGAATAGTCTCAGACATCTGACCAAGCTGAGCAAAACATGGTGCTACACATCACCGATGCAAACTCGCGGTGATGGGGGTGGACATCGGATGCTCCAGGGTAGGTTGGTGTTGAAGTACAAAAACGAAGACGAAGACGCGGCGGTCCCGAGTGGCAGAGGCCTGTTGACTTAATAGCACGCGTATCTCGGAAGAGAATATCCAACATATGAAGTTCTGAGCATAAATTAAACTGCTCGATAATTGTGGTGGCCAAGCTCGCGAACCGTTGAGGCCTCAATCTGTCCCGCTCGGCCACGATGACGGAGAAATGGAGTCTAGTTTTTGGCCTTCCACTCGTCTGTCTTGGGAGAGTGCCATTAAAAAGTTTGTTCATGCAGCAATTTTGACGAGCTCTCACTCCCTGGTGCGCTCAAGTCGCCACCCACGGCATCAGTCGCGTCTGACATGGCGCTGCGACTTGCCCTTGATGATGGTGCTCAGGTCGCCGACATTCAGCTGAAAGGGAAAGTCGACGGAGGCGAGAAGAGTGGCAAAGAGAATGTACCAGCCGGACCAACAGGCCACAAAGGTGATTGCGCCAGCGCCCTGGTGACGACAGGTCAGCGAAACGCCGGCGGATGAGACGATGGCAGGAATCGAACGGTCGAGCGTGTCGATGACGAGGTAGCGTGAGTTGAGGGTTGGGACGGGGTGCTTACCTTGCGGATTTGATGGGCATGGTGGGAATTGCCTTCAAAGTCGTCGGCTGAGAGCAGCGATGCTCCGCACTGCATGCCAAAGGAGATGACGAGGCAGAAGAATATGATGCAGAAGCAAGCATTCGTCCGCAGGGCGCAGATGAAGAAGATGAGACTTATGATGCCCATGGAGAGGAGCCAGAAAGCTAGGTGAATATCGCCACGACAGCAAGAGGTCAGTTCAGACTCCAAACTGACGGCTGTTTAGGAACAAGAACGCCTGTTCAGGTACAAGACTCACCCTGAGTGTTGTTGAAAGCGGGGGTCTTCAAGCCGGCCAGGGGCGTCGTTGCGTCGTGGGGCGCGTAAAAGGAATATGCGCCAAAGGACGGGCTATAGGTTGCGGCAAACGAGAGCCAGAAGGTGCCGTAGACGCCAAAGATGACGGCCGGAAGGGTGGCTCCGATGAGCCATTCGCCAATGCAGCCAAGGACCATGAGCAGGCCACCCTGGAAGAAGTAGGAGCCTCTTGAGCACCTGTCAGCTGCAGACCTCGACAAAGGCGGCGACTACGAGGAGGAGACACCTGGTCGAGGCCGAGGGGAAGCGCCGAGGGGAAGAAAGACGTACATGTTGGCGACGCCCTTGCCGGTGGCGCCATTCCAGCCCATGAGGTCCATGGACAGAGGAGTCAGGCACAGCAAGAAACCGACCAGGCCACTGGCGAAGCAAGTCAGCGGGAGAAGCAGCAGAGCCCGGGGGCAAAACACTCACAGGGGACTGGGGTTGGCGAGGGCGGCCCTGAGATTGTTCTTGACGCCCGTCTTGGGCGTCAGGTATAGCTTCTCGAAGAGCTCGGGGCTCATGGAGACGCTCGTGGCGGTGCGGAACTGCTTGAGGGCGCCGTTGCGGTCGTCGCTGTCGCCGTCGGCCTCGATGTCGCCGTCGGCGTCGGCCCACTGCCGCTCCTGCGGGGGGGCCGTCCGGCCGTCCTTTTCGCACATGGCTGTTTCTTCTCGGGGCTTCTCGGGGTGCTAGTTGGGAGAGAGTCGAGGGGGCTGCTGAGTGCTGGACCCGGATGGCTCCTCTTGTTTCCCGCTGCTTCTCGGTCGGATGAGAGTATATGTGCAGAAATGGGTATCGTAGGAACGGGCCAAGTAAATGGCGGGGGGAGAGAGAGAAGAGGAAGGGGTGAAAGGAGGCCTGAGGGAGGGAGGAAAGGGGGGGGGCCTTGGAATTGATCAAGCCACCTCGAGAACAAGACCTTTTCCCCCTGATCAGTATAAGTGGCCAGCCGCTTTATAACTCGTAGCCTGCGATAGGCTATCCCACGCGGAGAGCCATGGCTCGGCAAGCTAAACCGGCCCCTTTCCGCCGCTCCCGCTCCCGCTGCCACGGCGAAGGAGCAGACGCGAGCCACCCGTGGTGAAGGTGACCGGAAAGGTAGAAGCCTTGTCCGGAGCTCCGGGCTCGAGGTCCGCCCTACCGTCTGCGCAGCCAAAGAGGGTTTGGTTTAGAGTGCAAGGTTGGAAAGTCGAGGTTGCTTCCGTCGATTTGGCTGGCCGGCGCTTGGCCGGTTGCTTCTCTCGTCTGTTCTTCTCATGAGCGTGCTTTGCATCTGGCTCATTTGCTTGGGTTATGGATGAGACGTTCATGTCTCACCGCGAGCCCTGACTCTCGAGTGCGGTCTTCTTCCATCTTCATACCTGGCAAATGTCCGTCTCTAAAGCCCAAGCCGAACCAACCTCTCTTTGCCAGTCCCCAATTCAGGGTTAGCCAGAAGAGCAGAGCAGCAGGGAAAGCCGGAAAGCCAATGCCGGATGCGACGCTAGCCTCTGGCGCTGGCATGTAAGTGGCGGCGACCGGTTCGGGCAAGACGTCTCGGAGGCTTCGGGGATTGAAGCTAAAGTGACGGAGACACTTGGTTCCCTGGCTCGTACAGGCTGTGATTGAGAAGGGGAAAGACTGTTTCTTGCAGAGGGGTCTGCTCCAGTCATGATTTAGTTTACATCGTACGGGTAGACGGCAGAGTGCTGACCTGGGCTTACACCGGTATCGACATGCAAAACGGTATACACTACAAAGTACGAAGTAAGCCGTTCGCCTTTCTCACCGTTTTAGGGGCCGCGGTCCGAGTTAAAAGGTTCAAGCTAAACACTTCAACATCATGCCTTGCACAGTTTGCCGTCACCTCAGACTCCTCTTCACCGAGCGTCAGGTGTCCATCGACCTAGGGCCGTTGGAAGAGCTTCTTAAAACACCATGTCCGGGTCACGACGCACTGCTGCTTTTCCTCCGCGACGACTTTGCGGCTGCCAAACCCGGCAAAGTCTTGCTTGAAAGACACGGCGGGCCAACGGCAGAAATCCTCGTCAATGACGAGCCAGACATCTCGAGTAGTAACCAAGTCTGGCCTCTGCTCTTGGCCCGACGTCGTCATGAGGCCCAGATACCCGGTCACGGACGCCGTCTCGACCCGGACTGGATCAGCCTCGGCTTGATCAGAGAGTGGAAAGACGCATGCGCCGGCCAGCACCGAGAGCAATGCTGCAACCCCTTCAAGATAGGCCGCGTCTCGCCTGCCTGGCTCATCGATACTGTCCGTGATTGCCTCGTCCCCGGGACCGCCGTCTCTGAATACGTGTCGTTGAGTTATAGATGGGGCGCCTCGACTGGGTTTCGAACCGTTGGCCGCCTGTTAGACGACGTCCAGAAACCAGGGAGCCTGTCGACAAGAGGCGTCGCCGCTGGCATCGCGCCGTCCATCAGACATGCCATGCAGCTGGTCCGAGCCATCGACGAGCGCTATCTCTGGGCCGACGCAGTCTGCATCGTCCAAGATGACGAAGCCCACGTTGCATCACAGCTGCAGCTGATGGGCGCCATTTACGCCTCCGCCAAGCTGACCATTGTTGCAACCGATGGTGATGCAATGGATGGCATTCGGGGTCTGGAGGGCATATCTCCGTCTCGGGAACTCTGCCAAACCGTCATTCCACTGTTCCTAGACGACAAAGTCATCGTCAGAAACACTCCCGTTCTCGCCAACCTGAGCGGATCGTCGCCGTATTTTGCGCGAGGCTGGACTTTCCAGGAGTTCTACCTAGCACAAAGACGTCTCATCTTTGCGGAAAGCCAAGTCTTTTGGGATTGCTCGTGTGCATTATGGTCCGAGGACCTGATTCAAGCCCAGGATGAGGGCTGTTTTCGAGGTTCACGGCAACGCGACTCAATCGCCAACATACTTGCCGGGCAGCCCGACTTTGGCGAGCTGGGCAGACTGTTGGCCGAGTACAATCACAGCCAACTCACCTACCCCGAGGATGCCGTGCCGGGCGTCACCGGTCTGCTAGCCATCCTGAGTCCCTCGTTCCCAGGAGGCTTTCTCCTTGGTCTTCCCGAAGTGTGTTTCGACTCTGCCTTGATGTGGCGGACGGGCCTTTTTTGGAATCTCGAAAGACGTCTTCATTCCGGGCGAAGACACTCGATTCTTCCTGATTCTCATCTACCTTCCTGGTCTTGGGTTTCGTGGCAGAGTTTCGGCATGCGCATATCGGACGAGGAGACTTTCAATGTCTCTTCCCCCCGGGGATGCAGAACCACCCAAATCACGCAGTGGTACAGCCATGGCACGCCGGACTCGAGTGAAGGACGACCGATTCGATCGACTTGGTTCGAAATCTACGACAAAATCAACGACCCTGCCTTTGTAACGCCCCCTGGGTGGACGAGAGAAGAGTACAGCCCGGCCAAACACGACCCAGCCGACGGGAAACACCATATCCCCGAAGGCCTTGGAAAGTATGTCTACAAGCATTCTGCAATCGCCGACTGTTACTCGTGGTTCCCCGTGCCCATCGCAACCGTTGATGAAGACGTGGGACCGTCGCCTCAGATGCCGTATATTTCTTGCGACACGAAACGCGCGTGGTTCGCCGCATCTCGCATCCCGGCGTCCGAGTCCTCGTTTGACCAACAGTTGAATATCGAGGTCCACCTGGCCGACGAACATGGAAGACACTGCGGAAAGCTCCATCTGCACACTTCCGACGACGTATCCCACTTCCCCGATGCTGCTTCTCCGAACGGCGGCCTGAGGGTCGAGCTTGTCGCCATCTGCCTCCAGCGAAGTCTTCGGCACGGAGCCGGCCCTGAAGATTACCAAGACTTGTATGGAGTCCTTTGGGTGGAGTGGATCCATGGAGTTGCTTATAGAAGAGCGTCTGGGTGCGTTGAGAAGCAAAGCTGGGAGGAGCATGACCTTGAGGATATTCACTTGATTCTAGGTTAGTGGAACGTTGCAGGCATGAATCACGACATTGGCCGCAGCAGGCATGACAGATGGAGAACGAGTGTTTGGAACAGGGGATATTCGAAATAGGGAAACTCGTTGCCGGTGATGACGAGCTAAAGATGACAGCCAGGGCTGAGTTCCCGTGCGCCCCCAAAGTGAAGTCAACACCAAGGAACAAGGGCCCGAGTATATAAAAGGACCAATCAAGATTCAGCCCTGGACCAAGAACCACGAGCCACACTCAGGGGCTTTGCCTCACTCAGGCCCCTTTGTGGTGTTGGCATGGAAAATAATGTATGTACATACCGTACAGAGTACATCTTGCCTTTACAAACTCCGCGTACGAGTTGAGCGCTAAGAACCAATATAACGTGCGGTTCGCATCAAGCTTAGATGGTTCTATCTGAATCGTGTAACTGTAATGCCGTTTCTAAGGATTGCGCCTGCAAATACAAAAACTCGCTATTGGCCGGCCGAGCTTAAACTTAAGGCCTTTCAAAGGTCGGATCAGGTGCACACACAATAGAGAGTCTCGGGGCTTCCTGCTGGGAAGCTTCGTTAAGACTATGTTCTATGTGTGTTGATTGACTAGCTAGAGTTATAGGCGCTTAGGGCTTTAGGGAAAACCTTATAGCGGGGCGCTAACTAATGCGCCTACCTAATAGGATCCTTAATACCCCTTTGCTTAAATAAGCAGTCCCTTACTTACTAAAGCAATTAATAGAACCTAAATAGGAAATAGTGCATCGGTATATACGATACGAAATAATAATAAAAATACCCTTAATCCTTTATTATATAGCAGTAGCGGCTTTTAAGCGCTCGCGATCTTTCTCTAATATCGTACGGCTTACGTACTATAAGCTATAGACCGGGTATCCGTCGCGACTATACGCGGGGAATAGATTTATTCTATTATACCTACTAAAAAGGCCGAATCCTCCTAAGGACGCGAGAGAGTAGGCATTACCCGGATAGGCGGCCGTAATAGCTTAAGGACCGTTATAGTAAGGTTCGTGCTTTCTAATACGCTAACGCACTCGTAAGACTTAATCTCCCGGCGTATATACGCGAATTAGTCCTTTACGTTCCTATAAGTAAGCTTATATATAGGCGCGAGCGGCTTTAAGGCTAGTAATATATCCTTATGCGATAGGAGCAAGATATTATTGCACGAGTTTTTAAGCCTACGCGATATCTTCCTTTACTATAGGATCGCGGGTATAAGCTGCGTACGTAGCTTTATAGTGCTGCTCTAAAGGCTAGGTTTTATATAATAAGAAGAATAGGCTATACCCGTACGGGCTAGGTTAGCGGTTGTATAGGTAAACTACGCGTATTAAACGCTATGCTAACGGTATAAAAGGATTATTAAGATATAAGCGGTAGATAATAGCTTTAAGTACGCCGTTTGCTTATTCGACTTTTCCGTTCCCGCGAGGTCTAGCGGGTATAACGGGCTTAACGGTTATACTAAAACGCTTATAATAGTCTTAGGCTTATTGCCTAGTAAAGCAACCTATATTATTACTAATAATCTCGTAGGGTAGGCTAAATCGCGTAGTAATAGTCTATAGGACTAGGATTATTCCCTTAAAGTCTATAGACTACGTAATAGTAGAGATAAGCCACCCGGTTGTATACTCTATAGCGTTAAGCAGCTATTGCCCTTTATACCCGGTATAGTCGATAGCCTACCTTATTAAAGGCGGCATAAGTGCTAAAGGCATTAGGTTAAGGAGCGTTAGGTCCGGCGGCTTTATAAGTTAATAAGACTAGCAACGGCGAATAGCTTTATAAGCTACGAGCAGGAGTTTTAAGTGCTAATATCGCATAGATAGGTATCGTATAACGTAGCTAACGGTACTATGCCCTAAGGCCTTATATGCTTACTTAGCTATATCTATAAGAGCGTTATACTCTAGTACTAGTAGTAGTGCGATTGCTCCTATAAGGTTTAGCGGCTCGCTAAAGGGAAAGGAACGCTTATTTTAGCGAATACGGTATAGACTGCCCTTTAACTTATAGAAGTATATATTTATCTAATACGGCGTAATGTTCGGCGGTAGAGCTTCTTTAGACGTAAGGAATTCGAAGATCGCTTATAAATTAATTCGTGCTAGCTATTTTAGTTAAGTAACGAGCTTTATAGCGTTAGGAGCGGCGTTATCGGCTTTAGGCGTAGGTTTAAGCGCTATATTATATACGGGATCGTCTTTTAGGATCGTTATAAGCTCGTTGTTATCGTTAATCGCAGCTATCCTCCCTTCGTCGGCGTTATAAGTAATATCCTTATCGTATAGCGGGTAAGAGAGATAATCGGTAAGTACGTTCGCTTTACCGCTACGATATACGATCTTAATATTATAGTATTCGATAAGATCGAGGAACTAAATAATTCGCATAGGTTAGTCTATCTTAGTATAAAGAGTCTTAAGAGACTTATAATCTATAATAATAGTAATATCTATGCCTTTAACCTAATGCTTTTAATATTATATAGCTATTATAATCCCTAAGAGCTCGCGTTCTTATATAGAATAACGCTATTACGTCTCGGTAAGCTTTTTAGAAAAGTAGGCTATTAGGTAAAGGTAGGAACACTCCTTACTACCCGTTAGGTATATATACGGCTATAAAAGAGCTACGCCTATATATTTCCTAGACGCGTCGCTTTTAATAATTACAGGAAGCATTTAGCTAAACTTAACGAGGATTAGTATTATTATAATAATATTATAGATCCGTTCTTAAGCAGCTTTAGCTTCTATAGTTAAGGTAATAAGGACGTTCTTACTACTAAGGGACTATTCGATTAACGGGATAGATAGGTCCGAAAAGTTCGGGATTAGTATACGTAGGTATCCGGCTATATAAACAAAAGCGTGGATTTCCGTAGTAGTCGTAGGCATTAAGCGGTCGCGAATAGCGGCAATCTTAAGAGGATCTGCCCGAATGCCTTTAAAATAGACGATAAAACCTAAGAATATACCTATATCGACGAAGAGCTTTGTCTTTTTAGCGTTAAAGAGTAGGCCGTACTTAACGGCGCGGGTAAAAAAGGCAAGTAGGCGTTTATAAAGCTACTCGACTATATCGGCCTAAAGGCATATATCGTTAAGGAGACTAGCGGCGAACTTACGTAGCGGCTATAAAACTTCCTTTATAAAAGCTTAGAAAGTAGCCGGAGCGTTCGTAAGGCTTATAGGTATAACTTCCTATTTATATAAGCCGAAAGGCGTAACGAAAGCAGTCTTCTCGCAGTCTTTTAAAGCGATACGGATATACTAAAACCCGTCTTATAGGTCGATAAAAGCGTAGTAATAGTAGCCGGCTACGCGCTAGATTTTATCTATAGTGTTTAAGAGAGGATACGTATACTTCTTTATTAGGGTATTAAGTATATAATAGTCGGCGTAAATACGCTAAATAACTTACCTACGGGCATTATACTATAGGCCTATAGGTGCCTTCTTCGGCGTTAATAGTAGAGGAGATAACTATAGGCTAACGGACTTTCGAATAATACTCCCTTTATATTTTTTAATAAAGTCCTTAATAGCTTAAGCCTACGAGGGACTATAGCGTCGGGGAGCCTAACGTATAAGCGTGCTATCGCCTATATTAATTCGATAGACTATCTATGCTAATTTTTCTATACGTCGAAGCGATACGTTAAAGAGCTTTAGGAATTTAGCGAAATAAACGTCTATAAAATATTTCGCCTATTCCGGCGTATTAGTATAAAAGCAAATAGCACGCGCAAGAGTAGGTTAAACGTCGGTCGAATTAGTAAAAACAGCTATAGAGAAAACGTTCGACGGCCGCGGCTATAATAAAGGCTTGCCCTTAAGATTGCGAAGTCGTATAGCGCCGTTGCCTTTATAAGCGACTCTAAGGGCATAAAAGATAGATCGTCTAAAGGTTAAGTTACTAAGGAAAGTCCCGTTAAAGATAATAGCGTAAGAGAGGGCAACCGAACCGGTCTAGTCGTCGTTGCCTTACTATTATATAGCGATAATAATATCGTCTTAAACACTTAGTCTAAGAATCCCTCCTATCCCCTTTATAGTAGAGGCGACTTAGGACGGGTATAGGGCTAGCTTAAGTATAAGCGAAGAAGAAATATAATAAGATATAGAACTATAGTCGAAGAAAGAAGAAAGAGTAGCGGATAAGGAAGTCGTTAATCGGTAAAGGAAAACACTATAATAATCGCCGAAGCCCTCGTAGAGAGGCTTTTAGCTAGTATTAATACCGCTATCTATAGTTATAAAGTAGATAGCGTCGTATCCCTATTAGAAATGCCTTAAGTCTATCCCTTCTTATATAGCTATAAGGATAGCTTCTGTTTCTATATCGTCTTCCTTAAGTTAGTACGTTAGATCTTAGTCTTCGTCGGTATTATCTATAACCTCGTCGTCGAAGTATACGTATAGGCGGTTAGCGTCGTTGCGATAATTTCCTCGCGTGCCCTTACGTATGCTTTTACCTTAGTTACTTCTACCGCGATTACTACCGCGGCTGCGGCTACTCCTTCTAAAGCGCTAGCGGGAACTAAATGCCTTAGTAGCTTTATATATCTTCCCTTTTATCGTAACGTCTTAAAGCGGGCTAGACGGTAAGGATAACGCAGTAGTAAGTGCCGGCGAAGATAATAGACAGTAGTCTTATGCCTAATATCTAGCCTTATTATAGTTAAAGTAGGTATTCGCCTTAGATAAAGCTATAAAAGTCGAAGCGGCGATAGCTTTATCGTCGGCGGCGTAGACGAGAGTATTAGTCGTATGCGGATCGGCTATAATAATGCCTAAGGGGCCTAAATAAAAGGAGGCGGATAATAAGCTAAGATTAGCTTTAACGACTTTTATTATCGCCGGTTTATTGCTAATAACCTTATTTATCTTTTATATCTAGTATAGTTAGCCCTTTTATATACGGATAGAAGTAGCTAGCTTGCCGTAGATATCTTCTATAGGCTAACGCGTTTACTCGCTAGCTAATAGCATAAGACGCTAAATAAAGGCTATGCTATATAGCGTAGTAATATTAAAACCGATCTATAACTAAATGCGTAGGAGGTTATTCCGAATATACTAGAGGGTAATAGTGCGAATACTAAGGCTATATTTCTTAATATTAAGAAGGTTTAAGAACGCATCGCGAATACGCTAGGAAAAGTTAATAAAGGCCTCGTCCTTAACTAGCGCTAGTTAGGCGTAAATAGCTAACGGCGCGTCTAAAACACCGTAGTCCCTTAGGACTATAAAAATGCCCTTAAGGAGTAATATTTAGTCTAAGTGCCTAACGTTAACCTAATACGCGATAGGGCTAAAGTCCTTAGATAACTCGTTAGCTATCTAAGTAAGCTAGAGGTTATATAGTATCTATCTAATAAGAAACGCGGATTATATCTATTAGAGCTTTTAAAGGACGGTATAGTCCGCTTAATATAACTTTTATTTAGGCTTTATAGTAATCTTATTTCGGTTATTAGTTACCGTATCGTTAACGTCTTTAGTAGCTTTCGCTTAAGGCTAGATGCTTTTTATAAAAGTTTTAGTAGCTCGATCGTAAGTAGTATTATACGGAACGTATATAAGATAATCGAAGTTTAAACGTAGGTTAAGACCTCGTTTTAGGAATACATACTAATCGACGGCTTTATCGTCGTAGTATAGGAAAGGCTTTACCGGCAGCTAGTGCTATTACGGTAGAACCGGTTGCTAAACGGGTTACTTATACTACGGCTATGCTACCTACCCTTACTACTGCTAATTCGAACGAGTAAATCGCTGCTCGCTTATAAGGTTAGTAGTAGGCGTTGCTATAGTACTTTAGTTAGGTAGGTCTACGGGAGGAGTAAAAGGCGATAAGTAGTCCGGCATAGGAGGTATAAGAGGAATAGGAATAAGCCTTAAAGCTAAGGAGCCGGCAGTAGGTAGTAGTAGAAAAGGAGGTGCTTATACTCGAAAGAGATTAGTTAGGCGCTCCTCTATACGCTTTATCTAAGCAGCTTAACGCTTTAGCTAGGTAGCTTAACGCTCCTTAAGACGCTCTATCTAAGTGATTTAGTTATCTTCTAGCTATTTAAGCTAGTTAGCTTACTATCGAGACTACTAACGTATTTTACCGCGAAGTTCTTTACGTAAGTCGTTAAGGTAAGTGTTAAAGACTTCGTTTTAGTAGGTTATCTTTTAGTCTACCTATCTTCTTAGGCTAGCGACTAAACTCGTCTTATTCGGCTTAAGGCCGATAGTAGAGCTTACTATAAAGCCCCGGCGAGAGCTTTAGTCGGCTCTTAGCTCGTCCTTAGATAGCGAATTCGGCGGCAACGCTGCCGATATATTATACAACGTTAGGCTTATATAACGTTAGGCGAAAGAAAAATAGGGTAGAATAGGTAATACGATAGGTCTGCGTGGCGTAAACGCTAGGATGCGTAATTCGTCCGATTTAAAAAGGCTAAGGTTTACTCTTTAAAAATACGTATTTTTAAGGCCTTTTAAAGGTCGGATTAAGTATACACACAATAGAGAGTCTTAAGGCTTCCTGCTAGGAAGCTTCGTTAAGACTATATTCTATATATATTAATTGACTAGCTAGAGTTATAAGCGCTTAGGGCTTTAGGGAAAACCCTATAGCGGGGCGCTAACTAATGCGCTTACCTAATAGGATCCTTAAACTCTAGTAGAGAACTCTATACAACGGCCAACTGTTAGATTATATAATAGAGGTTATAACGATTAGGTTAGTATAACCGCTACGTAACGTAAGGGAAATATCCCTTAAATTATATAATAGAGGTTATAATAATTAGGTTAGTATAACCGCTACGTAACGTAAGGGAAATATCCCTTAAATACGGCCCCCTTATAAAAAGAGGGAAAGCACGTATAATACGCATTATTATATATTATATTAATAAAAACCTCTTTGCTATATAACCTATCTAGACCTATTATAACGCTTATTTAGTCTAAGCCGTAGATCTACGATCTAATAATTAAGAGTCTTAGCCTCTAATTTATCGAAAATACGATATAAAACACTAAAAACAGGCTCCCTTTAGGCAAAAACAATCACTATGTCTACTAAGAAGAACACCGAAGTTATCCTTATCGAAAATGCTAACTAGTCCGTTTAGGACAATAAGTTTAAGGCGTAGGTCCTCGATAGCAACCTATAGGAATAGGTCTTCGGCACCGAAAGGCTCCTTCCTATTCCGAATATGCCTGTTAAAGACGACTCTCCGAGGGGATTTCGCTCTCGCATAGCGGACGAAGAAATAGTCTAATAGGGACGCTAACCTTCTTAAGGCAATACCTAACAATAGCAGATTTTTCTACATAAGGAGAAGAAATAGGAGAGTTAGAAAAAGGATATTAAAGAGCTATAAACTTAGATCGCCTTAACTATCTCTAACTACCTTTTCTAGACCTATTATAAGCCTAATAAAGACCTTAAGGACTAGTACGCTACGCTTAAGAAGCAGGCAAAGGGAAAAACAGAAGACATCTAACGGGCCCTTTAAGTTCGCTATAAAACGGTTGTTAAGCTTTCCTTAAGTTAGCTAAAGAACTAGCACCTTTAGCTTAAGAGCTAGAAGAAGATTATATATAAAGGGATTTAGGAAGAACTTCCCGAAGCTACCTATAAGAGTATTTAGGTTGCTGACTTTCTGGCTTTTATTAATCTATATTTTCCTAACTAGGTCGATTCCTTTAACCTCTCTTACGTAGAGAAGGAAAAGGATTTTAACATCTATTCTATAACTAACGAATTCACTATATTTATAGACAAACAGCCTGCTTAACTATCTTATACTTAGAAAGGCTCTTTCGGCCCTTCTTATATAGGGCAAGACGTAGGATAAGACGACGAGAAAGGAAATAGCAGCTAGACGAATAATAAAAAGAGATCGCTACCTATAGACATAGATAAGAAAGGCATTACTAAATACAGGCTCTACTCTATAAGAGGTTATACTCTAGAGAACTACTAGGAAGTTAACCCTAATAGGGCACCCGACTAGTAGCCCGGCGGAAGAAAGGATACTATCGCTAAGAATATAAAGAAACCTAAGGTCGTAAGATAAGTCTAAAGACAATAAGGCAAGAAGGGAACTAAGAATAATAATAAGACGGATTAACTTATATAGGAAAAAGGAAGATGCCCTTCGGCTTCTTTCCTCGCCCCTTTAGTCGATATATCTTTTAACGTCGACGTTTACCCTCTTTATCACTCGTTAATCCTAGATTATAGTATAACCCTCTATATCTTTAACGAGATCTCCCGGTTTAAGAACTTTAGAATAGCGAACGAAGGAGATTTCCTTTAAGCAGGTGCCGAAAAAGTGCCTATTCTCGGCTATAGTAAAGTTAATATCCGCCTATAAACCCTATCGTTTAAACCGTAAGTACTACGCTTACTTAACGTTGCTTTTTATAAGAACTTTATATGCAATCTAATCTCTTATAGGCTATTAAAGCAATAGGGACTCTAGTAGGATAAACGACCTTATAGGCTATTAGCGCTCCGTTCGGCCGACGATGCTATCGTCGGCCTTATCGAATAGCACTACGGCTAGTTTATTCTTAAGTATATCCCCTACTATACAATAAGGCGGGCATTTTACAACCGCCGAAACAAGTTTAATAGCTATACTAAACGGACGCCGCAAAAGGCTACTACCGAACTCTAGCATCTCCGAATAGGGCATCCGGGGCTACGAGCCTTAGAACACCTCGTTAACTACTCTAAAGGTATTAAGATTAAAGGTATCTTAACCGTATAGTGCGATAACTACGGCACCGCGAAAGCAAAACGGATAATACGACGAGCCCCTCGAGATAACGGCATCGTAAGCGAGAGAATTACGATAGACTTTTATAACTTCGTGCTAGACAATAAGGGCTATAACTCGCTAATGCTTTTAACCGATAGAGCGAGCGGCTTTATATAGGATTACTACCTCTAAGACCGTCTCGTAGAAACTATTATTACGGCCTTTAAATCCGGCCTCGACTACTAAAAGCATTAGTACTAGTTTTACACTAAGATCGTTAAGTATAATAACGAGATTACTATTTAAAAGCCGGTAGTAGAAGCATTCCTTAATATAAGGCTCTTTAAAATCGAGCCCTCGGCCTTATATATATAAGATTAAAATAGAAGCGCCGAGCGCTCGGCGGGTATAATTAAGGATAAGTCTAAAGCGATATAAGGAAAGCTTTTAACCTAGCTTTAGCGAGAGATTTATAAATCCGCTGTATATCTCTATAATCGCACGCTAAAATAAAGCTATAAGTAGGAATCCCCCTATAAGAAGCTGACTAGGAGAAAGCTAGCGCAATAGTATCTTTATACTTATAGGTGTAAAGCGTTTACAATAATAACTACGGCCTAAGAGAAGAAACAACGCTTTAGAAAGCTCGACCTACGAGCATAGATAGGCTTCCTAGTTAGATATATATCTTCTAATATCTACTAAATCTAGGTTCTTATAGAAGGGAAGGTTATTACTACTCGAGATATTATTTTCGATAAGTAAGAGATTTTCGATAGAATATTTAAGAACCTTGCCGAGAGCGTTAAGGAGTACGACCTTAAGGAGCTAGCCTTAGCCCTAAGGAATATCACTCTCCCTAATAATAATTAAATCAATATACTATAAGTTCTCGATAATTAAGTATTCGACGATATCCTCGTCTACTAAGATATAAACCCCGAACGCGAGGCAAACTACGATATAGAATACGTAATAGCGCTTAAAAACGACCGGGAAAACATAAAGTAGTATACCGAAGCTCGATTTAAGCCTCTCCCTACTCCTTTAAGCACTCCCCTAGCGGCCCTATTTATAGCTGCAATCTAATTATATCTCGCTAACTAGAATATATTATAGAGTAAGCATCTCGATATATCTCGAGTAGCCTTCTAAGCAAACATAAGTCTATACTTACGAGGAATAAACCCCTCCGTAGCACCTAAGCCGTATAAATAAGGAGCAAACCCCTCCTTAGTAAGTCTATACTTATAAGGAATAAACCCCTCCGTAGTACCTAAGCCGTATAAATAAAGAGTAAACCCCTCCTTAGTAAGTCTATACTTACGAGGAATAAACCCCTCCGTAGTACTTATACTATATAAATAAGGAGTAAACCCCTCCTTAGTAATGCCGTATAAATAAGGAGTAAACCCCTCCTTAGTAAGTCTATATAATTAGGAGTTAACCCTTCTATAGCCTATAAACGAGGAGTTAATCCCTCTATAGAAAGAAAAACTCGCTTATTAGCACTCTATATTTATAGCAGGCACTTAAGCCGTACCGATCTCGAAAGATACTAACATATTACGGTTTAAAGATAAGGCTTACCTCGACCGCTTAATCCTAAAAAGGCAGGTATATCGACGAGACCTTCTAGCTATCCTAATACATTATAGACAGCTTAAATAACACCTACTCGGCCCTTAATTTAAGGAGGCGGAGAGAACGCATCTTTAGAATTATAAAGAAATAAAGTCCTAAACTAAGGTTAACTCTAAAACACTTACGAAGAAAGGCTAAGTCCTTAACTATATATAGGTATACGTATATAAAATAGATAAGCACGGAAGGCTCTCGAAGTATAAGGTAAGACTAGTCGTCCGAGGGGATTAATAGCTTTAAAACGGGTAGGAGACCTATATAGCAACCCTCGTAAGACGAAGCTTTCGAATACTTATAACGATAGCTATAAGGTTCGACCTTAAACTAATATAGTACGATGCGGTTAATGCGTTCGTTAACGTAAGGCTTAACGAGATTATATATATAAAGATACCGCTAGGGTATAGAAAACACTCTATTATCCTCCGATTTAATAAAGCCCTCTACGGACTGCGAAAATCCCTTCTTTTATAGCATCGCGAACTTACGTTAATACTTCGGGAGATAGGGTTTTAGACGGTGCCGTACGAACTATACTACTTAACGTTTAACGGCATTATCGTCTTCTTATATATAGATAATATTGTCTTTACATATTATAAGAAGGATTAAGATAAGGCTAAATCTCTTTAAAATTAACTTTAAGGAAAATATAAGCTTATAAGCAGCGATAACCTATAATAGTTCCTTAGCATTAAGATTCTATAAGACTATATTTAACGGTATATTTAGCTATTATAAGCCGCTTATATTAATAAGATCTACCGACTTATAAAGAAACGCCGCCCCTTTAATACACCGATAGGGGTAAAAGAGCTTCTCCCTTACGAAGGGATCGCTAAACACTATAAGATTAGAGCCTACTAGGTAAACGTAGGTTCCGTTCTATACGCGGCGGTTATTACCCGCCCCGATATTACGTTTGCTATATTAAAACTATGCAAATTTAATAACAACCCTAGACCGGACTATAAAAACGCCGTCGATCGAGTTCTCTATTATCTATACTACACCCGGGGACTTACGCTTTGTCTAAGGGGTAGGGACGACTTTAAAGTAGTAAGTAACGCCTCTTTCGCCGATAATACCGACCGGAAAAGCTCTTAGGCATTTGCTATAAAGCTATTCGGAGGCTTAATCGGCTAGAGAGCTAATAAATAAGATATAGTTATAACCTTAACAACCGAGGCTAAGCTCTTAGTGTTATTACAGGCAGTAAAAGAGTTAATCTACGTAAGCCGGCTTATTAAAGAGCTCGACGTCTCCCTTAATAACTCCCGTATTTGCATTTAATATAATAACATATAGACTATCCGACTAGTTACTACCGAAGTCGCTACTCTATAAACGAAGCTTCGCTATATAGACATTTACAACTACTAGCTTCGTTAAGAAGTCCTTAATAAGACCCTCGATGTTAAATATACACCTACCGCGAAGATAATAGCCGATAGCCTTACTAAGGCACTTTAAGGGCCCTCCTTTAAGGCCTTTATCGAATAAATAGGCCTTTACGATATTACCTAACGCCTCGCCGATCGAGAACTCCCTAAAACGACCGACGAAATAATACAAACCGATATATATATATTATAGGAAGGTTAAGAGATATAAATAGGCCGATGCAGGCATATCCTTAAGGGTAATAGTCTTAATATCGGCACTATATACTTATATAGAGGCACGAAGTGCATATAAAATAGGAGAATAATAGGCATAGGCACCGGTGATAAGAAATAACCGTAGGGGAACCTAATTCCTCTTGCGTATTACTACGGTAGTCCTTACGTAAAAACGTTAGGGAGACGACGGATAAGGGGCCTCGTTAAATATCTACGAGCATTAACTAGGCTAGAGGCGTTTAAACACTCGATTAAGTGTTAAATAAGAAGGAAGCTCTCCCGCAGCGAGGGCACCTGCTATATATAGCGGGGGAAGGAATTAAGGAAGTATAAGAGCTTATAAAGCCGCACTCGTTAGAGCGCTTAAGCGCAGGATTAAAAGGGCAGGGATTAAAGATATCCCGCCCCGATAGCTTAACGATAGAACGAGGATTAAAAACTCATCGGATTTAAGCTATTTAGCGACCTCTTAATGCTAGCTTCCTTCCCTCTTAGGATCGAAGCTAAGGGGGTATATTAGATTACATAATAGAGGTTATAACGATTAGGTTAGTATAACCGCCACGTAACGTAAGGGAAATATCCCTTAAATCATATAATAGAGGTCACAACGATTAGGTTAGCATAACCGCTACGTAACGTAAGGGAAATATCCCTTAAATACGGCCCCCTTATAAAAAGAGGGAAAGCACGCACAACACGCATTATTATATATCACATTAATAAAAACCTCTTTGCTATGCAACCCATCCAGACCTATCATAACGCCTATTTGGTCCGAGCCGCAGATCTACGATCTGACACCAACGGTCTCCGTCCTTAATGCACATATGTTTCCCAGACACTATGTCGCTAGCAACTTGGTGGTCGCTGAGTCCTGGCCTTTAGAAAAAGAACTCGACATTCTAAAACCAATCAAGACCTGCCATTTAAAAACCTGTCTCTAAACGACGCCGATTGTTTATTGACTTTTTTTTTGAAATTCCAATCTTCTCCTGTCATCGTCGTCGGTCTGTGGTAGGTAGGTAGGGTGGGGTTGGACCATCGAACCCTCGAAAGCCACCTTTATACTCTTTGTTATATTCATCCTTTTTGTGTTTTTCCTTTACTTCGGTTAGGCTTAAGTTTTTTTCCTTGTCCTTTTTGTTATTTTAAACCTTTTTGCTTCGCTGCCCTCCCAGTAGAAATCAACTCGTGATGCTGCCTCATGTCCACCCCCTGACCCTCATGACAGGGGATCCTGCGGGCTAGTCATGATTCAGGTCTGAGATGGTCCGACGAATTATTTGTTATATGGAACGAGATCTGGCACCTTTAGTTTTCGTCTTCGCAAGGCAAACCATGTCATAGTTTGGCCGCAGTTGCACTCTCCTTGACAATCCCGTTTCCCAACCTCGCCAACTCGGTCTTCCGAACCTTGCCGCTGCCCGTAATCGGCATCTTGGACGGGACTCCCTTGTCGCCCATCCAAAACACATGGACCGGAGCCTTGTGCTTCGCCAGCCGCTGGCAAACCCACGTCGCCGGGGAGAATATGCTGGAAGGGCTGAGGGCGTTTGGTCAGAAGCGGGAGCCGCGGTGGCGAAGAGGGAGACTATGATGGAGAGGGATATGATATTGAGACTTGGCAGCTTTCTTAGTAGACGACCTGCATCACCACCTCCATGACCTTTCAGCCCTATCCCGTCTCGCTGCTGAAAAAGTGTGTCAGTGAGGGCGGCAACACGCTCGGGCTGGATCCCGCCGACGGACCCCTGGTTTCCGTGCTGCTCCTGACCCGGTGGAAGGACGCCAAGGACGATGACAAGATCGTCGAAGCCTTCAGGGGCCTTCTCGAGGCCGTTGATCGCGATGCGGCTTCCCGAGGCACGGCCGTCCCCTTCAAGTATATCAACTACGCCCAAGGGCTTCCAGGACCCCATCGGCTCCTATGGCGCCGAGAACAGGCGCAGAGATATGACCCGGAAGGCTTGTTCCAGAAGGGAGTTCCCGGCGGATTCAAGCTGCCTGTCTAGCGACGGCGACCTTGACGCAGTTGTTCGGCCCTTGCGATGGAGCCGTGTAAGCCGTGACACAACTTGAAAGTCTAACCAAGTTCATGAGTAGCATTAGAGCGCTGAACTGCCGCCCCTCTCTGACTACCACCAAGGCCGCGGCGAATGCTGCTTCTAGACGAGAGTTCAAGGAACCATGTGATGCGTACCTCGAACGCATGCTCCGTCTCCCCGTCAAGGATGCTCCCCCGGCGACATGATCCAATCTCTTGGCCCGCCCAAGAGCCTTTCGCGTACATTTCCCCGACGACCTCGACCTTTGGCTCTACGGTACAACGGAGCATTTGGTCGGCAGGGACGGGGATCGAGTGTCAAAGCGGACTTGTACCCCAAGCAAGCTCATGGTTTCTGCCAATGGGACGTGACGGTTATAACAGCAAAGACATGTGATGTGAACGTCGGTGAGACGAGATCCGATCTCCGGTTACTATAAATATTGACTCTTTGTGTACTGGCATGGGTGGAATGGAATCGATATATTCAAGCCATCATACATTTACGGCCCGTACGACGCACCATGCTTGTTTCTCATCACGCCACGGCCGTGTTTGCTGCAGCGGCGGCACAGCTGGCTCATGCCGCCTCCCATCTTCACCGAAGAGCATGTACTTCATGGCTCCATGCCGCCCAAGATGATACGTGCCGGACCGTGGCCATGCATTGGAACTTGACGCCCGACAAGTTCATCTCCCTCAATCCTTCAGTCGGCCCAAATTGCGTCAACGGAGTCAAGGCCGGAGAAGATTACTGCATCGAGTGGACCGACGACGAGCCCGTGGTGCCGACCACCTCCCAGATCTCCCCGACCACCCCCTTGAGCCGTGATCCTGTCCAAGCCGGTCTCGTGGAATCATGTTGGAACCCTCGAGCTTCCCGTGCGGAAGCGGGTATACTAACTCGACGCAGGCATCAAATTCTACAAGGTGGAAGCTGGTGATAGCTGTGATGCCATCGTGAACCAATTCGGCACCTTTACCTACCAGGACTTGTACGTCATGATACCGCCTTGCCACGTAGCAGTGTTGACCGGTTCCCAGTGTCAAGTGGAATCCCGCGGTTGATCAAGGTGAGAGCCCGATAGTCCACCGTGTCCAAGAACAAACAACTGACTTGCTCGCCCAGACTGCCGTAGGCTCTGGTATGGCTACTACGTCTGCGTTGGCGTCGCAGAAACATATACTCGGCCCAAAACGCGATCTCCCTGGCCGACTCAAAAAGGCATTGCCACGTCCTGTAAGCTGAGATGAAACCTCGGACCGCGACCTGGAGCAACATCTAACAAACCTAACGGCCAACGATATTACAAAGCCAAATATGGCGACACTTGCCAAACCGTTCTAGACAGGTACAAGACGTTTCGCCTGGATAGCTTGTGAGTTACTTGACGACACCAAGTCCACGGCAGAGACGCTAATCATGGACAGTCTGGAATGGAATCCTGCCATCAGGAACGGTTGGTTATCCTCGGCAGCCCCTTTCCGCACCAATATTGACGACTGCAACTAGATTGCGGCGGACTCTGGACTGGTTACTGGTATTGTGTCGACGTGCCCGCGGCCTTTCGAGCCAGGACCTTTTACCATTCATACTGCACAGGCCCCATGTCACACAACACCATCACCGTCAACGACGGCGTGTGCATCGACACCATGTGCGCGGTGGCGTCGCTCGATATCGACGAGGCCGGCCTGTGTCCCGGCGGGCAGGTCCAGGTCAGCTACTGGGGGCAGCCGGGTTGCACCGGCAAGTGGTTTGGCTATAGCTACACGAGCAGAGGCACATGCCACAGGTTGTGGACCGAAGGTTGGAAGTTCAAGTCACTGCATCTTTGGTGTGCCAGCAAGGAGGAAGACTGTGTGAGACGAGGGACCTGTACTTATAGCCCACAGCCAGCCACCAACGTGTGCTAATGCTGGCTGAGAGGATAGGACCCTCACTCTCTCTGTAGTGTTTCTAGATGCTCTACACGGGTGACTTTGGGGTCATCTCTTACACCGGGAGCAGGGATATGAGCCGGTCCTGTTGAACCAGCCATATAAGTCGAGGCACCTCCGGAGAGATGACTGGTATTTTCGTCTCATGTCCAGAAAGCACGGTTCAACTTGCTCATCATGGCTGCGTCTTCAGCGGCTCTCGTCTTTGCCAACTCCACGCTTTCTGCTCGTGGATCAACATCGATAGAGGAGGACAAGTGTTGGCGCTCCGGCGTGCTGGCTGGCCGGCGGCAACCCATGTCCGCGTCCAAGCTCCGCGAGCTAGTGCAAGATTCCTGATGGACAGACGGGGGCGCATCGGGCAGTACCGCGTCACGAGAGGGCGTTATTCTTGACTTGGTCCCGTTGGACTCCAGATGCAAACCCGACTCCGGGTAAGTTTCTCTAAGTGGCATGGCAGCCCCCAAGGACGGGTCCGAGGCTGGCTGGGGGAGATCAGGTCTGATTGCTCGCAGACTTATGTACGAGACCAGATGCAAGCGCAGCCCAGTCGAGGTTGTGGTAGAGTATAGCCGCTTCAACAGGCCGTCTTTCGTCCGCGTGTCCTTGTCTGTCTCACTCGGCTCGTCGTCGTTCAACTCCTTCCACACAGAGAAGCCTCCGGACAATCTCGTGGAGCTCCATGACTTGCCATCCGTCCATCTGGTTATGCCGGCCTCCTTCTCGTCCCAGACAAAGACGGAGCCCGAGCGAATCGACCGTCGCTCCTTTCTCGAGAGGCGTCGGGTCACCCGGCGGAGGAGGCCCGTTCGGCAGGCCTCGATGAGCTTGAGGGCGTCGTAGCTCGTACGCACGTCGCCGTAGTACGTTTCCGTCGCCCCGTCGCCCAGGGCTGCGCGAGTCTTTGGCCTGCTCCGTTCTTTGCCCGTCATTGTGGATAGGTTCCGAAGTCGTCGGTAGGATGCAAGGTTTGGATACTTCAGTCTCAAGAACAAGTCGTCAAGACCGAGAGTAAGGCTCTATCACCAGTTGTACTTCGTAGACGCTGATACATTGTCGTAAAGGTGAGCGAAATGTGGCAAGAAGACGGACGATGTGGTTCAACAGCGAACACCAACGCTGTTCATTTAACGCGTTACCCCCGTGCTTGCTCGAGGCACACACACATACATACACGCCGCGTGTCCATCCATCAGGGAGACTACTGGTGGAGAACATATCTCGACGTCTTAATGCCATTCCGCAATTACACACGTCCATGTGCCATACGGTTTGAACCTAGCCAAGTTCATGCGGCAGGGGTATGTATGTTTATAAAGGTATATATATGCATATCATGGACGCGAAGATGACATGGTCTTCCTTGCCCGCATGGCACCCCTGGGAAATGACCAAATCGTCTTGACACGTTACCGCCCGATAATCTCTCCATATGCTTTTCCTGTTTCCATATTTATGAATGGGTCATTATGCCCGACTTACTCGTGCGTTAATGTGTCGACTCAGGCACAGCCTTGTGAATTAATCGCGCGATGCTCCGCCTCAACTGCCCGCCGTACTTGATTCATCTCTAAACTGGAGAATCACATGATTGATTCAATCCCAGGCTGTCCCTCTGAGTAGCATAGCTAAGCTAGATTAGAATAATAAAGCTAGGTCTCTTGACCATCCAAAGTTCTTTCATACAGCTTTGTCCTCACAAGATTGCTTATTAAAGTCGAATGCCTCCCGATGCTGGTAGTCAACGTAAACTTGTACCTCGACAGGGCCTGGCGGCATATCGGGGCCCAGTCCGTCTTTGTAATGGGTTCCTCTCCCAAAGGCATATTTCCCTTCGTTGGGGGATGTGTCGTTCGCCTTTCTGTAAAACAGAGTGGAACAGATCTTCGACTTCTCGGGAAACGAATGGCAAGGGTTTCCCTTGCACGCCTGGAGGCCTTGGACGGCAAAGCCATGGTCTGTAGGCACCAAGGACGAGACATCGATACCAGATGCGCCGTTGTTGCCTTTGTTGGCAAAGTCGAACTCGAACCAAGTCGTGGCGAGCAGGCCCTCGCCAGCCTTGCCTTGGCCATTCGGGGTGCCAATTACCCACCTAGGAAGATCACCAGCGGCGCACCCGCATATCCCCTGGGTATCGGGCTCAAAGGCGATGTGCTTGGTCTCGCCCTTGGCTAGGGAGAAATGGAGGATTTGAGATTCGGGCCAGCCAACTTGAATATCCCGGTGTCTTCCAATTTTAAGACCGCAAACGCAGTTTTGACAGTTCGTGCCGACATTGTGCATGTTTGCCGTGTAGTTGTATTTGTCGACAATGTCCTTTGCGACGAGTCTCATGTTGCAGCCATAGTTGCCTTCGCGGCCAATGTTGCCGACGTAGTGTACCTTGTCCGGAGTCGCCTCCCGCTTATTCAACTGACCGCAGAGCTCCTCGAGAGTCTGGAGAACGGGGCTGTCGTCGGGCTTGTCGCAGGTGACACTTTGCGTAGCAGCACTAGACTCGACCGACACGGCAGGGCCAGACGGCGTGGTACTAGGCTCGGGTTTAACAGGTAGCGTTTCTGGTTTCGTGGACTTTATGAACATCTTGTTGTGCTTCAGTTCGAACCTAGCGTCCACGCCCGGATACGCGCTGGCGCCAAGCAGGACGGCAAGGAGAGCTTTCGAGGACAGCTTCATGATGCTCTGACAACCGTCCGTAGCTGTCGGAAGAGAGAGTCGGTGAGGCGAGTGTAAGTTGGACGGGTTCGAGTCCTGTGAGGATGGAGCGAAGGAAAGCCTGTCATGTTTTATTAAAGGAGAGTCATGTAACAGTGTGCACTGGATGATGAGAGGGGGGGAAAGGGGGATGAGGGATATGCGCGCCTGGATGGCATGAAATAATGAAAGCAACAAATCAAACAAGAACCCTGCGCTGGGTCCCCAAATAGACATTCGGACATTCGACCCGGGGAGAAAGTCTGCTCAGATTTGACTATAGTCCACTCTTTCCTCATATTCCCACCCATCCTTGACACCTTGAAGCTGGGCGTGAATTCAGGTCCAGGACGTATCCAACAAGGGTAGACTCGTCCGTCGCGTGATCGCTGGGTTGCGTGCTTGGGTGGCCCGCTCGCTTATGATATTGTAGGCGTGAATGAGAAGAGTGGGCATTCTTGGTGGTTAGCGGAAAAGCTACCATCTTATTGACCACAGATGGACGGCATCAAGATAGGTACTCCGGCCAAGCAAAAGAAGCCCTGTTTCCAACAAGTCCTGTATCCGACAAGCCCTGTATCCAACAAGCCCTATCCAACAAGTCCTATCCAACAAGCCCTGTATCAGTTCAACCCAAGCCTCTCAAGCTGCCCATCAAGGCTCACCCCGCCCCCCAGCTTCGGCACCGCAGCCCGCGCCGCTCCCGCCCCGGCCCCGGCCCCAGGCCTCTCCTCGCCCGCCGCCTTCTTCGCGCGCGGCGCCCTCCTGACCGGCTGCAGCTGCTGCGCTTGACGCCCCCCCGCGACCCCCAGGTATCCGCCGCCCGCCATGGCCGCGCTCACCTGCGCGCGCATCGCCCCCATCTCTCTGAGAAGACACGCCGCCGCCACCACGCGGAAGCTGCGGAGGTCCCCGTCGCCGTGGTACGTCTCGGGCGCCATGTTCGTGTCCGTCACGCAGCCAACCACCATGCACGCCCAGCACAGCTGAATCACCTCCTCCTTGTCTCTCGACTCGGCCGCCGTGTCGCGGCTCGTCACAGAGTGCAAGTCGCTGTCGTCGGCGCCGCCGCGCTTGCGAATCAGGTTGACCATCCACGACAGCACCCGGTCCGTCTCTTCCTTGAGGCGGATCGACATGTCCCGCTGCTGCCGCGTCTGCGAGCCCTTCTTGTTGAGGACGGAGCCGCAAAATACTTCCACCTCGGTGATGCCCGTCCTCGGGTTGTCCGAAAAGTGCCACATGCTATCGTACACAGAGTCCTCGTATCTGGCCACACGGTTAGCTCTAGCGTCCTGGTCTCGACGAGCATGGTTGAAGCTCGACTCACAGATTTCTCAGCTTCCACGCGTCTTCCGAGTGAAGCTCGTACTCGGCGGCGATTCCATATGCCTCCATCTCGGCCTGCATCCGTCCCATGAGCTGGTCCCACACCGAGGGCCCGTTCATGTCGACGGTTCGGTGAATGTCTTCGCTCCAAATTTTCTTCTCGTCGACCCCGCGGTAGAGATGGCCGAGGATCTTCTCTGAGCGGTGGTACCGGTGCCTTCTGCCACCCATGCCGTCGTCGTCGTCGTCGTCGTCGTCAAAGCCCCTTTCCTCGATGAAGTCAATTTGGCCGAGATCGTACAGCTTCACCGGCGGCGCGGGTGCCAGGCTGCAGCAGTTTCAGTCAGCGAGGCCAAGAATGCCGGGGGGGTGGGACCTACAAGTCAGGGCGAGTGCGCGGCGGCTTTGGCATGTCGTTTGGCTTGACCGGGATGCCCGTCTTGGAAAAGTCAACGGCCGTCGAGTGCATCTCTGCCAAGGCAACGCATGCCGCATCGCGGGTCCCCTCCGGGCTGACGTCGGCGAGGATCTGGTGGCGATTCGCAATGAGGCCCAAAATGTCCGTCTTCATAAACTGGATGAAGAAGTCGGCAATGTCGTCGCGCCTGACGGGCCGGTCAAGCTCGGGCGGGCGGGCGCGCGGATAGTCGGCGGGGGGGAAGACGTGCTGCGGGGTCGCCCGAGGATCCCAGATGACATTATACAAATCCCCGTCCAGATCGCCGCCGCTCAACTGGCTCGGAAGATCGCGGCTGCCGCGCTGGCTAAAGGCGATGCAGTTGTTGAGGTCGCGCAGCGGGTGGCCCACGGGCGGCGTGCGCACCTGGGCCCACTGCACGTCTCCGGGGTGCAGGGCGGGGCAGCGGGTGACGATGACGCCGCCGTCGACGAGCGAGGCGTCCATGCGGTAGCCGCTCCTGGCGTGCGTCTTGTTGTAGGCAATGTAGACCTCGCCCTCGTCGAGGAAGCCCGTCTCGTCCATGATGCCAAACAGCGTGACGCCCTTGTCGACGGGGATGCGGGCCTTGTGCTTGAGCAGCCGCAGCTCGCGGAGCACCACGTGCTCGACGACGGACCGCAGAAACTCGTCGCGCCGGTAGTCGATGCCCATCTTGTCGAGCTGGCCGATGAAAGAGGGGAATCCGAGGGCGCTGCCAATGTCCTGGTACTGCAAAAAGGTGCTCGTGTTGGCGGCCGTGCGGGTGACGCTGCGCAGCTGCTTCAGCGCCTTGGTCTGCAGCTCCTTGAACCAGCCGTCGTCGGTGCCCATGTCCTCGAGGATCTTGATGAGCTGGCGGTTGAGGTACATGCGCAGGGGCCTGGAGGCCACGTCGCAGATACCGAGCTCGCGCTGGTCGCGGCTGGGGAACTTCATCATCGACTCCTCGCGCACGCAAATGACCTTGCCGCGCAGCCGCGAGTCGAGGGAGAGCATGCCCTTGACGCCTCCCCAGCGGATCTGGAGGCAGGTCGAGGCCGCCGAGCGCATGGGCAGCTTGCGCCACACCTCCTCCATGGCCTCGCGCGAAATGGTGCCGACGCCGTCGCTGAAGACGCGCGAGCCGTCGGCCGACTTGACATCAGGAATCGAGCGGTTCATAATGTCGGCCGTGACGAGGTCGACGGCGTAGGGCGTCTCGGAAAAGGCCTGGCCGATGCGGGCTGCGCACTTGGCGGCGATGCGGATCTCGCTAAAGTCGCCCAGGGACTTGAGGATGGAGTCGTAGTCGTGGCGCTGCATGTTTTGGTCGACAAAGGGGGTGAGGAACCAGGTCGAGTGGGATCGCAGCGACGAGTGCGAGAAGCCAAGAAAGGCAAACCGCCTGCCCGCAATCTGGATCCCGTCCTGCAACACCTGCCGATAGCGCTCGAAGATGACGTCGTTTGAGACCTTGGGGTTATACTGTAGGTCCTGGCCGTTCTCGTCGCAAAAGGAAACGCGCAGAAAGTGGTCGCCGCGGTGGGGGAACATGCGCAGGACCCTGTTCTTGCTCTCGGCGTCCGGGCCCTGCAGGATGATGCGCGTCGGGGTGACCATGGCCTTGAAGACCCACGTCTGATGATCCGGGAGCTGGGGGCCGTAGACGCCAGATCGAAGGGGGTCCTGCTTGCGGAGGTCGAGCTCGATGCGCATGGCGAGCTCCATGAGGCGTTCAGGGTCGAGGTGGGCGGGATCCGTGTCCGGGCATGGATAGGGTATCTCCCGCAGCAGCTGCTTCATCGAGTCCGTCGTAAAGGGGAGTGCGTCTCGGCCCCATATGGGGTCTTTTGCGATGCTCTCAATGATTGTGAGAGCTCGCACGCCGGCGGCCGGATGCAGGTAGTTGTTCCAGACGAGGCCCTGGACCTGGAAGAGGATGGGAAAGGGAACGCGCCGGGCAGATCCAATGTTGTTGATGGTGCCCTCGAAAGTCCTGATGCAGGTGGAGTAGTCGAGGGTATGGGGGGCTGGGTGCTGGTCGATGGCGAGGCCCTGGAGGGTGAACTGGACCAGCTCGTTTTCCTTCAAGGCGCCGAAGATGTGGGTGTCGCCGGCGCCCAGCCAAAGCTGATAGACAAGGCAGTGCGCAGCGTACTTTTCATGATGAGGCCACTCGGGGAGACTGGACCTCCGCTCCCACCTGATCATAGAATTGGCCGGGGACGTCTGCCTCGCAAAGAAGCGGGGGGGCTCGGTAAGTACGAGGGTCAAGACGGGGCCAGAGTGGTCGGCGATGAGGGTCTCGATGATGTCGTAGGGCACGTCGATGCGGGCGTCGTCTCTAAAGGTGGCCGAGAGGCAGCGCTGGCCAAACTTTGCGTGCCCAGTCATGGTGGTGCTGATTTGCTGGGCAAAGGTCAGGGTGGCCGAGGGCTGGGCAAAGAAATTCTTGCCGCAGGCGACGCCCCTGAGGGTGCACTTGATGGCGTGCGAGTTGGAGCCGCGGTCAGGCCTCTTCTTGCGGTCCTCGCGCACCAACTTGAGGTGGCTGAGGGCGAACTTGTCGATTTGGCGCTTGCTCTTTGTGGCGAAGACGGGGGTGCGAAGAATGTGCAGACGCGCAATGTCGCGACGGCCTTTGGGAGGGTGTTGTGGTTGTTGTTCATGCTGCGGCGGCGGCTGCAGGGTGACTTTTTCGTGCCTCATCAGGAACTTTGTGCCGTCGGAGACGTTGAGGAAGATGATTGTGGCAAAGTCCTTTCGCCTTGTCTTTTGGCAGTCCCAGTCGAGGATGCCGAGGACGTTCATAAAGGGCTTGAGCTCCTTGATGAGGCTGTCCTGGGTCAGGTCGCGGGGGACGTTTCTGAGAAAGACTTCCATGGTGGATGCGGGGGAGGAGGATGGCGATGGGTTGAGGAACGGTGTCGGGTTGAGGAACGGTGACGGGTTGAGGACAGATGGCCAGGCGATTCAAGAGACGACGATGGGTGCCCAGCTCAGATTGATTGTCGAGAGAGCGGACGGCAGACGAGGGGGAGGAGTCCGTGGGGCCGACAGGAAGTGAAATTATCGTGGTTGAACTACGGACTGACTCGACTCCACTCCCCCAAGCTCCTCTACACTCTCCGCAATTAGCGGGGCAAGGGTCCTGAGACAATCTGTAGCGTCTTCGGTAAGTCTCGGTGGCGGCTTCGGTGAGACGCCCGGTGAAGCCTTGGACCGGGGCCACAAATCGGGATAACCTCGTTCCCATTTGCCAGCAGACGATGCTCTCCTCCAACCATACCCGTTGGCTCGCGAAACTTAACCAAGTTGGCCCAAGGGAGCCGACGGGTATAAGTAGACGCTCAAAAGCTGCGCACAACCGACTCTCCCTCCCTACCAAGCCAACATGTCTCAACAACCCCCATCCTCCTCCTCCTCCTCCTCTCCAGGCCTCCTCCACGTAACCATGCGCCCCCATCCGTCGCCCGCAAGCCGCGCCCGCTTCCGCGACTGGTACAACAACGAGCACGGCCCGGACCGCCTGCGCAAGCCCGACATATTCGCAAACGGCCTCCGCTACCGCTCTTGCTCCGAGTCCGACAATGGCGACCCGGCTCTCTTCATGGCCATTTACGACGTCCCGCACGCGCACCTCCTCGCCACGCCCGCCTACACCGCCCTCCGCGCCCGCCGCTCCCCCCGCGAGGCCCGGACCATGACCACCGACGTCGACGAGGTGCGCCGCTCCCTCTACGACCTCGTCTGGGCCAGGTCGTCGCCCCTGTTCAGACCCTTGGAGAGCCTCGCCGACGACGAGGCAGACGGCATCGTCACCGTGACGGAGCAAGTCACGCCTTCCGATGACCCTGCTGCCGAGGACAGCTACCGCGCCTGGTTCGTCGACGAGCACGTCGAGGCACTCGCACGGGGGCCCGGCTGGCTGCGCTCCCGCCTCTTCAAGACGTCGACGCTCGAGCAGGAGCAGCAAAGGGGGCCCGTCGTCTTCCTCGCCTTGCACGACTACGCCAAGCACAACAGTGTCGTCGACGAGAAACACGAGGCTCCCGGCATCGTCGGACGAAAGGACGTGGCCGCCTCGCAGCGGCACACCTGGTCCCTCTTCTACATCTTGGGCCCCGGCCCGCGAGACCTCGAAGCCGTATCCCTGAACCCGGACGCGGCCCCCTTCACCTCCCCCGACGGACAAACATGCACGACCCCCGGGCCTGGAGCCGTCATCAGCTCCTACATGACCACCAGCGACTCGCTCACCATCCCGTTCCGCCTGGAGGGAAACCCGTCCCCACACGCCCCGACGGTCGCATTCAGCAACTCCCTCCTCACCTCTCTCCACATGTGGGATCCCTTCCTCGACGTCCTCCGGCTGGAACGCCCCGACCTGCGCATCCTCCGCTACGACACCCGCGGCCGCCACTCCATCCCTCAACCGCCCCGAGCCGCAACCCTCACCACTCTGACGGCAGATCTCGCGCAGCTGCTCGACGCACTGCACATCCCCCAGCTCCACGCCCTAGTCGGCGTCTCCATGGGCGGTGCCACCGCCCTAAGCTTCGCCAGCAACCACCCGACCCGGCTGCGCAAGTTCATCGCGTGCGACTTCAACAGCGCCTCCACCCCGGCCAACACCCAGGCCTGGAAAGGCCGCGCCTCCATGGTCGATGCCGACGCCCACCCTGGAGACGTCGACCCCGAAGACGGCTCCGAGGCCCGCGGCATCCGCAAGCTCGCCGACCAGACCGTCGCCCGTTGGCTCCACCCCGCCAGCTTGGACAAGGCCCAGCTCAAGAAGTGGTTGACTGACATGGTGGCCGCAAACGACGTCGAGGGCTTCAAGCACTCCTGCACCGCCCTCTGGGACTATGACCTGAGGCCGGCCATGGAGGGCTGCGCTGTGCCCGGCCTGTTTGTCGTGGGCGAGGCGGACGCCAAAGGGGCCGTCGCAAAAGCCATGCAAGGCTTCAAGGATATGCTCGGCCACGACGGCGCCGAGCTCAAGGTTGTGCCCAATACCGGCCATCTCCCAATGTGCGAGCATCCCCAGGCCTTTTGGGAGTCCATCAGCCACTTTTTGTAAAAAATGTAGAATGTGCCTAGGTCAAGCATTGCCTTCTCGCGGCCACATGTGTGGCCATCACCAAGCCACACCACAAGCCTGACGATTCTCTACTACTTGATTCTGCTATAGGGCCCTCCGTGTCCTGTCTTCTAGTCAACTCGCGGCGACGACCCGTGCCACGTCCAGATTTTGCCAAACGACACGCTCTCGTACCGCCGCATAGCCAGTGTCCAGTTGCTTTCCCATGCTCACTCACCCTCTACAGGCTCGCCTACAGGCTCGTCTACAGGCCCGCCCATCGGCCTAGAGACCCGTACGCTCGGGTAAAGGTAAAGTCGAAGGCGTTTCCACAGCCAGCGCCAAACTTAAAAACCGAGCCACCGCCAGGCTTCCTCGTCCCCTTGTTCGCCGCCCTCTTCTCGGACGCAATCTTCGGGGACTCGTCGCTCGAATCCGAGTCTTCCAACCACGGCGGCAGACTTCTGTAAACGGAGAACATGGAGCTCTGGTTCTGCGTCATGCTGCGCTTGGGCTCACATCTCGTGGGTCGATGGCCAATGTACAGTTTTGTCTTGCCGGGCGTCACGTTGCTGGGCGTCGGGAGCTTGCAACTCGAGCGAAAACGTGAGACCGGGGGCGCAACGGCCCAATCGCATGCAAGGACGCCAAAGTGAACCTGCTCAGGCGTCTTGTGCCGGCTCGTGTGGCTTGCCCTGGCGTAGCGCACGAAGTAATCTTGGAGCCAGTCTCGAATCTCGAAAATCTCGTCGTCAGCGTCCCACTGGGAGTCGCCCTGGTCGATTTCACAAAATTGCCGATCCTTGGCTCGAAATACCCGAGTTTGCGAGGCTGTTCTCGTCAGTCACTGAACAAGGCCTTGGAAGACAAGCATCACTTACCGCCGCGGCCGTTGCCGCTGTCGGCGAGGTTCTGGCCCTCATTCTTGGCAGTCGGGACGATGTAGTAGTCTACAAGATAAAATTCCTCAAGGCTCGGCAGGCATCTGGCCAGAAACTGGTACAGGTGAACAGGGTAGAATCGCGTACCGGCGCCGTGTTTGGAAGCGATGCACGAGGCACAATGCGCAAGGTTTGCCGACTTCCAGCTGTTGTTGAAGCGTACGGCGACGCGTCTGATGAGCTCGAGACCGGGGCAGAAGAGTCTGATGTCGAGGGAGAAGTTGAACTGGAGGACGTCGCTTGGGAGGTAGTCCAAGAAGACCAAGTCGGGGGAGTTGTCGAGGGTAATAATGTTGCCGTTTTCCATTCGCAGGACCCCGGCCCTCGAGACGAGGCTCTTGACCAGACTGGCCGACTCGGCACACGTCATGGAGAGGGCGGCGAGCTGGCGATATAGCTCCTCGTAGTGCGAGGTGTCGGCCTTCCAGTAGGGATTCAGGGCAACCAGCTTGGCGTGAACCAGGGGACGTGGCTTAAAGTCCTTTTGAATCACCGTCAAGCCGACTCCGCCAGAGTCATGGTCGGGCGGCTCTTGGGTGCTGGTGCTGACATCGCCCAAGGTAAAAGGGCGCAATGGCACGCGCTCCGACTGCCAGCCGCGATGGCAAAAGTGCAGCTTGACAAAGTTGATGCCCGGGTCGGAAAGATAGGCCTCCCATATCTTGTGGCGGATCTCGATGGGGAGACGGGGAAACAGGGTGAAGGAGCGGCACTCAGCGGGCAAGTGGAACTTGAAGGGCGTCGCCATGGCGGTTTTGTGGGCGAGTAAGATGCATCGACGAGTTGTTGTGTTCCAAGCGGGTAGCTGCTGTAGAGCGAGCAGTAGAGCGACCAGGCGACCAGGCCGACGCGTCTAGGGACTGCTGAGTGGTGGCCAGGCCCAGATGAATGCTCGACCCTCGACCCTCGGGCACGAGAAGAACTGTCGACCGTTGCAAGAATGACTTTTGTTGATGGAGGATGATGATGGTCGACGGCGAGCGGGCCGAGGGGGGAACGAGCGTTTACGAACCACGGCGGGGTGTCGAGACTCGGGAGAGGCCAAAGATTTTCCTGATGATGAAGACGAAGAGGGGGGGGGGGGGGGAGAATGAGAACGCGAACAGACGGGGAGAGAAGAGAGAAAATGGACAGGCAAAAAATTATTAGGGTCAAGAGAGAAAGTGCAAGCAGGCAGGCAGGCGCCTTCCGAGGAGGTGCTGCCCTCTGGGGCAGGTGGCTTCAGAGGTATGTACAGTGGTGTAGGTGGTGAAGAAGCGCCTGTAATTGTAGGTACCTGGTAGGTGTCGAGGCTTTTTTCCACCTCGCTAGAGACGCCCTACAGTACCAATAAAATCTGGCCAGCCAGGCGGCCGGCGGCCTCTGGCAGCTGGCGGACAAAGTCGAAGCCCGAAGCCATCGACAAAGGCCACCAGGAAACAGAAAAAAATAACCATTGCTTTTCTTGCCGGGTTCCAATGTGCCGACCGACTTCACACTCCTTTTCAGTCTCCAGAAACCCAATCAGCATCATTCTGCCCGTCATCCGACAGACACCTTTCTTTTTCCCACTCGTCCAGCCCGTTAGTTCATGCTCAAAGTGGCACCGCCCCCAATCCCCGCCGCCAATAAGCTCCTCGTCCCCTGCCCGATCCGGCACCGGCAACACCAGCGGCTTGAGAGCCCTTGTATAATTATCAATGGTATATACCACACGTATCCTCGCGCAAACGAGCCAGTACAGGGTTCGCGTAAAGATATGCAAGTGTGGAAGGAAATCAAAGGCACAAGCCTTGACGCGAGGAACAAGAAGCGGCTTGCTTCAGCCGACAGACAGCCGCCCGTGTGTGAGGCCAACCGACGTCCATGGCGGGTATCAATGGTACTCGAGTGCAAATCGTCGAAGCGTCCGAGTGTCGAAGAGAGCCGACTCCTCCATTTGCGGCCTGCCCGCCGCCTCTCCTTCAAGCCGGGAAAGCTTGCCCGCCCTTGGATCGGCCAATCGTCTTGTACCGCTGGTATTCCCCGCCTGCCCCCATCACGTCGAACCTCGCCGCCCCCATCACGTCCGACGTGTAGCCGCTGAAAAAGTAGCCCGTCACCACAACCATGTACGTCAGGAGCAGGATGCTGCCCTTGAAGTAGTTGCTCTTGCCCTCGCTGTACACGTAGCTGAGCAGAAACACGCACAAGATGACCGTCACCATGTCCCACTGCGGAAACAGCAGCGCAAACGTGTACGAGCCCGCGTCGGCCCCCTTAGAGTCTGCAGGGAACCACGCCGAGAAGAGCACCAGGCAGGGGATCTGGAGCAGGCAAACTTGTAGCGCGTAGGCCGAGCCAATCTCCATAGACAGAGCAATGTTTCCGTTCATGGCAAACGAGATGGCGTTCTGTCACGCATCAGCAACGCCACTTTTCAACCACTTTGTCCTCGTCGGGGCTTGCTTACCAGGAACTCTGTCGTGTTGGGAACCAGGGCAAACAGAGTGACGCCGAGGAATTTTTGGTCAATCGAGAAGCTCTCCAAGACGACATCCACCGTGAGGACCAGGATCTCGGCAATGATTGCATACAGGATCGTCGCCCCGAGGAGAATGACGGAGCTCTTGACGCGGCTCCAGTTTGGCGCGTCGTGCCCGTCGCCGTGGGCCGTCGCCGTCTCCGCGTTGGCAGCGGCCGGCCCCTCGCCCAAGTCAAAGACGACCCCGGGCCGAGGAGGCAGATGGTTCTTGGAGGTAATGGTCGATACGCTTGGCACGCCAGACATCTTGCGAGAGAAGCGGTCGCGGGACGCAATCGTGGCGGCCGTGGCGGCCGTGGCGGCTATCTCGGCCACCTCGCGCGCCAGGGCCGTGTTCTCGGCCTGGCTGAGTCCGGGGACATGCACAGTCGAGCGGGCAGCCTCGTGACCCTTGGGCGGCACCACGTGCAACGTGTTGTGCGTGCCGTTTGCCGCCGCATCCTGCGTCGACGTCGACGCCTGCCGGTACGAGTCCTCGGGGGTGAGGCCCGGCTGGAGGCCGGCCTGCTTCAGCGACTGTCCGAGGATGCGCCTGTACAGGTGCGAGTCGCGAATGTCGGCTCCCGAAGCGTCAGCCGCCGACGGCTGCATGCTCTTAATCACAGACGCCTGCAGATGCTCTTCGTGCTTCTTCTCCTCCACCTCGGCGTTCCAAATGACGGCCGCGTGTGTTCGCAGGGTAAACCACAGGCCAATCAGGTACGAGCAAAACAGCATCGTCGCGGCGAGATAGCAGTACGGGCGCACGGCCTCGAGGTAGAACCGGTCATCCAGCGCGGGCGACTGCGAAAAGAAGCAGCGATGGCAGTCCCGTGACTGTTTCTGGCCGGAGGTGGGACCAGTGTCCCAGTCCTCGCATTCCAGGCAGTTGAGCTCGTGGGTGCCGTGGATCTGGTAAAAGAGCGTCGGGCCAAAGGCGCCCACGACTGCAAAGAGCAGCATCGTTGACGTGACGCCGGCAGACTTGGCGTTGAAGCGCTGCGTCTTGCGCTTGATGGCGCCAAAGCACATTGAGATGCCGGGCAGGAACAGGATGCCGGCAAAGATGCTCCCGACGATGCTTCCCTCGACCAGCTGGCCCTTGCCCTGGTTCAGCGCAACGCAGTAGAGAAAGACCTCGACCACGGTGGCGAAGAGGGCGTTGATGGCCGCGCCCAGGCCCATCGACGACTGCGCCGAGATGGACGCCACGGCCTGGCCGATAAAGTAGGCCAGCGGGATGATGGACAGCAACGCGGCGCAGAAGAGAAAGGCCGGCGACGTGATTTGGTTCTGGACGTGCAAGATGCGGTCCAGCACCATCCAGTCAAAAATGACAAAGATGACGACGGCCATGAGGTTGATGAGGAAGATGTTTGTGCCGTCGACCGTGTACTTCCAGTACTTTGAGCCCACGGCCCTGTAGGTGCACAGCAAGATGGACGAGTCGGGCGCGTCCTCGTCGCGCGTGTACTTGACGTGCGACTCGAAGGAGACAGCCAGCGGGTGTCGCCTGAGGTGGTCGAAGAGGAGGATGGTGACCTTGCCCATGGGGATCCAGAAGACGAGGAACCAGCAGATGGCGGAGACGAGGATGAGGCACGGGGAGATGAGGCAGTAGAAGAAGAGGAAGAAGATGACGCGGCCAATGTTCCACTGTCCGCGGCCAAAGAGCCTCCGCCGCCGCGTCTTGTTGTTTGAGCCGTTGTCGCCGTGCTCGCCGCGCCGTCCGCGCCCCAGTAGGCTTTCCGTCTCGCTCGGCTCCGAGTCGATGCTCCTCCGCGAACGCCCAACGATGGATCGGTTGCGGTCGGGCCCGAAGAAGAGTCGGCCGTACTCGAGATCACCGCTCTGCCACTGCTCGTACTCGGAGATGCTCCGCCCCTCGTCGGCATCCTCGTGCAGGTACGCCTCGTCTTTTTGAAGGCGAACAAACTTTCCAAACGGGTAGAAAAGGTAGCCAGCCAGGCCCCAAAGCACCCTCCCGTACTCGCCGCCGCTGCGTGTTGCGGCGAAGAGCAGGCAGATGACGGCACCAAAGGCCGCGAGAGCGGCCATCCACCACCCGAAGCACAGTGTCCAGATGAGGTTGAAGAGCAGCAGCCAGTGGCTCACGCGGCCGCCGGGAGTCGAGTGGATATCAGCCTGGGCCGTCTTTTGGATGGAGCGGTCCTTTTTGTACAGGGCGGGCTTCCATACTCGGATGCCAAAGGGATGCGTCTGGTTGATTGCCTGCTGGCGGTCCTTGAGGGTAAAGCTCTCGGCCTCGCTAATGGCGCTATCGGAATCGCAGTCGGACTCTTCTTCAAGGGCCGACTCTGGGTCCTGATTGGAACCGCTCTCTTCCTCATCTTCCTCCTCGGCCATGATGGTCGGGACGCCATGATCTTCGGGTTCGGGTTCGTCTTCGCCAGCGCGGTGCGGGGGCAGCCGGGCCGGGCCCGGGGGGGGTGGTGGAGGCGGCGGGCGGCGCCTCGATGCGTAGCCAGTGGGCACGTCACGGTGGCGGTGGACAGCATCGGCCTCGACTTCGTGGGTGTCGTCATCGGCGGAGAAGAGATCTCCTCGGTGAGGCGTAGTGGACGATATGCGGCGCGACAGGGGAGGCTTGCGGGGCGGACGAGAAATGGACTTGATGCGCTCGGGGCCGGCAAGGCTGGGGCGGGACGGCTGGACAGAACCCCTCTGCTGAGAGCGGTCGTGGGTTGGCTCTACAGGGCTCCTGCTGCTGCTAGCCGTGGCCGCGGCCGAAGGCTGCATGGACCCTGATGGAGAAGACGCGTATCAGCAGCCGACTGTGAAGGAGGAGACAAGTTCGATGCTCACCATATCCAGGCCCGTCAGTGCGGCGTCGCACCGTCTCGTTGGACTGCAGGCTGGCCGACAAGTCGTCGACGAGCTCGACTCTCACAGTGGGATTGCGGACATCTGTGGGCGAGGCGGCACCGGGCGACGGCGGCGGCGGACGGCGCCGTGCGGGCGTGTTCTCTCGATCCATGCTTGCTGGCCTGCGAAACGTAGGCTGCAGCAGGGGATCAGAGACGCGGAAGCCTTGTCAGCCAGCGTGTCTGGGCGAAGCGTTGCCAGCGTTGACGACGCGGTTCAGGCGCGCGACGCGGGGCTGTTTATCGAGGGAACACGGGAAGATTTACTCTCCAAGGTTTGATGGCGGTTCAGTTGACGTTGTGGGGGGGCCGAGTTGATGAGTTCTCGAGTGAGTGGTTAGAGCCCGGAGCACGGGTCGGTCAGCAATAGGTTCGAGCAAACAATGCAATATTGGCTGCAGTTGGGGACGGTTGGGGACGGTACTACAGTAGGTTGTACAAAATACTTCAGTACCTAGCCGTGGCAGTGGATCAACAGATGAAATGGGGGCCGAAGCGCCTAAATAAACGGGCCAAGATTACCGTCTTGATGCCTGTCGCGTGGCCCTTGGCGTGCAGTCAGCTCGCCTCTCCCTTTATTTTCTCTCTCTCTCCGCTTGTCTGCATCCATGACCACCTACTTCGTACCTACGAATAGGTACTTCGTACGAATACTACGAAGTACATACATACTCCTACTACGAAGTACCTACGGATGGTACTACGAATACTACATATTCGTACATACTCCCTCTGTGCCACCCAACACCCTTTCTGCTGTGCCTCGCAGGGGCTGGACTCAAGGGCGGCCAAGGGGGAAACATTTCCTGGTTAATCGCTCAGGATGCGAATACTGGAACCGCCCAAGGGCAAAACCTCGAGGGGGCACCATCACCCGCCCTTGATGAGCGAGCCTTGTGATGCTGTCGCCCGTTGCGGCTGCCCTGTCCTCCCTAGTCCGCGCATGCAACGTCGACCCCGTGCTTGATCAACGACGGACGCCCAAAGTTAGCCTCGTAGACACATATCATGTGACGTACTAACTAGGTAGAATGTTATATGCGGCAAAAATAAACCCTTTTCGACCTCGAGAGATCCACCAGATACAAGACGCAGAAGCACGTGGACTAGACGGACAGTCATCAATTGTTGCAAAAGCACTATCGCGACAACAAATATCAACGGTGCCTTCGATGGAGCAGTGGCGCGGGTCATGAGGCTTGGCATCCCCCCCTCTCCTTTGCTCCTTTGCCGCCGCTTCTCGAAATCGAAGCCCGAGTACCTACCTAGGTAAGTTGGCATAAAGAGAGCCAACGGGTACATACGAGTACATGGCTCACCAAAAATTAGACCAGCATCCGGCACACCTACGCAGGTGCGTTATCGTCACGGAAGCCGCCTGCAATAAGCACCTGCGCGAAGGTGCGTTATCGTCAAGGAAAATAAGCACCCGCGCGCGATGCGGCTTGAGGTTCTTCCGCTCCTTGTCATGGCAACGTCGACAACCTGCAAGCGGCGCCACAGCAAAGCCACAGTAACTAACTCCCTCTGCTTCTGGCCACAAGCTTACGAGATCATCCAGCAGCCTTGCCACCGCTGGGCCCACAAGTTCATCCGGCCAGTCTCAACCTCCAACGCCAGCACGCAAACCACGCCGCTCGCAACAGCAGCAGTTCTTTTCTTCCATTTACCCAGCAGCAGCCTCCTCGTCCCTCTCTCCGACCCAGATCGCGTCTGAAAACCGCCTAAGATGGCGCTGGACGAGTACTACCACAACAAAATCGAGGCCATGAAGCTCGAGATCCTCAAGGGTCAAGCAGCTCTGCGCCGCCTCGAAGCTCAGCGCAACGACTACAACTCCCGCGTCCGGTTACTGAGGGAGGAGCTGGGCCTGCTGCAGCAACCGGGCTCCTATGTCGGCGAGGTGGTCAAGGTCATGAGCACCAAGAAGATACTCGTCAAGGTGCACCCCGAAGGCAAATACGGTTGGTAGCCCAAGCATGCACACGGCGCCTCGACTCTGACATGATCACGCGCCGTCACAGTCGTCGATGTTTCCGACAGCGTCGACGTGGCCAAGCTCACGCTCGGCAAGCGAGTCACGCTCCTCTCCGACAGCTACAAACTGGAGAAACTGCTACCTTCTTCCGTCGACCCCCTCGTCTCCCTCATGATGGTAGAAAAGGTGCCCGACAGCACATATGACATGATTGGTGGCCTGGATCAACAAATCAAGGAAATCAAGGAAGTCATTGAGCTCGGCCTCAAGCACCCCGAGCTTTTCGAGTCCCTCGGCATCGCCCAGCCCAAGGGTGTGCTGCTCTACGGCCCGCCCGGCACGGGAAAGACGCTACTGGCACGAGCCGTCGCCCACCACACGGCCTGCAAGTTCATCAGGGTCTCGGGCTCGGAGCTTGTGCAAAAGTACATTGGCGAGGGCAGCCGCATGGTCCGGGAGCTCTTCATCATGGCGCGGGAGCACGCGCCGTCAATCATCTTCATGGACGAGATTGACAGCATTGGCTCGTCGCGAGTGGAGGGCTCGTCGGGCGGCGATTCAGAAGTCCAGCGAACCATGCTAGAGCTGCTTAACCAGCTCGACGGCTTCGAGCCCACCAAGAACATCAAGGTCATCATGGCCACCAACCGTCTCGACATTCTCGACCCGGCTCTGCTGCGGCCGGGGCGCATCGACCGCAAGATCGAGTTTCCGCCGCCTAGCGTCGAGGCCCGTGCCGACATTCTGCGCATTCACAGCCGCAAGATGAACCTGACGCGCGGCATCAACCTAAACAAGATTGCCGAGAAGATGAACGGCTGCTCGGGCGCCGAGCTCAAGGGCGTATGCACCGAGTCGGGCATGTACGCCCTGCGCGAGCGGAGAGTGCACGTCACGCAAGAAGACTTTGAACTGGCCACGGCCAAGATCCTCAACAAGCACGATGACAAGGAGGTGTCGCTTGGCAAGTTGTGGAAATAGACGGGCCGAGCGATGGGGCGACACGGCGGGTACACATGTTTGTTGCGCCGGATAGTTGGGCAAGGGGCGGAGCAGAGGCTATAGGGATAGCAACTTTACCAATGTTCAGACACGGCATGCCCTGCCTGCGACCTGTGAGCTAATCTGCTTCAGATGCATGTCACGACCTTGTTCACGTCCCATGTTTCTCGGGGGGGAAGGGGCTTCCCATGTTTCTCGGGGGGGAAGGGGCTGTTTGGGGTTTCCAGACAGACATAGTACTCGGTGGTTTGATGCCGGAACTATCTTACTTGACGCAGACATGGGAAGGGAGAAGCTGTTGGCTGACCGCCGCCGCGTGGAGTCGGCTAACACCGAGAAGCACAGACACCGCCATGAGCTCCACGAAGCGCCCGTACAGTGCCGGCCTCTCATGGGCATTATAGTCTGAATGTACGGACGGTCTGTCACATACGGCCACAGTATCCTGAGAAATGTCGATCCCGTCCGATCTCGTTTACATAAGCAGGATAACGGCAGATTAGTAGTTGGGTCGGTGACGACCAGCGAACACCGGCTGCTGTATGTTTTTTTTTGGTCTTTTTGGCTGTACTTCGTATTCGTCCTAAATGTAGCATCGTACTCCGTGCGGACCTCGAAGGACGGAGATGCGGAGGGGAGGGGAGCACAGCAACTAGCTGCCGCTGGCCCAAAAGCGCTCGCGGGGGTTGTGGCGGTTCTATATGTTAACGTCTCCCGACTTATAGACTGCTAAGGCGGCCTTGCATTGTCTCTAAGTGCCAAGCCATGTTGGGCTAAAGCTATTCTGGGGGTGACGTGCTGTAGGCGTGGTGGTTGGGGGTTGATGAAATGTGTAAATGTGCTAAAGTCGTTGTGTTGTCAGGGGCATTTCGCCGTCTCCGGTCTCCGGGGGGGAAGTTGCTTGTACGAATAAGGAGCCATGACTACGCGGTGGAGTCCGGGCCCGAGATGCGGGGCGTCGGGAAGCCCCTCCTTACGGTGGACTCGGGGGGGGGCTGCGGGAGGGAGGACCGAGTCCAGGGCCCGAGGAAGCTTCGCGGAGGCCTTGACTGATTGTCTGTCTCCCAGTAAGGCATGTCATGTGCGTCTTGGCAATGCCCATGCTTTGACTTCTTCCCCCGTGTTTAATCTAACACAATTCCCCTGTTTAATCTGCAATATTCCGTACATTTCCCAAGACTGGTTTTGTGAGCGCGCAAATGCACGGGCGCGCAATACACAACCTGGTCCATCAATGGCGGCAGCAGGGTGACAGTCCCCCCCCCGTCACGCGCCGTCCCGGCTGCTGCTCCCCGCAAGACACGCCGGTCTAGAAGCCTCCTTTTTCTTCCCCCCCCCCCCTCGCCTGATGGTTACCTATGTACATATGTACGTGCTGTGCAAGGTCTGCGCTGACCTATTCGTAGGGTGTACGTCGTACATGTCGAGAGAGTCGTCGCTGGCAAAGACACGCGTGTGTGTGCCAGTCATCCTTGACATGATCAGGCGAAGCAAATGGCCTGTTGGACAAGAAGGAGTCGTACGACGTTGCATATCCTGCTGGGAATGGACGGCGGGCGAACGTGGATGCAGACATAATTGGCTTTGCCCTCATCTCCTCAAGAGGCCAACTCGAGCTGGGCAATGCCCTGCTACCCTGTATCCCGAGTCGCATCACAAAGACACCAAAGGCATGCCAGAGGGGCCGGCATTCACGATAGTCATGCGCTCACTCTCCCTCTGGCCGGACCACGGGCCTGGCATCCAGAGGAGGGTCTGGTGAGATGCGGTCATGGAGGGGAGGGGAGGCGACCCAAGGGTCACGGAGCTGAAAGAGGTGCCGAACCCTTGCAACCTCCCGCGCGGCTGCAGGAGCAGTCATGTCGATCACCATGCTTGTCTAGGAAGCTTGGCTGGCGCTCTCCGCACCGGCAGAGGCACTCCGAGGGCAAAGGGTCCGAGACTTGGCCACATTATGTACTACCAGCTGCTGGTAGGCCTGAGCTCTGAGCTCTGTAGGGAGTAGGGAGTACGGGTAATGCTTGAATGTTTTTCTGCTCGGTTTCTTGTGTGTCTTATCTTGTCTCCCGTGTCCGTCGGGTCAGTCGCCGTCGAACCAAGAGAGCGGTGAAGCTGGATGTAAGAAACGGCCAAATCGAGGCACCTCTCCACAGACATGACAGGAATACCTATTTGCATCAGAAATGTCCGTCGCCCTCTACGACACCCTGTCCGAGCCCCTGGCTTCGGCAGCTTCGTCAAGCTGACTTTGCCACTTGTGTAACTCGTACGAAGTAAGTGGCTCACGGTGTGACGCCACCAACTCATGGCAGAGAAAGAGCCGCAAGACGCATTCGGGAATACTAACTCGAGGGCTGCCCGAGTTGAAATTTGGCCTCCACAAGGTTAAGCCCTAGTTGATGCAGACAAGGCACCGGCGGCGTGTCGGCCGCAAGCATTCAGGGTCCAGGCCGTCGTGTCGATCTGACATGGCGGTGGGGCGGGCAAACTCGCTCGCCGAGTTCGGAGGGGTGGGACAGAAGCTCTCGAACTGACGATGGAATGAGCTGATGTCGAGGTGTTTCGTCGAGCACGTACATACTCCGTAGTAGTACCTACCTAGTAGTATGCGTCTACATGCTTTACTAGTAGTACTAGTACCAGTACCATGTTGGCATGACTCGCTTCCACTGCCACGCCACGTTGCTCGGCGGCGGCGGCGCGAGGCTGAGGGCTCGAGGAACCACCTCATCATGCACGGCTACCGAGTCGTTCTTTGGAGACCTGGGGAACCGCCGGGCGTCACGGTTGACGCTTGTCAGAGGCCAAACCTTGCAGCCAGTCCCACCCAAGCAAGGGTCATAGGTGGAGAGAGAGGCAGGCCGCCTCTCTATGATGCGGGGAGTAGAAACTCCGGGTGACGGTCGGACCTGGAAAGTGTGAGACGCGTGTGTTGGGCGAGGGTGAATGTTCCCAAGATTTGCGAGCCGTAGGCATGCAACAGGTGCGTCAGTCTGTTTACCGTATAGAGATGCAAAGGCCGACGTCCATATTAGACGCGTGATGCACGTACAGTTGTCAATGGCCTTTGTGTTTTGTGGATTTTGCCGAGGCGATCGTGGGCGTTGTTGAGCCACAAAAAGGCGGCTGACGTCATGCGGCGGCACCTGTGCTGACCAAGCCAAAAGAGCACGAGCAAAACGGTTACGTATTCGTACTAGGTAGTATCTGGCGCTATATATAGAGCACTGGATAGTATCCGTACTCCGTATCTCATCTAGCACTCGACTCGACCACGGCGAGCAAATGCGAGAAAATGCCATGATTTCTCGCAAATGCTTATGCCGCGCGTGGCCAAGTCATGCGCAGGGGGGAAGGGCCCAACTGCGACATGCCCCATCCTTGGGTCTGTCTTGATGCTTATCGCGGTTTCAGAGCACGCGCATGCTTCTTGTTTCCACTTCAGGAAGCGTGCGAAGAGGTAGTACTAGTACTACTACCTCTACTATTGAGTCAGATGCCACACAGAGAGCGCCGAAGCATTGAGACAGTCCATCCCATCTCCCCAACCCCTTTGAAGTTCTGGACCAGAAGCGCCAAGGGCTGTGACGTCGGACATGACCCCTGATTGGCCCAACAGCTTGCCGAGAACCCCCTTTTCCTTTTTGTCAGCCTGACGCTTCAATGACGACGGCAGCGCACGTGCAACGGCGCACGTAGTAAGCAGGATGTATTCGGTACGGAGTAACTCGTAGATAGACTTTTTGGCCGTTGGCCGACGAGCTTCTGCTCGTCGAGAACAGTGCCGACCGCACAGTACAGAGCGTTGTCAGAGTCAACCATCATGACTTGTCTGTCGAGTGTGTTAACACATCTTGTCTTGTATGTATCCGGAGATTCGCACAAACATACGAAGTAGGTGTAAGGAAACGGGCTCAAACACACCAGGAAGCCGCCTGAAATCTTCCGTGTCCATGCCGTTTCGCCCCCCTGACCTCCCTCTGCTCCTTTCCAAGTGGCACTTTACGGCTTATCCGGGTGCCGCAAGAGACGGCGGCCCAGCCTCGACGGCTTGCCTCTCGGGGCCACTCTTGCACCTGCAGGCACAGACAAGCATCGCCTGCAACCCTCCTCGCCTGCAGTGCCGTCACTCACCTCGACGCCGGCCCTGCGCCGCGAGTGCGGTCTGGAACGGCTGGCTCGAGGCGCGCCTGTATACAGTACCAAAGCAATGACACACACTGTGGTGTACAGTTGAGTACGGGGTAACTCTGACATCAGGCCTGCTTATGCTGCTCGCTTCCGTCAAAAGAGACGGCTACCAGGACCCCTAACCGCCCGTCCGTGTGTGTTTTTTCCCTCATCCATCTTCTCCTCCCCCCTGCTTTGCCTTATATAACAACACGCCCGTCACTGGCTTCTGTCCCCTCCCCCTTTTTCAAGAATTCCTGTCCTTGTTTGACCTCCCTCTTCTCCCTCTTCAGTTTTCCGTACTTCGTAGACAAAGCATAATTGACAATCAACAAATGTCATTGCTGCTGCACGGCAATCAAAACTTGTCCCCACCAAGCGACCCGTGGATCCGGATTGGAACCTCAGGGTCTTGCACCCCCCCATTCGCTTTTCTGCGCCACCTGACGTATCCCTTCCCACAATTCACACACCACCCACTCGGCGGCCGCCGCCACTCACACACCACAAACTCAACCTCCCCCCCCCCCCCCTTCCAAAGAGCCTTTTGTCAAAGGGACCCCTAGCGGCTTGCTCTTGTCCCCTAGACTATTTTCTACTGACCTCGGCCTCGACCTCTCTCCTTCATCTTCCTCGACACATCCTCGACATATCAACCATGGCTCTTTGACTCCCGGCCAAGCGGGCGCCGTTAGATGCTCTCTTCTCCTCCGCACCCCAAAGGCCATGCACGACTCCCGACCGCCCGACCGGACGCCTGTCCACTGCTACACCATGAAGGCTCACCCGAGGCATTCCCCTGCCGCCGGGAGCACCTCGTACTGCCATACCGCCGCGCGCCCAAGCAAGTCCAGCAGGACGACGACGACGCCGCTCGCCTCTCCTCGCCCGCCCTACTCGGTGGGCCAGAACTCGCCTCCCATGCGCTCCCCCGGCCGCCACCACCATGTTCGAGCTTCTAGCCCAAACTACTTTGGCCTCGTCGTCGAGTCCAACAACGACCCGCGCGAGTCGTCTGGCCTCGCCAGGGACAACTGGAGCCCGGCCTCGGCCTCTGTCAAGTCGTTTGCCGCCGCCCTTCCCAAGCAAGTCTCACTCGAGCCCAATGCCGACTTCGAGGCCTTTCGCCGCCAGGCCGACATCAACAAGGGAAAGTCCTTTGCCTTGCCCACGACCCATCATCTCCAGCCGATGCCACATGCCTCCCCCGTCCGTCCGCGCCCGCCTAGGTGGCACACTCACGTCAGCGACGCCGCTTCCGAGTCATCGTCATTGGCCCGATCTGTCTTTGCCACAAAGGAGCACCCAACGGGTAAAATGGACATTGACCAGGACAGCCTCCACGACTCGGCATACGTCTCTGCCGATTCCAAGCGCAACTCTGAGGCACCTTTGGTCCCCGCCTCAATAACCGCCCTGCCCACATTCGAGTCCCCCCGACCCATTGACTCTCCTCGCCGGCCCTCGGCCCTCGGGCCACGCGAGGACCGAAATGCGCGCCTGTCGCTGGTCGAGAACACAGCCGAGCCCATGTCTCTCATCGGGGCGGGCACGGGCGCTCGCGCGGCTACCCTCCCCTCCCGCCTGGACCCCACAGCGCCGCCCATGATCTCGGGCGCCCATCTCAAGGAGCTCATGGAAACGGTCGACGACGGCCGCCTACTGCTTTTGGATATTCGGTCGTCGCAGAGCTTTGCCCAGTCGCGCATCAGGGGTGCCCTGAACCTTTGTATTCCCACGACCTTGCTCAAGCGGCCCACGTTTAACATTCAGAAGCTGCAGCAGACGTTCCAGGGCGGCTCAGGCTCCGGCAAGTTTGCCGAGTGGCGAAACATGGACTACATCGTCGTGTACGATGCCCACGCATCCGAGAAGCGCGACGCCGTGACGGCACAGAACATGGTCAAGAAGTTCACCAACGAGGGCTTCACCGGGCACACGGCCATCCTGCGTGGCGGCTTCGGCATGTTCCAAAAGTCTTTTGCAGAACTCATCGACGATGGATCGGCCGCGCCTCTGGCTGGGCAGGGCGGGAGTGGCGGGCGTGTCAACGGAGGCCTCGCCCCCGTCATTGGCGGCGTCCATCTTCCGCAGTCGACCAACGAACTCGACCCCTTCTTCTCAAATATTCGACAAAACATGGACCTGGCCGACGGCGTGGGTCAGTTCGACGTGGCACGACCAGCCGACCTCGAGTCTCCCCTACTACCACAGTGGCTTCGCAATGCCGCATCCAAGAACGACCATGGGCAAAAGGTGGCCGAACAGTTTCTGCGCATTGAGCAGGACGAGCAGGCTCGCATGCGCAACGCCTACGCGGCCTTTAAACTCGACAAGGAACAGATGTGCAAGTTTCAGCTCTCTGGCGTTGAAAAGGGCGGTAAGAACCGCTACAAGGACATACTTCCCTTTGACCACGCCCGAGTCCGCCTACAAAACAGGCCGGCCGGTGCATGCGACTACGTCAACGCCAGCCACATCTCGGCCTCGAGGAGCCACAAGCGATACATTGCCTCGCAAGGGCCGCTACCCGCCACTTTTGACGTAAGCTGAACACACCCACCTCCCTGCGCCTTCACCGATCGCATCGCTAACGTGAATCGCAGGACTTTTGGTCCGTCATCTGGGAGCAGCATGTCCGCGTCATCGTCATGCTGACGGCCGAGTCTGAGGGCGGGCAGCTCAAGTGCCACCCGTACTGGAAGGGCAAAGAGTTTGGCGCCATCAAGTTGAGACCGCTCTCGGAAAAGAAGGTTTCTCTCGACATTGACAACCACCGATCCGAGTCAGGCGCCGCGCATCCCACGCAGGTGGCAGCCGACTGGGGCAGGAAACGCGCCAACACGACGACGACGCTCGAGTCATCGACGCCCGCCAACCCCAAGAATCCCCAGAACCAGGCAGAGTCGCCCTACGTCCTGATTCGCAAGTTTGCCTTGTCCCACTCGGCCTATCCGTTTGCCCCGATTCGAGAAATCACGCATCTCTACTTTCCGTCGTGGCCCGATTTCGGGACTCCCGCTCAGCCGTCGCATCTCCTCGCGCTGGTCGAGCTCGCCAACCTCGTGCAGCGCGCGGGGCTTCCCTTTGAGACGGCTTCGGTAGTTGGGTCCAGGGTGTCGCCGCCCGAGGGCGGTTCGGTTGCGTGGCACGACGAGCCCGAGAACGACGAGCATGCTCGACCGATGCTGGTGCACTGCTCCGCCGGCTGCGGGCGGACCGGAACGTTTTGCGCTGTCGACAGCGTCATAGACATGCTAAAGCGGCAGCGGCAGGTCAAGCTGGCTGCGGCGCGGGCAAAGGGCTCGCAAGGTGACACGGCCATGGTGGACCGCGACGAGGAGCTTTCGCCGCGCACCGTCCGGCCAACGGATGCGCCCGGGTTCTTCGACTTTGCCCCTGCCGCGGCCGCGGCGAGTGGACCGGCGCCTCCGGGGTCTGACCCGCACTGGCCGGAAAAGGACACGGCCGATCTCATCCAAAAGACGGTGGAGGACTTTCGGGAGCAGAGGCTCAGCATGGTTCAAAGCTTGCGGCAGTACGTGCTGTGTTATGAGACGATACTGGAATGGGTCAACCGGACGCATGACAGGGCGGTCAACACGATTGGGGGCAGACGGCGAAGCGGCAGTCTACAGCAGGCCCTGCGTGAGAGTTGAGAAGGGCACTGGCGCGCACGACGCACGAGTCGAGTGCGAATGTAGGAGGATACGAGCCAACGAGAAAGTGCAACGGCGCAATCGAGTCAAGGCACGAGGGGCGGGGCGCACATATGACATGGAAGCAGGAGCCGGCATGGTGATTGCACATGCGGAAAGAGGACGGCTAGGCGCTCATGGGATTAGGATGGATCTTTTACCGTGTGTCACATTACAGGTCGCAGTCTCTTGGCAGCAGATCTGCCGAGTCTAGCACGAGTATTTGTGCATTTAGTCTGCGAGAGGGAGCCTGTGGCGGACGACGAGGACAGATGTTGACGGCCGCCGAGGCACGGATATATCGAACAGGGAGTATAGTATACGCACCCCCATTACGCATATACATGAGGGTTGTTGGTTTTGAGACGCCGTCATGTGACGGGGGGTTATAGGGGTCCCGTGAGGGCAAAAGCACTAGTAATGCTAATCAGTCTTCCGGGTTACGGGGCAGGCCGAGGAGCGGATACTCGAGGCTGTTGGTGGGAGATGGTCTAGAGCTCTCTATCTGGCACACGTATTCGTAGCAGGCTATGCGGAGAGCTGATGATGGTGTCATGTGGGAGGAAGCTAGCTGGCTGTGCGCGAGGGTACCTCCCCTCAGCCGAACCACCCACCATATGAGGCGGGCCACGAGGGTCATCTTAGTGTTCCGCCTAGAAATCCATGGTGTTCATACATAAAGCGCCCTTTGCACTCCTACCAGATGATCCTTTCCTATGACTCATTGTCACGCTTTTGCATGGGCGATTCGCGCCCGACTCGCCTAATTAGGCGATTCGCGATTCCGGTCCATTCGCGCAATGTGCTCAAAGCGATAGTCCAAGCTCGGCGTTGTTCGTGCGCTAGGATAGGCAGTGCGATTCCAGCCAATTTATGAATATCATCGTCGCCGCGGCCACCACGGCCGTGATCCCAACCCCGACCGTGATCCCAACCACGGCCGGGATCCTAATGCTTAAAGTGGTCGAGGCGCTCGTTGTTGTTGTTGTTCCTGTTGTTGCCCTCTGGGTCACGGTGGTCAAAAGAAAAATCGGGATATCCATCATAGAAAATATCGCTCCCGTTTGAATGGTCGTGTGTTCTAGGGGCGAAGAGGCCAGATTCCGATTCCCGTCACTCGCTTAATCGCGAGTCTCTTGTTAGGCCGCTGCTTGTTGCAGCAAAGATATTGCCTCTAGGGTCGTTGTGTCCGAGGTGTTAGAACCAGAGGTTTAAGGTTATGCCCATTGGGAAAGGCACAGCTGTGATGAAGTGGAACGAACAATCCGAATGGGGAAGGCAGGCCGATGAGGCATGCAACGATGTGTGTGTATTGTGCCTGAAGAAAAGGGGAGAAGAGTAGGTATTGCTAATCGAAATGTCTAATCGCACGACATCTCCCGCCAGGCACCGCCACACGATTTAGCCCATGCCGCCTGGCGCCGCCAGGAGTCACACAAAGTCTCTCTCTTCGTGCAAGGCATTACTTCGTAACTCGTACTTCGTACACGCTAAACAATCGTGTGGCGGGGCCTGGCGGGAGATGTCATGCGATTAGACATTTCGTGTCGTGCGATTAGCAATACTCTTTAAGAATATGGCTTCTTATTGCATGTAGAAATGCATAACGGCTTTATTGCGTACGGGGCGGCGTTGGTATAGTCATGACCCTAACGGTGGCTGATACCTCTTGACGCATCTCCGGACCTTCTCGCGGCCTTTGAGACGTTTACCTCGTCGAAAATCTGTCGACAACTCATCCACAGAGGTATCAGAGTCATACGTTGATGGGACATTGGATCCGTGGTTCGTCATCGTTGCTTGACCGGCCGGCTCCTCTGTTTCAACAGCTGATTCTTCGCTCAAAAGAGGCAACGCATCTCTCCGACTGCAGAGATGGATACCCTGAGCAGCCGCCCTTTCGTTGGCTTGTACTATGGCCTTGTCTCTTTGTCGCTTTGCCCAGTCCCTGCCATTCCGACAGGCCCTGATGCCTTCGCAAAAGGACCTAGTGTTTCCGGTCAAGCTATAGGAATCGACCTGGGTCATGACATACTCCGGCTGCGACCCTGCCGTCGACGGATCGGTCATGTGCATGGCATAAATTCGGGCGGTCCCGTTCTGGTAGGTATAACCAAGGGTGTGAGCCCGCTGGTCGTAGACGGGATGAGGTTCCCCCACGGCGAGAAGTGCAGTTTGGCCCCTCTCTCCAAGCGCCATGTCATACGTTATCTGACGATGCGCCACACCCGCCGACCCATCCGGCCCCTTTACTTCAACAAAGTAATTTGGAGCGACCGGGAGGTCTGCCTGCGTGGACGGGACGACTTGGCCAGCCAGTGCCTCTCGCACCCTTCGATCCAGCTGTTCGGGACGGGCGCCGTAACAGAGGTCGGGACTCGCTGCGACAAGCGTACCATCGGTCAAATCGTCGAGATTTGTGAAAGGCGTTTGGCGAGTTACACATCTTCTGTCTCCGACGTTTCCTTCAATAAGAGGTATGACATCTGTGGTGACCTTGGTTTCTTTGGATGCATCTGCATCCGCCTGCTGGAAGTCTTCAAACCTATCCTCCGAAATCTGCGAAGGAGAAAGTGAGGGTCGCGGCTGGCGCAGAGCATGTCTGATATCTTCCAGATTTGCCGGTCGCGGCGGAACTCGGCAATCGGGATACCTGTACCTATCAGGGTAGACACCATGATCGATCAGATGTTGCTGGAAATTGCGACTGTACGGCCCTGTGCTTCGCGTAGTCGTTGTGTTCGGTTTAACACCGCTCTTCTCGGGTGACGGCGGCCCTCGCTTCCGACGCCCAAGACTCGACAAGCTGGTGGAGTTCATCTCCAAGTCAGGGGTGAACAAGCTGCGAAACTGTCGGCCGTCAGTCGTGTGCCCAACGCGCGACCAATGAATGCCCTTACCCCTCTCAGGCCACCAAGGTCTGGACCGCCGTGAGTCGCAAATCTCTTGAGGCGCTTCAAGCGCGGCGAAGAGTACTGGCCCAGCACTTGATCAACGCGCTGTAGGCTTGCGCCTCGTTCCGCACTGATCCGACGGGCGCGCAGACGACGGCTCCGCCTTGGTGCGATGGGTGGTTGGGGATTCTCTGCCCTCCTTCCTTGCCGTTGCGTGTTTCTTCGGCTCAGCTCTCGCAGCGCGTTGGTCGTCAAGAATATCTTGGACAAGCCGTCCCAGAACTGCGGTGGGGGACACCAAGGATGGGCAAGCTTCCGCTTCTTGGACGAAGAGTGTGCAGTGGCGTCGTCGGGAGGCTGTTGGCCGGCCGAAGGATGTTGACGCTTACGGGAAGCAGGAATGACTGATGGACTGTATAGAGGCCCGTGAAGGATTACCATGCTCGCGTTGGCAATGCTCGACAAGGACGGTGGAAAGACTGTCAACTTTATGTTCGGTTCCGCTGCTTCTGGGGTGAAGACTGTCTGGTTGACCCCGCAGGCTCCCAATCCGCGACTTGGCGGCTGCAGCGACTGGTAACCGTAGACGACGGGGCAGCGTAGACGCGGCCTGCGGGCGGTAGGGGAAGCGCCTGCCGTGTCATAACCAGTGGTTCAAAGTGATACCAAATGGAAAAAGGCATGTCAATGAGGCATGCGGCGATATGTGGGTTGCCGAGGGGGTTGACCCTCAGCGCGACGTGTGTGTGTTCTGCCTAAAAAGGGCTGCCTCGAGGGGTCTCTCCCCTGCACGTGATCTCGCACGTGATTACCATGTGATCCTACACCATTTCCATTTTCCAGCCTCCTCAACTTGTTCCGCAAACGATGGGTAGGAACGCCTGCCGCGTCTTCGGGCCTCTTCCGCCGTCTTTCATTCTCGACCCCCCTCTTTACCGTCGGGCGTCCTTTTTGTTCGCCATTTTTTTTTTGCCCAGTGTGTTTGGCCTCGGCCGATTTTTTGCTTCTTGAGCCTTCTCTCGTCTTCCTCTGTCGACTTACCCGTTGGGACCCAAGTGCCTTCGTCACTTAATACCCCCCCCCCCCCCCCCCCCCCCCTCTCTGATACTCCTTCAGCCGGTGGCTGCTGCGACCAGGCTTCGTCTCTGATTCTCCAGCTGCCGTCGACCTTGGTTGCCGTTCCCACGCTCGTACGCGTCGCACATCTCGTTGCGCCGCCATCGCACAGGCCGCGTCATCCGCCATCGCCGACCGACTTCGACCCCTTCTCCCAGGCTGAGGCCAGTCGTGACCCCGGTGGTCATAGGGACTCAACTGCCCCGATAGCTCACGACGCGCGCCCGCCCTCGTCGTCGCCGCACCGGCTGTCACATCCCTCTTCTTCAATCACCATGGACCCCCTCTCCCCATCCGACACCGACACGATGCGTCACCCGTCACCCGACGTGTCGGAGCCCTCGCGCCACCTACAACATCTACAAGAGTCAAACGAGGACGAGACCATGGGCCTCGACCTCGACCTGGCCATGCCTCCTGCAGACGACGATGCCCGCGAACAAGAAGACCGCGTCTACACGCCGCCCCCTCATCTTGCCGCTCGTTTCTACCGTCCCTCACAGGCGCGCCGCAAAGGCTCGGCTGCTTCTTCGCGCCGCAACTCCATCTCGTCGGCACATTCTCGTTGCTCGTCCATCCATCACCCGCCCTCCCGCGAGTCGGACCAGAGCAAGTATGTGGCCCAGCATCTGCGCCGCGCATCCTTTCTCGAGGACCGTCGCGCTCGCCTGGCCGACAGGGCCGCCCACGCCGAAAAGGTCCGCCTGCGGGCTGCCCTTGCCAAGGCGGCTCCGCGCGGCCAGTCGTCGTCCGAGGAACGGGCCCTCGCCGCCCAGCAGGCAAGGGAGCGCAACCTGGCCGAGATCGTGGCCAACTGTGCCGAGGAGGTGAGAAAGGCCAAGCAGGTGGCTGAGCTGACCAAGGAGAAGCGCGAGCAGCAGATGATCACCATGAGAACCAAGATGGATGAGCGCATGGCCGAGGCCGAGAGGCGGCGCGAGGAGATTCGAAGCAAAATCGCCACGATGCGCACCCGCCGCCCGAGCCTCGTTGCTCGCAAGCCCGTCGGCGTCGAGGTCCTGCCGCAGGTCAAGGAACACGACAAGCCCCCAATGGACGACGACGCTGCCGTTGCTCGCATCCAGGGCTGGTGGCGTGGGCGCACCAAGAGGCAAGCCATCCACGACTTCAATGCCCTCGGCCTGTCCGTCGACGGCATCCGCGACACCTCGTTTGATGCCGTCGTGGAGCTGCTGGCGCTGGATAAGGTCCTTCTCATCACCGCCCGCCTCCTCCGCATATGCGGCCTCCAAGAAGGCGTTCCCGGCTCCGTCGAAGAGCTGGCTGCCGTCCGCACCTTTCTCAGTGCATATCTCATCCTCGGTCACCCGAACCAGGTCCTCATCAACAAGAATGACGGCGGGGGCGACGCCGACGGCGAGACCGTCATCGTGGCTCACCGACTGCCGTCGACGGACCTCGCCAACCCTCAGCTACAAGACCTGATCCGCAAGGCCAAAGACCTGCTCATTGCGTTTGAGAGCATTCTGGTGCGCCTGACGGCCTGGAACCGGTACACTATGCCCCCGACCCTGAAGAAGACGCTCCCTGAGGCCTACGCCGTCTTCTACAACGCATTTATTGCGTGGAAGTCGCGCGACTCCAACGCTCTCATCGAGGTGATGCTCATGCAGTTTGTCGAGCTCGACGCCATCTTCCAGACAGTCAAGGACACGACCGACGACTCGGCCACGGCGCTGTACCGCCAAAGCATCCAAGACAGCCAGCTCATGCTGATTGTGCGCATCAAGAAGCTGGCCGGCGGGGAAAGGGGCAAGAAGATGATCTTCAAGGCCGTCAGCGAGGCCCGCAAGACTCGTGGTGCCAAGAAGCAGACGGGGGACACGAAGCCGCGCGTCGCCGAAAACGCCTCGGGAGAGGCCACGGCCAGCAGCCTCGTCGCGGCCGAGTCCCAGACGCTGACCCCCCCGGCGACGCCGGCGAGCAGGAGCGAGGCCAGGCCCACCGTCGTCAAGTCGGAGCTCAACGGCCTGTTCCCCGACAACCGCGTCGTGGTGCACGAGCTGGCCATCAACAAGGAGTATCAGTTCCCCTGGGAGGAGTACGTCCAACAGCAGGCTGTTGTGGCCCGACCCCTGTACGCGCAGATGCGAGTCGCCATGGCCGACGACGACAGCGAGGCCAACTTCCGCTTCTTTATGCTCATGGCGGGCAACATTAGGGACAAGCTGCAGAAGCTTCTCAAGCCCGGCAACTCCATGTACAACCTCATTGGGGAGATTCTGGACCCGGAAATGGCGGAGCGCCAGTTTGCGCTGGGGAGCTTCTCGTACCAAAGGTTCTTTGCCGCCATGGGCTCTCTCCTGCCCAAGCTGTGCGCTCCGTTCCGGGACGATGAGGTCAATGACCTGGTGCAGAACCGCCTCGGCGACGGAGACTTGATTGACCGGGTCGAGGCGCTCAACGGCTTCATTGACGTGATGCTGTGCGACCACATCAACTACCTGCTGAGGATCGCGGCGCCACAACTGATTGACTCGGCGGCCCAGTACGAGGCTAAGCGTTTCACGTCGGACGTTGTGGACGGGGGCACGAGCCTGGCCACTGCCGAGGCGGCCTGGAGGTCGGCCAGGTCCAAGGTCATGGCCGAGGTGCAGAGGCGCGATCCGGAGGGCGTCGGCCACGCCAAGTCGCAGCCGACTGCGGCCCGGTTCTACGCGCAGATGCTCGTCGACGTCTTCACGCAGCCGACGCCCATCGCCGCCGAGCAGGTGCCGGCGATGCTGCGCCTGGACCTGGCCCGCATCAACGCCGTGTCGACGATGGCGCAGCGCATCATCACGGTGGGCGCCGTGTTGCTGCAGTGCAAGAACCTGCTCAAGCGGGACGTCAGGACGCAGTGGAAGATGGAGGCGACGCGCATCATGACTGTGCTCGAGGCCAACCACGCCTCGCTCAACGCCACCGTCGACGGCTCCATGGCGGCCCTCGAGGCAGGACGATGCATGCCCGCGGCCACCAAGACGCACCTGCGCGCCCTCGTGACCAAGGTGCTGAGCGCCGGCCAGGACATGTCGCGGCACTCTGCCGAGCCGCGCGAGCCCGTGCTGCGGCTGCTCCTGACGCGGCTGCGCGGCAACATCCTGGCGCGGTTGGCGTCGGGCTCGGCCAGCGAAAAGGTCAAGGCGGCCAACACGGCGGGCTCGAAGCTGGCCAGCCTGGGCCTGTCCGAGTTTGTCGAAAAGGTCAGGCACATGTCGGACCTCCTCGACAAGGTCGGGGCGGTTGACAGGGCGGCGCACAGCCCCTGGTGGGACGCGGTCGCGACCAAGGTGCAGCAGGAGGAGCTGGAGCCCCCGGCGCAGCAGTCCTGAGCCTGTGTGCCCAAGGGAGAGGAGGCGAGATTTGGGAGCGCGGCCTTGAGCGAGCGCCTTGCCATGAGCTGGGCTGCGTCGGCTCAGGCGAGTATTTCCATGCATGTGCTCTCGGGTGAAGATGCGAGGCGGCTCGTGTTTTCTCTGCTCTTTTGGCGCGCGGCGTTGGGGACTGGGAAGGCGAAGGGGAACATGCGTGCGTGCACACACGGCATTCTCTACAGGCACGTTTCTGTCATGACGGCGACGAGAAACGGGGCTCGGTCTCTGGAGGAGACTGGAGGGGCGCTCCATTGACTGTGGAAATTCAGATGCGCAGCACGCACAAGCGACGAGGCGAACGGTCATGAGCGAATGAATATCGTATGCCGGCCTGGATCGGCGAGGAATGAGAATGTCTTCTCCTGCACTTGCAGCTGGGTGGTGTTGGGTGTCCAGACCCGGCACTTGCAGATTGATGCAGATTTTACCGGAGAGTCAGTGCGCAAAATCTGCTCCGCGTCGTCATCGGCCCAAGTCCCGGTCCGGCCCCGCTTTCGTCCGGAGAGCGCCGAGACAACGCCCCACACAGCGGGCAACGTGCACACGCAAGAGTTAGTCGTCGTCGTCGAGTGATTCCACCGCTGCTTTTCCTGGCGGAAGAAAAGCTAGACGACACCTCCTTCTCTTCGGACGGGGCACCGGGGCTACCCTAACCCTGGATTGCCCTAAGGGACAGGCCGTGTATGACGCCGTGGTGCGGGAGGCTGGCGGCTGCCGGGGCTCCAAGGACAGCCTCGAGTGTCTACGTCAGCTTGACTACCCTACCTTTCACAAGACCGCCAATTCGGTGCCCGCCTCCTTCTCCTACACGTCCATCGCGCTCTCTTACCTGCCTCGCCCCGACGGCGTAGTGCTCCCCGATGGCCCCGAGCGTCTCGTCGAGAGCGGCCGGATCCACGCGGTGCCCATTATTATCGGCAACCAAGAAGACGAGGGCACCATCATATCGCTCTTCTAGTAGAACCCAACGACGGCCGACGACTTGGCCGACTGACTACCTTAGGTCAACCTCTTCCAGGCCACGCCGCGGGATAAGCTCAACGAGTACGTGGCCCTATACGACCCAGCCCTCTTGCAGGGAAGCCCGTTCCGCACCGGCTTCCTCAACGAGCTCTATCCCGGCTTCAAGCGCGTGGCCGCCGTCCCTGGCGACCTGACGTTTACGCTGTCGCGCCGCGGGCTGCTGAAGCAGCTGACCAGGATCAAGCCGCAGATTGCCCGTGTGGTCGTACCTGTCGTCGTACGACTATGGGACCCCGTTCCTCGGCAACTTTCACGGCTCCGACGCGCTGCACATCTTTTTCGGGATATGGCCCAACAAGGCGATGCGAAGCACCCGGACCTGTTACTTTAACTTTGTCTACAACCTGGATCCCAACATTGGTGTGGGCAGCTACTCCAGGTGGCCGCAGTGGAAGGAGAAGAGGGAGCTTGCTGTGGTTCAGGTGGGCGTGGTCCAACGACTATATCAAGGACGACTTTCGCAGCGGCGCCGAGGCTTGGCTGGATGATAATTCCCACTTGCTGCACATTTGAGTGCTTGTGCGTGGCAGTGGATGACGAAGCTTGAGGGTTCTTTCTTGTCAAGGGCTTTCGTCAAGGGCTTTAGTCAAGGGCTTTAGTCAATAGTCTCGACATACCTCTCTCCTCGTCCACTTTGCCGGCTTCAGAGCCTTCACAGGTAGCCGTTGGCGCCCAGCCACTCCTTGAGCGAGGCAGAGTCTCGCTTCTTGTAAGCCGCCCGGCCCCGAATTTTGTCCTTGACCGTGCCCAGCGTCCGGTTGAAGCTGCTCGTGTCCTTGTCGTGGAAGAACTTGTCAATGTCCTCAATGATCCCCGCGTCCGTGAACCCGCCCAGTGTCACCCTCACGAATCGGTCCATGACAATCGGGTTCCCAAGCTTGGCTCGGCACGTCTCCCAGTTGGTCTTGAAGTACTCCCACTGCAGCGTCCGCCCCGTGGGGTTGTTGGCCAGCCCCATGCCCAGGGCGTGCATGTCGGCCGCCGGCACCGAGTCGTTCGGCGGCGACGTGTTGAAGTTGAAGGGGACAATGGACCGGCCCAGGATTTCCTTGTCCTCGGTGGCCGAGAGCGCCTGCAGGCAGATGAGCTTGCCGTCAATTGACTTGGTGTTGAACCACTCCTTCTTGAGTATGTCGACGGCCCGGGCCCCGTCCTTGCGCACCGCCGCCCGCCACACCGGTCCCCGCAGCGACGGGTGAATCGGGCTGCCTTTGGGGTCCTTGGCCCAGGCGTTGAAGCGCTTGAGGGCTTCATCGGCAGTTCTACACGGCGCGTACACGTCAGCAAACACACGCCATTGCTCGCATGCGGGTCGACTTACTCGGTATGGCCGCTGGCGGCGGCGACACCAATGAGCTGCTTGCGCAGGAGCCCCGTGAGGTAGCCCTCGTCTTGGGCAAAGTTCCACCCCATTTCCTTGACCTTTTCGCCGATGAGCTTGAGGGCGAACCTATCCAGGCCCTTCCTCAGCTCCGCGTCCTCGTTAAAGACCGACTTGACCGACGACATCGAGTCGAGCACCTGGGTCCACACCAGTGGCTGCTGCTCCTTGCCGAAGCCCTCGAGGAACGTGAGGAGCGCCGCCGTCGTGCCGTTGCCTGAAAAGGCAAGGTCGGCGGTGGAGCCGATGATGGCAATCTTGTCCTCGGTGCCGAGCCTATCCAGCTGAGTGCTCAGCTTGGCCAGACGCGCCGGGGGGTAGTTGACACGGTAGAAGCCGGTGGCTCCGCTGTTGAGCTTGTAAAAGTCGTCGTCTACGTCGCGAATGGTCTCTGTCTTTGTCGTCAGGGACAGGTCGGCGACGACACCCGATTGGCCCTTTTTGCCCTCGAGGCCAAGCGGCACCCACCAAGTGGTGGTGTCGTCGTCGGCCTGGACGTCGCCTGTCGACAGGAAGCGGGACTGCTTGATGGAGATCTGCCCGGGCTCCTCGGTCACGGTCAGGACGGGATGGCCGACGCGCGAGATCCAGGGGCTCATGAGGGCGTCAACGTCCTTGCCCGAGGCCTTGCTGAGCGCGTCCCACAGAGCCTGCGTCTTGGCGTTGCCGTAGGCGTGTGCCTTGAGGTAGTTGGACACACCCTTGAGGAACGTCTCGACGCCGAGGTGGTTAGCCAGCATGCGAATGATGGAGCAGCCCTTGAGGTAGCTAATCGAGTCGAAGATTTGGTTCACATCGAGGGCATCGCGGACGGGCACGTGGATGGGGTGGCTGGCGCGGATGCCGTCGAGGTGAAAGGCAGCCTCCATGCCCTCGTTGACAAACTGAGCCCAGACCTGCCAGTCGGGATGCAGGTGGTTGACGGCGTACCATCCGACCCACGTCGCAAATCCCTATAGCGGTTTAGCGGTTAGTATAATGACCTCCTTATATTACTCGTAGAGGGTCCTACTTCGTTGAGCCAAAGCTCGTCCCACCAGTCCATAGAGACGAAATTTCCAAACCAGCTATGAGCGAGTTCGTGGGCGACGACGTAGGCGACGGCGTTGCGGAAGCGCGCGTCTGACGTCTTGTCGTCAAAGAGGACCTGGGTGGTGCGGTAGGTTACGAGGCCCCAGTTCTCCATGGCGCCGTGGGTGAACTCGTGAACGGCGAGGAGGTCCGCCTTGGGAAGCGGGTAGTCGATGTCGAAGATTTGGGAGAATAAGTCGATGAACTTGGGGGCGTGCTCGAGGGCCCAGCGACCCTGCTTCTCGAGGCCGCGCGTCGTGTAGACGCGGACGGGCAGCTGCTTGCCATTGTAGCGGCGCTCGGTGTGGGCCTCGACGTACTCGAAGTCGCCGACGGCCCAGGCGAGCAGGTAGGTGCTCATGACGGGAGTCGTCTCAAACGAGACGACGTTCCACCCGTGCTTGGAGGCCTTTGTGCTCTTGACGGGCATGTTGCTGAGGGCGACCTGATCGGCGGGCACCTCAATGTCAAAGTCAAAGGTGGCCTTGAGGTTGGGCTCATCGAAGCAGGGAAAGGCGCGGCGGGCGTCGCACGACTCGAATTGGGTGCTGAGCATGTAGTGCCACTCGTCGTCACGGGGGACCGACTTTAAAGGGGAGACGGTGGGCTTGTACTTGGAGCGGTAGAAGCCGGCCATGTCGTTGTTGATGATGCCCTCGAAGTCGATGGCGAGCGAGGCCCGTTTGGCGGCGGGGAGCTCGCGGTCAAAGGCAATGGTGGCGCGCTGGGCTTTCTCATGGTAGCTGAAGCTGGTCGACTGGAGCGTCTCGGAAGACTTGGCCTGGTTGAGCGAGACCTTGGCGCGGAGCAGCTTGATTTCGAGGGTGTTGATAAGGATTTGCTTGGTGGGCTTTACGATTTCGGCGTCGATGCTTTTACTTGGTTGGCCACTTGAAGGGTCCGAGAGGGCGAAAGGGTGGAGCTCACACGACGGTGCCTCTATAAGTCCACTTGGTGAACTCGAGGTCCTTGAGAGACAAATGGTAGTGAAATGGCCTGACGTGGTTGGGGAGGGTGTCGCGGTCGGCCATCTTGAGCGGTTGCTTGCTCTGGCGCGAGCTGAGCAGAATCGAGAAGGGATCCGCGAGAGTAGAGTACTTTGTTGGAGAGGGGAGCTGGAGGCGTGTCAGTCAGCTCAGCAGAAGCTTTGATGATGCCCTTGGGAGTCAAGCTGTCGATGGGCTCAGGCATGGAAGCTTCCTCGAGGGTTGATGGAAGGCGGGGCAGCCGAGGATAGGCGGGGTCGTTGCACGTGAAGTCAAGCCGGGCGGATCAACAGATCACCGTCCAGAGATACGTACCTCTTGCGACGACAGACTCGTCTTGGCTCATGGCCAATAGAAGAGGGTATGCCCTCCCAATAGAACCATCAAAGACAGACTCTCCCCAGTCGGCCAGAAAAGAACCCGACATGAAACCTCCTCGGCGTGCTCATCTCCTCACGCCCGACCCCACTCGTCCAGAACCGTCGGCCTTTGTACGGCAAGCCCCTTGTTGCTGCTCAGCCACGCTCGACAGGCCTCGTGCCGTGCGTACTCGCGCGCATCCTCGCCTCTGGAGCTCATCATCTTGGCGTCGGCCACGTCCAGCACGCTCCGGCCCTCGGCGTCGCGGGCGTGGACGTTGGCGCCGTGCCTCACCAATGTCCTCATGGCCAGCTTCCGCCCGCACCGCACTGCCACGTGCAGCGCCGTCTCGCCTGCCCGGTTCCTCGCATCCACCTTGGCTCCCTTCTCGACGAGCAAGTCGAGAATCCTGGGCCCCGTCTTGTAGTCACTATCCTCGGGCAGCTCTGCGGAAAACGCCATGAGGGGCGTGTTCCCGCGACTGTCGTAGTGGTTCGCGTCGACGCCCACGTCGAGCAATCCCCCGGCAAGCGATCGGCGGAATTCCAACATGGCGTTGCTCGAGTCCAGGAGCTTTCCTTTGCCGCCCGAAGCATCCTGCGTGCTCGGGTCCAAGCGATACTTGTCCACCATGCTGGCAGGGCTCAGCGTCGCCATGGCGAGGCAGTGCAGGCCATTGCCTCCGTCTACATGCTCCAAGAGTGGGCTTTCGGAAGCCAGCCGAATCTTTTCCAGCAGCGCCGCCTCTTTTGCAATGGCAGGATCTATGCTCGGTGTGGTACTGTGGGAGTCGGACGGGTTCGGATGCAGGCCCATTGCGTCACCCTCACCGGGCGCTGTCTGCTGCGTCGGCACGAGGCCAAACGCGTCGCGCTTGTTGTACCGCCATCTCTCGGCAAAGGGGGACAAGCGCTGCACCGTCTCCCACGTCAGGCCCGCCAAGCGTAGTATGTGAAGCACGTTGCGCCCGTAAACGTCTTGGGCACCCGCGTCGAAGCGTTTGCGCAATACCAAGTGCAGAAGCCGGCGCAGCAGTTCGGGTTTCCGCGCCTCGCTCCTGTTGATGACATGCAGAAACGTCTGGCCACCCGTGTTCTTCATGTTGATGATGGGGTCGCACAGATTTGTCTGCAGTACCTGCAGGAGCATCTCAGCCGGAGCGCGGGCGGCCAGAAAGTGCAGGACCGTGTTGCCGAAAGGGTCGCCCTCAAACACGTTGGAAGGCGTGGGCCCTGTAGCCAGCAGGCGCCGGCCGGCCGCGGTAATGCCCTCGGTGGTGACCCACGGCGAAGAGTAGTTGCCGCCGTGGTCAAAGCACAAACACCGCCCATGCTGATGGGTCTCCGGCAGAGCGCGGCAGCCACGCTCCGAGAGGAACGTGTCGCAGCTCAGGAAGTCGCCCGGCAGGGGATACGGCTCGTCGGGAAACGCCCGTGGACCGTCCCGATTGTCAAGCCAGCTTCGCTGCATAGACGGACCTTGGAACAGGCTGCCGGGTGCCGAAACTGGGGCCGTGAACCTCTTGACTAGCCTCTTGACGGTCTGGATATACGGCTCAGAGTAGCCGGGGAGCAACTGCCGAAACGACCCGGTCGTGCAGTCGGTGGACGTGGAGAGGCACGTAGTCCGCCGAAGAAAGGGAGAGAAGACGTCGCCATCTCCAGATTGGACGAGGTTGTATCCGTGTGCGGGGAACCTGTCGGCCGTGCTCGAATGAAGTCGTGGCCCTCGGAACAGTCCCTGCAGGGGGGTGGCAGCTGAATTGGGGTCGACGAGCGGGATGCCGGGCGGCAACGGGCTCGCCGTGCTTTCCCTATCGACGTCGAATGGGCTTGAGGAGACGCCTGTAGTTTCATCCTGGGGAGGGCGTGAGCCGTGACATGCAGCTTTTCCCGCATACGTCAGCCTGGTTGGCGAGTGGGAAAGCTGGGCCACACGGCGGCCCATGTCGGACTCGTTCCGCGGATGAAGCCATCGCGGCTCTTTGTCGAGCAGCGAGTTGAGCTTCCTGTTGGCCGAGTCGAGGCTTCGTGGACGGGCGTTAGCGACTACAACTAGGCACGAGGCGAGAATAACTTACCCCGGAGTCGACTCGGGTTGGCGAGAATGAACAACCTTGACGATGGTCTCCAGGGAAAGAGTGGTGTAGACATAGAGGCGAGCCATCTTACGCTGGGCGGATGTCGTCCACATGGGAGGACGTCCAGTCGCAATGACTGTGCTATTACCAGAAGGACATGGAGACGGGGCGGGAATGAGCAGCCAGGGCGGCGACGGCTGCTCCATGTTGATGCACTGATGCTCGCACTGAGCCTTGAGAATTGAGGAGCCTATACCTGGGCCGATGGAGAGAGGCGAGCACCCCGCAGGCGGCAATGGTAGGTAGAGGGCATCTCCAGGTCGGGCGCGGCGAGCCTTTTAAGACAGGCACGGGAGCCAATGGAATACGCCTGGCGGGGGGGGGGGGGGGGGGGGGGGTCCGCTGCAGTAGGGAAAAGGTGAAGAAACCGGCCGACATCCTTTCCACCTCTACGGATGGGTAGAGGCGGAAAAGGTCCAGGTCGAGTTATTGAAAAGAGTTGGCCCCCTTGCACGGCCAAAAGGGCCTGGTCGAGGGTGCGGCCGTGGCTGGTGTCGACGTGACGTGCAGTAGGCGAGCTCGACGCATTGGCTGTGAATCTTTGCGGCCCAATACTGAGCGAGAGCACGATGAGGCAGTTGGCAGCATGGAAGCGAGTCTCGGATTGCAGCTTGGGCAGTGTTGGCGATGCAGGCCAATGGTGGCGTGGCGGTGCAAACAGCGGGCTCATCTGAGGCCAGGCTGTCTCTGGCTGCGCCTCAGAACCTTCAGGGCTGTGGCTGCTTCCTCGTCCAAATCACCAAATCACGTGTACCGTAGGGCTTGTAATCTGTACTTTGTCCCAGCAACTTGGACCTCAGCTCAACTCGCTTGACGCAGCCATGCCATAGCCAAAGCCATTGTCGGCGAGAACGGCGCGCCGTTTGTCAATCTTCAAGCCTGGCATCGGACGAAAAGGGGCAAGATTCGATCCATTGCCAACGTCGCCACCAGCCATGCCGTCCGCAGCTGCAGCCTGCAGGCTGAAGGCTGTGCACCAAATGTCCATCTGGAAAAACCCCCGACCAACAGACATCACGCTCAATATACGAAGTAAGCCGGGCGACAGTGGCGCTTGGCCTTGTGCTACAGATCAATTTGTCCGGCACGCTGGCCCACGAGCCTCTTCATTCCGGGAGTGTACAGCTCGTCTGCACTCTCTCTCATCCCGGTGCATTGCGCCACTCGGGATGCATCGCACTCCAAGGCACAGCAGCTGATACGTATGGCCATTTGCAGGGACAAGCTGTGCACCAGAGCGTCGACAGCCACCTGCGAGCGAAATCACTCTCAGAATACGACCTCATCTGGAGTCTGCACCTAAGCGCCCTCCCTGGCCGCCAATGTGTCTCGCTTCGTCCCCCCCCAGCGGCATCCGTGCAATTTCGCGCGGCCGGCAACTCGCCAAGTTTACGGGCGTCTCGCCCATCGAGGGGCTTCATCTTCCCCAATAGCACCATGGCTGCAGGTCTCTGTCCCTCATCCCAACATGCACTCTGTGCCGCCAACGTTGGTCTACTTTATTGGCTGTCAAAGCACACATCAGCCCAGTAGTTGCTGGCATCCAGTCAACTTCGCCTGTGACGTGATTGGCCATTCATGGCTTCATTTTCGTCAGGGGGGATCAGACTGCATCCAACATCCAACGCTCCAGTCAGGCAGTAGGCGATTCACATGGAACCAATTTCTCGGCAATTTCTGCTCAAATTTGACATTATGAAATATTTGCCAAGAATCATGTCCGCGATTTCATATCCAATCTTTGATGTTTATCCCAAGCCATCGCCAATAAGAAATCGACTCCTCAAGGGGCAAGGTCTTCCATCTAATAAGGGAAAAAAGGGGGAATATTTTTATGTACATCCGAAATTTGCATCCTCAAATTGCCTGCCTGTTGTCGCGGCAGCGTTTAGAACAGGGCGAGCAGGCCAGCAACGGCGACGACAAGTGTCATGCTGCTGGAGGCACGACCGACAGCACCCGTGACCAGGACAGGGCCAGTCGTGGCCGAAGGCGGAACGACATCGGTAGCGGTGGGGGGCTGAGCAGAGGGGTACTGAGGAGCAGGCTTTCCAGGGGAAACAGACTGGTATCCAGGGGAAACAGACTGATATCCAGGGGAAACAGACTGGTAAGGGGGCTGCTCAGGAGTGGGCTGCTTGGAAGGCTGCTCAGGACTGGGCTGCTTGGAAGGCTGCTCAGGACTGGGCTGCTTGGAAGGCTGCTCAGCGGGGGGAGCCTGGTGAGAAGGCTGCTCCGGGGTCGGCTCCTCAGTGGGCTGCTCGACCGGAGGGGACTGATAAGGAGGCTGCTCCGGGGTCGGCTGCTTGGAAGGCTGCTCCGGGGTCGGCTGCTTGGAAGGCTGCTCCGGGGTCGGCTGCTTGGAAGGCTGCGCGGCAGGAGGAGACTGGTACGGAGGCTGCTCCGGAGTCGGCTGCTTTGATGGCTGCTGAGCAGGAGAAGACTGAGAGGGTTGCTCTGGAGTCGGCTGCTTTGACGGCTGCTGAGCAGGAGAAGACTGGGAGGGTTGCTCCGGGGTGGGCTGCTTGGACGGCTGCTGAGCAGGAGGCGACTGGTAGGGAGGTTGCTCCGCGGTGGGCTGCTTGGAAGGCTGCGCGGCAGGGGGAGACTGGTAGGGCGGCTGCTCAGGGGTAGGCTGCTTGGACGGCTGCTGAGCAGGAGGAGACTGGACGGGAGGTTGCTCCGGGGTGGGCTGCTTGGACGGCTGCTCAGCAGGGGGAGACTGGTAGGGAGGCTGCTCAGGGGTGGGCTGCTTGGAGGGCTGCTGAGCAGGAGAAGACTGGGAGGGTTGCTCCGGGGTGGGCTGCTTGGACGGCTGCTCAGCAGGAGGCGATTGATGGGGGTGATGCACCGCTGGGGAAGACTGGTACGGAGGCTGCTTGGCCGGAGGCGCCTCGGTCGGGTGCTCCGGGAGAGGCAGAATGACCGTCGGAATCGTGGGAGTCTTGGCAGGGACGCTCTCGATGGGGCACTCTGGAGCACCAGGCGAGCACGACGGGACGGCATAGGTCTGCGTCGTGAACTTGGGCGGGGCCCCGCTGCTGACGGGCTCGGGCTTGGTGACCGGGGGCGCGACAGAGGTGACGGGGCAGACAGTGGTGGAGACGGGGAGGGTCTCGGTGATGACCGTGGTGTGGCCGCCGGGGCAGTTGGGGACCTCGGGAGGGCAGTTGGTGATGGTATGCGTCTTGGTCGTGTGGATGGTCGACGTGGTCCAGCTGGTGGTTTCGGGCTCAGGTTCGCCGGTAGGACCGACGCTGGGCTCACTGGTAGGACCGACGCCGGGCTTGCTGGTAGGACCGACGCCGGGCTCACTGGGAGGACCGACGCCGGGCTTGCTGGTAGGACCGACGCCGGGCTCGCTGGTAGGACCGACGCCGGGCTCACTGGGAGGACCGACGCCGGGCTTGCTGGTAGGACCGACGCCGGGCTCGCTGGTAGGACCGACGCTGGGCTTGCTGGTAGGACCGACACCGGGCTCGTTGGACGACGAATCCGGGACAGAGTGCGTGGGCTGCTCTGCAGGGGAGCTGGGGTGCTCGGCAGGCTTGGTGGGGATGACGGGGCACACAGTGGTAGACACGGGAATGGTCTCGGTGACGACAGTCGTGTGGCCATTGCCGGGGCAGTTGGTCACCTTAGGTGGGCACTTGGTGATGGTGTGCGTGTTGGTGGAGAAGATGGTCGACGTGGTCCAGCTGGTCGTCTCGACCTCGGTGGTGCTTGGATGGTCGGGCTTGACAGAGATGGAGCTGGAGCCGGGGGGAGTCGGGGACGAAGGAGTCTTGGAAGGCCCCTCAGTAGGCTGCTCAGTAGGCTTCTCCGTGGGCGCCTCGTGGGAGTGCTTGGTGGAGGTGACGGGGCACACAGTGGTGGAGATGGGAATGGTCTCGGTGATGATCTTGGTGTGACTCTTGCCGGGGCAGCTCGTCACCTCAGGGGGGCACTGGGTGATGGTGTGCGTCTTGGTCTCGAAGATGGTCGAGGTCGTCCAGCTGGTGATGTCGGGCTTGCTCGAGGGCTCGATGCCAGGGTGGACAGAGGAAGACGAGTAGCCGGAGGTGATACCAGGGGCAGAAGGCGAGGGGGAGGTAGACGATCCCGGGCCCGTGGGCGCTTCAGAAGATCCAGACGAGGGGAAGGGGGACGATCCCGGACCTGTGGGCGCTTCAGAAGATGCAGAGCTCAAGGGAGAGGAAGGCTGCGGCGCGTCGGAGCCAGAGCTGGCAGGGGCAGAAGGCTTCGGCGCATTGGAGCCAGAGCTGGAGGGGGTGGAAGGAGCGGCAGACGAGGGGAATGGAGACGATCCCGGGCCCGTGGGCGCTTCAGAAGATGCAGAGCTCAAGGGTGCGGAAGGCTTCGGCGCATCCGAGCCAGAGCTGGGAGTGGAAGGGCCAGAAGGCGAGGGGTATAGAGACGAGCCCGGGCCCGTGGGCGCTTCAGCAGATTCAGAGCTAAAGGGAGTGGAAGGCTGGGGCGCATCGGAGCCAGAGCTGGCGGGATTGGAAGGCCGAGGCGCTTCGGAGCGAGAGCTGGCGGGATTAGAAGGCCTCGGCGCCCCGGGGCCAGAGCTGGAGGGGGTGGAAGGCTTCGGCGCATCCGAGCCAGAGCTGGGAGTGGAAGGGCCAGAAGGCGAGGGATACAGAGACGAGCCCGGGCCCGTGGGCGCTTCAGCAGATTCAGAGCTAAAGGGAGTGGAGGGCTTCGGCACATCGGAGCCAGAGCTGGAGGGGTTGGAAGGCCTCGGCGCTTCGGAGCCGGAGCTGGAGGGATTCGAAGGCCTCGGCGCTCCGGGGGAGCCGGAGCTGGAGGGAGTGGAAGGCTCCGGCGACTCGACGGGCGTGGACGGGGTGGGACGCCCGGGAGTCTGAGTCTCCGGACCCGATGGGACGGGGTACTCGGGCTCCTCACCCGGCCCGGTGGGCTCGGGGAGCTCGGGCTTCACGATGGGACCCGATGGCAACGGGTACTCAGGCTCCTCTCCGGGGCCAGTGGGCTCGGGAAGTCCGGGCTGCTCACTGCCTGACGGCAAAGGGTACTCGGGCTCCTCTCCAGGGCCGGTGGGCTCGGGGTGATCAGGCTTCTCACCCGGACCTGAAGGCAAAGGGTATTCGGGCTCCTCACCCGGGCCTGAAGGAACAGGGAACTCGGGGTTGGTCTCGGGACCAGACGGCGCAGGGTGGTCGGGCGATTCTGCGGAGCTTGACGGGACGGGGAAGCCGCCAGGGGCTGATGGCGTGGGGAAGGCAGGCGAATCCTTGGGCGCTGACGGTGCGGGATATCCAGGCACGGGATATCCAGGCACGGGGTATCCAGGAGTCTCGACAGGAGGGGCGACGGAAGAGGACGGGCCATCGGGCTTGTGGGTGGCCGTGTAAGCGACGCAGGAGCATGCCGAGCTGACCTCTTGGACGGAGCCGCAGTTGCTGAACTTGTCCGGGATGGAGGCACGGTCGGTCTTTTGGTCTGCGAGGAACTCGAGGCAGAACTGGGGAGCAACCTGCTTGAAGCGGCTGTCGATCAGGTTGCGGTAGCAGTTGTCCGGCTCACAATAGGGAAACCTGTTGGCGTGCACCGCGCTGGCGGCCACGATGCCGAGGACGTGAACGCCTCTCATGGTGGGCGGCCTTTCGTTTGAAGTCCCGGGTCGGTCTTGTGTCAACGAGGGATGTTTGGGGAGCCCAAGTAAAACGGGGAGGGTAAACGACAGCGAGAGTCAGGGGGTCGGCAAACACCAGGAATAACGACTGACAAGAGCGAGTTTGACCGGACGAAGGATGAACGAGAGCGGACCATCTGTCGAGAGGACGGGAGGCCAGGCTTTCTTAAGCACTTGCGAGCACGGCCAGAGGGGGGTATCTCTTCTGCCTGTATCTCTCGGTGCACGTCTGCTCGAGATGGTGTTGGCCAGTGACCTGCCGCCGCCACCCATCGTCGACCCCGACAGGCGCCGCCGGTCAACCATGCACAACGCCTGTAACTCGTACGGAACGGCGTATCCGTGGGCACATGTGCACGGAGCCCCCTACCTTGTACTCTGCTGGGGAGTTTGAAGGTGCTTCTCCGTTACGAGTTATACATTGGCATGTCCCCCAGCATGTGCATGCATCTACATCGAATGTACGAATACACTGGGGAAGCAGAGGGACCCCATGGTGGCCAAGGCTTCGGGGCCTCGGAGGAGGATGATACGAGGTTGCTGTTTATAGACGTGCATCGTTCGTCCGGGCGGCTGCCGGAGCAGGTGATTGGGGGCCGCAGGGGTCGCGTGTTCGTCGTGCTGGCCAGAGCCGCCGAGCCCCCTGAGGGGTGGGTGGAGGAGAGAGATGCATGGCCATGATTGACGATGATCGGCCCCCCCCCCGTCTGTCTTTCATGATGACGCCGGCGAATGGGCTGCTTTCGACAGGGGGGCCTCTCCAAGTCGACTGAAGCCAAGCTCGCAGGCGACAATCCCTCCAATCTTTATGGTCCGTCTCCCTACGTGTGCGTCCAAGGAGGCGAACCGAGAAGCCCGTTTAGTATTTCCTTTTTACATGTCCTTTTATTTGTTTTTACGGTTCAATTTGCCGAAGCTCGACTCACAACCCATTCGACCAGTCGTTTCTGCCGGACCTTTTGTCGAGCCCAAGGGCCAGGGTCTGGATGAGGGTCTTGGAGGCCCGGCCACCTGTTGCTCTCCACGTCCCTGTTGCGCCTCAAGCGTCCACGTCCTCAAGCGTCCACGTCGTGCTCGACCTTGGGAGAACTCGGGCCGAGCGGCAACAACTCGCTCAGAGTAACCCGTACATGACTGTACGGAGCACTCCGTACAGCCCGTAAACATGACTGCACGGGGCATCGAGGCCCTCATTGGACATGGCAGTGCCGTTGGGTAGCATCGGGTGGCTCTCCAGTCCAACACTGTGCGTGCAACCCCTGACTCGCCAATGTGCCAGGAGCAACGAGGGTGGGCAAGAACAGTAACGAGGCTTGGGACGGAGCAAGCTGGACTCTTGTCAGAGAGGCGGGGTCCTGTCTCTCTCTCTGGATTCTAGGGTCTCGTTTCTTTTTGCTGGTTTCATCCGGTTACCTTTCCGCCAGTCGTTTGCTTTTGCTCGTTTCAACCGCAGACTGGCACTGGGCAGCACTGCTCACGCTTTCCATTGGTCTCTTGGCCTAACCTCGTAGCTTGGGCGCCTCTTAATTCACTTTTTCGGGAGCTGGTTGGACCAAGATTGTGCTTGTCTGTTGTCCGTCTAGAGTGAAAAGGGGGGAGCAGACCTCTCGCACAGCCCGCCTGCTCCATCCATTGGCTGGACGTGAGGGCCAACAAGGCGGCCAAGGATGAATACTTGGTAGCTTCTCGTTACATGGTGGGAAATCACCGTGCGTGCCAGGTATGTAGTACTACTACGGATAAGCTGCGCCTTGTTCGGCAGCCCCTGGTGCTTCTCTCGAGGGCGCTCGACGAGAGCCAAATTCCGTCTGCCTGCTCATGACCACCAGGGATACGAACTCTGGATACGAACTCTGCATCGTACTCGGTAGATGAGAGCAGTCAGTATCCGTATATACGTGAGCGTCTGGCACGACTTTTCCGGGTCCTGGCCTGCCGACGTGTGTTTGCTGCATGTACATGTGGCAATGGACGAGGACCAACATCCAGGACAGGCCGATAAATGCCCACGCCACCAACGGCATCTTCCCAGAGAGACAGTGTAGCCATCGTGTAGGGATACAGTGCCGTCAGAGGGAGCTTGCATGGCCTCATGTTCGGCGGCAGGCGTAGATTAGACAGGATAGGGGGATCTCGGCGCCAAGTTGCGAATAGAGTCGGTCTGGAAAGTGAAGACCGGGGCTGGCGGCAGGCAGCCAGGGAGGCTTACTCGAGGATGCAGCATGCAAACCGGCAAACATGTACCTATCCGTAGGCTCAGGGGTTCGTCTGGCTACCTACGTCTTGCGCTGTGGGAGACTCTAGGGGGCCGTTGAGCAGTGCAGAACCTGTAACATGCATGTAAGTGATGGGCACCAAGTGATTATTCCGCTTGTGCATGCGAGTCGTTTCCAAGCGCGCGTGAAAACATAATCTGTTCATATCCGTGTCCGTACCTGCAGCGGCTACGAAGTACTACATGTGAGTCGATGCTGTGTCACGCAACCTGGGTCTATAAGCCAACAGTACGAGTTACGAATACACATACGAAGTACAGTACTTGGTAAGATGCTACCCCTTGGGCTGACGAGCTCCCGACGAGGAACAGCACTTCAACGTTACCTCGTCCCTCGCCGGCAACTTCCACCAGACGACGGCCGCGTGGGTAAACGTTGCCACCGAGTCGTCATGACCAAGTCCAATGTTGTACATGGACGCACGTGCGGGAGCGCCTTTTCCCACCGAGCAGACCCTTTATTACTCATTTCCTTTCCCTCGTCGATGCCTTGGCGATGGCCCGTCGGACGAATTGCGGCCCAAGGCCATGCTGCGCAACACACCCGTGGTGCCTGCAGGGTCGGGACGAGAGCGGGACGGACCTGGCAGTGGGTTTAGACTGTTGTCTGTTGTACGTGTGTGTTTAGACTGTTGTACGAGTGTGTTTAGACTGTTGTACGAGTGGTTTAGACTGTTGTACGACTGCGGGAGCCTGACTAGAACCGTCTCACGGCAGTGGGAGGGGAGCGGCATCGCGATGTGGTCGGCGCTGAATGTTCATTGCTCCATGTCGTACATCGAGACATGGGACATGGCAGCAGCTCTTGCTCTTGATGTAGCAAAATATTGTCGGACAACAGCAACAACTGCTGGCACCTGCTCTCCGGCCCAGTGGCCCGGAAGCCTTCGGGACACGTCGAGGTCTGCCCAGAAAAGGGGAAGAAGGGGGATATGTACGGATACTACTACTACTATCCAGAGGCAGCGGCAAGCAAGCAACTTGAACCCAGTTTGGACCGACACTTGGACAGAGAAGCACTTGGAGCACAACAATGGTTGCAGCCAAGCAACTGGAACCCTGTCTGAACCGACACTTGTACGAATACTACAGAGAAGCCCCTGGAGGCTGGAGGACATCAATGGCTGCAGCCATGGCCCGGCCACCCTGCCTGCCACATCACTGACGCCTCGCCAACTGGCATCAGGCCGGCAGAGACGTCATCGGGGAACCGGATGCCTGAGCAGGGCACGGCACGGTCGAGCGCGCTTCGGGAGAGGCGTGGACCAGGAGCAGGGAAGAAAAGAAGACGGGAAGCATTGCCTGGCCTCGGAAATAAAAGAAAAGATGGGGAAGAGGCGAGACAACAGGGCTGTCATCGTGATGCCGGCTGCTTGGTACCCATGTTTCTCCTGCCCCTTTTTTTACTTTTTCGCTGCTGGCGGCCGCCGATACTATTGTCAAGCCACCCGCTCATTGCCAACCGTCCGTCCATCCGTTCTCCGTATCCGTACTTTCTTCTTCCCGTCGTGGCCAGCCTCCCCAGTCCCCGCTTCCGCTCCCCCGGGCGATACGACGGGCGGAGGCTGATGCGTCTTCTTCGCGGTGAAGATCCCCATCGTCACCGATCGTTGGGTGGCCTCTCGCCCATGACACGGACACTCGGTCGGTCAGATTACTAGCCGGAGCGTGGATATGGCGTGCGCTTTGCGTCATCGAGCAGACAACAACAAACAGGTGGACGGACCGAAGCCCCCCCCCCTTTTCTTTTTTTCAATGCCTGCATGCACTCGCCCGGTGGAGAGACACGCCGTCATCGCCAAGGGGCCACGGAGCTGTTCGAGGGCCGAGTTTTCTTTGCATTTTGTGCAATTCTTGCAGGGGGGGCTCACACAGGCACGCGTCCTGAGGCTGGCTTTCTCTCGCAGAGGAAATGGAAACAATGGTCAGGGCCCGAGGGCACAACTGGCTGTCCTCGAGGTCCACCACGTTGGGATCCGGCAGCGGCATCAGCAGATGGGGAGGGAAAAGAAAACATGGACGAACCAATCCTTCAGACCCGGCTGCTGCAGCTATCCCTTAATTTGGGGGCAAGCGAAGACTCACGGATAGAGAATGGGGCGAGGTCGGGCACGCATGCACTGCCATGTTCCTCCTCATTCCCTCCCATTTCCTTAGCCTCAGGTCCGGCGTCCATTCACCGTCACCCAGCCATCAACCCATTCATCCCATCTTACTTCGTACAGGGGCCGGCGCGGCAGGCACCATTGGTGGACGCGGTGATGAGGCTACTGTATGTCATGACACCCACATCACTGTCTGTACGGAGCAGTAGTTCCTTGGCCTTGAGCTGCACACGTACCGTACCCAGGGCCTTTGCTTGGCAGGAAAGCAGTTGGAAAGGGGGGTTGGTCATGGAGGGTTCCAGTCCGTCAGCGGTCCTTGATCGTCCCGTCTTCAACGAGAGCAACGGAGTGGTATCCGTACTGCATACCACCCCATCTGCGTGCAGGGAAGCTGCTCACTCGTATCCGGCACTATCCGTCGTGACACGAGCAGCCATCGAGTCGGATCCGCATCATGACCCAACCTCGTGACGGGGTAGCCTTCGGGGCAGCGCTGAAGAATGTCAAATTTGACTTTGCTATTCTATGCCGTTTGACAGTGTCCGCCGAGTCCAGTCCGTGTCCCCCTTTTCCTCATTCACTCTTGCTCAACCCTCAGTTGTTGACTAGCACGTACCGGAACCGAGGCTTGCCCTGGTCCATGTCGACAATGGCCTGGTTGGCGTCCTTCATCGGCCGCGTCTCGATCCACGGCTGGACATTCTTCTCGGCCGCCAGCTGGAACATTTCGTAAATCTCCTTGGGGCTGCCGATGAAGGAGCCGGCCAGCTTGCGACGGCCGCGGAGGATGGGCATCAGAGGCAAGCTGATGGGGCCCTCGGGGGCGCCGACCTGGACGAGGGTGCCGTCGAACTTGAGGAGGCCGATGTAGTCTCCCATGGGCATCTGATGCGGATGCCGTCAGCAAGTGTCTCCTTCTTCCTTTCATTCATCAACGTACCTTGGTTGATGACACTGTGCTAAGGACGAGGTCGAAGCGGTTCTCGTTCTTGCTGGCCCAGTCCTCGTCGTCGTCGGTGGCGATGTAGTCGTCGCAGCCAAGGTCCACGGCGTCCTTCTTCTTGCTCTGCTTGCGCGAGATGCCCACGACCTCATCAGCACCGAGCGCCTTTGCAAAGAGGACGGCAAAGTGCCCCAGGCCACCGACGCCGACGACGGCCACGCGCTTGCCGGGCCCGGCGCCAAAGTGCTTCAGGGGCGAGAAGACGGTGACGCCGCCGCACAGCATCGGCGCGGCGTGCTCCGGGGCCACGCCGTCGGGGATCTTGATGACAAAGTGCGACGGGCACCGGTGGTAGAGGCCGTAGCCCCCGTACGTCGGCGCGCCGTTGCGGTGCGTGCCCGCGTACGTGTTGACCGTGTCGTGGCAGTAGTTTTCGTCGTGGCTCGAGCACGCGTCGCATGCGCCGTCGCGGCCCTGGCACGAGTCCGACTGGGCGCCGACGCCGACCACGTCGCCGACCTTGATGCCCTCGGCCTCGGAGCCGACGCGGACCGCCACGCCGACGATCTCGTGGCCGACGACGACGGGGTAGGGGGACTTGCGCTGTCGAGGCTCCGTTAGCTCTGGCATCGCGGCCGCACTGGGGGCCAACCAAGACTTACCCAGCCAGATCGCAGCGTGTGCAGGTCGGAGCCGCAGATGCCCGAGTGGGTGATTTTGATGTCGACATCCGTCTCCTCCCACGGCTTGGGCTCGTACTCGCGCCACACCATGTTGCCCTTGGCCGAGGACGGGTCGAGGCCCATCCAGCCCTGGAACTTGTAGTCGGTGGCCGCCATTGTGTTGGGTTATTGCTCAGGCTGTCGTCTATGCTCTCTCAGGTCTGTCTCTCAGATTTTGCTCTCAGATTTGCTGTCTCGGATGCCTTTGCTCTACGTCCTGCGCCGGGGGGTTTTATACCCATGTACGACGCGGACGCTTGATCCGCAATCGACCTGGCGGCAGTGACAAGTAGGGACCTTGGGGGAGAAGCCGACGTGGGACTAGACCAAAGGAGCCTGGTATGGGACGAGGTCTAGGGCCAACGAGTTTCAGTTTCTTGCCGCCCGCGCGTCGGCCTGGAGATATAGGAGATAGAAGCATGGAGGGCGTGGAAAAGTCCGTAAACTCCATGGCCATCAAACACGCCATCTCTCCACTTGACAAAGCACAATGCCAGGCACACACGGTGGCAACATGAAACATTGCCACCGATGGGCCCGGGCGGACACCAGGGATGACGTGTTTTGCCATGTGGGTATTCGTAGATGCGTCGACTCCAGCCCGGGCATGGGCCGGTAACGGTGGGCCGGCGCAAACGGAGGCGGCCCCACAGCCGAGTCGCCATGTCAATCGGAGGCCGAGACTTTTGCTCGGCAAGTCCATCCCGGTGTTCTTCACCGAGAGCTGACCATGTCGCATCAGCGCGCACGGGGAAAAGGCTTATATCAAAGGTATGAAAACCAACTCGCTTGTTCCATATATCGGGGTCTACCTGTGTGGTGTCTCTCGAGCCAGCAACACCAAGGTTACGCTATACGAAGCTATCGCAAGCGCTTGTATGGAAGCGGGGGGGCCCCCGGCCGTGGTGAAAAGTAAAGGAAAGAGGCGACGAAGCCGTCGTGGCGACGCGACCAGCCCACGTAACGGATAAAGGGGCGACGAAGCCAGAATGAGCCAGAACGCGAGTGTCAGAACAGAGGTTCCTGCGGCCCTGAGTCAACTGCACTGAATGCACGACCAAGGAGTTGGCTGGTTGGTTAATAGTCTCATTGCGCTTTTATTTCCGCCGGTTGGTTGGTAGTTGTCTCATTGCGCTTTTATTTCCACCCGGGGCCAATTGAAGTGTCCGAGTCCATCATCCAAGTCTTGCAACAAGTCCATCCAAGTCGGCTCCAGGTCGCCCCTTTGTGGGGGCCACACACTCTGCAAGCCTCAGCGGCCTGCCTTTGCCCTGTCATCGTTGTATTGCAACTCACTGTTCCGACACCCTCATCCACCGCGTCATAGCCTCCGCGACAGAGCACCATGCTGCGCGTCGGAGATGCCCGCAAGCCTCGCCGCCGTTGTTCTGATAGTAGCCGTCAACGTACTACACGTATGGACCCGAGGGGCATCTCTACGTGAGCGCCATGTCTGTACTCCGTACGGAGTGCATATGGGGTGATTCGACGTCTCCAGGCAGCTTCGGGTTTTTCCCCGTCGTCGTCACCGCTTGAGCGCGCCGTAGGACAGTCGCACCGTGTGCGAGCTCCCCAGCGGCTTGGACTCCCGACGGCACACAAGCCTTTGCCTCTCTCCATCGGTGTCGACGGTGCGACTCCTATGCCATGAGCAGTCCAAATACGGCATCCGCCTCTTGCCTCTTCCCACACACAGCCGTTGAGACGCAGTCATTCACTCGCATCGCAACGGGCGTCAACGTCTACCGCTTGCGGCCCAAGACGATGATAACCTGCTGGGTGCGACATGCCCTTGATAGGGCGCGTCCCGTCGACGGCCCAGTCCGTGAAGAGCTCGATGCCCTCTGATGCGGGTTTTTGTCCAACGTCGGCCATGTTTGCTCGCGGGACTCGTTGGCCGGGTTGATCAAGCCCATCACTGTTGCTGTTTTTTTTTTCGACGATCCGATCATGAGCGCTGCCGGCAACGAGGAATCAGATCTGGACGCCCAAGGGGGGGTAGCAAACGTCTTGCCGTGCTGCCTCGCGCTTGGGGAGAGAGTTAGATAAAGGGAGCAGCGGCTCGCCCAATGCAGACTTGCGACTGAAGACGTTGCTGCCTCCTCCTTCAGTTTCACGAGAACAGCCAGATTCGTCTAGAGCAACAGCACATCTTTTTCAACACCGAGAGGCCCTCGAACCGTCATGCCTCTTCTACGTCTGGCGTTGCTCGCCACCCTCGAGCTCGCCACCGCTGCCGCCCAGCTGACGACGCAATGCCACTTTGTCGGATTCGAGGATAGCTCCGAGTCGCGTCCGACTGCGTATACGGCCAAGTGCTCCCGCAGCCCAGGGGGACCGATGGAGATATGCTCGCAGCTGAGCCTGGAGCATTGCCTATCCAACCACGACGGGGAGATGCGGCCTCGAACCGAGTACGTCGAACGCTGGGAGCGATACGGCAACGCCTATCTTCCCCTCCCCGGTGATTCGTCTTTGATTCATCTTTCTGACACGGACAAATCAGGGGCAACAGCACGCCAAACTTCAAGGAGACGTGTCGGAGCTGTCACGTCGACGTCGACGGGCGCAGGCTGTACTGCCAGTGCAAGCGGCTGGACATGTCGCTCAACTATGCGTCGGTTGAGCTGGGTAAGCCTAACGCGTCTGTTGCATGCCGAGGATTGGCGCTGACACTGGACTCGAACCATGCAGAGAGCATCATCGTCCCCCAAGGCGGCCTTTTGACCTGCTCGGACACGGTTGGCGAGGAGATCTCGGAATGTCCCGTGACGCGCCTCGGCCGCCCGACGGATCGACGCCGGCTTGCGCCGTGAAGCCGTTGACGTGGCGGACCAGCGATGGCAATTTTTTCGAGAGGACCGTGTTGCCGATGCTTGGATGTGCATGTAGGTCCTGGCGGCTGTCGGGCAGATTGTTCAAGTCGTTTCTTTTCGGGGTTGCTGTTGAAATTTTCAAGTTGATGATTGCATCGTGAATGGTTGCGTGTTATTGCCAGGCATGTGCTAGTGGGTGCGGAAGTACAGATACATGTCTCAAGACACAAGACAAGTGCATGTTCGGATGAGGCTCCAAATAGCGCAGGTGCTAGCACGAAGTACCCGGTACAGAGAAGCGCCGCCCGAATAATCCCGAGCCGTCCTGCAGGAAAAAGTTCTCTCCCTTTCCGCCGAGAAAAAAAACACGTTCCATCTTCATCGTCGAGCCTCACCAGCATATTTTCCACTCAACTCCTTCCCTCTTCCTCCCTAATCGCACAACATGGCCAGTGGCGCCCAAAGCACCGGCTCGACAAAGGTCGACGCCGTCGTCCAGAATGTCAAGGCCGCCGAGCCCGCAAAGCTCTCGGGCGCTGCCCTCTACTCGCGCTTCGCCCTTGCCGGCGCCATCTGCTGCTCCGTCACCCACGGCTCCCTGACGCCCGTTGACGTGTATGTCACCTCTGTGGCCATCTCCTGTCTCCTGTCTCGATGCTCCTGCTGACGCGCCGCTTGCGCGTCCCCAGTGTCAAGACCCGCATCCAGCTCGACCCAAAGACGTACAACCGCGGCTTGATTGGCGGCTTCCGCCAGGTCATCCAGAACGAGGGCGCCGGCGCTCTCCTCACCGGCGTCGGTCCCACATTTGCCGGTTACTTCCTCCAGGGCGCCTTCAAGTTTGGCGGCTACGAGTTTTTCAAGCAGCAGTGCATCAACACCTTTGGCTACGAGACCGCCTCCAACAACCGCACTGCCGTCTACCTCGCCTCGTCGGCCGCCGCCGAGTTCTTCGCCGACATTGCCCTCTGCCCCCTCGAGGCCACCCGTATCCGTCTCGTCTCCGAGCCCACCTATGCCAATGGCCTCATTGGCGGCTTCGGCAAGATGTTCAAGAACGAGGGCATCGGCGCATTCTACGCCGGCTTCGGTCCTATTCTCTTCAAGCAGTGAGTCCCTCTCCCTCGACGACGACTCAACCTACACCACCCGGCTCACCTGCCCGACTCAGGATCCCCTACACCATGGCCAAGTTTGTCGTCTACGAAAAGGTGGCCGAGACCGTCTACCGCCAGATGCCCAAGAAGGACATGTCTGATGGCATGCAAACCGCCGTCAACCTGGGCTCTGGTCTGATTGCCGGTTTCGCCGCCGCCATCGTCTCCCAGCCCGCCGACACCATGCTCTCCGTCATCAACAAGACCAAGGGCCTCCCCGGTGAGGGAACCACTTCGCGCCTCGTCAAGATCGCCAAGGACCTCGGCTTCCGCGGCTCCTACACCGGCATCGGTGCCCGTCTCTTCATGGTCGGCACCCTGACCGCCGGCCAGTTTGCCATCTACGGTGAGTACTGTTCCGTCCGACGTGGTGTTGCACGAGTCTAATTAGGTGTCCACAGGCGATGTCAAGAAGGCGCTGGGCGCAACGGGCGGTGTCGAGATTGCCAAATAAACCAGCGCCTCGAGGGCGAAGCGGAGAGACGGGTGGCATGGAAAGGGGAAACGGGTCAATGAGGACAAAGTGTCGTCCGAGCCAAGTGTCGTGTGGCATTGCCCAAGAGCTGGGCTTGCCCGGTGGCTGGCTGATGCTTCAAACGTTCTGGGCGTGGACGCGGATAGCACTGGCCTCGGCATGACTTGTTACACGAATTGTGATTTCGTATCCTTTTTGCCTAGACTAGAGAGCATGGAGCGGGCAGGCCAGCGATAGCACCACCGAGGTTTGTATAATAGACGACGTCCATGTTTGAATAGACGGGGTTGCTCGTGGTTCTACCATGAGGGACTGGTATATCCGCCTGGACCGGGTCATTGGCTTGTGCGGCAAGTTATACTTGCCAAGATATTCATCAGCGTGCCACATAAAATCTAGAAGAGGAGTTTTACACTTTGATGGCATTGAAACGACAAGCGTAGGGAGATATGTACGAATACGAAGAAGTAGTGCGGATAAAAAGGCGTGGCTTATCTTATCAGTGCCAGTGCCCAAAATTTCTTCGGCGCGGCAGACTTCTCTTGGCCAAGCACAAGCACGCCCAACGGTCGGTCCAAGCAGCGCCATAATCTTGGCCAAAATGGGGAAAAGAAAGGTCGCAGCGCTCGAGAAGATCGATGCAGACTTGTAGGTTGCCGTGGGCTCCCCCGCGCTGGCCGACTCAAGCTCACCCGTGACAGCGCGAGTCTGCAGTACAAGATCCGCCGCGATCCGAGGTAAGAGAACGCCGAGCGGCCAACAATGCAGGGCGCCGCTGACGCTCCGCGGCCAGATCGTACAAGGACGACTTTCTGAAGCAGTGGGAGCAGTATGAGTCTCAGCGCGAAATCTTCCTCATGTCCCCGACGACGGCCGCCGCCGACTCGGTCGAGTCCTTCCACAACATGATCGATCTCATCGCCCACGTCGCCGACTGCTATCCCGACGAGACGCGCACCTTTCCCGACGACCTCAAGGCCATTCTGACGCAGCACCATGCCGTCATCCACCCTGAGCTGCGAGAAAAGGTTGTCGGCAGCCTCGTGCTGCTGCGGCGCAAGGAAGTCATTGATTCGGCGAGCGTCCTGACGACGCTGTTCCCCATTCTCGTCTCGTCGCCGAGCAAGTCCCTGCGCGAGCTGCTCTTCAGCAAGATTTTGAGCGACATGCGCAACTCAAACTCAAAGGCCATCAACCACCCGCTCAACCGCACCATGCAGACGGTCCTGTACAACCTCGTCACGGCCGATCGGTCCTCGCCCCGGGCCATCTGGGCCATCAAGTTGACGCGCGAGCTGTGGAAGCGGCAGTTCTGGACCGATGCCAAACCCGTCCAGGTTATGAAGGAGGCCTGCCTGGCCGACAACGAAAAGGTGGTGATTGGGGCCGTGCGCTTCTTCCTCGGCGGCGACAAGGAGCGAGAGGAGCTCGACGACGAGAGCAGCGACGAAGAGGTTGACCTGGGCAAGGTCCGCCATCAGATTGGCATCAACAAAAAGTCCAAGAAGCAAAAGGAGGCATACAAAAAGGCCGTCGGCAAGGTCAAGAGGGGCGAGCGCAAGAAGAAGCAGCCCCATCCCCTCAACTTTTCCGCACTACATCTGTTGCACGACGCGCAAGACTTTGCCGAGCAGCTCTTCTCCAAGCACCTGCACAACACAAAGGCCAAGCTCTCGCTCGACAGCAAGATACTCGTGCTGCAGCTCGTCACGCGCCTGATAGGCCTGCACAAGCTGACCGTCGTCCCCCTCTACTCCTGGTTCATCAAGTATCTCAGGCCCCGCCAGCAATCCGTCACGTCCTTTTTGGCCTCTCTGGCGCAGGGCACGCACAACCTCGTCCCGCCCGACGTGCTGGAGCCCCTGATCCAAAAGATTGCAAACGAGTTCGTTTCAGAGGCGTCGGCCTCGGAGGTTGCTGCTGCCGGCCTCAATGCCATTCGCGAGATTTGCGCCAGGCAGCCGCTCGCCATGACGGACACGCTGCTACAGGATCTGGTCCAGTACCGCAAGAGCAAGGACAAGGGGGTCATGATGGCCGCCAAGGGCCTGCTGTCGCTGTACAGAGAGGTCGGGGCCGAGCTGCTCAAGAAGCGGGACCGCGGCAAAGAGGCCACCATGGGGCTCAGGGCGAGCCTGCAGCAGCAGTCAAAGTTTGGCGAGGAGGCACCCGGCGGCATCGAAGGTCTTGATCTGCTGGCCAAGTGGAAGGAGGAGGAGAGGAGGAGGAAACGGTTGGAAATGGGTCTCTCGGCGACTGCCGGAAGCGATGAGGAGGAGAAAAAGGACGACGGCTACCAGTCGAGCGACTGGGAAGTCGACTCGGATGGCAGCGGCGACTCGGGCGAGTGGATCAACGTGAGCGACTCTGAAGACGAGGGGCCGGCGTCCAAGAAGCAGAAGAAGGGCAAGGGCAAGGGCGAGGAAAAGGACAAGGACGACGAGAAGACGCGCGAGGAAGGCGAAGCCGAGTTGGAGCACATGTCGAAGCTGGCGACGACGACGATACTCACGCCGGCAGACCTGGCCAAGCTGCAGGAACTGCGCACAGCGGCCTCGGTCGAGCAGGCCATGGGCGTGCGCAAGAAGACGCAGGGCAGCGGGGCCCGGCACGCCGACGACGGGCTGACGGCGGAGAACATTGAGGCGCCGGCCAGGCTGCGCAAGCTGACCAAGGAGGAAAAGGTGGCGCTGGCCAAGGAGGGCCAGCCGGAGCGCGAGGAGCACAAGAGCACGCAGGCGATACGCAGGTCGAAGAAGGCGGCGGCGGGCAAGAGCACGAGCAACCGCGAGAAGCAGCGCAACAAGAACTTTTTGATGACGCTGGGCAAGGCCAAGAGCAAGCAGAAGAGGAGCCTGATGGAGACGAGAAAGGTTCTCAGGGTGCACGTGGACAGGAGCTCGCGCGGCGGGCGAAGGGGGAATTGGGGTTGATGATGGTATACAAGAAGCTGGTTGCTCTTTGGGTGAAAAGAGAGTGTCTGTTTACTGTGGTGGTCTTCCAGTCTCTGGCTCGTCTAATCAGAGGTATTCGGGACTGTTCTTGTACATGCTGTCCCCTTGGCTCTCTTTTATTTTCCACGACGAATGACGCCTCTATGCCAGTTATACACTCGTTGGTGGAAAGGGGTGAGAGGGGAGTTTGAGAAGGAGCCCGATATATATTAGGCACGGGGCAGAGAAAGGTGGTTCATGGTGGAATGTCGGTGCTGCGGACATGGTAGGGTGCCCCGGGCTCCGGCCCCCGTCTCATCGCCCAGAGGCATCGGCCGGGCCGACTTTCTCGGTGGAGGCGGAGCCGGGGCGCTCAATGTCGTCGACGGGACCGGACGGCAGGCCCACGTCGGCATCGGCGCAGGCATCGACGACGGTGTAGTAAGAGGGCACAATGTTGACGCAGACGGCATAGGACCAGGCGCCAACGAAGAAGACCAGAGGCACGACCATGGCGGTGCCGTCGCCGTGGCGATCTCCGACAAGGCCGGTAAGGGGCGTCACGCAGGCGCCGCCGACGATGCCGGCGACAAGGTACCCGCTGCCACGCTTGGTGTGACGGCCGAGCCCGCGCATGCCCAGGGCGAGAATGGTGGCAAAGCAGATGGACTCGAAGAAGAGGACGACGTAGAGCATGGACAGGCCGACGTTGCCGCGCTGGGTAATGGCCGGGCCGATGAAGACGATGCAGCAGGTCATGAAGACGAGCAGGACGTGGCGCGGGCGGGCGAGGCGCATCAGGCCGACGCCGGCGAAGCGGCCAATGGCCAAGCCGGCCTGGGCGCCGGCGAAGAACTTTGCGGCCAGCGCAGAGTCGGTGTCGGGCCGCGTGGCGCTGGCGTAGTTGATGAAGAAGCTGGCGATGGCCACCTGCGCGCCCGTGTAGCAGAACTGGGCAAAGGCGGCGTGGAAGAGGCGGTACTGCCTGTGAAAGGGCTTGCCGGCGGTGCCGTCGGCGTGGGTCTCCCGGGCTTGAAAGGCCATGTCTGTAAGGGGGGTCAGCCCTGAGTCTCTTGCTTGTCCGTGTAAGAGGCGGGATATATACCGGCATCGGTGATTTCAGGTATCTGCACGAAGAAGAAGGCGACGGCGAGGAGCAGGACGGCGACGGCGATGGCGAGGTAGACCCATTGGACGTGGGCGAGGGCGTCCTCCTCGTTGCTAAAGTTGAAGAAGACGTAGGACCCGAGGACGGGGGCGATGACGGTGCCGACGCCGTTGAAGGCCTGCGAGATGTTGATGCGAATCTCCGAGTAACGCGGCGGGCCGCAGACTGACGGCAAGTTAGCGATGCCTGGACGGGAGAGAGAGAGACGGAGGAGAGGGAGACGGAAGAGAGAGGGCGAGAGAGCGAGGTACCGGTTATAAAGGGGTTGGCGGCCGTCTCGAGGGAGCCGAGGCCGTTGCCGATGATGAAGATGCAGGCGCAGAAGCCGCCGAAGCTGCGGGCCTTGAGGGCGGAAATGGCCAGCAGGGCGCCGAGGGCGTACAGGCACAGTCCCCAGATGAAGACGGCGCGGTATCCATAGTGGCGGAGGATCCAGGCGGCGTGGCCGATGGAGGCGAGGGGGTATGCGCTGGGGGAGAGGTCAGCGGGTCGAGGAAGAAGGAGGAGAAGAAAGACAAGAAGAGGAAGAAGTAGAAGAAGGAGGAGAAGAAGAAGGAGAAGAAGAAGAAGGAGAAGAAGAAGAAGAAAGACGAGAAGGAGAGGAGAAAAAGAAAAGACACAAGGCGTACCCAAAGTAGGCGGCCTGCAAGCCCGAGGAGCGAGCGCGGTCGACGCCGAGGACCGTCTGGAAGTGCTTGTTGAGCGTGTCGAGCAGGCCGTAGCTGAAGCCCCAGAGGACGAAGAGGAGGGTGACGAGGGTGAGGGGCATGATGGACTGGCGCAGCGTCAGCTCGGCGGCGGCGGTGCGGCGCGAGTCGTCGGCCTTGAGGGAGCGGCTGTGGATGAGGTCTTTGATGGCCATGGCTGTGTCTTGGCCTCCTTTTTTGGCGCCGTTTCTCTGTCTCTGTCTCTATCTCTGTCTCTGTCTCTTTCTCTCAGTCTCAGTCTCTCTCTCTCTCTCTCTCTCGTCTCAGTCTCAGTCTCTCTCTCTCTCTCTGTCTCTGTCTCCGTCTCCGTCTCTCTCTCTCTCTCTCTCTCTCTCCCGTCTTCCAGTCTCCCGCTTCCTCTCTTTCCTCGTTTCCTGCCTCTCTCACGGTGACCCGTCTTCTCCACGCCGTCGGGGCGTGTCTTCTCCACGCCGTCGGGGCGTGTGGACGGGGTCAGACAAACGGTCAAGTCACAGGCGACGCGAGTGCCGTGTTATTTAGCCTTGTGGAGGAGGAGGCGAGATCTGAGACAGACAGTTGCCGGATACGGCGAGCGGAACAAGCGGGAGAGCCGGTCTACTAGTACCAAAACGTCGACGACGGCAACGAGCAGCGGGATAACGAACCCGGGCTGCAAGGGAGCGAAGCGAGATCAGCCTGAAGGGAGGGGATAAACGGACGTTTAAGGTTTCGGCTCGACAACGAGCAAGACGGCGGACTGAAGCTGGGCTTGGCATCCCCTCACGGCCCCAGGACGAGACTAGACTGCATGGAGAGAGTGAGGGAGCATCGAATGCCACGTCCAATTGCTCGACGGTGCACCGGCCCGCCCAAACCGGCCTTCCGGCATGGTATGTAATACATATTGGCTGTATGCTGTATGCATGCAGGAGGAGGCCCAACAGGTAACGACGCCACTGCTCATGTGATTCTGTGTTTATGTGATTCCGTGGCCATGTTTGCGTTCTCTCTCGTGCGTGTCGGTGGGACGGCATCATCAGGGGCATCATCAGGGGCATATCACGGGGCGGGCCGGAGCTTTGGGGTCAGCGGAGACGTCCCTGTCCGGCGTCTCTGTCCAGTGACGATGCCGGGATATCCAGTCCTTGGACGCGCCAACGCACAGCAACAGAGTCGTCCTCGTGTACATATATATGTGCGTGGCCGACTAGTCTCCCTGCCGGCCGTCCTTGGAAGGCTCTCTCGGCCTCGGAGTCCCTCTTTATCATCGTACGAATACACATGGCTGTACAACACAACGCTGTCACCGTCGAATGCGGCTCCAATTCCCGCTGGCCGGTGTTCTTTGTGGTGGCGCCCCCGTCTCAGGGGGCAAGTGATGCCATCGTCATGCACATGCAGAGACGGGCAGACGGGCATAGGTACAGAGACAAGAATGGAAGCAAAGGGTCTTAATCAACTGCAACGCGACCCCTTTTCTCCACGAGTGTGCATTGGCCTCGACCAGCCATTCTCGCTCCATCAACAGCGACACGTTGGACGAACCTTGACCAAGGAGAAATAGGGCCAATGGGCTTCCCAGGAGACACGGCGAGAGTTTGCGCGCACGTTTCTCCGGTCGAGTTTTACGAGGAATGCAACGGCGAGGCTTCTGCTCGGCATATACTATGTAACACGACAAGACTGAACAAGAGATGCAGGGTCTAGTTGGACCCAAGATGTAAGGAGCCAGGCGTTTTATAATCTCCATGTCAAGGACATCATCACTGGCATACTCCATGTCAGTCTGCGTATCGAGCCATTGCCCAGACTTCCTTTGCGTCGTGAACCTTGATTGACTCCAATGCCCCTATTGTGTGCGTCGGGATAAAGAGAGACGGGTTCCGGATGCGGCCCGTCGACACACCCCATTCACCCATGGCCGTCGCTTTATCCCCAAAGCCTATTCTTCTTCCGTCGAGGCACCAGGCTCAGGTCCGTCAATCCTCGCATCAATATACAAAATCGCACATGAAATACGCTTCCCTCGACTCCAAACTCGGTAGTGTGCTTTGGGGCCACATGTATATGTAAACGCCCTCGTGTCTGTACGAAACATGCTGGCATGATTCAACCATAAAACTGCCGCGAGACAAGACCAGTCTTGGCAGAACAATGAGTAGGCTTGGCGCCTCAACGTGGCTCCATGGTTGGCTCCGAGACGAGCAAAAGGCGGAGAGCACCTCTGGCTAGAGTCTTGGCGGGCCTCGATCCATCGAGGGGGGCTAGACGAGTCAGGGCCGACGCCTCTATCTTGTTTTGGTTTTCTTGCCATGTTTTCGTTTGTTTACCTTGCCATGTTTTCGGTTCGAGTTGTCATCGTCAGTTACTCGTGTCTTGTCCGACATGAAGCCTCTTGTGTTAGTCCTTGTAGACAGCCAAGGCACCCAATATATACCCGTTGGGAACTAAGGGCCTTCGTCCCTTGCCCAGGAGAGGCAGGTCCGAAAAGCCAAAGCAAGAAACCATAATGGGCGGAGCGCCAAGATCTCCTGGTCGACACGTGGAGGCGGACCCAGCCTTGATTGGCCCTCGACCACGAAGCAACTCGGACAGAGACGAGGAACGCCCGGCCAATCAATCGCGCCATGGGCAACGGCAGCGGCCCTGATTGGGCCCCTGTCTCGTCTCTGAGCCTCGACGACGTCCCGTCCCCATTGTATTCGACTTCTTTCGGGTCCTGCCAACGCGTGTCTTGGTCCAATGAGCTTTCCCCCTCGCGGCACGGCTTGCCACTCTCTCGGCATTGTCTCGATTCATGCAACTTTTATAGTACATAATAGAGTGACGGCGAGATGGAGCCTCTTACGCTTAGATGAAAGCTTCGACGGGACGTGTCGGTGGATCTCCAACCTACACGCCAAAGTCGTGCCTCGAAACTCATGGCACCAGACTGAAATCTCTTGGCCTGCGCTTGGCTCCAATACGGGGTAAGTCCTCAGCGCGTGCTCTGACGCTCGCTCGACGCTGCTTCGCCCGCCCCCCCTTATATACCCCCACGGGCTGCCTCTCCCCCCTCGGACTGCCTCTCCCCCCTCTGGGCGTCGCCTCTCTCCTGTCCCCCGGCAAGCTCCGTGACCAGACCTCCTCCATCCCGTCTCCGACCTCCGGGTCTCGCTCGGGTGCTCTGCCCTCTCCCTCTCCCACCCACAACGATACCCCCTTTCTGTCCCCTCACCATGGCAGTCCTCCACCAATACGACTTCCTCTTCGCCGTCGCCACCGTCTTCGCCTTCCTCGACGCCTGGAACATCGGCGCCAACGATGTCGCAAACTCGTGGGCCAGCTCCGTCTCCTCGCGCTCCGTCTCCTACCTCCAGGCCATGCTCGGCGCCTCCGTCATGGAGTTCAGCGGCGCCCTCGGCGTCGGCGGCCGCGTCGCAGACACCATCCGCACAAAGGTCGTCGACATTCACGCCTTTGACGACCAGCCCGCCCTCCTCATGCTCGGCATGGTCTGCGCCATCATCGCCTCTGCCTGCTACCTCACCATGGCCACCCGCTTCGGCATGCCCGTCTCCACCACCCACTCCATCCTCGGCGGCGTCCTCGGCATGGGCGTTGGGGCTCTCGGCCGCAACGGCGTCACCTGGGTCGGCTACCACCCGGACGGCTCCGTCGACATGAAGCAGGGCGTGGTGCAGGTGCGTCCCCGTTTCCACTCTCCAGCCGGTCGAGCCCCGGCTGCTCCCCTAACCCCCGAGGGAGGCTCCGAACGAGGTTTCCGCTCATGCCCAGATAGGTCTTCCTCGCCTGGATCATTGCCCCCGTCATGTCGGGCACCTTTGGCGCCATCATCTTCCTCATCACTAAATACGGCGTCCTGCTGCGCTCCAACCCGACGGCCAGGGGCCTCTTCCTCGTCCCCATCTACTTCTGGGTCACGGCCTCGCTCATCGTCATGCTGCTCATCTGGAAGGGCGGCGACTACACCGTCGACCTGCGCGACGCTCAGATCCCCGGCGTCATCATCGCCGCCGGCGCCGCCTGGGGCCTCCTCATGGCCCTCTTCCTCGTCCCCTGGCTCTACCGCGTCGTCGTCAGGGAGGACTGGCAGCTCCGCGCCTGGCACGTCTTCCAGGGGCCCTTTCTGCTCCGACGCGGGCCCGTCCCGCCGCCCCCTGCCGACTTCCAGGGGGTCGTCCGCAACTTTTACGAGGGCCACTTGACCCGCGAGGAGCTCGACGCCCGCCGCGCCCGGTATGTCGCCGCCGACGACGTCGAGGGGCAGCGACAGGGTGAGGTCAAGGCCGCGGCCGGCTCCGCCGATTCGGCCCGGAGCTTCCACGCCGACGAGGCCGCCGGACCCCCCGCCGGCGCCCGGCCGCACAAGTCGCTCATCGGCCCCAAGCCCGACGGCCCCTGGTACTCGGGCGCCCGTGTCTGGTGGTTCGCCAAGTGGCTCGTGCTTCGCGGCATCGACAAGGACGTTGTCGGCTCCCAGAGCGAAAAGTCGGTGCTCGCCGGCGATGTCCAAGAGATGCATGCCCGGGCCGGCCACTTTGACAACCGCGCCGAGTTCCTCTACACGTTCCTCCAGGTCATGACCGCCGCGGCCGCGTCCTTTACGCACGGCGCCAACGACGTGGCCAACGCCGTCGGGCCCTATGCCTCCATCTACCAGATCTGGCGCACCTCTGAGATACCCGGCAACAAGTCCAACGTGCCCCTTTGGATCCTCGCCTTTGGCGGCGCCGGCATCGTCCTCGGCCTCTGGACGTACGGCTACCACATCATGCGCAACCTCGGCAACCGCGTCACCCTCATGTCGCCGTCCCGGGGCTTCTCCATGGAACTGGGCTCCGTCATCACCGTCATCATGGCCACTCGACTCGGTAAGACCCGTCCTGACAACCTCCTGGCTCGTCCGGGCACTCCTGGCTGACCACATGGCTGACCTCGTCCGCGCGCGCAGAACTCCCCGTCTCCACCACCCAATGCATCACGGGCGCCATTGTCGGCGTCGGCCTCTGCAACGGCGACTGGCGTGCCATCAACTGGCGCATGGTGGCGTGGATCTACCTCGGCTGGTTCATCACGGTGCCCGTGGCCGGACTGATTTCGGGCGTCCTCATGGGCTTCATCACCTTTTCTCCTCACTGGTGAGGGAGGGCCACGTCGCCGCGTTTGGTGATTTTCTTCCTTTTTTTTTGCTGCCTGTCTTTATGATATCAACTTTAAACCCTTTAATGCCGGAAGCAATACTCGATGGGCTGGAGCCGACGGGACGCAACCGACAGGACGGGCGTCCATGTCCATGTTTCCCACAATGAGGAAACACCCACCAGGTATCCGGAGATGAATAGAAGACCGGCGTGTGTCGCATTGCCTCTGTGCAACTTTCAGTGATACCGGCGGCTCCACATGGCCAGCTTCCTGCAGAGGTTGGTATCGCAAGCCTCGTGCCTTTGGTCGCAGAGGGTGCCCGTCGTGGAGTCGGCCGGCATACATTTACATAGTTCCTCGCAGCTGGACGCAACGTTGCTCCGTTTTTGCGAGGGCGTCCGTGAAAAGCTCGCAGTCCTCCTTGACCTGCCCTCACGTCGACTCTCGCTCGCCTGTCGTCTTTCCGGACTCGCTCTCGCCTGTCGTCTTTCCCGACGGATGCCGCGAGGGGATCGGACGTAGCGGGACGTCACTCGTCACAATGTTGGTCGAGCCCATCACCAACTTCACCCTTGTCCGCGACCCACCTGCCACAGGCCCCTTGGCAGCTGGAGAGCGACACTGCGTTGTACGTGCGTATGTCGTGTGTGCATACATATGCACGTCGTCACTTTGAGCTCACTTTAAGCTCAACGTCCATCAGGGTGTGGTGAGGGGGGGGGAGCATCCATCTTTCAACGGCCCCCCTGCTCGGGGTTCGAAGCGTCTTGTCATGGAAATCATCGTTTCCGGGGTGCTTCATTGTCTGTGAAAGGGTCAGCCGGCGGCTCCGTCTCGACTGGCCTGAGGTGCTCGACTTACATCTGCCGGCGTACCACCACGGCACAGCAGTCAAGCGCTTTTCATCCCATACTGAACACGCTGGACCCTTCAGACTTGGACAAAGGGTGCACGGGCCGGCTCTTGGTAACTTGGTGGTTGCTCCATGCTTTGTCCCAACAGCCAACCTTTGTTGTTTCAATTTCCTTTGTTCTTCCATCTTCCTTTGTTACGTCGAGCCTGCACCCCATGGTTTCACGCGCAGAGACTTGGCAATCACCAAGACTTTGAGCTGGAAAGCCGGTAGATGCCCGATAGTCTAGGCGCCCGATAGCCTGGATGACCATCATGTTTGAAACCCGGCCTTCAAACGATGCCATCGACACGGCTGCCGCGCTCTGGCCAAGCCCGACGGCGTGCGTCAGAACCAATCAGAAAGGCATCAAAGACAGACGCATGGCCCTCCTGGCGATCCCCACGTCGACGGCGACAGCTGCCGCAGTGGGGTGTCATGTCCGTCTTGGGTGTGAGGATATTCACCACCACAAGACGGTCCATTGTGCTGTGAGTAGCATCTGCGAAGCGAGAACCATCCATTTGGAGGGTGCGGGCTGTGTATGCCAAGGTGCTCCCCAGACGCAAGCCGAGGACACTTGGGGTTTTCCATGTGTTGCGCTTGTTCCAGAACATCGAGGATTCCCAACACCCTCTTCCGCCGGCCCGCGTTACACAGCCTGATGAAGCAGACTGCGATGGTGGCAGCAGCATCTCGCCCCAGTGGCATGTGAAACGCCGAGCTGCTATTGCAACATGGCCACCGCGAGCCTGTATCACGCCCGCAATCACCTCCCCTTTCCCCCCGGCGGCACTCTCGTCCCGTCTTCCCCGTCCGTGAGAGCGCAAAAGGGCCGCAGCGAGGAGCAAACACGGGTCGCTGAACGCCTTTTGCAAGCCAATCGCCGTGGTGCTGGTCAACCTCGGGGCCCGTCTTCGAAGATGTCTGTCCCACTGCTTCCCCGTTTTACAAGCCTTCTGCTTCGGCAAAGTGTCGATTCGATTCTCTCGCTCCACTGTTTGCCGATGCGCGGAAAGCTAGTACCCCTGGCTGGCTGTCGACGCCACTGCCGGCGCGGGCCGGCTCGTGCCGCCGTCTGTGGGTGCTTGACAGACTTTGACGAGTCCTATGTTGCCGTCTTTGGACCATGGTGCCGCGCAGAGGGCCGACGCGGTCATGAACTCTTGGTCGTATCATCGCATCTGTTTGTTTGTGTAGCGTTGGGTCCAACTGCAGGGCTGTCTCAGAGCTCAGAGCACTCCCCCCTGCCCTCTCTTTCTGGCCGCGGAGCTTCTCAAGGCACATGGATCCCTTTGCCATGCTGCAAGGGAAATAGCCCGCGGCACTTCCCTTGATGGCCCATGTGCGGCTCACTGGCTTCGGGACATGTATGTAGTATCTGTGGCGGCGTGCCTTCCCCAGTTTGCACCGAGTATGGTCTCCGCCGTAGGATTCAGTGCCGGCCAACGCTTCACTGTAGCATATGGATATAAATCCCCGTCAGCCGGGAGGGGGGCCTTCTCCCACGTTGTTCTGTCTCTGTGGGAGGGAAGCACGCGAGTCCATTCTGTGGCCGGCCAAGGCTGTGTCCAGTATTCTGTTGCGTCTCCGGGAACGGCGCACCAGAGCGCGACGAGGTTGTAGGGTTGTAGCCGGCCAACCCGGAGTCCAACTGCGCGCGATATTCATAGAACAAGGCTGGTTCTCTCGGTTCGTGCTCGAATAGTCGTTTAGCCGTGAATCTCACGCGCACCTCTTCCTATTCGGACTCGCTCGGATGTTGTGGGGCTTGCACGGGGCTTGCCTGGGCCTCTCGGTATTTCACTGCAACAATTCATGCTTGGGATTTCTTTAAAATCCCATCTCCCGTCCTTCTCCCCCGTTGTTGTTTCTCTCATCACCCACACCCGACCTCCCACTTGACACACCTTTGCCCCTTCTTACCACCATACCCCCATCTCACCTTGATCGACATTGTCTTCTTCTTGATCGACATTGTCTTCTTCTTCGTCGACATTGTCTTCTTCTTCGTCGACATCGTCTTCTTCTTCGCCGACGTTCGTCCATCTCGCACAACCATGAAGGTTGCAGTCATTGGCGGCGGCCCAGGTGGCCTCGCAACACTCAAGTTCCTGTCCACGGCACATCAGTTCTTCCCCATAGCACCCATCGAGGCTCGTCTGTTCGAGGCAGAGGACCAGATTGGCGGCACCTTTGTTCACCGAGTTTATGAAGACGCCGAGGTTCGCATTCCTTGGCCCCAAGCCTTGCCGTTCTGAAAACACCATCGCTGACATCTCGGGGACCTGGCAAAGCTCGTGTCGTCCAAATATCTGACGGCCTTTTCCGACTTTCGACTCCCACTGGACGCTCCTGATTTCGTGACGCCGCAGGCGTATGTCAGCTATCTTAACGAATACGTCGCGGCCTTCGACCTTGGTGGCTCCATCGAGTGCCAGGCCAAAGTCGTGCGTGTGAGTCGCGGCCCGGAAGGCCTCGGCCACCTTCTGTTCATCAGCAAATCGGACGGCCATCAGTTCAGCTGGGAGTGCGACGCCGTGGCCGTCTGCTCCGGGCTCAATGTTGTGCCCAACATGCCGGTGATTCCGGGCATTGAAAGGGTTCCGACGGTGCTTCATTCATCGGACCTCAAGTGCCGGGAGCAGTTTGGCACGGGCACCAACGTTGTCGTGTGCGGTGCTGGAGAAACCGGCATGGACATGGCGCATCTTGCAGTGACTTCTCCAACGGCATCCGTCACCATCTGTCATCGAGACGGCTTCTTTTGTGCGCCCAAGGTATGTGGACCCATCGGCGAGTTCTCGTCAGCCAAGCGACTCACGTTGGCGACAGATCATCCCGAGTCCACGAGGCCCCAAGCAAAAGGCCCCGACTCGGCCCAACAAGCCCGTCGACACGTCCGTCGCAAGCTTGTTCGACACGGCCTACGCCCATCCGGTGTTGCAGCATAGCCAGCTGCTGTGGTTCGCCTACGACCAATGGGTCAAGAAGATGCACTGGCTCATTTCCGGCACCGAGGAGGGCCCGGACCAGTGGCAGGGACAGGTCGGCGAGGACCGCAAGAATCTGGCTTCACGTGAGTCCTTGGCCAGTTGTCCAACAGAATCCTTTACTCACGGTGACAGTCTTCCTTTGCAAGTCGGACCGTGCCTTGCCGTACATCTCCCAAGGTCACCGCTCTGAATCGTGGTGGAACCGCCTTCGCAGTGGAATTCTCAATGTGCCCATCAAGGAAACCAACGGAAGGCGGATCGACGTGCTCAGGTGGCCTTCCGGAGTCGACAAGGACGGCTTTATGAGCATGGCGGGAGACGAGCGAGATGGCTCGGGGGCGTTGAGGCGCGTCAAGCCGGACGTTGTCGTCTTTGCCACCGGCTACTCGACCAACTTTGACTTCTTGGACGCCGATTACCCTCGTCTGGATCATGCCAACGTCCGCGGCGTGTACAAGGACGGAGACGTGTCGGTGGGCTTCATCGGCTTTGTGCGCCCGTCCATCGGCGCGATTCCCCCGCTTGCCGAGTTGCAGGCACAGCTCTGGGTTTTCCGTCTTCTCCAGAAGCGGTTCCCCCACAAGATGCCCCAGGGACCCGGCCCAGATGCCGTCGCGGCCTATGAGATGGACTATAAGCTTCAGCCCCGAGGCGGATACGACTTCTTCGCGGCCAAGCGAGGCGTCGACCACGAGGCGTATGCGTACCAGCTCGCGCTCGACATGGGATCCGCGCCCACCGTCTCGTACGTTGCGAGCAAGGGCTGGAAGCTCTTCTTCACGTGGGCCATGGGCTCCAACTTCAACCCCAAGTTCCGGCTCGTCGGCCCCTGGAAGTGGGAGGCGGGCGCAGAGCAGATCATGCGTGGGGAGCTGTACAACGTCGTCAGGCGGTCTGGTGGCTACATCTGTAAGAGTGACGCGAGACGATGAGCTTGTGAGACGTGCTAACTGGTTTGGACAGACATCGTGACCTACACAATCCTTCCCTTGTTCGTCTTCGGCACCATGAGCCTGGCGCTGTATGCGTGGTACGGCATCTTGGGCCTGTTTGCGTCGGCCTTGAAGACGTCGGTCGCCCGGTTGAGGGAGAAGCGCAAGTTGAGACTCGAGTAGAAGGTCATTTGGCAGAAGGAGCGCGCAAGTTGAGATTCGAGTAAAAGGTCATTTGGCAGAAGGAGCGCGGAGCGGTGTGCAGTTCGATAGATCAGGTTGTAGGCAAGTACAGAGTACGGAGGCATCATCAAGGATGTCGTTATGCATTGTCCAGAATCGGGATAGATCGTCGCTGCTCCAGAGACCTTTCTCGCCCTTTATCCTTAATCCGCATCGGGTAATTGTTTCGGTCAGCTCGGTCACGTAAAGTGGGGACCAGTGACGGGCTGCGGGGCTCACCGAGGTATTTTCCCCAACTCTACGATAAGATTTTACTCTTGTGCTTCACCAACGTATGTAATCCCGCCAGTTTGTCATTCAGAAACGCCGGGAATACCATGTCGTTCAGGAGTACGGTGCAGCCGAACGGCTGGATCGCCGTGAGGCTCCCAAACGAACTGCTGCGACTCCTCCAGGTGACACCAAATACGTCGGTCGCCTCCCTTCTCTGACATCTGCCAGTGCGACTGACACGTCGCAGGACGATATCTCTGGGCAAATACGGCTCCTTCCCCAGCAATCTTCTGATCGAGCGGCCCTTGAACCTTTGCTACGAGGTGCAGGAGAAGCGCGAGGGGGAAAACTTTTCGCGGCTTCGCGTCGTCCCCGCCACCGAGCTCAACGCCGACCAGCTGACCGAGACGAGCGTCGACGCGGCCGACGGCGACGATGTGATTGTCCCGGCCGACGGGGAGGAGCTGGCGCTGGTGGACGAGAGTGGTAGGGTGGTGGCGCGCTCCAACCGCGAAATCATTGACGACTCGGCGCGGCAGACGCTCACAACGGCCGAGATTGAGGAGCTCAAGCGCAAGGGCGCCGCCGCGGGCAAGGAGCTCATCGCCAAGCTCATGCTCTCGCACACGGGCATCGACCAAAAGACGGCCTTTTCGCTGGCCAAGTACAAGCTGCTCAAGGAGAAAAAGTACCTCCGCCGCTTTACCGTCTTGCCCGTCGACGTGACCCTGCTGGCGCAATGGGTTCTCGAGGACCGCGACGCCGGACGGATCCTCGATATGCGCCTGGAGATGATTGGACTGGTCGGCTGCTGGGCCGATGTGCACTTTGGAGGCTTCCCCATCCCGGGCGCGACAGAGCCGCACGGCGGCAGGTGGTTGGCCGTCGACGACGCGGGCGGCCTGCTGGTTGCCGTCATGGCGGAGCGGATGGGCATCCTTCACCGAGATGCAGAGGAGGACGAAGATCATCTCGACTCAATAAGCGGGCTGGGCACGAGCGATGCCGCCGAGGACAAGCAGATGACGACGGCGCAGCGGAATCCTCGAAAGAGACCTCGCCGTGACGACTTTGACGACCACTACGCCCTCACCAACACCATCACCGTCGTCCACTTCAACACGCAGCCCAACCTGTCCCTGCTGCGCTACTTTGACTATGACGCCAGCGATCCCAACCCCCCATTCCCCTACCACCCGCTTTTCACCAACCTGCTGCCCATTTCGTGGCTCCAGTTCGTCAACCCAGAAGAGGACCCCGTCTACGCCGACAAGCCGGCCGACGCGACTCCCGAGGAGCTCGCAAATTGGAAGGCGAACCGCCGGGGCAACTACCACCGCAAGCGCCGGCGGTGGGCGCGCACCCGCCAAATCGTCGATGGTACCCGCGCAGGGGGCTTCTCCGGCTTGGCCGTGGCCAGCGCCATGGATCCCGTCTCGGTCCTCCGCCATGCCCTGCCCCTCCTCGCGGGCGGTAGCCCCATCGCCATTTACTCCCCCAACATCGAGCCCCTCACGCAGCTGGCCGACTGCTTCGCCATTGCTCGCCGCACAGCTTGGGTGTCGTCCCCGCCTCCGGGGGCCGAGGGAAAGACGGTGGCGGAGCTGGATAGGTGGGAGGGCACCCCCGAGTTCCCAATCAACCCGACATTGGTGCTGGGCGCGACGATCCAGACAAGCAGGGCCACTAGGTGGCAGGTTCTGCCGGGAAGGACGCATCCCTTCATGACGGCACGGGGCGGTCCGGAGGGCTACGTGTTTACGGGTTGGAGGGCCATCCCCGCCGAGGGTAGGATATCCGCGAGGGGTAGGTTCCAGAGGAGGAGAGCATGAGCCTCGTGCTTGTGCAACTTGGCAGGCGGGCAAAGGATCTCGAATCAAAGGCGAACTGGTTCGAGTTTAGGATGAGCATATGGAGCATTGACAATCGTGGAATATACCCTTGTTAGACAAAACCGCGGCAGCTACTTCATCGGGCCTGTCGTGCGTACAAATGTAGACACGTCGAAAATTCTTGGGTCGAGTGGTATCTTTCCTGGTGGGCGCCTGAAGACGCCGTGCGGGCATGCACTTGGTACCTGGAGGCGCCTACTGCTCTACAGCGCCTTGCCCATAAACTTTCTCTTGGTGAAGCTCAGCCACCACTTGCTCGGCTTGGTCTCGTCGTCTGCGTATACCCTCGCTAGTAGACGGGTCGCGAGCTCTTGCCGGACTTGTGCCATGTATTGCCTCAGCTGCTCTGCGTCCTGGCGGTCCCTGGGCGGCTCGTACATCTGGCACGTCCCAGCGTTAGCCCGCCAACACGACACTAGCTGGGCATCGACAGCAACTCACCTGGTTCAGGGGGAAGCCGGGGTCGCCGGGAATTGCAAAGTTGAGGTCGAGGGCTAGGTTCATGACATCCTTTTGGGCATCGCGGGCGGTGGCGTGAGGCTTGATCTTTTGCAGGCAGTCGCTGAGGAACCAGATGCCGTAGACGAGGAGGCGGTCGGCTGGGCCCTGGATCTCAAAGTTGCGGAAAAAGGTGTTTGCTCGAAAGAGAGCGAGGACCTCGTCGAGGATGTCGTAGCTTTCGCTGTCGGGGTCTGGGGAGTCGTTGAGCGGTAGAGGCGGCGAGGGCAGGGGTAGGGTGTAGGCCGGGCCGCGTGTCTTTGTTCGGAGCGGTAGGAGGGGGAAGTTGCCGATGAGGCGTGGAGGATTGGGGTCGTCGTTGAAGACGGAGTTGTAGGCCTGCGAGCGATGGGCAAGCGTCAGTCATGATGCAAGTGAGTCGAGGCACGCAGGGAGGGAATGGCGATGAGGGGCTTTGGGGCATTGAGGGTCAAGTCCAGGTGCAAGCGCCGAGGTATGCTTGGCGCGAGGCGAGGACGGGCATTTGGGGGACGGTGAACATACCGGCATGTTGAGCGGCGAATGGCGAGCGGCGCCACCGAGCTGCTATGGTGGACGAGGCTTGCTTGTGCTGATGGAAGCTGTCGTCGATGGGCCAGGCGTCGTCAGCTTGTCGCGGAGAATCGGAGCTCTTGCGCCGCCGAACAGCGGATCCTGCCTGCCGCGATACTAACTAGTATGTACTACACCGCCACCGCCACCAGTGGCAAGACGCTTGCCCGATCCAGGCTCGCTTGCGGCCCAAGTCACGTGGACTCGCTCACCGCACGCGCCTGCCGGAAATGGGCTGACAACACACAGGACGCGAGCGCGACCCGCGTGACAGGCCGCGACCAACCAGGACCCTGTGCGACTCCTCCCTGTGGCGCCAGATTACAGCGCATGGACAGGGGAGTCGCAAATCTACGGGGTACTCTATACTTTGTACGGACACATTCAGCACTTTATCACCACTGCACGGCCCACCCTCGGCGTCGCACCTCTCCATCCGTCATCTTGACAGGCAAACGTCTCACGGCAATTTCATCATCGCATGTTCGCCCTTGATAATCAAGTCAGGACAATCAAATCAGTCTCCTTCTTTCGCTTTCTTCCCCCTTCGTTCGCCTTGTCTTCCGGAACCTCGGTCGCTTCGATTTGTTAGCGTCAAAGCTTGTTCGGCATCCGTGCGCGTCATCGTGGGGTCGCGCGGCCGTGAAGGATTGACGAGCCGATTCACACGCAACGGCAGCGGCTATTGTTCACCTTTGAACAGTTACTTATCATCGCCAGTCCCAGGCGCTCGGGGCTTGTTGCATCTTCTCTCAATGCTAGCGCCACAGTTGGTCTCTCCTGGCCCCATATCCCACCCTTCTCTCCCTCCCTCGGGCTTCCTTTTACCTTTTCCTACTTCTGCCTCCCCTCGTGCCGAAGCCGCCCATCAACTGCTGCCTCTTCGTCTAACTACCGCTCGCCCGCAGAGCCTTCATCTTCTGCAGCGACTTTGACCCACGCTTCCGCGCCATGGCCAGCCGGAGAGACGAGACCCCCGTGGACGACGACATTCCTCCCACCACTCAGCTACCAGAGGAGGTAAAAACCCCCGAGGAAGCGTCGACAACGCAGCTTTTCCCCAAACCGAGCATCCTGCCGCCGCCGCCGCGCCGTCGCCATGGCCCCTCGAGGGCGCGCATTGTGCATCCCACCAAGGACTCGCTCTACGACATTATGCATCAGCATTGCGGGACCTCGCTCTTTTTGCGGCCTCCCTGCTGGACTGACCAGCACGCGACGCTCCTCGGTGCGCGCTTCTTCGAGCTCCCGCCGTGCGACTCTCCCGTCCCAATCAACGTGCCTGGATCGCTGCCCTCCAGAGGACACTTGCGGCCGTCGCCCGCCGTCAAGACGTTGAGCGAGGCTCTTACTCAGATACTGCTACCCACCCCCAGTCCTTCCGCAAGGTCCGCTCATCCTATCCCCACCATCATGTCGACGCTGTGGCCTGCGTCATTCTCCACCGAGCCTCAGGCCTGCCCCGAACTGCACATGTTCTTCGGGCATCGAGTCTACCGCGACGCCGTCCGAACGCAGTTCATGTGGAGCTATCCCGCGAGCGGCCCTCGGTCGATTCGCCGCTCTTTAAATTCCACATCCGCCCGCCCTGCCGACTCTCATGGTGGCCCCTCGACCTCTGCTGGTCACAGCCTCGCCAATAAGCCCATGATGTGCTACATTAGCAAGAACTCGCTCGTCTTCATGCGGCATACCCTCTTCCGAATGACGACGGGTCCTGGCCGCACTGTGAACGAGCCAGTCCGTCGCCTGCAGCGAGCCAGAACAAAGATTCTCTTGCCGGCGAATCCGAATCACGACGTTCAGTTCGTGGCCATCTTTCTCGCCCTGGCGCAACGGCACTTTTATCCACCCCCCGCTCGCGTGTGTAAGAGAGACACCCCTTGGTGGACTGCAAAGGGACCTCCGCCCCGGCCCGACTTCCACGACATTAAGCTGAGGATACTGACTCACGACACCGAGACTGCTGAATTCATCCTGTACACGGGACACGTAGCGGCCAAGTTTCTCGAGCGGTTCCACGAACCGTCCAAGACTCCCCTTGAGGACGATGGCAGCGTCCCCGGCCTCGCAATCGAGTACACGAGGATACCAATCTGGCCCATTCTGGGCCTGCGGGAGCGCTTAGGCAAGGCGCTCGGCGAGGACATTGTCGGTCCCTTTGACCCGACCACCATGGAGACTTGGGACGACGAAGACGACGAGAAGACGCAGACGGCTGGCAAGCGGAAGCGCGAGGCCCTCTCCGAGGTTTTTAACGGAAGCTTCGAGGAGGCCACTGACGACGAGTCGGAGCGTCTCAGCGCCAAGAGCCAATGCTTGGGCAAGGGGCCTCAAGTCGGCGTGGTGATGTAGTCGGGTTTGATAATGTGCCACGAAGCAGATACGAATTTCTCACGACAGCGCGGCGTCTGCGCAGCAAAAGGCCGGCACGGGGTGTCACAACGGGCGTGTGCCACCAGTATGCTCAGGCATTCTGCGAGCGGCGCCGGATGACCCGACATGGCAACGGGAAGCGCCGGATGAATTTTGAGGGAAGAGCTCGGCCTGTGTGCGGCTGCGGCGAGGGCGCGTCAAAAGGTCTGCCGCAAGGGGCGGCGTACCACGTAATCAAGAAAGGCATCAATACCCATGATTTGTCTCTGTTCGTTGGAACCAAGGGCGCCGTCGTGATGCTGGACCTACCCTGTACCCATGCCGCACATCTGAGATGTCTCCCATCATTGAGCTGCCTTGTTACCGTGATGCCTCCCTCCCGTTGACACGATTGATTACTCATGGCAGGTGTATTCGTAGGACTAATATTGTTTCGTGGTGACACTTTTGGTCACTGAGGGACGAATTTTTAGTCCCCCCTAGTAGTACGCTGACCACGCCGCGACGTGTACAGCGGAAAGCAGAAAATGCCGGCCAAAGCCCGTCAGGAAAAGCAATAATTCAAGCCTGTGTTACCGTCGAGTCGGTCCAAGGGTAGTACGGGCGACTATAGCTGAGTTGCTGCCAAAACGATTTTTGGCAATTTTTTTTTACTAGGCATACCCGAATGTGTAAAGGGAATTACGGGCGATAAGGATAGATAAGGCGATAGACATTTTTTTCCCGCTAAGATAAGAAAAATAAATAACCCCCTGCTTTTTAAAAAATAAATAATTGTAAAAAAAGAGAAAATATAATTTAGTTATAAATAGAAACGATTAAGTCTAATTATATTATATTTAAGGTATAATAAATTATTTAATATATAAAAAGGTTAAATTAAGTTAAATTACTTTATAATTTATACAAAAAATAGTAATAATAATAATCATAATATAGATTATATAGAAATATAGGATAAATACTACTATAAGAAAAAGGGTTATAAGTTATAACCCTAACAACCGTAGCGTTATTAGCCCTATTATAACTCTAGTAGTAGCTTTATTATAACCCGGATAATAGCGTTAGCGGCTAGGTCACGTGCTTCTAATAGGGCTTTATTAGGAGCCCGGCAGGCCTAGGTTAGGCTCTTTAAAGCACTTATAAAGGGGGCCCCTTTCCCCCTTTTCTAGCTAAGTAGATAATATACTTAAATACTAATTAGTATTAGTAAGGATCACACGTAAGATATCTTATTAAGAGGTCTTCTAGTTAGTATTTAAGTATATTGTCTACTTAGCTAAAAAGGGGGGAAAGAGGCCCCCTTTATAGGTCCTTTAAAGAGCTTAACCTAGGCCTACCGGGCTCTTAATAAAGCCCTATTAAGAGCACGTAACCTAGCCGCTAACGCTATTATCTAGGTTATAATAAGGCTACTGCCGGGGTTATAATAGGGCTAATAACGCTACGGTTGTTAGGGTTATAACTTATAACCCTTTTCCTTATAGTAGTATTTATCCTATATTCCTATATTCTTATACTAGTAGTTTTTCTTTAAAGCTTCTTCTTTAAAACTTATAATAACTAATTAAATAAAAGAACGCGCATTAGGCCGAATTCCCTAATAAATACAAAAGATAAATATAAATAAGATTATATAAGATTAGCGGAGGTTTAAGCTTGCGAGGCTGCTATTATTACCGTGCTATTATTATTACGTAGAGCTATAACCGCTTTATTAAATCTCGGAATAAAAAGAGTATAGCCGTTAGCCGGGCTTTAGGCGTAACGGTCTTAAAGGAAGTCTATATACGCTTCGTATAGTAATATCCTTCGTTAAGGTATCGAACGAGTGCGCTATAAGACTTTATATATTTTATAGTAACGGCTTTTCTACTAAAGGCTTAAGGGAAGCGTTTATATAGTCGGCGGCTTTATAGTTTAAAGCGTCTATATAGGCGGCTTTATAGATTCGATAGAGCTGCTTTAAGAGCTGCTTTAAGGCTTAATATAAGCAATAACGGCTTTCTGCTAGGGGTTTATTAATAAAGCGTCTATATATTCGGCGGCTTTATTAGTTAGTGTTAAGGGAGCTGCTTCGAGAGCTACGTTAAGAGTTACTTTAAGGCTTACTTTACTTAACGGGGTTCGTAGTAACGGCTTTCTACTAAAGGCTTAAGGGAGAAGCGTCTATTCGTTCGGCTTAATTAGTAGGAAGCGTCTATAAAGGCGGCTTTAATATATCGCTTTAAAGGCTACTATAAGAGCTACTACTATAAGAATTAATAAAGGAGCCGAATAAGGAGTCGTAAAGGCCGGCATTAAGGCCTTAAGTCGTTAATTAAATAGTGCGATAGGGTTATCTATCTACCGCGTCGGCGGCTATAGCGATAGTTAGGCTCGTTAGTCGTAAGGGTCTTCGCGATAATTATCGTAACGGTCTAAAAAAAATCGCTTAGTAAGTAAAAACTAGCGGTATTTCTTTTCTTTTCGTCCTTACGGTCTAAAGAGAACTCCTATAGGTAAGACTAGCGGTATTTTTCTTCTTCTTACGTCGGAAGGGTGTATTACTAACGCGCTTCCTATCGACGTTAACTCTTCCTATACTAAGCGAGAATAGGATTAATAAAAAGCTTAAAGGGTCTATTTACTAGTCGAGCTCGGTTTAAATAGTCTTATTCTTAGTATAGATAACCTTCTCTTCGGTATACGTAATAGAACCTTAAGGGTAAAGATATATAGAAATAGCGCCTACGAATAGGATAAAGATTCTACTATACTTTCGAAAGTCGAGATCTACTTCTTCTACCTTACTATTCTATAATTAAATCTATTTAATTACTAATTAGTATTAGTAGGAATTATACGTAAGATATCTTATTAAGAGGTCTTTTAGTTAGTATTTAAGTATATTATCTACTTAGCTAGAAAAGGGGGAAAAGGGCCTCTCTTATAAGTCCTTTAAAGAGCTTAACCTAGGCCTACCGGGCTTTTAATAGAGCTCTATTAGGAGCACGTGACCTAGCCGCTAACGCTATCATCCGGGTTATAATAATGCTACTACCGGGGTTATAATAGGGCTAATAACGCTACGGTTATTAAGGTTATAACTTATAACCCTTTTCCTTATTATAGGAATAAGGGATATCCGTTCTTTAGGCACGGTTGTAATCCACGTGATTAAATAGATTACGTGTAGGCAACGCCTAAACGGATGCGCTATTAACCATACAATGCATCGTATGCATCGGGGATCCCGGTGATAGCGTTACTAACTCGGCCGCCCTTACGATAATTAAGTCATTAACTTAATCGCCCTTATAGGCATAGCCCCGACGTCGTATGCAAGGGCTCGCAAAGGTCCGGCTTTAGGCCCTATTAACGTAAGCGTTTATAGCCTATATAAAGGGGCTATTTGTCGCCCCTTAGTTAATAGATATTATAGACTAAAATCCAACCAGTTTGCAACCCCTTTGTTTGTTTAATTAACTAATACTAATTAGTGATTAAACGATTAATTATAGATTAGTAAGGTAGAAGAGGCAGAGCCTAATCGTCGAAAAGTACCGGATCTTTATCCCTTACGGATTCTATTGCCTATACCTAGAGACGATCCTTTGTGCTAAGAATAAGGAACCTACGCGAGTTAGAGCCGACGAAGCTATTACGACATAGCTAGCTCTCGGTAACCGCCGATAAGTTCTTTCTAGCTTTTGTTTAATCCCGTCTCGCTTCGATAAAAAGAAGAGTTACGTTAAATAATAGTACGTCCGTAACGTAAGACAACCTTCGTAACGACCCTTACGATCCCCTTTAATAATAATAGTATAATCTATTTAATCACACTATGTCGGACCCTACCGATAACCCTAACGCTCCCGGTCCTATACCGGAAGCAACTAAGACTGTCGGACTAATCTAGTTATATAAGGAGGAAAGGGGTTATAAGTTATAACCCCTAATAACCCCGACGATAACGCCGTTATTAGCCTCGTTATAACCCGGGCAATAGCCTTGTTATAACCTTAATAACAGCGTTAGTGGCTAGGTCACGTGCTCCTAACAAGGCTCTATTAGGCGCCCGGCTAAGCCGGGCAGGCTCTTCGCAGCACCTATAAAGGGGCCCCCTTTTCCCCCTTTCTAGCTAGTAAGACAAGAGAATAGAACCTAATGCACTTAACCTAATTAGTGCAATAGGTTTACCTTCCGGCCGCTCTACGTAGTAGAGCCCTGCTAATACTAATTAGTAATTAAAACGCTTAATTATAGATAAGCTAGGTAGAAAAGACAGACTCCCTAACCCTCGAACGTACGACGGATCCGATTGAATAGTCATTTTTGACCTATAATCCTAATCCGTATACTTAGAGAGGGCTGTTTGTGCTAAGAACGAAGAACCTTCCCGAACTAAAGCGACATAGCTTTCGCAGGCCGCTAAAGAGACTTCCTAAGCTCCCCTTAACGGATCACCGCTTTAACGAAGCCTATAACTATTAAGAAGAGTGCGTTAACAACGCTAATAAGGGTGTTAAACAGCTACCCTTAAAGGAACCGCTTTAACGAAGCCTATGCTATTAAGGAATAGTGCGTCCGTTTTTCACGACGCTGACCCTATCGCGAAGACCCTCTCGCGAACCCGTTAAACACTCCCGACAGCCTACGGGACATACAATCAACACGAGCCATTTAATCACGACCCTTGCGTAAAGACCCTTACGTACGACAAACACCCCGCCGTCTTCCGACCCGGCACTATACAGTCCGCTTGCTGCCCTAAGCCTACTTTAAAGAACACACGATGTTAACCTCGGCCTAAACACTATTCCCGGAGGAAGAGAACCCCCTTAGCTACCTCGTATATAAGCTGTTCTATAAGTATGTCGATATAAGCCGCTAGGAGGCAGATGCTACGCTAGACGACGATGTTATCGCCGTTACGACCTATACGGCTCGATTCCTCGCCGTCTCGGATAATAGCATCTATATTAACGGCCCCTAGCTCTTCGACGACTTCTAGGAACACTTCGAGGGATAGAAAGAGGCAACGTAGAATAAAGTCTAGAAGGAATACACGAAGGCGCTAAAGACCCTCTTAAGAAGGCGTGGGATCTTTCTAAAACGTCGAAACGACCGTTAGACCGGCTCGAATGCGGCGCAATTAGCCGCCCTACTAGAATTCGACGAGCCGCTAATCTAGCCTACCGACGAGTTCTTAACGACCTAATTTAACATCGGAATAGCAGCTTATGCTAAATAAATAGCTGCCGCCGCCGCCGTATCGTTAATTCCGCTATCGCCTTTCCCTACCGCTTTAACGGCTGCGCCTTCGTTAGTCCCGGCATCCGTTGTTTAAAGAGCCGTAAGAGTGTCGTTACCTATATTATCACCCGTTATTCCGCCGCTAGTTGTTCCCGTTGTTCCCGGCCCGCCTCCGCTTGTTATTCCCGGCCCGTTCGTTCCCTAGGCTCCGTAACACACGGTCTATCCGATAAGTCACTAGTTCCGGCACCCCGAATTCGTCCCGACTGCTTAACCGTTCTAGCCTGCCGCCGTTCCTACCGCCGTTCCTGCCGCCGTTCCTGCCGCCGTTCCTACCGCCGTTCCTGCCGCTAGTCCTACCGCTATTTCCCGAGGCCCCGTCCCGGCTCCCGTCCCCGTCTTCCCCCTTAAGGCATATATAACAATGCCACCTCCCGAGGTCTTAAACGTCCCTACCGATAGGAACCTCGTAATGCAATTCGCTAAGATATAGAGGAAGGACTATAACTATATAGAAGAACTATATAACATCTTAGACGATAAGGTCTAGCTCTTTATGCGGACCTATTATAGCCTCCGAATCGCCTTAAGACAGTTTTATAGGCTAGTTGTTTAAATCCTCGCCGGTCGTGCCGAGGACTACTACATCCGGTAGATTAATTAGTCCTCGCTAACGACTACGTTCCGGGCCGTATATAATGCCTTTAAACGACGTTTCGAGGTCTATCGGCAATAATACTTTACGGAATAGACGATAACGACGTTTTAGTTACTTTATAACTAGAACCCCGGCAAGCCACTCTAAGAGGTCCTTAAGCTGCTATTCGATAAGCTATAGCTTTGCTAACGTGCCCTTAGCCCTACTTTTATAGGAGACCCGGAAGATAACGTCCCTTTGCGAATAGCTATAACAAACGCCTATCGAGGCGTTCCGGAACTTAAATAAGCCCTCTTTCGCCCGGCCAAACGAGTAGAAGAGCTGTTTTCCGACCTTCACTTATGCCTCGAAACGCACCTCGCACGCCGCTCCGAATAGCAATACTTCAACCAACGCGGCCGTGCGAGAGGTCGTAAACAAGGCTCCGGACGATAACAACACGGCTACGTTCTAAGTAAAGAGGATAACGACGACGATAGGACTAACGAGTTCGGCTAGCTAACTATTTTAGATACTCCCTAGCCGAGATAACGTCTTTATTCTTATTCTTTGTTTAAAGACTGCTAGTATGTTTACTAACTATTTTGTTTATTGTTTCCCTTTATTCCCTGTTTTCCTACTTCGACCTAGCAACGCTACGTTCCGGCCCTACTTCGACCCTACGTCGCACCGGTCACGTTCTATTCCGGCCCGAATACGCTCTTTTAATCCTTTTGCGATTTGTATTTATCATTTGTATTTATTAGGCATTTTTAGCCTAATATGCATTTTTCCCCTTCTTTATTCTTTATTACAACGTTGTTTTCCGGTCGGATCTACGATAACAATAACGGCCCGTTTAACCGGGCTATAGATCCCTGTTTTCCCCTTTTGCTTTAGCCGGATCCGAGATAATAATACGGCTCGTTTAATCGGGCTATAGATCTTATTTCTATTCGTCGCGTTCGATTAGTCCGTAATACGCTTCGCAGCCTCTTAAAAAAGAACTACTAGTATCGGACTAATCTAGTTATATAAGGAGGAAAGGGGTTATAAGTTATAACCCCTAATAACCCCGACGATAACGCCGTTATTAGCCTCGTTATAACCCGGGCAATAGCCTCGTTATAACCCTAATGACAGCGTTAGTAGCTAGGTCACGTGCTCCTAACAAGGCTCTATTAGGCGCCTAGCTAAGCCGGGCAGGCTCTTCGTAGCACCTATAAAGGGGCCCCCTTTTCCCCCTTTCTAGCTAGTAAGATAAGAGAATAGAACCTAATGCACCTAACCTAATTAGTGTAATAGGTTTACCTTCCGGCCGCTCTACGCAGTAGAGCCTTGCTAATAAAGACTACCGATAACCCCTTTCCCGGTTGGCTAGCAGGCATTAATATCCTCGGTTTAAACTAAAATAAGACTAATATTATATACTAAGAGACAGACGTTACCTATAATAATACAAACGAGAAGGCAGTAATAACTTATATAGCCCGGTTTATTATTACTAATGTCGGCTCGCTTATTTATAGATACAAGCTGTTCTTAGACTTCTAAGAACACTTTAATAGATAGATAGAGGCTATATAAAACCGGGTAGATAAATAATTTAAAAAGACCCTTAAATCCTTCTTGCGAGCCCGTAGGATCTAGACCGGCGCTAAAAACCTTAGTTACCTAGCATCGTTTTTAATACTATAGCGCCTAGAGATTCCCCTAATTTAGCCTAAGGATAAACTACCCTTAGAATAGTTAAAGTTCTATAATAAGCGAACCTAAGAGTTCGTAAGAAACACATCTATTATAGCCCTAGCTGCCGTAACTAACCCTCCTTCTCTAGTCGCCTTAAGCACGGCCCTAACAGCGCCTCTTACTGCCCTAACCCCGGCTCCTATAGCAACCTTTGCGACGGCGCTATCTACACCCGCGGCCGTCCCCTTTATACCCCCGACCGCCCCGGCAGTTATATTCGCGCTAGAACCCTCTTTTGCTTTAATAACCTCGACACGTGCTACCTCCGTTAATCCCGGCTTATACCCGCGAGATTAAATACCCGGCACGTTCCCGAACCCTTAGGCCCCTTCGTTCTAAGATATATTAGAAACGCTAATAATAATTTACCCGACCTTTTACTAGTTCTCTAAGACCCCTCTAATTAATATAACGGCAAAAGCAGCCTATACGATAGTTCCCCCTTACGACGTTCCGAACGAGGAGATAGACGTAGACCTCCCGCAAAAGTTTATTAAGTTATAGGATAAAAGCAAGAATTATATAGGGGAGCCTTATAATATTCTCGATAATAAAGTCTATATCTTTACGGACGTTGATTATATAGTTAAGGCCCGGCCCGGCTATTTCTATGCCCTCTTTCCCTAGATCCTTACCGGCCGAGCCTAAGACTACTACATCTAGCATATAGAGTAGGATAGTATATTTAGGAAAGCCTACAACCTACTAAAGGCTTACTTTAATACCGAAGTAAATTATTAGCACTATTAGGTAGATTAAAGCACTATAACTTTTAAAAAGCTAGAAGTTAAGCATCCGAATAAGACTTAATAAGAAGTCTTATAGACCCTTTTTAATAAGCTATAACAATGTTAACGCGCCCTAGGATTTAAGTTCGCTAAAGACCTCCCCTTTCGCACTATATTGCTTAACGCGTGCTAAAACGTCCCGGAATTTAGCTATACGCTATATAGCCCCCTTAAAACCACGGAAAAGCTATTCTCCGCGCTACGTTCCTCCCTAAAGACCTATCTATCGATATAGGCCGAGAACGGCACGTCCGGCACGTTTATACAATATCGTAATAAGGTAATAAATATACATAATGAATATAATTTATTAGGCGTATTCTATACCGACCGAAGATATACTAACAACCGCGGCAACGGCCGTAGGTTTAACGGAAGTAGCGGATAAAGCTACCGTAGCCCTTATAGCGGCGGTAGTAGCTTTAGCAACCGCTAATAGTCGAAGAAATACTTCGTCTATTAGAAGGAAGGCTACTAGTCGATAAAGCATACCCTATAGGAATAAGCTAGGTCTAAGGCTTAATACTACGCTTAATGCCTACTAACCGGCAACCCTAGCATAGGATTTAAGGCCTATCTTACCGAATATAAAGGTAATAAGACTCTATAGGCCGCTATCGAGTAGCGTAACGATAAGGCTAGTAACGACGAAGAACTAACTAAGTAGCAAGCCTTGTAAATCCTCTATTAGCAGTCCTTTAACTATTTAATTATAGGCGAAGACGTATAAGGGATAGACTAGTTAAGCGTTCCGGCTACCTAATTCGTCTTCGACCGTTACTTAAAGGACCGCTTTTACGGCATCCTTATAGACACCGAAGCAGCTATAGTCTCTACGGTAGGTTAAGACTAATATCTCGCCCTATAACGAGAAGACCTATCTATCGTGCTCGATAAGTCTACCGCCGGCTAGGCCTATATTAAATTCGGCAGCGGCGAGGACGTGCGTTCTCTTAGCTCTATTACCCTCGAGACCCCTATTAGCCGTATTACGTTCTACGTGCTAGGAATAACGACCCCCTTCCTCCTCTGCCTAGCTAATATAGATCTCTTAGGCGTATACTTTAATAATACTACCGATATAATTATCGGTCCCGGTATTACCGTCCCTATTATTCGTAAATAGGGATATCTATAGTTCTTCTTTAGTAAGGAAGAGAATATAGTCGCCTTCTTAACTAAAGCCGAGATATAAACGCTCTACCGCCGTTTTAGCCACCCGGCCGTTAATAGACTTTACTACCTATTGAAATAAGTAGGGCATAACGATATCTTAGTAAAAACACTCGAGGATATTTTAAAATTCTGCTATTACTGCTAGCTCTACGCACCGGCCCCCCGGAGGTTTAGGTTTATACTAAAGGATAACTAAGAATTTAATTTCGAGGTCGTCGTCGATATAATATACCTAGAACTCGGTAGTAGCACCCGTCTAGTGCTATACGCGGTCGATATAGCGATATCTTTCTAAGGAGCGCGATTCCTCCCGTCTATATCGGCTAAGGATATATAGGAAACACTTAGGGCGCTATAGATCGATATATACCTCGGCCCCCTTAACTTTATCCGGTATAACGCGGGCATTAACTTCGCTTTAACCGAGTTTCGCAATAAGGCTTATATTATAGGTATTACGTATACCTAGATCCCCGTTAAGGTATATTAGTCTATAGGTAAGGTTAAAAGGTACTATAGCCCGCTCCGTCGTGCCTTTAAAATAATATACGCTGAGATCGGTAGGATAACGGCCCTTAAATCCGTCCTGTAAATAGCTATTAAGGCCGTAAATAACATAGTAGGACCTAACGGCCTCGTCCTTACGCTCCTCGTCTTTAAAGCATACCTATAGATGACTTAAGACTCCTCTCCTTCGGCAACTACGGTATAGAGAGCCGCGACTATCTAAAAGGCTATAAAAGCCTTACGGTAGCTTACCGCCGTACGATAAGTTAGGGATAGCCTATAAGCTCGAAACGGCCTTTTAACCCTTAACACTCTATTACTACCGCTATAGAGTAAAGTCCGCGTTTAGAGAGAGAAGCGAGGATAGTAGGGTCTATATAAGATTGCCTTTATTAACGGCTATAACGTTACTATTAAGACCGTTAACGGCCCTATAGTCTTCTAGTCTACCCTTATACAACCGTACTACTATAGTAAGGATAATACCTTAGATCCCCTTGCCCTCGATAATATAGATACCCCCTTTAAGGTCGATTCCTTTACTCTAGACGAAATTCCCGAGCTAGATCCTTCCCCCTCTCCGGCATAGGCACTGCCGGCTCCGCCGTAGCCCTATAAACGCGGACGTCCCCCGGGCTTAAGGAATAAGCTAAAGACCGTGACCTTCTATAATTAATTCCTCGTTAAGAAGGAAGAAGATACACTAAGGCTATCGACTAAGCTACGCAATAACGGCGTTATTACTATACCTAACGCCCTTTTTAAAGAATTAGACTAACGGGAGATTAACGATCTCGTAGCCCGCGGGGTGTTTAGCTTCGAATAATACGATAAGTTAATTTATAGGTCTTATCGCTTATTTCGATCCCGAATAGTCCGGGAAGTAAAGGGCCGTAACGTTAAACTATACGAGAAGTCCCGACTAGTAATCTAAGGCTATAGCGATATAGAGAAAAGCTCGCTCCTAACTTATTCGCCTACTATTTAATATATCAGCTAGCGCTTAATCCTAGCCCTTACCCCCGCCTTGCTTCGCCGAGGCATAAGCTTATCTCTCCGCGATATTACATAGGCTTATCCTTAAGCTTAAACGGAGCTTAATCGTATAGTATTAGCGGCTCTTCTAATAGAGCTCTAGGGCAAGTACCTAAAGGGCACTATTATAAGAGTTATTAGACTATTATACGGGCTTATAGAAGCCGGTGTATATTAGTAGAAAACCTACTATAAGCACTACGTTAAGAGCCTTAATATAGCCCCCTCTACCTATAACTCGTGCCTTCTAATTACGAATTAAGGACCCGACGATTTTAGCCTCGTCGGAATGCAAACCGATAATACCCTAATGCTCGGTTTAGACACCTTTTCGGCCTACGAAGAAAAAGAGCTTAAGATAGCTTAATTTCGCGCTAAGCTAAAGGCTTAAATAACCCTAGGAAATGCTATAGACTTTAATAGAGCTAAACTAACGCTTTAAGACGACGTTCTACTCCTATAGCAGAAGGGATAGGCCTTAAGGATCGAGGTAGTTAACTTACGGGCTTGTGATAAAGCCTAGTAGTACCTTAAGCAACGCGCTCGTGCTATATACGTCGCCTCTATCTATTAGCCTAAGGCCTTATTTAATATCTCCGTGGCAGCCTAGGTCTAAGCCCTTAAAGAGAAGGATTATAACATCCTTAACAAGCGCCTCTAGTAGTAGATCGATTATTAATAACGTAGACTTACGTACCGACTAATTAATCTTAAGACCGCTAAGCTCGTAGTATTTATAGATAGCTTATTCGTAAATAACCGAGACCTTTCGTCTTAGTTAGGCTTCGTTATTACGCTCGTTAATAAGACCGAGCGTACGGATACGCACTTTCGGGTTAATAGCAATATTATCTATTAGAGCTCGACGAAGTGTAAGCGAGTGACCCGTAGCGTTTTTACGAGCGAGATCTACGGCATAGTTAACGGCGTAGACCTTAGCATCTCCCTTATTACGACCCTCCGCATAGTCACGGAACGGCTTTAGCTCCTACCGATCTCTTTTATTATATATACTAACTTATACTCCCTCTACGAATGCCTTATTAAGCTCGGCACTACGAAGGAGAAACGCCTAATAATCGATATTATAGCGTTGCGTTAGTCGTACAAGCGACGGGAGATTAAGGAGATTAGGTGGATCTACGGGGAAGATAACCCCGCCAACGCTATAACGAAGGCATCGCTAAACAAAGCCCTTAAACGCCTTATTAATACAAATAGCCTCTCGATTAGGATAGAAGCCTTCGTCCTTTACCTATAGAGACTAACGGTATTCCTTTTAGTCTACCCCCTTTTTATTTGTATTTATTAAATATATTTATTAGGCCTTCTACCTAATATCTCGTTCTTTCTATCTCCCCTTACTATTAGATTATAGGCTTACTGTTTAGCAACTATATAAGAAAAAGTTGCTAGTATAGGAATAAGGGATATCCGTTCTTTAGGCACGGTTGTAATCTACGTAATTAAATGGATTATATATAGGCAACGCCTAAACGGATGCGCTGTTAACTATACGATACATCGTATGCATCGGGGATCCCGGTAATAGCGTTACTAACTCGGCCGCCCTTACGATAATTAAGTTATTGACTTAATCGCCCTTATAGGCACAGCCCCGACGTCGTATATAAGGGCTCGCAAAGGTCCGGCTTTAGGCCTTATTAACGTACGCGTTTATAGCCTATATAAAGGGGCTATTTGTCGCCCCTTAGTTAATAGATATTATAGACTAGAATCCAACTAGTTTACAACCCCTTTGTTTGTTTAACTAACTAATACTTATAGTAGTATTTCTCCTATATTCTTATATTCCTATACTAAGGGATAGAGTTAAAACTATATTGCCGACTATATATAGGAAAGGGGCAATAGGGGTTATAACTATACGGCGTATAACGCTATATGCCCTATTTAGTTAATAACCTCGTTATTAACTAAGGGCATTATTTTAACTAAAGTAGTAAGCCCTAGCGTAGGCTTTAATAATACATTATTAAGGCATAGTAGGCTCTATATAAGGACCCCGGCAGACGGGTATAAAAAGGCCCCTTTATTCCTCTTTTTAGCTAGATTAGATATAACTATAACTAATATAACCCTCTTTATTTAGATTAATCTAAGTAAATCACCTACTAATAATAGCTTATATAAAAGGGCTAATTATCGCCCTTTTATTAATAGCTATAGTATAGGAACAAGGGATAAGGGATACGCATAAGGTGTAGTTACGGGCACGCGACCTACGTAACCCTACGTAATTACATATACGCAACGAGGCTATATCTCCGCGATGCCTCCCTCCTAGCTAATAATACACATTAATATAGAATACACCCCTTTAGTTAACCCTAATAGAGCCTATCTAATACTAATTAGTAGTTAATAAGGTTAATTATAGATAGTAAGGTAGAAGAGATAGATTTAATCCTCGAACGTGCTTCGCATTAGAGAGGATTATCCGTGCTAAGAATAAGGATCGTTGCCGTGCTTCGATTTCTTTAACTTACGATTAAACCCGTCGCGGCTATCCTCGATAGAAGCGATTATTATAAGTGCGTTATTAACGCATTCCCTAGACAATAACATCGCGAAGACTATCGCGATCCCTATACACCCGGGAAGCCGAATAGCCCGAATCCTAGTTATTACGATAACTTCCTAAAGCCCGAATCCCGCCGCCACTAATCCTATACGATACGTCCCGACCCTCGAACAATGCCATAAAAACACGCCGACATAAGCCTCTAGCTTAACGAGGCTCTAGATAAGCAGAATCCGGTCGCTACAACTACCTACGTCGCGGCCTTTATAGGAAGCTGCGAAGGCTTGAGGGACGAGCAGGATTTCGCCCTCCTTGCCTATTTCTAAGTGAATTTTAAAGGTTAGTCGGAAGAGACGTAGCAAATAGTCTATAAAAACTATAGGAAGGCATTACGGAACCTCCTTCGGCGCTAAGGTATTTACCTAAAGAAAGAAGACTCGGCCGTACGATAATTCCTTACGATTTAGCCAATGTACGAAGAGCTGCTAATCTAGCCTTAAAAAGAATTCCTCGAGATAGACTTTAATCTTAATACATTAGTCCGTTGCGAGAGAGACTAGATGCGAGCCGAACTCGCCGTACCGCCCTTCCTAAAACCTTTGCTAAAGAGCTTTATACTAACGCCGGTTCCGCTACTAAAGCCGACCCTATCGCTAAAGGCAGCGTTAGCCTCGTCTTCGTTAGTCCCGGCAGCCTCGCCTTCCTCGTCTACTTCCTCGTTACCTTCTTCGTCGCTAGCAGTAGTAATAGCAGCTCTAACGTCGCCTTCTTCGTCCTCGTTTGTAGTAGCAATAGCGGCCCCGACTTCGCCGTCATTAATATAAGCTCCCGCAGTTGCTCCCGCCGTTGCTCCTACCGCTATTGCTCCTACCGCCGTTGCTCCTACCGTTGCTCCTATTATCGCTCTTGCCGGCACGGCCCCGGCTTTACAGCTAGCTTCTACCGGCATAACTAAGGTTCCCTTAGGAATAACCCCGGCATCGCCCTTAGCTCTAATAGGCATAACCCCGATGTAGGCCCTTAAGAAGAAAGACTCTCGAGGGAAAGCATTATAAGCTTCCCCCTCGCCTTTATTATCCTTAACAGCAATAACGCCTCCGCCGCCGACTAGTAAAAGTCCGCTAGTTGCTCTAAAGCCATAGCTATAAGCTTCGCTAAACCGGCTAAGCCGACTCCCTATCCTAAGCCGGCGCTCTAATTCGCCCGCTTCTCTAAGCAGTAGCTCTTCGGACTGCTCTTTTAGCCCTTAAAGCAGCTCTTCGGACTACTGTATTAACCCTTAAAGCAGCTCGTTAGGCTGCTCCCCTATTAGCTCTCGCAGCAGCTCTTTAAGCTGCTCTAAACCCACGAAGAAGCCGCACACGCACACACATAGGCTTCCTTTAACCCTTTAACCTTAGTAGCGCGCTCCTAAGCTAAGCAAATGCCGTCGCTATTAATTACCCTTCCTATCTCGAAGCGTACTCTTTCGCTACCTCGGCGAAGAATATTACTACGTAAAGCGCACGCAGACTTTCTCCTAAACCGTTATGTCCTAAGCCCGGCATACCCTTAAGTAGGCTAATTGCTAGTATTATAATACCTATTTCGACTCCTAAGGCGTACTCTTTCGTTACCTCGCTAAAGGATATTACTACTAAAAGCGTATATAAGCTTCCCTTTAGCCTGTTAAATAGTAGGGCAATAGACGCTCTTCTCCTTAAAGCAACCGATAGTCTCCCCGGTACTAGCTTACCGCCTAGCCACTCTCTCGCCACCGTAGAGTAGGAGACTACTACTAGAAGCCCGTATAGGCTTCCTCTTAGGCAGTCACCCGGCAGACGCCTTCTTCGCCTTCGTCCCGGCAGACGCCCTTACGTTTACTCTTTGTTTTTCCGAGTATTAGTAACGCACCCTTCCTTCCGCGTAGCTAGCTTAACGCACCCTTCGTTCCGCGTGGCTAGCTCGCAACGTTACGGCAGCAGTTAGCCTTACGAGCTTCCGCATCCTTAGCCTCGTAAGCCACGAAGAAGAAAGACTCCCGAGGGAGAGCTTCCCTACCTGCTTCCTTCGGCTCCGTTACTCCGCTCTACTATTCCTTTATGTATTCTCGTTGTTCGATGCTTTACGTAACTCCCTAACGCTCGTTGCTTCGTTGCTCGTTATTCGTTCCCTCTTTTCGTAGTTATAATACTACCCTTCGTAAGGCTATTTAGCTTAATCCTTAATGGCATTACGCTACCCGTTTAACTAAGCTAAGGATCCCTCTATCCCTCTTTCGGTTCTTTCGTTCGATTCGTCCGTTACGTTCGATAGATCTTATCTTTAGGTTAACGACTAGGTTATATTATTCTTATTATCTTATAAAGACTATTAGTATAGGAATAAGGGATAAAGGATACGTATAAGGTATAGTTATAGGCACGCGACCTACGTAACCCTACGTAATTACGTGCACGCAATAAGGCTATATCTCTACGATGCCTCCCTCCTAGCTAATAATATATATTAATATAGAATATACCCCTTTAGTTAACCCTAATAGAGCCTATCTAATATATAGACTAATATATTATAAATAGCTTTTAGATATTTTTATTTTATATTAATTAGCAAAAGGTAACTTTAAAAAATATAAAAAATACTTTCTAACGTTTATTATTTTATTAATTATATAATCTATTTTTTATCTTTTTAATATATAAGTCTTACTTAAATAAATATTCTCTTTAATTAAGTATATTTTATTTTAATTTTTAAGGGGGGAAGGGGCTAGCGTTTATCCCCCTTACGTAATATCGATTACTAATCTCGGTCCCCCGCCTCGCGTCATTTAACCCGAGGTGTATACGTAGACTAAAAATTGCCAAAAATCGGTTTGGCAGCAACTCAGCTATAGTCGCCCGTAGGTAGTTTCTCGTACACCGCTTCATCGTTATCATTATACCCCCCACTCCCACGGCCGTCTGCTAGTCCAAACTTGCAAGAAAGCAAAGGCTGCCGACCCTCGACACCTCCATAGGTATACTTGATGGCAATTTCGTTACTCGTGCGCCCGCCCCGGCGCTAATACTCTCTCTGCGCCGCCGTCCGGCTCGCCTCCTTGTCCTCGGCCGCAGTCTTCTCGTCGCGTACCTCCCTGGGGCTGGCCAAGGGGCTCATAACCATGGCGTTGTTGCCGCTGACGCTGTCGGGTCTTCCCTGGCCCAGCAGACCACTGCGAACGCTTGCACCGTCACCCTGCTTAGCATACAGGCTGTTACGCTCGCTCGCCAGGGTCGGGGCCACGCCCGCCGTCGAGTAGATGCTGTTGCGCTCGGCACCGAGACGCGAGCCGGCCCCGTGCATCCCGGGCGTTGCGGGGTTGCCCGGCGACTCGATGTTGGCACTCAGGACGCTGAGAGGGAGACTTTCGCGGCTACCACCCCACAGGGACGACGGCGCGAGTGCGCGGACCGAAGCGTCCGTGTCCATGGAACGGCGACGACGCCGCTTGCTCGACGAGGCGAGCGTCAAAATGGAGGCGTTGTCCGTCAACATGTTGTTGGCAGTCGCCGCCGTGTACGTGGTTGGGTGGCCCGTCGGCGCAAGATGAGCCGGAATTGCAGACGCGGGGGAGGTCGACGGGAACGGCTGGCTAAAGTGAATCGACTGCGCGTTAGCTTGCGACGGTGCAAACACGTTGTGTGCGTGCGGTGCCATCGACTGAATCGTCGTCAAGGTCGTAGTCAGCGACCGAACCGACGGCGCCGGGCTCGAAAAGGTGCTGTTGCCGCCTCTCCTCGACTCCATGCCTCCCCCAACAGTACGGCTTGTCCCCGCAAGAGAGCTGGCCCCGCGGCTGGGCGCAGTCATGGACCGCTGCCCTTCGTTCTGTGTCGACACAGTGTCGGCCATGCTCCCAGCCCCGGCCGTCGGCGGCGCGCGCCTGTCGGCCGAGTACCGTGGGGCATCGTCTGCCGAGACAATGCTGCCTGTCGGCGCCGTTGCGAACGAAGCGGAGCTTGCGCCATCGTTGATGCGGCCGTTGCCGTTTGTGGTGTTGCCGTGATTGGCGCTGACGTGGCCCGACTGGGGATACGGGTTGTTCAGCTTGGAACCCCTCCTCATCTTGATGTTCCGTTTCGGGCGCTCCGCGTCCGAAGACGACTTGAAGGTGGTGAGCTTCTTGACCCATGTCGAAAAAGGGCTTCGTCGATGCGCCTGCCGGTCTGGAGAGGAGTTAGCTTCCACGTCACATGTGCAGAGGCGTTTGCGAGCTTTCCAGGAATGGGTCCCAGCTCGGGCACCAGGCGCAGCAGGTGTTGCAGGAACGTGTGACTTACCATGCGGCGGCTCCTCGACGATGTGCGTCGTCGTCATGGAGACAGCTATCGCGGGGGGTCCAGGCGCAGCTCGAAATGCACAAGGGCAGGCGTGTTTCCAGGCGAGGTGGTGCTTGGCTGGTGAATGGCCGATGCTCGAGGGTAAAAAGGCGTTGCAACGGAGACTAGGGAAGCGGGACCTGGAGGTGGAAGAATGGAGCGGACAAAGCAGGGCGCCAGGCATTCAGGCCGGCAGAGGGTGGTGGTGGTGGTGGTTTTGGCGGCTAGGTTGGCGGCACTGATGGTGATGTCGACGCCCTGAGCAATATCACGTGATGCTACAGGACAGGCGCGCCTCACCCAGTCGCCGACAGGGCGAGGTTGGGTCGGAAGCGATGCGCATCGAGTGCGAGAAAGGCCATGGTTGACGCACAAGTTTGCCTCGGGTACGGACGAGAATTGGATTTGGCTCGCCGTGATTCGATTCGAGTGCATGATGAAATGCTTGAAAGGCGTGCGTCCATTGGCTATAGAGCTGCTGGCCCTGGGGCCCACACCGAGGTCCCGCTCCAACAGCAACTCGGGTCGGGGCAACCAGACGCCGATGGGCACGTCACCAACTTCACAGTCACAACACCATGGGCCGCCACGTGCCATGTCCATCAGGCAGCTCCCAGAGGACGTCGCCGCAAAGATCAGGTCCTCGTCTGCCGTCACCTCGCTCAACCAGGTCGCCTCGGGATTGTTGAGGAACTCGCTCGACGCCGGCTCCCACAAGATTCACATCCGCCTCGACTACGCCCGTGGCAACTGCCTTGTTGAAGACGATGGGCTGGGCATAGAGCCCCGTGAGTTCAGAGCCGACGGTGGCCTGGGGAAACCTCACCGTGAGCAAGCTCCGACGTATCTGGCTCCCATCTTGTCCAACTGACTGGACCCTCAGATACGTCCAAGTATCCCCCGAACTCGTGCTTCCATGGAAGCCGCGGTGATTTTCTCGCGTCGGTAGCAAATCTATCGTTGCTCTCGGTCGTCTCTCACCACCACCGTCACCTGTCCCAGAGCTTCCTCTCGATACACAACTCAAAGGTGCTCACCAGACAGCTTCCCGCATCTGCCGAGCAGAGGCTGGAGGTGTTTAGCCATGGCTCCCGCGTATCTGTCCATGCCTTGTTCGGCTCCATGCCCGTCAGAGTCAAGCACCAAGCCGCCGTCTTTTCCGGGCGCTCCGGCATCGAAAAGGAATGGGGACATGTCGTCCGCGAGGTTGTGACTCTACTTCTCGCCTGGCCATCAGAGGTATCCGTCGTCTTGAGCGAAACCGCTGCTCGCCGGGAACTGCGCCTCAAGTCAACGGCAAACGTCGACATGCTCCTTCGTACCTCGAGGCTCTTCACTCAGGCATCTTTGGCAGACTCTGACGATGCCGACTCCTGGAGACCCGTGTCGGCTTCGGCCCGTCACATTCGCATCAAGGGCTGTATTTCGACGACGCCGGTGGCAACGCGCCGCTCGCAGACGATGAGTCTCGGGATTCAACCCATCTTGAACAGCCAAGACAACAGTCTTCTCTATGAGGCAATCAACGACGTGTTTAGGAACTCGAGCTTTGGCGTCGTTGAGGACAACGAGGTGGACGCTTCTGAGCACACAGGACTCAATGCAAAGCCACGGAAATGCCTCGAGCGGTGGCCCATGTTCTACCTGCAAATCATCTTACCAAGCGCTGACATGGTGGCCGTGGACGAGGTTCTCAACGACTCCCACAAAGTCCTAGCCAACATCCTAGACCTGCTGAGAGCAGTGAGTCACGATTTTTTGAAGAAGCAATGTTTGCGCCCTCGTGCACTCGGCAGGGTGGTAGACTTGGCGACACGCTCGACCTCGAGTTCGCAAGCTCGTGCAGAGTCATCGACGACGCGCTCCTATTTCTCAACGGAGCCCAAGACAGTCAGGTCCTCTGCGCAAAGTTGGCTCACCGATTCAGACAACCGGGCTGGACGCCCCTTTGACGACTGGAATCGCGTCAAGGTCGGCTGGGCGGCGCCGCGATCAAAGGAGCGAGGCCTCTTGGGGGAGCAGAAGCGCCGGCCGATGGAGCTCCAGGCGGACACTCACCGCCTGGTTGGGGAGGGCGGAAAGTTGCTTCGCAGGCCATTCGACACTTGGACGCTCGGGGAGCAGGTAAACCAGCACCAAGTACCCCGACCTGGTCCCCGGGGTGAGGCAGAAGAGGGGGGCTCTCTGCTTTCTTCAGACACAAACGGCAAGCCCCCAATCGTCTCGACCATGGAACGAAGGCGCCACAAGGTTCGGGCCCTTGAAAACAGGACCAAACCCCAGCCAAGCGAGTGGCTCCAGGGCGTTCTTCAATCGTGGGAGAACCCGGTGTTTGAAGCGGCAGAGAATGCGATTCATAACCTGTACGAAAGCGGGCCCGGCACACATACTGGTCACGCATGCCGCGGAAAGGGACATGTCAGATTCGAGACGGGGTCGATGAGCCTTGCCGGTCGCCTGTCCAGGTCCGCGCTGGGCGATGCCCAAGTCATTGCACAGGTCGACCGCAAGTTCATACTCGTCAGGCTGCCGTTGAAATCTTGCATGACGGCGGGCGACGTCCTCTCGTCTAGCGGCCTGGTCATGATAGATCAGCACGCGGCCGATGAGCGATGCCGGCTGGAGAAGCTGCTGGAGGGCTACTTTGAAGACAAGTCTGGCACAGGTCTCCAACCAGTCGTCGAACCTCTGGAGCAGCCCGTTGTGTTTGAGGCGTCTGGACGAGAGGGAGAGGTGCTCGAACGGCATGGAGAGCACTTTGAGGCCTGGGGGGTCGTGTACAAGGTCCAGAGAGGGCCGCGGCCGAGCTCGGCTTGTCAAGTCAAGGTGACTGGCCTTCCGCCGAGCATACTCGAAAGATGCCGCGGCGAGCCCCGTGTGCTCATTAACCTTGTGCGCAAGGAGATGTGGGCGCTTGCAGACGACAGGACGGTCTCTCGGGCGCGAGGCGGGCGTCACGACACGGGCAAGTCGTGGACATTGATGTTCCGCGGCTGTCCCTCGGGCATCCTCGAGCTCCTCTACTCCCGATCGTGCCGCAGTAAGCCCTCCTGTTGAGGCGCTTTCGTGTTGGTCGCTGACGCCTTGTTCTCCTCATAGGCGCCATCATGTTCAACGACGAGCTATCCCGGGACGAGTGCGGGCAGCTGGTGCAAAGACTGTCGCGCTGCGTATTCCCTTTTCAGTGCGCGCACGGGCGGCCGAGCATGGTGCCACTGGCCGACCTGGGGTCTGGAGCCGGGCGCATCTGGCGTGACGGGCCGCCGGTTGGGCTACAGGGGTGGAAGAGGTGGCTGGCGGATGATCGCTGAGGAGCGCCGAGGGGCGATCTGCTCATGCGGCATGGGTTTGGTGACACGGCCCGGCGGCCCACGGGATGGCCAAGTACGAGATATCACGGAGGTGTTGGACGAATCCCTAGATTGGTACAGTTGGCACAGTTGGCACAGCAGGCTGACGACGTTTGCAGCTCACTACGGTCATGTTTTGCCCGCCATGGCAGGCATTCAGAGGGGGCACGCCAGACAGCAAGCAACAAGAGATTGCCTCACATGATGAATTATGCCGTCCCAGTTCCCAACCGGAGGTGACGCCTAGAGCAGAGATCCAACGAGTTCCCCGACAGAACGCCAGGGGCTGTTCCCGCGACTGAAGGGAGCCGAAAATGCAACCGTTTCCTATGTAAAAAAGACGGGCCTCGAAAGAGGGAAAACACAACGCCAGGCTATGCTGTTTGGTACTGGATGCTGAGGGTTCAGGGAGCGGGCGGGCGGGCGTCGCGAATCATCTGCTGCTTCTTGCGCTCCCTGGCGTCGTTGATGCTCCTCACCTTGTCGTCGGGGGTCATCTTGACCCATTCCTTGGTGGCGCGGTCCCAGCGGTGGCTGCAGCGTCGGGGGTCAGTATTTGTCGGGCCCTCATTCCATGTCCAGACGCGACGACTCACCCGGCATGCTCCTCGATGACGAGGCTCTTTTCTCCGTACTCGGCTGACAAGATGCTCCCGACGCTGTAGGGAACGCGAACGCGGGCGCCCTCAAAGTCGGTGAGGCGCATGGGCCAGAGGTCCTGGCTGGCATAGCGGTGGGCATTCTTGCAGCTCCAGACGCCGGGGGCGGCGGGGTCGCGCTCCCGGAGGGCGGTGATGTCGATGAACATGCCGTTGGCCATGTCGATCCAGCGGGCGTCGATGATGTTCTTGCCGTCGCCGCGCGTCACGTCGACGTGATGGGGGTTGACGTCGAGCAGATACGTCTTGGAGGCGGCATCGACGGGGGCGCGATACGGGTGCTCGGTGCGGTTGAGGCGGCGGCCGAGCCACTCCATGGTGTCGTTTGAGACCTGGACGTCGAGGTCATAATCCCAGGGCATGACGCGGCCGCTCCACCACCAGCCGAGCAGGGTGCCGTGGGCGAGCCACGTCTCGACGCCGTGGGCGTCCATGGTGGCCATGTAGCTGCGGACGAGGTCGCTGAGGACGCCGCGGTGCTCGTCGTATGCGATTTCGCTGTGGAAGAAGCGCTGGTCGTAGTGGCTGCGCGAGAGGCTGCCGCCGGGTTCGCGGAAGTATTTTGGCGTCAGGGGCTTGGACTTTTGTTTTGGCTTGGACTCGTCTCTGGGGAGGACCGTCTTGGCGAGGACCGGCTCGGCGATGGCCGTGTCGGCGAGGACCGTCTTGGCGCTGCTTGCCTCGTCGCCGCTCCCCCTCGGGCCCAGCAACCGTGGCTTGTCGACTGCCGCTCGACGATGCGCGGGCGACACGAGGCTGGGTGCGGCGGCGACCGTCGCGGCGGCGAGAGCGGCCACGAGGAGGCTTCTGAGCGAAGGCATGGCGCGTGCCGAGGGCATGAAGCTTGCGAGAGTGGCGAGACACGGAGGATATGTCGCAGGAGAGAGAGACAATGGCGGGCGTTGGCTTGATGTTTGGCGATGGAAGGGGGAGGAAGCTATGACATGCTAGAGCTATAATGTGCGGTGGGTGCACAGATTGTGTGTGTGAATCACGGCCGAGGAGGCTCAATGGCCAGGCAACAGACGGGTCATGGAGGAATGGGGGAGTGGAGACACGAGGAAGGATGGACGAGGAGGATACGGAGGATACGGAGGATACGAGGAGGATAGACGAGGAAGATGGACGAGAAAGGACAGACACCATGGGAGATGGAGAGAGAGTGAGAGGGGGAGCGAGCGAGGGAAAGAGAGCAAACAGGAGCTGCCAAGGTCTAGGCGGCGGAAAGGAAAAAAAAAGGGACGCCATCGAGAACTGAGACTGTCGTCATGCCAAGGCCAAGCAAGCCAAGGCCAGCCAGGCACAAGCAAGCAAAGGTCAGCAGCAGTGGCGCTGGGGCGGCTGCGGTTTCTTTTGCCCCTTTCGTCCTCGTCTTGTGCCTGCTCCACGATTGAGGCTCCATCATGGCAGCGATGCGCGCGTATCATGTGGCCAATTGTGGCCAAGGAATCTCCAACTCTTGCCCATTGCCTTTTTTTTTGTTTTTGTTTTTTTCCCACTTGCCTCACCCGTTCACGGAATGGGGAAGAGCGAAGAGGCCACCACCCGTGACAACTCTGTGTGCGACGCGGCAGCAGTGGGAGGCGAGAAGTGGGCGCATGCAAACAAGACGCATGTCGCCGCCAAAGAAACGACCTCTTTAGCCTTTAGCCGGGCCTGTTGCTCCGCTACCTGACGTGACAGCATTTGCGGGTTACCGAGTCTGCTGGATCCCCTGCTAGGTAGGTTCCCCCGTGCCCAGTGTTACCCGCCATACCCGCTTGGCGACCTTGCGGCGGCCACTGGACGACTCGTCATGGGTCGTCGTCGTCGTCATCGCTGCTGCACGCAACAATCTTGCATGTGTTTCGCATGCATCGTCAACATTGCCTTGTTGGTGCGCTTTCCAACTCTCTCATCCTCTTCGCGCCGCTACTGCTGCTGCTGCTCCTGCCGGCTGCCCGAACCAACACCCACCCCGGCGCCATCCGGCAAAAAGCATCAACCATGCCACCACCGCCATGCCATGTCTTCGCCTCCCACCTTGGCCACGCATAATGGACATGCGAAATGCAATTTCTGCACGCAGTATCCATATGCATAGATGCATCTCCCATCCTGTATACATACCTGCCGTGAGAACCGCCCATGAACCAATATCAACGGATATGGAACGGAAATGACTCCGTCCCAACGTCATGGACGAGACCAAGTCCTAGACAGCCACGCGTCCGAGAGGCGCCACACACGACGCTCGGATGAGACAGCATCCGGCTAAAGCAGCAAGGGGGAACCAACTTGTTGAGCCGCCGAAGAAAAAGGAAGGTATCAAAAGAAAAGAAATTAAAAATAGAAACTTCAATCCATGGCAAATGTCGTGGACATGCCTGGGACAACGAGCACAAAAATGCAATCCGGGTGGCGGATCTCTCCCGCCGGGAATTGAACCCGGGTCTCAAGCGTGACAAGCTTGCATACTGACCACTATACTACGGAAGATGTATGGCTGTTAACAGTCATCGTAGCTCAGCTTGAGATTTTCCCACCCTATTGATGTATATCACTTATCCACCAGTCCCGCCCCAACCCAACCCCCCTCGCTGCCCTCGCTGTCTTGTCCTTCCTTCATCACATCCTAAACCCAACCGTCGAATCCAAACACCACTGTCATGAGAATATTCCTTCTAAGTAAACGACTAGAAACATGGACCCCCGTAGCACTGCTGCACCGCCTCGTACAGCAAGCACCACACGAGTCACGTCGCGCAGCACACGTCAGTCAGTCAACAATATTGCGCCGGGTATCGACGTAGCAGCGCGGCAAACCCTCCTCGACACATACTAGTAGTATAACACAGCCGCTGGTCTCACTGCCCAGGTCACTGCCCAGATCTCACTGCCCAGATCATTACCTCGCCAAGCAACCAGCAAGACCCCTCCCCTCACAACCAGCTCCGTCACCGCGCAAACACCTTGACCACCCCGTCACCCCCTCCGCTCACCACCCACTTGCCGTCCTGGCTCCAGACGCACGAGCATATGCCCTCGCCCCGCATCACCCGATGGCTGGTAATCTCCTGCGTGCAGGATCGCTTCTCCAGGCTCCAGAACCGGAGCGACGCGTCGTGACCCGCGCTCAGGAGCTCGCGCCCGTCCGGGCTGAGTGACAGGCTCGATATTGAATCGGGGTGGGCCAGCATGTTGTACGTGCATTGTCCTGCCACGCGCGGCCCGCGTTAGATGACGCCTGCTCAAGACCAAACGACACTCGCCTCGACTTACCACTGTTGGCGTCGAAGAATCGCACAAACCGATCCTCGTGCCCCGAGATGATGGTCCCTTCAACGCCCGACCCTGCCATGGACCGGCCCCCCGTCGGCCCGCCGCTGCCCGCCTCGTCGTCCCCGCCCATGCTGTTGCCGTGATGCTGCCCGCCCTGGTCCAGGCCAATCGTCGTTGCCACGACGGCGTTGACGCTCGTCTTCATGGACCCGTCGTACGTCTCCATGCTGTCCATTTGCCCCACCTGCTCCCCACTTCTCGTGTCGTAGACCATGACTGCCGCGTCCGAGTATGACACCACGTACGACTCTCCTAAGCCCCCCAGGGGCGTGATGCACGTTGGGCTTGCCTTGGAGCCGTCCGCCCGCGAGATGACGTGCACTAGCGTGTGGTGAAACGGAGAGCTGGACGCAATCGTCGGCTGGGGAGAGTTGGAGAAGCCGCTTCCGGAGCTCATCGAGTTGCCGCGAACCCGCCCTCCGCGGCCCGTCATGTTCCGGTTGGTCCCGGGCTGCGGGGAGCTCATCCGAGGCGGGGCGCTGACGGACCAGAGCCGCACCGTGCCGTCGGCCGCGCCCGACACCAGCAGGATCCGGTCCGAGCTGCCGTAATGGCTGGAGCTGCCAAACACGGCCCCCAGCGTCGTGGGGAGGACGCAGAGAGCCCATACGGCGTCCGTGTGGCCCTCTAGCGTGGCCTTGGGATCGACTCGCCCGCGTTCCCAGACCCGGATCGTCGCGTCCTGGCCGCCCGAAAAGATCCAGCCATCGCCCTGCGCCCGCCCGCCCGTGGAAAAGCCCGGCGACGGCGACCACGATGTCAGCGAGAGGACGGAGCCCGAGTGGCCGCGGTGGGTAAAGTTGGCAATGACGTCGAGGTCCGAAGCCGCGTTGCCGAGCGACCCGCCATGGCTGTCGAGCCGGGGAATGTGGAAGCGCTTGACCATGCCGTCGTCGCCCGCCGTGCAAATCTCGGGCTCTCCCGGGCTGCCTCCCCCGGAGAAGATGACTGTGCGCACCGTGTCGAGATGGCCCCGGAGGCCAAACCGTAGCTTAAAGTGGCCGCCGTCGGCCCTCTGGCTGGCATTCAGCGCCAGCTCGTGTTCCCCGCTGCGCCGCCTCGACATGGAGCTCTTCCTTCGGTGCCCCCCGTGCATCCGGCTATTCGGCGACTTGGGCAGGTAGTCGGCGTTTGGAAACGCATCCGTGTCTGGTCGATTGGGCGCCGAGGCCAGGGGCTGCTGCTGAGACGACCCGCGCTCGGAGAAAGCGCCTTCTGGGAATTCCCAGCCGTCGGCATCCGGGCCTACGGGCGGCCGCTCCCGCGTCTCGGCTGTCTGTTCCATGCTGCCCAGCGACTCGGCCGCGTGGTTCGGCCCCGGCATTCCGTCATCGACGGCGCGCGTCGTGACCGCTACCGGTCCCGTCCAGTCGTTGGAGCTTGCATAGACGGGAGGCTGGCGTTCGACAGTCGAGCGCATCATGGGCTGTGAGTGGAACTTGATCGCGGCCTGCTCAAATGCCTCGGTCGCCGCCTGCGTGGGCGGGCCGGCGTCTGAGGCCTGGTGTTGCCCGGCGTTGATGGACTTGATGTCCTGGGCGTGGTTGGGCGCGGGTCGCTGATGCTGATATTGGCGGTCCATGTGCTGCGGGACGCCAAATGGCTCGACATGACGCAAATCGTCCATCATGGGTAGCGGGGGAGACTCGCGCGGCGGCTGTGGGTTCGCGGGCGTCACCATGAGATAGGTGAACTCGGCCTGGCACTGGTCGAGAAAGGACTTGAGCTCGTTTCGCTGGGCGTCGTCGTCGGCCGGCCTGCCCAGCTTGTCCGAGGACGCTGAGGTTGCCGAGTCAGCATCGTAGCGGCGAGCATGGTGTTGGAGGGCCAGCTGACCTTGGAGCCTCTCCTGAACCCTGGCGGCGCGGTCATCTTGGGCGGCTTCTGGTGTCGGGGCGCCCTTGAGATGGGCAGCCTGCTCCTTGACCTTGCGTTCGAGAATGGACACGTATTTCTTGAGGGCCTTTTGGGTGGCGTCGGCCCTCCTGGCCTGGCCCTCGAGGCTGGCTATCCTCCCTCTCATCTCCTGCCTCTCAATCTCCCAGGCGTTGCGGTCGCGCTCGTGGCGGTGCCATTCGGTCTGGAGGAATCGCATGACGCCCTGGAGGGTGTACTCGGTGGCGTGCGGCTGGTTGGCACCGTTACCGTGGACGCCCATGCCCATGCCCATGCCCATGTCCATGCCCCCCATGCCGCTGGCAGCATTCGGGCCCATCGCGGCGCGCCTCGGTCGCTGGGGACGAGGTCATGGAGAGGCCACGCCGGCGGGGGAGAGAGCTCAGTGTCGAGCCGCCTCCGGAGGGGCGGCGACGCGGGCCTCGGGTCGTGTACAGGGTGTGAGATGCTGGGAGGGGGCTTTGTGGATGGCGGGACGGATCTTGGTAGAGGCTTCGCTGTCCGACTCGACTGTGTTGACGTGTTGTGTGTCTTGAGCACTGCGGCTGCGGGTTGCTGTTGCAGCAGTTGTGGGCCAATCAGGACGCTGGCCGTTTCCCTGAGGCTATCAGGCATCAACCCTCGCGGGCTCGCCCCCTGAGCGCGAAAAGTTTCCAGGTGTCAAGAGCGCTAGCAGCCTCTGTGGTGCACCGCTGTAAATACATAGGTGGCTGTGCACCTCCATCATCCACCGCCACTCCAACAGAGCAACTCGAACTTTAGCTAGCTATTTAATAAGTTAATAAGTGTCGAAGACCACTTGTTAGTTCCCCAAAGGGTAATCGTCATGCCAGGCACAGGCAACAAACAGGGGCGCACAGCGCAAAGCGGGATCCGTATTACGTATTACCGTACGGCCCGCTGATCTGATCTGCATCGACGCCTTTGCTGTACTCTCCTGGCCGCACCTCAAAGTCTACCTAACCTACCCGTTGGGGCACCAAGTGTCTTCGCCACTTAAGACACTTAGTGCCCAAAGGAATCGAGTGCAAACCTGCCGAGTGTGGAGGCTGACGAGCCAATGCTCGCGGCTTCTGTTGTGTCCTCGACTCCTGCCTGAGCCTAACTAACTACCTCAGCCGAACCTCATATGGCAATCGCCACGTGACCCTATTCTCACTAGCGCGCACTAAGGCTTAGAGAAAGAAAGTTAAGCTGACCATTTGGGTGCTCGATTTAGCGCGAGATGTAGAAGCCGGACTAACTCTAGTCCGTGGGCAACCTGCCGGTCGACCCCCTAGTACCTGTAGGGTAGCCAGCATGCACTGAAGTCGGCCCAGTCGTACCACCGTCATCGCGAACTACAACAGCGGCCAGCTCCGTCTCGATGTGGCAAAATGGCCGTCTCGGTACGTGAGGGGAACCGAAACCGCAGCCCCTTGCCTGCTAACTGATTGCACAGTGGAAGTCTTTCGACTTCTTCGACGTCTCGCCCGTCGCTCTTGCTGATGACGACGCCCGCCAGCTCTTCGAGAGCAACGACATATCCAGTGTCTGCGAGGGCTCCGACAGCCTCTTTGTCGGCTCCAACGATGGCTCCGTCAGCATCATCGGCAAGAGCTGGAAGGTGCTCCGGAAGTTCCAGGCCCACCATGTCGGGCGCATCGCCCATATGCGACAGGTCGAGGGCACCAGCGTCTTGGTGACGGTGGCGGTGAGTCTGCGAGCTTGCAGTGCTCCTTTGCCGGACCGTGGCTGGCTCTGGGCTGACGACGGCTACAGGAAGACTTGAGCAGCGAACCGGTGCTCAAAGCTTGGGCCCTGGATAAGCTGGTCAAAAAGACAAACATGCCTACCTGTTTGAGCACCCTGACCATCAACAACGGCAGGCGTCAATATCCGGTAAGCACACCCGCTGGCATCACCAGTGCGCCCACTCACATTCAAACAGATATCGGCTTTTGCGGCGCTCGAGGACCTCTCGCAAATTGCCGTCGGCTTCGCCAACGGCGCCGTCACCGTCATCCGCGGCGACTTGATCCACGACCTCGGGACCAAGCAGCGCATCGTGTTCGAGTCGGAAGAGCCCATTACGGGCGTGCAGCTTGCCACCGACGAGAAGTTGACCACCTTGTTCGTCTCCACGACGTCGCGCATCATCAAGCTGGGCCTGTCGAGAAAGGGCCAAGGCCTGCCGCCCAAGACGGTCGAGGATGCAGGATGCGCCGTCGGTTGCATGACTCTCGACCGTAACACCGGACAGGTGGTTGTGGCTCGCGAGGATGCCATATACACATACTCGCTCGACGGGAGGGGCCCGCCGCGCGCCTACGAGTCACCCAAGAGCATGATCACGCTGTACAATAACTACGCCGCGCTGGCGTGTCCTTCCTCGGGCGCGAGTGGGAGGGACCCTGAAGCCATGAGGCGGCGTTTCGGCGGAGGGGCGACCGAGGCCCTCTTCAACGCGTCGTCGTTTGTTCTCCTGGACGCTGACCTTCGAGTGATTGCTCACACGGAGACATTGATTTCTCCCGTACGATTCATTTTTGGCGTCTGGGGAGACCTGTTTACAATCAACCAAGACGGCAAAGTGAGATGCCTCTGTCCACAGCCATGGCGGTCCTTGCTGACATTTTAGGTCTATCAATATCACGAAAAGGCACTGCAACAGCGACTGGAGATGCTATACCAGAGGAACATGTTCCCGCTCGCCCTTGAGCTCGCCCGCAACTCGGGTTGGGACAGTAAACAGCAAAGCTTCATCTATCGCAAGTTTGGCGACCACCTGTACCAAAAGTCCGACTACGACGGGGCCATGGTTCAGTACATTCGAGCAATGGATACCACTGAACCATCGCAGGTCATCCGCAAGGTAGTTGATTGCAGAAAGTGGTCTCGCTGACACGACTGCTGACGCGGCAGCAGTTTCTCGACACCCAGCGAATACATAATCTCATCCAGTACCTGGAGCAGTTGCACGAGCAGAGGAGAGCGACGTCCGACCACACCACGCTCCTGCTCAACTGCTATGCCAAGCTCAAGGACATTGAGAAGCTGGAAAAGTTCATCAAGTCACCCGGCGACCTCAAATTCGATCTGGACACGGCCATTGCCATGTGTCGCCAGGGCGGTTACTACGAGCAGGCGGCGTATCTAGCCAAGAGGCACGGCGAAACGGAGCTTGTCGTTGACATTTTGATCGAGGACTCCAAGAGCTATGCCGAGGCGCTGGACTTTATCTGGCGCCAAGACCCGGAAGTTGTACGCTCTGCCTGGTCTCTGCACCACGCTCAAGATGTGTCGCTGACGGCGCCTAGGCTTTTCCCTGTCTCCAAAGGTACGCCCGTGTGCTCATCGAAAACTGTCCCAAGGAGGCAACCTCTCTCTTTGTGGACTATTACACGGGAAAGTACAAACCCAGGCGTGCCGTGGCCGGGGCTCGGGATGGCGAGACGCCGCCGAGTGCTGGCTTCGCTGCGAATGCGGTGCAGAACCTGTCTAACCTTCTTCCATTCCCCTACATGAATGCCGCGTCTGTGGCGACACCCTTGACCGTCGGCGTCGCAGGCGAAGCCACTGGCGAGGCAGCAGCAGCAGCCGCGGCGGTCGTGGACGGCGACGACGACCCAGTACCAAAGTATACGCCTCCGCCACCTCGAACGGCTTTCTCGTCATTCATCGACCACCCCGACGAGTTCATAGTCTTTCTCGAGGCCTGCTTGGAGGAAAGGGGCCTGAGGGCGTCGGACAAGACCGACCTGTACACTACGTTGTTTGAAATGTATTTGCAAAAGTCGAACGACAAGGAGGTGTGGGAAGAGAAAGCTCGGAAGCTCATCGAAGGAGAACACGTGCCCATGGAGAGCTCAAACGTCTTGCTCCTGTCTCACCTCTCCGACTTTAAACAGGGCACAATCTTGGTCAAGGAACAGGCCGGCCTGCTGTTTGACATTTTTAGATCCTACACGTCGGCCAAGGACACGAGGGGGGCGATGAAGGCACTGCGCAAGTACGGCCCGGAGGAGCCGCAGCTGTACCCTGCGGCACTGGCCTACCTGGCGTCTGACCCGCGGGTGCTCCAGGAGGCAGGGTCGGAGGAGCTGGCGGGGATCCTGTCCAAGATTGACAAGGACGGGCTCATGGCTCCTCTGCAGGTGATTCAAACTCTGGTCGGGCAGTCCTCTGGGCGAGGAGTGGCGACGATGGGCATGGTCAAGCCGTACCTGCACGAAACCATCACGCGCGAGCGCCGGGAGATTGCGACGAACCGCCACCGCATCGACACGCTGCGTACCGACACGGAAAAGAGGCGTTCGGAGCTGGCCGACCTGGGGACCAAGCCGGCCGTGTTCCAGGCCACGCGGTGCTCCGACTGCGGCCAAGGGCTGGACTTCCCGGCAGTGCACTTTCTCTGCAAGCACAGCTTCCACCAGCGGTGCCTGCGAGGCGGGGGGGGCGAGGAGCAGATGGAGTGCCCGAAGTGCGCGGGGGAGAATGAGGTGATTCGGAAGATGCGGGAGGGACAGCGGGAGACTGCGGGTCGGCACGAGCTGTTCAAGGCAGACTTGGAGAGGAGCGAGGACCGGTTTGCGACGATTGCGCATTGGTTCTCGCGGGGGGTCATGGATGTCGGGCGGGACCCGGAGTAGCCATCCTTGTTTGCCAACTCGGGAGCGGGCAAGACTTGTAAATGGATGCGAGAGGAGTAACGGCCTACTGTGCAACTTGCTTGGCTTCTTTGCGGCGTGGACAGCCAGCCTAAGATAAGGGCTTCCAAGAGCTACTGGCGGATGCGCTACCCTGTACCCAAGTGTACGACGCCTCCATACATTGTGGGAAGCTCGACAGAACTTCGAGTCCGACTACAGGCACCTTACGAAACATGCACTTGAAACCGACGAGGCTTTGACTTGGCCACGACGCAGGCTCGACACATGATGGGCCCCAACCCAAGGCAGCTCGTCGACTTCTTCTCGCGCTCGCTCAGCGCGTTCCAGGCGTCGCGGGAGCCGCTGCGCATCCTCTGCACGCTGCCACACCGCAGCGACGACGCGTCCCCGGGCCCGCGACGGCCGAGCCAACGGGTGCGGCGGCTGGTGGTGCTGGACTCGAGCTTCAACCCGGCGACGCGGGCGCACGCGCACATGGCGAGGGCGGCGGTGCGCGAGGGCGGGCCGGGGGCGCGGGTGATGCTGCTGCTGGCGGTCAACAACGCGGACAAGGCGCCTCGGCCGGCGAGCTTCCCCGTGAGGCTGGGCATGATGGAGGCGTTGGCGAGGGTGTTGCTGCGGGGGGGTGTTGGGGTCGAGATTGACGTGGCGGTGACGACCATGGCGTATTTTCACGACAAGGCTTGCGCGGTGGTCGAGTCGGGCTTTTACCGTCGCCGGCAGCAGGACACTGGGGAGAAGCAGGACACTGGGGAGAATCAGGACACTGGGGAGGAGCAGGACACTGGGGAGAAGCAGGACACTGGGGAGAAGCAGGACACTGGGGAGGAGCAGGACACTGGGGAGGACGAGAAGAACGAGGGGGAGACCGAGCCCGAGCAAGTGTTTCTCGTTGGCTTCGACACTCTGGTCCGCATCTTCAACCCCCAATACTACAATCAAGAACCGTCATCAAGGTCACTGTCAACGGCAGCGGCAACCCCTCGGACGGCCATGCAGGCCGCGCTGGATCCCCTTTTCGAGCGAGCGCGGCTGCGGGTGACGACAAGGCCGGACGACGAGTGGGGGTCGCGCGAGGAGCAGCTCAACTACGTTCGCGGACTGGAGCAGCTGGACGAGGTCGGGGGACGAGGTGAATGGGCGACGAGGGTGCACGTTGTGCAGGAGGGGGAGGGCATGGCAGGGGTGAGCAGTTCGCGGGCGAGGGAGGAGGTGAAGAGGAAAGGGGGCCGAGGGCTGGATTGGCTGGTGCATGGGGACGTTCGGGCGTGGATCGAGGGCGAGGGGCTTTATCGTGAGTGATGGTGGTTTGTTGAGAGAAGGCAGAGAGGATGGGTGGGTGTCCCTGTGTGTGTCCTCTTGATCCGTTGTTACTCAGCCTGGCCTCTGCTCGAAAATCATGACATGATCATCGTGTGCATCATGATGATTGCGGGCGTGCTCTGCTCAACAAGCTTGAAGCACTCATTCAGTCATTCACCCCTGTCTTGCCCCTTGTGCAAATTCCTCACTGCCCCATCCTCACCGCCGTCAGTTCGCCAGCCATCGTTGGCGCCGGCCATGATGAAATTTTCAGGACGAGCTTTTCACACTCGTCCAGATGCGGCTTGGCCCAAATGCCAACTTTGGATGGGGCAAACGCATCGTCGATTCGACTGATGATGCCTCCTTGGAACGCCAAGCTGAAGGAAAAAGCAGGGTTCCGTGGGAGGTGCAGCTGTTCGGTGGCCTGATTCTCCACCCAACCGCAGCAGCCACCAACCACAGCAGCCGCCAACAGTGGGCCGCAGCAAGCCTCTCGCCAACAGTGGGACAGCTCATTTCCGCCGGCAGAAAAAAATTGCCAGTAGGCGGTCAAGGCCCCTCTGGCCCGCCCCACCAGAGCAGTATAAATTCCCTTCGCCGCCGCCTGTCTTTCATTTTTCTTTTCTCTTTTCTTCTTCACGTCGACAATACTTCAGTATGTTCACCCCCAACTTGGCCACCACCATCCAGCACAACGACTTGGCCACACACGAACACTTGCTGACACCCTCTTCAGGAGAATCATTTCTATAGTATTCGATCTCCTCTTGGTTCCCTACAAGAGCCACAGCACCCGCCCTGGTTGATGAGTGTATACCCCCGACACCCCAGAGTGAAAACTTTGGTCCTCTCGCTCTGTCCGCAAGGATGGCGGTGCTGCCTCGTGCGGTGCTGTATAGAGAGATGCTCCGTTCCCATCCTCTGGGTGTGGAACTCTTGATGATCTCGTCCCCGTTCGCAGTCAGCCTTAGGGCGTGTGGGCGGGGAGGGTGTCGGTGGAAGTCTGACAGGTGTTCTTTTTCTTTTCATTGCAGTCTGGGCTTGACCTGGATGTGAAGGAGAGATTTCTGTGACTGTCTGCCCTCTCAGATTTGCCAGTCGCCTCGAGTGAAATTTTCGCCCGCACAAGATTGATCAGACCGTAGCCCTAATGCCTGTGCGGTAACCCCACCTCCCACCAGCCATTGTCTGTTGATGAGCCAAGGAAGCTTCGAAAGTGATCAAGGCTCCGCATTACTCGCAGGGGACCTGTCCAGCGGGCCTGTCCACAGCCTTCGGTCTACATTTCCAACTCCTCCACCTCCATGCCGCAGCCGACGCACGTCCTGACCGTCATGCCCTCTTCGTTTTCCACCGTCCGCCCCCACTCGTGAACATGCCTCGCGCCGCCGACGGCGTCGCCAAACTTGCTCGCCCCCGTCCTGCCCAGCGTGCCGGCCTGGCGCCGAAACGCGTCGGTCCGCGTCTTGCGCTTGAGCTCTGTGAGCTTGTCCTTGAACTTGGCGTCCTTGCGCGCCTTTTTCTGCGTCTCGCGCCGCTCAAACTCGGCGTCGAGCGCCTCGGCCGAGCCCCACTTTGTCTTGATGGCGTACTCTTCCACCTGGAAGCGCAGGAACAGCATCATGTCGTGCCAGTGCGACTTGTGGGGGTTGGGCTTGGAGAGGTGCGGGAGCAGCTCGGGATCGCGCAACTCGGCTATTGTACGTCGTCGTTAGATGTCTTGCAGCGTCTCGGACGACGGCCATGGGTGTACTCACGATCCGTCAGCAGGTAATCCTCCTTGCACTCCGTCTTGGTCAGGAGCGAGTACTTGTCGGGAACACTGTCCTTGCACCGGTGGCAGACGCAAATGTGAAAGACCTCCTCCCAGACAAAGTCAATCTCGAGGCTGCGGCACTCGCGGCACCTCTTGCGCTGCTCCTCGTCGACGAGCACGCTGAGGCCCGGCTCAAAGGGCCCCGCCTTTTGGCGCTTGAGCCTGCGCATCAGCTGCATGCGCTCCCAGTCCTGAACGCTCATGTGCTTGGGCCGCAGCTCGTCGCCGGGCCGGGCGGGCTTCTTGGACCCGAGGGCGTGGTTGTGCGGGTCGTCTTCTATGGAGAGGAAGCCGCCCTTTGTGTCCGTCATGGCGCTCATGTTGTAGTCGACAAACTTTGCAAACTTGGGCAGCGGCCGCAGCGCGCCGTCGCCGCCCTGGTTGCGGCTCGCGGCGGCGGTCGTCGACGTGGGGGCGCCAGAGATGAAGCCATGAGGACGCTTGCCGTTGATGGACTTGCTGACGTGGACGTGTTCCGTCTGAACGAAGCCCGACGTCGTCTTGGGGGGCGACGGCAGGGTGCCGGATGCGCGCTGCTCGGCCTCACGCTGGTCTCGAATGGCCTTGGCGCGAAGGCGGTTCTCTTCCTGGCACAATGAACTCTCGTCAGTTCCAGCTCCGGCGCTGAATGTCTCGCGCAGAACAGGGCGCATACCATGCGTCTCGTTGCCGCTGGAGTGGGCGGCGAGGCTGCGTGAGGCGCTGCTGCCTTTGACGGGGGGGGCGTCGTCGTGCGCTCCATGGCGTTCTTTCCGTTCGGCGCCCGTTGTTCAGGCGCGGTGACTGGGGCCGTGAATCGACGACAAAGGGCGGGTGGGCGTTGTTCTGCGACGAGAGCAATGACGATGGCGGCTCCACAAGGCGTCGTCTGCTTCACCGAGGCACAGGAGAACCCTTGACTTACCGGCACTGTGCGACGCTCGTTCCGGCATTTGTTACTAAGCCGGCAACCTGTCCCCCGGGACAACCCCAGTTATTTCCTAAATAGGAAATATCAAAGAGGCATGTACTTGGTGTAACGAGACGGTCGTTCACCATGGTCTGGCAATACTTATTAAGGCCCGGAATTCGCTGTCCCTTTTCTCTCTCAGGCCAGTGTCTCTCCCTCATCTCACGAGCGCATCTCTCTACCTCGCCCTTTATTTCCGCCATCTCTGGGAAGAACAACACCGGCCGGACGTACAGGCGCCTTGGACTTACACGAGACGACTCGACCAAGACATATATCCATCTCCCCACGGCACTGGGCTTAACGTGGCCACCATGGATACCGCTAAGAGGTCCAGACACTCCAAGAAGGACTCGGTGGCCTCCTCGATCGCCGGTGGGCTCTTCGTCGCCGGCGGACCTAGCAGGCTTCCCACCGTGCCCGAGCACGAGATCAGCGGTTCTCTCGCCCAAAGCATGAACGGGTTGGCCCTCGCCGAAGCCCGCAGGGGCTTGGAAAGTGGACACTCCCACTCAAAGCACGGCTCTAGCAAGCACACAAGTGGCCACTCTTCGAAACATGGCTCGAGCAAGCACACAAGCGGCCACTCCTCGAAGCACGGCTCCAGCAAGCACACCAGTGGCCACTCCCACTCCAAGCATAGCTCAACTCGGGCCCTCGTCCCTGCTCCAAGTCGGCAGCCCGGCACCGTCGTATCCATGAACACGGCTGGCCGACACAATCTGTCAGACGAGACCGTATTTTATCGTTCGGAACTCGAAACGCCCTTTGCCTCGGGCGAATTCCGCTGGGTGGCCCAGGGTATCTATGAGGGCGGCCCTCGCGACGGCCAAGGCTGCGTCGCCAAGTGGTTCAAGAGTGGCCATGTCTTTTCTGAAACCTTTTTCGACATGGACATCTTCGCCGTTGACAAGGCCTTGTCCTTTGTTGAAAAGTTCAACGAGGCACAGATCATCGACAAACCCATCAGGCTCAACATTCCCACCGTCGCCATGTGCTACTCGGTCGAGGGCCCCGACAAGCTTTGGGAGGGCCGACATTTCTTGATAGAGCCCATGATTGACAACTACGAAAAGGTCAACAGCAACTCGGGATGGTCCGACGAGAGCCATTCGTGGGGGAGCGTGATGCAAGCCCTCAGCCACTTCAGCTATCACGTGTCGGGCGGCCGCTATGTCCTGTGCGACCTCCAGGGGGGCAGGTATCAGAGCTCGATTATCATCACGGACCCCGTGATCCTGTCCCGGAACCGAGAATTCGGCGTGACGGATCTCGGCCAACAAGGAATCGACAACTTCTTCAGCTTGCACGAGTGCAACAAGTACTGCAGGAAGGAGTGGGCCATGCCATTTCCCACGGTGCAGACCATCACTTCGTCGTCGAAGACTACCTTTATGGGGTTCCCGCTCAGTGTGTCCACAAATCACTCTCGGGCCCCTGGATCAGTTTATGGCTTTTAGCTGGAGACTCTGGGATCCTCTACAGAGCTGCAGAGGGGCGAGTACCGGCAGAAACGAGGCGTTTGGCTTTGGGAACACTGTAGACTTGGATTGATATCAGGGAAGAATGGGACCATTTTTTGTACTGGATTTGTAGGCCAACCAAGTAGCAAAGACACGCAATTGAGCTGCTGTAGCCCCCATACATACCGGTAATTCACCTAGTGAGAAACCCCTCCGTCTATACCAGTTGCGTTTCTCTCGCCGACTATGTATATGACGAGCCTTGGTTAGAAATCGAAACCTCGTATATTGCAAGGCTAACATACCATCCAATGCTACTACGAATCGACTAACACAGTTGTAAGCGGAGACCTATGAAGCTGATTAGTATATTTTCGAGCAAGTGTCTGATGATGGTACTCACCGTTGCCGTAATCTCAACGACCTCTTGGTTGTTGAAAATCTTACGAACCAAGGCAAATGTTTCATCCGTTATCTTCGCACTTCGCGTCAACTCATCCGCATAGAGCAAGACGGCCCACTGCCTTTCGTCCAGCCCCTCAGGCCTGTCCATGCCCTCGAGGACATCCTGCTTGACCACCTTGAGCCCCGCCGGGCTCACTCCCGCCTTGGAGGCAAGCGGCCCGTGGAAGTCCAGCTCATACCAAGCCTTGTTGCAAAAGGTGGCTCGGCAGATGGCGATTTCGCGGAGGTCATCGCCAAGGGAGGTCTTGGTGCGGATGGCGCCGAGAAAGGAATTCCAGCCGTCGGCGACGGGGAAGGAGTGCAGGAGTGCGAGGTCGAGTAGCTCGAGCGGCCGGGGCGCGCGGCGGGCTTCGATGCGTGTGACGATGGCGGCGTCGGAGGAGGTGGCGGTTGGTGGAGGAGTGGGAACATAGGGGATTCTCATGATGGTGACGTTGCTATGTGAGAGAGCCTTGCTGATGGAGTACGGGGGATGAGGGACGGAGATCTTGGTTTGGCATTGGATGGTGACAGACGGAAAGCAGATGGTTATGACTCTCCAACAGGGGAAGAGTTCCTTGTATATGAGAAATCTCGGGGCTTTATGCTGGTAGACGACGACTCCGTTCCCTGTAGTATATCTAGCCTAGACGAATACGAGCGTGCCCAACTTACCCAGCACCTGCGTTATTCTGACAGTGCTTGTGCAGTGTGCAGTGTGCAGTAGTGCATTTCCTTTCTTTGTCCTATAGCTGGTTTGGTCAAGGAAAGGTTACCTTGCCTGACATGCGACAAGTGGATGAGTCGAAAGGTATCTAAGCTTTGGCATGGAATAATGGATGAGTCGAGATGGTATACCAAGTATGCATGATGATGGGAATGACTGAGACATCCGTGGCCTCGTTCCATTCCAAGGGGCAAGTGGTACGAATACAGAGCGTCGTCACTGTCGCCACTCTTGTTTCAGTCGAAAAAGAAAACATGAATGGGCCGCTATAAACTATAGCCTCTCCGTGGCAACCTCCCATTCGAGCTCTGCAAAAACACCCCCGTTGGCCACAAGCATGGCCGTCTCATCGCCCGAGGCTCCATGCAGGAGCGGCTCCACGGAGACATCGCCACTCCTGCAGTCACAGTCACAAGTGCCCGTCACGACATGCTACGGCAGCGAGGATGCCGCACCTTTGGTCGAGCAGCAGGGCCGACCCACGACGACGTGGCATCAGGAGGCCAAGACGATGGTGACGTGGTCGGCGCCGCTCATCATGACGCATCTCCTCCAGCGTTCCGTCAACTTCATGGGCGTCTTTGCCGTGGGCAGGATCGGAGCCGTGGAGCTCGGCGCCGTCAGCTGTGGGTAGCCCGCCGTTCCATGTGCCGGCCGTGCTGACGGGGACTGCAGTGGCGAGCATAACGGCCAGCTTGATAGGTAACAGCCTGATTCAAGGCCTCGCCACCGGCTTGGACACGCTGTGCGCCCAGGCGTACGGCTCCGGGAACAAACATCTCGTCGGGCTTCACATGCAGCGCATGGTCTTCTTCATCCTCCCCTGTGTCCTGCCGCTGATGGTTCTGTGGTGGGAGGCCGACAAGATTCTCGTCCACGTCCTCCCAGAGCGGCGTTTGGCAGAGCTCACCGGGACTTACTTGAGGATCTTGAGCTTCCGAATCCCCGCCTCCGTCTTCTTCGAGTGTGGCAAACGCTTCGTCCAGGCCCAGGGCATCTTCTCGGCGGCGACTTATGTGCTTCTCATCACCGCTCCGTTGAATGCGTTTCTCACGTGGTTCCTTGTATGGCGCCTCGACTGGGGGTTTGTTGGCGCCCCCACGGCTGTTGTCATTACGGAAAACCTCATGGCTGTGTTGCTTGTTCTCTACATTTGGCTGGTGGACGGATCCCAGTGTTGGGGGGGCTTCACAACCAAGGCCTTTTCCAACTGGGGTACGATCACTTCCGACCTGACCTGGACAAGGGCGCTGACAGCATCACAGGGCAGATGATTCGGCTGTCATTGCCGGGAATGTTGATGAATATTGCCGAGTTCGCAGTCGAGGAAATCCTAACCCTGGCATCTGCTCAGTTTGGCACAAGTCGGCTGGCGGCCCAGAGCGCCCTCGTGACCATGGTGACGATAACGTACAACATTTTCTTGCCCGTGTCAATCGCGGCCTCGACTCGGGTCGCGCACTGGGTTGGTGCTCAAGCCATTGACGCGGCCAAGACTTCGGCAAAAGTGGTGGGTTGCCTACTCGAACCGTTGCCTACTCGAACCCTTTCTTGAGCGGATGCTAACGTCCATTTTCCAGACCATCATGCTCGGGCTCGTCATCTCGGCATTCGTCCTGGTCATCCTGAGCTCGCTGCGGCACCAGATCCCGCTCCTCTTCACCCAGGATCCCGAAGTCACCGAGGTGCTCGTCAGCGTGCTCCCCATCGCGACGGCCATGCAGGTGTTTGACGGCATGGCGACAATCTCGCATGGCCTGCTGAGAGGAATCGGATGCCAGGAGTTGGCCGGCTACTTCAACCTGGTGGCGTACTATGCGATTGCGCTTCCCGTGGCCTTGGGCGCCGCCTTTCACCTCGGCTGGGAGATTGAGGGGTTGTGGATAGGCATCACCACCGGTTTATGCATGTGAGTTGATTCCCAAAGTCGAGTCGAGCCCGTTGACACGTCATTGACACGTCACTGACGCCGTCAGCGTTTCTGTGTTTGAGTTTTGGTGGCTGTACCGTTCCAACTGGGACGATGCGGCCGAAAAGGCGACGCGCAGGAATCAGTGCGATTGACATGTTGAGACGGACATGTTGAGACGGCTTATTCCGAGCACCGGCTTTGCTTTTGATGCGCAATGTATGAGTAGCTTTATGATGACAAGAGACAAAGAAAAGATAAGAGAGGTGTGATCAGGCGTGGCTCCATAGAAGTAACTATAGCCCCGGTAAGGCGTAGACAGCTTTATAGTGATAACAATTACTAATAACCCCGGTAGTCTCATAGGACAAGTCTCCAACCTCCAACGACTTCACAAAGCAGCAGCCACTTCCGTCTCAACAACATCGTACGCCTCCCGCAGCAGCCTCACCATGTCCCCAAACTCGCTATCCGACGCATTGTACGGCGGCGAAAGAATGACGTGGTCCCCCCTGAGTCCGTCGGCCGTCCCCGTCCCCGGATAGACGGCCAGCCCGCGCCGCAGCGCCTCATCGCGCACCCTCAGCGCAAAGCGGATGGCCGGGTCAAACGGCTCCTTGCTCGCCCTGTCCCGGACGAACTCGAGTGCCCAGAACAGGCCCCTACCGCGGATGTCGCCGACGTACTTGCGCTCGGCAAAGGTGGACTTGAGCGCGTCCTCGAGCCTCGCGCCCTGGGCCGCGCACCGCGAGACGAGATTGTCCCGGCGCAGCACCTTTTGCACGGCCAGCGAGGCGGCGCAGCTGACGGGGTGGGCTTGGTATGTGTGGGCGTGCACAAAGCCGCCGCTGCCCTTTTGCAGCAGGCTGATGACCTTGTCGCTGGCAAGCAGGCCCGCGATGGGCGCGTATCCGCCGCCCAGCCCCTTGCCCAGCGTGAGGAGGTCCGGGAAGACGCCCTCGCCCTCCTGCTCAAAGGCAAAGTAGGTGCCCATCCGGCCGCTGCCGCACATGACCTCGTCGAGGATCAACAGGATGCCGTACTTGTCGCAGAGCCGTCGCACGCCCTGGAAGTAGCCTCTCGGAGCCGTGACGCATCCCGCCGTCGCGCCGCCCACGGTCTCGGCGACAAAGGCCATGACGGTTTCCGGCCCGAGACGCAGAAACTCGTCGTCGAGCTCCTGGACCAGCCGAGCGGCGTAGGCCTCGTCGCTTTCTCCGTCGAGCTGCCCGCGGTAGGCATACGCGGGACTCACGAAGCTCACGTTGGTCAGGAGCAGGGCGTCTTCGTACGGTGCCCGTCTCGCAACGTGGCTCCCCACGCTCATGGCGCCGATTGTGTTGCCGTGAAACGACTGCCGCCTCGCCACCAAGCGCGTCCGCCCCGGCTGTCCGTTCTCGACGTGGTACTGCCGCGCCAGCTTGAGGGCCGAGTCGGTGGCCTCGCTGCCCGAGCAGACGAAAAACGCCTTGGTCAGGCCATACGGCTGCCCCTCGAGAAGCGTGTCGGCCAGGTCCTCTGCGCCCGTCGTCGTAAACGAGATTGTGAGCGTGTACGACACCTTGGACATTTGCTCCACGACGGCGGCCTGCACGTCGGGGCTGCCGTGGCCGAGGAGCGCCACGGCGGCGCCACAGGAGCCGTCGAGGATGCGGCGGCCCGAGGCGAGGGTGAAGTAGGAGCCCGAGGCCGAGACGACGGTCTCGGGGTGTGATACGAGCGAGTAATGCAAGACGTGGGATGCCGCCGTCCGGGCCTTGACGTCGCCCGTCTTGTCCCGCGGCCTGTCTGTCGGGGGTGTCGAAGCTATGGCGTCTTTCATGATGGTGGATGCTGCTGGGGGATGCTGCTGGTAACGAGGGGCCCTTCTCGTGAATCGAGTCATGGCAAGGTCCTCTCGGATGGGACTTTTATACCCACGAGCTTGGCACATCCGAACCATTGTCTGGTTGGTTGCATGTAACTTCCGTGCCTGCATCGAATTCAAAAGAAAGCACGGCACACATGTCCATGTACGGGATCGGACAAACCGAGTCACTAATGCCATGTAGTGAACTAGTTGAAGTGCGCGGCAAAGGTCAACTCAGCTGTGTTATTCAACAGTGTGTGTTGCCTAGGAGCGAATGAATCATCTCATGTCTTGTTTGTCATGTGAAGCGACTAGTTTGCTCCAAGGGGAAGCCCGTCTCAGTTAATGTGAGGTTAAGTTTCAGTTAGTGTGAGGTTAAAGTGCCTTTTGCGAATAGAACTTCACCTTGGGTCCAAGAGGGCACTCTAGACGCTTGCGCAAGGAGGTCTGCGTAAGCCACGGCCAGAGGTTTGCTCAAGGCACGGCTAGACGCTTGCTCAAGGCACGGCTAGACCCGTCAGTCCAAGTCGAGTCGGACAAATGCTGCATCAAGCTCGTCATGACACAACGAGCTGAATGTCGAGGCGTGGCATATAAGCCCGTGTCGTCGTCTATGCAACACAAACGACAACAAAACCACTGTAATTTTCAACACACGACACAGCAAGACATGGATGACACGTCAGCGCCAGACCGCGCGACGTCATTCGAGCAACATGACTTCAACGCCACCGACGACGCTTCCACGCTGGGCTTTTGCGTGCACCGGCTCTTTGAGCGCGCCGCGGACAGCTACCCGAACAACACTGCCCTGATATGTGCCAGGACGAAACTGTCCTATCGAGAACTCAACGAGCTCGCGAATCGTCTTGCCCGCGGGCTGATCAGGCACGGGGTGAGACGGGGTGACTTGGTCGTCGTCGCCATGGACCGCTCCGTGGACCTCGTCGTGGCGTTGCTGGGCGTCTTAAAGGCCGGCGCCGCGTACGTGCCCCTCGACGAGGCATTCCCCATGGAGCGGATCCAGCAGGTGATGGAAGATGCCCGTCCCAGGCTCGTCGTCACCGGCAACAGCCCGCCGGATGCCCTGTCGCCCTGGAAAAGCCTGTGTTTGAGCGTCGACCAAGGGCGCGATGGCGTGGACCGGGACGTGGGAAACCTTGACATGGACGTTGGGCCCGAGCATCTGGCCTACGTTATATACACATCTGGCTCGACGGGCAGGCCCAAGGGCGTGGAAATGACTCACAATACCGTCTCCAACTATCTGACCTCGCTGGGACGGGAGCCGGGATGTGGCGAGACGGATCGGCTGCTGGCCGTCACCACCGTGTCATTCGACATGGCCGTTCCGGAGCTCCTGATGCCGCTGCTCCACGGGGCAATGGCCGTCATTGCCCAGACGCATCAAGTTCGAGACACGGGCGCGCTGCTCGACTTGATGGAGAGCCACTCAATCACCATGATGCAGGGCACGCCCGCCATCTGGCAGATGCTGCTCGACTCGGGCTGGCAAGACGCAATCCGGCTCGTCAAGGTCTTGTCCAGCGGCGAAGCCCTTTCCCGCCGCCTCGCCGACCGACTGCTGGCCCGCGCCGACTCGGTGTGGAACCTGTACGGCCCAACCGAGACGTCGTACGTGAGCGTCTGGAGGGTGTGCGAGGCCGAGGCCGTCGTCATCGGCCACCCAATTGCCAACGCTCGCCTGTACGTGCTCGACGTGGACCTATCACCGCTGCCACTCGGTAGCCCCGGCGAGCTTTATATTGGCGGCGCCTGTGTGACCCGCGGCTACCTTAACAGGCCCAGACTCACCCGGTCCCGCATCCTCGACAACCCGTTCCACGAGGGCACCATGTACCGCACTGGCGACCAGGCTTGCTTTATAGCACCCGGCAAGTTGCGGCTGCTGGGCCGTATCGACAGCCAGGTCAAGATCCGAGGCTACCGGATAGAGCTGGGCGACGTCGAGGCCGCCATCACCAAGCACGGCGACGTCTCGGCGACGGCCGTCGTCCAACGCGAGGACAGGCTCGTGGCATACTGCGTCCGGGATGCCAAAGCCAACCGCCCCGGGCCCGGGGAAGAAGCGCTCGACGGCGTGCTGCGTCGGTTCCTGGCCGAGCGTCTGCCAGCTTACATGGTGCCGGCATTCTTCGTCGAGCTGGACGCCTTGCCCGTCACTCTTAACGGCAAGGTCGACCGCAAGGCCCTGCCGGCCCCTGTCCAACAAGCCCGGACCGGCTTAAAGCCCGCCACGGAGCTCGAGGCCCGCATCCTGGCCATTTGGTCGAGCGTCCTCGGCCATGACAGCATCGGCGCCGACGACAACTTCTTCAACATTGGCGGCGACTCGGTGCGCGTCGTCGGCGTCCAGGCAGAGCTGACCAAGCTGCTCCGCCGGCCGATATCGACGGCCAAGTTGTTTGAACACTATACCATTAAAGCTCTCGCGGCGTACCTTGGCGGCAGCACCGAGGACAAGACGGGCCTGGAGGAGCCCGTCGCTGCGCGCCCCTACGTCCGCAACGACGACCAACAAGATATTGCCATCGTCTCCATGGCATGCCGACTGCCCGGCGGTATCACGACGCCCGAGGAATTTTGGGAGCTTCTCTCGAGCGGCCGAGACGCTATCGTCGACGTGCCCAAGGACCGCTGGGACGCCGACGCCCTGTACGACGCCGACCCGGATGCGCCAGGAAAGTCGTACTGTCGCCGGGGCGGATTCCTGTCGTCCATCGACCTGTTTGACGCGCCCTACTTTGGCATCTCGCCGCGCGAGGCACGAGCGCTAGATCCGACGCAGCATATTATGCTGGAGACGTGCTGGGAAGCCCTCGAGCGCGCCGGCTATACGAGCCGCGACCTACGCGGCAGCCAGACGGGCGTCTTCATCGGCATCAGCGACAGCGCGGTCCATGGCCATGATGCCCGATGCCGGGGCCTGCAAGACCTGGGCGGATATGTCGTCACGGGCTCCGCGGGCGGCACCCTGTCCGGCCGGGTCTCGTACACGCTCGGGCTCGAGGGCCCGGCCTTGACCGTGGACACGGCGTGCTCGTCGTCGCTAGTGACGACACACCTAGCTTGCAACGCACTACGGCAGGGCGAGTGCGACCTAGCCGTGTCGGGCGGCATAAGCCTAATACTCAACCCGGGCTTGCACGTCGAGTTTAGCCGGCTTCGGGGCATGTCTCCTGACGGCCGCTGCCGGGCGTTTGCCGCCGACACGCAGGGAACGGGTTGGGGCGAGGGCGCCGCCGTCGTCGTCCTTAAGCGCCTGGCGGATGCGCAGCGCGACGGCGACGCAATTCACGCCGTGTTGCGCGGCACGGCCGTTAATCACGGTGGATCCAGCGCCGCCGGACTCACCATACCCAGCGGGCCAGCCCAGCAGCGGCTGATCCGCACGGCCCTCACGGCGTCGGCCTTGCAGCCGGCCGACATTGACTACGTCGAGGCGCACGGCACGGGCACGAGGCTGGGCGACCCGATCGAGGGCGGGGCGCTGGCCGGCGTCTTCGGCGGCAGCCGGCCCGGGACGGCGGAGCCACTGTGGGTCGGCTCGGCCAAGTCCAACCTCGGCCACACGCTCGCCGCCGCCGGCCTCGTCGGGGTGATCAAGGTCGTCTTGGCCATGCAGCACAGCACGCTGCCCCCGACCCTACACGTCGCCCAGCCCACGCCGGCCGTCGACTGGGAGGGCGCCCACATGGCTCCCGTACAGGAGAAGCGGGCCTGGCCGTCCCGCGCCGGTCGGGTGCGCCGCGCCGGCATCAGTGCCTTCGGGATCGGCGGCACCAACGCTCACGCCATCCTCGAGGAGGCCCCGAGGCCGGCGGTCCGGCACGCCCCGGCGGCTCCGTTGCCACGCGCGGTGCCGTTGGTCCTGTCGGGCCATACGGATGCGGCGCTGGGCCAACAGGCCGAGAAACTGCGGCTGCACTTGAGCGGCGGTAGCGACAGTAGGACGGACCGGCTCGGCGACGTGGCCTTTTCGCTGGCGACGGCTCGCAACCATTTGCGGCAACGAGTGGCGCTCATGGCCGGGGACAAGGCGGAGCTCCTGGGCAAGCTGGCCGCAGTCACGGGCGCAGCGTCGTCGTCGAGCCTGGCGGAGCCTCCTCGTCTGGCCATGCTCTTTACCGGCCAGGGCAGCCAGTTCCCCGGCATGGGCAGAGACCTCGCCAAACACCACCCCGTGTTCCGCGCGGCGCTCGACGACATCGCGGCGCACTTTGCCGGGCTGGAGCGGCCGCTGCTCGACGTCATGTGGGCCGACGACGGCACCGAGGCCGCCGCGCTGCTCCGGCGCACCGACTACGCGCAGCCCGCGCTCTTCGGCCTCGAGGTGGCCTTGTGGCGGTTGTGGGAGAGCTGGGGCGTGCGGCCGGCGTTGGTAATGGGCCATAGCGTCGGCGAGCTGGCCGCCGCCCACGTCGCCGGCGTCATGGACCTGCCCGACGCCTGCAGGATGGTGGCTGCGCGCGGCCGGCTGATGGAGGAGGCGGTGCCCGGCGGCGGCGGCATGGTGTCACTAGAAGCCAGCGCCGCCGAGACAGCCGCGGCGATTCGGAGCCAGGGGCTTTGCAGTAAGGTGAGTATTGCTGGTCACAACACGCCGTCGCAGACGGTGGCATCTGGCAATGTCGAAGCCATCGAGACGCTGGCGGCCTACTTCGCCGGCAAGGGCCGCAAGTCTAAGACGCTCGACGTCTCGCGTGCGTTCCACTCGCACCATATTGACGGCATGCTGGCCGCGTTCCGGGCCGTGGCCGAGACGGTGCGCTTCCACCAGCCGACGCTGGCCGTTGTTAGCACCCTGTCGGGCCGGCTGGCCGAGCCCGGCCAGCTCGACCAGGCCGGCTACTGGGTTCAGCAGGCCCGCAGTCCGGTCCGCTTCAGCGACGGCATCCAGACACTGGCCGACCAGGGCGTCACCGTCTTCGTCGAGCTTGGCCCGCGGCCCGTCTTGAGCGCCATGGGAGCGACTTGTCTCGACCTTGGTTCGGCTGCCTGGCTTCCGTCGCTCGTGCCCAACAAAGACGACGCCCTGGTCATGCAAGCCAGCCTCGCCGAGCTACACGTGCGCCATGTGCCCGTCGAGTGGTCGGCCTACTTTGAGCCCTTTGGCTGCCGACGCGTCGAGCTGCCAACCTATGCCTTCCAGCGGGAGCGCCTGCGCCCTGCCGCCGCCGCCGCCGACGATGCAGCGGCCCCTCCCCTCGACAGTCAGGGGCATCTGCATCTGGATACTACCATGGGCTGGGACCTGCGCAAGACGCTGAGCGTCGCCAACCCGGAGCAGCACGCCGAGATTGTGCTGGGCGTGGTGCGGGAAACGGCGGCCGAGACGCTGGGTTTTGCGTCGCCGAGCGCCGTCGACGTCGACGGGCCCCTGAAGGCCATGGGAGTCGACTCGTTGACGGCGGTTCTGATGCGCAATCGGCTTGCCTCCCAGACCGGCCTGCCTCTGCCCGCACTCGACCAGCAGCAGGACCTGAGAGCCCTCAGCCAGGCCCTTTTATCCCAACTTCAGGTGAGCTCGTCGTCGAACACAACGTCGGCGTCGTCGCCTGCCATGGCTTCCTCGACATCGTGGGCCTCTTCTCCGTCTTCTTCTTCGTCTCTGGACATGACGGCGGCGAGCAAGGGCCATCTCGACGCAAGCTTGACCTTTGACAACCCCGAGTGTCCCGAGTCCGCCTTGGTCGCCGTCGCCGCCGCCGCCGAATCTTGCCACCCTCGTCAGTCAAGCGACTGCAAACGGCACGCCCTCCTCGACCGCGTCCTCTGCCCTCTCCTTGGTCTGCATCCTCCCCATACTTCTCCGCGCCTCTTCCCCTCTGCCCTGAGCTACTTCAGCCGCCTCCCCTGGTGCTCTCTCCTCATGCACGACTTCTCGCCCACGTCGGGCTTGTTGCCGGGCTACGGCCAAGCCGTTCCCTTTGTTCCACGGAGCTTCAACCCTGCTAGCCCGCGGCACGACCAGTTTGTCGGAAACACGCTCTCCCACGGCACGGACGGCAACAGTGGCAGCAAGTCAGGGCCACTTCAGCACATGCTCTCCCTCTTCCGCCCGTCTGATCCTCGTCACCTCGACGACCCATTGCGCCCCATCCCCCGCGTCGCTTCACTCTATGCCCTGGGCGACGGCACGTCGGGCTATGAGGGCATTCTGCATGGTGGCCTGACCGCCACCCTCCTCGACGAGAGCATCAGCGTCGTCCACGAGCTGAATACCGCCCTGGGCAAGACGGGCTGCATCTTCGCCGCCATTAACGTCACGGCGTCTCTCAACATTCGATTCCTGGCCCCGGTGGCCACGACAGAGGCGGCAGTCTGTGTGACGGCGTGGATGGAGGATATCCAGGGTCGCAACACGGTCATGAAGGCCGAGCTGACCAATTCCAAAGGGGACAAGCTTGCCGTGGCCGAGAGCGTGTTTGCAGCCGTCGAGTCAAAGACATGACGCAGCTATATTGTACCAAAGTACGGAATAGACTCGATATATATTTGTGGAAGGCAGACACGATGGAAAAGGAGGCATGCGGCAGACATGCATGAAGAAAGATGAATGATGCCACGTGTGCGTAGCGAGCTAAATACTAGGTGTGTGTGCGGCTGACTAAGGAGGGTACGGCCCGTTTAACAATATTGTGATGAATGATGCTGCCGCAAACTAGGGGGCCTTTGTTGCACGCAGGAATGCATGACGGCTTTAGTGCGTACGGGGCGGCGTTGGTGCAATAAAGGAAAACGTAGTCTGGATGGGGCAAGAGGCTAGTGTAGGTCTCTTTTACGGTGACCCTAAACGACTACCTACTAAAAATGTATGTAAAGCTATTAGGCTAGGGAGGTTAAGGTACCTATAAATACCTAGACCCCTATCGGTCCCTAGATTTAATTAGATAGAGCAATACACATACTCTAAGACATATAAGACTTTATATATTACGCTTAAATAACTATATTAGTTATAAGCCCGGGATAAGGTCCGTGGCTTTATAATAAACGCTTTTTTAGAGATTAAATCCTCCTTTCGTTAAAAGCCGCCGACTGCTTTAATTTAAAATCTTATCCCTTTGTTCTTATTACGGGTTTTAAAGCTATTACTACTTTAATACTAACCCCTTTTTCTAACAAACAATTACAATAACTATTTAATTATTATAGACTCTTTATTAAGGTCTACCTTTATAACCCCTAAGTATACCCTTAAGAAGCCTAAGGACTAGACTAAGTGGTATAGCTAGGTTAAGACTATAGCTAAGCTACGTTAGGTTTAGTAGTACGTCGACCCCTATTTAAACATCGTCCCTAAAATGCCTAAAGTGCCCTCCTTTAATAAGAAAGAGATTAAGGTAGAAAGCCCTACTGCCGAGGGAGGTGCTATAAGGGCAGTATTACAACCGCGGGAGAGGTTAACCTAGCTAAGACCTTAAGAACTTAGACTCCCGGTCTCTTAGGAAGACTAGGAGGAATTAGGGCTCTAGGCATTTAATTTTCTCTCGGCTATAGCCCTTAAGGCGACTAAATCTAGTGCTTTAAGCTAAGCTATATATAACTTTAAGAGAGTCATCGTCCTATAATACGAACGGGCAGTTAGGGTCTATAAGAAGAAGATAACTACGCTTAAAGATATTAGTCTATATATCTTCGCTAGTATCTCCTAAGACTACTATAACTTTATTACCTATATTACCGCGGCCTAAGGAAAGCTCTAGGAACTCTTTGTCTAAGTCTATCTAAGGGCTAAGGATAAGAAGAAGTATGCTAAGAGATTCCTACGGAAGCTCCTCGCGATAGACCTTCGAAAGGTTAATTTAACGGCCTAGACTAGTTATATCGTAGATAGCTTTAACCTCTATAGGGATATAGGGTCTATCTTAAGCGAAGAGTTAGAAATTATCGAATTATTCCTTAACGCTATCGCTACTTAATATTAGGCTTAGTCGAACCTATAGACTATAACCTATTAACGGGCTAAGAAAGAAGGGAAAGAAATCCCTATATTTAAGGAGATTACCTTTAATTTCCGTATTTAAATTGCCGCTAATTTAACACAATAAGATTCGGTATTCCTAGCGACTTATTAAGGCCGGGATAAGGATAGAAAAGAGGTAAGTAACGGCAACGGCAATAATAATAGCGGCAGCACTAACAAGCCATCGGGAGGTTAAGGACAGCGGGTTCTACGGTCTAAATACACTAAATGTAAATAGTGTAATAGGTCCTACGTAAATCCCGTTAAGCATAAGGATTAACCTTATTAGTAGAGCTATTTCTATGCCCTTAATTAGAAGCCGTAATTTTAGAATTAACCCTTAGATATAAAGCTTTTAAAGAAGGTTAAGGCTAAGATCGATAAGGAAATAGGCCTTAGAGCTAAGATTAACGCCTAAAAGGCTAAGAACCCTAAGAAATCCGTAGAGTTAGCCCCTAAGGGAGGAGTATTCGCAACGACCGATAAGGAAGCTACGTTCTTAGCAAAGGACTTTAGGAGCAATAGCCCTAAGAGCGATATTAAGGATCGGGCTCTCTAGGATATAAGGGCCTCTAAGCATATTTTTAACGACCTAGCTTAGTTTATCGATCTTAACTATTCGAAGAGCTCGAGGCTCCTCTTAGGCACTTAGACCGTCGGTGCCGAAGCTATTAAAATAGCCCGGGTTATCGTAAACATAGGCTTCGTCCTAACTTTTAAGAACGCCCGCTATATTCCCGGTTTTTATACGAATGTAGTCTCTATAGACAAATTTACCGCTAAGGGCTACCTTTAGAATAACCTTACGGGCGAGCTCTTTAACCCGGCTAGAAAATGCGTGTTTACGACGTTCCGGTTGTACGAATAGTCGTAAATCCCGCTTTAAGTAGCCCTAGACGGGGCTTTCCCGATATATTATTCTAAGGGGCTCCTAAAGGCTCTTCCGCGCTTCCTAGAAACCCTAACCGGGACTATAGACGCCCTATAGCACGTACGAATAGGCTACCCGGGAAAGGGTGCGATAAGGCATCTTTTTAGCGGTTAAGACGATAATATTATTAAGCTTAAAGGCATCGAACTTCTAGACTATAAGGCCTACTATACGACGAAGAATAAGAGGCAGATTTCGCAGGTATATTAGGATCCCTTATACCTAAAGAGGCCGTACGGCGCGGTCTCTTTCGACCTATTTTACCTAAGAATAGCGTATTACGGTATTAATAATATAGCTATGTTTACCTATTTTAACATAGGAATAAGGCATTGTTTTAAGGTAGGTAAAAAGACCGAGCTTTAAGGCATCTTCCGAGGCCTTAAGGAGACTATTAACGCTAAATTCGGGATTAAGATTGCGATCTTAATATTAGACGGCGAGACGGCCTTCTTAACCGAGGAATACGTTAAAGATATACACGAAGCAGGAATAAAGGTCCGGGAATTATTACCGTTATACCCGCATTAGAATAGTTATACCGAGAGGTCCGGGGGTATAGTAGTTTAATTAATAACAACCCTACTAGCCTAGTCCGGCTTCCCGCACACGATATAGCTATTAGCGATAGAGGCAGCTATCTACCTACTTAATTAAACACCTGTTAAGTCTAAAGGGTAGAAGCCGCCGCTATAGCGCCTTAACGAGTAGCTCTAAGATAACCGCGACGAATAGGCATATATTAAGGTTAAACCCCGAAAATAGCACATCCGGTGTTTTAGCTATAAAGCGTTCCCTATAACCCGTTAGAGACTAAATAAGACCTTTACTAAGCTTAATTTAAGAGGGCATATCGGTTACCTTACGGGCTATATTTCTAGCACTTAGTACCTTATTTAAGTGCTTAGTCTATAAAGAAACGCCTTTTTTAATACTTTATACGTTATTTTCAACGAGAAGGTCTTCTTCGGCCGGGACTAGCGTAAAGGGGTAGAAAGGCAATAGTAGGAGTAGATTACCTAGATCGACCTATTAGAAGACCTCCCTAACTTTATAAATAAGCTAATTCGCGAACCTAAGGACGAAGAAGAGGCTATTCCGGACCTTTAAGAGTCTACCGCCCTTAAATTAGTACTTAAAAAGGACTTATAGGAAGATTAAGGGGTAAGTAAACTATTAACCTTAGAATAGACCCTTAAACCGCCTAATTAAATAGACCTCGCTAATATCCTTAACCCGGAAGACCTTAGCCCGGAAGATAGTATAGTCTTCGCTACTTCGGACTTATAAGCACGCCTATATCGAGACTATATTCTGCCGGTTCCTATAAGCTTTAAAGAGGCTATATTAAGACCTAATAGCCCTCGATAGATTATAGGGATAGGAAACGAGATTATAGGCCTTAAAGAGGAAAGGGTCTATAGGATCGTAGACGAAAATACCGTCGACCTTGAAGAATATAGTACGATTCCGTTAATATAGGTATACGCATATAAATTTAATGCCTAAGGCTTTATAATCGAATATAAGGCTCGCCTCGTCGTCCGGGGCGATTAATAACTAAAGAACGAGCTTATAGTTACGGCTTATACGCTAGCGGCCCGGACCTTTCGACTATTAATAGCCGTTATATACTACTACGATCTTAATGCAAAGCAATACGATTTTATTCATGCCTTTTATAACGCAATCCTAGACGAGGTAGTATATTATAAGCTACTAAAAGGCTTTAAGCAGAAGGGGAAGCTTTAGCTGCTCCTAAAAGCTTTATACGGTCTTTAGCGTTCTCCCTTATTATAGTATAAGGAGCTCGCTACCTTTCTTAAGGCCTAGGGCTTTATCGTCGTAATAGAAGACCCCTACGTAATATATAACGGCAATATTATCGTCTTCTTCTATATTAACGACTTTATCGCCCTCTTTTAGAATAGATAGGAAGCTAGTTATTAGACGTTCTATAATACCCTCGTTAGGGGGTATAACGTTAAAGTCCTTAGCGACTTAAAGTGGTTTATCGGCATTAAGGTTATTTAGGACCGCTTAAATAGGAAGCTTTAGCTATCGTAAGAATCGTATATTAAGAAGATCGTATAACGGTTTAACTATCTATCTTTATTAACTAAGCGAAAGCAGCCCCTCGGTCTAAAGCCCCTTAAGCCGTTTAAAAGGACTGCTTTAAGCAACGACGTCTCCTTATTCTAAGCTCTAATTAGCTCGCTTCTCTATGCTATAGTTATTATAAGGGTTAATAGAGCGTGCGCGGCTAGGAAATTCCCCTAATTCCTAACGAACCTAAGCCCGGAGTATATTAAGCGGGCGAAAGAGGCTATCGAATTCCTATATAAGGATATTAACTATATTATTAAGTTTAATAGGAATAGCTCCGCCCTTTACAAGGCTATATCCGATATATCTTTTGCTAACGATTAGGTTAACCGTAAGAGCACCTAAGGATATATAATTAAGCTATTCGGTGGCTTTATTATATAAAAGTCCGGGAAATAAAAGACTATAATAACCTCGTTTATAAAGGCTAAGTTACTAGCTCTATCGCAGGCTTTAAAGGAACTAGTAGCCTTTTATAGGCTTTACGAAGGGATATCGCTAAAGCTAGAAGGGACGGATTAAATAATTTAGTGCGATAACTAGCAGACTATTCGCCTCTTAATAAAGGAAATTATCACCCTTATTATAAAGCTCCGGCACGTTAATATACATTACTATTAGCTTCGGGAATAGGTTTAGACCGGGAACCTCGACGTAACCTAGATACCGATAGCTTAAATAGCCGCTAATAGTCTTACGAAGCCTCTTTAAGGATAGAAATTCGCCGAGTTCTAGCGTTAAATCGGACTCGTTAAGATGCCCCCTTCCTAACGATCCCCTTTACGATCGTTCCTTTATTTTGCTTTATTTTATAGTCTTAACACTACTTATCATAAGGCTATTCTAATAATAGCCTTACTCGTTATTTATTATTCGTTTTCTTCGTCTTAGTTAGGCTAGATTAAGCACCCCTTTTTCCTTTCGTTTTCCCTTCTTATTAGAATACTAATAACCCTCGCATTTACCCGTTATCCCGCTTATTTAGCAGGCCTTGTATAATCTCGAGACCTAAAGGGGTATATTACATATAGGAATATATAACGGCTTTAGTACGTATAGGGCGGCGTTAGTGTAATAAAGGAAAACGTAGTCTAGATAGGGCAAGAGGCTAGTGTAGGTCTCTTTTACGGTGACCCTAAACGACTACCCACTAAAAATGTATATAAAGCTATTAGGCTAGGGAGGTCAAGGTACCTATAAATACCTAGACCCCTATCGGTCCCTAGATTTAATCAGATAGAGCAATACACACACTCCAAGACACACAAGACTTCATGCATTGCGCCTAAATAACTGTATTAGCCTTCAATAAGTCAGTCCCCGTGGGGTCAACGCCGCGCCCTGTCTACCCGTTGGGAACTTAGGGAGCTTCGTCCCTCCATACTTTTCGTAAAGTCAAAGCGGACGGGCTCAGAGCACAGCCAAGCCACCCGAGCATGACCCAAGGCAGCTCGCGGCATCTCATTGAAATGCACCTTGTACATGGGCTAATTGTCAACGCAAACCACCCGGCCATGCGGATACAGGCTTGCCATCTAGCTCAACGTGGACATACAATCAAGTGTTTCCCCAGACCCCATGTTGCTTTGAGCGCCCAAAAGCTGTTGAACCGAAAATACCCCCAAAACGTGCTCGGTAGCCAAAGGTTTGTTTGGGCTCCTTCACTCCTCCTTGGCGCCGCCGCGACCCGCCTTTTCGGCGGCCTCGATGGCCTTCTTGTCGCTTTGGACCTGGCCGCCGCCCTGCATGGCGCTCATGAAGCCCTGGGCCTGCTTGAAGGGTCGCTTGAGGTCACCGGTGGCGGGGTGGCCGAAGATGAAGATCTTGACGAGGTTGCTCTCGAGTGCGCTCTTGACGGGGATGATGCTCTGGATGAGAAGGGGGTTGGTGTACTTCATGTACAGGTGCATGAAGCTCATCATGGCGATGCCCATGAGCTGGCCACGGAAGGCGGTGCGAAGCTGTTGCGTGTCGTAGGCGTGGACCGTCGTGGTGACGAGCTTGCCCTCGTCGGCGGATCCCATCGGCGCGGGCTCGACGTACTTGAGCGTTGTCATGTCTGGAAATGGGAGTCAGAGCCAGACAAAGGCGAGGCACAGCCAGGGGTATGACATGGGCGCGTCCACGTACCCTTCTTCTTGTTGATCTGGAACATTATGTAGAGATAGACGGCAGCGATCAAGACATTGCTGGTGATGTAGACGACGCGGACGCCGATGAGGACGGAGGGATCTTCAAAGGGAATGCGCTTCGAAACCTGCATCATCCCCAGGATGATGATGAGGTTGGTGCTGAACCGTGCGTGTCAGCAGATGGCGTCGACGGACGGGCCAGCCAAGGGCGGGACTCACATTTGGGAGTTGAGGCCGAACATTTTGAAGAGCTGTATGGTGAGAAGAAGGAAAAGGTGTTGAAGGGGGGGCAGCAGCAAGACAGCAGAGGCGTGAGCGGAAGCGGACAACTGTCGTCAACCCTAAGATGGAATTAGATGGCTTCTTTTTTTTCTAGGCGCCTCTCAAACTCTCACACGTATGCCGCATTCGGCCGTGACAACCTTTTTCCGATTGGCGAGTGTTATTCCTCGCCGCACTAACAATTAAAGTACGAAGTACCCAAGTAGCCATCACCAACCTCCACTACCACAATCCGTCATCATCATGAATGCATCCATTCACCGTCCAAAGCACCCCGTTTTCTTGGGCCCCGAAACGCCCATTCTTTGACCTCGCCGATCCGATGCCTCTATATCCGATGCCTCTATACCATAACGGATGCTTGCGTATGAAATGGCGAGATGGATCGGTGACAGAGGCAACTAGGCCTCCACCGTCAGTGCTTCTTTGTCTCGCCTCCATTGCCGGCCTTTGACCCTTTGGGTACTCTATTGCTTTCAAGTCTTCGCTTTCCGGACTGAAGGAAAGTCAATATCCTTCTTTGTGACCACCGCTTCAATCTTGTCAAAGGCTCGACTCCCCCGAGTGTGGCACCCTTCTCACCTGCCGACCGCGCCCAGAATGACTATTTGAAAAAAAAACACCTTTGAGTCCTCTCCTTTCTTGTCGTACCTTTTCTTGTGCCTCATGTCCTTACATGGCCGACCGACTCATTCAATGGACAATGGGAACGGCTTCTCGGGCCAGTCTCCCAACACTCCAGGCTGCCGATGGCGGGCCCTTTCAATCACCTTATAAGTCGCCTCATCCGACCATGTCTCAACACTGACAGCAAGCAACTCCTCCGCATCGCATCTACAAGCCTCCAATTTCACCACCTATCAACACATCATTCTCAGCTCATTCCACGAAAGACAAGACACGATGACGTTTTCGCACGCTCGCACCACCAAGTATTCCCGCAGGGAAAAGTACTTCTCCAACTCGTCCGACTTCTCCGACTCGGAGGATGATAGGTGCGATTCCCGGCGCCACCCCCGGCACGAGTCGGATGATAGGTGTGATTCCCGGCGCCACCCCCGGCACAGGCTCCCCCCCGGCACCGAGATCGTCGTGGCCCCCAAGCCCGTGCCGGCGCCGGCGCCGCCGGCGGAATGCAAGTACAAATGTTGCCCGTGCCACGCCGAGAAGGCAGCCAAGGCGTGCGCAGCCAAGGCATGCGCTTGCCCAGCCGCGGCGGCGGCCTGCTGCCCTCCTCCCCCCGCGAAGAAGCCCGAAGAACCGCCACGCATCGTCATCGACGTCGTGGATCGGACCAACGGACCCATGGCCCAGCTTCACGGACACAAATTCCCCATCTCAATCAAGCCCAAGGCGACCATCGCCGACATCATCGCGATGCTGACCCCGGATTCGCATCGTCACAAGGTCGTGGTGCTATGGGACGACGGCTTCGTTGATGACCTGGAAACGGCTTGCAAGGTGGAGGATCTCAAGTACTACGCCAGGAAGCTGTGCATTGTGAAGAGGAAGCAGGTTCGTTACGCCTGATTTCCCGACACGTAGTCGCGGGGCGACGGGTATATCGACTCATCGAGACTCAATGACGCTGGGACAGCGTCATTGACTTATCGCTTGACCCTGAACCAATGGATCCGACAATGGCACCTTTTTTGACCTTTTCTCTCGGGCAGGACTGGCGACGACTGGCAACGACGGGCGCGGGATGGGGTTGCCGAATAAGTTGGCTTCGGAAACGCAAAGAAACAAGACTTGTAAAAACAACCGACAAAGGGGAGAGAGGGAGAGAGGCAATAACAAGCCGCCATATCAAACTGTTCGCCGAGCTTGTTTACAGGTGCTGTTGATGGGCGGGAGACTGCGGGTTATGACTAGCCCAGGCGCGATGATATATTCGTGGACTCGCCTATAATGGCAGCCAAGCACACCGACACCATAACCCGCAGCGACGCCAGAAATAGATTGTGTCTGTCGGCCGGGAACCGGTCAACACGAGGCGGAAGCTCCGCAAGCGGGCACCCGGTTCTATTCATAGATCTCAGCAATGGGGAGGCAGGGAGAGAAAGGGGATATGGAAAACCCTGTCTTGAACATGTGTTCTCGTGGTGAACGGTACCCTTTTTTTGTCCAACTACTACTAACTTGGGGTTCTTTCTTCTGGAATTATTCCTTGTCCAGGGCCGGCGCCATGTGACGAGGTAGAGGTGATGTTTGGCCCGAGCCCTCGCAGCGACGTCATCTCCGCTGATGACATGTGCCCCCCCTTTACCCCTGGCAGGAGGGCGCAAAGGGCTGCAGGTTCTAGTAGTACTAGTAGTAGTACTCGCGTGCGCGTTTCAGCCCTGCGAGAGTTGAGACGAGAAAAACAGGAGATTGGAACCGTCAGTTATTGGCCAAAAGCCGACATTGCATTCGTGATGGCTGGGACGCAGCAGCCGCAGACTCCAACTAGTCATTGGCGAATGGGCTTCTCGAGGCGAACCGGCATGGACACAGGGAGTGACAGAGGCTCATTCTGGCAGCAGGTGCTTTGATGGATCATGTCAAAGGGAGAGTCGAGCTTGTGGCCCGTCTGTCCGCTCGCAGTCCCCCGACGCCCGACGGGCGGGGGCGGGAGTAAGGGGGGTGCGTGTCTGGGTGCCAGTAGGTATTCGTAAGCGGCGCCGGAAGGGCAGGCGCTGGGGGCCGACGAGGGCCGGTGTGTGCAGTGCAAGTCGGCGGCGCACCCGTGTCGGCTGCCGTGATGCTGGCGGTGCGCAGGCTTGCCGTCATCAACTGCCCTGCCTGCCCGAAGCTCCTTGGCGCCGGGGGCTTGGGCATGGCGGCATGAGCACGTGAGCCGAAAGCGAGCCAAGGGAAATGGGGGGAGGGGATTGGGGATTGGAGATTGACTCATGAAGCTCATGGACGGAGCACGGAGTAATCACAGATAGTATATACTTCCCTAGGTAGGTAAGCGTCACGGCCCGAGACTATGCAGCACCACGGCTCGCATCAGCGCTGGGTAGCATCTCGGATCCGTTTGGACGAGGCGTGACGGATGCACCGCCATGGCCGGCCACAGCAAGGCACACCCATCCATCTACTATATTTTTCGCCACATGGCCTGCATCCTGTCGCTGGCGGGAGAGATCAAGGGGAAGCGGATCGGCGAGATTCGGCCCCGATCTCGGCCTGACCTGACTGCATTGGGGCGCGCAAGGCTGTGACGACCATGAGCCGCTTCCTCCGTGTCGTATAGTAAAGAGGCTCCGTGTCGTACAGTAGGGAGGCTGCTCGTAACTGCTCGTACAGTAGAAAGGCTGCCTTTTCCGGGACAAGGAAGGGAAAGCTGCGCAAGCAACACGACGCCATTGCCTGCAGACAAGGACAGCACAATGTGAGAGAAAAGAGGGCGAGCGAGACCAACGCTGCAATCAATCGTCGCCGCAAGGCTTGGAACCCCCGACGGATGGGGGGCCGTCCGTCTGTTTCCGCCGAAGCATCTCCGGAGAGCCCAAGGCATTCTCAAGTCAGCCCGGCGTGGACAGGCTGCTCCGTTCTGAAACGTGAGAAATCTTGGGGCCGATTGGCTGCCCTGGGACAGATGACTCTTGCCAAGCACCTGAAGCGAAGCTGGTCGGACCTCTGGTTCCCATCTCGGATGATGGATGATGCATGTGTCGTGATGTCGTGGTGAAGTCAAGGGTGAAGAAGACACGATGACGGTAACTAACTGCCTTTAGGTTACGGATACTACCAGTGAGTGATAGGCCGGTAAATACCTACCCAGCTACCTTGGCTACCTTGGGTACTTACCTACCTATCTAGGCATGCATAGACCCATTCTTTTCTCAGTGGATCGGAAGAGGTAGCCGCCTATTCATCCGTAACTCGTATCCGTATTCGTACTTCGTACTTCGTACTTCGTATGTATGTACAGACTTCTGGACCCCCCCCTCTCTTTCCTCTTGCCCGCTCTCTCTCCAACCTCACACGAGCCCGCCATGTCGCCAGCCAGCTTAACTTGTCGTCGTCGGCTTCGTCTCTCGTCGGCCGATGCCCGCCCGCCGCTGCTACCGCTGCTGCCGCCGCCGCCGCCGAGTCGTTGTCGATTGCAGCCTGCGACTGCACTGCACAGCAGCACAGGCATATGACGCTCCGTGGACAAAGGCGACGACCCTTGCCCGCATATCTTGGCGCCCCCGGTCTCTCCTCCATTGACTCTTTTTTTTTGTCGTCCCCTCTTCCCGAGCTTCTATCTTTCCGGGTGCCTTACATAGGTAGCCATAGCCACAGCCCGTGGCTTGCCAAAACCCGGGTCCCCCCTTCCCTCTCCTCCCCCTCCTCCCCTCGCGCCACGATGATGCAGGAACAGCACCACCTGGACTGGATGCCACAAGGGCTGCGACTGTTGTCCTCGGGCATCCGGCCAAGCACAAGACCCTGGTCCCCTGGCATGTGCATACTAATTGCGCCTGGTGACTGTGGGGGCTGGCTCCTCCCTGTGGGTTCGCCGCAGCATCCGTCCCCTTTGGGGGGCCTGGCAGTGCCGAAGCCATCCAAGTGTCAGAAGCCAACAACATTCTCTCTCTCTCGCTCGCTCGCTCTCTCTTGCACCCTGCGAGCCTTCGCCATCATGCATCATGCCACTGTGGGGGACGTGGACCACTCCGCCCACTGCCTGATATACCCGCGCAGGTGCCTGCCCGGCCATGGCCCGCTGCATTTGTTTATAAACCTGAGCTCCTCGCGGAATAGCCTCTCTTGACTCGACCTCTCTACTGTCTGTCACGGCAGCGTCTTTCTTTCTTCTTATACCCGAGGCCACCCCGACTTGTTGCTTCTAGAGTCTAGTACCATTCGAGTCGGCGACGAGAGACCCAAGACGACAGCCAAGCCAAGCCAAGCCAAGCCTCGACCCGCCATGTTCGGGACGTGGAAGTACGACCCCGAGACGGACGAGGTGCAGAATCTGCGCCGGGCCTACGATCCCATCACGGCTCGCTCCAGCCAGCACCAAGCCTGCAACCGGTGCCACGAGAAAAAGGTGAGCCAATGCCCTCTCACAGCTCGTATGCGTAGAAAGCCTCGGCCCGCTACCTGCCCCTTCAAGTCACCATTCCCTCGCCTCGACTTCTGTTGCTGCCCCCCTCGAGAACCACCAACAGCCCATACGCCGTGAGCCCATGCTTGTATCTGGGACAATCGCTTGTTGCATCCCACGTTCACCACGCCTTCTTTGCCCCGTCAGTCTCCAAGCCAGACTCTATTTGGCCTCGATAGACTGACTTACCGCCCCTGTAGCTCAAGTGCAGCGGCGACAAGGACGGCTGCGATCGATGCGCCGGCAGCGGCCAGGTCTGTGTCTACAACCGGCCTGGATCCCGCTCTTCGCGCAAGGGCAAACGGACCAGCAAGCCCTCGGCCAACAGCCCCAGCGGCCCGCGCGAGGGCAGCGGTAGTCCGCGCAGCAACGTCTCCTCTCCCCTTACACGGCACTCGTCCAAGCCCAGGAGCCGGGCTTCGAGCAGCCAGGCACAGACGCCGGCCCCGACGGCGCCATTGACCCACGCCGGCTACGAGGCCACCATGACGAGCGAGACCGACTTTGCCATGACGAGCCAGCAGTACATGTTTGGCATGGACACGCTTGCCCCCGCTGGCTACGAGCAGTCGTCCATGTCACACATGTTCTCGCCGCCACAGTCCGCCGCGTCTCCCCATTCGCAAGATTGGGCTGTTGGTGCTCAGCACATGGCCGCCACCTCGGGAGCCGGATTGGACCCGGCGTATCTGACGACGACCAGCCACATGTACGGGGCGGGCGGCGACTTTATGCCCTACGAGACATTTTCCGACTTTGACTATCAGGGCATGGACCCTCGATACTGGTCGCAAGACGCGCAATGAAGGGCGCAGGCACCCGCCACGAACATGGGCCGCTGGTGCTGGGAGCATGTGCCATTGAATTGCGACGCCCATCTTGACGGAAGCCAATGGCGAGACCAAGCGCACACAAAGACGACGAAAGAAAACATTGGGACACGCGCACACACGCTCGCTCACAGTCACTCAAACGCCATCTGCTGGCTGACACATGGACACTCGCTCACAACTCGCAAACTCACACGCACTCAGACTCGCTTACGAACTCGCCCGCACTCAGACTCGCTCACGAACTCGCCCGCACTCAGACTCGCTCACGAACTCGCCCGCACTCAGACTCGCTCACGAACTCGCCCGCACACATATGCATTCGCTCATATACCCGCTCGATTATGCCCGCGCCAAACTCGCACACACATTCGCTCACGTTTTTGAACATCAATACCCCGACGCCCAAGAGCGTTGACGGCCATGTTACGATTTAACGATTCATTTCCCGCGCATTCAGTCCCCTTGTTCAACTACCACTTTTCAGTTTTTCATGCACTCGGGAGGAACGCCACGAGCACCGTTGGGAGGTTCGATGGTCTGCAGGATCAAACATGTACAGATACGCTAGCAGTCGGCCGGACAAGGGCGCCTGTTTTGATAGACTTTTGGGCGCGGATGAAAAGATGTACGATTGTTGAAAGCTGCATGGATGGCACTCTGCTGCATAGAGGAGGAAGGGGATAGATGGGGGTCGCATTGCATCGACCACTTTGGATAGATGGTCGACTGCCCAGGAGTTGATACCCATTCGCAGGCGAATCCATAGAGAGATTGATTATCTGCCAATTATCTGCCATGGTGACACCAAGTTGCGTGATAACAGACATGAGCGCCGTCAATGGGCCACAGGGGCCACGTAGCCCGAGGCAGCTTGATATCTCGAGCTTTCGTCATATCTCAGTGCTTCGATGGCGGCCTTGTCTGAGTGTATGCCTTGTCTACAGTGGAGATGCTTGAGGCTCTTTTATGCAGGAGGGAGTTTTTCCCCACTTTAGGCTTATTATCTGACGATTTCCGCATATGAAACTTTTATCTTCCGTGCCGCCTGATCCGCAGATGTGCGGCTTTCGGCAGCGGCCCGGCGGCGAGGTGGGGCCCGGTGCTGCCTGGGCTCGGAGCCGAGGAGCCGAACTTCTCGGAGCCGGGACATGTCGACTGCGGTGGCTGAGTCATGCAGGCCTTTAGCGACGTCACTGCAAGCGGTTTTTGCTCTCGCCGCTTCATCACCACCACCGTGCCCGTCGATTCGCCTCGATTGCCACAGCCAACGTCTTCTTCTGCCTCAGCTCACGGTGAAACTCTGTCATCGGCCTTGATTGTTCTCTCCGGCCTTGATTCTGCTCTCCGGCCTTGATTGTGCTCTCCGCCTTGCACGAGGCATCTCCCGGCGCGCATTTCCGAAGACGACAGCGTCGCGATCTGGGCAGCCATGGCCTCGTCGTCTGAGGCGGTGGCGGGGGACAAGGTGGAAAAGACCGTCATGGGAAACTTGCAGGACTGGGGGTGTGAGTTTTGGTTTCCCCGTTGTGCCCTGCTTTACTCCGTCAACTTTCTCCTGGCCGAGGTGCCCGATGCCTCATCGTCTCTTTGTCTCGCGGCTTTTTAATGCCTTCATTGTCACTTGACACGTCGTACCTACTCTACTCACCAACGCAAGCCACGCCTCGCTAACCTCTCCAACCAACCGTGCGCAGCATCCTCCATGCCGCCCGCCCTGCTGGCCACCCTCATCACCGCCCTCCACGCCCGGCCGCTGAAGCCGCTGCCGCTGGCCATCTTCATACCACCGCTGCTCTTCGCCTCGTACCTCAACCTCGCCGGCTACACGACGGGCAGCGCAGGCACCGCGGCCGCCTGGTCGGGCCTGTACGCGCTGCTGGCCCTGCGGCGCCGGCAGTCCCTCCGCGGCAAGTTCTCGGCGCGCGGCCTGGTGCGCGGCGCGGCGGTCGGGCTAGGCGCCGTGAATTGCGCGGCGGGCGGGTGGGCGTATTTCCTGGGGGACTTTGACAGGGACGAGCGGGAGAGGGCGAGACGGAATCGGTGGGCGGACAAGGAGTGAGGAATACACCTCTTTTTGCTTTCCTTTGGGGGGCTGTGTGTGCTTTGCTGGCTACGGCGCATCATTGCCGTGTTGTGGTGTTGGGAGCTCATGTTTGTGTTTCTCTTTTCCTCGGTCCTTGGGCCGTGACCTTGATCCTGGAATCGGAGCTCCATCGACGGCCTCTTGGCTGTTGGCGCTTCTGTGCTTTCGCGCCGCAGCGTCTTGCATCCCGAGACGACAACGCCCCCAGTCCAAGCTCACATCAAGCGGTCTAAGCGGCCCCCCCCGTTTCATGCCCATTGATATCGCGTCAATCCGGGCGGATATCCTCGTGCGGTCAGACGTCAACACCGCGTGCCCTACCACAGAGTATTTGGGGTTTGCGGGACATGGCCTTTTCCCTGCCGCGAGGAGCCCTCGGCCGGGACGCATGGGCTTGGCACCGCAGAATAGCCCGGCCAGGCCGCCCGTCCCACGTGGAGAAGACCACAGCCCGTCGAAGGCTGGGCGTCGAAGCTCCTGCCCCAATTTCCGGGCCGTGGACCACCGCCGTCACCGCTTTGCTGGTGGGGGGGCTCCCCGTCCGGGGCGTCGGGACGGGCGTCGGTTGGTGCCGGGCGCTGGTCTTTGCAGTCTTTGCAGTCGTCGGCTCTGTGCATCGTCGGAGCCGGTACGGCCTCGCCGTCGGGAGCTGGTACGGCCTCGCCGTCGTGACGCGCAGAGCCTTGGCATGCGGTTGGCATCCCGCGTCCTCTGTGTGTCAGGTTGTCCAACGAGACGGTGGCTAAGCCATCTTGCCAGAGCCTCTTGTACGATTCCGTAGGCCGTGGTGTCCAAGAAGCAGAGCTCAGTTCTTGGTGGCTGTCAAGGTTGGATATTTAACTCCTCGCCTCCGCCCTCGTCGACGTCTCTTCCCCAACTCGGTCTCCCTTTATCTACTATTCCCTTGCCTCTGTTTCCTCATCCACTCTTTCCTTGCCTCTGCTTCCTTCGTTTCCCGTCTTTTCCAAACCTTTGCTTCGTTCCCCAAGCCCCGGGCTTCACCGCGTCCTCGCCCCTTCAGTCGCAGTGCGCCGCGCCCGAAATGAAGAACCTCGAACTCGTCACCTCCGTCATGGCCGCCTGGGCGTGCCTCGTGCGCGGCGCCCCCGCAGGAAAACCGGAAGCCGGCTCCCGGGGTAGATCCCCTGTCGGCACCTCCGGGCCGGCCCCCGGCGCGGTCAGCTACGGCGTGAGCGGCAGCCCGTTCTCCAACTCGACCCAGGCTGCCGTTCCGAGCAGCTCCTCTCCCGTCCCGAGCAGCGCTGCCACGGCCGGGAAGTCGGCCCCCGCCGCCAAGGGTCAACCCCAGCCGCGGTACGAAAAGGAGTTCAACGGCGGCGGCGTCCTCGGCCCCATCAACAGCGCCATGGGTGTCGGCCACGCCATCGCCGGGCCCGCGGGCAAAATCTTGAGCGCCGTCGCCGGCCACGCCGGCCTCGCCCTGGGAGCCGGCCCTGCGGGTGACATCTTGAGCGCCGTCGCCGGCCCCGTCGGCCACGTCCTGGGAGCCGGCACCGCCATGGCCGGCCCTGCGGGCAACATCTTGAGCGCCGTCACCGGCCCCGCGGGCCACGTCCTGGGAGCTGGCGTGGGCGCAGCCCAGGGCGCCGTCGACGTCGTCTTCAAGGCCGCCGGCGACGCCATCAATCTGGTGCCCGACGCCGCGGGCAGGGCCTTGAAGGGCAACCTCGCCGGGGCCGGCATGGGCGCCGTGTCCGATGCCGCCAAGCTCGCCACGGGTATCCCCATGGACATTGTCAAGATCCCCATCGACGCCGCCGGCACCCTCCTCAACGGCCGCGACGTCTCCCAGACCGAGGAGGCCAAGAGCAGCTACAGCCACAGCAACGCCCGCCGCGGAGTCGTCGACGCCGGCATCGACGCGGCCGCCGGCGAGACCATCAACCTGACGGGCGCCATGGGTAATACCAACACTGCCAAGGCGTATGCCTGAGCACCACCGAGGCACCCTCGCATCCTTCTTCTTCTTCTTCAAAGGCAAGACGGCTACCGCGACGGGGACGGGGGCTGGGGGGAGCGAGGCTAGACATGTCCGTGTTAGGGGTTTTCTAGAATTCTGCATGTAAATGCGACGACTAATATTGGGCTCTCGATCTGTGCTGCTTGTTACGCAGAGCCTAAACGAGACTTTGGCTCTTGTGTATATGTTCGGGGTATCCTACGAAGTACTGCTTCCCCTTTTCGTATAGTCTTTGCGGACACAGCCGGCCATTGCAACGGACAACAAACGTACGGAGTATGGATTAAATAGATTGAATACAGGAAAAAACAAACCTCACCACCTAGTCTGGTGCCCAGTAGTAGGGCCAAAGACGGACAAGTGCATGCATGCAGCCGGCGGCTATCAAAAGTTGGTCGGCCGAGTGCTTGCATTAAACTGCCCATCGTGGTAAGCGCCATCTTGGGTCCCGGAGATGCCCTGGGCCTTTTGTCGGCTCATGGTTCACGTGAGACATGGTTCACGTGAAAAGGGCGGGTGTGACCGTGCCTTTCTTCACGACAACCGTAGAGCCTTCATTCTACCGCATTAATGCTGTATGCTGGCCATAAACATATAGCTAACCAACAATGACACGAGTCGCCGTGTGCTTCCGCTCGTCTGTACAAAGGAAAAGACAAAGACAAAAACAGCACAACGGAGCCTCCATGGTAAAAGTACGGCCAAGGGCACGCCGTCCTCCGTCATGCTGTCCCGCCCAGAACGCCGGCACAAGATGGCCTCAGCGCTTGATGACCCTAATCTTGAGCCACAGCGCCCGTGTAATCCACAATCCAATCAACCATGTATCCCAAGCAATCGTCTGTTGTTCCACCGGTTGGGCAAGGGAAACGTGCGCCTCTTTCGACTCGTCCGTCTCCGTCGGTCGTCACGACTCCTCCAGTTGTTTTCCTCCAATTGTTTTCCTCCAGTTGTTTTCCTCCAGTTGTTTTCCTCCAGTCGTTTTCTTCCAGTCGTTTTGCCTCTCACGTGTCATCGTCACAACAATTATCATGTCCGTCTCGCCCGCAATCGCTTCTGCTCTCCCGCTTGGTCCTCGGGACCAACGCGTTGCACGTGCAATGCAGCATCAAAGGCCAGAGGAAGCAACGTGTCCGCCATGACAGCAACCGCAGGTGAGCGAAGCAACGTGTGCCCCATACATCCGGTGGCCATGGTGTCGACGCTCCCGTCAAGCGGTCAAGCGGCAAAACCGCCCACCGAGGGATTCAGCTTGGACCCTGACACCAGCCACACAACCATGACAAACGTCGAAAACAAGAGGGTGCGAAAGAAAGTCTTGGTCTGAACCCGACTGAAGCGCGGAGGGTCGAATGCCATGGGCTGGAGCGACGACGGCTGGAAGCCGCTGATGTAGTCGACGTCGCACTCGCGAACCTTTGGCATGGCGTACGACTTGTACTCGCCCAGGGCGCTGTCGAGGTTCCACCCCGAGAGCTTCCTGACGACGGCGACGACGCAGCCGGTCCGGTGCTTGCCGTGGTTGCAGTGCACGAGCAGCGGGTAATGTTGGCGATCCAGCACGAGCCTGAGGATCGAGGCCATGGTGGACAGGGGAATCGCCTCCTTTTTGGTGCCCTTCATGTTGAAGACGATGTGACGTATGCCGTTGGTGGACGTAAAGGTCTCGAGTTCTCGGTCAATCTCGTCTCTCTTTACCAGCGATCTGCCCAAGGGCATCAGCAATCGATTGCGGCGGGCTCATGGAAACCGAGGGACGAGGTCAAAGTATGACTTACACGACCGTCTTGAGCTTGAGGCCCTGTAAAAAGGCGTAATGCTCAGGCTTGGGATAGCTACTCCGGTACACGCCGGCAAGAACCACACCAAAGTTGTCCGGTCGCCACTCCAACGGGGCGGGAGGGAAGTCGGTCGAACGTGCCGTCGGAGACACCTCGATGGACGTTGTGGCTGTTTGGTGACGCAGTTAGACACGGCACGGGCGGGACCAGAAGACGCCAAAAACACTCTCACCCGTCTTTTCGCCAATCCATGTGCTAGACGTGGCCGTCTTTTCACGTGCCCCGCCGCTGGTGCTCCGGGTGCGAGCGACGATGACTGGCTCCCTAGGCACGGAGCCTACACGTTGGCCGTCTTCGGCCTCACTGGCCGGCGGCATGTCGTCTTTGGCGGATCCGTGCGAGTCACGGCGCGAACGATGAGACGATGAAGATTTCTGGTGTCCAACTTGGCAGTGCTTTACTTCGTCGACAAAGGCGCGCGAGTTTCTCTTTGATGCCATGTCGTCGCTGGACAGTCGAAACGGCTGCGCAGAGGCGAGGGGACGGCAGTAGGAGACGTGCTCAATAGTCGCAAGTAGCAAAATGCTTGTTGAAGTCGTGCAAGATGGGGAGGCGTGAGCGGCCAGGCGGAGAGCCGAGATCGCTCAATATGGGTAAGGCGTGGATGAGGAGACGGCCGATAATCGATGGTGGGCCGATTCGCGCGGTGGCCGGTGAGAAGCCAGAGGATGGGACTGCTCGAGCAAAAGGCAGCGGATGGCTACAAGGGCATGAGCTTCGCCTTGGAAGCAACAAGCTGGACTTGATTCGCCATCTTGTCGACCAGTAGGGATGTCGTTGGCTGTCTGGCGAGGGGTGACTTGTCGAATGGCGCGCTGCGCGTCCGAGGACACAAGGTCTTGATGGAGGTGAAGAGAGGAGAAGGAGAAGAAGAAGAGAAGAAGAAAACAGACGCGGCTTCTACAGTGGGATCCTGGGCGAGGGGGGGGGGCGGGGCGTTTCGGTCGCTTCGGTGGTGCTGCTTTTGGGGGTAGTAGTACATTGTGGGGATGTATGGATCTGGCGGGTAAGACTGCTGGAGATACCCACCAAATTAATACTCTGTACTTGTCCACTGGACATGCCCCGGTCGGAGTACTCCGCGTACCTGGTCCACGACTCCACGACTGTGGGGGTGGAGGGTGAGAGATGTACAGTGCAGGCTCGATCTTTACTGTGCTCTTCTGCGAGGGAAAAGGGGCCTGGACGGCCTGGACTGCGACCGATATCTCCGCTAGGGCTGATGGGGGGGGCGCGCTGGCACTGGCCGGGAAGTCTGGGAGGGCACAGTGTGCATCCGGTGGGTACGACGCGGGTGGCCGTCCTGCAGCTCGCGACGAGCAGGTGACTCGTGTTTTTGCTCTCTTGTTTCTTGTTGAGGCGAGGCATCGCGTGGCGAGGCATCCGTCTCATGTCCTAGGGGGTCAATTCCGAGGAATCTTTTCAGGGAAGTCCTCATGAAAGGTCAAGCCTCCCACTCCTTGTAGCTGCCAGCCTTGCTTGTAGTCTTGTCTGCTTCAATCATCGCCGAAACCACTCCTTGTAAACATCTAGAGCAAAATCCGTGACGGGTAATGGTCCGAATGTTAGTTGAAGCCTTGATGGGCCCCCACGGTCCGTTGCGGCGCACACAGGATTCTTCTTCGAGAGACGAGAGACAAGAGACAAAGAAGCAGGTACAGCACAGATGGAGAAGCTTTTGTGGTGGCTTCCCCTCAGAAGAGGCGGCGGGGGTGCCTTGCAGATTGCGCTAGAGATGCAAGATGCAAGATGCAGTGCACAGTGTGCGGACACTGCTGTGTATTGGCTGTCGGCTACTGTTTGCTGCCGCCAAGCTGCCGCACAGCATTGTACTCCGTACCATGACATGATGATGTGTTGACTTGGCGGGCAGGTCGTCATTTTATTAGCCCGCATTGCCAGTGTTATGTGAGCAGTAGTAGTAGTAGTACTACTACTCCGTACGAGTCGTCGCTTGGACGCGTCGGCAGTTGTGTGCACGAGAATGAGGGCACCAAACGGCACTGTGCACTGTGCCCGGGGGTTGGCGCTCTAGCTCTAGGGCAGTCAGCGAACAGTGTTTGCCACGCCTCGCTTGCACTGTGCACCCGACCACCGTCAACAAGCAAGCACAACCATGATGACTCGATGACTCGACATGTCTCGATCCCCGCCATCTGCTCTCGTGACCGCTTGCCTGGCAGCCATTCTTCAGCACTCTCGCCTCAAAATTTTCAGCACTCTCGCCTCAAACCCTGCGTCTCCCCTCCGGGTCTAGCCAGAGTTGCCCGACGACAGCACCCACCTGGTAGGCCAGCATGCCAGCAGACGCTCGCACGGGCTCGCACTCGGTACGGATACAGGACATCTTTTAACCCTAACCCCAAAGCACTCCCGACCATATCCGTCACGGCATCGGACATGCTGCCACGTTCCGACTCGCCGCTCCGAGACACGACATGGCCTCAATTCATGTCCTTAATTCATGCCCACGTCCCTTTTCACCACCTCCACATCCCGTCCGTGGCCATTTCTCGTGGCCAATGGTATGGTGACTTTCCCCCCCACTCCTTTAGCCAGCCACGACATGTTTCGTCATTCAGATGGTCGGTCGGACAAGACAAACTTAGTTGAACCAGTTTGAACCAGTAATTCTACGCGGCTAACCTGTCCTACGGGTGGCTTTTATAAGGTACCCGAGTCTCCAACCTCATGCAGCCCCGTCATAAGCCGCATGACGAACTGCCGGCCCTTTCGTTGCAATCTTTCCGCGTAAACTTGCTTGTTGAGACATGACTGCCCTCGCTGTTGGAGCCCATGGCAGCAACCGAGGGACTCGTACGACAAATTTTAGTTCAAACGGCATGATGGAATGAATGATGGGACAGCGCAGTAGTAGTGGAGTCGTTGCGACTTAACCGTCGAGCTACTATACCTATGCGCCAAGTGATGCAGCAACGGATGTGGGGGAAGCCATGGTCTGTGTCGTTCCTTGGGGTTCTATGCGAGCGTTCCTGGAGCAAAGACAAGGAAAGCTTTCGCCCAAAGCTTGATCAACCAGTTCCTCCGTCGAACCGCGGAGAAGAATGACGGCGACTTCTTGTTGACGATTGTCCCGGCTCCGGACCCGGCTCCGGACCCCTCTTCCCCCTATACTTGCCCCTTTCGCTTATAGTGCGCTGGAACCAGTCGAGGACGACCTGGTTCTGCTGCTTGAGCGCTCCGATGGCCGAGTGAGTGCCAATGGCATCCTTGGCCTTGAACTCGTGCAAGTGAGCCCACTTGCCGAGGCGACTGGCCAGACGGCGGGCCTCGCCAGCGTAAAAGGGATCCTGCTCGGCCTCGCCAACAAAGACTGGCGTCTTAATCTTGTGGACAACGCCCTCGAGGCTAAAGTTTGCACTGCGCGTCACCAGGTCAAAGGGCGACCGGGTGTTAAACGCCCACAGGCCCTGCTCCAGGCCCCAGCGGAGGAAGCTCGGCGACTGCGGATCGAGGAACCTTGCGGCGGCGAGCGAGTCGAACTTGGCCCTGTCGCCGGCTGCGTAGACCTTGATCAGGTCTGGCCCGAAAGTGTTCTTGATGATGGATCCAAAGTCCCAGACGCCGTCGAGGGCCATGATGGCTGCGAACCGGTGGTCAAAGGCGGCAGCCCGGGGCGCCAGGTAGCCGCCCAAGGAGAAGCCAACCAGTCCGACCGACGAGGGGTCGACCACGTCCTTTTGACCGAGAGCATAGTCCATGACGGGGGTGACGACGCGTTCCCAGTCATGGATGAAGCCGAGCTTCTGCTTCCGGAGCACGGCGGGCTGTCCGGGGCCCTCGTAGCTGAGGACGTTGTAGCCGCGCTCGAGGGCGGCGAGTCCGATGAGGTGGTAGAGCTCCTCCTGGGTGTTATCGTAGCCAAAGCCGGTGATGATGGTCGGTCGCTTCTTCTTCTCGCCACTTGGCGTGATCCAGATGGCGGGAATGTCAAAGTCGGGCGTGTTGATGGTGACGCGCCGGCCCGGGGGCTTGAGAAGAGCCAGGCCGTGATCAAAGGCCTCTATCTGGCTGTCCCAGAGCGGTCCGAGACGAGGGTCGGCCGGGTTGCCGTGGAGCAGGAACTCGGCGGAGCGGAAGTAGGTGGCGGCACTAAAGAAGGCGGTCCGGGCGGAAAAGGGGAAGCCGCTCTGCACGACTGCCTTTGCGCGCTCAAAGACTCTGCCGGCGAGGCCGGCGAAGGCGCCGGCGTAGCTGTTGAAGTCGCCGGGGACGATGCTGCTGGCGGCCACGAGCACGTCGTTGATGTCGCCGCCGTCGTAGACGCTGAGCGACAGGACGCGCAAAAGGCCCAGGTCGAAGATGGGGTCTTTGTTGAGGGACAGCCGGAAGCTGGAATTAGAGGCCATGACGCAGGCTGTTCTGTAAGGAGAGTAAGGGGAGCCAGTATCAAGTGTACAGCTGGATATCTTGTGGAACAGGAGTCGGATACTTTGACAAAGGCCGGCTCCTCGAGGCCGGGAGTCGAGGACGTATATACTCGCGCTCTCTTGCTTCCGGTATTCCAGCTGCGTCTTTCCGCGGACACTGGGCACTCAAATATCTGCGTCGGCGCCAAACCAGACCGATCCGTTCGTATGCGGCGGTACAACTAGTACAGTCCTTGTAAGCCCTCGGTCATGGCTTTCACTGCTGCATAAACGACGAGGCGTTGACCTGTTGGACCCCAAGACGCTCCTGATTTATATGGCAATTTGGACTCCTTGATCTGTTCCTGATTTATATGGCAATTTGGACCAACACTCCTTGCTCTGTTACTGTTTTACATAAAGAGGCTTGTCGCCAATTCAATTGGTCAACAACCGTTGACCCATCCGGAACCACAAACGACAAAGCAGGGCACAAGGTGCAACGGACTAGGTATACTTCGTATAAGTGTCGAGGAAGTACCGCTACGTGCCCGGCTCTCGGCTACGTTCCCGGCTCTCGGCTACATGCCCGCTCCCGGCTGCGTGCCCGCTCCCGGCTGCGTGCCCGCTCCCGGCTGCGTGCCCGGCTCCGGCCGGCTCCGGCCGGCTCCCGGCTACATGCCCGGCTATAAGCCCGGCTGCGTGCCCGGCTTCGTGCCCATCCGAGAGAGTTCGTCATGCTGTATTATGTGGACGGATAAATTGCCAGGCGCGGGCATAGGTAGACATGTGTGTGCGTATAAATACTCCCCCTATAACTTCTGACCACCCTCTCTGGCTCTACCTTGCACACACACTGCTCAATCGTTTGCAGGGTATAGGCTCGTCATGATGAAGCTCTCCATCTTCCTGGGCTCCTTGACCATCACTAGGTACTCACCCCTTCCTTGTCTGCACAAGAGTTTGAAATGTAACGGGCTGGGCCGGGAAGAGTCTCGCCTCCGCTCGTCATCGTCGCTCGGCTTGTTGTCAAGACACTCAGTGAGGACCGTTACAGAAAGAGACTAACTTCCGTTGTAGCGTTTACGCAGGTTACAACTGCAAATGCCAAGACCCGTCTGGGACAGGGCCTCAATACAACGACCTGACTGCCCGGCTCTGTAATATGAGGCTGACCGGCGAAAACGACTTCTGTGTCAAAATATATCATTACGACCAGAACCATCAGGTACGCCAACCTTGCCTTTATTTAGGGCGGTATAATTACTCACAAGTACAGTGTTCTGCCGCGACCGGCTGCATGGATAGTGGAGCTTTTGATATTTACTGTAGGGCTCTGGGTGGTCCGGGTGCTTATTGTTGGAGTTGATTCAGGAGGAGCCGTGTTGCTTTAGGTCTCACCAAGAGAGCAGGGCATAGGGCATAATCTGTGATGCGTTTATCGTCATTCGTCCACAAACTTGGCCTGCTTGGCTTTGGTTCAACGTAGTCATGTAATGTCAATGAGTGAAAAGGTAGACGTCGCCGAAATGCACAGGGTGGAATTCATGTATTACTCTTGACTATTAGGAGAGATACGAAAATTCTTGACTATTAGACTCTTGACTAGGAACCGGTTTAGGATGCACTGTGGAAAGGGGGTTGTAAAGAAGGACTGCATGCATCTGCCAACTGCCGTGTGCCTGACTCTCGAGCTCCCTCCCTATGCCTCTCTTATACTAGAGGCTGATCCAGAGGGCTACTGCGACCCTCGGTGACTTACACAGACACACAATGCCCACCGTCTACAACGGCCATCAGTTCCCCCAGCCTTACTCGGACGAGGTTTCGTCATCCTCGGCCCTATAACCAGCCCTGAGAAGGTCCCTGCGGCTGCGGAACTTGCTACTGAATTTCGCGTGCTTGAGGATCCTGGCGGGTTTGGGGGCTTTGGCCTTGTTGAACCTGCTGTAGCCGGCAGCGGGCTTGGGCAGTTCAGTCGTAGGGCCGTACGGGCCGTACGGGTTGGTAGGGGGTGTCGTTGAGGATGTCGCTGGTGAAGATGTCGTTGAAGATGTCGTTGAAGATATCGTTGGAGTCGTTGAAGATGTCGTTGGCGTCTCGCCGTTGGGCTTGCCATCGTAGGGGTTAGAAGAAGGTGCCGTGGTTGTCGCGCCATATGGGTTGGCAGCAGAAGCCGTGGGCATCAGCATGCCGTACGGTGCAATGTAGCCATGCAGTTTGCGACGATATGCCTTTCGCGGCCCACCATACATGTATTTGTAGATGCCTGTCGTGGGCCTCGCGATGCCTGGTTTGGCAGTGTTTGCCCTGCGTGGCCCGCCGTATGTCGAAAGGGGTGCGGTGAACAACGGGCCATGAGGCTTGGTAGTCGGCGGGCTGGTCACGCTGGGCATGTTGGTAGGCTTGCCATATGCCTTACTCGACGTCGGATACGAGTACGTCGGCGACGGTGAGGACGGCTTGTCCTTGGACCTCAAGATACCATTGACAAGTTTGAAGACGTTGTTGAACACAACGGGGAACAGAGGGGGGCCGTTCTGCTGCTCCGAGATGGCTCGCCGTTGTGTTTGGATGCGTGCCGAGGCACGGTGCGTTGACTTGCTCTTTCTGCCAAACGCCTCGTGTGGACGTTTGCCGATGGGTTCAGGGGCGAAATGCCGCTTGACCTCTCCGTTCTGGGCGGGAGTCTCGGCCGGCGAGGCGAGGGCGCCGCCGGCGAGGACGGCCAGGAAGACGGTAGACCAGCTAATCTTCATGGTTGGTGAGGAGTGGGATAAAGAAGGGAAGTTTCCAAGGAGAGACGACACGGACGGCTCTAATATATGTCGAGGGCATCATCAGTCACTCATCACTGACGTCGAAACTCGTCGACGGAATCGTCCGTCCTCTAGTCGCCAACTAGTAAAACGCTCCTGTCTCGCAGAGAGGAATCCGCCAACGCCTCGCTGAGCCGCGCTGCGCAGGAGGAATGTTGATTCACCTTGTCTTGGGCCTGGCGCTGACACTTGAGAAGCCAGCGCCCGGCATGGATCTGCGACGACCTTTAGCTGCCTCCTCCCTTGGGCTGGGAAGCCCAAGTCCTCGCTGGGAAGCCCAAGTCCTCTTCTTACCGGAGCCCTGTTCTGCCATGTTGGATAATTCTTCAAGACACTCCAACTGATCCCCCACTTCCACTGTCTTGATATAGTCGGCAACTTTCCACTCCCTTGTCAGTCTCATTCTATATGACGGCATTTGGGTTGACAAGATGCCACCATCTTGCTCGCGCGTAAGACTCAGGGGGTGGAAGGGCACCCAGAGATGATGCGATAGAAGACGATTTATGACATGATGAATGGTCTGAGTCGAGACAGACCTCTCAAAGCAGGGTTTCCCTGACGTGGTACCGTCACCGCGGCTCGGCACTTTCTCGTCGCGGACATGGTTCTCCTGGCCGCATAGGAAGTAGGCCAACCCCGGATAGCTTCGAGGCACAAAGTAGGGGTTGCCCCTGAACAAGACGTCGCTCCGTCGTCCTCGCCATCTGCGGCATATCAAACTGCCACGCCCAGTCTCGCCATCTGCGGCATATAAAACTGCCACCCCCAGTGCCCGCCTGCCCTCATCCACGCCTCACGGGTCATGACCTCCGGGACACGACGGGGGCTTCCGGCGGCTAAAGAAATACCAGAGCAACTGCATCCACTTGGGCTCTGTGGCTGCGGAGATACTACCAAAAAACCCTCCAAGGCCCGGGACAGCTCTTTGAGCAGTAATGTATCGCCGTATTGGCTGTCTTGATTTCCGTCAGTATTGTGGTCGGACAAGAGGAGGTTCACCAGGGGTCAAAGTCTGGACACTTGGTACACGTGTCTGCTGGCTGAAACACATGTCTTTATAAGAGAACAAGGCCAGTTAATACTCCTCGAGCAGATGACTTTTATTAACTCATAGAACAACTCTTCGCGACGAGGTTGACCAAGCCAAGAGCAACGTTGCACCCAGGCTCCATGACGGAATGGGAGGAATGCTGGGCCTTTCTCGAGTCATTATAAACACGTATGTATGTACATACATACACATGTATGTACATACAACCGTAGCATTGTATCTTCTCATATTGTTCTTAGTACTCCATACACCATCTGCTGTGTAAGGCTCCAAGGTTGGTGACTCCCGACCTGGAAACTCAACCTCAGCTGAGCCCGGCATGGCTTGTGAAGAGGCTCCACAGCGGGCCTTGATATAGTGTTATTTATATAGAGCATGCTGTACGTGTTACGTGTGATGCTTAACGTTTGTGTATAAATATCTTGTTTCTCCGGGTGAATGCAGCTCCAAACTTGGCGACAACACACCAGACAGCAGCTTTCCATCATTCCTCGAATCTACAAGGCTGGCGATGCTCTTCACTCCCTTCACCGTCCTCTTGGGCATGGCAGCATGTGTCTGCGACGCGCATACTGTTTGTTCGCCGGGCACGCTGTGCGCCGTCACGACACCGCCCATCTGCAAGGCCACGCCGCCCGTTTTGCGGCAGACTCCGCCCGTTCGGCGGCCGATTCGGGGTCCGCCCGTTTCGCGGCCGACTCCGCCCGTGCGGCGGCCGAATCAGGCTTCGCCCGTTCGGCGGCCGATTCGGCCTCTGCCCGTTCCGAATCCGGAGCAGACTCTGCCCTGCATACACGATGCCTACTTGGTGTTTGACAACATCCTGCACTCAATGAACCTTAAGACGGGCGAGACGCGGACCATGAACCGCCTTGACACGAAGCACCCTGCGAAGCAAGTCGACGCCGTGGGGTATAACCCAAAGGACAACTACTTGTATGGCACGCAGCATAATATACTCGTGCGCATCTTTGCAAACGGCACGACCGAGGACGTTCTTAAACTGCCCATCTTCCCCAACATAGGTGCTTTCGACGAACACGGCCGGTACTGGTGCAGCGCCAGGGGCAGCGCCAGGAGCAGCGCCAGGGGCAGCGCCAGGGGCGGCGCCATGGTCAACGTCAGGGGCAAGCAGTGGGCGAGCGTCGATCTCGACCCCGATTCCCCCGGCTACAAGCACGTCGAGAACGGGGTTTCGACATTTCCAGATCCATCGGCGTACTGGCCACACGTCGACGACTGGGCCTCCTCGCCCGTCGACCCGGCCCATCTATACGGCATCGGTGTTTCCAGTCGACCCGGCGGCGGACACCCGACCCTGGTTCGCTGGAAAAAGGAGACCAAGGCGTGGGAGAAGGTATACGTGGCCCGACATCTGTCCAAGGGCAATACCTTTGGCGCCGTCATGTCGACAGGCGACGGCATCATCTTTGGGCTGGACAGCGTGCCGGGCAACCTCGTCCGCTTCAACCTGTACGACCACGCCAGTACGTCGGAGAGGAATATAGGGTCGATGTCGGCGAAGCACGTTGACGGAACCCGTTGCTTGACGCTGCCAGAATGAGACGGCGGTTGACGGATAGCCATCAAGAGGGCGGTGGCCCTGGCTCTCGAGGCAGTGTAACACGGCGTCATTTTCACCTTTGCTCTCTCGGTTCTTGACAGTTGCGCAGTCTCTTGCCATGTTTCAACGTTATATAGATGGGGTAGTGGTAAACTCTTGACTACAGCCCGTCGTCAAACGAGTAGTGCTTCGACCATCGCTATCATCATCATCATCAGCCGGATCCAAGCCTCCCCGTGATGCAAGCTTACCGTGTCCCAGCGCCGTGCCGAGTTTACAAATCGCAGGTCGGTCCCCAGCCTGATCCTTGCTTCTGGGTCGTCGTTGATGGTGGACGCGTGGATCTGGAATATTCTTGTGAGCCATGTTCAACCCTGGGGGTGAGAAGCCAAGCCCAGCTCTGCCACGACATACCGTGTGCGGAGCATGCAAGACGACGTCTCCAGCCTCGTACGCCGAGACGAGCCACCTCTTTCCATATCTCCTCCCAAAGTCGGCTGGTCCGTCGCATAGGAAGCCGGTGCTCATCATGTTGGCGTTGAAGGCATCTCGCATCTCGTCGTCGGACATGCCCGCGGCCTCGGCCTTGGCAGCAAAGTCGGCTTCAATCTGTTGTCCAAGTTGGTCGCCTGACCCGTGTTTGTGTCAGCCAGGCAGCATTTTGACACCAAGTAGCATGAGCAAGCATTATAGAAAAGGGGCCAGTCACAATCCGGTCAAGCAACCCAAACGTGAAACATGTACGCACCTCCTTCAAGATAAATCAAGCCTCCGCCGTCGAGGCGAACATGGCCCATTGGCACCCAAGCCGTAATGGCCGTGGCCTCGCCATGGCGCATAAAGCTCTGATCATAGTGAACCCCGGTTGCCTTGTTCCCAGGCGTGTTGTTTCTGAGCAGGGAGCGCTTCACCTGCAAAGTGTGCTCTCCCCACCCGGAGAAGCGGGAGACGAAGTCGTGCAGCGTCGGGTGATTGGCGAAGCCGGCAATCTCGCCGTCCCGGGTCCCAGCGTACCAGGGCTCCGTGTGCGCGCCGAGGGCCAGCTCGGTGAAGACGGCAGCGTTTTCCGTCGACCCGGGCCGAGTATTCTTGATGCTCCCCGCGCCGATTCCGGGGAAGTCGGCCGCAGACGCGCTTGTGTCGAAGATGCCGTCCACTTTGGCGGTTCCGGGCTTGAGAAATCCGCTCGGTGACATGGAAGAAAAGTAGGCCTCGCGGGCGGACAGGACGTCTTGACGGGGGAGGAGATGCTTAAGAAAGACGTAGCCGTCGTTGGCGTACCGCTGACGCAGAAGCTCCATGGGCTCAGACGGATGCGAGGCACGGAGAGGCGAGGCCTCGGATGGGCCTAGGACGTCGTCATTGACCCTGAGAGAGGGCGTATCTATACCGGGAAAATTCTAATAATCGAGGAAGAGACGTCGTCGAGGGTGTCTGGGTGCGGCATTTCGGGCAAGGTCTTGTGAAGTGGTCCGAAGCTCACTGCTGCGCAAGAGACTAGTTCGTATATGTGTGAATATGGATAGAAGGTCCAAGCCGTGCTTGTATGATGAGTTCGGATAGTGGCATGGCCAAGGGAAGCAGAGTTGTCGTCATAATAGGCAGTCCCCGCGTCCAACATCCAACCCCGCAACACCGAAGATGTCGAGGTCCGTAACCGGCATCCCCCATAGTGTCGAGGTCCGAACCCCCATAGTGTCGAGGTCCGTCACCGGCAACCATCAGTGTCAACAGTGTCAAGGTCCGTCACCGGCAAACCCCATGGTGTCGAAGTCCGTCACCGGCAACCCCCACAACTGCGTCAAGTCACTCGTGGAACCAACAAGAAAGACCTGCCCAAGCATCCAACCTCGACTGTCAACAAAACGCTCACGCCACCTTCCTCCAAGCCTGGCGCGCCAGCATCGTCACCAGCACGCCCGACCCGTACCAGCCGACGCCCGTCGTCTGCTCATTGTACAGCGTCAGGGCCACCCAGCAGATGGTCGCCAGTTCCGCCACGGCCCACACCGCGAGGACATGGGCCGCCACCTGGCCGTGTTGCTCTTCAACGCTCGCGTCTCCTGTGCCGCCGAGGGCGAGCACGCCAGACATGGCCATGACGACGAGCTGACACTCCAACTGACGCGGCACGGCAACAGCCAGCGTCACCAACCACGCCAGGAGCAGGGCCCCGAGGATAAGAGGTTCCGCGGGCCGAGAATTCCAGGTGCGGGCTCCGTCAGGATTGCCTTTGGCCGGTGCTCTGATCCCTGGCTGACTCTGCCTGGTACCCTGACTGGCACCCTCGAGTTTTCCATGCCCCTCGTCGCCACAATCGTCTTCATCTTCTTCATCATCGTCCTGGCTCAAACTGAAGCTCTGGCTAAGCAAATCAGCTAGAGAGCTCGCATCATCTCGTTCCGGCGCAAAGAACTGCGGCTGTCGAAACTCGACCCCGGCCCCCATCTCGTTGCTCTCTTCGTCTCTTGCGCTCTCTCGGCCGTGGCCGGTGAACATGACCCTGTTTGGTTCGGCGGGCGGCTTCTGCGCTTCTGGCGCTCGTGGCGGGTTCCGCAGCCGCCGCGCTGGGTTCAAGGGTGCTGCCGGGACCTTGTATCTGAAAGGATTGCTGCTCATGTCTTGGGCCAACGCTTGCCCGAGCCCGCCCGCGCCCTTGATTGACGACGGCCCATCGGCAAAGGCGCGGTGGCGAGGTGTGATGGGAGACCAGTCCATCTCTTCGGCATATTGGGTTCCGCGAGACCCGTGTGATGGGCTGTCGGACAGGGAAAAGTTGCTCATCGACGGGGCGCGTGTGTTGGTCTGCTGTCGCCGAGCAGCAGTCTTGAATGGAGATGGCGACAGCTTGACTTGCTGCCCTTGCGGGGTATTGTTGGCGGCGTCAAGGGCGTCGTTGAACAGCTCCGACAGAGTCTTTGTGGCTTCCTTTTTCCTCGCAGCGGGAGACGTCGCCTCTCTGACGGGAGGCTGATTGTTGGTGCCAAAGAGCGGCGACGTGTCGACGCGGATAGATCTGCCTGACAAGACGTACATCTACGAGACCGTCAGCGACAACTCAAATGGCGACTTTAGCACTTACCAATGCCATGACAGCAGCCATGGCAACGTGGGCGCTCAACTGGGCTTGACTGGACTGGCTTTGGCCTCCATCAATGACAAGCAGGCCGCGGAACACGAGGCGGCAAAAGATTATGAGGCCCTGGAAGCAGTACCACTGAGTGAATCCGAGCAGATGGCGCGTGAAGCCGCGGTTCAGCTGGACAAAGTGGGGATTCCACCACGCCGACGCCACGCCTGCTCCTATGCTCCATCGGATGAGCGTGTCTGGGGCGGGGAGCACGGTTGTGGCGCGCGTGGCCCAGTCCAAGGCCATGGCCGAAGCTGTTGCCTTGTCCGGGTCGCGAAGCCCATGGCCCGGCTGCTGCAGCACGAGAGCCATCGTCGCACAGTGCCAGAGCAGCTGCAGGACGAAGCCCGCTCTCCACGTGGCCTTGCCCAGGCTGTGCATCTTGTCGAGGGCCGTCGTCGTCGTCGCGGGCTTCCGGCCTCGGCTCAAGTCCATCATCCGCCGCAGATGGTCCGTCTTTGCAGTGTACCCGGCCTGCCGTATCCGGGCCTCGACCTTGTCGGCGCACTCGTCGCAGACCTGGGGGTAGCGCTTCTCGAGGCCCCGGCGGTAGCGATAGTAGTTGCGCTCGAGCAGCGCATAGTCGGGGTCCGAGGGGTCGTCGGGAAAGTATTGTGCCAGCGACTTGGTGAACAGGTGCTGGTTCTTGAGGCACGTCGAGCAAAAGGTGCTGTCCGTCGGGACGGGGGGCTTGGGCGCTGCGTATCGCATCGTCGTGGCTTCGCGCTCCGTGGCGACTGGAGGGTCCGTGATGTCGCCATTCTGCCGACCGTCAGCACAGGGTACAGGGCGTGCAAAATGGCACGGCGCGTGCTGACCTCGTCCAAGTAGTTGGTGGCATCGCAGTAGAGGCAGAGGAAGTCGCGGGTGGCGCCGTCAAACTTGAGGCCCGATCGCTTGCCGCAGTAGAAGCACGTCAGATGCTTCGCGGCCCGAAAGCGCGCCATGGTTTCTCGAGAGTTGGACGAGGCTTTGTTCGGTGACAAGACGGTGACGGCACTTGTGGCCGAGGATTCTGCCAAAGGCGGTGGGTGGGGAGAGATCCGATTATCTAATCACCCCATTGACCAATCGAAGTCAGTCTATTTACACAACGAAGGGCCAAAAAGTCCCGAAATCACGTCATGTCAATGTAAGAACAGAGCAAGTGAGGATCAAAGTGCCGTGGTGGCGGTGTCATGGCACGGATGCAATGGGCTGATTTCTGGCATTGCGTGAGCTCACTCACTGTTGATCAACTGGTGGTTCTGGTGACACCCATCTACCCTACACCCATCTACGCTACACCTATTCGTACCTACCTTTCAAACCTCATCTCCACCTCGACCAGCTTCTTCGCTCCTCAAGGCCAACGTCTTCGCACCAAAGATAATGGTGCCGCCACCATGACGGCGCTCCCACCCGCCTCGGCGGACCCCCCGCTCCTCCTTACCATCCGCTTCTCGACCTCGATCCCCGACCTCGACCTCGACACGCCCGCCCCGTCCCGCACCACCGTCCTCTCGCTCAAGCACCTCCTGCGCACCCGCCTCGGCCACTCGCGCAACCGCCTCCGCCTCATACACCAGGGCCGCATCCTCCCCGACGCCTCCGCCCTCAGCGCCGTCCTCAAGCCCCTCGCCCCGCCCCCCGACGACGCCGATGATGCCGCGCCGTCGCGGGCAAGGGCAAAGGCCAAGGCCGTCGACGCCGCGCCCCCCCGCATCTACGTCAACTGCTCCATCGGCGACGAGCTCCCGCCCGAGGACCTCGCCCACGAACGCGCCGCCGCCCATGACCCCCCCGTCGTGCCCGTCGACGCGCCCGCCGCCAGCCGCGCCGCATGGTTCCGCCCCCGCCCGCGCGGCTTCGACCGCCTCCTCCAGGCCGGCTTCACCTCGTCCGAGATATCTACCCTGCGCACCCAGTTCGCCTCCATCCACACGGAGCGCTTCGCTCCCGACGCCATGCCCTCTCCCGACTCGCTGCGCGCCCTCGAGGACTCGTGGATCGACTCCAACGCCGGCGAGCTGCCCTCTGCCGCGAACCCGCTCGAGGAGGACCTCAGCAGCATGTCGACTGTGCTCGACATTCTCATCCGCGGCATGATGATTGGCTTCTTCTTTCCCCTGGGCAGCTTGACGTGGCTCCTCCGCCAGGGCGTGTGGAGCGACAAGTGGCAAATCTTTGTGGGCTCGGGCGTGGTGCTGAGCCTCACAGTCGGCGTCGTCATGGCCATCTCGGGAGAGCATTGAGCGGCTTGGGAAAGGGCACCGCCTTTGATAGCCTACTCTTTTGTCAAGGGGGAGAGCATTACCGCCCGTCTCCATGTTTTAGATTGTTAGGCAACCGTTGGGACGAGTGATTTCCGCGAACCAGATGCAACCGCTCTTCTTCGCACCAAGCACGGCATGCAAGATGCAGCCACTAGCCCAGGCTACAATGGTCTGCTCCACCTATACGAAGTAGGCCGGCTATGCTAAACCTACACTGAGCGCCAGAGGCCTGGTCTCATGTTCCAAAGTCACACACCCATGGCTCCCCAACTCCACGGCCGTCAGTCAACGGTGGTGAGAATGCCGCAGACGCCCGCCGATATCCTGATGCCGTATGGCCCAGCCGGAAAATTCACATCAAAGCAAAGCAAGGGAGACAGTCCCTCCCGCCCTCAAAGTGACGCATGCCTCCTCACAGGTACAGACTCTGGGCGGCCACAATGTCTCTCCGCACCTTTTGCAAGCTCTCCTCAAACTTCTTCATCAGGTCGTCGTTGCCCATGACCTTGGCCGCCTGCGCCATCTGTCGCAGCAGCTCCTCGAGGCGGCGAAACAGCCGGATCAGGGACCCCTCGTACGTCTTGGTCATTTTGCTGCCAAGATGGTTAGCCATCACCGTCATGACGGGGCCTTTGCGATTCGACTCACCAGATCTCTATAAACGGCCGACCCTGTGCCCAGCTGTAGACGGTTTCCATCAACTGCCACCTGAGGCTCGTCACGTACGCCTCCTCGTTTACGTCGAGCTTGCACTCCTGGCTGACCTTGGCAATGATGCGCGCCTTGGCCTGGATCTCGCGATACGGCTTCTGCAGGTCCTCCTTGAGCGCCTGGGTATCCACCTTTTCGTCAAAGATGAAGCAGCTCAGGACCGCGGCGCACGTCTCGGGCGTCAGCTCGTTGAAGAACCGGTCAAAGAGCAGCTCCGACAGCAGCAGCTCGTGGCCCTCGGTCGAGGAAATCTCGCACGCCACGCGAGCCTTGAGCTGCACCACTTCGGCGTCGTTGATGAAGCCGAGCCGGCGCAGCACCCGCTTGCGAGACTTGAGCTCTTCCAGCTGGGCGATGCTGTGGGCCTTGGCAATCGACTTCTTCTTCTCCCTGACCTTGTCTCCCATTTGAACCTTGACGTGGTAATGGTCCCAGAGCGACGGGAGCACTGGCGAGAGGTGGAGCGGGTTGGCCAGGAGCCTTGACTCGAGCACTTCAATCTTGCGCAAGAGCTTCTTGAACGACTCGTCCGCAATGTCCATGTTTTCGATTGGGTCCAGGATGGGAAGTCCGTCGGGAAATCTGCGACTGACCTCGGCGAGTGCTTTCCAGGTTGAGTCCTTGTCCTCCGGTGTCTTCAAGCCGTCCTTGGGCATAAAGATTCGGATCTGGCCAAAGGCCTTGACGCACGTGAGCAGACAAGAGACCACTACGGGAACCGTGTCTTGCTCGCCGTTAGCCGGCGAAAGACCAGGGGGCATCTCGCCGGACGGTTGGCTGGGGAAGATATCGGCACTCGAAGAGGAGATGGGCAAAAGGACCTCAATCATGTACGACTCCTGCGGCTTGTATTCGGCCTCGCCCATCTTGGGGCCTTTGCGGGCAGTGTGGCTGACAAGCACCCCCCAGCCGAAATCAAGCCCGCCGCCGACATTGTCTGGCGACTCCTTGGGGTTGTAGATCTGCACCAGCCGCCCGGGCTGGAGGAAATCGAGGCTGTGACGAGGATGCTGGATGACGGCGCGCATGTCTTTCGTGTACGTGTTCAGCTGCTGCCGAATCTGGTAGTAGTCTTTGATGGTCGCTTCGTCGGGAATCGTCAGAGAATCCCGTTCCTGCTGAAGGGCCATCAGGTCCTTCTCCAGCGAGGGAACGCTGGCCGCGTTCTGGAACTGGTGGAAGCACCTCTCCAACATGAACTCGGGCGAAATGGCCTCGATCCTCAGCAGGTTCAGGACCATGTTGTACCCGAGGTAAAAGGCCGAGTTCAGCTTGTCTTGGTGCCCGGTCACAATGTCCTTGGCCACCTCTGGCTCCAGCTTGTCGTCAATCATCATGAGGACGATGCCTCGGGCGTCTATCCCTCGTCGCCCGGCTCGCCCAGCCATCTGAATGTACTCGGACGACGTGATGGGCCGCCGTGTGATGCCGTCCCACTTGGTGACCTGGGAGAAGACGACCGTCTTGGCAGGCATGTTGAGGCCGATGGAAAATGTCTCCGTCGCAAACAGGACCTTGATCAGAGACTCCTGGAACAGAATCTCAATCGTCTCCTTGAGGATGGGAAGAAGGCCCGAGTGGTGGACACCGACGCCCTGCTGCAGCAGAGGCAGGATGTGCACAATCTGAGGCAGCTCGCGGTCTTGCTCAGACAAGCTATTCACGGCGTTGTTGAAGACTTTCCTGACCATGGCCCTCTCCGAATCGTCATTGAAGCTGAGGGTGGACACCTTGAGGGCGAGGTCCTCGCACTCGCGTTTGCTAAAGTTGAAGACGATGACGGGATTCAACCCTCGCTTGACGGTCATCTTGATGATCTTGTGAATGTCGGACTTCTCGTTGGCACCGCCCTTGCTCGTCTTCTTGTTCTTTCCCTTGCCCTTCATCTTGGCGTTGACGTCGTTGGAGTCGGTGCCCTTTCTCTCTTCGACCTCCCTCATGACACTGTTGAAGTTGTGCTCGTTGAAATTTCCCTTTTCGTCCACGACAATGTGCGCGCCCTTGCCCCCGGCAGCGTAAAAGTAGTTTTGCAACGGCGTCGGCCTGAAGTCGGTGTAGACGACGTGGCAAGCCTGGTGGTGGATCTTGGCTATCCATTCGGCAAACTGAAAGGCGTTCGGAATGGTGGCCGAGAGGAAGACAAATCGAACCTTGTCGGGAAGCATGATGATGGTTTCCTCCCAAACCACGCCTCGCGTCTTGTCTCGCATGTAGTGGATTTCATCAAACACGACCCAGGCCACCTCGCGCATAATCTCGGAGCCGCGGTACAGCATAGAGCGCAGAATCTCCGTCGTCATGACCAGGCAGCTGGCAGTGGGGTTGATGGTGACGTCTCCCGTCATCAGACCGACGTCTCCAAAGATGGCGTCAAACTCGCGAAACTTTTGGTTGCTGAGCGCCTTGATCGGACTCGTGTAGATGACTCTCTGGTTGCGTTTTAGACACTGCGCGATGGCGTATTCGGCCACGACCGTCTTTCCGGCACTGGTGTGCGCCGACACCAACACGCTCTCGTCGCGCTCGATGGAAGCGACGGAAAGGCTCTGAAAGGGATCGAGCTTGAAGCTCCAGGTCCTGGCAGGCTCGTCGGGTGACTTGTGCTCCGACAGAGGCACGTATTCGTAGTCTAGGTCCGGCGGGAGAGCGACCTGGTGCTGAATGTTGTGTGACAGGACAAGCGAGGAGTCTTGGGGGAGCAGCGTCGTGGCTCCGGCGAGTTCTCTCGAGTGGGCGGTTTGGAAATTGTCCGTCATGACGGGGCCCGAGCCGTCCTCCTTTTTGCGCCGTTTCTTGTCCTGCTGGCTCGACGTTTCCGACTCTTCGTCCAAGTCGTCATTATTGGAAGAATCTGTCGCATCGCCCATTTCGACATCGGCTGTATCCTTGGCAACAGTTGGGGGTGCTGCTCCGTTCATGGCCTCGTCGGCCTTGCGCTTCTTGGTCTTGTCGCGATTTCGGCTTTTGGGGGGCGGGCGCTCCTCTTCGCTGTCGCTTTGCGGGGCCGCCTTGCCCTCGAACACATCAAACATTTCATCCATCTTGGATGACGGTGTCGCTGGAAAGGGCGTAGAATGCCGGCTTTGTCAAGTTGTGCAGCTCAGAGCATTGGGTCCGGCGATTTCAGGAAGAAACACGTTGGCGGGGGGTGAGCGAGGCGAAGGATTTGACGACGGTCAACGGCTGCGCTTGAGACGATGATCCTGCGGCGCATCAACCCGCTCGAAAAAGACAGTAGCCAGTTGCGGTGTTATTGTCAAAGGTATTCTACCTTTGGCAGCGGCCCAAAAGATGTGGGCGGGCAAGGGAACTCGGCGGCAGAAAAGAAAAATGGCTGGGCCTAGGTCGCAGGCGGTGGGAGTGGGCAATCTCGATTTACCGATTAAGCTGTCTTGGGCCAATCATAGGGTTGTTCCGCCGGAGCAAGAATTGCGGGGCATGAGAGCGTACGGATACGAAGTACATACAGTAGGTATCTTCAAGGTCACGTGACACCACTTAGCCAAGCGTTCTGCTCTCTCGAATCATCAATGATCGATCGCAACCTCCAACCACGGCCGCTGAACCCGCACCAAGCCATCATCACTCAAGCTCCATTGCACCGCGCCCACCTCTGTCAAGGTATCACTTCCCAGGAGCCAGTCGCCCACACTCCCCCCGCAGTTAATTGACGCCCCAAGATGCTCTCCCGCGCCGCCGCCCGCACGACGACGTCGCTCGTCTCCCGCCGAGGCTTCCACGCCACAAAGGCCCGCATGTCGTCGCCTTACCACTACCCCGAGGGCCCTTATAGCAACCTCCCCTTCAACCCGCGCGGCAAGTGGTTCGGTCTCATCTATTGGGGTTTTCTGGCTACCGGCTTCGGCACCCCGTTCGCCATCGCTGGTACGTCGTTGCGCTCCCGTTTCTGCCCGTCACGCCCGACTGACGGCGCGCCGTGCAGTTTACCAGACCTACAAGGAGCATTAAGCGTGAGGCGCGAGGCTGTAGTACCGGGACTCGAGGTTCGTCCTATAGGATGGATCAGACGGGAAGCCTGCCACGGCAGTGTTCTGGTGGACGACAGGCAGGCGGCTCGCAATGAGCGTACACAAAGGTTTTATTTGTCAATGGAACCAATATTTCGCCTTCCACCGCGAAATCAATATCTCATGCGTCGATTATTGACAGATTGCGTCGCGGAGAGGTTCGCCATTCAGCCATCCAAGCCATCTCTACCTGATGCAGCATCCCGGGGGTATCTATCACCAGCCATGAACGCGTGTACATGTACAGAAATACAACAATGATAATACACTGGCCATGCTCAGAGCCAGGACCCGTCTTTCTTACTCCGTCTATTTGTCGATTCGTCCCAATTCCCCGAGGCAGATTTCATGTCCCTTCCTCGCAGTATATTCTCGTAAATGGCGTGCATGAAAGGCTGGCGATCCTCAGGAATGTTCCAGCGCCGTGCCATGGCATCAAATGTGTTCGTCACTGCTTCCTCAGACGAGCACTTTTTGACAGCTCGCAGGGCCCAGATGACCAGCCAGCGGTCTATCGAGAAGTCGCTTGCGTGCATGTCGCGGGCTTGGTAAAGGGCCGAGAGCAGGCCATCGAGCCTCGACTCACTCCAGTCGGAGCCGGGGAAGCCACCGTACATGTAAAAGCCTTTGAAGAGCGCAAGGAATATAGTTGGGTGTACAGGCACCTTGAAAAACTTCATTTCATCCAGGTACTTGACAACTTGGTTGAGGTTTCCCACCCTGATGGCGTAGTGCTGCACCAGGAGCTTGTACGTGTGCAGATCGGGCGAAAGGCTGACCGTGGCCTGGAGCGTCTCCTTTAGCTCGGGGTGTTTCTTGCTGACCTTTGAGAACATCATGAAGACCTTTGCGATGACTTTGCTCATCATGTAGTCCCTTTTTGGCAGCTCGGGAGCGCGCGAGTGACTGCTCTTCATGCGCTCGTACGTCTCCTCGGCGGCGCCCTCTTCCCCGCATCGAAGCAAGCCCGAGATGGCGCAGTTGAGGACAACGGTGTCGATCATCTCGCCAGATTCCACCATTTCCCGATATGCGGCGCGGATGCCGCCCGAATCGAGCTTCAGGCCAAAGTAGTGGATGAGGCTGACGTGGTGGAAGCGATTGTACTCGATGCCGCGATATTCCATCTCCTGGTATATCATGTCGGCGAGGGCAAAGTTGCCGGCATTGGCGGCCACGTCAAAGAGAATGTTGAATGTCACGTCGTTTCCCGGAACGTTGGCCTCGCACTCCATCTCTCTCCACAAGCGCAGCGTCGACTCCATCTCCTGGGCCGTGGCGCGAGAGGCATATTTGGCGGCGTAGGCCAGGGCAAAGTTCCACTGCGAGCGCCGCAGGGTGAGGCCAGCGTTCTTGATATCGGCTACCAGGGCAAAGTAGCGAAGCATGGACTCCATGTTGCGCTTCCGGGGCATGCCCATGACCCTCATCATCCTGTTGCGCCATGGCCAGGTAATGTGCAGCATGCGATGCTCCGGCAGGAGATTGTAGAGCTTGTATATCGACTCGAGAGAGACGCGGCTCGGATGTCGGAGCCTCTGCCCGACGGCCGTGTATAGCCGCACGAGTATTTGTTGCGTGTCTTGGTCGACCATGACCGTCTCGTCGCGGGACGGATACTGCACGTCGGGGCTCTTGTCCGACACCCTGATTCTCGGCCCGTCCGGCGCAGCGTAGCCGCGACGATAGGGGTCTCTGTGAAAGTCGAGACACTCGTCGACACTCATCTCGTCCTCGTCATGAACGAGGGACAGCAGATACTGCATGTCTTGAGCGGGCGTGGCAGGGGAACAAGCCGCAGCAGAGGCCGTGCTGTAGCGGACACGTCGAGGACGGGGCGTCTGAACAGGCCAGCGAGTCTCGGCAGGCGGCGCAAAGGTCGACAGGAGCCATGCCGACGTCTTTGCACAAGCTGCAGGCCGAGTCGGAGAGCTCCTGGCTGCCGTCTTGGCGAAGCTTCTGTTAATGGCTTGCACATTTCTCACACTGGGCGACGGGCAACTGAAGAGCAAGGCGCCACAAATGGACCCGTCGACTCGACTGGGAATTTTCATGGGCTCCTCCTCATGTTGGTGCAGTCGTCGCGGCAGTCGTGGTGGAGAGAAAGATTTGTTCATTTGGAGCCATGACGAACAAGCTTGTTGAGGCTAACCATGGCTGGTGCAGGGATCCAAGCTACGGCGGCCATCGGTCATATGATTTGCCGATGTGTCTCCACCAAAAATCCCCCCCATCCATCATCGCGACCAGACCAGACCTTGAACAAGAGCGACAAGCAGCCATGGGGCGACAGATACGCCCCGCCGGCGTCTTCGATGCCACAGCTCTCCGGTTAAAGTCGACAATCTTCCCAAAACACTCAAATGTCGAGCCGCCGTGGTTTCGGGTCATGAACTCGATTCCTCCCGCCGAATCCGTTGTTCGAACCATTACTCCTCGCCACCACGAGCCCGACCCTCGAGCGACGAAACCCAAGGACCTCTACCGGCCACAGAACATAAGATACCTCGAGGACTCGCTGCGAGCCACCTTTTTCAAGGACCACCCGTGGGAGCTGGCGCGGCCCCGCGTCATATTGGAGCTTGACGGCAAGGACTACCAGTACTGTGACTGGAGCAAAGGCCTGCGGCAGCCGGAGATGCCTCTGTCTGGCGAGTGGTGAGTACCGGGCTGAAACCCGGTGGAGGGAATCGCTCGACGGCTGACCAGACGGTGCCTGTAGCGTGGTGCAGCGCCAGCTGTGGCTGATGCAAAACGAAAAGCTGAGCAAGCGCAAAGCCTACGACTTGGTCCGCTGGGAATTCTACCGGCTACGCCAGGCAGAAGAGATTGAGTCGAGGGTCGCCTTGGAAGAGGCACGTTACACGGGCGCCTACTTTGGCAAGTCGAAGCTGAATGTTGGCATGATGCTCGAAGACAGGGAGTATGAAAACTGGAAGATTTGGGCCGGCAAGCAAACTGAGAAGCTCGCGGCCCGTGCAAGCTCGGATATCGAGACGTATGATGTCGAGGAAGTCGGGGATGAGTTTGAGGAGACCGACCTTGGCCCGGCACCTTCAGAGACAGAGCTGCAGCACGGCGGCAAGCCGAATCTACGCATTTGACCACGCAGCGTGTATATACCCTGTAAACCTAGCTGTACCAGGACCTGTCCCGTTACGCTTGCCGCCGTCGGCTACGCGTCTGGCCGTCTCGAGTTGAAAACCATTTCCCCGGCATTGACCAGTCCGTGCATGGCGGCAACATGCTGGTGCTGCACGTACAAGGCGTCGGCGACACCCGTGTACAGCAAGAGTTTCCCCGTTAGACTCAGCGAGGAGATGCGCGCCCACGACTCGATGTAGACGAACCGCATACAGTCGTCGGGCACAATGAGGAAGACTTTGAGCACGTGAGCGGCAAGGGCGACAAGGAAGCCCGTGGCGGGGCCGTTGGAGAGAATGTGCGTAGGATAGCGCAACCGTCTGCCGACCTCGTTGGCTGGAGGGGACAAGAGGACGAAGAAGATGTCGATGATGCTCAGGAGGGCGGTAAAAGGCGTCGTGCAGAGCGACTGGTGGACGCGACGGGCGCGGGTGACGGTGCGCGTGTCGTGGGTGCCGGGCGAGGAATCGGCCGCCCGACACAGCTGCTCGAGCTGTTCCTCGTAGTCTAGGAGGTGGTGGAGGGACATGCGGTCGCCGCTGGATATGAGATAGCGGCGATGGAAGTTGGCAAAGTCGCAGAAGCCGTCGTCCATCATCATGAGCATCTCCTTGGTGTGGCCCCCTGAGCCGAGGACAAAGAGGTAGTAGTCGTGTGACGGCCGTGGGGCAGAGCGCCCGTCAGCTCGGCGTGGAGGCCGGGGCCATGGCCTTGAGCGACGCCGATGAAGCAGCTGCACATGACGAGCCTACCGTGTCTTGTCAGTATGGACCATTGGTGAGGGAGGGGGGTCTCGGATTAGGGGAGTCGTGCAGTAGTGAAGATGGCGAGGGCGACGACAAGGGCCAGGAATGTCAGAAGCAGGATTTTCCAGGAGCGGATGAGGCACACAGAGGCTAGACCGGTTCCGCCTGCAATGGCCAGCATCCAAGACCGCACGGCCAGGCTGGACGGCATCGTGAAGGGCGTCAAGGGTTGGTCGCTCGAGGGCGAGAGCCTCTGCTGCGAGGGCAACAAGGTGAATTCATGCCCTGTGTGATTGCAGCGTCGAGTGAGGAGAGCAGAGCGCGATACTGACGAGCCGTCGTTTCTGTCTTGGCGTCAAGTGGCTCTGCGTGTGCTCGTCGAGTCGCTGCTTGCCGTGGGGTTGAACTGGGCACGTGGTGTTTTCGGGCTTGGTATAGGGTAGGCAGGTACGAACAGACTCACCCATCGGAGAGGGGGGGGACTTGGACGACAACCTACCAACTGCACATACATCCTCGCTCAGTCTACCCATGCAACATGGCCCTTTTGAAACATGAAATACGTGCTTCAGCTTTTGCATTCGGCATATACAGTTCCTGACTAGTCCTCCTCCAACCTCGAGAGACGGCTGTGCCAGACGAAGGAGGCCGAAGCCGCAGACGTGATGTGACCAGCAACAACAGAAGAAAGACGAGTGAAAAGGACGGTCAATATGAGCCAAAGGGCATTCCATGACTGAGAATCCATACTGCTCAGTGTTGACAGTACTAGCAAGTCGAAAGAGACGGCGGCCGAAACACTGATAGCTCAAGAACAAGAGGCAAGAAACAACAGACAAGAGAAAGAAGGCACATTCACATTCAAAGAACCGAAAATCGTCACCGCCACCAACAGCCGACGGGAAAAGAGCATCCTCGCAGCGTATTACAGAGGCCCCCCTCCGACAGCACGGCGAGCGAGAACCCGGCGGGTGGCTTCAATGCTGGCGCCCGCCAGAAGCTCGTCAATGTTCTCGCCCGTCTTGGCCGAAACCTCGACGTAGTTGTCGGCGCGGATGCTGCGGGCGTTTGCAATCGCCTTCCAGGGACGAGTCAGCAAGAGGGTCTCGTCTCCTTGGCCGGGCAGGTCTTTGTGGTGTAATATGTCTTCAGCAGGCTTACATCCGAGGCACTGACGCAGCAGCTGTGGCACAGGGGCCCAGGGCAGTTGAGTCCGCGGAAACAGTCGCGTCGAAGGTCTCTCTTCATGCCCAAGATGTGGACGAGCGGGTCGAAGCCTTGGATCTGCCGATTGAAGCCTCGCGCTCGAGCATGGATCCACTGCCGCCAACAACCGCGTCTCTCGTGTCAGAACTGAGTACTCCCAGGGGTAACGAAACCGATCAAGAAGAGTCATCTCTCAAATCCAGTCGTCGCCGCCACTCACCCATTGCACAATGGTGAGCAAGGATATCTTGTTGCCGAGGTCGAAGCACAAGAAGACGGCGTCCCACGGCATCGACGCCAGCCGCTCCACCGTGTTGAGATCCGGTGCACCCGAGGTATCCTACAGCTCGACGGTGACCGGGATGTTCATGTACACGCGCTCACGCGTGTACGTCTCGTACATTGTCCGCCGCAGCCCGTGTACCTGTACCGACAAGACTAGTCAAGACTGTGGTCATACGTTGGGTTTTGGGGGGAGACTCACGTCCGGGAAGTATCCATATCGCGAGCGGCTGCACCCAACAGTCAACGTTAGCCATCTCTTTCCCCTTTGGCTGTCCTCGAAAGGAGCAGGTGAATATTCCATATATTCGAGGGAATATCCTCGAGGGAATGGAATGGGCGGTTCAGGGTCTCCCACAATAGCAGGCACGTCTGGCCAGTTCCCCGGCTCCCGACGAAGAGAAAGTTGAGGCGGACGGGCCGCGGCGGCGTCGGTGGAGCAGGAGGTGGCGAGGCAGGGCCCGCGTCCTTGGGCTTGCGACTAAACAAGCCGAGCACCTTGGACAGCTTCTGCCCTTTCCTGATGGTGCCGCCGGCATTGTCACGCGCTCCCTCGGACGTTACCAGCGCCTTGGACGACGTCGACGAGCCGTGCATGGGCGTGTTGGGGCGGGCAAAGTCGAGGCGGGCGGGAGGGCGAGGCGGGAGGTCCGACGGGTGAGTGGCGGCTGGCCCGGTGTCTGGATCCTCGAAAGACTGCAGCAAGAGATGGTGAGTTGAGATACGGAAGCGGAGCGAGCTGTAGACTTACGTGGCGAGCTCCAGTCTGCGCCTCCTGGAAGCCATGGTCGGCCCACGGATCGTCGCGCTCGTACCGAGTCGGAACTCTGCGGCACCACGCCATGACTCGCTGCGAAAGATCCTCATCGGACGGCGACGGCATGATGGCGCCGAGTCTGAGCTGGATAAAGCGTGACGTCTCTTGCGTCGACGCGTGACGGTGACGCGGAAGCTCAAGGATCAAGGAGCAGCCGAGACGAAGAGTGAGGATGATGCAGGACGATGAGGCAAGCGAGGAGGTTTTGCAGATGAAGTAACGAGACGAAGAGTGATGGTGAAGAGAGGTTGTGAAGACGCGGGCAGAGTCGTCAAGAGTGCTCGTTCCGATGAAGGGCGAGGGCAAGTGTCAAGTGAAGCCGACGAGAAGTCGTGAAACTCGAGAGCCGCGATGGAGAAGAAACACAGCCGTGGACTCCCAATCCCTCACGCGGACCAAGGGAAAACCAAAGAATGAGGAAACGAAAAGCCCGCCGTCGTTGCGAGAGTGCAAGGCCAAGCCAAGAGACAAGCGAGAGGAACAAGCAAGGCACCCAGCGCGGCGCCAAGAGTGAGGAATCGGTCGAGCGTGCACGATGATGTTGATGGTTGGTGCGAGCTTGATTCTCTCTCGACGCGATGGGTTTTATGCCCGAAACAGGGACGCCCCCCCCCCCCTCTGTTTACGGGCAGCTGGTTGCCAGGTGGGCGGCAGAAGACGTCGGCGAGCGCGTCGGAGAAGCACAACCGGTGGCCGCCGCACCCTCTGCAATTTCGCTCTTCGCTCGCGCCTTTATTCGCCCGAAACTAGTGGGCTCGTGTGGCTTAGGGCTCGGCGCTGCCAGCTGTCGGTTGGCCCAAGTTGACTGGCCCAAGTTGGCCCTTTGGTACGCCTCTGGGACTGAAGGCGCGAAACCCCTATGCTCGCTGCTCTTTCAAACTTGCTTGTTCCAACCACGGGCTCGAATGACCTCTGTGTTCCAGGCAAACACCTCTCGAAGCAATACTCGCCCGACTTATTGTTGCGAGCCGTCGTCCGTCATAGCATGCAAGCACTCGTCGGAACAGTCATGTCGGTCTAGCGGGGATATTCTTCTCTTCTCCAACACATTCTATGTCTCCCTCTTCTTGGCCCATATGGCCAGATAATCCCGTCATTGTATATTGCAACCACACTCGAGCCAACGTGACCCTTCTGTTCCCGACAACGCCTGCCCCGGTTGTGCTTGCAACCCGTCCCCAAAACACCACGCGGTACATACACGTCATAAACCAGACTGCGGAAAAACGCCAAACAGTAGAACCCATCGCTCCGTCTGCGAGACGGCCAACAGTCGGCGACTCATACGCTAATCTGGCCGTCGTCGTCGTCGCTCGCGTCCGTGTCGAGGTCCAGGCAGTGCTCGGCCTGCGTCGAGAACTTGGCCCGGGGTCCGCGCAGTCCGTCAGACGCCCGGTCGAGCTCTGCGCGGACGTCGCGTTGAATCCGCAGAAAGTATCGCTGCAAGCTCCTCAGCCCCTTCAAGAAGCCGCCGTCCGGCCCATCCGGGTGCTGCGGCGGACACGGCTTGTCGTCCATCTTGTCCAGCGGGGTGAGGCTGTTGGCAAAGTCGGCCATTTTGAAGTCGATCTCGCGCCGGTTTCTCCTGTGCCTCCGCGACGACTCTTCCGTGTCCGTGGCGCCGCCGTCCGTGGCCGAGTCGTACAGGGTCTCGTATCCGCCGTCGTCGGACGTGTCGCCGTCGTAAAACATGAGGAGGCTGGCCGCGTAGAAGCGATAACCGCGCAGCTCGCCGACGATTTGCTCGAGCTGGGTGAGCTTCCTCAACACCAGCGGTATGTGGCGCAGCACGCTCTCCAGGTCGACGCCGTTGTAGAGAAACTTTTGCAGCGCGTCCTGAAACTCGTGACCCGCCTTGACCCGGCGGCCAAAGTACTTGTCCTGGAACTCGAAGCTCTGCGTCCGTACGTTCCAGACCTGCAGCCCGCAGATGCGCACGCCCAGCTCGGAAGACGTCGTGGTCCTGCACTTGTCGTGCTGGGACCGTTGCTTATTGGGCGAGGCGTCGACGCCATACTGACGCGTGCCCATCTTGAGATCCATCATGCAGGGCCGCTTCATGCCCGCCGTCAGATCCTCCATGAGCAGAAAGTACTCGGCGCGGTCTCGCCGCGACTTTGTATCCATCTTGGCCTCTTTGGGGTTGATGGGTCGAGGTATCTTCTTGAACTCGAGGCTTGGGCTGAGCAGCTCCGACGGGACCAACGAGGAGGCGTCTACTTCTTGTGCGTCGGCCAGCTCGAGGCTCAGCAACGGCCCCGCATATCCGTTCTGGGCAGCGGCCCCTTGAGATGGGGTGCGCTGCGGAGTTCGGTCTGTCTTGTAGTCTGCGTCGTCTGCCTCTTCGAAATACTTGAGGCTGCCACGGGATTCGCGCACGTCTCCCGGTCTTCGGCGAAGCCCGCCGGCAGAAAAACGCCGCTTCTTCTTGAGCCCCAGCGGATTCGACTTTAATATTTCCGGCTCTGGCGCGCTGGACCCCGTCATGTCCTTGACGGGGAGGTCGGAGTTGCCGTCGTGGGCCGCCAGAAGGGCACCCGAGCCCAGCCCTGCTGCAAAGACGTCTTGTGGACGCATGGGCGGCGAGGGGGCCTGGACACCATCCTCGACTTGCGGGGCCACCTCTTCATCCTTGTGGTTGTGGCGGGCCAAGTTGGGATCCGAGTTGGATGATCGGAGCGGCCGCTGCAGTGCCGGTCTTGGGATCGATCGCTGGTGCGGCCGCCTGTGCTTCTGCACCTCGACCGGCTCCTCGAGGAAAGCGTCGTTGAACACCTCGTTGCGCAGGCGCTTGTTGATTGTCGTGGCTCCCCAGCTGTTGGGCCTCTCGTCCAGCGGGGGCCGAGGAGGGGACCGTCGCGGCTCCCCGGGTGAGTCGTACACCCTCGACGTCGAGATGCTTCGGCGACGAAAGAAGTCGGGCGGCGGCGCGGGCTGCAGCAGGTTGCGCGGAACAATGTGCCTGTTGTCGTCAAACGTCACCGTCGGGATTTGCAAGTTTGCGTTGACGAGGGACTGGCTGATGATTCGGCCGGGCAGCATTGTACGAGCCTGATGGCCGCCACCAGCCTCGGCCGATGCGTTGCCGTGACCGTTTGCCCCGTCTCCCTTCTTGGCCTCGTCCAGGACCCTTTTGCGCTCGGCCGCGGCCGCGTCGTCCTTTCTCGCAGTGCTTTTGCGACGCGACTGTTTCTGAAACATTACATTGAGCACGCCGATGTATCTTGGAAGGCAACGTTAGCATGACCCGGGGCTCTGGGAGGGGGATGTGCCAATGAACAAAAGACACAACGAGGCGACAGAGAAGACCTTGGCGACTCGTGGTCGACGTACCGGGGCAGGAAAGGGAGCAGGTCACGGTGGTATCTCTCAATCGTCTCGTAAAACTCATTTTCCCTATTATTGAGTTGCTTACAGACGGCCCTGCGAGAGAAGCGCCACAAGGTGGTGTGACCGCCCACCTGGTGCTTGTATGGGATAAGCTCAATGGCCTCGAGGGGTTTGCGGCCATGGTGCTGGTGCTCATGCACGTGGTCTTCGTATCTTGTCACGGCCTGGGGCAGCCTGGCTGGCACAGGACTCTTGACCTCGAGCTCGTCCGAGACGGAACGCTCATCCGACGGCTCAAGGAGCACGTCGCCTTTGCGGGACACGAGAGTCTCACGGGAACGCAAGGTGGGGGAGCACAACGAGGCCGGCTCAACCTCGTCATGGATTTCGGGCTCCAGCTCCGGCTCATCGGCCTTGACCAGCCACGGATGCGCCTTACTCTGCGAAAGCGACCTGAGTCGCGAGGTACGGACAAGGTCCACGCTGTCACCCGGCTTCATGCGAGCCTCGGGCATCTCCTGGTGGGGCAGGAAGACGGCAGAGGATATCTTCTCCTCGCCCGAGTCGTCGGCGTCCGCCTCGACATGCGCGTCCCCACCTGCGTCGGAGCCGTTGTCATGACCCCGAGTCCGCGCTTCGCTAGCCGACTCCGGTTCACTTGCCTCACCCTCGAATTCGATACTATCGAACCCGTGGGGCGCCAATGTCGTCTCGGCGTCTTTCAGGCCAGCGGGCTTGATGAGTTGGGCCCGCGTTGGCGAGGCCGCGCGATTGGCCGGAACGGTCCCTCGCACGTCAAAGTAGTCTGTCTGGAGCGAAAAGGGACGAGTTGATTGTGCGCTCTCCGCCGCAGACATGGACATGGAAAGGGTCTGAATGGCGGGGGGGGTGGATGCGTCGGCCAGGACGTCATTCGGTGCCCTACCGTCCTCCAGCGCCGGCGGCAGCCTTTCACGTTGACTGGGCTTGGCATCCTTGCGTCGGCCCTTTTCGTCTGGGGGTAGACCTTCCTTGAAGAAACGTAGGCTGTAGCTTGCCTTGCGGCTGCGTGCGTTGGGCTCGACACCGGCCATGGCCTCGGCGACGGATTGCTCGACCAAGCCATCCTCCTCGTTGCCATCACCTGAGCCAATGGACCAGACCTTTTCATTCTTTTCGGGCCCATGCGTCAACGCTTGCTCGGCAGGTCTGGGGCGAGTCGAGGGCGCGCCCGACTTGCGTGGTGTGTCGCGCGTCATTTGCGTAGCAAGTATGGGCGTTGATTCGAAGGATCCGAATGAGGACGCCTTGGTGGACGTCAACGAGCCCTCGAGGACACTAGAGTGAGGGAAGGTGTGGGCGTGGAAGGAATCCGGAGCCGATCGGTCTAGCTCAAGGGACGTCGAGGCCCTACTCTTGGCCCTGTCGAGAAAGTCGCGGTGGTCGAAGAGAAAGTCTCGAGCGTGTGCCAGGACTAATTGGTCGTACGATGAGGGCACGCTGGATGGCTCGCGCGCGGCCAGGGAAATGGTGGCCGGGGCAGCCATGACAACGGGCTGGGAGGCGACGGGCAGCAGAGAGGGCCTGATGTCGCCGTCTCGGGGCAAACCATGTCCCGAGGACCAGGGGGACGAGAGCTGCTTGTCCGGGGAGGCGCGAGAAGAAGCAGGCGACGGAGGGGGCTTGGAAGGCGGCTTATGCTGATCGAGGCCGTCTTGGTGATGCGTCGTCGGGGCGTCTTGGGTGGGCGGCGGGATGCCACGGGCAGACGCCAGTGCCTGCGTCAGCAGAGAGCGACTAGGTTGCTTGGGGATGGCACGCGTCTTTAAATCGTCGGGATCCGGGTCCCCGCGGCGGGAAGGAAGCGTGATGCCGTCGACGGGGGCCACAGATACAGATGACGGGGCGGAGACGGGGGCTGTGGATGAAAAGGGGGCATTGGTCGTGTCGTCACGGCCATGATGTTCTTGGGGCGACGTCTCAGCGTGGCCGTCGACGGGGCCAGGGTTCGGGATGGAGCGCGCGGCAGGCCTTAGCGGTGCAGGGGGTGCGGCATTTTCGTGGTTAGGATGCGGGCTGGACATGAGGAGGACATCTGGCGCGGCAGGGCGACGGCGCGGGAGGTGCAGGTCGGGCAGTCGTCGAGGCCTTGGGGTGTGGTGAGAGGGCCAAGGGTGGGAGAAGGAGGATGGAGGAGGAAAAATGAGCAGGTGAGTGGGGTACCTAGGCGTTGGTGGATGTGGCCGTTGTGGGTGGCCAAGTGGGCTGCGTGACCAAAATTAGTGGGCGCTCTTGTCACTGGCAGGTTAGGGGTGCCGTCGGGCTGTTCAGGTCCCCGGCCGTTTTTCGGGGCTTAGGCGGCGCTGGGGGCTGGCTGGGTAAGGTGTGAGACTTCTCAACCCACTAGCTCAGGTGTACTCGTACACAAAGGTTGCAGACAGAGGCGCGCAACCAAATCAGAGCAAATCTGCTCTGCTCGTTTCGTCTTGGCAAAGGACAAAGGACGTGGGTAAGCGGGCGATGGGATCATGCGGCTAGGGCGTCGGGCCAAGCCTGATCAGCCTTAATGCGGGTGGATTCAAGCCTTTCCTGATGGTCGACTTGTTGGGATAGGTGGCAGTGCAGTGCAGGGACTGGACTGCAAAGCAGCGACCAAGTGGAATGCTACGTGTTCACTGGGTCGCCGGCCAGAGAAAGGAAAAACATGAAAGATACCTACGAAGTACCACAAGGCGGTTTCTAGCCGTCTTAGTGGTCCACCGGACATCCACGTGGGCTATCGAGAGCTGTCCGTGGCGGCAACTCTCGTGGCATCCAGACAGACACCTGTTATCTGTTATCTGTTATCTTGAACCTGCCATTTGCTTTGCTGTCTACAACAGACTGGCCTGTTCTTTGGTCTATCTCTTCATATAGACTGAAGAGAAGCATCCAATCGCTGCCTTGGTCCCGATACTTGATCAGGCTTGAAACAACTCCTCGCAGATCACTGCCTCATCGTGAACAAAAAAAAGAAGGGTTACGCGGGGGTATGTAGGTACCTAGACGCATAAGTACCTCGAGGTACCTACCGTATGCACGAATACACGAACCGGTAGATGCATATTTCGCCATCGCCATTATCGCCATAAACATGACTGGATTTTCCTTCGCTGTTAAAGTTGCCCTCACCCCTCACCGCGACCCATCGTCGTCTCCTGCGACACGACGCAATTTGCTAGAGATGGGCCCGGAAACTTGCTTGGCCCGTTCGCGCTCGACGCGAGCCTGTCTCGCCCAACCCTCGCCCATTGGCCGGCCGTAACGCGAGCACGAGACTCTTGACAAGGGCATTGGTCAAACTCGGCGGATGCGAGAGAGACGCCACCAACTCAAAAACAAACGTTCTGCCTGACCTAAAGCGATTTAGCAGCCTCGAGCGTCCTTGCATCCCTGGCTCCATTCGTCGGACTGCGCAAACATCCTGGAACGAGGGACATGTCAGACCTTTTGCCTGTCAATGTGACAGTTGTCATTACTGCACACCCGGCAACTGCAGCGCCTTTTCCTCGGACACGTTGAACAGCGAATGATTCCATCGGTTTCGGACCCTTGAAAGACTCGGCCCCCGTCCCACGATGCTAGGTACTTCAGTCTAGAAGCGAGACGGCTGACCGGGGACAATGTCACTGCCAGCACAGCCTTGAAGCAGCGGGGAAATGTTGCCGGCATACGGCCGTTTATCTTTTTTTTACAAGTCATGATGCTGACTTGTTGCAAATCTTGACCGCTGCCTTGTTGCAAATCTTGACTGCTGCCTTGTTGCAAATCTTGCTAATTGGTCCTGCCGGATACTACTTGGAGCAGCAACCTCGGCCTTTAATTTGTACAGGCACTCCACGCGGCACGACCAATGTGCACAGAGGCTGGCACTCGGGACGAATGATTTATGATTTGCATGTTGCACTGCCGTGCTGCACGATGCCGACCCCCTCTCCATCCATGCTGATCATGGCGTACCAGGCACGATTTTGAATCCTTGAGTCTGCTGCGGCGCGTAAGCACTTTCCCGAGCCCACTTGCAAGACAAGACAAGACGGACAGACTGGAACACTTCGTACTTGGTACGCCACCGACAGATGGCTGGGTACCGCAAGTCTGCTGCACATTGATGAGTGCGCCTGAGCTCACCCCAGCAGGTTCAACATGGACGCGCCTTCCTCTTGTTGCCTGGCCTCGACTTGAGACGCTGGCCTTGCGAGGTCAGAGCGCAGGACACTGGCTGGCCAGTAGTGGACGTCCTGGCTGATGAGTCGAGAAACGCCAAGTCCCTCAAAAACGTTGATGGCAGTCTGGGCGGCGCGGAGCTTGAAGGGTACATCCGCCGCTCACCGCCGAAAGCCCTTGACCGCACGCGGACGGAGTGAGAGACCGATGGCCAATCTAGACACGCTGCTACTCCGTAGTATTCTGCCTGCTCTTGGGTTTGCTGCGCGCTCGCGTCGTAGCCCGGCTTCTCAGCTCGGGTCGAAGACGAGGGCGCAATCGACACGATGACACGATATCGCCCGCATGCTGTCCGCGCCACGCAACCCTCGCTTGTAGCATGCCGCGAGTCAGGGCTTCCTGACGGATCAACGTCTGATGGACTACCTATTCCCCTTGGCCTGCAGCTACGGCCTCGGCCCGAAGACCCGAGGCGAGCATCAATTGCGCACCATAAAGTTCTACCTCTATGTGCATTGCTCCTGGCTTGGAAATTTCTGCAAGCTGCAAACAACGGTTAGGGGTCAGCTGCATCGTCATCACACACGGCCTCAAAGTAGGGGGGGCACGCCAAGTTAAGCCGGCACTTTAAGTCATCCTCTGTCTGCAATGTGCCGAGAATTTCGTCCGATGGTGGTCCAGTCTAGACGTAAGTGGCACCTCTAGAACGTGGCATGTCGGTATCAGGCTTGTCGCCGCCTGCGGAACACGATATTAACAGCCACCACCCCCACTTGTCCGATGGCGGGGACCTAAAAGCGAAGCTGCAGAGAAGGGCCAAAAAAGTTCTTGGGGATGACAGCCATCAATGGAATCTGTCAACATGACCGGGAGCAAAAGGTGTGCCACGTCGAGGAATCGAACCTCGATCGTCAGTGGGCAATTCACTTAGCCACAAACTAATTTCCTAACCATTAGAAGAGCATAGCATGTTGCCATGCCGAGGAATCGAACCTCGATTTTTAGTGATGTTGCTGAAATCACAAACTGAAATCTTGACCATTGGACCAACGCAGCGCGGTTGTTGTAAATTTTGCCGCAAAAAATGTATAACATCTTCAGATAGCGCTGGTAAGGTTTTGAGCCACGGGGCACTAACCTTGTTCGTCTGCTCTACCGGCCTGGCGTGGACGAGAACATGTGCTTCTATGAGTCTCAGTCCAGGCGGCGGCGGGGGCAGAGACGTTGGTTGCTAACAGGCGGCGCAGGTGCTCGTCATGCCATCCGAAGTATCTGACCGGACTGTCGGCCAGGTTTCCTCACGGCCAGGTTCTCCTCCTTTCATCCGAGGCTCAGAGAAGCGGACAATGGACACTTTGCCGACTTTCCCAATCGCCAAGAGAAGACAGTCAGGGCAGGATAGCAAGCAAAGCTCTCCTTAGAAAACCCTCGGAAGAAATCATTTGTGCCTCGGTCCATACCTATATAGGCATTGCTCATGTCATGTTCATTCATCAGAGTTTTATCTGGGGCGCTTCATGAAACCCCCCCTACTCCGCTTCCCCAGGTCTCCCATCAGCCCTGGACCGAGCAATTCAGCCCAGCCCCGCCCTGGAGAATCAAACGGCTTCTGTTTCCGGATGCACCGAAATTGTCTTATGCTGGGCTGCGCACGGAGGGGTGTCGGCACGCAGGCGATGCCGCGGACGCGAGGCAAGTGTCGAGAGCATCTCCAGAGGGACCGACTTCTTTTTGGGCAGCCAGGGAGGCGAGAGGCGAGATCAAAGCTGTCAGAGGCCATCATGGGGCGCCAGGGACCAGTGAGCAACTATGGGTGTCGACATTCTTGCAGCGGCCGGAAATGGAGATGGAACCTGTGTACGAGCCGGCACGTCACATTCACGATATGCATGCTACGTGTGGTAGCGCTTCACAGTCGGGTCAGGACGACGAGTAATGCGGACTGGAGTCCAGGCAAGGCCATTAGGCACCGGTCGCTTCCGCAAACAGATCAACAAGTCGCGCTCCGCAAACATATCAAGTCGGGACACGACGGCGTGCTCGGTAGTCTTTGCAAGACGGCATCCAAGGCGTGACCGTGAGCGACGGTGCATTGCAATGCATGCTTTGAGTTGAGCCTGAACTACTGCAGCCGGATGTGGGATATACTCGCTTGGTTGGGTCAACCATGGAGCCAAAGCGATGTTACGTTGTTACGTGGCTCTCCAGCCGTGGCCTTTGGTCGTAACTGGCACGATTCAACGACCCCTAAAAGGCCTGATCGTGGGCGAAACGGAGGGCGGCAGACAGTAGCTTGCCGGCTAAAACCGGGGGCACCTCAAGGCGTCTACTGTGGAATGAGGGGAAAGGACTAGCTATGGCGGTATATACGGAGTACACTCCTCCTTTCTCGACCATCATCACTCGGCTCGACCATCACTCGGCTCGACCATCACTCGGCTCGACCATCACTCGGCTCGACCATCATCTCTCGGCTCCTCGACAATCTCCTCGACAATCTCTCGGCTATATTAGTTCCGGAACATGGAACATGCGGGGGAATGAGCTTGTCCGGATGAAGTCTCGGCCACGAAGCATAATGTGGGAATAGCCTCCACTATTAGGCCAACACGTTACACGGCTGGGGGAGGGGGGGCGGTTACCCGGCACTTGCGAAAGCGTCCGTGGACAACCAAACCGCTCTAGCAGAGTGCCCTGTCCCGACTTGGCGAGTCAAGTAGGCAACGGAAATGGCGCCAAACCCGGGCCAGTACAAGGGTCTGACCACGTTACAAGGAGCATCCATGGAGGAAATGCAACCGAGTGCTTTGAATATCGTTACTTCAACCTTGATCACCTACTCATCTCGCCGCTGCTTCTTGGACTTTTTTTCATACCGGCCATGGGTCGGACATGGGCTATAACACACGGTTTCTACATGCAATTGCCCTCACAGGCACCAATACCAACTTGATCCAGACACTGGCCTTACTTGGGCAGCCTTCCAGTCGCCAGGCACAACCACAGGCCCTGACATCGGATCCATCAACCAAGTTTGACCGACAGACTTTGCCCATGTCCCGTGCGCGTTGGTTGTCACGGCTGCCTCAAAGGAGATGCCTCCTCGCCGTGGCAGACAGGAAGCCGTCGAGATGACTGGCCGAGCATCCGTCTTTTGCGTCGAGAACCGGGTTCTCTTTGCGGGCTTCCTCATCACCCTGGCCTTTAGCTATACTCAGATTCCGTACGTCGCGGGACTCTCACCTACCGATGCGCACCTAGCTGACTGAACAAAGACTATTCTACGTCATCCGACTGATGGAATGCGATGCCTTTTACGACGCGAGCCCCCCCTATAGCGGCACAGGCGACCGGTGCAGCGTTGCCGAGGTTGCGGCCGGGACAGCCACGCAGTTTAGCATCTTCAACATATCGACGACTCTATGCGGTATGTCGCCGAGGCAGCCTCGCTTATGAGCACCACTCACAACTTGGCAGGAATATTGAATCTCTTTGTGGCTAGATGGCAGGTCCAGAGGTTTGGGCCTCGAGCTGCTCTCCTGGTCCAGATCCTTATTCCCGCCATCCGCGTGGCCGTCCAGATGCCTGCTGTCCTGGGGGGAGAGAGCTTCGGAATCATAATGCTCCAGGCCAGTCAATTCATCACGATATTTGGTGGGCCCGCAGGATACATGTGAGCATGAGGTCCCCCTGACAAGCGGCCCGCTAACATGAATGATAGTTTCGTCATCAACATGATTGCAGGAGACGTCGTTGAACCCGCTCGACGAACCGCCATTTTCGGCAAACTCCAAGGATGCATCATGCTAGGAGAAGGGATTGGGTTCCTCGGTACGGAGCAGCACCAGCAGTCGAGAACGTGTCGTGGCTAACACGCCATAGCGGGTGGCATGGCTGGCAACGTCGACATCAAGGCGCCGTTCCTGATTGCCTTTGCCTCATTCTTAGTTGCGGCCATGTACACACGAGCCGCGATGCCGTACATGATCCCAGACTCCAAGCCGAGCCAGCAAGGCATATCTACAATCTTGGAGCCCCTGAAGATTGCTCTGCCGCAGCGGTTCCGCCTCGTCGACGGCAGAGTCACGAAACACTACGGCGTCACGTTTCTCTGCGGCGGCGTGTTTCTTGGAGTGGTGCGTCTTGCAGTCGACCATATATCCCACAGTATCCCACAAGTAGACTGACAGACCTAGCTCGCCACCGGCTATGCCCCCTCCCTCATTCAGATGTACGCCGCGGCCGACTTTGACTTTAACCAGGCCGACAATGGCTGGCTGACGTCCGAGTTTGCTTTCATGAGGGGCTTTGTCCTCATCTTCATCTTTCCACGCATCGTATCCTGGGGGAGGAGTTGGTTTTCGTCTGCCACGCCGACTGCGGAGCGATTTGATCCTGTTTCCGCCGGGTTGCTGCCGAGCGCCCCTAAGCAGTGCCATGGACGTGTCGAGGGGCGGATAGGGGGCGAGGTTCTTCACCTTGGAACGTATGAGCAAGGGCGTTCGGGCCGTCTGTTCGATCTCGTGTTTCTGCGATGGAGCCTCGTCGTCGACGGGGCCCTGACGACCATGGCGGCGTTTAGCACGCGGCCGTGGCATGTGTATCTGGGTGAGTTTCCACGACTGACTCCGTCTCAGGATGCTAATCCGCTCCGAAGCCGCCCTGGTCCTGCCCTTTGGATCTGGCTCGGCACCGACGGCCAAGGGAATCATCTCGGACATGTGCGGAGAGTCTCGGCGGGCCGACGCCCTCCACGCAATCACGTTTGTGGAACAGGTTTCAAAGCTGGCCGCGCAGGCCTTTTTCGGCTTCGTCTTTGCCAGCTTGGCCGAGGAGCGCAAGGCCTACGCCACATTCTTCTGCAACGCGGTGAGTACGCATCGACCCCCCTGATGCTCCCATGCTGACCCTGCGCTCCAGGCTGTTGCCGTGACGGCCATGGCTGTGCTGCTACTGTCGAGCTTTCCGCCAGCCAACAGCTCCTTGGTAGACGACGCTGAGCACGACGAGGGCTACGCTATCATCGAGACGGCAGCATGGAGCGCGAAGCCTCGCGTTCGGCAAGTGGATGGGTAGAGCATCGTGTCAAGCCGACAGATGGACGATATAGACGCATGTTTGTCTATTCAGGGACGTCAAGGGGGTGAGATATAGAGACAAGAGGCTACAGGTTATTATGTAGACATAAAGGGCCCTGTCTCCTCACTTGAATATATTTAGAATACGTCCTCTGCGGAAGGACGAGACTTTGGAGATATACAACAGCGTTGGACACATGCATCGTTGCTTCACCCGACTCTCAGTGCGTTGGCTTGGCGGTGACGCTGACCAAGGTCGTCGTGGGACAAGGCGGAGGGACCATAGTAGGCCACGGCTTGCAATCGGCCACGCAGCTATCATCAAGACCATGTCAATGCCGGCCCCGAAGAACGCCATGTCCCGTGGTATAGACGACGAGAATTCAGGTGGTCTTGATTACTCACGTCCCGTACATCATGCCACAGCTGTTGATGTAGTCGATACACACCGTCCGAGTGCGGCAGTCGTCTGTTGGAGTCGGCGTCGGCGTCGGCTTAGTGGTCGGGCAGGGCGGCGGCCGAGGGGGCTTGTCGGTGCAGATATTGTAGCACCTGATGAAGATGATGGAGGCAGATGATCAGACCGTAAACCATGGACAACATGGACAGCTCGGCTTACCCTCCCCAGCGCTGGCCACACTTTGTGATGCCGTCGATGCACTTCTTGGGGCACTTGGGCGGCGAGTTAGCGGCTGCGAAGCTCGCCAGGCCGGCCATGGCCATGACCAGTGCGTTCTGAGGAATCATTGTCGAAGAATGTCTCGTTGGATATCTCAGTGGACTGCTAGGAAGTGGATGAGAGTGCTGTTGAGATTAGGAGACTCAGACATTAGCTCGACAGATGGCGGCCCTTTTAAGCAAGTCAATGGCATGACGGGACTGGCTCTCCTGCGGCTGACGGATGTCACAATGCTACATACCAAGACAAGCTGAGCTGTCTTATTCGCTCGGCGCTTTGGCGGCGCCTTGGTTCGACGCCGACGGAGTAAGCTTTAATATCAGTCAATGTACGACACGCCAAGACAAGTTGCAGCTACGCCGTCAAGAGTCCAAGGCGGGCAGAGAGAACGAACCGTACCCTAACCCTGGACGGTAAACATTCGACGATGAATACCATTCGACGGCAAACATCTTTCGACGGTACGGCCCTTGATGGCATGTTGATTTTACCTGGATTCAGGGACATGGTGCGGCTTCATGAGCCGGGCAAACATGAGGGGAGAGCATCAGCTGCCCCCTCGATTCATACGAGCTTACGGCGTACATGAACCATGCAAGCCTCCAGTCTTCCATGGCGATTGGATGGAGGCGTTTATTAGCGCGGGAACATTGCATCAAACGGCTGCATTCCATGAGCCGGCAGGCAATTCCACACATTCGTCAAACTGGTTAGTAGCATTTCCATAAGACAGGATATTCATATGGGACAGAGAACTCAACCTTGAGAAACCTCATCATCTCCTCACCAAGGTATGAACAAGAGAATACAGTGCGTCAAGAACACTGCCACTTTCCGAAATGGTCGAATCACCCTTTACCACCATCATCAGCACCCGACGCAGCCAAGGGAAGAACTCGAGCGGCAAAAGGTCTCGATGGTGGACGGCAGCCTCCTCAAAGTAACGAATCGGTATAGACATCAGACAAGATCGTTGGGGTTCAAGAAGGAGGCAACCGATGCTCGGGGGACGATTATAACGGCCTATGACCAGTACAATATGACCAGTACACCTGTGAGCATCTGCATCATGGTGCGAGAATGGGTCTTGATCGGGCAACGAACCGTCATGCGATAATAACTCGTCACCCATGTCTCCTGAAGTCACCATCAGCTGTTGGCGGTTCCAATCTCATATTTAGCTGGACATGAAGCCCTGGGAAAACATACAATGTCCTCTAGGTCACCGCACTCCTCTTCATCAACCTCCTCGTCCAAAAAGCAGTCGCGCAAGAGGCTGCTCTCGTATGGGAGAAGCAGGTCCTCCGTGACTATGCGACCGAGCAGATCGAAAAGTTCCATGACTTTGTAGGTTGGTTCGACGGGGTCATATCCGCCGTACTTATCTCCGGGACAGTACATTTTGGGCTCGCAGATGCTCATCTGTCCCTTCTCCAGATGCGCGAGAAACACGTCAACGGGTAACTGGGCACAAGCATCCTGGAGCGCTTCTACCGTGGCGAAATCTTCGTCATACCACAACGCCTCGAGCGAAACGTCGTCTTCGATGTAATTTTGCTCGAGCCTATAGTAGATACGGCTGTCCATGGTGTCTGGGTCTCGGGCGAGCCATCGCTTCATGGCAAGGCCGAGGACCGACGCGCTGTCGTGAGCAAGGCTTTCGTCGGACTCGCCGTCGTCGGGGTCTAGGGCAGAAATGGCAGAGAGGGCATTGATGATGTCTTGTTCTGCATTGATGATGTCTTGTTCTGCCTTGTCAGCTGAGCCTTTGGCGAAATTCATGTCCCTGACGGGGGAGTTGGCCACTCGGGCGGTCCTTTGTGGCGAGTGCATGGACCGTGATGGTGTCTTTGATGTTTACTTGAACTGTTGGTCCTTTGCTGACATTTGTTGATAGCTGAGAAGTAGGCGCGAAGAGTGAAGAGAAAAGGGTTGGGCACCCTACATGATGTAGCGAAGAAAGATGGACAGGCACGTCGTAAGAATGCGCGTGGACGCGCCGGTTATTGTTTGAATCTTAAACGGTGGGGAGAGAGTCCGCTGAGGAACTCTAGAGTCAATCACACATGACGGAATATACCTCGAACGCGGATGATACATACCTTGACCGCTTTATAGTTTTCAGGGGTGAAGATACTATAGGTGTTGGTGGTTAACCGGTAGTGTCATATTCGTCTTGTTATCAAGCGCCATTCCGTCTTACACGAAAGCTAGTAGTAACAGGCAGATACTTGCGACAACAGGTACAATAATGACCAGGTGAGGAGTGGTTAGGCATTGACGCACGCCCGCGCCCACTCGTCGGCGAGCCGCTGCAGGCCCGGCTCCTGCTTCACCTCCGGCTCCTGCTTCACCTCCGGCTCCTGCTTCACCTCTGGCTCCACATCCGGCTCCACCTCCGGCTCCGGCTCCACCTCCGGCTCCGGCTCCGCCTCCGGCTCCTGCTTCACCTCCGGCTCCACCTCCGGCTCGCTCACGACTCGGAGCTCGAGGCGCGCCGAGTCCCGCCACCCTCGCGCCGCGCACCTCGACGCCTGTGCCTCCGAGCAGGCCAGCACCACCGGCGGTCGCGAGGGGCACCAGAGCTTCGCGTTGTAGACCATCTCCTCCCATATCCTCTGTCTCGCCCTGCCCCACGAGCGCTCGTCCCTCACCACTAACGTCTCCTCCCGCCCGGGCATCTTGAGGTGGCAACCGTCCTCCATCTCGTCCCCCATCGCGTCTTGGAAGCGCTCCCATACCGTGAACTGCGCGTGGTGAGGGGGGCCCCTATATCGAGGTAGGAGCCACTCCACGCAGTCCCTCGGCGCCTCGTCTCGTCCGAGGCACATCCATCGGAGGTCGTCGACATGTGGGCCGAACCCGAAGCCGACTTCCGCTCGCGCGTGCGTCTCCCCGCACCCGCTCTCCTTGCCCCAAAACTCGGCGTATGCGCTTCCCGGCATCAGGTTTTGCTCGAGGGCGCCGCACCGTGGGTGGGAATCCATCTTGTTGGGCTGCTTGGGGTTGTGTGGGCTGCGCCTATGGTTGGCGTGCCGGGGCTTCGTGAGTTGGGGTGATTGTCGTTTGTGTGATCGCCTCCTGTCGTGAGCGAGCCGGGGCTACGCTCAGGGTGTTGCTGATTGCTTGGAGATGGCGGGAAGAGCGGACGGTGATCCGTAAAGTCGGCAATGTCGCGATGGCGGAACGATGAGGGAAGATTGTTCTCGCCGATGCGTTTGTTTGGAGAAGACTTTGTTATTTTTAAGAGGGGCCTGGAAGAAAATGCACGCGTTGGAGCCGCTGCCCGGCAACCGCAAGCAAGGGTTAAAGGGTCGATGAATCAGTTACGAGATGGAATAAAACGTCTTGTTCTAAAAATCAGTCATGTACGTGTAGTGCCCAACTCGGGCTTCTATCATACCAATATACCAATACACCATGACAAAAGCTGGAGCCTCCCTTTTAACGAAACTGCCGACCCCTATCCGCCGGGCTCACGTTGCTTGGGACTTTGCCTGGCGCCCTTTACTTGGTCGGGATACGGCTTCCTGCCCCAGACGATAAAGGCAGGCATATAAGAGTGTATACGCGTGTCGGCGAGGTCTCGACGAACGTCAATCAGGGAAACCTAGGGCGGCCTGGTCAGTAAAGCTGGCACATGGCCATGCTCGACTTCCTCACCTCGATCTGGGTGGGCGTCCGCTCAAAGGCCCTATTCAGGAGCTGGTACGAGAAGCCGGACAGGCCCTCGATCAGGTTCGTGCTCCACATCCAGCCTATCTCCTTGAGACGGTTGTCCCTGGCCCAGCCGTTGATGGGCATCCTCAGCACGCGCTGCTGCACATCGACGAAGCCGACGCGCTCAAACATGTCCTTGAGATAGCAGGCCCAGATGGCCGGGCGCTCGAGCCGGTCCGACGCCACGATGAGGTCGTTGACCCAAGTCGCGGTAGGTCCGTTGGGATTCAGGGTGCCGTCGTCGCAGCAGATGTTGACGTCGACCTCCTGCGACTCGAACCAGCCGCCGGGCTCGAGCGCGTCAAAGGCCTGCTGCGCGATCTGCGTCTCGAACGACTCCCAGCAGCCGGACGTGGCTCGCGTGTGGATAAAGTCGAACCGATGGGGGAAAAACCAGGGGTCGGTGCTGGCCGAGGCATCAGACGGGCGCATACACGAAACCAGAGAGCTGGAACCAGGAAACTGGAACCAGAAAACTCACGAGTCCTCGACGTAAAAGTGCACGTTTGGAGGCACGTCTTCCGGCTGGATGGGCGACAGGTCCGTGGCGATGATCTGCGAATCGCCAAACATGTCGCCCATCTGGATGGCCCAGTCGCCCACGCCCGTGGCCACGTCGAGGATGGCCCGCGGCGGCTTCGAGGCCGAAAAGGGCGCGAGGAACAGCCTGTCGCCCAGGAGCCTCTTGATGGCTTCGCCCTGGAGCGCCAGCCGCTCCTGCTCGGCGGCGTCGTTGGGGAATGCGTATGCTGCGCGTCCCTGGTCAGCCAATGGGGGGGGGGATCGATGCGCTATATGGAGGGAAGGAGGGGCCGGAGGGTCCGGAGAGGAAGTGGCCGGAGGGGTCCGGAGGAGGCCGGAGAGGGCGTCTTACAGCCGGCGCGGTAGGCGTGGTAGGTGCGGCCAAACTCTTCGGGAAAGTCTTGCACGCTGTCTGAAAGGGAGGCGGAATCGCTCCTGGAGACGGCGTGCCGGTTAGCATTCCCACGGCTCCGGCGCGTCTCCCGTCCCTCGTCATCTGCGCTCTCGGCTTACATGTAATAAGGCTGTCGCCGGCCTTGGAGTCAGCACCCGGCTCGTCTCGCTCACACGGGCAAGAGAGGCCTACATCCGGCTCGATGGAGCTGCCTGGTTCGCCCAGCTCGTTCATCGACAGTTCGGAATCAAAGATAAAGTGAAAGTCCGGCAGACGGGGGGCCGCCGCGGGACCGTTGGCGCCGTCGCCGCCCCGGTCTCGGTCGTCCATGGCCGCCATTGCCGGGTGCGAGTCGGGAGGCTATCGTCGATGGTGGCAGAACGTGAGATTCGGCGACTGAGAGCCGACAGCTTGCTTGCTCGGTACCGGGGCAAGAGAGCGAGACTGATGGTGTGTGGCCCGGCAATGGGCACCGCTCCGAGGGGGATTCGAGATGGGCACGTCGGCCACGCGGCAGAAACTCAGTTTCCACGGCCAGCCAATGTCCGGGCCAAGCGGCCGCTGCTGCTTATCATCAGGCGCCCGCACGTAGGCAATGCGGCGGGTTGGGCAGTTTGACCCAGAGGCCATGTGGGCTGGGCCCTGGCCCCCTTTGTATATCATCGGGCTTCTTCGTCGTTTCCCCCTCTCTTCCCTCGACTGCCGCCGTCTCCGGCTGCCGTGGCCTCAGCCGGTCTCGGAAAGAAAAGTTGGTCGAGCTAGAAGAGAGAGGGAGGTGGCGGCCAGGGGGGGGGGGTTTGACCACTCACTTGATGGGGCACTTGATAGGGGGGGCGTCGGCGTCGGTCGAACCGTCGTCTACAAAGGACATTGTACCACAATACCACTGCTTTGCGTGGCCTGCTTCTCACGCCATGTGTATCCCCAGCGCATCAGCACATGTATCTCTCAGGCGAGGACGCAGCCTGCGGCACCCCAAACCCGAGACGGTGGGACCGTTGTCTTTCTGGAACGTGGCTGCCATAGGTGGACGTGTGTGCATGGCACAGCGCCGTGTCATGGCTGTCGAGAGGCGTCATCCTTTCTGTTGCGTCTTCTCTCGTTGCTATAGTATCACTACTCAAGTCTGTGCCGTCTACAAAGTAACTACGCTCTATGGCCGTACGGAGTAGTGTTGCTGCCTGAGCGCAGCTGTGGCTCCCTTGGCGTTTCTTTTTCCCCCACCGACGTCCCGTTCAGTCTGTTCCCCTGACCGAGGCGTATGTACATACGGAGTAGTACGGATACTCTCGTCGAGTACGAAGTACGAATACTTCTTACGAATACCTCTGCTTACTCCGTCGTTTCCACGGATACTCTCGTCGAGTACTGCTTACCCCGTCGTTTCCATCTCGATTGGCTGCATCGGAGCTGGATGGATGAAAGTCCTCTCGATGCTTACGACGGCCTCGCCTAGTTGGGGAGAAGACCAAGTCGGCATCAAGTCGGCATGGAATCGCACAAATCTGTACGAATACTACAGTGCCCGTACGAATACTGCAGTGTCGAATACTGCAGTTCCGACATCACCAGCGCGCACCATCCGCCGTGCCCATTTCCACTTTCCTCTTCTGTCCTCTGCCCCGGGTCGAATCTGACTCGTCACTTATACGTTGGTTCTCTGGCGCGGGCGCACCCTCACTTCTGTCCCGGTACCGAGTACGGATAGCACGAGTATATAGTACGAGCCCTTCGCACGGATAGTGCATCAATGGCTCAGCTTTCATGCCTGGCTAGCAGTAGCTCGAAAACTGCACGTTTGGTCTCATACCAGTCCCGAGGAGGCGGTACTAATCAGCCAAGGAAGCCTCGCCAGCAGTCCGGGCTGACGGCAAGCAAGGCAACCTCTTGCAGCGATGCCCCATCTTCTCCGTGTCACACGTCGTCTTTCCAGTCTTTGCCCGGTCATGGCTCATGCACCACGTCAACCAAGGAGCCGGGAATTTTGTGACGGCAGGGGATTCAAGCCTCCAGCTCGTACAGGCCTGCTCTGTTGTCCACATGGCTCTCTACGTAGCGTTTCAGCTCTTCATGCCATGGTCTGGTGTCTCGCCAGCGGAAACTAGACTCCAGCTCGGTCCCTGAAGCGCGTATATATCCAGAGGGCATCCGTCTTGTTTGAGACCCTTTCGTGATTGCATCTGTGTCACTAGCAGCGTCTTTCTCGCCTTTCAGCTCCAAGTTTTTGGGGACCCCTGCTTGGTCTGAAGCCCCAGCCAATTGGTGATGCCCTCAATGCTTGGTAAATGTAATGCGCCGTGGTTCGACCCTGCAGTCTCTCTCCAAGACTTGGTTCAACATACTCGACGTCCTCTAGAAACGTTGGTGTTGACAAGTTAACTCGTGGCCTTTTCCATCTACGCTGAGCATCTAGTCAACTGGAATAAGGAGGTCGAATTCCCTATCCTCTCTTTATGTTCTCATCAAAGAGGCTACAGGGTAGTGTTTTCTTGCCCCATATCAAGAGCCAGTAGAAAGGGGCAACTCGGAGCGTTGAGGAGAAAAGGTCCTTGTCACGCAGCATCAATGTAGCATTGGTCCCTATAATCGGCCTTTTCATCTCGCCAACCCACCCTTTATCGAATCGAGGTTGATCCTACCCCTGTCCAGAAAGCAGCCATCTTCACAATGACAGCAGGCCATTGCATGTGACCCCCCTCCTTTTTGGAAATATTCGGGCGAGGATCCGAGGGTTTAATCTCCAGACCAATCGCCAACCGAGAGGCAATAGTTTTCGCCTATTCGTACAATGTTTCCCTAACCTCTAGGTGGCCTGCCTGGGTATGATTTCTGCTCCTCCGTCCGGCACCGTTGCTGCAGGCCGAGTTTATCGATTGAATTGGCGCCCGAGGCTACAGTAAGTTGATTTTCGTGCAAGGGCATGTCAGGCACCCTTGATTTTTGTGGGATTCGCTAACATGTCGGCATCATGTCGAGTCAAACTCAATTTCAGGGCATTACCCACCCAAATGCTACCGGGTAATCTCCAACGTGATATCGTGATGAATATTGACTTCGCCCGTTTAGCCGCCCGGGGAAGCAGTCGGATCTGCGGGCGAGGCGAGCATGTGCTCTCCGGCGTCTGTCGGGACGTGAGCATGTCTTGAGCCGATTACTCACAGGTGCTCCCTTTTTCGAGACTGCGTGTCTCACTTGGCTTGGCCGTGGATGTCGGTCTTGCAATTTTCTCGGGGTTCTTGTTGGACACAATAAAGCAAGACAAAACAAGCCCAAAACCTTGCCATTGTTTGTTTCAACGTCGAGGGACGCCATGTCAAAAATAGAGCCACAAAAACAGGGTCCGTCTCCACCCCAACGGCGCGGGGGAATCTCGAATCTCGAATCTCGAGTCTGACTCGAGTCTTGCCCGATTGGGGTGTGGTGATGGCTTCACCCCGTCTTTACCGCGTCCCTTCCTCTCGTCCCTCTTTTCCACATTCTCATCTCTCTCTCATCTCCTCTAGCACACACACATTCTCTCTCTCTCCGGCGCCTCTCCCCATCTCCTCACACATTCTCCAAAACCCTGGTCAGACGCAGCCGAGGGCCCCCAAGCTGTCGTGCAACGCGCGCCGTCAGCCAGTCTCGGCCCGCCCTGCCTTGTTAGAGGCACAATGGCTGCTGCCTAGCGCCCCGCCCCCCCGGTAGTAATAAGCGATAGATTGCTGACATGCGCCGCCGCCGAAGCGCCCGGTCTGTGAGAAGCATCAAGCATCGAGGTCATGGAAGCTGCCGCCGCGGTCGGGTACCTCTGTGGCGGTCAGGGCCCTAACGGCGTCGACGGCTGTTGGTGCGGGCCGCGTGCTAGAGTCGGGCGAGCTGTGCCTGTACCTCGCGGCGGTGTCTCAGCGCAGTGTTCCAGCGCTTCAGTGCACCGGGACTCGCCATTTGGTGCTACGTATCCGTACTTTTGCCTCTGTGTCCAGGTCGGTGCCGTTGGCCCGAGCAGCTGATGACTCTCTCTCTCTCAGTCCGTCTCTCGCCATGCAGGATGCTTGTCGCCGCCGCCCAATCAACAACGGGGGGCCCGAGGCTATGCACACTCGTATATAGCCCTTGCCCGCCTCTTGTCTTTGCAATCTTCTTCTTCATCTTCCTCTTCCTCAGCCCTGCGCGAGTCCCGCTCCCCTCTTCTGCCAAGCTGCCAACCGGCTTCCTCTAGCCTTGGGCAACCCGTTCCTCTAGCCTTGGGCAACCGTTCTTCTAGCCTTGGCCACCGTTCTTCCACCCTTGGGCCACCGTCAGCTCGCTCTTCGTCTCCTCCCACCCGTCAACATGGCCGGCGAGAAGAAAGACGAGGCCCCGTGAGTCGACCCTGCTCCGTCGCAGCCGCCTGTCGTCCCCGTCTCACGCCCCCCAGCTCGAGCCCCCCCGTCGCAGCAGTCGACCCGGAGAGCCACCGCCAAAAGCTGAGCGAGCTCGTCGAAAAGAATGCTGGCGAGATCCGCAACCCCCTCAAGGGCATTCCCCGCCACGAGCTCGTCCAAAATGTCACAAAGTTCCAGCAAGAAAAGGGCTTGCCCGAGGACATCCTGCCGCTCTTGGTCAAGGGTGCTCTGGTCGCCCAGGATCCCGCCGCCTTTGAGGACCTCGACGACCTCGACGAGCAGGACAGGTGGGCTCTGAGGGAGGAAGTCACGCACCGCTGGAAGCACCCATGGCCCCTCTACTACACAATCATCCTCAACTCGATTGCCGCCGCCATCCAAGGATGGGATCAGGTCTGCACATACATCTTCGTCTTCCCGCCCAACCACTGACCACGCCCATTCTTGCAGACGGGCTCAAACGGTGCCAACCTGAGCTTCCCCACCGCCCTCGGCATCCCAGACACGGCCGGCTCAGCCTGTGGCCCCGTTGCCAACGCCGGCGATTGTGCAATGAACAGCTGGATCATCGGCTTTGTCAACTCGATGCCCTACATCACCATTTGCCTGTTGTACGTCTATGCCCAGCCACCTCGCCGCCGTGTGAACTGACCGCGGCTGCTAGTGCCGGCTGGATATCGGACCCCTTGAACGACTGGCTCGGCCGCCGAGGCGTCATCTTTGTCGCCGCCGTCTTCTCCCTGATCGCCCCCTTTGGCATGGCCCTCTCCCAAACCTGGGGGCAGCTTGCCGCTAGCCGGTGAGCAGTCCAACATCTACTTTTCGTCTGACAAGCCATTGCTGACACTGCCTCAGGATGCTCCTCGGCATCGGCATGGGCCTGAAAGAAGTCACTGTCCCCGTCTTCTCGGCTGAAAACTCGCCCGCCATCATCCGCGGCGGCCTGGTCATGTCGTGGCAAGTCTGGACGGCCTTTGGTAAGAAATGCATGGGAAAATTCGAGAGGCGACCCCGAGACTGATCGACACCTACAGGCATCTTCCTCGGCACTTGCGCCAACCTGGTTGTCGGCAAGATGGGCCCGATTGCATGGCGACTGCAGTTTGGCTCCGCCTTCATCCCGGCGGTTCCTCTTGTCCTAGGCACCTTTTTCTGTCCCGAGAGCCCTCGCTGGTGCCTCAAGAAGAAAAAGTACACAAAGGCCTGGGCCTCGCTCCTGCGCCTGAGAAACACGCCCCTTCAAGCCGCCAGAGATCTCTACTACATCAACTGCCTGCTCGAGCAGGAGCACCTCCTCGTCCGGGAAACGGGTGTCGGCACAAAGAGCAACATGTTTACCCGCTTCGTCGAGCTCTTCACCATACCCCGAATCAGACGAGCCACCTGGGCATCTGGCATTGTCATGATCTCGCAGCAGCTTTGCGGAAGTGAGCCTTTTCCAAGAGAAGCCTTTCCCCTACTCACCGGGGGCCTCCAAGGAGATGCAACGGGCAAGGCTGACGAGACATTTGCGTGCAGTCAACATCATCTCCTTTTACAGCAGCACCATCTTCGTGCAAAGCGGCATTTCCCCGTACACGGCGCTGTGGGCTAGCTTCGGCTTCGGCTTGGTCAACTTCATCTTTGCCTGGCCCGCCGTGTGGACAATTGACACGTTTGGCCGCCGAGCCCTTCTTCTCTTCACCTTTCCAAACATGTTTTGGACACTGCTAGGTTTGTTGGGCCGCTGCCGAGACGCCCGACGTTCCTGCTGACGACTCCAAACCAGCCGCCGGTCTTTGCTACCTCATCGAGCCCAACGTTGAGCAGAGCACCGCCCGCATCGCAGCCGTGGCGACGTTTGTCTACCTTTTTGCCGCATTTTACTCTCCAGGTGGGTATCCTTGGTCCGTCTCAAGCATTTGGTGCTAACCGCGGCTACAGGCGAGGGCCCTGTGCCGTTCATGTACTCGGCCGAGGTCTTTCCCCTGTCTCATCGCGAGATCGGCATGTCGTGGGCCGTGGCGACCAACAACTTTTGGGCCTCGGTGCTCTCCCTCACCTTTCCTCGCATGCTCATCGCCATGTCGGCTCCGGGCGCCTTTGGCTTCTATGCCGGACTGAACTTGCTGGCCCTGTTCCTCATCTTCTTGTTCGTTCCCGAGACGAAGCAAAAGACACTCGAGGAGCTGGACTATGTGTTCGCCGTCTCGGACCGCAAGCATGCCTCGTATCAAGCCTTCACCGTTCTCCCCTGGTGGTTCAAGCGGTGGATCCTCTGGCAACGAAATGCGTCTTGCCCGGAGCTTTACCACGACGCCAGTGCGGAGCCCTACGACGCCGGCGCAGACACCGACCGCGACGCCAGTGCAGGGGCTCATCACGGCACCGGCACAGAGGTTCGCCATCGCCCCAGCGCAGGGGCTGTCACGGGGTGATGCCGACGGGCACGCTCATGTCCACGGGCCGTGATTGAAGGACGAGAGTTCGTTTCGGGCGACGCTGCGCTCGACTGTCGAGGCTTTCTTTGTACAGGCGACATGCTTCATGCTCGCAATGTAAGCCGGGGGCAGAGGTACACGTCTGCTTGCTGGTTGAAGGGACGAGGCTTGCAGGTGTGCAAGTGGTGGATGACTATTTCTTTGCGACGTAATGGCAGGCCGTGGAACGGCTGCATGTGTGATACGAGGCCATACGAACAGATACCTTTTTTAATTCAGATCCCACGCCAGTACCCCATGTGCTTGCGTACGACGCACCCATATCGGGGCTTGAAGTGGCCGTTTACCATTCGTAACCACTTGACAGGTACGGTGACGTTGGAGTGCGACGGCGTGAGAGGAGGCAATGTGCCAAGGCCTGTAGTCTCTATATCCTCGGGATACACATAGATGCTGAAATCCATGACCCGTGCAAGTATCTCTCCATACTAGACACTTGACGCCAGGCGGACCTGGGCAGGTAGCCGCTGCATGCATCCGTCTCGCAGCCGTCTCCAGAAAACACGTATGCGCGCAAACTCATGACATCATGGGACAAGGGGGTCTTCCCGGGCCCTTTGGGCAAAAAACGGCCGCTCTTGTGACAAGGAAAGACAAAAAGACTGGGGGCAGAGACCATCCAAGGCTGGGCCGTCCCCGCGTTGAAATCCAATCATCATGAGGAGACGGTTGCTCCGACATGGGGCCTCGTGGAGACGCTCAAACCAGGCCTCGGGCCGGGCGCCACGGACAGGGGCCTACCACGGGCTCTGGCTCGCCACGTTGAGCCGGCTCATGTCGGGCCCCGCCGCCCTGCGCGCCTCGTCGAGCTCGGCGTCGACGTCCCACGCCTGGACAAAGTCGGCGATTTCGCGGAAGAGGTCGTCGACCGGCTCCATGGGCTCCTCGGACCTGTCGGACCGTCCGTCGGCCTCGTCCCGGTATGCGCGGGGGCCCTCGCCGCTCCACTGCGCCGCGTCGTCGGTCGTTGCGGCCGCCATGCCGTCGCAAGGGCCGACCTCGTCCGTTTGCATGCCGTCGCGAGGGCCGACCTCGTCCGCCTCCATGCCGTCGCGAGGGCAGACCTCGTCCGCCGCCATGTCGTCGCGAGGGCCGACCTCGTCCGCCGCCATAAAAGTCATGGCCATGCCCTGCATGCCGGGGCTCTGGCGAGCCTGCTGCGAGGCCGTCGGGATGAGCCTCTGGCGCACGTCGGTGCGCCCGGCCACGGCTGCAAAGTGCTTGCTGAACCGCGACCGTTCCGAGACGGGCAGGTCCTTGATCGGGGTCATTGGCGGCGGAGATGCTTGGCGCAGTGTGTGCCGTCGAGGCCAAGGCCTTGCCGTTGGCTCGGGGGGTGACGCGATTTGCTCGTCGTGGTCGACTTCCTGGCTCTGCAGTATCGACGCCCACGAGACGCGGCGCACGGGGCGCGAGCAGCTCCACGGCTTCTTCATGGCCGAGGGAGGGCCGCCGCCTTCGCCGACGCGGACCGGCCGATGCCCTCCCTGGCCGCGGCTTCGTTTGGGCGAGGGTGACAGAAACGAAGCGAAAGTTGTAATGGCAAACTGTGGTTCCGGCGTCGAGAGTCGCGCCTGGGGATGCGCCTCTAAGAAATGCCCGTCGTGGCCACGGCAGCCATCAGCGTCCACGGCTGCACCCGACCCGGCTGCTGTCTTGGCAGCCATTTCAGCGTCGCGAGACCACGGACTCTGCACTTCTGGCGGTAGCCTGACCACTGAAGCAATGGCCGATTGTGATGAGTCGGACGGCGATCTTTGTCTGTGGCTTGCTGGCGTGCCGCCCACAGGCAGCCTCTCCCGCTGCGACGGCTCTGCCCTGGCCCAAGGGCTTTGTTGAGAGGCGGCGATCCACGTCTCGTCTAAAGTCTCATCCGGATCTGTTGCATTTGTGCTCATGCCTCCACCAGCCCCTTGTTCATCCACGACGCGGCCCTGCTCCGACAGGGCGTCCAAGGCGGCAGACTCGGCCATTTCGATGGGAGCGGCTCCCTGCGTCTCTTCAGGCGCTGACATGGATGGCCCAAAGTACTTGGGCTCGCTGACGTCGCGATGCGACAAATCAGATGACTCGAGGTGTGCTTCATCGGGTCTAGTGTTGGACCCGTCCATTGTCGCGTCCATGTGGGGTCGAGAGACGGGCGACGGCGTTGGGTCTGGAGCAGGCTGAGAGTGCTTGAACCATGGACTCAGCGGAGCAAGTTTATTCAATATGCTCTCGATGGAGAAGTCGCCTCGGGTTGCTCCTGCAGAGGGAGTCGGCCTCTCTCTCATTGGAGAGCTGTCATTCTCGGCAGGCACCACAGCAGCCTGCAGGCCGCATTGGGCCTCGACAGACGGCATCTCGACAGGCGGAACCTCGACAGACGGAACGGCTTTGGTCTCCTGAACGACCGTCGATGGGCGCCAAGAGGGTTCTGCTTCCAACGGTCCATCGACAGAATCAGCTTGCGGCAAGACTGCGGAAATCAGCGTCCCATGCTCCACGTCAATCACCGTTGTTGCTTCGTGCTGTTCTGTTGGGGGACGCATCTCGACGCTTTCATGCTCAGGAGCTGCTTCTTGACAACCAGAGTGTGACGTTGGAAACGTGGCCGATGGCAAAGGCTGGCTCCGAGACGGTACTCTTTCCTTGGGCTCAATGGCCGGCGATGGACACTCCGAGCCAGATGGGCTCTCCGAGCCAGATGGACTCTGCGAGCCAGATGGACTCTGCGAGCCAGATGGACTCTCCGAGCCAGATGGACACTCCGAGCCAGATGGACACTCCGAGCCAGACTGCAAGGGCGACACGACGTGAACAGCCTGCCGGGCCATCTCGGCCATGTCCTCCTGTGCATCTTCACACACCCCCTGCTGGTAGACTTGTGACGTGGCACGGGGGGCCAGTTCCTGATCCCCATGACCCAAACACTGCTCCATATGTTGTGATTGGTGCTCGTAGCTGTCGTCTGATGTCGGAATAGACTCGGTTTCGTCATCGTCGCGTGCGTCACCTTGGTCTTGCATCGGACCATTTCCGTCCACCATCTGCGGCGTCGTTCCCTCGACAGTGCCCAAGTCGCTCAATGATGACTCCGAAACAGGTTTGGGCGGAGACGAAGGTTGGTTTATCGCATCTGGCAGCTGTTGACCGCCGGCCTCGTGCAGAGCATCTCTCTCTAGCGCAAATCGCTTCTTGAAGCAAAAGCTTCGATCCTGCTGCGTCTGGAAAACAGCCGAGTCCTCGTCAAGGGCCATGGTGGGTTCGTCAAGGGCCATGGTGGGTTCGTCAAGGGCCATGATGGTGGGTTCGTCATCGCGCTGCCCAACCGTGTCCACGACAGAGCACCCTTCTTGGGCTTCTTCCTCTATATCCAGCTGGCCATGTTTGGATGGACATGTTTTGACTGCTGCGAAAGAATTCAGCACTCCCTTCTTGGTGGCTTTTGAGGCGCACATTGGCCAAGTCCCATGTCGCTGGGAAACGGGAGAGGAAAGCGTTGCCGCGGCTGCCTCCTTTTGGCTCAGCTCGTGTGGCGCGCTGACATGCAAGGCGGCGAACTTTGAAACATTTGGTCTGGGAGATGAGTGCTTTATGCCTGGCGTGTACCGGCGCGATGCGCTGGCAAAGGTAGCACCTGGTGGGTTGATCATGAGTTGGTCGTCGTCGTTGTCGTCGTCGTTGTCGTCGTCGTCGTCGTCGTCATCGTCGTCATCGTCATCGTCGTCATCACTGCTGCCCTTTGGCTCCAACTGTGACGGATGCGCCGAGGGCGACTTTTCCGCAGAGCCGATAGCGTAGCCTGGGCTTTTTGACGAGGCTCGAGCCGTGGAAGCAACAGCGGCACGAATCCTGGCGACGGGGGAAGAGTACGAGCCGAGCTGGCTCGAGGCAAGTGGTGAGCTGGAAAATGCCGGGCCGCCGGCGTCAGTCCTTCTCCTCTTGTCCGCCACTCGCTTCAACCATGCGGATCCCTTGGCCCGCCGCTTCTTGGTGGATGGTGACTTGGATGACGCCCAGAAAGAATCTTGTGAGAGAGACGGCACGTGGATGGCTTCTCGCCAGTTTTGAACCACTGCCAGCTCATCCTGTTCGAGATACGGATGCGACGCTGAGGCCGGGGCCTGCTTAAGGCTCTCGGGACTTGGAAGGTGGCATTCGAGGTCATGGCCTTGCTTCTGGGGAACCTTTGTCGTCTGTTTCTGCACAGATTCGCAGATAAACTGGGAGGCTCGACCAGACTCGCACCGCTGCTTGCTTCGCCAAGGATTGGTCCAGCCAGACTTTTCGTCAAAGGGGCCGCGCAGCCCGGCCGAGAGCAGAAATGGTACCTCGGCGTCCAAGAAACGCTGTCCGGCCTCCTCATACCGCAACCGCCTCGTTTGCGAGTCGGGGTAGTCCTCGTCCTCGGAGCCTTGGTAGTAAACGACGTCGTCACACGGTGCTTCTGCGTAGACCGGGTGGTCCTGCGGGTGGAAGAGGTCGTCGAGGGCCATCCTTATCGTGGCCATTGGGTGGGTAGTCAATGCAAGTGCGGCAGAGCGAGGTCGGCAGCGATATATTGACGGGCAGAGGCAAGCAGAGCCCGAGCTGACATTGCAGTTGCGCAGGTTTTGGTCGACGGCTGACGCTGAGTGTGGGCCGTAGTCGTCGGCGGAAGTGGCTTGAAATTATTCGAGGAGGCTGGCGCGACGGGACGTGCTTCGCGAAGACACGTGACTTGGCGTAAATGGGCTGGACGGCGGTCGACGTCGATGCCTGCAGAAAGAATCGGGGTCAGAGACGCACAAGCCTCGGTAGTTGAGTATCCGTAGGGCGCCGGTGCGGGCAGGTGTCGGAGCAAACTCGAGATTGAGGCACAAGTCTGAATCAATGGCATTTGAATAAATTTGAATAAACGGGGAAAACGGGAAACGGAGAAAACGGGGAAAACAAGGTCGGTGTGGACGGATGGTCGGGGCACGTGACCCGATCGGCAGTTGGCACAGCAACAGCGGCGCGGCGCTAAATTCAAGGTTCATCCTGGGCCATGTCATGTTTACATCCTTGTTGGTCGCGCACGGCCACGGTACACGCCACTGGAATATACATCGTCAGCATCCCGACTGTTGGCAATTCGGCACAGCTGCTCTGCTCAGGACGCGTATCCACGCCGGTCGCGCGCGTCAACGACAAGGAAATCGAGGCCTCGCTGCCCGGCGCCTCGACTGCGGTCCGAACCCTCGAGCTGGCTGCCGGTTTGTATCCGTCGTCGATTATCTGTATTCTCTCTCATATCTTGGTTGCGCCCAAGCTCAAGCACGAAAAGCATCTCCGTCGAACCAACTTTGCGCCCGACGACTCGCGCCCTCGTGACGAACCCGAAAGCACCTCGATCAGCCATCATAAACAACCTGGCGCCCCGTTCAGCTCGACCCCCCGGGACCAAACACCATCGCCTCCCCGGCCGGCTTTGATGGCGACGCGGCGCAACTTTGCTCGCCATGGATCACGCCTGGTTAGATTCGCTGTCGGAAGACTGGGTCTCTCCGCCTGAGAGCGAAACGTCGGCTAACAAGCTGCCACCTCTGACGGGCGCCACCCACCCCAAAGCAGCGCCGCCCCAGAGCCGGATACCACGAAGGACTCCAAACGGACAGTCGTGTCTCTCGTCGGACCGCTCCAGCAGCCCCCTGGTCCTGACTGTGCGCACCAACGAATCCAACTTCTCGACCCGCCGCCTGGAGGGCAAGGCGTCGATGGGTGGCGACGACGGCCAGTCTCCCTCGGCCGCGACCAGCGGATCCGTCATTCGCAACAGCGTCAAGCACCACTCGTCGTTGATGCGACAGTCGGAAACCCCCGAGTGGAAGCGTCGCCTGGTTCACGGCAAGATTGCCTACGGGGAGCAGCGCGATCTCTTCTCGTCCGCCGCCGCCGGTCTGCAAGACATTTTCAAGCCGCCCCCTTCGAGCGAGGATGTTGTCGAGCCGTCGCAAACCACTCTGCCGTCAAGCCCGCCTCTTCACTCCGACTTGGACCTGAACGCCGACCTGGAGAGCTATGTCGCCTCGGTGGATGACGACGACGACACCCACGGCCATGGAGCCACCACGCCTAGCCCGAGCCCCCGGAGGCCGCCGCGGGAATTCGAATATACGCTCAAGGCTGGTGATTTGTCGTCGACAGTCGACGACTCCAGACTCCCACCAGGGTCCGTCCCGGACGGGCAGCGGCGGAATGGCTCGAGTGTCCTCCTCGACCCCGGCGCGCCGCAACAAGGGGCGGGCGCGTCGAGAAAGACAAGTGGCCAGAGCGATATTCGAAACGAATACTTTAGCCCAATCTTGATTGGCAAACAAAGCCATGACGGTGGCCACGTCGAATTTGCGCCAGTCGAGGTGCCCATCGAGCAGCTGCACCAGAAGCTGGAGCGCTTGCACATCAGCCAGACGCTCATGGGCTCGCTGGCACATCCCCCGGCATGCGCGGAAGCCACTGAGGATGCAGCGGCCAATGTCGAATCGACAGACGCCTACATGCGCAAGGGGGGCTTCATCAACCTGCGGCGAGGTGGGAGGTCGGGGGATTCGTCTTTCTACCACCGCGGCTTGAGCTCAGACCTGGGAGCAGACACGTCGGAGATGCTGCCCGAGGAGTCACTGCAGGCAAGCACCCCCAAGCAGTTCCCGACGATTCGGACACAAGAAAGTCTGCCGGGTCCAAGCTTCCACATCTCGCGCAGCCCGACTCTCCCTCGCGCGCCGTTCCCCAGCCCCGACAAGCGTCAGGTCAGGCAAGACTCTGAGGACCAACCCGGAGGCAGTCCCCTGAAGCTCTTTGGTCCCTACGACACGTTTACAAACCAGACTCTGCTTCGACGCATCAGCCAGTTTGAGGAGGCGTCGGGCAACCCCTCGAGGGCGTCACTCGGGTCTCCCGAGCAAGAGTCTCAATCGCCGCCTCAGGGGTTTGGCAGTGGAGCGTCGCCATCTCAGCGAACGCGCGCCTTCAGTCGGTTCGGCGGCGGGGATCTAGATGGATACGAATTTCCTGGAGACGCGTCGGGCGAGTCGGGCGACGATTCAGAGGTCCGAGAAACAGAAGCTGTCGCGCCGGTTCCAGCCTTGGCCAGTTTCCCGTCACTCCAGCCACCACGAGAGACGTCGCCGGTCCACGAGCCAGAGCTGTTTGTCCGCAGAAGGCGGAACCAGAGCTTTAACCAAGGCATCCACCAAGACATCCAAGGCATCCAAGGCATCCACCAAGGCATCTACCCCGGTAGCTCAACCGGAGTGCCTCGTCATAATCTTCCGTCCATTGCACTTAACAACGCCCCGGCCATGACGCCTAAACGCGACGGTGACTCGGAGGGGAAACGACCGAGAACGTCCCCGTCCAAGGACCCGACCCCGAAGCGCCGCCGGACCTTGCACCGATCAGATGTTGCCTTTGGGCGCGAGCGTCACCTGGCCGCCGTCGACTCTGCCCATCGTCACATGCAATCCATGATGGGCAAGAAGCCAAAGGACGGTCAGCCAGGCGACGGTGGGCCGACGGACCCCAGCGCCCCTCCGTCGCGCTCCATTCTCTGGCCTCGCGGGACCACCCCTAGCCCGGCCTCGTCACAGGATGGGGCGCTGGCCGGCTCGCTGCTCAAGGCTGCGCAGAGCAACAGGCCGTCTTCTTCGAGCGACAACGGCTCCAAGGCCAAGAGACAGCCGTCCATCAGAACCCAGGATTTTGTCGACCAAGCGGCCCAGATCATGGCCATGATCCGGAGCCAGGTGAGACCGGGGCTGGCGAGCCTTGAGGAATCCGAGGCCGAGCTTGATGGCGCGAGATCGCAGCCGTCGTTGACGGACTCGTACCAAGAGTCCACCAACGAACCGCTCTCCCGGCCACCGAGCCGAGAGGGGAAGCCGTTGCCCAGGATCCCCCAGCGTCAGGAAGACCCGGAGCTCATCAGACGGCTGGAACAGTATCAGGAGCAAAGCGATGCGGGCGACGCCATTTCTACATTGTTGCGGTCCTCGAGTCCCCTCATGTCCGTGACGCAAGAGTTTGTCCAGAGGCACGACGGGTATGGCCCCATGGGAGTCGGGAGTCCGATTCACGCCTACGACAACATCATCACCGACCTCCCCAATGTCCGCATCACGCCAAGCCAGCCTCAGGACTATGCGTCCTCGGGAGCAAACAAAGATTTTTCAGCTGACTCGACGGGCAGGTCGACGAGCAGGACCTACCCCACGACGTCGTCTCGAGGCTCCGAGTCTCGCAGGACCATTATGCCCGAGAGCGTTTCGCATTTGATCCCTGACAGAGTCGGAAGCATGTACTTGGACAAGCAGCACAACATCTGGATCAAGAGAAGGGCCTCCAGGTCGGCCACGCCGGCCCATGTGCTGCCTTTTGACGACAGCGAAGAGGATCCGTTTGCTAGTATCCCGGATCTCTCCGTCGACATAACCAAGGAGCTGCGCAACCTCCGACTTGCCACTTCCCAAAATGAGCCTGTGGCTGCGCAGCTGGAGCCACGACGCTCGCCCCGAAGCTCGCCGAGCACGCAGGCGAGACAGGCGCGGGGAGGCTATCTCACGGTGTCGCCCCAGGAGCGGCCAGGTCCGCACCTGGCTTCGGTCGCGAGGGAGCAGCTGAGCAGGCTCGGGAGCCTGGGCCCGACTAGTCCGACGGCCTCGGTCCAAGGGGCGGGTCGAGACAGTGGCGCCAGGCGGCGGAACCTGACGATTTCGTTTTCCTCGCCCATTGCGTCCGTCATTCACGATGTCGTGGCCGAGGACCTAGACAGCCTCGAAGACGACCCTGACGAATCCCACATCAGGTCTTGGAGGCATGGCCATCAAGCCACGTCGCGCACCAGCTCGCAGGGCGCGGGCCGGCCCTCGTCGGTGCGAGGACCGGGCTTCATGCCACGGCCCGTCTCACGCATTGACGAGCAAGACGAGGAGAGCACGGTTGAGATTCAGCCCGACGAGGATCGCCAGGTCAGCGTCATTGGCCAGAACAGCATGGTAAACCACACGACACCCAACGGCCGTCACGCCAGCTTCATCATCAACCCCACGCCCAACAACGGCACGCTTTCGCTGCAGCCCGACGAGAGCGCCCTGATTGGGCGCAACGTGGGGAAGCTTTCTTTGAGCCCCATGTCCGAGTTCACGCTGGACAACCCGGAACAGTCGTTTGGGTTCGAGGTGAGCTACGTCATGGGCCGTCGACACATGGCAACTGGTGATGGCTCTAAGCGGGTCTTGTCCATGACGATACGGGAGCTCGTGGACAAGCTCGGCGAAGTAGAGCCGTACGAGCCGTTTTGGGAGGACATTACCGACCTTGACCTGCACGACAAGCAGCTGGCGAGCCTGCATATGCTCGACGAGTTTTGCGGACGCATCGTCACTCTGGACGCGTCCGGGAACAAGCTCGGACACCTCGACGGCATCCCGTCGACGGTGCGGCAGCTCAAGGTGTCGCAGAATATGCTGACCGAGTTGACGTCGTGGGACCATCTGATGAACCTGCAGTACGTCGACGTGTCGGGCAACGAGGTCAAAAGCCTGTCTGCCTTGAGGAACCTGGTTCACCTACGCAGCATCAGAGCCGACGACAACCAGCTGACGAGTCTCGACGGCCTTGACCTGCACGACGGGCTGCTCTCTCTGCGGGCTCGCAACAACGCGATTGAGAGCCTCGACTTTGCGACCATGTTGCTGGAGCGACTGACGGAGCTGGACCTGGCCGGCAACAGCGTCAGCGCCATTCACAACTTGGAGTTGCTGCCGGCGCTGTCGCGACTCAAGCTCCGGGGAAACCGGCTCGCCCAGTTGACGGTCAACGGCCGTCTCGGGGCGCTGCGTGAGCTCGACGTGAGCGACAACGAACTCACCGAGCTGGACTTGTGCAACTTGCCCAACATCCGCTCGGTACGAGCCGACCGGAACCGCATCCACCGGCTATCTGGGTTTGAACGGGCCCGCCGACTGGACAGCTTGTCACTGCGGGAGCAGCGAGGCGACTTGCCTCTGGACATGGGCTTCCTCGCCCGGGCATACGAGATTCGCAAGCTTTTTCTGTCCGGCAACTACCTGGGCTCCTTTAAGCCGGCCGTCGACTTTCTCAACCTGCAGCTGCTAGACCTGGCCAACTGCGGGCTACAGAAGCTGCCTGCGAGCATGGGCCAGCTGATACCCAACCTGCGGACGCTGAACCTCAACTTCAACGCCGTCGCCGACCTGTCGCCGCTGCAGTTTGTGCCGAGGCTGAAGAAGCTGCTGGTGGCGGGCAACAGGCTGACCGACTCGACGGCCGTGATGCAGCTGCTGACCGAGTTCCCACACCTCACGCAGCTGGACGTGCGAGACAACCCGGTAACGCTCGGGTTCTACTCGCCCGTGCAGGTCTTGGTGCCAGTGGGCCGAAGCGGCTACGTCGATCCCTTTGCACTCCCAGACGCCGACCCTGAGAGGGACGAACTATACGCAAGCAGGCTGGACGAGACGACGAGGCTGCGGCGACGTCTCCATCAGATCGCCCTCGTTGCCAGCTGTAGGCGGCTCCGCAAGCTGGACGGTCTGGACGTCAGGCGGCGCGAGGTGCTCGCCAGGGACGACTTGCTGGAGACGCTGGTGGCCGAGGGGCTGGTGCCGGAGCTCGACGAGACGCTTGTCGCACAGTCGGACGAGTCGCAAAGTAAGGCAAGGGCGCCTGCGCATGAGGGAGCTGAAGCCGCGCAAACCATGGCAGCAGAGTCCAAGGCTGCGGCCGAGACTTGACGACTCCTGAGTGACGAAGGAGAAAGGATCTTGGCATGACGACGATGACTACACTTTGGCAACGACGGAACTGGAGTTGGCGCGGGACGAGTTGCCTGGCACGGACGGAGAGGAGGTTGGATGTCCTCTTTCCGCCGGAGGCCATATGCGAAAGATACAGCGCAAATGACCACCTTTTAATGATTGACGCGAGAGAAGACACAGATGCGTGCCCCCATGAAGGGCGGGGTGTCGCATGGGCGTTGGAGTTTTGGAGTGGCCAGGGGGGGGGGGGGCTGGTGAAAACTGCCCGTTGAGCTTTTATGAGACTGTAGTGGTTTAGAGGCATTGTATGAGTATCGTGTATTCATCCATGGACGACGCGAAGACGAGCTACGAGTTTTACTGGCGCTGCTTGCTTTGCTTTGTGAGTAGGGAGTGTTTTAACTTGGTGACGTCAACTTGGTGACGGATGAGGAGACGCGGTGCCTGCCAACGGGAGAGCGTGGCAGAAACAAGGAACAGGCTACGGGTACGAATACTACCACTGTAGAAAGGGACAAGGATGGGAGAGACAGGCTTCTATAGCGTCATGCCATGTATGTCTGGCTCATGGGGAGGGAGGTAAGGGAGGCATGCGGAATGACGCACAGTCAGCGCGGGAAACAGAGGTCGGTGCGATGAAGATTGATCGTGTCCAAGACGGAGCTTGTACGATTTACGCATCATACGGATGTAACTCGTACGCATCAGGCATGGGCGATTGTCGAGGAGCAGAGATTCGGGGGCAGCCCCTGAGTATAGGGTAGGTGTTGCACAATTTGGATTATTTTTAGATGGTCTAGAGCTTAGGGCAACTTCGTCCACAATACCTACAACGTTTGATTCTCGCGCAGCCGCGACCCAGACGGCCAGGGGTCAACGATGGCAGGAGAGGGTATGGCAGGATGGTTGGCCACGTTGAGGGAGGTGGTTTGCATTTTGCATGGACTGGCAGCTCGCAGATGACGTTTGCTGTAGGGGCTTTGCATGGGGGCTTTGCATGACGTGGCTGTTCTTGCTTCGTACTTCGTACAGGGCCCTTGATTTGTCCAGCCCTGCCCTTGCAGCATGGGCAGAGGCTACGAGTTGGTCTGCCTGTCCTCGGGTGCGATCAAGACGGAAGTGCCGACGAGGTGGAAGGAACGAGGACGACGGCATGGTTTGCGGGAGCTGGAAATGCCAAAGTCCCGGTACTTGGGCGTTTGGGCTTCGGCTGGCACCCGTGGACAGCCCTCTCCCCGTCCGCCCGGGGTTGTACAGGCGGTCAATGCAATGAATGATACATTGCCAGTACGAAGTACAGTCAGTCTAGCTGCAATGCAACAGCGGAGTACGAAGTAATGTTGGTAATATCCTGCGCTGCCCATGACGGCAGACAGACCGACAACGCTTGGGTAAGGTGAGGATGCAGGTTCCCATCCTTGTCTACGAATTATTCGTACCTCTTTCTCTTGGACCACTGTCCACTGAGGTATGATTAATAAGAGGGGGAAAATTGGAAATTTCATTTCAACAACCTCTCTTTCCCTCTCTCCCTCCCTGTGCCGTCTCATCTCAAGTATTCGTATCCGTACCTACGAAGTACTGCGAATTCCCACCTTTGGTGCAGGTACCGGTACCATCCACGGGCAGCCAGCGCATCGGCTGCCCGCCGCCCCGCATGCACGTGGCAAGGCCAACCATTACCTCAGCGGCCGTCAGTCAGCTAGAAATGTATCTCTACCTCTGTCCGCCCTCATCACATGTATCCTCACCGCAAGGTTGCGCCCACTCTCAACGGGCCGCTGCACCTCATCGACCGTCTCCGAGGTACCAGTACGCGTCCCGTCTCGCACCTGCAAAACTTATCTCCTTCTTGCCCTCGACTTCACCACCACATCCTCGCTGTTCCTCCCTCTTCTACCCCCCCCCCCCCTCTCTTCCTCCCCCCCCCCTCTCTTCCTCTTCTTCTCCCTCCCCTCCCTCTCTCACCCACTTGCTCTCTCGAACTCTTGCTCTCGCTTTGGCTTATCATCATCCTGACCGCAAAATATTCCTCCTTTTGGCCTCATCAGCCTGACATCGTTCGCTCATCAACAATTTTCTCACACGCACAAACACACATATACCGTTTCCTCCTCGTCTTCCCCGTCGCCGCCCACTCTCGACACCGAGCTTGAGCTCGATATGCTCGTGCTCCGCCACGGTTGACAGGCACTCGCGTCTGCTGTACCGCCGACTATCGAACCCGAAACCGTCCCGCACAGCAGCCCTTTTCATTTGCCTCGTCACCCGCGAGGCTCAACCCCCCAAGGAGCACCCGAGGGAGGCGTCGCGACCATGAACCCGGACGCGTCGTCGCCCGATCCCGGCCCGTCGCCCAATCCCGGCCCGTCGCCTAATCCCGTCCCGTCGCCCAATCTCGCTCCGTCGTCTCAGCACCTCACACGCTCCGTTTCCCAGCACAGCGCCGCCTCGGCCCGTTCACGCCGTAGCGCCGGGCGGCCAAGCAGGAACCGGAGACTCCGCAGCCAGCCCAGTAGCTCTGCTAGCAGCATTGCTCCCAGCGACCAGTCGCTCACCAGCTTCCCCAGCCTCGACTCCCCCACAGGCGATCGCTTCGACGACGATCTCTACGCCCCCTCCAAGTCCACGGCCACCCGCGTCCCCGACAACCGCCGCGCCCGCACCCAGAGCGCCCGTGCCCTGTCCTTGGGCGACAGCCTCATCGGACGCAGCTCCGCCCGCTCCGCTCTCTTCGAGGATGCTCCCCTCCGCCAGTCCGTTCCCGGCACCCTCCACCAAGCAGCCGATGGCCACATCGAGCGTCTGGTCGCCAGGCACGGCGCCGTCGCCCTCGTTAGGCAGATCGCAGAGGACCTCGCCGAGCGCAATGTCCAGATTGCCTCGTTGCGCCGCAGAACCGACGAGCGCGAGCGGGCCATGCGCAGGATCATACGCGAGTGTGGCCTGTCCAATCTTGACCTCGAGACGAGGCTGCGCACCGTCGAAGCCGAGCTGCGTGCAAACGACCACGCCCAGGCGCTTGACACCGACGATCTCAGTGACCTCATGAGCGATGCCATGCGTGACACCGTGGCCGAGAACGCCTACGGCGAAACGCGTCGGGCTGACTCGACCATTCGCGCCACCAGCGCCGCCCCCGGCAGCACCACGGGGACCATGAAGGGATGGAAGACTTACTTCTGGGGTACCGGCACCGCCAAGAAGCACGGCCGCAATAACAGCATCAACAGCGACGGCAGGCAGAAGGTGACGGCCATGACTTCAACGGTCGTCCGATCGCACTCTAGTATGGACCGCCGCCCGACCCTCCAGGAAGACCTCTTCAACCCTCCCACGCCAGCCAGCCCTGTTTCGGTACGGAGCTCCAGTCGTGCCTCCAGCATGCACTCGCCCAATTCCTCCGAGTCCAAACCATCCGTCTCACTGGCCAGCCTCGCGCTGCGGCTCGTCGCCGGTGGTACCAGCACGCCTCGAGACGCCGACGCTAGAGGCCGAGCTGCGAGTCCCTCGAGGCGCGCAACATCCGCCCGGGCAGAGTCGGCGTTGAGCGTGACGAGCATGCAGTCGACGCGCGTCCCCTCCGTCGCCGGCGGCCCAAAGGCGCTGATGGCGATGCGACGCTCCACCCCGGCTCCCCAGGCTCCGGCCGGCACAAAATCTCAGGCCCAGGACGTGTGGGGGACTGGGAAACCCTCGGCCATGCCGCAGGAGAGCTACGGCCCCGTCGAGATGGACGCCATCCTCCCCCCCGAGTCGCAGCCCCCGACCATGACGAGCATCCACGCCAAGTACGCCTCGGGCGAGTTCCTCACGGACAGCTTCGGCTTCATCTACGATCAGCGACGCAAGAAGCGACAACGCGAGGCGGCACGCATGGCGCAGCACTTGCGCAGTGGAGGCCGTGCAGAGATGCTCAACAGTCGCTCGGGCATCTCACCACCCAGCCTGCTGGAAGAGGCAGCCAGCCTCAAGGGCGGCGTCTCGGACGACGGCCGGCCCGAGAGTCCGGGCAGCGCCGAGGAGCCAGGGGCTGGGGAGGACAAACCGAAGCGGTGGCAGGACTACCTTAGGATCGCGTCATTTCCCACCGAGCTGCTCAGCCACACCCCCAGCATGAGTGCGGCCGCTCTCGAGGTCATGGAAGGCACCGATGCGTCACAGGCGCCGGGGCCGTCGGGCAGTCGAGGGGAGGCCATGAAGTCCCCGGATATCACGCCGACGGGCGCGGGCCTCGTGCCCCTGGCGAGCACGACGACGGCCGTCGACAGCGAAACGGCGACGCAGCCCTCCGAGGCAGACGCCACGACGGTTGGGACGCTCGTCAAGGACGACGTGGAGCCAGTGCGGCTTCTCCTCGAGCAGCTCAGAGACGTGCATGACTCGCTGCAGCGCGACAAGATGGTCAAGTGGAACGACTTCTTGCGCAAGGTCCGGGCCGAGCGACGGCGCGACGGCGAGGCGGCCGTGGCAGCCGCCGCCGCCGCCGCCGAGGCCCGGTACGAGACGCCGGCCATGATACTGCCCGAGACGCGCGTGGCCGACGGCGAGATGATTGGCATCTCGGACTTGGGCAACAAGGGCAAGGTGGGCCGGGCCAAGTGGAACGAGTTCAAGTCGCTGGTGCTCGGCGGCATCCCCGTCGCCTACCGCGCAAAGGTCTGGTCCGAGTGCTCGGGAGCCAACGGGCTGCGCATCCCGGGCTACTACGAGGACCTCGTCTCCCGGAGCGGCGAGGGCGACGATGCGGCCGTGGTCAGCCAGATCCGAATGGACATTCACCGGACGCTGACGGACAACATCTTCTTCAGAAAGGGCCCGGGGGTGCAGAAGCTCAACGAGGTGCTGGTGGCGTACTCGCGGCGAAACACAGAGGTGGGCTACTGCCAGGGCATGAACCTGATTGCGGGCAACCTGCTGCTCATCATGCCGTCGGCCGAGGACGCCTTTCGGGTCCTGGCGTCCATCATCGAGAGCATCCTGCCCCATGGCTACTACGACCACTCGCTGATGGCATCGCGCGCCGACCAGCAGGTGCTGCGACAGCACGTGTCGACGGTGCTGCCCAAGCTGTCGGCGCACCTCGACTCGCTGTCGATTGAGCTCGAGGCGCTGACGTTTCAGTGGTTCCTGTCCGTCTTCACCGACTGCCTGTGCGCCGAGGCGCTGTTCCGGGTCTGGGACGTGGTGCTCTGCATAAACGACGGCAGCACGTTTCTCTTCCAGGTGGCGCTGGCCCTGCTCAAGCTCAACGAGACGAACCTGCTGGAGCGCGACACGGCGGCCGGGGTCTACACGTACATCAACCACCAGATGACGGAGCACGCCATCAGCATCGACGGGCTGATCCAGGCGAGCGAGGGGCTGCGGCGCGTGGTGCGGCGAGAGGACGTGGAGCAGCGGCGGGACAAGGCGATGCAGGCGGAAAAGGACCTGGTGGCCCGACGCGACGCCGACTGGGACCGCCGAGGCGCATGCAGCGACGAGGTGCCGGCGGAGACTGACGGGGGCGCCTCGAGCGGGCCGTCAAAGGATGCCGCGCAGGCGTGAAGGTGGGCAAGCGGACCGAGGCACTCGGAGTACATGTAGGGCGAGACGTTGGACGTCTGTCGCACAGACGAGTTGGAGTTGTGTTAGACAGCGGATTCTTGAAGAGAGGGGTCACAGCGTTGAGAGAAGGACAGATACCCCCTTTTCGTCGGTAGCCTTTTGGTTCCCGAGCCACGTTGCCAGACGGTTTTTTCGGGAACTTTGTTGGTGACGGAAGAATACAAGAGACAAGCGCCTGTCATGGGAATGTGTACTTTGTGTAGCGCGAACAGCGACGGCTCGAAGCTCTCGATAGATGGCGCGTAAATACATGTATTCGTAGAACTTGCCCATTGGTGGCGAGGCTCGAGGACGCAGCATGGCCAAGTCGAGGACTTGTACATGACGTGGGCTTCCGCTAGGTGACGAATCAAAGGCACAGAAAGGCGTGCTACAGCTTGGGCTTGGACTCGTTGAGCCACTCGTCGTACCAAACCTTGGCGAACTCCTTCCTCTCGGCCTCTGCGCGCTGGTCCTCGTCGAAGCGCGCATCCTCGGCCTCGAGGCCCGGCGAGGACAGATACCTGACGAGGGGGCTGTACAGCTCGGCCTTGATGACGCCGTAGACGCCCGACCTTGACTTTTCGACGAGGGCGCGGTCGCGTATCATGGCGAGGGCGTCGTCGATGCCCGGGGACGAAGTGGCGACGAGGTCGACGATGCCGGCAGCCAGGGCGTCGGGGCCGGCGAAACGGCGGGCCTCGAGGGCGAGGGAGCGGCAGGTCTCGGGGGGGAGCTTGTGACGGAAGAGGGCGGCCATGGCGGGCTTGAGGGGCGCGCCAAAGAGCAGCTCGTTGAGGCAGAGGTAGCCTCGGTCCGAAGGGGCGATGCGGTAGTCGTGGGCCATGGCGAGCATGAGGCCGCCGGCGTAGGTGTGGCCGTTGAGGAGGGCGACGGTGGGCATGGGGTAGCTGAGACGGGGGGTCAGTCGACGCGGCGCACGAGTGTCAGGACGAGAAAACGCACGTCAGGAAGCGCCGCCAGACGCGATACAGCAGGGGCCAGAAGCCATCCGTGGCCACGGCATGGGCCAGGTCGAGGCCGTTTGAGTAGAACTTTTCAATGGCGCTGGTGGTGACGAGGACGGCCCCATCGGCGGCGGCGGCGGCGGCGGCGGCGGGCCCGAACTCGAGGGCGTCGAGGGCGGCGAGCAGGGCGTGGCAAAAGGACGTCGTCAGGCGGTTATCGGGCGGCGAGGACCACGTCAGCAGGAAGACGCCGGGCTGGGGGGCGGTGCAGACGATGGAGGCGCCGGGAGCTGGGGGGATGGGGATGGAGAAGAGGGGGGGAGGAGAGGACATGTTGATAATGTTTGATGATTGCTGATGATTGTGTGTTGGTTGATTGGGGGTATAGATCAACTGATAGGTGAGATTGAGAGGGTTGAAGATGAGGTCGAGGCGAGGTTGCGAGGGAGTGTTGCGAGGTCGCATACTTCGTACCTCGGCTGCTGACGGGTTGCGGATAACCTCGGCTGCTGCACGCCGAGGCGAGCCGAGGCCCCACCAATCGATTGCCTTATCGTCACTGGTTCCGTCACTGTATCCCGCTCAGCGTTCGCTGTCCTCTTTTCTTTTCTTGTTTCATCTGCCCACGACAGCTTCACCACCACCACCACCACCAACCACGATGGAACCGCCGCCGCAGCAGCGCCAGCCCGGCCACGGCGGCACAATCGTCTTCTTCCACCCGGACCTCGGCATCGGCGGCGCCGAGCGCCTCGTCGTCGACGCCGCCGTCGGCCTGCAGAGGCGCGGCCACCGCGTCGTCGTCTTCACCAACCACTGCGACCCGCGCCACTGCTTCGACGAGTGCCGCGACGGTCAGCCCCTCCCTCGGACCGTGGCGCGCGCGCGCAACACGAGACGCTGACGTAGCCCCCACCCCGAAAGGCACCCTCGACGTGCGCGTCCGCGGCGCCTGGCTCGTGCCCCCCTCGTTGCTCTCCCGCCTCGCCATCCTCTGCGCCATCCTCCGCCACGTCCACCTCATCCTCGCCGTGACCCTCTCGCGCGAGCTGCCCGCGCTCGTGCCCCGCGCCTTTGTCGCCGACCAGCTCTCGGCCGGCCTGCCCCTGCTGCGCTGCCTCTACCGCCGCGTCCCCGTCCTCTTCTACTGCCACTTCCCCGACCTGCTGCTCGTCCAGGGCCGCGACGCCTCGCGCGCCAAGCGCCTCTACCGCCTGCCCTTTGACCGACTTGAGCAGTGGAGCATGGCCTTTGCCCACGCCGTCGCCGTCAACTCGCGCTTCACCCGCGCCGTCGTCGAGCGCACCTGGCCGCGCCTCGCCGCCAAGACGCGCATCGACGTCGTCTATCCCTGCGTCGACACCGACCCCCGCCCTGACGACGACGAGGTCGAGCTGCGCGCCGCCTGGGCCGAGACGCTGCGTGGCCAGGGCAAGCTGCTGCTCAGCATCAACCGCTTTGAGCGCAAAAAGGACATTGGCCTCGCCATCAAGGCCTTTGCCGCCATCCCCGACTCGGAGCGCGCCGGCGTGCGCCTTGTCCTCGCAGGTATGCTCCTCTCCACCCGCCCCCCTGGTTCTCTGCTAAATCCCACGTCCCCCCTCTGCCAGGCGGCTACGACGCCCGCGTCTCCGAAAACGTCGAGTACCACGACGAGCTGCGCCAGCTCGCCTCGTCGCTGCACCTCGCCCACCACAGCGTCACCAGGCCCGCCTCCCCCGCCTCCCCCGCCGACCTGGCCGCCGCCCTGGCGCCCGCGACCCCCGTCGTCTTCCTCCTGTCGGTGCCAAACGCCCTCAAGGCGGCCCTGCTCGCCTCGGCCCACCTCGTCGTCTACACCCCCGCCAACGAGCATTTCGGCATCGTGCCCCTCGAGGCCATGCTCGCCCGCCGCCCCGTCCTCGCCGCAGACACGGGCGGGCCCGTCGAGACGGTCTGCGACCCGGCCACGGGCTGGCTGCGCGACCCGGCCGACGTGCCCGCCTGGACCGCCGTCATGCGCCGCGCCCTCGCCCTGCCCGCCGCCGACCTCGCCCGCATGGGCGACGACGGCGCCCGTCGCGTCAGGGACACGTTTGGCCGCGACCGCATGGCCGAACGCCTCGACGCCCTCGTCGCAGACATTGTCGCCGCCAAGCCCGGCCCCTCCCCGCTGAGCGGCGTGCTCAGCTTTGTCGTCCTCGCCCTCTTGTTTTCCCTCGGCCTCGGCCTGGCCAGCGTCTACAAGCGTCTCACTCGGACCTAGGCGTTCCCCTTTCCCTCCCCCATTCATCATCATAGCCACACATCGGCATGGCGCAAGAGCACCGAGGGCGGTATGCGCTGCCCCCTGTCGGTATACATACCTACATGTGCATCATCGGAGGAAAGGGAACCTGTGTACACGCGCGATACAGAGACGTGGACGGCATGGCCCCCGGCACGGCGTTTGGCGCAAGCCGGACACGCCCTCTCCGGAACCACGGCAGAGAGCCCGGCCGCACTCGGGTCGCTGGCGACAAGGCCGGGCTGGGCCACGCGTCAGTGCAGTCATGTACATACACACAAGCAAGAACGAGCAGGTGAAAAGAGGCAGTTTAAGGTAGTCAATCTGCCATCCAAGACGCTTCCGCATCACTAGCTACGCCCACATGTCCGCCCTCGGGAGCCCCGATCCCATCCCAAACCCAGCATCTTGACAAAAGGCCCGCCCCCGTCCGCAAACCCAGGTGAAATATATGGCAGCACGCTGATCCCTGATCCCCAATGCCTATTCCATGAATGAAATGAATAATGTAAGCAAACCGCGGCCGCCGCCATCTTCCCGCCCAAAAAAGCTCCTGGGCTTGCTTGCTCGTCTCGCGTCCTCGACGTAAATGCATGTCCCCCTTCCCCGGGGCGCGAAAATATGGCTGCAAGAAAGAGAAGAGAAGAAAAAACAAATCCGAGACTCGAAAGGCTGAAATCCACGGGGTTTCCTCCCAAAGCCAACATTCTTTCGCAACCTCGTCCCCCCGTAAGCGCCAGTAGTGTCCGGGCTCCGAACCGCAAGCGAAGGGCATCCCGGAGCCCATGCAGAAGCGAAAGGGTCAGTCCATACTCCCCTGTGCACGCCCGAGTCCCCGCATAATGTACCGATAGTGTCGTCAGTCTCTCGTCTTCCCCGTTGGTATGCCCGCATGCCAGTCTCAGAGCCGGGCGTCGTCGCCTCGTCCCTTTGTTTGTCGTAAACCTCCAAGCGCACCAAGACGTCCATTCATGTCCCCGACGTCCCGAGATACGTAGTCGCTGCCATGGAAAGATGCAAGTAGCTGCTGGGCCAGTAGGCCGAATAAGAAAATGACCATGGCTGACCATGGCTGACCAATGGAAATGATGACAGAGTAGAGAGGTTTCGAGCGACGTCCCAACGACGTCGCCATGGTCGGGTGCTGGTTCAAGCGACTGCAGGAGGACCGGCGCTCCGTGAGGAGACCCACCAAGTCAATGTGTGCTTTGTATTCGAGCTCGCCGGCCCGGATGCTTCATGTTCCAGATTCGCCAAGATTGTACGAAGAGCTCCCGGGGGTATTGTGATGAAAAGCAAATATATCATGTTTGTAAAGATACCACGACGTGTCCCGCGTTTCCTCAGATTATCAAGGCCAGAGCCCATCGTCATCGTCGTGCACGGGCACCCGTTTCGCCGTGTCAGTGCTCGCTGTGCTGGCACCGGTATCCCGCCGTTTCGCCTCGACGGGACGCACGGGTGGGGCCCTGAACATGAGCGAGCTCCGCTTGCGTGGCTTGGCCATGAGTAGAATGCCATCGTCGCTGGCGTCGTCGTCATCGTCGTGAGACGGGCTCCCGTCCGATGACCCCACCGTTCCGGGGCTCCCGGGCCCGACTGGGACGAGGTGCAGGGCCAGCGCGCCGCTTTCCATGGCGGGGGGGTTCTCGAACACGTGGTCCAGTCTGAAGCTGGTGCATGATTCCTTGGCTGGCACGGGTCGTGTCATGCAATCTCCCGCTCCGAGCCGTGGCGACTGGCCCTTGACGATGCCCGGTCTCCCCAGCAGCTCCCCCTCCATGTCTGCCGACACGGAGCTGGCCCCGCTGAGCAGGGCCGGCAGCGAGGGGTCCGACTGGAAGACGAGCATCTTGTGCGAGGCGCTCTTGGGTGCCATGTCCCTTGGCACCGGGCTCGTCGTCTCACTAGGACTCGTGAGAGGAGTGCCAATGGCCTCCATCGACTCAACGCTCGACGACTTCATCGTCGTCATCGTGTTGCCTCTGGAAGGCGACACAAAATGCCGCGTCCACTCTTCCGCGCCGGGAGACGACGGACAAGGCATGTCGACTATGTCCAAATTAGCGTCATGGCCCGGGAATCCCTCCGGCGCCGCTGTCGCCGAGGAATAACTGGCCGAACATGCCGCAAGAGTCTCCGGCACAAGCGGGTGGCTGCTGTGACGCTTCGAATCTGACATGCTCTCCACCCGGTGGGCTGTCCGAGGACGCTCGTCCACACGTGTCTGCTGTCGCGCGTGAAAGTTTGGGTCGGACTGAGGCTGGCCATGCTGATACGTGGACGCGGCAGTCTGGGGAGAGCTCGATAGCGGAGATGGCGTCGTGCTGCTGTGTTCGCGCGTGCCTCTCTTGAGTTCTATTGACCTCATCGGTTTCAGGCCTCCCGGCCCCTGGATACTTCCCGGTGCCACCGCATTGCTCACCGCCACCTGGGCGTGAGCCCTCTTGTCCGTGCTGACGAAGAGGGCTCTGTCTGCGGATGCCGACCGGGCGCTGTCCTCGCTCTTGGGTTCTGCGCGCCGCGCCCGCCGTGCAGCCGGCTCTTCGTCACGCCGGCCCTCCCGCTGCCCGCCGCACCACAGAGTGGCAGGGCTCGGGCGTGCTTCTGATGGAGGTCTCAACTGGAACAACTGAGACTTCCGGCAGGGGCTGTCTTCTTCAGCATTGCTGGCTTCCGCCGTGTTAGAGTCTCGATGGCTTGCCAAAGGGGGCAGAACGGTGGCAAGTGGGTCATACTCCAGAGTCTCAGCTCTGAGGTTGGTTCCCGATGACGACGGTGCAAGGCGACCCACGGGCGAGGCGCCGTCTCTGCTGCCTTGGAAGAAGTAGTCGTCGACGCGGAAGCTGCCCCCGCGGTCGTTGGTGTAGTTTGTCGGCGGACCCGAGTGCCGGAACATACTGTCGCCAGCCGAGCTGGCTACGCTGCTTGCGGCCCGACGTCGAGACCTGCTGTCGCCTCGCTCGACCAAGGGGTGCATAACCTTCCCCACGGCCTTTTTCACCACCGAACGGGCTCGCTCCAAAAAGGTGAGCGGAACGACGGCAAACGACATTTCTTTCTCGTCGACTTGGATCTTGCTGCCGCAAGAAGGTCGGGCCGGGTCCGTTTCGTCGAGCCAGCCCACGGGATTGGTGATGCCTTGGACGACCCACGGATGGCGCTTAATGTCCCTCAGGCGAATTCGCTTTTCGGGGTTCTTGATGAGCATCTGTCGAAGCAGGTCGTAGAGGAGGTTGTCGACCTCTTCGTACTCGAGGTCGTTGTCGTCTCGATACGGGTGGGCGTTTTGGCGTTTGAAGAGGGACGTGGCGGATGGCGAGGTGGATGGGTCGACGGGCTTGAGGCGTCTGCGGGAAATGTGCACATCGTCCGTCGCAATTTTCTTAAACATCTGGAACTCGTCTTCTCCCAGAAAAGGGATGCGTGCGTAGATGAGGCAGTAGAGCGTGACCCCGAGAGACCAGACATCAATCTGCTCCGACACCTTGGGCTGCTCATGCTCTCTTCTGTCGACGTCTGTGTAGCACAGCTCGGGGGCGAAAAAGGCCGGCGTGCCGACCGTCTTGGCGAGCTCCAAGTCGTCGTCAAAGTCCTTGGCTTCTGACTCGGACACAGTCTCGTCCAGCTCGCCGTCGCGGATAGGTCGGCCAAAGTACGAGACCCCGAAATCAGAGATCTTGACGCGGTGATCCCTGGTCCAAAGCAGATTCGCCGGTTTGATATCTCGGTGAACGACCCCTTGGTAGTGGAGATACTCGAGCCCCAGCACGGTGTCGCGGAACGTCGAGTGGGCCTGGTCCATGGTGAAGCAAGGGACGAAGGAAAAGTCCTCGGCGAAGGGGTCGTGGGCGCGAGGGTTGTAATCGACCGAGGACATGTGGGAGATGATGGAGTCTGCTATGCTGGAAGATCGGGGCCTGGAGCCCTCGGTACAATGTGAGCCGTGCGTGGCGCCGTCGAGGGCAGTGTAGGAGCCGCAAGGCGGGAGGGGCGTCTCCATATCGGCAGACCAGTCCACCATCTCGTCGAGTTCCGGCGGGACGGGGCCTGCCGATATCGAGGACAGAGACCGCGATGGCGCGCGCGAGGATCGGCAAGAGCCGGCCGGGGACAGCTGCCCGTCGACGACGGCAAAATCTTCGCGCGAGGGGATGCGGGACCACGGACCGGCGCTGCTACGTTCGTCGGCGGCGCCGTACTCGACGCTCCAATAGTCGGTCGGGCCTGCGTAGTTTTGCGCCAGCCTGGCCCTCTTGAGCTCCTTGAGAGCCTGGCGGCGCTCGAGGATCTGGTTGTACTGCTCCTCCTCAGCCGTGGGGGCATCGCCTCGCATCTCGCGCTCGATGCGCCGTCGCTCGTACTGGCAGATGTGAGGCAGGCCTTTTTTGCGCCAAACAACCTCGCCGAGCTCGACGTGCTCGAGGACCATGTAAATCTTCTCGAGCTCGGGGTCGTCGATTACTTCGAGGAGAGCGACAACGTTGGGGTGTCGAATCTTCTTGAGTATGGCGATTTCCTTCTTGGTCTTGTCCTGGGGGGACATGGCGGTGACACGGCCGAGACGGCGTTTCTTGGAGAAGCGGGGGATGATCTTGATGGCCACGTTCTCAGCAGTCTGGGTGTTGCGGGCGAGCTTGACCTTGCCGTGCATGCCGCGGCCAATCTCCTCGATGACCTCATATTGGTTTATCGACTTGCGGCCGGTGATGATGTCGGAGTCGATGAGCGCCTTGTGCGTCCTGCAAAATGGCCGCCGTCAGCACACATTGGGTTGGCGCGACGAGGGGAGGGGGAGGGGGAGGGGGAGGGGCCCAAGATCGCGAAACACCAGCCATGGGACAGTGAGGGGCAACGGGGACGAGGGGAGACCACGTACTCGCGAACCCTATGGTTCTGCAACGGATGCAGATACGGACTGCCCAGCGCTGGGGCAGGCGTGTTGCTCTCCGACAGGGACGTGGGCTGGTGGAAGTGCGAGGGCGACGGGCTGAAGAGGCCGGGCGACGACATCGGGGTGCTGCTGGCGGTCCGCAGCGGCAACGACGACGACGGGGGGAGGCGGGCATGCGCATGGAGCGAGAGCGCTTGGTGCAATTTCGAAGAGTCCATCATGGGAGCAATTATCGGAGACTCGACGATTGTTGAATCGACATGCTGAAGGCGGCTGCCGAAGCGCGATGCGAGCCTTGAGGCAGAAGTCAGAGGAGGCCGGCACGCGGCAGACTTAACGCCGCATGGTAAGCACGAGTATTCGTAGACGAGAGAGGAACGTGGCAAAAAAGGACAAAGGACGATAAGATATGAGAGCAAAGAAAAACGAGGAACAGAAGAGGCTTGATTCGAGCGTGGGGAGGCGTTGAGTTGAGAGCAGCGCTGTGGTGTGTCTTTTTCTTTGGGAGAAGCCGGGCTGGGATCTGCGATGGATGGATTCAATTGGGGGGGGGGGGTTGTTCCCACCAGGGTGGGCGACAGTGGGCGATAGCGCATACACCGCATGTATCATACAGTGCAGAAAGCTAGTGGTTTACTTGCGCAGGGAAGGCTCTAGTGGAGGGGAACTGTGCGAGTAACGAAAAGTGAGGCCGGGCCTAGACCCGTGGTGCTGCAGAACCCGAATCGCACGCATGGTGTCGAGGGCTTCTTGGCCCGGCAGACAGTACAGGGCACGACACAGGCACGGTGCGTGGCCAGGCCTTGGGCCTACCGACAAGTACCTCGAGAGCCTGACGTAGCCGGATCCGCCATGTGGTGTGCAAGGGGTGGAGCCAGTGGGGTGGCTCGTCGTCGCTTGGGAACTGTCAAGGCGTGGTGGGCTGGGCACCGGTACCGGCCATGGGCGAGTACAAGTTCTCTTGTTCCATCAATTGTTTTCCAGGTGTTGCAGAGTCCTGTTACTACTGCTCACGAGTAGCAGTTGCAGACCATGACGTTGGTGCCGACAATGCGCCGTCGATTTTGAAGCACGAGGAGGACATGGAGGAGGAGGAGGTGGAGGAGGAGGAGGTGGAGGAGGAGGAAGAGGAGGAGGAGGAAGAGGCGCTTATTGGCTACCCGTCTCTAGCGGCACGGTCAAGGCATGATGTAAAGACGTGCAAGTTGACAAGATAAGCGTGGAATGGCACACAGTAACTAGTTGCTTATCGGGCTCGCCGCACCATTGGTCTGCTGGCCTCTGTGGCTGACGCTGCTGCAGGCCAAAGGGTGCAACGGGGTCGCTTTGATGTGATCTGCTAGCGGTACTTGCTGGCAAGGGGGAGGTACAAACGCATGCGCTCGCCCGGGTTCCGATTTCTTTGCCGAGATGGACCGGGCTCTTGCCTAACAACTCGATGGGGAGTCGGCAGTCCGAGGAGGCTAGCCGGGCTTTACCCAGGAAAAGGAAGCTGGCCCGTGGGTGATGGCCCCGGTACCTATGCAAGTCCCTGCAGCAGGCGACGCGTAGCTCTGGCGCTGCTGCAGACGCTCGCATCCCTGCTTTGTTGGAGTCTCATGGGGGGGGCAAGAAAATTTGGCAGCTAGGTACCTAAGCAGAGTTGCATCAACAAAGTTACAATCTGATGGGATCCCACACATGCGAGGCGACGATCTGCAGACCAACAAGAGTACGGAGCCTCGACGGGGGGTCTCAAGTAGGAACATGTCGAAAACCGCATGCACATTGGTGGTTGTCTATTAATAATACATAACTTATAAGATGCGGTATCAAGCGATGGCGGTATCAACAAGCAAGCCGTGTCGATGACATTCTGTGTTAGTTGCGTACCAGGTACCTTCGCGCGTCGGGCACACTTAAGAACAGTGGGTGGGTGACTATGTTTAGTACGTATAACGGTTATATATAGGTCTAATATCGTATTGTAATTAGTGTAACGGTGTTGCATTACGTATTACGGCGATAAACGCATATAGCTATTATAGTCATATTATAGTGACTAAAGCGTAATAGTCATACCGCGTATAATAGTCACTATACGCGATAAAATAAGCAGCATTATATAATAGTTATTTAGCCTTTAACCGTATTAGGATTATAACTATGTTAGGTAAGCATAATACGTATAGACCTATAACCGTTATACGGCTTAAAGCTATATTAGCCGCTAGTAACTATATTAGCCGCTAGTGACTGTGTTAGCCGCTAGTGACCGTGTTAGCCGCGTGACTGTGTTAGGTGTTAGCCGCGGGCGCGGGTACGTATCCCCTTTGCCGCTTAGGTAGCGGGGTTCCCTTTATATAGTAAAATAAGGTTCGAAATTTTTAATAATTAGTAACCCCGTTTGGCCTAGCGGCAAGCGGCGTAGATCGTAAATACGTAACCTCATAGGTCCGGGTTCGATTCCCGGTATATAAAAATTTTTGTCCTTTGCCTCGTGACCTATAACCCGTAACCCGTGCCCGTGCCTCGTAGCCTATAACCCGCCCGTGCCTATGCCTCGTAGCCTATAATCCGTACCTATGCCTCGTAGCCTATAACGTAACCCGTACCTATACCACGTGACCTGCCGGCCCCGGGCCTAGACCCGGCCCTACAGCCGGCGTCCCGTACCTAGGGCTAAGTACTCTTTATTTAATACTTAAAATAATTATTTTTTTATAACCGTTATATTACGTATAACGGTTATATATTTAAAACCGTTTTTTAGGCTATTCTTATTACGCTTATAACACTATTTTTTACTATTATAACTATTTTAGGTATATAACGGTTAATAGGCGTATAACGGTTACGATCCTAACACTATTATAGGTCTAATAGAGTTGTAAGACACGTAGCGGGACTAACACGGTTATAGCGCGTATGACGGTCACCCAGCCACTGACAGGAACCCCGCCCGGCGCGCGAAGGTATGTACCTGTACGGAGTACGGAGGTATAGGTACCTGGAGAGCGATGCCGGCCCGACAGAATTCCCAGTCACTTGGAACGGCAGGCAGTCAGACAAAGACCCCACTTAGATTGCATGCATGCGAGTGCGTGACAGGGCAGGGGAGCACGGATCGCGGGTGGTACATCACCATACATGACCCGGATAAGCCAGCACCTCGGTGGCAAAGCTGGCAATATGGGGCAGAAGGTATCGGCAATCTGGAAATGGTTCATCGTCGCACTGCCTTGTACCCCTCGAGATGGCGCTCAGAGGGGCGGACCTGACGCTCCACGATTCGATTATCGATACGTATACTACTGTTTGCTGATTCAGCCGCAAAAACAGCCGCAAAAATAGAGTCCCCAAGACCCGTGTCGAAACAAACAAAGCCACAGCTTGGTTATTCTTGGACGCAAAACCTCTGCGTTCTGCGTTGCAGCAGCAGCAACAGCAACAGCGATCGTGGCGGCCCACCAATCCGACGTGTCGCCATAGCGCGGGACCCGATGGGTTTCCAGGTTTGTTTCCAGGCTTGCGTCGTCGCGTCTGTTGGGCCTCCGAGATTCCGGCACGGCACCCGAGCCCGACCTTGGCACTTTCTACGGCACGAGCCACGGGCGTTGTATGGTCATAAACTTTGTGGGCGGCGGGTGAAAAGCAGCGGCACCCAAGGTCAAGAAAAAAAAAAGCACCAGCCGCCCGTGCCCAATAACGATCAAGGTCCAATGCAGATGCACAACTGGCGCATCGACACGTCGCATCCTGTCTGCCGTGCCCGATGTGCTGAACCGAAGCCATCGTGACCACGGCCCAGCCGCCGGCACGGAGCGAAAAAGAGACGACGAGGCCTCTCTCACCTCTCTCAAAGGCGGTTGGCTGCCGTCGCCACGTCTGGTTATGTGCGCATGCGGCCGCCGAGCAGAGAGGCTAGAGTCATATTTTCTCTCCTCGCATGGCCCAAAACAGGCAGCTGTCAAATCGACGAGGCCTTGCTGCTTGCTGATGATGTGCCACAGTGCATCGTTGGCCGGCCGCACGACGGGGGGACGATTCTACATGCCACCTGGCCAATGCCGGCCGTCTTGCCACGACTCCACAGAACTGGCCTCGGAGATTCTTTGGCTTCGCACATGGGACCATGCAACCAAGTTGCGCTCGAGGTTGTTGTTGACAGGTTGCTTTTCCCACTCGACACTCGTCACATTGTCCCGGTTGCACGACAGACCAGATGGGCTGTTGCTGTTGGGGACTGTGCTGCGTGCACTGTGCCACAGCCTGTCGATGGGCTGGGTCTGACTTCTTCTTTCGCTGCAGAACCCCACACTCGACAGGCTCGGACAGGGGCTTCTGCGGCCGAGAGGCCCCCGTACCGTACTGTGCCGGTACCGCCCACTCCGAACTGTGCCTGCCTCTTACACACACGGCCAAAGAAGCATCATGGGCAAACAGCAACAAAGCTCCATCCAACATTTGGTTTCGAGGCACTCCAGGCCATGTCGTGTATCAGCACGGAGTAGTCCAGAGTACACAAAAAGCCTTCAAGGCTATGCTCACGTGCAGGTACCCGCGAGCATGTGCGTTACTACATACCTACAACGTCCAGTCTCCAACAACAGCCCGTGGCGTTGTGCTCGGGATGGCACTTGTGCCACCCACCTCCCTTGTTCTCGGCCGCCTTCTTTGATAGGCAGGTTCCTACTCAGGTTCCTACTCGCAGGTCCCCTTGGTCGTCAAGCTTGTCTGCTTCGTATGAGCAGCACCAAAATACGAGCTAGCACGTAGCCCCGTCTCTAGTCGACGCCTCCCCATCCGAACTACCTACCTAGTAGTACTATCGCTCGGTAGCTCACCTTGGCCCTCGGTGGGGAACGGGATGGATGGGTGCTCACGCACGGGTGAAGGCGTACCGCTTTGTGGTACCTACGCCTTTGTGGTACGCACCCTCCTCAGCACGCCGGGCGCATTATAGTTGCCTCACCTGAGCCATATCAGAGCTGAAACAGGCTGTTGGCAGGCGGCCTGTGGCTTGATATGCCTCGCAGCGGCTGGGGCAGGCTCGTTTCCTCTTCTCCATCATCCCTCTGCTTATGCTACCTTGTTTGAAAAGCTGGGACGAGCAGAGGGGAGAGAGGAGTTGCCATGAGGGTATGGATCATCACGGACCGAGCACTTGGGATGGATGAGCATCATGGTGTAGGTGGACGCGCATTGCCGAGAGGAACGAGGACGTCATGATCAGGATACTCGTGCGGCGTAGTCGAGAGTGATGGTGTGCCCCATACGCCTGATGCAGAAGGGGGGCAAGATCCGTGGGCTTCCTCACACTGTATCCGTACTCCGAACAACGACAAGGCCCGGAGGGTGGCGGGACATGTGGGGTTTATGCACCGTGCCGGCGCCGGACGTGCCTCGACAACCTCCCCGATATGGCCCACATTGTACCGAGTACATATGTACAAGCATCGAACAAAGCTACATACATACATCGAGCCGTTTCCTCTCTTGCTCCGGGAAGTAGATATCTATCCGTAGTACTTACTTTTGCATGTACAACTTGCAACAACACCCGGCAGCCTTGTCCGGCAGAGTCACCCGCAGTGAGTCCACTGACTCCCTCCATCTCGCCCATCGCTCGCGTGAGCGCCACCGAGTCTCCCCTTGCTTCCATATTCTCCAATGTATTTCTCCGGGCCTGCAACGCCGTGCCTCGCCATCAGGGAGGCAAGGGCCGAAAAGGGGGGGGGGGGTCGTTGGAAGGCGAGAGGCGGGAGAGAAGAAAGAACCAGAGAGGTTCGCGCCGCGCGGGGCCGCGTGCTACGGCACGTTGGACAGGGGTGGGCCGTCCGGTGAGTGGCTGGAAGCATCAGGAGACCCTCACGAACTGGTCTGCCCGCGGGACCTCATTGGCTTGGCCGTTGGGTCTGACAGGTAGTAGTCGCCATGGAGGGACCGCCGGCCGGCCCGTTTGCGTTTTCAACAAGTTGTTGATGTGTAGTACCGAGTACATACGCCTCACGCTCAACTCGCCCCCAAAGTCAGCGGCAGTAGAGTCAGCGGCAGTTGGGGCTCGGCCGAGACTCTGTTTTCGGAGCCATCTGGGGACGTTGCTTCTCCTTGTGCCGCCTTTCGTGGTGACGTGCGATTAATAATATGGCGTCTCCTGGGCCGCCCAAAGCCGTATTGTATTTGCGAGTACGAATACGGATAGATGCGAACCAGATTTCTCAAACCCCCCTCGTCCGTCCTGCCGAACAACGTCTGGGCACGTGTTTCTTTCCTCGTCTCTCCGTCGACCTCTCCTTTGCCGGATCGGTCCAGACGGCCATGCATGCGACCCGTCAACCCGTATCCAGCATGCGTCATTTCAGTCCATGTATTTTCACCGAGTATGTGCGACTCTATAGGTGCGGATGGCCATCGCGGCCCAGAACAGAGCCCTCTCTGGCAACGTAGACGCACCCTTGACACTGTCCCTGTATCCACTGGAGTACTGATGAAGCTGCCGACCGGTGATGCTGCCATGCGTGACACGATACGTACAAACATGTCGTGCAGTCGTCACTCTATACTGCATGCGTGTTTTATGTACAATACAAAACCACTACCCACGGATCCACCCCGTCCCGCCCCCCTCCAGCCGATCGCGCCCCCATCTTGGAAGCAATGGGAAAGAGTGCCGGGGGCTGTGGTCGGCTGACGACGGCCACGCACGGCGGCTGGGGTCCGGAACAAGCGGGCGGGAGAAACGGCGAGAATCCGGCAGAAGGCGGGCATCTGCAAGGATTCTGCCCATGACGCTTCTTGCTCCATGCAGTCTACTGGACTCGAGGCTGATGATGTCGGGTCTTGCGCGTTGACTCTGCATATACAGCCTCAGCAGGAGGCTCTTGATGAGTATGACGATGAGAGGTTCGGGAAGTCCGAATCGCTTGCGAGGTATTCGGCGATCCCGCTGATGGGAGACGGATCCCGCATTCCTCAGTGTGGAGCACTCAAACTTGTCGCTCAAGGTGTCCAGCCGCGCGGTCGGCTCGTTCCTTTTGCCACGGCTCGAGGCTGAAAACCGAGGTTGGCCGGGCGCCGGAAAGGGCACAACATTGTCAAAAAACAGAAACATGTAATGTAATCACATCACGTGATGTCAGGTGATCTGACACCCTTCCACTCGACATTCAACTCCAGCGACGGCAATAAAAAGTGTCGCAACCACTGCACCACGCAAAAGGATACGCGCACCAGTTGTTACAAAGATATTGGTATTAATTATTCAGTGTCTTCTTGGTCTTGTTTATATGCGCTGTTCTGACGTATCCGCCCAAAAAGGGAAGGGGTAGTATCGCCAAACCATCGAAACGAAGGAAAGTGGAGTGGGGATGCGGTTTCCGATTTGATAATTATCCCTGTAACCCGACCATGGCCCCAGCGTCCAACCACTCTTCACCTTTTCTCGGCCTCCTTTTGCCCTCGACGACAACATCACAACGGCCCGCGGATTGCAGCGAGTAGGAAGACGACAGCAACCGGCAGAGACAAAGAGGGTGACTCCATGGGATCGAGAGACATTCATCAGCAGCAGCACCAGCGACCACGACAGAGGCCAGAGCAGCCCCTGAACAGGTGCCAATGGGCCTCGTGGCCTTGCTCCTGGGCAATGGCCTTTGCGCGGCGACATTAGCCCTCGTCGTCGCCGCCGCCCCATGGCTCTGGCTTCATCGACGACGGCAACCGACGGCTGGTTCGCAGCTGTTGCCCGCCTGGGTGCCGCTCGAGATTGGCATCAGCTCCGCGCTGCTCAGGTCCAACGGCCTGGCCTCGTACTTGCTGTCAGTCTGCGAGGCTCTCTTTTCCTCCTGTCCAGTCTCCCGCTGACTGCCCGGTTCAGCTTCCTGCTTCGCCGCCGTCGAGGGTCGCTGTTTGGCCTCACGTCGCGTCACCAGATCCTCTACAATCTTCCCAGCGTCGAGCGCCTGCTCGCAAAGGGCCATGACACCATAGACACGCACCCGCTCGGGCTGAGCATGCTTCAGCGTGTCTTTGGTGCCCCCGTTTCGGCCTCGCTGCGCCAGCAGTTCGCCTCCATGGGGCACTCGGCGCCTTCTACTGCCGCCTGCAGCAGTATGAGGGCAACCAGCCCGTTGACTTTGGCGCCGACATGAGCGACGTCAGCCTCGTGGCCCGCCAGAGAAACGACGTGTTTGAGCGCTTCGGCGTCTCCACGCTGCATCGGGGCATGGTCGAGCTGGGCACGCTCTGGGGCCAAAACGCCAACGCGCAACCGCTCATCTTCTGGTTCGCCCTCTACATCTACTCGACGCCCGGGCTTCTCGAGGCCCTCCGCGCCGAGGTCGAGCCATGGCTGGCCCTTTCGGCGACGTTCACGGCAGCCACCCCCGAGCACCCGCCGCACGTGTGAGCAGATCGACTACGCGGCGCTTGGACGCAGCTGCCCGCCCCTCAAGTCGGCCTTGCTCGAGACGTTTCGCCTGGCCAACGAGCCGACGTCTATTCGGTACGTGTCCCGGCCCGTGACGGTGCCCGACGGCGAGCACAGTCACCACCTGCACCCGGGAACCTGGATCTCGGCCCCGCACGCCGGCCTCCAGCGCGACGGCTCCGTCTTCCCCGACCCGGACCGCTTCGTCCCGGACCGATTTCTCGAGCTCGACGAGCAGACGGGGCGCAAGGTGCCGCGCTATGGCAAACTCAAGCCCTGGGGAGCCGGCGTCGGTATCTGCAAGGGGCGCACCTTTGCCGAGAAGGAGATGCTCGGCGTCATTGCCTGCTTCATCACCCTGTGGGACATGGAGCCGAGCGGCGGCGGCACATGGACCCTACCCGGCTTTGTCACTGGCACCGGCGTCATGCGCCCCAAGGAGGCCGTTAACGTGGTCATCAAGCGACGCGTCTTTTGCTCATCTGCTCATGACGGAATAAAAAGCTGACCCGTCGTCCGTCTCTGCCCCTGCCTTGGGCCGTCATCTACGCAGCAAAACCTGTCTAATCTTGTCTTTAGCTGACCAACCGCTGCCCACCTAGTACTCTCGACAATAGCGACCCAACACGGAGCAGAGCTCAAGCTCAGGCCAGCCTTGCTGTGTACACAAGTTCCAAATCATGACGGTGAGTGTTAGGACCCAGTACACCGGACGTTTCTCCACCACGTCCATCCGGACTGGCTCAACCAGACGTTGGCTCTCGGATGAACCGAGCCGCCAAACGAGTCGTGGCCTCTCCTCGAGCTCGGCCGGCCACTCCTCGGACCTGGATGGTGAAGGCTTGGACTCATCCAGCACCGCCGCAGACCGCGTCCAAGGCCTCACTCTTTTGTAACGCCATTCGTCCAAGGTCTCGGAATCCATCGGCCTTTGGACATACCAATGTAGATGACTCGGGACGTCCCCGGGTGGTACGCCTTCCGTCCCGATCCATTTGGTCGAGCCCTGCAGCCCTTCAACAATGACGTGAAGCGTCTTGACGCCGCCTTCGCCTTTGTCGCCGGCGGGCTCGGACCCCGCGTCAAGGCGAAGATGCTCGAGGAAATGGGGGATCAGACGCATCTGCGTCCCGTCGTGGTCGACTTCATAAAGATCGTTGTGGTACGGCCCGTTGGCGCAACGCCAACCGTCGTACTTGATGTCGGGACGACCGCCGTTGTAGTCAGGACCATATCCCCATAGGTGATACATTTCCCGCGTCACCAGGATGCCGACGTTGCGGGCTGGTCCCCGGGCGAGCGTCAGGGCCCTGGCATACGGGAGCTGGGCCTGCCGGGGCGGGAAGCACAGGACAACGAGGTCTTGGGCGGGGATCCAGTCAAACGTCTCGAAGTCGCCAAAGGGATTCTCGGGACTGCACCAGCCCTCGTATGTTTCGTTGGCGCCGGGGCTCCGGTGCCTGTAGTAGGCATCCACTACGAAGCGCGACTCTCGGCACGTCGCCAGCAGGGCGTAGACGGGGAGGTATGCCGAATCTCGCGCAGGCGTGGCGCTCACGCTGAACTCATTGGAGGACCAGGAGTGAGCCATGTGAGGCTTGCGTGGGTGGTTGACAATGTCGAAGAAGTGCGACGACGGCCCGGCGGGGAGGCAGTCGAGCCAGATCATGCTGCGGACCTCGGGAGGCAGTCGCATGAAAGACTCAAAGGTAGAGGGGCCTGCCGCCGCCGCCGCCGCCGCCGCCGCCTCCGCCTCCGCCTCCGCTGCTGCCGCCTCCGCCGCGGCCTTTGCCGCGGCCTCCGCTGCCGCCACCTCCGCCTCCGCCTCCGCCGCCAGCTCCTGCTCGATTAGGGGAAACTGGGCGAGGGCCCAGCTGAAACGCGTCTTGTGGCGCTCCAAATTGTGTAGAGCGCTGCGGAAGTCCTCGGTGGTCTTGTGGAACTCGGCCATGGCATCGGTCCGCCTGTCCATGCGCTTCAGACCATCCTTTGCATGCAAGGCGTAGTAGCGCCTTTCGATCATGTGTCGGGCCACATGCTCGCCCGCCGGGTCGCAGAGATGCTCCAGCATGTCTCGGTCCCTCTCGTGCGGCGCCAGCACGCCAGAATCCAGCAGCTTGCGCGCGGCAGCCTCGTGGCCGTCTTCAAACTCCCTCACGAGCTTCTGGTGCGCCTGTAGCTGGCGATATTGAAAATATATATACTCAATCCAGGTTGCCAAGTCGCCTTGGAGGCTGCAGTCTTGGTCGAGGACAGCCGACGCCGAGGCAATCGACGCCGGGTACTTGAATCTGTTGCGCGCCATGCAGTTGTCGACGGCCTTGGCATGGTCGGAGAAAGTACGCCATGTTGACCTGTGGACCTCCTGCTTTTCTCGAAAACGCTCCCACGACCTCAGCTGCGGGGTGAAGACTTGCCAATCATCTGAGTGGCGCTGCCAGCAGGCTAGGATGTCGCGATACTCGCCGGGTGCTTCGAGAATGGTAAAGAGCATATTATCCGGGTGCGACGGCCGGCCGCCTCCGGCCACGAGGCGGTCATAAGAATCGAGCTCGTCGCGCTCTTGCTCAGCCTCGGTCCTCTGAAGGATGTCAATCCTTCGCCCGAAATCGATCTCGGGACTCAAGCGCTCGGCAGGGTCTGGGGGCGAGAAAAGGTCTGGGAGCGAGAAAAGGGACATGGCGGGGCGAGGCATGTGGATGGGCTGCTTTGGACAAAAGTCGGGAGCCGGGCGTGTAGAGAGGCTGTCGACAGGGTTGGGTTTCTGTTGGACGCAGGACGGGGGGGATCGATGGGGCTTATATATACGAGTGACGGGTCAAAGTGAATGGGCCACGACCAAGGGGTTGACGAATCGCTCGGCGTTGAGATGGAAAGCCACAAAGACAAGTTGGACGGGTGAGCGGGATGGGAACAAAGCGTGAGCTGCTGCGCGCCGGACAATGCCAGCGACGACCCTTTCACGAACAAATAAATGGCGAGAGTGAGACATGCTGCGCGGCAAGGCCGTCAGTCACTCTGAAACCCCTTTCCACGCTGGAGTTCGGTCCCGACCACATGACGATTTGTTCAATCTCTTGTTTTGAGCTCCGCCTACATCAGTCTTGTATACATTTCCAGCTTCACAGGCAGAACGGCGGACCCTTCCAGTTGCAGTTCCACGGGCAGTCTCTCCCCTGCTGCTAGTCGCCTATCAACGGCTGGCCCTTGCACGACTTGCCCCAGAGCTCAAACATGAGCACCCAGGCCGACAGGGCGAGCGAGATGGAGATGAGGTGCAGCGAGCGCAGGTCGCGGGCCAGCGGCAGGAGGAACAGGACGAGGCAGACGACGGCGCGGTTGGCGAGGCGGTAGCGCCTGCGGCAGCGCATGTCGGCGGGCCGGCGGTGCTCGTGCGTCAGCGAGATGACGCCCATGAAGAACAGCGCGACGGCCAGGCCGTGGCAGTAGAACAGGGGCGAGCCGCGGGCCAGGCGCGGCACCGACGTCGCGCGGTACGCCCTGGCCAGCTGCCTGGGGTCGGCGTTGGGCACGTCTGCGGCCAGCACGAGGGCCGAGATGGCCGACGAGGCGACGACGTAGCCCATGATGGCCACCAGGTGGGCAAACTGCCACACAAAGGCTTTGACCTGTCAGCACCGAGCCCTGACTTAGGGGGGGGGGGGGTCCTTGGCCGGGGCTGCCTACCGGTGCCTGCTGAGCGGCGGATGGCGTGCACCTTGATGCCCTTGGAGTCGACGTCAAAGTAGATCCAGTTGAAGACAAAGGCCTGGATCATGCCCAGCACGGCCTTGCCCAGAAAGGCATTCACAATGTACCCGCCGGCGCTCTGGAAGAGGATGCCGATGACGGAATAGCCCGAGACCAGGGACACAAAGGCCTTTGTGCGCTCGACGCGGTGCTCGATGTTGCTGGCGGGATAGTACTCGGAGTGGCGGTTGACAAAGGCGCCCAGGGTGGTGTCGCGCCCAGGCCCGCGCGAGAAGCGAATCATGGCAATGGAAAAGGTGTGGGCGTACAGGTCGAGGAAGAGGGCGGGCCAGATGAGGGCGTGGCGCGCGGGCATGGGCACGTGGATGCTCACCATCCACAGCGCCGACGGCACCAGCATCTCGACGACCTTGGCCATCATGACGCCCCGGACCATGGGCAGCATGTAGGCCACCGAGGCAAAGTGCAGCGTGGCGGAGAGGCGGGCGGCGAGGTAAAAGGACACGAGCTGGAGGTACGTGTTGTCGGCGGCGTCCTTGTCGAAGCAGTGGTATATGTTTGTCGTGAAGCTGCCGCGGGTCAGTCTCGCGTTCGTGTGGGAGCAGGAGAGGCGAGCACGCACGCCATCAGGCAGGCAATCTCAAAGAGGATCCCGACCCGGGTCCAGACGTCGTCCGTCTCGAACCAGCTCAGGCACAGGGTGATGTCGGACCATATCTTCCACGACATGAGGAACGTGATGGCGAAGCGCAGCAGCATGCGGCCCTGGGGCTCGGCCGACATGCGCACGCCGTTGTCGTGGATGATGCCGGCTGCTCAGGTCAACACGACTGTCTGTAAAGGGGCACGACTGTCTGGAAAGGGGGCTCGCAGACTGACCGTAGACGAGATCGAAAAAGAGCTCCAGGGCCATAATCTCGGTGTGCTTGGACCCTCGCCAGAGGAGCCCCCGGTGGAACCACTGCTTCATGACGGGCTTCCTAAACAGCCTGATGGTCTCCGTCGGCCTGTCGCCCTCGGCCTCGGGGTCCTTCTCCTCCGCCGACGCGGCCAGAGACTCGGCCCCGTCGCCGCCGTCATAGGTCCGCAGCCGCGCATCGTAGCCGAACCTGTCAAAGTTGCCGCTCAGCGCCGAGGCCTGCGTCGACAGCCGCCGCAGCTGCGTCGTGACGGAGCTGAGCTGCAGGTGGACGTCCTCCCACTCGTCAAAGTGCGGGCCGTGCTTCTTGCGAAACTCGTCGCGCCGGTTCTCATGGTGCTGCCGCGACTGCTGCAGGTAGTTTGCGTGCTCCTCGGACCCGTGCACCACGAGCTCGACCCGCAGCTCCTCGCTGTTGGCGTACTTGCGGCGGAGGTACTCGAGGTCCCGCGGCGACGAGGCAATCACCCTGCGCCCGTCGGGCAGCTTGAACTCTTGCGGGCTGAGCCGCCCGTCGCCCGAGGCTGTAGGCATGGCCGGGGGCTCCAATCATGAGTTTCTCGTCCGTTTCCTGGCGGCGTCGGCGTGTGCAGGATTCGAGTATAAGCCGATGATGCGTTGCGTGGGTACGGGCGGGTGTTGGGAGATATAAGTGGCAATAGGGACAACACACGGCGTCTGCCTGTATAACGTTTTGGTCCGGGGGAGCACCCGCAAAAGCGCCCATTGCCCATTGTGCCGGGCTCTCTGACATCAGAAGCCGAAGCCGGGAACGGGAGCAGTGACGTCGTTTCCGTCATTGGCCGGCAGCCGAGACATTGCTATTCGAAGCAGCGGGAGCCCTAGGCCGGGTCGAGATGCCGGAAACCGCTAGACCGGCCCCGAACCACATCAGTTCAACTGCCGGCAAACCCGGATTCACACTAGGCTCATGCATTTCCGTGCTATTCCTCCCCTTGAAAGCTTTCCTCGAGGTTCATCCGCCTTGCTTCCCACAGGCAAGTCCTTGCATTCCATTCGAGTGACGTCGTCATCGGCGCCAGGCGGCGAGACTTGGCCAGAGCTCTTTTGGAAGCCCCTGCTTCCGTGGCGGACCGAGTTCGATAGACTTCGGGCACGGATCGAGGCCGACGACGTGGGAAACATGCTTGCCGAGCTCCAACGAGCCGCTGCCCCAGAGACAGCTCACGTCCAGCGCCCGACCAGGCTAGCCCGGTCGGGGCGGTAAACCTTTGGTCGTGGCGTGGTATATTCTGGGCGAATCCATCCGTCGTGAGTGCACGTCGGCCGTCATCTGAGCTGCCCGGTCCTTGGTCTTTGAACGAGCCCCTCCTTTCTTTCCCTCGCTGCATCTTGTCGAGATTGGCCGAGATCCCGTGTCACTGACTTGAAAAGTGTTGCCAACAAAACTATTGTTGCAAAGAGGCAGGACATGATGTGAATTGTGGATGGAGAGGAATATGTACGGATACCTACTCTGTACCGAGTATATTTCCGTAGCTGAGGGCGGGTGAGAATGCCGAGATGGGCTGCCCCAGGACAGAGTTTCACGGCAGCGGAGCGCGTCATCTCCGTTGACGTATCTCGACGAGAAGCCTGCCGCCTGCCGAGACGCAAGACCTCGCTCAGGCGCTGGTCAACTCACTGCCCAGCACTCCGCTCATCCAGGCGCCGACCTTGATGGCATCCGCGTCGCCTAGGCCAGCCTGAGCGAGCCGCTCCGACCAGTCGCGCACGCGATAAAAGTCGTGGCCAACCAAGGCGCTAGTGTTTACGCGATGGCCTCCTCCCTGCACGTCAAATAGCTTAATCTGGCCATAAACGGCCTCGAAGCGCACCTTGAGCTGCGACGGTCAGAGCCTTGCACGGTGGAAAGACTTTACAAGAGTGAGGGGCACGGGGCAACACATACATCAAATGGTACTTGTGGACGTGGACGAGGATCCTCTGAGAATGGATGGGTGCAAAAGGTAAAGCGCGTCGTCTTACCATATGTCCACTTTGGGGACCCCATCTCCTCGTAGCCCGAGCGGACCCCCTCGACGCTCAAGGCACCGTCGTCAAAGTCGGCCTGCAGCTGGGACTCGCCGTGCATGCGGCGAAACTGCTCAACGACGGCGGCCTTGAAGTCGGCACATTCGAGGTCAAGATTCCCGACGGGGCTGCGCACGCTCTCGATGCCGCCAGCCTTGATAAAGGGCTCGGCCGGCGAGCGCAGCAGGCCCGAGATGGCGTCGAGGTTGGGGCTGCGCAGCAAGCATGTGCCGTGGTGTAGGGACCGAAGGCTGGTCTTCTTGTACGCCGAGCCCGAGACTTTAAACGTGCCGCCCTCGCCGTCGACGACAATGTCGTGCCGGGCGTTAACGCGCGTTAAAGGCCGGCCTAGGGCGTGTAGGGCGCGTACGACCATGTCGGCGTACCGGTCCTGATTAAAGGCGGCACTCGGGCAGATGACGCCAAAGTTGACGTTGCCCGCGTCGTGAAAGACGGTGCCGCCCCCGGAGCGGCGACGGACCAGCTGGACGGGGCCGAGGGCCGGGGCCGTATGGCCGCCGCCGCGCCGGGCGAGACGGGCGAGAAGCGGCAGGTTCGCTTCCATCCAGGGGTTCTGGCTGCGGCCAAAGACGACGGTGGGCGCGTTGACGTAGAGCAGCAGCACCGTTGACTCGGGCGGCGTGACTTGCAGGAGGTGGTACTCGACGCAGAGGTTCAGGAGCGCATCGGCGCTACGGGACAGGTAGATCTGCGTCTTGTTGGCGGGATGGGCCGCCGCCTCGGTCGAGAAGGCGCGCGAGCTGCGGCCGTTGGGCGAAGAGGTGAAGAAGGCGGGCTGGGCCATGGCCGTCGTCGTCCGGAGCCATGACGGGCCATGGCGGGCCACGGGGGGCATTGGAAGAGGCGAGAGACGGCCGAGGTCACCGCGGCGTAGATATGCCTCCCTGTCCGAGGCGAACTGACGAAACGTCCCTCCCCCTTTGGCTCTACCCGAGATTAGATGAAGCTCCTGGGGATTTTTCGGCGACGGACTTGAACCCCGGCAAAAGTCGACGGCGGATCAACGATTCTCCAGCTTAGCTGACCTATGCCCCATTATAAAAAGATCTGTCCAATTAGATCCATACCACGAAGGGGGACGCGGTCCCGGGACACTATAGGTATCGAGATGACAGCTTTACACACAAATTTGGTGAGTGGTTGTTGGGAATCACCGTAAAAGAAACTTCCCCTAATCTCTGACCCCATCCAGCGTACGTTTTTGCATCATTAACCCGCCGTTGCGCTAGCTCCGAATACGGACGGACACGCCACCGGCCTAAAAAACTTGCAACGCCCGCGACCCGACATCGGCTCCAGCGCAGTCGTCAGCAGTCATCCCCAACAGCCTCATTTATCCTGTCCTCCCTCGCCGTGCCTGGTTTCGACCTCGCCTCGACCGACTGCACACCGGCTCTACTCTCCCGTCCATCCATCGTTTCCAGAAACGTCACACCGACCGTTCAATTGCGTCAATTAGAGACAACAATCAAGCCCGCCGCCGCCCATCATGTCCACCTTTGGGCACTTCTTCCGCGTCACCACGTACGCAAGACCCCCCCTCCTCATCCTCTCCTGACCCCCTAACACCTCCCCGCCATTACAGCGCCGGCGAGTCCCACGGCAAGTCCGTCTCCTGCATCATCGAGAACTGCCCCCCCGGCCTCCTCCTCGCCGAGTCGGACATCCAGCCGCAGCTCAACCGCCGCCGCCCCGGCCAGTCCGCCATCACCACCCCCCGCGACGAAAAGGACCTCGTCACCATCCACAGCGGCGTCGAGGCCGGCCGCACCCTCGGCACCCCGTTGCTGCTGACCGTCCCCAACGAGGACCAGCGGCCCCGTGACTACGGCGACGACACCATGGACCTGTACCCGCGGCCCAGCCACGCCGACTGGACCTACCTGGAAAAGTATGGCGTCAAGGCCACCTCGGGCGGGGGGCGCAGCTCTGCGCGCGAGACCATTTCGCGCGTCGCTGCCGGTGCCGTGGCCGACAAGTGGCTGCGCGAGGCCTACGGCATTGAAATCGTCGCCTTTGTCTCGTCGGTCGGCGCCATCAAGCTCTTCCCCGACGAGGACGCCGGCGAGGGCCGCGCCTTGGCCGGCGACCCGGCCTTCCTCGAGCTCGCCCAGTCCATCACCCGCCAGCGCGTCGACGACTTCCTCCCCGTCCGCTGCCCCGACGCCGACGCCTCGCGCCGCATGGAGCAGCGCATCGCCGAGCTGCGCGACCGCCACGACAGCACCGGCGGCACCGTCACCTGCGTCGTCCGCAACGCGCCCCCCGGCCTCGGCGAGCCCTGCTTCGACAAGCTCGAGGCCGTCCTCGGCCACGCCATGCTCTCCATCCCCGCCGTCAAGGGCTTCGAGGTCGGCTCCGGCTTCCGCGGCGCCGAGATGACGGGCAGCCGCCACAACGACGCCTTTGTCGCCGCCGTCCACGACGACCAGCACGCCGCCTCTCCCTCATCCGCCGCCGGCATCCCCCGCTCGCGCCTCGTCACCCGCACAAACAACTCGGGCGGCATCCAGGGCGGCATCTCAAACGGCATGCCCATCTTCTTCCGCGTCGCCTTCAAGCCCCCCGCCACCATCAGCCAGGACCAGAAAACGGCTCGTTACGATGCCGTCGGCCACGGTGTCCTTGCCGCCAAGGGCCGCCACGACCCCTGCGTCGTTCCCCGCGCCGTCCCCATCGTCGAGGGCATGGCTGCCCTCGCCATTGCCGACGCCCTCATGGCCCAGCACGCCCGCCACGTCGGCCGCCAGATGGCCGTTCCCCTAGGCGCTTAGAGCAGGGGGCCTCGGACCCCTCGCCTCTGCCGAAATTTAGACAAGTCTCCTTTGCCGCTCTCACGTTGGATCACGTTACTCGAAATTTTGCAAGGAAAATCAGTGATTCGTTCCCACCATGCTGTTTTCAACGTCAAGTCCGCGAAATGTTTCATAGACGCCATTCAGGCAGACGTCACAGACGCGCGAAAACGCTGCTCCAACGCCCTCGATGCTCTCATGCTCTGTCCCATCTATATCTGGACAGCTGGAAATGCTTAGGCCAATCAAATCTCTCCTGGACAAGCCTCTCCTTGCCTCGTCCTCGCCTCCCCCGAGGAATGAGACGTGATAAACGCCCCCGTCATGTGAATTCATCTCATACGACAAACCATTCGCTAGACGCGGCACATGCCAGACTCGGTCCCCGAGGCAAAACATGACATGCTCTCCGCCAGATCGCAACCAGACATTATGTACGACTCGTCAATCTATGTGCCGACGTCGCGCGCCCCTCGCCTCCTCCCAGTGTCGGCCCAATCCACGCCGCGTCGTGGCCAACGACTTGGGGAAAACCCACCACAAGAATCGGGCCAAAAGTCAACGCCATGCCGAGCAGTCAACCGTGTTTTCGCCTTCATCCTACGCCCCGCCACTCCCGGCATCTCGATTGAATGCCCGAGTCCAGCTGTGGTATATGCATGTGTTTCGCGCGCTTTGGTCAATAAAAGAAGCATGAATGAAATAAAGTAGGGAGTTGAGAAGAAGGAAAAGTCATCAACGTGACATGACCGCCCGCACATCAGTGAGGCCTTGGGCCGCCGGGCGCCGCGTGGCCCATGTCGTGGTTATCAAGCATCCCCAAGACGTCGCTCGGTATGTAGTCGAGCCAACCGCTCATCAGCTCCGGCTGCTGTAGTCCGAGCGCTCCAATGTCGATGTCCTGGCTGTCAAAGGTGATGGCATCCATGTTGCTCATCCCAACGCCCCACGGCGCCGGATAGGGAGCCCCCTGGACGTAGTAGACGTTCTGCGGGACGCCGCTCGGGTTGCTGCGGCTGGCGGCGTGGGCATCTGCCATTTTGTTGACGGGGGATGCGTTGTAGGGTTCGAAGCCTCCGTTGGAGTGCTGACTGGAGGGGGTGTAGCCGGGGGGGGCAAAGAGCTTGGGGCCCTCGGCCTCGTCCGACACGCCGTCGTAGCCCGACGTCAGCTGCCCCGGGCCGGGTCTGCCCGCAATGGTCGACAGCCTGCGAGGCTTGGCGAACCGAGGCGAGTGGCGCGCCGCCGACGTGTTGGCCTGGGGAATCGCCGGCGGGTACATGGCCCCGGCCTCTGTGGGGAGGCTCTGCCTGATGGGGTCGTAGACCATGTTGCCGGGCGGCGTGCTGACGTGCGTCGCAACGCCCATGGGCTGTTGGTGCGCCGGCGGCACCATGTTGGCGTTCCAGTTCTGGTACATGAGCGTCAGGTTGGAGCTCGGGGAATTGGCCGTCCCGGCCAGGCTCCACGCAATGGGCGGCGGGCCTCCCATCTTGGGAGGCGTGTGGTTGAGCTCCCCGCCGAGGCCCGCCCGTGACGGAGGCGCCTTTGTGCTCTCGTACTCCTCCGACGTGTACGTCTCGCAGTCCCAGATGCCCTTTGACTTTTGGTCCAGGGCAGTCAGGATGTACTTGACGCCGCCCCAGTACGTGTGCAGCTGCTGCAGGGAGTTGTAGCAGCGCTGGTAGTTTTGGTTGGCGGCCGAGGCGAGGAGCGAATGCCGCGAGGGTTTCGAGGAGCCCGTCGAGGCAGCCTTGATGCGGTCCTTTGTCCGGTTCGAGGGCCCTCCCGAGTGTGGCGGGGATGCCTCCCTCGACGGGCCGGCCGAGGCGTTGGCGCTCGACTCCATGAGGAAAGCACAGGCCGCAATGTAGATGGGCTGGCTGGTGAAGGGATTCCCAATGAAGCTCTTGGGGTCGATGAGGTCGGCAAAGGCCAGGATGTCGCAGATTGTCTTGGCGCTGCTCATGCTGAGCTCCCGGCTGTCCGAGAGAAGCTGCAGCTCGCTCCGCAGCTCGCCAAAGGGGGTCAAGAGCGTGGGCTGGTGGAGGATGATGAAGAGGGCGTGGAACCAAAAGTGCAGCAGGATAAAGGTAGTGCCCTGGCCGACGCTGAGGTAGGCCTTGAAGTTGCTGACGTTGAACTGCAGGCGGACGTCCCAGTTCTTGTACAGCCTCGTCAGGTATTGCTCCATCTTGGAGAGCTTGCTCCACTTTTCCTGGGTGAGGTCCTGGGTGCCGTGTATGTTGTTGAGGACATCCGAGACTCGGCCGTAGAGGTGGATGATTTCGAGGAAGATGGGGAACAGAGCGGGCCAGCCCGTGGCCGGGTCGATGGAGGGCTCGGGAAAGGGCAGCTCAAAGTCGTCCTCGCGAAAGGTGACGGGGCGGCCGGTGCCCGACGAGATGACGCGGTCGAGGATGAAGACGGCCCAGAAGGTGTCGATGCGCTCCTGCTCCACCTCCCTCTGCTCGTCGGGGGTCAGCGCGTCCACCTCGTCGTGCTTCTTCTCCTCGGGGCTCTCCGACTCGCCGTTGACGCGACTCCGGTGCCTCATGTACCAGGGGTCCTTTTCGCCCTGGTACTGGATGCCGACTCGTTTCTGCAGGCCGAGGTCGACGGCCATGCGGATGGCCAGGCCGAGGTACATCCACAAGGCGCTGTCCTGGTTTGCGCCAAAGCCCTCGTAGGCCATGAGGAGACAGGCCTGGACGGCGCCGACCGAGGGGCAGGGGAAGGTGTCTACGGTGGCGTGCTTTGCTCTCAGGGCAAAGGCCTGGCCCCGCTCGGTGCGCGGCATCTTGTCGTTGCCGCCCGTCAGGGCCGGCGCGTCGGAGAAGCGGGCGGCGAGGGCGCAGATGGCGTCGACGAGGATGGGCTCGACGCGCTTCTCCATGACGAGGCGCAGAAACTTGGGCTGCTTCAAAAAGGGGTAGTTGCATCCGAGGTGAAGGAAAAAGGTCTTGACGAGGCCGATGATGAGGGGGTGGACCGGGGCCGGACTGTTGGGGTCGTAGGCGGGCAGGTCCTCGACGGTCACGTCGCTGCCGGCGGCGCAACTGCTCCCGCGGACGCCGCTCGGGGTGGAGAGGGGAGAGGCGCCGGACTGAGAGCCACCGGTGGAGCGGCGCCTGTCGCGAACAGAGACGACCATCTGTTTGAAGCCGGGGACGATGGCGGTGGGGCCAAAGTAGCGAAAGTAGGGGATGCGGTGGTTGTGGTTTCGGCGGAGCGTGGGCGACGTGGGCGTGTCGTCGGTGTTGGCCGGGGGGATGGAGCGGTGGTGCGACGGCGGCGACGACGACTTGCTCGCCTCGCCATCGTGCTCCGAGTCGACGGGCGGAGGGCCCGACGGGAGCTGCGAGGCCGAGGCGTGGGCCGTCGAGGCGTGGGCTGAGGCGTGGGCCATCGAGGCGGGCGGGGGACGAGAAGGGGCGAGATCGTGGGGTTGAGGCGGGGCAAGGTCGGCTATCCGAGGCTTCTTGTCCTCGTCGTCGGCCGTGTCGTCGATCAGGGGGACATCCTCTTCATCGGGTTGCTGCTTGTTAGGCTCGGCCGCGTCGGCGCCGTCCTTTCTCGCATCCTCGGGGTAGCCCAGGCACTGGTGGCCGTTCTTGGTGCAGGTTGAGCAGATGGGCCGCTCGCCAGCACATCTCGTCTTTCGTCGGCGGCAGGTCAAGCATCTGGGCGCGGGGGAAGAAGAGGCCAGGTCAGCGGCCGGAAGTGATGCGGAGAAGTCTGTCGACGAGGTACGGAAATGGGGGGGGGGGGGGGTGGACGGGAGTGGGCCACGGCAGTAGGTAGCAGCAGCAGCCACCAGTAATAAGTAGTAGACGGTGGAGACCAAAGGCAAAGCAACGAGGGGGAAGATGGGACAAAAAACATACGCTGCATTGATTCTGCGGCGTTTCGAGGGTGGCTGGCCTTGGTTGTTGACGAAGCGAATCTGGCGCAGGGGAGGAGGGGGAGGAGCCGAGTCGGGCTTGTTGAGCAGAGTGGCCATGGCTCTCTTTAGCAGGCCGAGACGACGCAGGGCATGACGGAAGTGGAGGCGGAGAGAAGTCGAGGGTAGCGGGGAAGCTGGAATATCGTCGGCTTCGGGATGTCGGGGTGGGTATTATAGCCAGATGACGACGATGGCTTGGGGGGGAGCAGTACCGCGGCCACGAAGCGAGGGCGCCACACTGGGCAGCGGGAGACTCGACAGCATTTGCTGGCCTTTTTAATATTATTATTATTGATTGTAGGTATCAGAGACGTCGCTCGACATGGTTGACGGGCAAGAGGTCGACGGCGAGGAAGAGGGAGAGAGGCGAGGGGAAAGGCGAGGAAAAGAGACGAGGGAAGAGAAGAGGATGGTGGAGATTAAAGAGAGCCGGGGGGCTTCCAGAAGGAGGCGGGGGGGGGAAGGCGGAGAAGGCGAAGAGTTTGTCGAGGAGAGAAGATTTTAGAGGGAGAGAAGAAGAGACGGTGGAGGAGGTGGTGGTGGGATGGTGGGATGGTGGCATGTGGATGGTGGCATGGTGGATGGTGGGATGGTGGAGGGAAAAGAGAAGAAGAAAGCAGTGTGTGGTGGCGAGCGACGAGGTCGAGACACGGCAAGGGTGACGGGTCACAATCGTTGTACGGATACAGTGCTCTACTTGCACTGTAAGTCTGCGGCGTTGGGCAGGTCAGCAGCTGCCAGGGCCCCTGTATCTGTGCCCCGGGGGGAGGTGAGTCAGCGGGGGACTGTCGTACCGGTACTTGGGCTATGCTGTGGTGTTACTGAGAGCAATTGCAAGTGAGTGTACCCCAGAGAGAGCAGTGCCGCCGTGGGCGGACACTGATCAGTGTATAGTTGATAGTTGTGGTGTGGCTCCCCGTTGGTAGTACCTACGCTCCCCGTAACTCCAGTACCTACAGCGCTTGGCCCGCCGTGCCACCACCTGCCCAAACGCCGGGCGGCACGGCGGGACCAACGCCCGCCCGGCCAATCGAGCCCGCCGCCCGGGCACCCAGTCCCGTCTCCCACCCGAGTCTCAAGTATAAGCTTCCACTCGACTTCTTCTAGGCACACCTACAGTACGTAGTAGTATGTGTATACATGACCATTGTCGTCTAGAGACATGTTGATCAAGCCGCACGTGGCGCCGCCGATAGCTCACAATACTCACGGCCTCACAATCTCACAATACCCTCACAATATCATGACCCCATGAATATCAACCTCGCTCACTGTAAGTACGGATACGGATTACCGCTCACTCTGCACAAGGTACGGATAGTATAGAGTACTTCGTACGTACTCCGTATAGGAATGATACCCAAGCATTCACACCCATGCATGGTCGAATGGCGAGAAACCTGGAAACGTTAGACGCTGGCTGCACTGCCGTCCAGTCGGGTGCCTCTGCACAGTCTTCCTACTTGCCCAGTTGTTTATGCACACACACACACCGCAGTCGAGACATTGGCTGCCTCGGCAAGAGCCCCGCCGAGCAAGTACTCGGGACGCTTGTCTCTCTCAGATCCAACGTCTCCTAGATCTCTTTACGGATACTCTTTACATACTGTTTTTTGCGGAGACTCTCTACTCTGTACGGATACTCGATACTCACGGATACTATAGAGTGCGCTACCATCCCTTCTTGTTAGAAATCCCGAGGAAAATATAGACATGGACGATGACTCGGCATCAACTCTTGCAGCGAGGCGTTCCTCTTGTCTCGGATCCTTCCTCCTCGTCCCGTCCCACCTTACCCCGGCCCCGGCCCGCGGATGGAGCCCTTCATGGCTTCCTTGCTGGTTGACCCCGCCGGCCCGCACATTGTCGGGCCTCCCTGCCGACCCCGTGAATGCTGGCACTCTGGTCCCAGAATTGGGGCCATGTGCGACGTAAGAAGCTGCTATTCTTGCCGTCATGCTTGGACACTACTATCTTGATCTACGGATACTACTCGGTGCGGAGTACATACAAGGGGTTGCAAGATCAAGCAACCGTCATAAATCATAAACAGCGTGAGACAAGGTAAAGAAACAGTATCCGTTCATGGGTACGAGTTACGAAGTATGGAGTAGTTAGTCGGTAGACACCCAACGACGCACCTCGGCCTCGCATGTGGCGTCAATGCACCCGTCTGTATGTACTCTGTAGGTGCACTTGCATAAAGTGCCTCCTCGCTCGTCAACCTCGCCCATGAGAACTTACTCTGTGAGGACATCTCGACTCGACACTGTACCGTCATGTCTCTCCGACTCCCCAAAAGGCACTGTGCCTGTCCATTGTCCCAACCGACGGCAACTCCTGTTTTCACCCACCACCACATCATCGCCGCCTTGATCGTACGGCGCACCCTCCTCGACCAGGTGCGTGCCTCGACCGGTCCGTTGCCCTGCTTCTTCTTTTGATGTTGAGGCCCCGTCGTTGAGGCCCGTCGTTGGTTGAACCACGATTGTGCGGCACGAGCCTCCTTATCCTATTTTTCCCTCGTCTCGACCCCTAAACGCCACGACCCCTATTCGCCACCCCTATTCGCCACCAAGTAAACACGGCAAGCGGACTGGAATACAAGGCTCATCTCTTCTTCAGTCATGGACACTTCTACCACGCTTGACAATATTGTTTGCATCATGACCTCTGATGTAGGTATGTAATACGCCGCGTCGACAAGGAGCTTCCAGTCGTCCAACTCTCGTGGCACAACGCCACGCGCCCAAGGTAGTATGTACGATCCCTCGTCGCCCAAAAAAGGCTTGTCTGTGTCCGTAGGTGTACCCATCAGTTGACATGTGCATGGATAAAACGGTGCCTCTGCCACGCCACATCACCGCCGCCCCCTTGCACGCACATGCAGACCTACATATCCGTACATTCTTTGTACGAAGTACATACATACATACTACGAGTTACTTGGTACGAATACATTCATGCTCGTCGTGCTCGTTGGGCCAACAAGTCGTCTGCCAGGCCCAGAAAGGGTCTCCGTGTGCTGTCAGCGTGTCAGCGGCTGGGCACGAAGATGCGGGTGCGTCCGTGTCACGGTCGAGCAGACAGGGGATCGGGCCTCGCTCTCTGGCCAGCGCGCAGACGGACCCTGCCATGTCTGACCTTTTGCGTCGAGACTCCGTACCGCTGGAAACATGAACGTTGTGATTATCAAACCCATCGCACATTCGTCTTGACATGTGTCTTGGGACCCGAGCCACCGTAAAACACCTTGTTTGTCGACGCCGTGACCACTTTCAGCGTCTTGGGCTCGTATATCAATATATCAAAGTGTCACCGCATCGAGGCCGCAGCCAAGGGTCCCTCCCTACTCCCTACAGAGTACAAATATTCGTACTTTGTACGAGTTACGAAGGACGAATACACAGACAGCAAACATACACGCACACCCCCATCGAGCAGCCGGTACGGATACTGCAACTCGAGCACCCCTTCTCTCGACCTTTACTCCAGTCACCGGCATCAGCCACCCCCAGACAGCCGCCTGTCTACCTAAACACCGACCCAAGTCCGACTCTTGTTGCTTGCCCCTCGTCATCCGCCTTGGACGGCCTTGTTTGTCCAAGCCATCCACCTGCCCCCAGCCTTGAAGGGCGTCTCCCGTCATTGTCGTCTCCCCCACAAAGTCCCACGTCTTCTCACCTCTAGGGTCTCTGTCTCTTGGGTTTCTGTCTCTTGGGTCTCTGTCTTCCCCGGTGGCCAGGTATGCGGGCAAAGACGATGTACATACGAGTTACAAAGACGCATGTACTACATACGGAAGTGTCAAACTGTATGTACGTCTGGACCTGTCCATCTGCTTCGTTGGATTTTTATTTCCACAGACTTACAGAGTAGTACAGTACCGAGAGTACCGTTCGACCTGTCTCTTTCCCCCAGCAAATGACGACAGCTCCCGGTCCCCTGCTCTGTCTCGGAAAGGGGCGTCTGAAGATGCAACCGCGTGTCGTTTTCTCGGTGAGTCTCTACAGCCGTTTTGCTTTCCTCGATGATTCATCACCGTCTGATTTCGATGAATATTTAAACCGAGCCATGGATTTGCGTGTGCCTATATACATCTACACACACATGTCCAAGTCATGGTCCCAATACCATACGCGATGCTGAGACGGCAATGTCCATGTTCCCAAGTGGCTTGCCTCCTGTTTGAAAACCCCAGCCTGCTTACATGTGTCATTCAGGAACTCATCTCTCCACCATGAATCTGTCAGACGCGCGGGCAGGATCGCCATGGCGACTCTGTCCCTCTGCTGGAAAACATGACCGTCACGTCGGGAACTCGGATCCCTGCCCTGCGGTGGGTTCGTCCGCAAACACACATGGCGTACATGTATGTATCACAACATTGTCGTTCTGTCAGTTTGGGCAGTAGAGATGACCGTCTGAGATGGCAACGCTCGGACAATGTCATCTCCTGCCAATGTCATCTCCTGCTTCCCCCCCCTATGTCCATGTTGAAGACGCACCCCGGCATGCCGATGATCCGCTCTCTGCGAGCTTCTTGCATGGCAACGACCCCCCCCGAGGCTTTGTCGTGGCACCGCCGTGATGACGCCTTTGTCCATGCCAAGCCCCCATGTCTGCTCCTCTCAGTCTCTCTCTCCATGTCTCTCCCCCTATTCACCCCCTATTCACCCCCTATTCACCCCCTACATCTTCGCCGCCTGGCCCTGGCCCGCCATTGCTGTCGCCAAGGCGATATCCCAGTCCCCATCCGATCCCTCTTGGGAGCATCAACACCCCTTGGGAGCATCAACCCGCGCCGATGAGCCGACGGGGCCTCGCCCAGGTCCCCTGACCTCAGTGGCCGCCTCCGCATGACGCCCCGCCGTTTCGTTCCGTTTCCCCAGCGCCTCTCCTGTCGGTTCCCTGATCTTGGTCAGCCCTCTCCGTTCCGCCACATCTTCTCATCCACGACGCCCCCCTGACTCACAATCTCCTCCATTCGCACGCTGCCGTGTCTGCTCTTGGTCTGGCTCTCCCTTGGCGTCGATTCCTTACCCTGGCAGAACGCCTCCTGTCTCGCCAATGTCCGGAGGTCCGGGGGAAGGAGGCGTCGCTCCCAACGCCTCCGCAAAAGCGACCCCCCGTCTGTTGCCTCGCTGCTGCTGTGTGCATGAGGCTGATGTGCGAGTGGCGTCGGGAGAGCATCCAAGGACAACATGAGTCGTCGATGATGCGGCGGAGTTGTGCAGAGGCGCCGGGCCGTCGATAGGTCAGGACGCGCGCTCTTGGGGATGCTCTGCAGCCGCCTCGGGCTCCGCCACGGTCTGCTTGGGCAGGTGTTTGGGCATCGTCTTGGGCCCCTGCGGTTTTCCATGGAGCACCATCTCGATCCTCGGAGAGTCATTCTCGCTGTTCAACGTCAATGTTTGCCACCGCCAGCTCAATAATCAGTCCGAGGAGATGAGACCGAGACGCTTGGTCACTGGCTTTTTGGCGGCGGCAAGGCAAAGCTGCAGTCCTCGATGCACAATGTGTTCCGTCTCCGGCATCGAGCTGTGGACAGCTGAAGGGCACGTCGTCGTACCGAGTGACGGCGGCCTTGAAGAGGAAGAGGCGGAGTGCTTGGCCAAGACACGGCCAAAGAAGAGTGTACGCTCACTACATGTAGTCAGCATACAGCATGCTCCCAAGGATTCTTTCATGCTCCCAAGGATTCTTTCATGCTCCCAAGGATCCTTTCATGCTCCCAAGAGGATCCCTTTGCTCGTGCGTCCTGGCATCGGTGAGCCAATCGCCAAGACGGGTCTGGGCAGACGGGGGAGTCAAAGTGCCACGAGACGAAAGGGGTTGAGAGGAAACGTGATACATCATGACATTGATTAGCAGTCTGGGACTGTTCAACCTTGGAAAACTGGCTGACACTGATGTGCTCACGTCCATGAGCTGAGCTTACTCTCACGTCTAGGTGGTCAGGGATAGACAATATCAAACGGTCTCGCCATGCAGCTCAGATTTCATCTAGCACCTTGATCAGGATGACGGGCACCAGCGGTACAATTGACTTTTGACGAGTGTGTCGTCATATTCCTTTCGAGGCTTATAATTATGGTTGATGGCCCACCTGAAGCCGTCACCGACAAGTGTCCAGAACCAGAAGGGAGTATAGGGTAGCTTCGACGCTCTCAAAGTTGCAGCATGTCACGATGGTGACTTGCAGGGCTTGGGCCTCTTGGCTGTACAGATACAATGACTGTTGCTTGTGTTGGAAGTCTACCTGGACAAGTCTACCTGGACACATGGACAGCACGGCCCGGGTAACGGTAACCAACCGTCTGCCCAACAAGCACACCCACCCCATTACCACGTGTGGCGGCCAGGCCCACCCACTCTCTGCGTCAGTTCGGGCCTTATGAGGAGTGTGCTCTGTCCTTTATGAGGTCGAGTCTCTCTGTTTACTAGGGCCTTATAGTCGGCATCCCTAGATGCTTCGAGTTGGCCATGCCATCTCCACGCAAACACCCTCCACGGCCACGCATGGGACATTATCTTCTCCGTGTAAGAAGACTACTGGACTTGCAGGTTTACATCAGCTGTTCACACGGCAGACTCAATCATGTGCTCGTCATGTTGTCAAGATATGCCAACCACTGGTAAGTTTCGTCATGTCTCTCCTGAAACGCCCGTCGTTGATGCCAATATGTTGCTTCTTCTATAATCAGTCTCCCGGGGTTCAATGTGAGACTTGAAAACGCCGATGATGCCCTCGTTCCCCAAACAAATTCCTATTCTGCTCGTCTTTTCCATCTCTATCCATGACGGCCAGTGTCAACCGTGTTTAGGCGGCAACCATTTGGTAGACCTCCAAGATTGTGGCATAGATGTTGGTCGGCACTCCGCAAACTTTGCCTTGACAACTGCCGCCTGGGCCGGATCATGGCCTGAGCGGCGAGATCGTCCTCTCCCCTTCCCCGCCCGATTCTCCCCCACGGGCCCGGATCCCTGAATGAGATGATGTCGTCTTGGCCATGGGCAGCACGGAAGCCAGGCACTATCAATGTTTTCATGTATCCGAAGAAAATACTCGGACAAGAAGGTGGTGAAGGAACTTCAACACCGAGCTCCATCCTGGCCTCGACACGAGCATTGATCTCAGCACTTGAATCAAGCAGTCACCGACAAGCTGTTATTCCGGTAAACTTGGACGCTCGCACAGTGACGAGCGAGCCGAAAATCTCTCATCTACCAGGTAGGCCAAACGCAGCGTCTTCTCCTCGGCGGCCGCGTCGGATTCGCATCACCACAGCGGGCAAAAGGTTACGACTATCATGAGCAGCGATGATGCATCGAGCCCTCTTTCTCATTCTTCTGGCGTCCTTGGTCAAGGCCGAGAGCCCCGATGGGATCCATCGCATCGACAAGAGTCCCCAGACGACGAGACACCGTCGGCTGCACCCGCGGGACGCCGGGCATGTCTGCGGCGCCGACATGAAGCTGTGTCCCAGCAGCATTGGCGGGAACTGCTGCCCGGAAAACTACGAGTGCGGTAGGGAAAGCTGCTATGCGACGACGAGGGGGCCCTCGACGTGCGGCACAAAGGTCGGGTGGTATGCCTGCGCGGCCGTGTATGGAGGTGATTACCCCTTTTCATGGCCTCGAATGGGTCATGTCTCTCATGTCATGGCCTCGAATGGGTCATGACGCGATGAAATCTACTAACATGAGACAGGCGGCTGCTGCCCCGACGGCTACCTGTGTCAGAGAGCAGCCAACTGCGTGCCTCCATCCGGCTCGTCATACACCTTCGACTGTCCATCAAGCCAGTATCTGTGTCCCTCGTCCATGAAATACGGCTGCTGCCCAAACGGCATGGGCTGCGGCGTCGACCAGTGCTATTCCACGACTCAGACCCCCGTGACGAGGACGGATCAAGGCCGAGTTGCCGACGTCACCGCGACGGCCACAACCGTCGCCTCGCCCGTGACGCCGACTGCCTCTTCAGACGGGGGCAGCGAGCACCAGAGAGTGCTTAAGTACTACCCGGCCGTCATCCCAAAGATATCATCTCAGGGGGGAAAGGATACGAGCGGCAGCGACATCTCGAGGGCGCAACTGAGCGGCATCGTCGCCGGCTGCGTCTCCTTTGCCGTCCTGGTTCTCCTGGCCGTCTTTCCGCTATGGAAGCGTCTCCGGAGCAGCGAGATGACCATTGTGGAGATTCCAAAAGGCAGCGGCGGCGTCAGCGTGGATTCCGTGGTGACGACGTCCTCGGCGCGGCGAAGCTCCGGCGGTGGCCGGCCGCCGTCTGTCCACGTCAGCACGGAGCTGGCCTTGACGGAGCTGGAGTCGACGGAGCACACGCCCACGACGCCCGCCGAACCAGGCCTTGTAAGCCACGCCGGCTACCCTGACCAGACTTTTATACAATCACCGGCCACGTACGGCGAGCACCACGGCTTGCCGGCGTCGGCCATCAGCCCCGACTCGTCTTGCTTCTACGACCGCCAGGTGCGGCCCATGAGCGACCTCTCTGACATGTCGAGCAGCTTCGACGCAGGCAGTCCCCGGAGACGAGCCCCGGTGAATGTGGCTGAGCTCGAGGGCCAGCATGGAATCGCCGAGCTGCCGGACTCGGAGGCCTCGGCCGTCGTCGACGACTGGAGCATGAGCATGTTTGGGTGGGTGACGTGCCCGCCTCCGCCTGCTTACAGCCCGCAGCAGAGGACGAGGATCGATGGATGGGCCAGCCACGTCGCGGCTTCCAGGCTGGGTGTGGTGGATGAAGAGAAGCACGCCCCTTTATGAGTATACTTTCCGTGATGAACGCTGCGATGAGTGGACGAGGATACATGACCATGCTTGATGGCAATGACGGCATGGATAATGATGGGGCTTTTAATGACAGGAATGGACACATGTTTTGATGACGCCAGATGCTATAACAACTCGCCGTCAAACTTGGCAGCTATTTCCACACTGCGCTAAAGGCGGAGGATAGGTGAGACGAGACGAGACGAGAGAGAGATGCAAGCTCATCGGCTTAGACCCCAACAAGACGGCACAATAGGCAGGCGAGTGTCTTGGGCCGAAGGCGAAGATGCTCGGCTCGCTTCCAGACGGTGGCCGGAGTCCAGAATGCCATCCAAGTGGACTGCCGGGAGAACTCTACAGCAAGTGTTGCACACCTGGATCCTTGGAAAGTCTTGAGGCTGTAGAGGACTTACTTACACTGTTCGTGTCCCGTTATCCACGACGACAGGCTCGGTTTGCGGTGAGAAGACGGGGGCCCCTGGAGTGGCCGGAGCGCCGCCCAACAGCCTGGCGCCGTGGCAACCCCAGGCCGAACGGCGTTGGCCAAGGTGGTTGTTGCTTTGGCTGTTGCCGGGTCGCTGTCTTTGACCGTGGACGGACAGACGGGAGCTTTCTTTGACCCTGGACGGACGGGAGGTTTCTTTCACCCTGGACGGACGGCAGCTTTCTTTGACCCTGGACGGACGGCAGCTTTCTTTCACCCTGGACGGACGGCAGCTTTCTTCCATGGGCCCCTGTCTGGACGCTCGGAGCTCGCATGCATGCAGGCGAGCGTCGTGTCCCGTCGCCTCTCGCCTCCCCGTTGTCTCTTCTTCACGTTTGCACCATTGTCTCTCGTTACCCATCGAGGTCATTAAACTCCAACCATGTCCACCAAGGAGCCGGTGGAGATTGCAGCGGGCAGTATCCCCCCGTCGAGGCCAGCCGTGATACCGTCCTCAACTCCCCGTCGAGATCCATCATCAAACATCGATCCACCTGCACAGCAACCCAGACAGCCCGGCCTGCATCAATAACGCTCCCCGACCAACGTCATCAGATCAACAGGGGTCCGGCGGATAGTACGATCAAGTCCGTGTTCCTTTTGCCGGACCAGCGGGGGCAATGTCGGCTTTCTGCATGTCGTAATCGTGTCGAGCAGTCGATCCTTTGATAACTTGCCGTTGCATACGAATACATATACTACATATATGTAGTATGCACATAACATGTAACCGTGTGATGCAAGGAGCATCTGCATCGTGAGGGGACAGAATCACCCTCCAACTTAGATTAGTCTGCAAGTACGCCCCTGGGCTCTGAAGCGCGCTTCCTTCCATTGCACCCGAAGCTGCAGCCGTAAAGTCGTGAATCAACTCGGCCCATTCCATCGATTCTATTACACTTCAGTCCAAAGACCGTACGAATTCTTGACCATCAATGCCCCAGAAGCATGGGGTCGAGTAAGCGCAGAGTCTGGGGCCCCCCATCTGCTCCCCCCACTCACCCCTTTTCCGTGCTTGTCTCCATGTGCGTCCACCTTGCTGATGCAGGAGGTCGCGTCCGTGATGGACAGGCCATGGTCCTAGATCAGGCCCAGAACGCCTCGGCAAGGTCGAGACAAAAGACTGGAGAGAGACACCACTGCGGGAGGCGTACATGTAAGAGGGGGGGATCCCATGCAAGGCGACCCCCAATTCCTCCGAACCGGAAAGGGGGTTGAAGTAGCGGCTCTTTTGCGTGAGTGTGCAGAAGATTGAGTGTGCAGAAGATGGTCGTCCGAAGCGAGACCACGTTGCCGAGTCGGCTACATCCGCCTCAGGGCGGCGAAGGAGGAGGCTTGAAAGAGAAGCAGACGGGAGGAAGCGGCCGATGGTCTGGGCCTGCGATGCCAATATAAACTGGCCTCTGGCTGCTTGCTTGCTCGCCTCTACCTGTATTGTCCTCACTGCCTGTGCTGCCATTGCCTCTCCTTTTTGACATTGTCCGTTACCCCCATCTGTGACGGTCTTTATACTCTCGACTCCCTTGCCGATCCCGATTCCGAGATGAAGGCCGCCGTCCTCGTGCCAGCCTTGGCAGTTGCCGCCCTGGCGGGAGCCATCCAGGGCCGCGACGGACATTGCGGCGGCGACAACTGCGCCCGGCAAGTCACGGGCACCCGGCCCGGCCTCACGCCCATTTCCTCCCGCCGGGCCGACTGCTCCAACTTTATGAAGACGACGGTGGTCCCGGACGCAACGTGGGTGCCCGTCTTACAAAGAGCCTCTTACAAAGAGCCTCTTGCAAAGAGCCTCTTACAAAGAGGTGCCGGCTGTGAAACGGAGAGACTGACGACAGGCGCAGCACAACAACCATTACCGTCACGGCGACGCACGGCGAGACACGGCACGTCCGCCGGGATGGCGCCCTCGAGTACCGGGCCGCGACCGAGGCGCCGACGGTCATCCCGGCCTACGCCCCGGGGTGCCGGGAGCTCCGCAACTACTCGTCGGCCTGCTCGTGCTGGGGCATCACGGCGGTGGCGACGACGGCTGCGCGGGCGACCAAGACGGAGACGGTGACGGTCACCACGGACGCATGCGAGGATCTCTAGGCGGCATTCGCATCCAACCGTGTCCGCTCTGGATAGACCCTCCTCTGGACATGGAACGGGTAGAGGCGAGGCGGGGTGGGAAGACGGGGGCTGAGGCGGGGGGGACTTGAATCGTCTTTGCTTTTTCCCTTTGAGCCGTCGGCGAGAGGACGATGCTACCATGTATGTCGAAGCGAGGCGAGACAGAGCCGCATGCGTTTTGGATCATGACGGGGGCAAAACTAGGCGTCGCCGGGTACACTCTTGAAACGACCTCGCGCGCCAAGGCCGTCTCTCGGAACCCCCTTTGCGTTTGTCGTTGCCACTCACGAGGAGATGATGTTTGCCGCTGGGCCGTGGTTGTCTGGGAGACGCGATACGGCCTGCGAGATGACGGCGAGCCGCGGAGAGCAGAGCCAAGAGCCGGGACAGGGGGGGGGATAAGTATTCGTACTGTAACTCGTACTGTAACTCGTACTCGTACTCCGTACGGATACTCTCTGTGACTCGTGCGGAGTATTCGTAGAGCAACAGGCTCTTATCCGTACCGGCCAATGCTAGACTTGCGGCTGAGCCCGTGGCCAGACATGGTCGTCATTGGCAAAGTATAAGGCTGGAGTCGTCTGACCATGACTCGTCTGACCATGGGCAGGGATGAAAAGAGCCCATGGTCTCTACACACGGAGCTGGGTGAGGGACCGTCTCGGCATGGTGTCTTGGAGGGAAGAAGAACAAGGACTCTCCCAATGTCTGACACCAAGCAAACATGCTATCATATATGATGTGACCATCCGTCTGGCGAGGGTCCAGTCTTTGCAACGACTTGTCGATGCACGGCTTGCGCTTATCCAGGTGTGTTTACCGTGCGTTGTCTGCAGCCGGTAGGTCAGCAGCCGAGCAACGGTACAGTGCAGGACGAAGGGGGTGGAGATTGGACGAACCGAAATTGAGTATTCGTATGTGAGTATGTAGATAGGTATACGAATAGAGTACGTGCGGATACACAAGTCCTTATGTATGGCAGCCTTTATGTATGGCCGTGTCTGCCTCTCTCGTCAAACACTTACACGAGGACCTTGTTCTAGAAGAACAGGGTCTAGAAGATGGGAGGGGAGAAGAAAAAGAAAAAAAAGAGGCAGCAGACAAAGAACAGCCAGAAAAAGAAACTGGTACAAAAAAGAAAACTGTGCAAGCGGAATCGACGCTTTAATTTCCAGCCATGACGCCAACCGGATCCCCTTTACACTTGGCGGGTGGGAAAAAAAAAAGGTGACGTCCCCGCGTCGTCGACCCAGCAACGGCGGTAAACAAAACCAGCCGGCCCTCCCGCCATCGAGCCAAAGCCTCTCTCTGGCCACCGCTACTGCACCAGCACATGACTAGTAGATGCGTGTCGGTCTGTGGGTGCCCGTGATATACGCAGCCGTCTTTTGTTTGCTTGCTGCGTTGCCGTTGGTGCTGCGTCTTTTCCCGGCCTTTTTTACCTCTTTTTATTTACTTTTGATCCTGTACGCTCTAGTACAAGCAACGTCGGCACTGGGAGCTTGCGCCTACAGCTGCCACGTCTCCCCTACCGGTACGGCTACTCTGTACTCTCTGTACTCGCAGCCACTACCTACTAATCATCTTCCTTCCCCGCGGTCAAGTCCGGCGACGGCACCACCACCAAGACGCCGACCTTGACACATTACACCGCGAGGCCTTGACAGCGGCAAGCCTTGACAGCGGCAAGCCTTGACAGCGGCAAGCCTTGACAGCGGCAAGCCTTGACAGCGGCAAGCCTTGACAGCGGCAAGCCTTGACAGCGGCAAGCCTTGACAGCGGCAAGCCTTGACAGCGGCAAGCCTTGACAGCGGCAAGCCTTGACAGCGGCAATGGACCATCACCACATGGCGGCGGCGGCGGCAGTCGAAGACGAGGTGGCGCCCCCAGGGCACGCGGGCCAGGAGCTCGACCAGGCAAACCACTCGGACCACCAACAAGGAGCGGGCAGCGACGTCGGACAACAAGAGGCCGCTGCTGCTGGCTCGAGGCGACACTCTGCTCTGTCGTCGGCCTCGCACCTGAGCAGTCGTCGTGCCTCGCGCCGCACCGAGGCTCTGATTCACGCTGCCGCGCGCGACATTGTCGAGCACGTCGGAAGCCGCCATCATCGCCAGCCCGACGAGGAGGAAGAGCAGCAGGAGGAGGAGCACGAGCAGCAGGAGGGAGAACAGGAGCAGCAGCAGGAGGAAAAACAGGAGCAGCAGCAGGAGGAAAAACAGGAGCAGCAGCAGGAGGAAAAACAGAAGAAGCAGCACCAGCACCCCTCGGCCTCTTCTGCTCCTGCCGACGACGCCGGAGACAGCAGCTCCCACCACGAGCACGAAGACGACGTCTTCAGCGACAACAGCCCCCGCAGCTCCCTCGGCTCCATGTCCGAGGCCGAGCAGACAAAGATTGAGCAGACGCTGTCCCAGCGAAACATCACCCAGCGGGTCCGCTCTCCGCGCATCTCCGACATCCCCCCCTCGGACCACGACGACAACTTCATGGCCACCATCCGCGGCAACCCGCGGCCTCCCTTTCGGTCTCCCTCGTCCGTCCGGGCACTGCAGATGGCCTCCCCCCCGGCCTCGAGCCTCGGAACCCCCCGCTCTGCCCGCCGCACCCCGCTGCCCACCGTCTCCCGCCTCGCCTCGCCCAGCATCATGGCCCAGTACTCGCCCAAGAAGACGCCCCCCCGCTTCAAGAGGGCCACGCCGCCCCTTGTCCTGCTCCACGTCACCCTGCTGCCCCTGCGCTGGGCCTGGGGCGGCGTCGTCGACGGCGCCCCGCCCGCCCATCTGAGCCCCGAGGCCAAGACGTTGCGCGAGGCTTGGCGCCAGCTGCAGGACCGCACCGGAGACACCGTCTCGGACCGCGGCATCCTGCTGCCCCATCCGCAAAACGACTACGAGGTTCTCGAGGAGCGCCTGCTCGAGGCGCTTGAGCTGCCCCTGCGCCGCCGCGCTCGCATCTTGGAGTGCGGACATTACCTGGGCCCTGCCAACGAAATGGCTCTGCCCGACGAACAAGACAGCGACGACGACGAGTACGCCCACGGCGCCCCGGCTTCACGCGCCGGTGCTGACAAGGCTCACTGGTGCCGCACCTGCCACTCGGAGATCAAGTACGACTCTCTCGGCCAGGCCAAGGTCTTCCGCGTCAAGGTCTACGCTAGCAACGGTCTTATGCGCGCCGGCGCCTGGGAGGCCTGCTGGAAGGAGATGGAGCGCGTCGACGTCGAGCTCGAGCCCATTGTCGACGCTTCCCTGCAGGACGAGCTCGCCCTCTTGTCGGCAGAGCAGGAGAGGGCCTTGGAGACGGAGCAGGCCCTGGCCGACGAGCAGCACGAGGCCTCGGAGACGGAGTATGAAGAAGACGACGACGAGCAAGTCGACGGACTAGAGGAGCACGAGGAGTCGTACCTGGAGCGAGCCCACGATCCAGAGCTCGAGCATGAGCTGTGCTCATCGCCGCCCCGGCCCGACGAGGCGCCACCAAACTCGAGCCCGGCCCCGATGGAGCACCACCGTGGCGACGACGACGTGGAGCGCCTGAGGGAGATTTACGGGAGCTCGCCGCAGCCGCGCCGAGAAATGACGCCCGCCCGCGGCCGCGACAGCGACCTTGTGCCCCGCGAGACGCCCCCCCCGTCGCCGTCTCCCGAGGCCTTCTCGCAGCGCCAAGAGGTGCCGCAGCAGGCGTACAAGACGGCCTCTTTCCTGGAGCTGGTGCTCGAGGCGGGCAAGGTCCTGTTGCAGGACAAGAAGAACGTCATGATTGCGCTGCTCAGCGCCCTCATCGTCTTGCTCGCCTTGCGGGGGGTCCGTCCGGCATACGACCCGGCCGCGTACCAGCCCGTCCTGACGCACCACCACGTCCGCGCCATGCCTCACTACGCGCACGACCCGGTGGCCGGGGCGCCCATCAGCCACGAGACGGCCACGGCGGCCACGGCGAGTCCTAGGTCGAGCCCCTCGTCCCAGTCGGTGGCGGCAATGGACCCGTGCGCGTCGTCGCTGTCGTCGCTCGAGGTGGTGGCCAACCAGCGGGTCCGAAACGGCGCAGGCGACGCGTCGCCAAGCACGATGCGCGTCTTTGAGACGTGGCGCGTCGTCGAGACGGTGACGGAGACGGCGCGCGAGACGCTCACGGAGACGGTCTCGGTCTCGGTCAGCGTCGCCGCCGCCGAGGCGGCCCTGGAGACGGATGCGCTGGCGAGGTGGGGACCGTGAGTGTGGACTCCTTCTTCCCAATATGTCCCCTTTTCTTCATCTTTACACATGAGCGATGCGCACATACCACGACACAGACACAGACAAAAAACAGGCTTATAGCATGACAAAAGGCAGGTTGGAGGCATGACCACGATGGGACAAGAGGATATCAAGGCATGTCCCGCCACAAGTAACTAGCCTGACTGAGAGAGCACATTACAGACGCTGTTCCCCTTTTCCTGAATACATACATGTACATTCGCTGGCAGAGTCTAACGCTCATTTGCCTCTGGAGAGTCATTGTCGGCCCGTTGTGTGCAGTGATGCAGAGGGAGGCCCCTGTCCGAGATGGTCGCGCTCGCATATCTGGAGATTCTTGTGTCGGTGAGCTGGTCCTAGACCAGGGAGCATCCTTCGTCTGCCCTTTCCGGACAGGCCGACCACGTCGTGGCCAACGCGGATCAATGTACACGGTAGAATATTTGTCGCCAAGGTAGCGGAGTCTGAGCCTCCTTTCCCGCCTCGATTGCATGTCCCGGTTTCCCGCCTCGATTGCATGTCCCGGGTTCCCGCGATTGTATGTCCCGGTATCCCGCCTCGTTTCTATGTCCCGGTTTCCCGCCTCGATTGTATGTCCCGGCGTCACAGCCGAATGTACAGGTCCATGCACTCAATCCTCCACTCGCGTCGGCCGAGGAGGCTCCTGAGCCACTCCATGCCGAGGCCGGTCCACTCGGCCCTGCGGGCGGCGACTGCGTCGACGGCGGCGCCGGCAAGGGCCTTGGCCGTCGAGTTGGCCATGTCGACGAGGGTGGCGTTGAAGGCGTCGGTGGAATCGTCGGTGGTGGCGGGCCGAGGCACGAACCAATTGCTGCCAAAGTCGAAGAAGCAGCGGTCGGACCAGTTGCAAGAGGTGAGGAAGAGGACGAGGAGGAGGACCGAGCAGTAGACGCAGGGGCGGTTGAGGAAGTAGGTGCAGATGAAGAAGAGGAAGATGAAGACGGGCGAGGCGTTTGTGGGGATGAAGAGGAGCGGGAGCCAGCTGGAGGGAAGCAAGTTTAGCACACGATTCAAGTCTTCAACTCTGGACCCCGATTCTGCTGCGTCTATGGCTCTTGGGCAACCCTCGTCTTCGTGGCGAGTTTGACATACCTTCGCAGGCAAAACATGACGGGCACTCGGGCAGCCGCTGCCGCAAGAGTATGCGCCGCGTGCGCCCCCCGCAGCCCGACCAAGTTTATCACGACCGCAAGTACCGTAGTCGCAAGAGGGGGCAGGCCTCGGAGAGATGGATGCGACCAAGAAGAGCCCGTGGCCCGCAGGCGTGGCAGACGCCTTTTCTCGCCTCCCTTCCTCGAGCCCGTCGTGGGGTAGTCGGGGGGGGGGGGGGGGGGGGGGAGTCTCGGTCGCGGTCGATGGGATGGAAGGCAAGAGGGGAAGAGAGTGTAAAGGGATTCTTGAAGAGAGTGTCAAGGTTTTCTTGGAGAGAACGTGACCTTTGCGCGGATGATGTAACTAGTAGTTGATGGCGGCGGATGCGCGTTGGCGTGAAACGGCGACGAGAGCTGCTTACTAGTACTAGTGCGCTACGGGTGCTTTTGCGCTACTCGTACGGGTGCCGAGTCCTGTGATGGGTGGGTGCGCGCACTGTCCGCCTACGGCACTGAGTCACACGCAAGAACAGTGCAAGTTGGACCCCGAACACGCGGCAACCCACCGTAGCTTGGCTCGTGCGGCAGCCTGTTTCAATGACCCGATGCAAGGCCTGATCAAGAGACGTCGGTCGGGTCTTGACATTGACGAGTCAAGGACCTTGTCGAGGACCTTTTCCTCTCAGATGGTGCTACGGTCGTGACTGCAGCCCTGCACCCCGTGTTTGACGCGGGTGCATTGGCTGTCCAACCGTCAGTCAAGCTCATCGTGAGAAGGCAGAGGGCGCGGATGAATGATGACGCGAAAGCGGGTGGCAACTGGTGGCTCCACGTCACCAGCTCCAGCCAACGGCTGCTGTTCACCAGGGGCTCGTGGCTGGGCATCGTCTGTTCGTTGGGCTGCCACGCACCCCCATCGCTATAGGGACCAGGCTAGCGCCCGCATTGCTTACATAACTAATTTTTTTTTCCCTCGCCTTCCCCCTTCTCAAGCTTTCTCGAAACCCTCAGGGCAACCTCTTTCCGACCACGACCACATCAGCGGATGCAGCCAAGAGAAGAGAAGAGAAACGAGATTGGTGACTTTTCTCTTTTGCCGCTGAGCGACCGCTCACTCCGTTTTATTTTTGCGTCTCCGACTCGACCAAAAAAGCACCCTCGTCGAGAGAGAGACAAGACTTTCGGCAACCTGCTTTTGCCTCGTCACCCCCCAGACGGCATCACCACCTACGTGCACGCAGTCCCAGCCAACGCCCTGCCCTGCTGCCTGCTCACCTCGTAGGCCTCGTCGCTACCCGGTGGTACTTCCACCGCCATGGATCTGCCTCCGGCTCCGACGCCACCTGTCAACACCAGCGGCGTGCCCTCGAATGCCGACCGCACCGCCAACTTGCTCAACCTGCTCAAGTTTAGCAGCTCCGGCGCCTCGGCTGCCAGCTCCCAGCAGCACCCGAGCTCGCACCACAATCAGCAGCCACTCTCGCAGCATCAGCAGCATCAGTCGCCGCCTCACCAGCACCAGCAACACGCCATTCATCATGCCGACAATCAGTACCAGCAGCACCGCCATGCTCGCGACCCCAGCTTCGGCCTCGGCCAGTATCACCCCGCTCGCATCCATCAACCCGCTCCCGCTGGCGCCGATCCCACTGGCCTGCTCGCAGCTCTCATGAAGGGCGCCCACGAGTCCGAGGGGCCCAGCCGACAGGTCCCTCAGCCCGCGGCCCCCCACCGTCAGACTTCCAACTCGTTTGCCGCTGGCTCCCCTTCTTCCGATACCAGGTCGTATCTTCTCAATCTTCTCAACCACCCCAAGCCCAGCCAGACCGACCAGCCAATCCTGACCGAGACATCGCGCGCCAACGACCCTACCCCCCAGTCTCACGGCGACGCGGCCGATGCCAATCGCTACTATGGCCAGTACCAGCAGCCCGCCAACGCTTACCAGCCAGCGCAGCCCTACCAGTCGCAGCCTAGCCAGTCTGAGTCCTTTACCGACGTTCAACACCCAGCTTCCGATGCCAGCTCCTATTCCTTTTCCAAGACACAGGAGTCAGCCGACGTGTCTGCCCTCTACCACCACGTCTTCGGAAAGATGCAAAAGCCATCGCCAAAGCATCATGATGCCGACGCCGGCGCCGCTCCGTTCCACATCCTCAAAAATGATCAGCCCTCGCCTGCAGGCTCACACTCACGCGAACAGCCTCATCGCGGAAGCGAGCAAAGTCCTCTGGCAAGCCCCCCGGGACATGGGCGACGTGCCGTCGACCGGTCTTCATCTCTGCACTCTCATCAGTCCGCGCAGCAGCCACCTAAGCAGACTCCTCAGACGTCCGAGTTCGATAGCTATAGCCCTATGGGCAACACGAAACAGTCTGTGGCGGACTCTACCGGTGACCTGCCGGGCAAGGAGGACTCGGATCCCCGCGAGCATCTGGACAGAGCAACCAAGCGCGACACAGAACCGCCGGTGATTGCTGAAGCCTCTGATCCGGAGTGGACTACCACGGCTCGCAAGGTCAACGTTTGGCCCGAGCCGCCACGGACGGACGATGAGCAGAGCAAGGACGGCGACGAGGACCTGACTCTTGGGCCATCCGAGCCTTCCCACACTCACGTTGACGAGGAACCTGCTCCCGTCCTGGCTGAAAACGCCCAGGCCGAGGATGCCCAGGCCGAGAATGTCCAGGCTGTTGTGGATAGCTGGGAGAGTGCCGATCAAGAGGACATTGTGGTTATCGAGGAAAAGGAACACACGCCGGTCCGCGTCTTCAATTTCCCCATGAAGCCCTGGATCTCCATCACCCTTCAGGACGATAGCACTGAGCCCCGACCCTTTCTCCGCGACGAGTCCATTATGGATATTGCTCGCCTCAAAAAGGAGTTTGACCAAGTCGACCGCAACCTCTACACCGCCTCGCAGACGTACATGACGTACGGCATGTCCAAGCAGGGCGGCCTGCGCGTCATCCGCCAGGACGACGGCAAGGACGCAAAGGTCTTCACCGACACCAAGGACCGCATCTTCAACGTTGCCATGTCCGTCGCCCCCCATGATGGCGAGGGTGTGCATAGGGAGGCCATCATTGGCACCGGCGTCAGCGGCACCGTCTATTGGGTCCAGGTCAAGGAGGGTGAAAAGGACCACATCGAGGATGCCCATCTGGAGCAGTATGGCTTCGCCCTCCCTCCCATGGCGTCCCCGGATGGCGACACACCCGGCGGCGTTCTTAAGACGAGGGCCCGGGCCTCGACTGGGCACCCCGAGTACTTTGCCGTCGGCCGCGGAAAGACAATCAGCTTCATCTGGCCGTCCTACATCATGCACAACAAGCTCTTCAAGACTGGCCACGACCGTGTGGTGGACACGGACAAGCTTCTCAAGCAGTGCTCGCTCAAGATCAACACGGGCAAGGCCGGCAAGGACTTCACCTTTAGCCAGGACGACACCGTCGTCGTCTCTCTCGACAAGTCGGGCCGGGTCAAGTTCTGGGACGTTCGAGACATGACCGCCGCCAAGGAAGGCTCTGACCCTCGCGCTCCCTTGCCGGCACAGACGTCGCTGGAGATCAAGGAGCCTCTGCTCGCCCTGTCGAGCACGCCCGAGGGAGAAAAGGTCTGGCCTTCCTCGGTGATGCTCCTGGACAAGCAGCGTCCCTTCCAGAAACGGTGCGCTCTCCGCTACATGATTGTCGGCATGAAGCAGAACCACACCCTGCAGTTGTGGGACCTCGCGCTTGGGAAACCAGTTCAGGAGTTTAACCTCCCCCACGGAAAGGAATCCGACCCCATGTGCAGCGTCATGTATCACCCGACCAGCGGCATGATCATCATAGGACACCCGTCGCGCAACTCGGTATACTTTGCACATTTGTCGGCTCCCAAGTACACCCTCAAGGGCGTGTCTCAGGCCGAGTATATCCAGCGCCTTGTCGCCCAGGACTCGTCGATCCCGCAGCCGGATAGTACCGCTGTGATAAGCGGAGTTCGAGAGTACTCGTTTGCCAACCGCGGAGTCATTCGCAGCCTGGACATTCTGTGCAGCCCCGCCATGGCCCAGGACGCCGACGAGCCGCCTTTGTTTGAGCTGTACGCGATGCACTCCAAGGGCGTCGCGTGCCTGCTGATCAAGCAGTACGAGCTGGGATGGTCCAAGGACAACAAGGTCCTGGACGCCGTCGACGCCGTCAAGGAGGGCGTCGTGACCGTCTCCAAGCTCAAGTCGCCGCAGCCGCCCGAGGCGGCCGTCGCTGGCGATCATGGACCGATTCGCGTCGCAACCCGCGGCGCGGGAAAAGATATCCTCTCGCAGTCCACGCCTACCCAGAGCGACTCCACCCAGCGGCCACCCGAGACGGCCACGCACGTCAAGCCCAAGACTGAGATCAAGGAGCTGGAGACGCCGGCGCAGTCGTCCAAGGAGAGCCAGGTCGAAAAGTCTGAGCGCAAGCCTCGCAAGAAGAAGGGCGCGTCGGCCAAGGAGCTAGAGCCCACGGCCAACGGAGCGTCCAACACGCCTCGTGCCGCGCCGGTCGGCAGCAAGACGGACCCTCCCAAGGCGTCCAGCAGCACGGCCACGAACGGCATGTCGTCCGAAATGGTGGACGCTGCCATTGCCGGCATGGAAGCACGGCTGACGGCCTCGATGTCGGAGACTCTCAAGTCGTCGCTCAAGAACCTGCAGGGCAAGATTGACGAGGGCGCTCGCATCCGCGACAGCAACTTCAACCAGCAGCAGGTCAACCTCCTCAGCATGGTGTCCGAGGTGCTCAACGAAAACACTCAAAAGGTGCTCGAGTCCTTGATTCGCCATCAGTTTGCCGAGCTCGTGGTCCCTACCATCGGTGAACACGCGGGCAGGGCCGTCAAGGATCTCCTGCCCAGCGTTGCTTCCTCGGTCCAAAAGGAGATTCAGAGTGCGCTGCCTCAGGCCCTCAGCCGCTCTTTGCGCTCAGCCGACTTTGTCAACGCCATCTCGGACCGGGTCGGATCCGCCGTCGCTACGAGCATGCAGCAAGACGTTGTCGCCACGATTACGCAAAGGCTCTCGTCGACACTCTCGACCATGGCCAACCAGTCGGTCCAGCACGTCAACGAGCTTCACCAACAGCATCAGGAGCAAGTCGAGGGTATGAAGGCCCAGCACGCTGTCGACGCGAGCAGGATCGACCAGCTGTTGACGCACGTGAGCCAGCTGACGGAAATGGTGTCGAACATGGCGACGTCGCAGTCGTCGCTGCAGTCGGAGATTATGAAGCTCAAGCAGCAGCCCGTCCACGAGCTCCCGGGAGTCTCCGGTGTCCCCGGGTCCCAGAGCGGCAGTGGCGCCCCCTACGGCATGAACGCCCCCGGGTACGGCTCCAACATGATGGGCGGTAGCAACCCGCCGAGCCACCACGGCAGCTTCGCGGCCAGCCAAGGTCCTCTCGGCCCGGCACCGCCCTACATGAGCAGCCCCCAGTACATGCGCGGCTCTCAGCCCGTCGCCAGCTCCCACGGAACCGCTGGACCTTCGGATTACGCAGGTCCCACAGGCGTCGGCGCTCTGGCCAGTGCTTATGCCAACTCGATGAGCAAGAGCGAGGCCGAGGTGAACAGTGAGCTCGCGAAGCGAATCCAGAGGATCGAAAAGGCCATTCAAGAGGGTCGCCTGCAGGAGGCCGTGGTCCAGTGGATCCAGAGCGGGTACGAAAAGGAGATTTTCAGGCGATCTCTGGGCGCCTACCCGCCCAGCCGATTCGACGGCCTGTCGCCCATTCTGCTCCTTGTGATCATCGCCACCATCTCAAAGGACCTGAAGCCGAACCAGCTGCTCAAGCAGGAGATTGACTGGATCGAAATGGCGGTGCGAGCCTTTGGAGACAGCCTGCCCCACTGCGTAAGTGACAACTCCCAGCATGAGCAAGGCGGCGCAATGTTGCGAGGACAGCGAGCTAACTTTGAGCAGGACTGGGAGGGACAGAACATGGAAGAGGTGATGCAGAGCGCATCGCAGACGATGAAGCTTCTCGTGAGCCGACTGACGCCGCTCCTGGCTAGCTACCGCGACGGCTACCCGCTGGACCCGTTTCTCGCCAAGGTGGACAAGGGCAAGATGGAGTGGATCGTGCGGTCGTCGGAGCACATGCTCGAGTCTTTTAGCGGCGCGCACCGCTACGACTAGCCACCGGGGATTGGCTTTGATTGTGCCTTGGCCTGGCTGAGCTCGGAGTTGGGTGAACAGTGGTTATGTCGTCAGTCGGTTGCACGCGCTGCTCGCGCAGTCCCCTGCGACGTCTTGTTCTTCTGCCTTGTCATGGAGCCCTTGTCTGCGAGTGGCCGAGACGGAAAGGGAGCTTGTTTCTGCTTGTGCGTTGGATTTCGTTTCCTTGTCCTTGGGACGCTCGTAAGGGTGACCAACGGTGCCACATGGGTGGTGTATGACGATGCATGTCATTCTCGCGGTAGATCGTCCGTCGCCTTTGCTTGTCATGTCTGTCTGACGGGACTTGGCGAAGCCAAGAGCTGGCCAGCACAGGGGAGCCGGTGTTCGTGTTGCACCCCGCGAGACTGGAGGGCCTGGTGACGAGGGCTGGCGGGTGGCGGCCTGCGAGTCCTCTCCCCGTGGCCCGGCCGGCCTGTTGGGTTTGACTAGGCCATTTCATGACCTCTTATACCTACCTAGTGTATTCGTAGTAAACAAGACAAGTCCTTGAAGGCGTACACACCGGCTCTGTTGGCACAAGAACGACGGTCGTTTAAAGATGAAAATATCATGTTTGTAAAGTGGTAGAGAAATCTACGCACACATGTCGAAATCTACGCACACATGTCCCCCTTTCCTCCGGGGCATGCTCGCCTCTTTATACCTGGGTGCCTCCCTGTTTGACCTTGTGGTCCCCTTATGCCTTTAACCTTAAAATCTCGTCTTTACTAGCTTTTGCACTACTACTACCACTGTGTTGACCATGGCTGGACAAGAAACGCGTCGTCCCTAGGGCGTGTTGTTCCTGGTGACTCTTCATGGCATGTGGGGCCGGGCCGGTGCGGGCCATCGTCACATGCGTCACGGCCCGGCCGTCGGGAGGGGCTCCGGGGAGGAAAATACCCTCGGGCGTCGCAGTTTCAAACGTCAAGGTGGCAAGGTCAAGGTGACAGGGCGACAAAAAAAGCATTTGAGCTGTACGGATTACAAGCCAAGGACAACACTCATCGACCTTGTGCCTTGTCTGCAACCGTCCACTCCCACCATCTCCATGCCCCCGTTTCCGTATAATGACACACGAGAACCTGGCAACGCCAAAGCACTCGCACAGACCAAAACACCGCCATATTAATTTTCTCCACCACTCGATCGCCTGAGACAAAGCCGTGAGAGGCCCGCGTCCCAGGGGCCGAGGCCACGTCCCCGCGTCCCCGCCCGTCGGCACTCGGTCCCTCAGGCCGGCCACCTTGCTCGACGACGGCGAGCCAAGCAAGTAGGGTAACAAAGTGCCGAGGGCTCAATGTCTCCTTTTCTTCCATTTCTGCATTGCTACCGATGCAACGTGGAGCATGCATCAGCCATGTTCATCAGTCCGGCGCAGTCGTTGGCGTCGCCGAGCCGAGTCCAAACCTGTCCACTTGGTCGCCGACAAAGCCTTGCAAGGGGGAGAGGTTGTCGGTCGTCATCGTCAACGTCGTATATATCTATTTGAGGCCCAGACAGGAGTATTACGGGTGGGTATAATGCTCGGGCCGCCCCTCACCGAGCCGCCTCCTGCCGCTGCCGAGGCGAACGGTAAGGAGTCGTCTGGTGTGGCTGTCTAGACATAGAAGTCGTTAAAAAAAACATCGCAATCGTCAAACAATGATCATGCATCTTGTATCGGACGGTACATTGAACGTGCTCCAAAAGGGAGTGTGTGAGGGGGGGCGGGGGGTAGTTGAGGGGGAGGTGCGTGTTCCTTGTAAGCGGGTCGTCATCCTTCATTAGCTGGTCGCCCTTGTGTTGAATAAATGCTATATCCTGATCCGTGTTCCATCTTCTCATCGGGTTTGGCGTCATCATCAAAGTGCTCGAGATTGAGGAGAGGCCGTCCGGTCCCGTCTCAACCGACCACCGCGTCGTTAAAAATATGTAATTCGAGCTAGCTTGCGGGGGCGCTGTCGGGGCGTAGAGCCAGCGCTGGTGTCGTCTTGTATCGGAGTAGATTTCTCTTGATTCATAGGTCGTGAAGAGCAACACGTGTCGATGCAAGTCCCAGGCGTCCTCTCAGCCCCCAGGCTTCCCGAGCTGCCGCGAGCAGCGTCCGGGCGTCGACGTGTCCGCGGCGGCAACCGGGAAGCGCACATGCCGCGAAAGGGCTTAGTGGTACCTCGGGGCCCCCGAGCTCGAGCTCGGGACCACGCGGGCGCCGCTGTCGGAGGAATCTGGGGCCAGCCATTTTAGCAAGCACGTTGCTCTTTTGCGTGTCAAGCCAGTCGACATACCACTGCCACGCTGCACGTGGCCGTTGGGCCCAACCCGCCCGCCGAAGCCGGTGGACGACTCCCACTCGGGGCCACGGGGCTGCCTCTCCGGAATTTTCTTGGGGTTGCTGCTGGCACCGGGCCTCTGGCTCCCAATGGCGCCCGGGGCGTTTCGCGCCTGCGCCTGCATCGAGTTGGGGTCAAATGGGCTCAGGCTGAGGCTGCCGAGACCGCTCACGAGGCCGCCGTCGCCCTTTGAGCCGGGCGTGCCGGAGCCTCCCTGTTGCACGTGGCCGTGGTAGTCCCCGAACCGGGCGGTGGAGCCAGGGCCGATGCTGCTCACGCCGCCACCGGGGGCCAGGTAGCTCGACGACGCCTGCGACGGGCTCGGGGTGAATGACCGCAGATCCGCGAAGCTCTTGGCCGCACGCAGGCTGGGGTGGATGCCGTTACCATCGGGGCTCCCGGGAAGCTCGAGCGTGGGGCCTTGGCGGCCCATGTGATGGGTGAAGTTGCTGCTGGCAGCGCGGGATTCTCTGTCGGCGGCAAAGTCAAACGTGGCCGCACGGCTCAGTCCCCGCTTGTGCATGTCCAGGCTGTTGGCGACGGCGGCGTTGTGGACGTTGGTCGGCGGCGATGGCTGCTGCCGCTTGAGGACCGTGAGTTGGCGGGAGTCGGCCTCGCCAATCGATTGGTGCTCCAGGCCCATGTTGTGGGCGAGGATGTGAATGGACCGCCGGTGCTCGGGGGCAATGCTCGGAGGGAAGACGAGGATCTCGCGCGTGTCGTCGCGCTTGAACATGGCGAGATCCGTGTAAAACTCGAGGTTCTGGGGGTCGTTGAGGTCGACGTCTCCTGCGTAAATTGGTTAGAATCAGTGTGGGCCGCTAAGAGCCTGGCCATGCGAGACGTACCTAGCTGGGCAGAGGGGCCTCTCTGCTGTGATTGAGAAATGGCGCCGAGGGAGCCGAGGGACTGGATGGAGCTCTGCTGGTGCAGCATGGGGGCGCGATGCTGCTCCTCCAACTGGCCGCGTCTCTCCCGCTTCTCGCGCTCGATACGCTCTCGCTCCGCCTCGGGTAGCATCTTCTTGTACTCGACGCGCAGCTTGCGGCCGTGAACCTCCATGGTGTTCATGGCTTCAATGACGACCCTCGTGTCCTCGGCCGACTGGAAGTTCGCAAAGGCCAGGCCCCTAAAGACGCCGTTGTCGAAGTGGTAGTTGAAGGCATAGGGCTGCGGCAGGTTCATTTCGAGCATGATGGATGCCAGCGTCTCCTTGCGCACGGCAAAGGGGATGTTCTTAATGACAATGGCCGTGGGGATGAGCTGGTCCCCGTCAGAGGCGGTCGATCGGAGGTCGGGAGAGGTGTGCGAGGGGCCCTGTTCGACACGGAGACCGCCGTTTTGCATGTGGCCTCCGTTGAGGCTGCTCGGGAAGGGCTGCAGGGTGTTGGGCATGCCCAAGGCGGTGTGATCGGTCCAGTTCTAGACGTGGGACGAGATTAGCTTCCGGCGGCGTGTATTGCCAATCTGGGATGCACATACCTGGGGCAGGGCGGCTCGGCGGTTCACGCTCCTCTGGCGGTTCGAGCCGTGCATGGCGCCGTTAATGGTGGCGACTCCCGTGGTGCTGTAGTTCCACGTCTGGCTATTGTCTAGCATGTAGCCGCTGTGCAATCCGGCGGCGGCGGCAGCAGCCATACTGTCCAAAGCCCTGTGGTTGAAGCCAGCGGGTATCCTCTCGGTTGGATAGAGGGCAGAAGAGCCTAGCGGGGCATCAAAGGGTCGGTGTGTCTGGCGAGGCAGGGAGAGACCGGAGGCAAAGGCGGCCCCGCCGGCGTAGTTTTGCCTGGAGCTCGGGGACCGGTTGGCTGGAGAGGAGTAGTCCAGATAGCCTAAATCATGGTGTTGTTGGCTCATTGTGGTGGAGTATGCGGGTGAGTAGCAGCTGTCGTCACACAGCGGACCACTCGATCAGTGCCGTTGGGCCAGTTCCGAGCTGGGCGGGCGGACCGAGGGGGAAGTCCAGAAAATGTCTGCAGAGACGAGTTATGTGCGCGTCGGAATGGGTGTGAACGAGGCCGGCCGTGACGGTCGGGCAGGACACCATGAAACTCAAGCAAAGCTGGTCGAGGGGGTGCCGAGGAAAATGGCGGGCCCAGCGGGTTCGAGGAGCCACTTTATCACGACTAGCGCCGACGTCCGCGAGGGAAATGGTGGCGCGTGGCGAGGCGGCAGGGAAGCTTGACGAGAGAGGCGTGCTCTAAGCCAGTGGCGTCGCTGTCGGGAGGAGTCGGAACGAGGTCACCGGCGACGGAGGACAGCGAAAGCCAGCAGCAGCGAAGAGCGATGAGAATGGCCTGAGGAAGTCGGTCGTGGGTGGGCAGCGCGGTTGGTCGACGAGGGTTGGCGGCCAGGTGCGGGCTCGACAGCGGGCTCGACAAAGTGCGTCTACCAATAGCCGTTGGGCGAATGTTCGAGGGCCGAGGCGAGACGTGCGGCTCTCAGGCACGAGGCGTGCTTTTTTTGCTCTCTGCGTCTCCTACGATGGTCGTCGTCGTCTTCGTAATTGGAGCAAAGCGGCGTGTCGGCGTCGGCAGAGAGCGAGGGGCGAGTAGCGGCGGGGGGGGGGGACAAGGGAGTGGAGAGGTGACGAGGGAGAGAGTCGCAAAGAATGAGGATGGTGAGGATGGGGATGAGGAAGAGAAACAGGCAGGTTGATTGCGGATGTGTGTCGGGCCAAGAGTGCAAGCAAGGCAGGGTTGGGGAGATGGAAGTCGTGGTGTGGATATGGAAATGAAAGAAAATACAAATGAAAATTGAAAAATACAAGATACCAGGGGAGCCTCCACTGGTACGGATAGGTACGGATAGGTACTGATGGGCTTACGGATAATGGGCGGCAGCCCCTTTTCCTTGCCCCAAACCATACAGTGCGACTGTGAGACCCTGCGGAGCTGGAACCTTGATTATTAGCCCATCCGTGCCAGAATAAGTAACCTCGCGCGTGGGCATGCGGCGCGCATACGGCGAGGTAGATTTGCGGGAGGCGTTTGTGGAAGTCAAAGGCACCGCCAGAGCCCCGGCCGTGCACGTTGGAGCCGTCAGTCCTGGACAGTACCCAAGGTACCTACTAGTACTGGCAGGTACCTACTTCCCTGCTGCCTGGTAGGAACTCCGTCCGCCTGCGTCGGTCCATTCACCACCCACCTCCTTCCTCCCATCGAGGGACCGACTGTGGAAGTGGTCACAACGCTCGCAAGTTGTACATACATACATACATACATACCATGACGAAAAAAGATGTTGCTGCAAATCAATACGGAACTCGTTGCACCACTGGTGGGATGGAGACGGGTCCACCCCCACAGTGCGAGTGCGCTTCCCACAGCCTCCAGGGCCTCCTCTCCTAGACTGGCTTCGCCTCCAGCCTGCGACGGGAGGATCTGGCTGCATCTGCCACAACAACGAGCCCAAGGGGGGAGAGAAAAAAGCAGAGACATCTCTCTCGACTCGGCTCGATCTCGCTCCAACGCCCGCCGAGTGCTGCTGCCTGCCTTCAGCTCCGACAAGACGACGGCCGCCCGCGCCACCGCCATGATTACCCCAATGTTTGCACCTACAGCCACCGCGACACCACCCACGTACTTTGGCTTGAGAAATGCCTGGCTGTGCCCGAAAGTGAATATTACACACATGCTGTAAATAGTACATATGTACACACAGAACCTACACTGACAGACTCCACCACGAGAGAGAGACCCCCTCTGGAGATATGCCGCGTTTATTAGATCGACAGTGTGGGCGCCTGTCAGCAAGCCAACGATAATATGGCCGTGGACGCTACACTAAAAATATTCTGGAGGGGGGGTGCCAGATGTTGTACTGGCCGGCAAACAAGGTCGCAGGCAGCATCACTGCCGCAACAAGGCAGAGTGAGAGAAAGGTCGCCGACCTGCCGTCATGTCCGCACGCATCCAGGCCATCTATGAATCTATGATGTTGTAATACTAGATGGTGTACGAAGTACGAAGTAGGAAAAGGGGAGAAGGGGGAGAAGGGAAAAGTGGAAAAGGGGAAAAGGGGCAAATGGGCAAATGGGCTCGTCATTTCATCTCTAGAGATTGACCCCCCCGTCAGCAGAGAGGGAAGGGGTTTAATGACAATCTTAGACCGGCAGGTAGGTAAATCATGTAGCCAAAAGGGCCCCTTTTTGAGTTCATTCCAGACCGCCACGAGGAAGCCACGGCTCCTGTTTTGTGTTGAAGCGAATGCTTCATCGACGCGATGAGCGACTGATAAGCAGCGGCAGCCAGCCATTTTCCTAGGCCGTATACGAAGTAAGTATTCGTATTCTATTCTTCGTCGGCGTCTTGCCTCGTCCGGTTTACGCGGCAAAAGAAACAAAGAGGGCGCCTCTCACGACTGTATTCGTACACGCGCGGGCTACGAATAAGGTATAGAGTAGTACTACTTCGTAGTACCTAACCAGGAGGAGTAGTAACGAGCATGATATGCACGCCGACGCGCCTCCATGTTGCATTTCAGTCACCATTCACGGGACATGCACACGCGTCTGACCGGGACATTCTTTTTACCACCTGGCCGGCAGGGAAGATGCGTGAGGGTTCGAACCGTCATGGACGAATCATGTTGTTGGATGCTGCACTCTCTCTCCGAGTCCAGCAAATCGGGCTCGGCATCGGCCTGGGCTCCGATGGCCCCGGGACTCGCACGGGTACCCGTTGGGGGACTAAGTGTCTTGGTCACCGCGACAACAACCGCACAACTAAGTGACGACGACACTTATTAGTCCCCCAATGGGTAGGTGCAAAGAAAGGAAATCCCGTTGCCTATCGCTTGCTGGCAGTTCTGCAGCGCACGGGGCTGGCTGACGACGACGCTGGCCATGACGACGATGACGACGTGTTTGCATTTTTCAACGCCATGTTCCCAGCAAAGATGGCTCATTAGGTCATTAGGATCTCGACAGCTCAGCGTAGGTTGACGGACCTAGCAGTAGTGAGTTCAGCCACTGTGCTTCGTATGCACATGTGCCGGAAGCGAATGCACAGAGATGCCTGGAAACGCACTGGAAACATGCAATAATACGTGCAGTTACAGCGAGTAGCGGCGGTTGCCGGAGAGGCAGCCAATCCCGTGCCTCTGCCCGAACCCGTCCTCGTGGTCCTTGGTCCTTGGGGGGGGGGGTCTGGTGATCCTCCCTCACTGCCCCCTCATCACGGGACGGCTTCTTGAACTCACACACAATACGAATACTTCGCTACTTGCACAATGTGCTAGTACTTGCTGCTCGCACCTCGTCCTTGCTTTTGCCACGACTTTGGTCATTTTCTTGTTTCCTTTTTTTGTTCTTTCCTCACAAGAGAACGACAGTATCCATGCAGAGCATCCCAGCAGTTTACGGCAGACCCCCCCTTCCCCAAAAGAAAGGTTAAAAAGGCATCCCCAGTCACCACCAAGCTTTCAGGGAGGCTTCAGGTCCCTGGCCCGAGAGGGGGAGGAGGGACCAGCCGCCACCCTCTCGGCTTGCGTCCCCTCCCGGCGGGTCGAGCCCCCATGTCGCACACCGTCGTCTGTATCACCAGCTGCTCAGCTGCTCGTTGCCGTCTTGTCGTGTCGTACTTCGTACATGCGTGGCGTTGTCGAGGCCCCGACCGGTCCACGGGGCCCGACTCGGAGAGTCCTGCGAGCCCGTCAATCATGTCTGATCATGTCTGCTCATACATGTAGTAGTTATGTAGTTACACACCGGTTGCAGCATCTCTACAAACCACGGCACAGAGACGACGGATGACTCCGTACCGCCGCATGCACGCTGCACGCTGCAATGCCGATATGCTGTGCGTCGCAGAAGCATCTATCTACTACTACTACTAGTAGTAGTAGTAGTTACCGCTACCTACTACTACAAAGTACTACTACTACGAGGTGAGTAGGTATCCAGCTGCCGTGCCTCGTTATATGAGCGCTGCCCTACCACCGGGGCCAACTCCAAATCCGCCCCGTCCTCGTCTTACCCGTGCCAACGTTCCAGAACGCAGCCCCGGCTCGGATTGACGTCTTCACTGCACCATTTCCCGTATCCTCTTTGCATCTTGGTATTACTACATACATCGATGCGCAGCCGTGGTTGGGTCGTCGGGGCTCGGGGCTCGCCGGGGGCGGGCTCACCGTTGCAATTAGACGCGGGACCTGAATTGGAGCTGTTCACTTAAAAATTGTCTCTCGTCATCTCGCCCGCAGGGTGATGCCTGGGAGAACCCCCGAGGCCACTCTCCAGCTATTCGCCAACCACACGCGCCTTGAATTCGACTTGGTCGCCTGAATGATTTGACACATAAGCCGTCGGGTCCCCTCATGTCGATCAAATGGCCTTCTTGATGTTCCCAATCTCCAAGATAGGGGACGTGGGTCGCCCGTCGCCGAGAGCACCAAATTAGAAGCTCCTCCACATCATGGTACTGGTCCAGCCTCACCGAGCCTGCATACCGTTGTCAAGGCGCCTGGCTTCCGGTGGAATTGGGAAGGGGTAACTGGGAGATGCACCATCAGGCCCTCGTTCGTCGAATCTCCTCGGAAGCTACAACGAGATGCAGCTTCACGACTTGAGCGCCGTTGCTTCGTCGTGGGACATGTACGTCGCCCAACTCGACGAGCTGTGAGCGTCTCAGGTCTTGGTAGAGCTGCGGCGCCTCGCGGCTGGCCAAAGTCATGTCAAAATGCAAAGAGGCCGCCGCGTCGAGGCCAAGCTGTGTGTCCACGCCGTGTGCGCGCTTCACGGGGTCCTCGGCGGTAAAGGGCACGCCGGCAGGCCATCGAACCGCTTGCGCCGGGCGCCGGGATAAGGCGGCAGGGTTGGTTTCGACACGGAAACGTCGTTGTTGCGTGTGAGGTCTGTGTCTGCGTGGCGCATCGTGCTGATACGGGCCGGCGACAGTTTGCTGTGCCAGAGCGAACTGGGGCCCGCCCTGCGCCGTCCAGAACAGTTCCGGCGCAAGCGTGCTGTCGTGAGCGGCGAGCTGTGTAGCCGTGTTTCGAAGGAGCGTCAGGGCCGAGGGAACGACGGCGGGGAGCCGCCCGTTGCTGTTGCGAAACACCCTTGTGAGCACCTCGTGGTGCATGAGGCCCAGCTCGTTGCAAATCATGGCCATGACAATTCGTCGGACGGCCATGAGCCCTCCGTAGGCAAGTTTGCAGCCATCAGGGAGCCAGTCGCCAAGACACAAGTCGCCAGGCTCCATTTCGACGCCGAGATTCGCGTCGCCCACGACCACGTCGGCCCTCTGGGCCGTGGCATCGTCGGCAGACATGGTTTCGCCCACCTGGTCGCGAAGAACAGACATGAGCCAGACAATGGATATGAGCCCCGAGTCTCTTGCGTTGGTCTGCTTGGTGACGCCGGGGACAAAGTACTGAAAGTCCCACGGCAAATGCAGCCAGTTCCAGAAGCGAGCCCAGAGGTGCACGCATGCCTCGATGCGCTCGCTCCGGCTCGGGCCGTCGCCGCAGTCGAATATGTACAGGTGTCCCTGGCAGCGATCAAAGATGGTCATGATCCACTGCTCCTCGCCGCACAGTACGGGGGTCACGACCCATCGCCGGCCGTACATGCGGCGTTGGTAGTATTGCTCGTCGGAACCCGGCTCCTGGAACTCGCCAACCTTGATGTGCATGCCAAACTCGTCTCTCCACTCCTCCGCCAGCTTGCCGTCGCCGCAAGGGCCGGGCATGTGCCAGGGATAGAGCCACGCCATGGACTCAAACATGCCGTATGAAACCGTTCGTAACAGGGCGAACATCTCGAGCTTGGAAAGGGGTAGCTGGTTCGAGATGGAGCGATGCAAGATGTCGTGCATAAAGGCGACGTGAGCAAGCCATGGCGTTTCGTCGTAGTGTCCGCTCGCAAACGACGGCATGGGGACCAATGTAGAATATAAAGCAGTCACTCTGCCGCGCAGACCCTCGACCTCGGACCGGGCCGTCCAGTCAATGTCGGTCCCCAACGGCGCCGTGTGTTGTCCGAGGCTTTTGGCGACGTGGTCGTCGGGCCACTGGGTGCGAGGTAGAAACTGCGGCAGCTGTCCATGGTCAAAGGTTGTCTCGTGGATCCCCGTGAGAAAGCCACGGCCACCAAGAATCACGAAGCCAAGCTGCGCCGGGAGTGGGTCCATCGCGGCACCACCGGGGTGTTTGAGAAGCATGTCGCCGAGCTGTCACCTTGGAAACCACGAGGCGGGCGTCGATGAAGTTTTGAAGGGACGTTGTATAGCGACGAATAGGCATGGCGAGACCACGAATATATGACATCGTTGACGAATACCCTTGGAATCAACGAGGCATTGCTCGCAGCCGTCTTTGTGTCCATGCACGCGGATTGTGCTTGGCAAGGAAGCCCCCTTTGTCCGCATCTCGGGGCCAGGTCGGGGCGCGCCCAGAGGCTTTGAGGAGTCGGTTAGAGTGTCACACGTAGGGGAGGGCTAGGAGCAGGGATAAGAAAACAAAGAAGTTGAGGCCGTGTTTGGCGAGAATGCGTCCCCAGGAAGTAGCCACGAGACAACGAACCAACGACCGCTTGGCGGAAGGGGTGGGAGATGGGCGAGCACGGCTGCAGAGTCTGCTTTGGCGGCAATGTAGGTCGGGTTCCGTGAATAGAGCGGAGGGTAAAAAAATATGCAAAGGGGCTCTTTTTCCAGTCTGCGGCTTGATGTAGCAGCGGAAATGAGGCCATCGTGTCAGAGCTACAAAGTACCTTGGGAGATTTGCCACAGCACAGCTCGGCCACAGGGGGGCCATCAGCCACAGCGGGTCAACACCAGCTCCGGCCCGGGGGAACTCTGGGCTCACCAATAACGACAAACATGCACAAGCCTTTCTAGCAATACAGGAACTTGCAGCTCGCCTCCTCGCCCGACATCAAAGGCCACCACGCGTTGGCGCAGATGCTGTTGCTCGTCTCTCCTCTCGCCAGCTAACGCCCACGAGTTTCTTCTTGGCAATGGCAAGTGCTGCAGCAAGAGGCTGATGCCACCGCTCTCTTCCGGACACCTCGACTGCTGGACGAGGCCACGGCAGCGATGATGCAATGCGCCAACGAGATGGCATAGCCCGGTTCTCCCAGCACCATATGCTCACAGAATGCCCCAGGACCGCCGACTTCCGCCGAAGACGGTTTTCACGACGATGCTCGCTGCTGTTTGGTCCCTACATACATACCTATTCGACCCGACCCGACACCCAGCCCAACGGGTATACCTCGGCTGCCGTGCCCGAACTCCGAGTCATGGCCGGGATGCAGATTTTTCCGGCCAGTGATTGCCGCCTGAAAGCGCCGAGACTTTGGCAGCAAATGGGGCGCCGTGGAAAAGAGGCTCCAGCGGCTTGCATGGCACCCCAGCCACTGAACAAGAGAGAGAGCGCGCCCACCCGAGCCAACGCCGCTGCCGCTGTACGGATACTGTCCGGGTACATACATCGCCAGAACAACAACACTTGATGCACTGGCACCTCAACCTCTTCTCGACGCTAAATTTCTGCCGCTCCCACATCACCCGCCACCAAACCTCACCGCAATCAGCGTCGACCTTGTCCGTCTCTCAACCCGTATTTTTCGCCCACATCGTCTCCGACATCATACCGTCCTTTTTTGATACCGAATTTGCCCACTTCGCGCACCGAGCCCGTCTCCAACCGATATTCAAGATGCCCGGAGGCAAAGGAAAGTCATCCGGCGGGAAGAGCTCCGGAGGCAAGACGAGCGCCGAGGGCCACAACAACAAGAAGCAGCAGAGCCACTCGGCACGCGCTGGGTTGCAGGTGAGACGACCTTGTGCCCTCCATTTTTTCTTCCAATTTTGCTCGGTGGTTTTGCCCCGTGGCCGCGACTTGACGAATCGTGGCGCTGCCCCGCGCTGCCACGTCCTGTGTCGCGGATTTTCTACGCGTCACCAACTGTCGTCCTCGCGACCGGCGGCGAACTGGCCGAGTTTCGCGTCGAGTGGGAAGCGACGGCCCCTGGCTTGCGCGACCAGAATGCAAGCTCGACTCTCCATGCGTCAGACTCGGTCGCCGGCTCGTGCCATGTCATCGGTTCAAGACTTGGCTCCCCCATGCGCGCAAACGCCACCCTGTCCCACGGGCTCATCTGCTGTCGCTCGCTCGAGATATGAACCCCTTCATGCTGACCCACTATCCAAAACAGTTCCCCTGCGGTCGCGTTAAGCGCTTCCTCAAGCAAAACACCCAGAACAAGATGCGCGTCGGAGCCAAGGCTGCAGTTTACGTTACCGCCGTCCTCGAGTACCTGACCGCGGAAGTCCTTGAACTGGCAGGCGTACGTGTTTCTGCCCCCTCCGCGATATACCAGTCACGGCCTCGTCGCCCTCTCCCACACTGACCTTCCCTTACACAGAATGCTGCCAAGGACCTCAAGGTCAAGCGCATCACGCCGCGCCACCTTCAGCTTGCCATCCGAGGTGACGAAGAGCTCGACACGCTTATCCGCGCGACGATTGCTTTTGGCGGCGTCTTGCCACATATCAACCGCGCCCTGCTACTCAAGGTCGAGCAGAAAAAGAAGGCCAAGGCTCTCGAGGCATGAGCTTCCCTCTCCACACGTCACGCGGCCGGCCAATGGTGCTGCTCCGTTTTTTACGCTCTCGGGTTGCATGGTGCTCTTTGCGCAAAAGAAAAGGATTTGTTGGGTCTATCTTGCTTTCGGAGGAGGTGTCAACTTACTACCGGGCGATTCCACCAAAGTCCAGCAGGGAAGACAAGGGAGGAGGAGGGAGCCGGGTCGAGTTTGAATAGTTGCGTGACTGGATCCGGCAGGGATGCCCGCGCACCGGGCTGAGGCAGCCAGGGCACCGGAGCCTCACAAGCACCCCCTTGGCGGGTCTGCCCATGCGCGCCATGTACAACACAAAAGGATGAGGGTTCAGGCACGAAAGATGAGGGATTGACGATGGTCCATTTGATACACCGGGTTGCGGGCGGATGAGGAGATTAAGACTGCAATTTATGCGCGCGCCACTCCACCGATCTGTGCCTTTCTCCTCTCTGCTCGACTGGGCATGTGCCGGCCTGAGACAACCTTGAGCTTCGTGACATGATGCGCCAAGAAGAGGCTTTTGGCAACGCAGGCCACGGACCTTTTCCTCCATGGGTGGCGGCAGGGGGCCGAGGATGGATCATCGTGACTGTATCATGACCGTAAGTGATTCCTAGACGGTACAGACATCGAGGGCCGTGGAATGCTATGCTCAACGAGAGGCTTGCTGATGCAAGCAGTCAAGATACAAGCAGTCAATATAGCCAAGTTGACTGTTTGGTTGAGCTGATTGTGCGGTGTGCCACGTTGATACTGTTGAACCAGTCGCCCCGTTTCCCAACCCAAACGTGGAGGCACCCCCGTTGGGAGACGACTGGTATTGTGGTCTAACAGGGCCCTTCTCTTCATATACTGTGGGATACATGGTCTTCTTACTTTGCAGCACCCCGATGCCTTCAGCTTCTGGCCCTCTGTACATCCAGCACCCCTTGCCTTCCAATCTCACACTTGCAGAGTCACCCCAGCCTGCAGATATGGGGAGATCCGTCTTCAATGTCAACGGTGCGGGGGTATTTGATTCATCAAAGTCTCATTTTCAAGCACCAGGCAGAAACATCAATGCCTCGATTCAATAACAGAAGGCGAGAAACCGTTTTTGCTCAAATGCGCGCTCGCTCACCCATCAGTTCCAATCCAATGTACGCCTTCAATTTGAAACTCAATATTCGGCAGTCTTTTTTCGTGCATACTCATAAAAGTAGGCTCCCCGTGTCTTGAGGCTCAGTCGTTCATCTCAGGGGCGATCTTTTTGCACTTGGCCATTTTTGGCGGCAATTCGGTTGCTCCTTCTAGGCGCTAAAGAAGAGTCGGGCAACCCCCGATGTCGCACGACATTGGGCTTGGGCACTTTTGGGTCCGAGGCCACCCCGGCGGCCTTTGTCTTCCGTGCAGAAGCTTTGGGACCAGGCTGTCGTTTCTTTGTGACCTTTCTGGCCGTCTTGGCGGGTGCAGACACCTTTTGTGGTCTGGGATTGTTGGTGGATCTCGTCGTCCTCGTCGTCTTGGTAATGTTTGAGTCGTTATGTTGGCTGAGCGTGCTTTGATCCGTATTTGCAGCTTCCACAGTACCACCCAAAACGGGGACCAGCCCCGAAATCAGATCAACTGTCGTCGTTTCCGTCGGCGACACATTAAATTTGTTGTTAGCGCCAGCGCTTCGTTGTCGCTTTGCATGGTGCTCCTCGTCGTCCTCGACGTCATGCAAGGCTTTGCGCTTCCCGTTACCTTGACCTGCCTTCTCCTGTCCAACGCCAGGGGGCTGCAGTTCAGCGGCGGGCCCGACTGGTGCTGAATAAGTCGTAGATTGATGCGGAGGAGTTGGCATCTTGGATTGGCTGGGGCTGGCAGGATCCGTCGCGTCGGCAGAAGGGGGGGCCGGACTGGCCGAGGCATCAGGCCATATTTGACGCTCTCGGCGGCGGCGGAAGAATTCTTCGTCTGATATAAACATATCTAGAGGCTGCTTCAGAAAAACGGCTTGACAAAGGGAGGATTACGAACCTTCCCTGGGTTGTTTGCCCTCTTCATCCGGCCCGATAAGCGTTCCGTAGAAGGAAACGAGGGTGTCGAAGCTGGCATATCTGTCCAAGCGACCGAGTTCGAACCGCTGTTTACTGTCGAGGCAGGTGTAGCCATGGGAAATAGCAATATAGAGGTTGCTGCGAAATTCCTCAAGTTCCTTGAGCCGCTCGTCCCTTCTTTGTTGCAAGCGGGCAAGAAACTCTTCCTTGTCGGCACATATGCGCGCAAGCTCGAAGACATCGGCATGGAAGGCAGACGGGTCCTGGATAAAGCCAGGATTCGGCATCGTGTTGAAGCGCTGGTGCAACTCGCCAAAGAGGTCCTCATCGCGAAGGCCAACCTCCCAGTACGGCCACTGAAAAGCGGGCACGTCGCTTCTGGGGAGATTTCCCCAAGGCATGTCGGCGGTTGCGGAGGGTTTTGTTGGTTGTTGGACTGGTCCGTCTTTAAACGTGAGGATGCGTGAGAAGGCGAGGTGAATTGGAATTTGTTGGAGATCGGGTGTGACATTTAATCACGTCACGTGCGTGACCCTTCTTCCTCGTATTCGCATCGGAGCGGCCCGTCACGGCCCGCCCGTTGGCCCCCACTCCCATAGGTAAAGCCACCGGCGCCAACGCAGATAAAGGCGACTTTTCCATCTTTATTTCTTCAACATCGGCTCCAAGTGTTTGTACGCCTTGGTCTTTGCTAATTATGCATACAGGAGTCGGGACAAAAGGGCCAGCAGCTCGCTACGCATTCACGCCATTGTCACCACGATGAAGGGTCATTCATTTTCTCGCGAGCAATTGTTGTCGAGAACAATGACAGGGGGGCGAGTGTGCAGCAACAACCGAATGCAGTGCTGCAGCCTTGGAGATGACTCCGACGCGCAGCCAGTCCGCGGATAGCCGTCGCGCCTTTCCTTGCGCACGTTTGAAACCCGGCGCGTATGCAAACGTGGGTTGTTGGTGGGCGGCCACCGTGAATAGTGACATGGCCGCCAATATGGCTTCCATGTCCGTTTTCACTGTCTCGTGCCCGCGTATATATACGGGTCTGAGCTGTCCAAACCACCTGGCGTTCCGAGGACATACACACTCCAGTCGTCCAACCACCAAAAGCTTGCACCTCATCCAGCGCCTTGCGCAGTCACCATGTCGACTGAGCAGTCCGACATGAATCAGGATCCGGGCAGTCAGGGCCATCTGAAAGGTACCTCTAAAGCAGAGGATGAGCTTGAATCCTCGACCAACCCTCATCCGTCGGGCTACTTCGAAGCTCGAGTTGACGCTCTCACATGCAACAATGACGAATCCAAGGACGAATCCACGACCAACCCTCATCCGTCAGGCTACTTCGAAGCTCGAGTCGACGCTCTTACATGCAAAAAAGACGAATCCACGACCAACCCTCACCCGTCAGGCTACTTCGAAGCTCGAGTTGACGCTCTTACATGCAAAAAAGACGAATCCACGACCAACCCTCATCCGTCAGGCTACTTCGAAGCTCGAGTTGACGCTCTTACATGCAAAAAAGACGAATCCTCGACCAACCCTCATTCGGAAGAATATCTCAGGGAGCGCCTCGCCGCTCTGCAAGATATCAAGAGCCAGTCTCCGACCAGCCCACAAGCCCCAGACGACGTCCAAGACCCTACAGCAGCCGAATCTAGCCAGGATGGCCTGGAGCCACTGGGCAGTCCCATCTCTCTCCTGGAATTGTCTCTTGACGCCCTGTCTCTCGACGTCCGAGCCGTTCTCTCCGCTCCCCACATCCTGCTTCAGCCTTCGCGGGACGACGAGGCCATTGTGTCATTGCCCAACGGCCAAGGTGAATTTCTCTGCGTCATACAATCGTCCAAGGAGGCGTGGTTCTCGCTGGCGTGGCAGGACATCCAATGCGATTTCCATTACGACTCGAGCGGCGACTGCCTCGCCCTCAAAAACCGCGGCTCCGTCTACATCTCCGCTGTGCCAATTCTGAGCGACAACACGATCGATGAACACGAGCGACAGGTGCTGGGCCCCCTTGCCGTGTGCGTCATCTCTCCCGGCCCGTGGAGGGTCTCTTCGCTGCAAGAGGAGGCGGCCAAAGTGTGGACAGATATTCTCTTGTTGCGCCGACGCTATGTCGTCGAGAAGAGCACGTCGTCTGTCGGGGAAGCTGGTCTCAAGAGGAAGAGTTCTCTCCAGCTCGCCGGGGCGTCAAAGCGTGTGCGCGGTGAGGCGGGCGAGGGCGACCGTAGCGTGGTCATATTCGCCAACCCGTCAAGGGTAAATTTGCCCTGCCCATGACTGACACCTTGGCACATTCGACTTGGCTTACAATGTGGACATAGGAAAGATCGTCAATCATCACTGTCGGCCAACCGTTGTGTGATCTTCGGCCCGGGGAAACCGTGACCATCAAGCGAGAATCCGTGACCATCAAGCGAGAATCCGTGACCATCAAGCCTCTTGCCGAGGACGATTCGAAAATCGAATATCAAGACAAACCGTTGGACGTTGTGCGGTATTCTTCCGAGAACTACTCGCTCACGCACCTCCGGGACATTGCCGTCGGGAAAGGGCTGTCGTCGGTCTTTCGCGCCAGCCATCCTGTCTTCGGCCACACTGCTGTCAAGGTCATTCGGAGCCTCAAAGACTCGTCGGTTGCATCGGTCCCATGGATCGGAAAGATGTGGCGGCGCGAGGTAGAGCTCATGCAAAAGCTGGACCACGTATGAAACGCAAGCAATCTCTCGTGATGCTCAGTCAACCTGGCTAATATTTTGTCGCTTTAGCCTTCCATCATCAGGATGTTCGGGTCGGACGCTCGCCTCTACTCCATCTACATGGAATATCTCCCCTACTCGGACCTCGCGGCTTGGAGAATTCGCACAGTCAATCATTTCTTTACCGGCACGCCTAATGACGCTAAGCGCGTGCTAAGCGACATGGCCTCGGCCCTTGTGTATCTTGAGGAACAGGGCATTGTCCACAATGACATTAAGCCGTCGAATATCCTCTATGACCGGGAAAAAGGCGCCATCCTGATCGACTTTGGCCTGGCCTCTACTACACGTACTAAAGAATTTTGCACCGGTGGATCACCTTGGTACATGGCTCCCGAATTCCTCCACAGGATAAGGGGGGTGGAGAGCGATGTGTTTGCACTAGGTGTGACTCTCTTGTTCCTCTTGAAAAAGATGGAACTGCCCGATGTGACCCAATGTGGCTGGATCATTGCGAACATTTTTGACGACGAGTCTCAACAAGCTTTAATGAAGGCATGGAGCAAAAAGGTCGGTGAGGTGGCGAATCAGCTAGCGGTAACCGGGATCGGGATCGAGTCCGTCGTTCGAGGGATGCTTTGGGAACGCCGGCGTAGAACGTCTGCTCAGGGGGTCATGCAGCAGCTTGCCCCAGAGCGGCGTGGACCCCTGGGAGCTGTTTGGATGCGGCGAAGAGGCACGTAGTCGTGTCCCACCTGATCAGACTTGGATGATGGATTGAACATACTCGTTTCCGCCCTTGTTGTTACAGCTGGGCCCATAGGAATCTCGGATTACACTCGGCGTGATTTACTCCCCCTAAACCACGAGGCAAGATGACGTTGGGCTACTCCTGGCAAAAGGAATGTATTGTAAGACTTGCCCGAGATTACATGTATGCAATCATCCCACCCATCGGCCTGTCGTTGGGGCTGTATCTATTCTGAAGCGGGAGAGTTGTCGGCAAAGTAGGACTCGGGGATCTCATAGTATTCGTAGCATCCCCTGGCGAGCTTGACAGGCAGGGTTGGGCTGGCAGCATTTGGCGAGTGGGATGCTCGAGTTCTCGCCCGAGACCATGAAGTAGCTGAGGCTTCTTGGAATGTCGTGAAAGGTGTGATAAGGCAGTTGGCCAACCGGGAGGCACGATGGGCCGGGATTGTAAATGGCTAGGAGACATGTTGGTGATGGAGAGCAGAGTCGCGTCGGGCCTGATGGTCGAGAAGTGGTGGCTGCCAAGGCAAAGGGGAGGCGAGTGGCAGTCGGATGCGTTGAGAGGAGAATGAAATGATGAGGACTGACGATGATGACGGATTGATCGATGATGACGGACTTCACCAAGAGGCTAGAGAAGGAGGAGGTGGGCTCAGGGGCTCTTTCCTGACCTGCCCAGGGACAAGACAGGTGCAGACTGCAGTGGTCTGTTGAGCCCAACGTCCTCTTGTAGCGAGATTCCGTCCTCTTGTAGCGAGATTCCGTCCTCTTGTAGCGAGATTCTCTTGTAGTCGAAAGGAAAGCGCCGTCATCTCCCTCCTCAGCTGCCTGCCGTGCAAGGACCCGCGCGGTGGGCATCGCGAGTGACGTGGAGTCAGGCCTCGAGCAAAACAGGAGCAATCTCGCACATGTACATCTCGCACATGTATTCGTACATCTCGCGCATCAATCGGGAAACTGGTCCGTATAAGCGGTGCCGCCGGCGAGGAGGACATCTGCGTTCAGCCGAGTGCTGAAGCGCACCATGTCGGTCCCCGCCCGGGTCCGGAAGCCGTCCCCGTGGTTTCCAATATCGCTGGCCTCCTTTTCAGGGCCCACGGTCCGGTGGTGATGGAACAGGCCCGGCTGGAGCGTGACGCAGTTTTGCAGTGGACGGCCCTTGGAGCCCTCGCAGAAGAAGCGGAGGAGGATGTCAAAGGCATCCGACGGCTCGCGCAGAGCAATGTGGCGTAGCACCTTGCGGGCGCCGGAGCGACTGACGGCGTAGGCGAGGGAGCAGACGCCCTCTTGAACGTGATGGACGGCGCGCGTGTGCTCTGGGTATTTGTCCTTGAGGGTAAAGGGGATGTTGAAGGTCCAGAGATGCTCGCGCCGGGGGACAGTGACGTCGTCGCGGTGTATCACGCGGCCCCTGGGCACCGGGCCGTTGTCAAAGGGGAAGTGCATGCCGCAGTGCCCAATCCAGAGGACGTCCCAGCCGTCGCCGTACGGGGACGTTGTCGGCGGCACCGTCGCCGGGAGCTGCTCCGAGTCCAGCTCGAGCGCCGGGGACGGAGCGCCGTCGGCGCGGCCCGGGAACGTGGCATCGGCGAAGCGGCCGCGACCGGCACGCAGCGGCTGCACCAAGGCATGAGTCGCGAGGGCAAAGTCGCGGAGCTGGCCCCGTAGGCGCACGTCCCAGTCGACGTCGTCTTCGAGTATCAGCGCCGACGAGAGGTTCTGGCGGACGATGTGCTGAATGGCATTCAAGTGGCCGCGCCACGAGCCTAGGGACGGCCCGCGTACGTGCTCGACATTCTCGGCCTTGGGAATGGCCTTTTCGGCGACATTGGAGTCCTTGACGCCGTCGACAAAGTCAATCTCGAGATTGCTCAGGGCTGCCTGGAGAGCCATGCCGTCTCTGCGGTCGGTCCTCGACGGGAGGCCAACGACGAAGATCTTTTCGAACTGGACCGACGCAGCATCGTGTCAGCGCGGGAGTGCTTGACAAGGAAGAAGAAGCCAGCGTCTTGTACCCCTAGAGTGGTGTTGTTGATTTCTTCGAGGATTGTCGTCTGACGTGGCGCGTGAGGGTCATGACGAAGGACAAGAATGGTGAGAAAGACGACGACGCCGCCGACTGCCAGGACGAGGCGTTTCGGAAAGCCCGCTTGCATCGTTGCCGAGAGCCAGCTTCAACAGGGCTGTAACCTCTTCTTTGACGATGATGAGGATGATGATGATGATGGGAGAATGCCGTCTGCGCCCTCGGGCGGAACGGACACACTGTCCAGACAGACGGACAAAGGACGCAAGGTCCGACGTCGTGGTTGGCCAGACCCGAGCCAGTGAATGCGTAGCTTAAGTTGGCCTAACTTACGAAGTATAAGGGAGCCAATACTACCTGGGTATAGGGTAGGCAATAGTTTTGACTGCGTTGCTAGGGTGTAGGATCACGTGCGAAATTACGTGCTAGAGATTAGGGCATCTTCCAAGATTCCAAGACCTTCCAAGACACACACAATACACACATCGTCACCCTCCGCAACACATATCGCCGCAAGCCTCATCGGCATGCCTTTCCCTATCAACTTTAAACCCCTGGTTCCAGCCAAATCTGTCCAGGTCATTCATCTCGCTTCTCATCATGGCGGAAGGAGCACTAGCACAACGGCTCCCACGAATCTCAATCTGACCATAATCCGGATTGTTTTGGCACCACACCTCCCGGGCAACTAACGCGCTTGCCCCCGACGCCTCCCGCAATCGACGAGCGACAGGTACGGACCTCCGACACGTCTCGCGACGACGACCTGCTACACATGCTCTGCAATCGTGCAGCGACCATTCCCAAGACGAAAAGAGCCTCGGAAAATGGCGCAGGATTATATTCTCAACTCGAACGGCAATATTGGAGCTGTCATTGGCATTGACATCAACCCCTTGGGAGAGGAGGCCACGTCTCATTGTGGCGCCCAAAATATAAGGGAGGATATTCTGGAGGCTCGCATATGGTGCGTATGACAATTTCCCCCTTGAAGAGCCTAGTCTGACGTGTATGCAGCCTTTCCGGACAGCCGATGGAGCACCTGCGAATCAAGACGAACCCTGATCCTGTACGCGCATGGAACGCGGACGCAGCCATCACCGAATGAGGAAGTGGCTCTTTCTTTACGATATCGTACGTATGTACTAACTAGTTTGCTTTCTAGCCTCTCCGTATCATGAAAACGCGCACGAGACAGGTCGGCTCGAAGCAGGTAAAGGTCGAACTACGCGTGAATCGCCCAACCCGCCGATGCTATTGTCAAGCATATGCATGGTCGCATTGGAATGGAACTCTCGCCTCGGAACGGAGCTAGAATAACACGGCAGCACCGTCGCCCCGCGCACCGGGCAACGTCATATCCCTATCCACGAGTCCATACGAGAGACAGCGCGACTAGTACAGCCGAGAGCAGAGCATTCGTCGATACACCTAGAAACTGAACGAGAAACGTTCGAGGCGGTGAGGAATATCATCTGGTGGATCATGATCGTATTTTGCATGACCACCTTGGGGCTGGCGTTCGGTGGATGGGGTCTGGTGTACGTAGTCGACATGGTGTCCTTCCTTGGCCCCCTGAAGACAAGACAGTCAGCTCACGTGAGCAGACTCCGCCTCCCATCAGGAGGGAGAGCATCAGAGTGTATCTTGCAGATTGCATCATCAGGACCTCAAGCACACGCAAGATTTACCGATGGATATCTCCTTACACGCGGCAACGGCAGAGGATATCGACGCCCTGACCGAATTCCAAATCGCCAACTTCTTCCACAGGCACAACTCCGTTACAAAGGATGACTGCAACAACACGGCCGCAAACATCATCAAAGGTTCAGTCTCTCCAACACCAGTCCAAGGTCAGGCCAGCTACACCGTAGCGGCCGAGCTGGTCACCCGCCAAAAGTCGTACAATTCCTAGCACCGCGCTCAATCTCGAAATCGTCCACCTAGCAAGGGCAACTTATGGAGAGTTTGTCCCCAATCGCGAGTTCCGTGGCATGTTCAGCGATCTCTACGTATACGAGATGGATCTTGTGGCCGGAGCAGCCTTCTGCCGAGTCCGGCAACAAATCTTGGCACCTGGGAGGGAGCGGCGTCTGCTTCAAACTGTAAAGGACTTTGCGAGGTCTGTTTGAGTGCATCTCAACTCCCGTTAGCCTTTCTAAACATACCCAGTTTTTTCGCTTCGGCGTGGACAAACAAGTCAGGGCCGGCGCATTCACCCGACATGGCCTGCGCACTGTTCTCCCATTATTCGAACATCGTCGACCAACTTTCTCAAAGCTTGCCCGAACGCTTTCGATTGAAGCTAGACGAGGTGCGCCAAGGGCTTCCGCTACTCTTTCGATCCGACTACCCAATGGTACTTAACCACGACGACCTCCTAGAAATGAACATCCATGTGGACGAGAATAATGGTCGCATCACTGGTATTGTTGACTGGGCAGATGCTAACACAACACCCTTTGGCACATCTATTGGTGGTCTTGAAACTGTTCTTGGCGTCCAGACATCATCGCGCTGGCTTTTTCACCCTCATCACAACTTCCTCCGAGCGCAGTTCTGGAACACATTTTACGACATGACTGGATACGTATCCGACGATGATCGGCGAGCAATTGAAGTTGGGAGATTATTCGGCTTATTTCGAACTCACGGGTTCGATCGCCGGCCTGAGAAGGAAGATGCGTTACCTCTCGCAGAGGGGGAACCGGATCTCGTGTGCCTTGAGGCACTATGTCTGTGCATCCACCTAGACATTTCTACTTAGGTCTGCTAAACAGGTAGGAAAAGATTGAAGACTGCTGCTCCTTCCCCTGTCGAACAGGGCCCGCGGGATACACGGCGCCATCTGCCCTTAGATCGCTTCCAGCCGACCAGATTAGCGTCCTCGTCTGTGCGTCAACAGGGTCAACAGGGTCTATGGAGCATCGAATGATTTGGCCCCTTCCGAACATGCCTCTCGCCCTACCCTTGACGACTGTCACGGTGTGCTTCAAGTCCCGGAGCCCTTGTATGGTGGCTTCCGGCATGCCCTCTTCAACATCAACGTCCAAGTTTTCATTGACGGATATCCTCGGCGCATCGAGGGCCTGCTGCGGATTCAACCGCCCGATGAGCTGCCCCAGCAGAACCTGGACGTGGCCTTGAGGTTGCATGAAGCCGCCCATGACGCCAAAGGCCGAGTGCAGCGAGCCATCCATATTGGTGACCATGCCGGGGATGATGGTGTGGTAGGGCCGCTTCCGTGGCGCTATGCTGTTTGGATGGTTGCTGTCAAGCGAGAAGGCGCTCCCGCGATTCTGCAGGGTGAAACCACAGTCGGCGGGGATGATGGCGGTTCCAAAACCGGAAAAGTTGGAATTGATAAAAGACGCGACATTGCCTTGTCCGTCGGCCACCGCAAAGTAGACAGTGTCACAGCTCTGCAGCGCCGGTGACTGGAACTGCACAGGTTTGCCACGTTGCACGGGTTCGCCATGGTCAAACTTGTCGATGGCCTTGGTGTTGTCGAAGAGTTCAGCGCGCTTCTTGAGGTACTCATCCTGAAGTAAATCAGGACCAGCCCCGGATCCGTAGTCTGCTACCCACCACCGGCCATCAGAGAAGCTTATACGCAGCGCCTCGATAATAGCATGGAGATATTCCGCCGAGTTGAAGTCTTCAGGTCCAAAGACTTTGATCTTGTCTGCGGCCTGGAATTGTTGCATGAGACCGAGAGCCATCAGGGCGATGATGCCCTGGCCGTTGGGAGGGTGCTCCCAGACTTCAACGCCGCGGCCGCGCTTGGGGTCGTCATCAAGCCCCTGAGCCGTAAACTTGAGCGATATTGGCGTCACCTCCTGTTTGCTGTCTTTGCTGTGCTCGGCCAGGTCCTCCATCTCCATCAAACCGCCGCGGTCTCGGAGGGCAGTGACGATCGCCTGAGCGATCTCACCCGTATAGAAGCCATCTTTTCCCTTGTCGGCCAAGGTACGGAAGGTTTTGGCCAGCAGAGGATTCCTCATCACCTCGCCGGGCCTCGGAGCCCTACAGCCGTCAGTCGCTCCGGGGTCCTTCTTGAGCATGTCTTTGAAAGTTAGAGACTTCTCATTGGCTTTACGGATATTCTTCTCGGAGCCCATCCACTAATGTTCCTCGATTAGTTTGCTTGCTCGTCCAGAAGGATAGTGTGCACCCACAGACTGGCCCGTCATCTCGGACACGGGGAATCCACCCTCGCCCAGCTGGATTGCCGGGAGCAATATATCATTCATGGTGATGTTGGCGTTTCCGAAAAGCTCGTGGGTGTCGATCCATCCGGCAGCAGCCCCAGGGACGGTCACGGCTTGAGGGCTTTGGTTCCCGATTTTAGTCACCTGGCCGCCTGGATTCTCCTTTTGCAAGGCCTCGCGTACTGCGTCGATGTTGCACTTCCGGCCTGACCGGCCGGACCCGTTCAGGCCTCTGACTTTCTGCTGCTTGGCATCCCAGAAAAGGATGAACATGTCCCCGCCGATGCCTGTGGAACCGGGCTCCGTCATATTCAACGCGGCGGCTGCGAGTTATCGTTAGCAAGGGACGACATATCACCATTGGACAGCCAGGTATCATACCGACGGCCACGGCCGCGTCCTACACGTGTCAGCTGCCAAATTCTCATCTGGGGTTGTGGGGGCAACTTACAGCGGCATTCCCCCCCTTTTCCAGAATCTCGACGCCACATTTCGCGGCGAGCGGCTGTGAGCAGGCAACGAGACCGTTGGTGCTATGAACGACGCTGCGCCGCGACGGAAACTTGGAAAAGTCGACCCTGGCCTTGGTGGGATCGGCGGTCTCGAACTCGGGGAAGACCGAGGAGACTGGGAGAGAAGGCATCGGTGCTGGTTACAGGGCGTTGACGAATCCGTTGCGTGGAAAGAAGGAGACGAAGGATGGTGAATAGCTGATAAATCAGAGGGTTGCTTAGACGGCTTAATGTGATGCCTGGACTGAGCAATCTCCTTGCGATCAAAAAAGCACTTAATTGTTCCAAAATAATAGGAGCTAGATAGCTCTTTAATGGAAATTCGACAGAACTCCAGCTATCCCAGACAGCAGGATAGGAAGCGTAAAACGTATCGAGGATACCGGCGGACAAGCTAAGAGGGTAATGTTTAGGTTTCGTCGGCGAAACCACAGACGAACAGTCCGTGCCTTGATGTCAAAATCTCAATCACCCCCTGTTTCGGCCTTATAAGGGGGTGCTGGCATTAGGCTATATATTGCCGTGGAGCCCATAGGGGTCGCAGAGATCGTAGAGATAGCTATGATTCTATACATAGACTCGACGTTAAGACTTTATTACATCACAGTCGTGTACGATTTCTCTGAGGAGGGATTACTACAAGCTGTCTATACCTATAAACACCGCGCTAATGTCGCACGACGAGATACACATGGCTGCCCCTTTGCTAACATTCCCCACCTAACTTCCCCTACTTTTAAAGACCTGTTTGAGAGATCTCAAACACCTGTTTGGCAGGGAGCAAACCTTAACCGCCGGAGCAAGTACTAACCCCTAATCGTGGCTGTGTGATGCACGCCCCCGTTGATACGGATAACGTGGAGCGGCTCTTTTATTCTTTAATTTGAACACTAAAACGCCGCATCCTGGATTTCACCCGCACGCGGCCGAATGGTAGACATGTTACAGGCAAAGCAGTATATTTTGTTGTATAAGATTGGGCAGGGTAGGAACGAAAGCATTAGTGTAGCTCTTCGGACCCTGTGGGATCAGTCTAGCAACGGAACAGGAGCAGCAAGGTTCAAGTTAGTTTACGGTAGCTGGGAGTTCGCAGACCCTTCTTCTCGGCACTCTGCGGAGCGGCCGGTGCTAGGGCTGGATGATCCACCGGACCCGGCACAACGGGTCCACCAAGCCGGGCACCGCCCGGGACACATTGCACCCACATCACTGTGTAACATGTCTCTAGTGGCTGTCCCTTCACAGGTTACCTGGCGGCGGGAGTGTATGACTTTTCGTTGGGTTCATTAGACGAGTTCAGCCCTTTGCGGCAACGAAAGAGTCAACGCCGAGATGCCCCCGGGCAAGAAGTCTGACCATGGTTTTGGGGGGGCTGGCGAGACTGCATTAAGCTCGCCGGCATTAAGGTGTGCCTGCTGCGTAGTTTCAAGTCTCCCCCTTGCGGACCATGTAAGTCCACATGTCTGGCATGTAAACCTGCCTTACAGAAACAATAGGTTGAGCCTGTCCGTCGAGTGACTCGAGCCAACGTCTGACCTCACGTCGGCGCATCACTTGTCGACTATGGTCTAGTCCGCATCTCGGTAGTTGCGTAAGACATCACGATTTCACGCTCAGTGGAAACCATGAAGCCAACGGGCCTGCGTCCTTGCGACGGTATCTGCAATATTCTGTCTCGAATTAAATTGCCGTGATAGGCAGCTCTCGCCTGATGACGGATACTTCGGCTCCGTGGACCTGGCCCTCCACGGCCAGGAATGATTGTAGTGTATCCTCAGCGGTGGCGTACGGAAACTGACTCGCTAGATTCGGTATCACAGGTATCTTCATGTGAAACACGGAACATAATTCGTAACATAAGCTTCTATCATGCAAGTGACAAGCTCTGCTCACAGCCACGCCTCCTCAGCATTTAGGCGTGATGATATATCTCCTTCATCGCCATTCATAATATCCGGCATCACCTTGAAGCGTCCTCGTTAGCACCCAGCACTGTGAAATATAAACGGAATTTCTAGCTCTACCCGCTGGATTCTGTATTACGATCTTGCTAGTCCGACTAGTCAGTGGAATTAATCACATCCGCACCAACCATCCTGCCGCCGGCCAGCGGATCTCCCAGCCCTGCAATGCAGTCGAAACGACCACCGGCACATGGTATACTCACCATACTTCCCATTTTTTTCGCGCTGCATCCGAGCCTTGCAATTCTCGACTGCGAGAATATCCAGGCCGATGGTCATACTTTCGACCTGTCGGAGTTGGGCGGCCCCCGTTCCATCTTGACGTCCCGATATGAATCCATTCCCGACGCCTACCACAACACCACCTATACGTTGGATATCTGCAAGCCTTTAGAGAAGCAGTGGAATGTCAGGGACTCGGATCAATGTCCTGACGGGACAAGAGGTAAGCCTCAAAGTTCAAAGACCTTTAACGACCTTGGCTTATAATTCGTCAGTATGTGCAACAACGCGGTTTCTTAGAGGATGGACCAACTCCGTCGGACAGGTTGTTCCTATAGCGGGATCGCTGGAAGATGTCGGTGCATCAAGCTTCGGTTACGAGGCCACAAGGCTGACGACGACTGGCTCGAAAGGCCACTCTCTGGAAGAAGGCCTACGACTGGTGTTGAAGGGCGGCAAGCACCCCCTTGATGGCCCTGTCAAGGAACGCCGCAAACAGGTTGCCATCATCGACTTTCTCTGTGACCCAGACAAGTTGGGAACGGAGAACGTTTGGGGGTTGGACGAGTACAGAAAGGATACCGAGTTGCAAAGTCGAGCCGACGAAAAAAGCGACGAAGTGAAAGGAGATGATGGCAGCGACGACAGTGACAAAGAAGAGTCCACCATCAACCACCAGGTGATGGGTGACGATGCCGCCATTATCTGGAAAAGCCATAAGCACGAGGAAGCAGCCGACGTGCTGCGCTTGACGTGGTTCACCAAGTTCGCATGCCTGAAGCGATATGGGACTGAGAACGGCGATACGGCCAAGACCCCCCATGATGATAAAGGCAAGGGGAAGAAAATCAGCGGTGGCAAACCCAGCAGCAACCATTGGGGATTCTTCACTTGGGCTGTTCTGTACGTCTATGCTTCTCATACGGGTATCACATGGGTCTACTTGCTAACGAACATCTAGTGCTTCCATCGTGACGGCCATACTCCTGGCAGCTCGATCCAAGCTCAGCAATAACTGGTATAGCGGACGTGAGTGGAGCCCTATTCCTTATAGAGATACCGGGTTCAATATTATATACCTTGCCAAGGACTGGACGAGCTCGGCGCTTGACAAGGTGAAGGGACTAGGCAAAAACAAGGGAGACTACATCGAGCTGTAGGCATGCTGTAAGTCGACGGCAGCCACATGGAATGGAAGTCCCTTGGGCAGATGCCATACAGGGGATATCGGCCCTGGCAAGATGGTCGCTCCCTCACTCTTACAACTAATGTGTTAAAGGATGCTTTATTCCCATAGATAGAAGAACAGGGGTCTTCCGCCCGCGTCTGGTATAATGCGGCGGCGACATTCTTGAACATTTTTTCGTTCACCTTGTCCGTCATGATGGGTCATACCGCCAACGCTTGTGGTTCTCGTCCACCCACCAGCGGGCCACAACGGCCGCTTCCTCCACCCATTCCGCCACCTCGCTGCGGTGATGGCGGCGTAGTATCGTTTGGAGCTTGGAAAGTTCAAACGATAGAGCCGGATTCCTCTCGTGAGGATCTGCAGCCAAATCGGTAAAGCGCCACTCATAGTTGCCAAAGATGGGCACTATGAGCCGCCAATTCGGCTGCCGAGCATCGCGAACAGCAAGTGTAGAGCCACCGGGGTTCATAACCGTGAACTGCCAGTCCCCCTGGCCAGTCTTTTCCGAGAACTTGCGTAGCGGGCGTAGGAGGGACTGGCCTTCGTAGTTCCGGACCAGATCCCGCGCAGCCACGCTCTCGGAGTCGGAAAGTGAGCCCGTCTCGAGAAGTAAGTCGAGGACGGTTGGGAGGATCTGGCGGGATGTTACCGCATCATCGATGTTGAGTTTGGGTAGCTTTGGATGCGATATGACGAGAGGGACATGGTAATTTGCAACGTGTGGGTTGCTGTACGGCGTGACAGTTCCACGTTCCGCGATAGAGAGACCATGATCGCCAGCAATGATCAAGAGGGTTTCATCCGCGACACCCTCCGATTCCAAGACGTCGAGTATCTTACGAAGCCAGCGGTCCACATAGCCAACGGCATTCAGGTATAGAGATAGATCGTTCCACTTCTTATCGTCTGTTAGTTGGACGTAGGGCTCACCTTCTGGCAGTCCAAAGGCGTGATGGGTCGTGCTGGTTATGTGTGTCAGAAACACCCTCTCGTTTCTTCGCTTCGCACCGGCAAAGGCATCCCGGATATAGTCTTCGACGGCGACTTCGGGCATGCCGTAGTAATTATTGTCAGTTAGGTTAACGGGGCCGAACTTGGGAGAGCCCTTCAGGTACCCCTTTTCGATGTTCTGATGATGTTCCTTGGGATAGCCTAGAGCCGGCATCAGGAGGTCTTGTTTGTCGTATGTGTCAGTCACGGACTGCATAAAGGACGATTTCCACTTGAATGAGGTAAAGTTGTGTTTGATCTCTTTGGGGTCGTTTGTGTGGTCCAGCTGGCCGAATGCCTCGAAAATGTGCGCCAAACACGGTTGATATATATGGTGCGCATGCTCGACGTTAAAGTCGGCCATGAGAGGTGCAATGCCGCAAAGAGTACCGATCAAGCTCTTGAATGTGTAGGTGCTAGTGGTGTAGGCATTATTGGCATTGATACCGCCACGACATGTGCCTTGGGATTGAGAGGCGATATTGACAGAACCGTTTGTAAAGCCGTCATTGTAATCACCGGTTAGACAGTTGGCAGTCGGGGTAAGCGAAGCCAGCATCTTCCGCGCTCCCTCGGGCAGGCTTTTGTTCTGGAATGTGCTTTCCAGTCTCTCCCAGACAACGCCGTCCTTTTTAAAGGGGAAGACGTCTTTGCGAGTGCTCTCAAGCTTGATGAGCATGACATTTCGGATTGTCATGTCGGTGAGCGTGCCGTTGCGGAGAGCAGGAAGCAGATTGTCGTCGAGATTGGACAGCTTCAAGGGATCCGCAGCTGCAGAATAGTGAACCTTGCCCGCGTCGTACCAGTCTTGGAAGCCGGCAAGCGTATCATTCGGGAGCCAAGGCCAGGCGATCGGCTGGGCAAGAGCGGTGCGGTTGTCCAAGCTGGGGCTCGCGCTGCTGGAGTAGACAAGCAGCCTATGCAGCGTTGGCGACGAGAAGGCGAAGCTCACCAGGGGCATCATGGGCAGCGTCCACGACATGTAGACCAGCGAGCTATCGGCAGGCCGAAGGATGGTGGCGATGATTTGGGCGAGGAGCAAGACGCCAGCGAGGACCTTTGGCATGACGGTCAAGGTTGGCAGTCGAGGGTCTTTAAGGGGCAGTCGAGGGTCTCTAAGGAGGTCAGCATCGTCGGTGTCATCCCAAGGCTTCTCGCCGGTGAAATCGAGTTCCAGGCCGTCGCCATTGTCGTCCAACGGCACGTACCGCCCCGAGGATTGGCAAACCAGGGGCTTCGTGGGCCGCGTCAGAGTGTCCAAGGCAATGCCGCCCACGGCATAACAGGGTGCCTGTAAGACCACGGCCAAGGCGAGCAGGGCAGCCGCTGCCAGCAACGTAGGAAACAGCCCCGTCATCATCATCTTCCATGATCCCGAGTCACCGGCAAGGGCCATGTTGCGCCATTGGAGTTCCGACCCGGCCACGGCAAAAAAGGAGATGCTGACCGAGGCCAGGACGAGCACCAGCGCGGTGAGGAGGGCGGCCAGCCATCGCACCTGCCGAGCATGTCGGTCGACAAGCAAGCGCAGGAACAGTAACAAGACCGTGTCTTGCGCAAAGAAGGATATGCCCCAGGCGAGGAGGTCGCTCGTCGGCAGGGCGTCGTGATGGGCGACGATGTGTACCGCTTTGGCTCCGAGTATGGCCACGGTAGAGATGGCAAATGCAAATCGGCGGTTGATGAGGCCGCTTGTGCAGCACAGGAGGATCCGCCGGCCGGCGAAGTAGAACAAGGCGGCGAGACTGACGACGAGGCGCCTGGCCGACTCCATGGCGAAGTCGGAGAGGTGAGGGCACTGATAAACATGCCATGGATGGGTTTTACACATATTAATGTATAAACGGCTCACACTCTTCACGTATGAAGAAGTGATCTATAGCTCCAACCCTAACCGCCTTCCAAGTTAGATCTCGACTGAACGAGACACCCTAAACTCGCGTGTCTTGCTGCCAGGACCGACTTGGGCTTGATATTCAGCACGAGTCACTCTCTGTCTGGCAACTAGCTGGAACCAACTGCAGGTGGCACGCACTTGATGGCCTAAACTGCGACATGCCACGACAACGCCCCCTTTAGCGCACGTAACCCTCTAGTGCTCCCAGGCCGCGCCAACAAACTCTCAAGTCTCAAGCCGGTGCTAGAGACGGTAAAGTCACACTCCCACAGACGGTGGCGAGTCATGAGGATAAAGGATCTTCATGTTTAATGTCGCCGTTGCGAAGAATGAATTGTTGTATACTATAAGTACACGAATAAAAATTTGCGGCATCGTCGCCAGAGGTTGACCGCGCTATAGTACGAATAATTACCCACTAGTATTAAATGGGGGCTGTCCATGTCCATCCAGCTCACTGCTGACGCTGCCGTTGAAATGCCCATCAGCTTCCGTCTCGCCTCGGAAGCGTTCTGTCCAATGGTCCGTGTCGTCCATGTGCTGTTCTGTTGTGTATGTCCTGTTCCATGTCGTTCATGTACTGTTCCAAGTCGTCCATGTGCTGCTCTATGTGGTATTCTACGGCAAGTTCTGAAAAGAAGACTCGCTGGCAGGCGTTGCACTGAAATCGCTGTGCCCAGTGATGCGTATCATCCATGTGCTGTTGTGCGGAACGTTCTGAAAGGAACGTTCGAGGGCAGGTTTCACACCAAAATCGCTCTGCCCAGTGATCCGCGTGGTCCATGTGCCGGCGAGCGGAACTCTGCGAGCGGAACCGACGGTCGCACGTCTCACAGAAGAATCGTGCTTCCCTGTGGGGTTCGCGACCATGGGCACTGATGGTCATGGCCGCAGCGAGATCGATCAGCTCCCTCTCTTCGTCTGAGGTTTGCGGTGCGTCTCCTTCTTGCTCGAGTGACGTCTCTTCATCTGCTGTTTGCCAAAAGGCTCCTACTTGCTGAAAGGTAGGAATTTGCCCAAAGGTAGGAACACCCCAGTCCAGGCCGTCTCCTTGACGCCTGTCCTCTAAGCCCAGTTGCTCGGCGTCGTTGACCGAGGCCACATCTGGGAGAACTTGACCGCCAGCTCGGTATCCTTGGTCCATCTCCCGCTTGGCCTCGTCGGACCTTGCCTTATCCGGATATTGGCCCAAGAACAAGTCTACCAAGGTAGAAGCCCTGGCGTCATGGGCCGAGCCCTGTACTTCCGTGCGGCATGTTGGGCAAGTGAGACCCAAAGACTGACTGGCTTGTTCTTGAAACCACAATGCCGCACATGACCCGCAAAAGGCATGGAGGCAATTTAGTAAGGCCACTGGGCGGTAGAAGATGTCGTAACATATCTTGCATGGAGTTAGTAGTCGTACGGAACTTGTGAGTGTGGGACAGGACTTACCGCGCAGGTCAACTCTCGTTCGATCTGGTCCATGGCCCGTGTCTAGGAGATGAAGCTGAGAAGATGGTGTGAGTGAGAAGATGGTTGAAGCCGAGTGAGAAGATGGTGTCGTGGCGGATGATGAGTGAGAAGATGGTTGAAGCTGAGTGAGAAGATGGTTGAAGCTGAGTGAGAAGATGGTTGAAGCCGAGTGAGAAGATGGTGTCGTGGCGGATGATGAGTGAGAAGATGGTTGAAGCTGAGTGAGAAGATGGTTGAAGCTGAGTGAGAAGATGGTGTCGTGGCGGATGAAACTGAGTGGATGAAGGATGCAGAAGACCAAGCAGCCAGGACACCCAAATATATAGAGTAGCCAGGGCACATTTACCTTTCCACAACATTAAACATCTTTTGACTCGATACGTTTCTTTCGTTTGACTCCGTACGTTTCTTTCGAATCTAGCCAGTTGCCGGACAGCATTTGCGCCAAGCTTTCCTTGGCTCGCCTTTTTTCCCCATGAGATGCCGCAGGAATAAAAGCTTGCTAAAGCCTGGCAATTCTATTTCGTAGAGAGGTACGTGCCTATTATGGCTAACAGTCTGGCAAACTTACACCCATTCTGTCTTTCCTCCTGGACAAGGATGCCACTCTCTCATTGGACGACATGCGTTGTGGCGGGCGACTTCACCATGTTACAAGCCAAAACGACAAGCCACTACGCGTACGAAGGTTGAGCCCAAAAGAAAGTGGCGGACCCGAAGTCATAAGGTGCCCCTATCACCGTGTACGGAGGTTCTTTAATTAAGAAAGTGGCGGACCCGAAGTCATAAGGTGCCCTATCACCGTGTAAGCCGGAGGTTCTTAGCGGATTGACCCCTCGGGCGCTATGCGTGGCGGATTGACAGGCGACTTGGGGCGACTTGGGGCGACTCGGGGCGCTGTGGATTAACACTTTACTTTCCCAATTAGGCAATTGCGCTTATATGTACGGTGCGGTGGCAAAGGGCTCTAACTTACACGGTGATAGGGGTAGTACGGTCGGCCAAAACCCCAAATCCTAAATTAAGTCAAAACGTAAATCGGGGTTTTTGCTTGACGTACTATATACCTAGCTCCCGGCTCTTTATTATATAACCGGCTGCTCCGTGCTACATGTCCGGCTCCTAGCTATATGCTATTCGTACTTCGTACTTCGTACGTGCTGCGTGTCTAGACAGCTCCCAGCTCCCTAATTTACGCGGATCGATTACCGTAGGAACTCAAAAGATTGGAATGGTCTTGGCAATATGGGGAAGTGGGGACCCCACAGGTTTTAGCGCCACCAAATTTGTACTGGGGTAATTGCCATGGCGCTATACCTAAATTAGGTGGCGCGGGGTCGGCGCGGGGTCGGCGTAGAAAAGGTGGATTTCTTTTAGTGCCCGGCCCGGCTCCCGGCCGCGTGCTCTACTACGTGCCCTGCTGCGTGCTCTGCCGTGCCCTCTGCTGCGTGTATTGCGAACGGTTTTGCTCTTATACGTAATTTGGGATTTTAGGATTTAGGGTTATGGCTAACCTTACGGACCTTAGCTAATGTGCGACCCGGGGGCACCTTATGACTTTAGGTCCGCCACTTTCTTTTGGGCTTAGCCTTCGTACTATAACTCTAATTAACGGGAGCTAAGGGTCACACTGCTGCGACTGTGCTGTCCGGCTAAAGCGACTGTGTGTCTAACCAAATTTAGGCTAAGGCCGGAGGACGTAGGGCCGGGACGCGCGCCCCCCCGGCCACACCAAATTTTACTAGCAACGCGTAGTCTAGCTATCGCGCCTTTACTATCGTAGCCTACTACCCAAAAAAACGTGCCCGCACGCATAAAGTAAAGCTCTCGCTAAAGCCTACTAGCCTACCCACTAGCCTACCTACCTCTCGCCGCTATAATGCTCGAAGCCCCTACCGACCTCGGCCTATTTAAATACCTTAAGGACGTAATTAAGGCTATCTAAAGCTTTATAAAGAGCGAGGGATACGCCGTAGTACGCAGGCGGGCAAGCAACTATCGTAACGGGCTTGCTAGACGATATAACCTCTCCTACGCATACGGTGGCTAAAAATATATTAATAAGTCCGCTAGGCTTAAAGCCAACGGCACGAGGAAGACAAGATGCCCCTTTAAGCTTAAGGTCGTATAACGCGTTATAGACGGGGACCTCTAGTGCGTTAAGATAATATATAACGAGCACAACTATCCTAGCTTTAAACCTATCGCCTTCCCTAAGCATAGGAGACTTAAAGACGGCTAGCTTAACGAGATCGGTATCCTCTCTCGTAAGGCTAGGCTTATAGCTCGTTTAATCTATCTATCTCTTATAGCCCGCGACTATAAGGTTCTCGCTATAGAGAAGGATATCGCTAACGCCTAAACACGCCTTTAGACTTAATTCTACGGCGCTCGCATATCTACGTAGGCCCTCGTTGCGAAGCTTAACGAAGATAGCGTTAGGCATTAGGAATACTATAATAAATAACGTCTCTAACGCATCGTCGTCCTTTTAGACAAAGGTCTTAAGTTCTAGAGCCGCTACTCGCACCTCCTAATGCTTAACGTAACGTATAATACTAATAGATTCGGCTTAAAGCTATTAGAGATAAATAGGATTACTGCCTACGGTACTATCTTTCCTATTGCCTTCTGCCTCTCTCTAAACGAGTTAGGAGAGGTCTTTTTATAGTGCCTTAGCGCCGTAAAGGAGTGGCTTACTAACTTCGCCTAAGAAAAGGGGGTCCCTAACGATTACTCCTACCTATATATTGCTATTACCGACTTTAACGCCGCGGAGCGATTTAGAATTAATGCTATATTCCTAGGCTACTAGAAATAGATCTACGTCTAGTATATAGTGAAAAACGTTCTTAAAGCCGTAAAAGAGCGCTAGCTTAGTCTAAGAGGCGCTCTTTACGTATATCTTACGATCGACTAGCTTCTCGAAGAGCCACCGAACGAGCCCGAGCCCGCATAAGCCTTACCAGACGGGAACGACTTTATTAAGGCCTAACGAGGCCTCCTTTACGCTCTAATAGAGGCAGACTTCGAATAGCGGTAGTAGGCAATATAAGTAGACTTTATTACGCAAGAAGACCTCCTCGTATACCTAAGGAATACGTATATCTAGCTCCGGCCGCAATAGGTAAGGGCATTTACGAAGAATTATCGGAATTACGGTTATATAACGTCTTCTCCCTACGAATCCCTTTACGCAAGCGCTTAAAGCTTTATACGAAATAGTAACTCGAACCTCCTCTAGCTCTATTCCGCCTTACGACTCTAACGAGAAACAATGCGAAGACGATATAAGGCATAAACTACTAGAGAGTTATTACGCAACCGGAATAAATTGGGATTTAATCTATACGAAGATATAGTTAAGAAGGTGTTATATAATAGCCTCGAGCGCGTTTATAGTTAATACCTCTTCGCTAAAGGCTACCGCCTCGACCTAATATAGAACCCTCTTCCTAGTTATACGAATAGCTTTACGTCGTAATTCGGGCTGCCTTATCGGTATTAAATCCTTAGCTATCTTTAGCTTACTATAGAGGGCGGCGATAGGAGGGTAAAAGCGTTTAGCTCGTTGCCCCTTACTCTCTAGGACAGTTACTAGCTTCTTCGCTACGATTTAGTTAGTCTACCTACCTACGCCTACCAGCGGCTTTATCTCTCCTAACCGCTTTAATAGGCCGATATAGACCTATACTAGCGCATCCGCGACCCTCGGGTCGTGCCTAGGGGCCGCCGGGCATAGAACACGGCGATCGAGCTTCTAAAAGCAGCTCTATAAGCTAGACCGCCGCCCTTACAGCCGTAAGCTTTACAACAAGCGTTATAACAAGCGTCGCAATAAGCATCGCAACGAGCACTATCGCAACGAGCACTAAAAGCGTTACGAAGAGCCGCGGCGCGCGCCCCCGTTGCCGCTAATATAGAAGAGTCACTTTATAGCATAATAGTAGAGGTAATCTAATAATAACTCTAGCAGCAGCTTACGGGCTTCTAAATGCTGCCGCTAGCGTTACCGCCGGCGTTGCCGCTAGCGTTAATACTATTATAGCAGCAGCTTAGGCAGTAGCTTAGGTTATAGCAGTAGCTTAGGCAGTAGCTTAAGGGGCTTAAGCAGCAGCAGCTTAAGGGCTTCGAAATGCCGCCGCTAGCGTTGCCGCTAGCGTTGACACTATTATAGCAGCTTAGGCAGCAGTATTAGGGCCTCTAATAGCTAGTGCAACAACCGCTCGTGCTCTAATAACTAGTACTACCGGCGTTAAGCTAGCAGCCACGAAGCTTCCGTCTTTAGTTAGCGGCACATCGCGTGCCTTTAAGCTAAGAGAGATACGAGCCGCCGTCTAGCAGTCGCGGCCTATAGCGAGGGTATCGCGAGAGACCTCGATTTTTCCTATAGCAGCCGCTATAGCAGCCGCCTAAAGGAGACGGAGGATTAAAAGAGGGAACGCTGTAGTTTATTTACTATAAGCCCCTACGATAGCTTTAATTAATGCCGTTATATAATATATACTTTATATAACGGCATCCTTACGTACGGGCACGTTTTTTTAGGTAGCAGGCTACGATAGTAAAGGCGCGATAGCTAGACTACGCGTTGCTAGTAAAATTTGGTGTGGCCGGGGGGGCCGCGCGTCCGGGCCCGACGGCCTCGGCCTGCCTAACCCAAATAGGTTAGACATACAGTCGCTTTAGCCCGGCAGCACAGTCGCAGCAGTGTGACCCGGAGCCAACGGGCAGAGATCTTCAGCGCCATGGCTGCAAGGCAGGATGGCGCCCTTTAGCGGCCCTGAAGTCTTGAGTAATGACTAATGCTATGGAATGCGCTAGGCCGGTTGTAAAAGTCATGGCTCGGTTAATTGGCTTAAGAAATGCATCTTTTAAGTTAAGCAATAAGACGCCATGCTATTAGCGATACTTCATCTACCGAGTACGACTTCACGCCTTTTCCTGAGCCAGCCCGAGGTTGTAACTGCCATGGTGATCCAAGAGCGCCGCCGTAAGCGACGGATACACGACATCAGACTCCTTCGCAGCCTCTCCGGCATTCGCAAACCGCCACTCGGACCGCAGAAAACGCTCGCGGACGGGGTCTACCATGTTGACGAAGCGAAACTCGGGTCCCTTTCCATAGTACCGCCGCAGCTCCGTCTTCAGCTCCATCAGCGACTGCACGCCCGTGACGTCGATAAAGGCCACCATGCCAAAGTCCAGGACGACGTAGCGAAGCGGCATGACGTCACCGTGCCGAGGGACGATGCCCTTTCGCTTGCGGATCCGGCCGATGCGTTTCGCCGCCGAGCCGTTCCAGCTGCGGTCCTTGTCCTTGGCTTGAGCGGTGGGCGAAACGTCGGACTCGGGCTCAAAGTGCACCTTGACGGACTCGATGATGGCGGACTTGACGCGCTCGGCGTTGGGAAAGAGGATGTCGTCGGTGAAGCGCACCAGGTAGGCGTCGGCGGGGATGTAGACGTGGGCGGTCGGATGCTGGGGCGTATAATCTTTGCTCTCGTGAGACGAGTTCTCGTGAGACGAGTTCTCGTGAGACGAGTTCTCGTGAGACGAGTCCTCGTGAGACAAGCCGGCCCATCGGGGAAAGGCCAGGCGCAGCAGCGTGTAGGCAATGTTGAAGCCCACGGCGGCGGCGAGGCCCAGCTCGGTCGACGTGAAGAGGGTGACCCAGAAGCCGAGCATGGCGGCGACAAAGTCCATAAAGGACATGCGCCAGTATCTATAAAAGACGCGGGGCGAGGAGATGAGATGAACAATGGCCATGATCTAGTCCCCGTCGTTAGATGGAGTGCCCCTTTTACGCCGCCGAGACAGGCTCAGACTCACGATAATGGCCGAGAGCGTCGCCTTTGGGATCCAGAACAAGATGGGCGAAAACTTGTAGAGCGTCAGGATGATCCAGCCGGCCGTGAAGAGGGCGCCCAGGGGGCTCCGGACGCCGCAGTCCGAGTTGACGGCGGTGCGCGACATGGCGGCGCCCGTCGTCAGCGAGCTGAAGAAGCTGTTGGCCATGTTCTCGACGCCGAGGTAGAAGAGCTCCTGGCTCTTGTCGATGCTGTAGTTGTTGCGGAGCCCAAACGCCTTGCCCACGCCGAGGTGCTCGACCGACATGGCGATAAAGGGCGCCAAGCAGCGGGCAAAGACGCGCCTCAGCAGCTCCATGTCGTGTCCGCGCGGCGCCGGCAGGCCGTTGGTCCTGACCTCGGTCACCTCCCACTTGTACTCGTCGGAGCCCCGGAAGCCCCTATTCACGAGGTACGAGACCAGCGTGGCGACGGCGAGGACCAGCACGGCGCGGCTGGTGCAGACAAACTTGAGCACGGCGCTCTTCTTGCCCCATCTCTTGCCCGTCAGCTCCAGCGCGTACAGCGCCGCGATGCTCGTGAAGCCCACGGCAAGAGTCAGGGGCTGGATCTGGTTCAGATGGCCGAGCACATCTCGGACGATCCGGGCCGTGCCGCTTCCCGTCTCGAGGCCGACGAGCGAGCCCACCTGGCCGAGTCCGATGATGAGCGCCACGGCCGAGATCCACCCCGTCAGGACCGGCCCGGAGACGAAGTCGAGCAGGAAGCCGAGCTTGAGCAGCCCCACGACCAGGGCCAGGAGGCCGACCAGGAAGGCCATGGCGGCGGAGATCTGGGCCGCCTCGTAGCCCTCCTTTTGCAGCTCGGCCACGGCCTCGGCAGTGAGGAGCGCGAGGACGGATGCCGGCCCAACCGACAGGTCTAGAGTCACTCGTCAGTCCAGGCCTTGATGCTGGCGTCGTGGCCGTACCTTGAAGTGCCCAGCAGAAAGTAACGTACCCTTTGAAGTGCCCAGCAGAAAGTAAAGCGCCGATGGGAGCCAGCTGGCGTACAGCCCCTGTTCCACGGGAATGGTGGCAATCTTGGCGTAGGCCAGGCCTTGAGGGATGAGCACGACGCCCACCGTGATGCCGGCAATGACGTCTTGCACGATCCACCTGTAGTCGTAGTGAGGAAGCCACTGCACCACGGGGAGCTTCTCTGCGAGATACTCCGCCGTTGCAGAGGGGAGTCGGCGGCAGACGGTGCCGGTCCAGCCCTTCACCCTGTTGATGTTTGGGTCCGTCCGGTACATGGCGGCCACGTCGGTCTTTGCTTTCTGTAGTTTCTCCATGCTGGACTGAAGTGCGGCAAGTGCTCTAGTCTGGAACGATTAAGGGCTTAGACAACCTGTCCACCCTGTGTCTGTAGAGTTAGAGTGGGGAGAGAGGTCCTGGTTCAAGTGTATATGGGATTCAAGACCAATATACCTCGTTCCAAGGCGACAACGAAATGGTGGTTGGACGCAGGAGATATGCGGATAAGAATCTCGGCATGCTTAATATGATCATCCTGACGAAGCCATGCAGTATGCCTTGTAGGGAACCGAAAGTCCTCGTCACCAGTCCAATAGAGTTTTTTGTCGAACATCCGCTGTATCATACCACGGCCGCCAGACGGGCTGTGCTCGGTAATGCCTCTTCCGGAAAGGTAGTGGCGTTGACATGGCAGCACTTGTAGCCTCTAGACGATGCGTAGAAGAAAGCTTTATCATGTTCCTTCGACTCCCATACTCGCGGCGTCTGGACTTGGGGTTGTGCTGCTGCGTCACAGATTGTTGTTGTTTTTTGGCCAAGGATCTGCTGAGCCTAGTGTTTCGGCTGGCTACGTTGTCGAGCCGTTTCGCGGGGCAAATCGAATCCGGGGGGCGAAGTTCAGAGTGGTGTACAAGTGCATGATGGTGCTAAATAAAGGGGCAAACATCGGCTGCAACACCAGCCTTCCGGCTTTTGCCCAATTCAACCGCCAAGAGAGTGCAGGATGCTAGTTTCGGCTGATCCGAGGGAAACTGTCTCACGTCGGCTTTCACCGAGCCATTTCCGAGCCTCGGAGTACGAGTTACGGAGGACCAAACAAGCTACCAACCCGCCTGGTATCGCAGTTTCAGACCAGGCTAGCTTGCTCAAGGTTAAAGGTGTCTCCCTTGTGATAAAGGCGCCTCCTTGTGATAAAGGCGCCTCCTTGTGATAAAGGCGCCTCCTTGTGATAAAGGCGCCTCCTTGTGATAAAGGCGCCCTTGTGATGAGGCGGTCACATACCATTTCTAGCCCTGCAAGTGTCTTTTAAAAAAAGCGTCTTGCTTTCTCATGACAAAGGCCGTGTCAATCACATGATGCGTGCCGCCCGGCACATAGACCATATCAAAGTCCTTGCCGGCCTCGATGAGGGCGTTTGCCAGGCGCAGCGTCGAGGCCGGATCGACATTGGTGTCCAGCTCGCCCACCGCCAGCATCAAGGCCCCCCCGAGCTTGTGCGCGTGCGTAATGTTTGACGAATCCTCGTAGCTGGCATCGACCGGATAGCCCATCCACAGCTCGTTCCACCAGAGCTTGTCCAGGCGGTTGTCGTGGCAACCCGCCGATGCCGCCGCGGCCTTGTAGAAGCCGCCGTGGTGGATCACGGCCGCCGCCGCGTTTTGGCCGCCGGCCGAGCTCCCGTAGCAGCCGACGCGGGACAGGTCCATCCACGGCCGCGACTCGGCCACGGCGCGCATCCAGGCCATGCGGTCTGCGAAGCCGGCGTCCTTGAGATGCTTGTGGCAGACGTCGTGGAAGCCTTTCGACCGCCAGTTGGTGCCCATGCCGTCGGCGCACACGACGACGTAGCCCTGGTCGGCGACCCGGCGGAGCTTGGCCAGGTCTTGGAACGCCTTGGGCGTGTAGAAGCTCTGGGGGCCGGCGTAGATGTATTCGAGCACCGGATACTTTACCGCGCCGTCAAAGTCGCGGGGACGCATGATGAGCCCGTAGATGCTCGTTGTTCCGTCGCGTCCGGGCGCGGAGAATCTCTCAGGGGGCGTCCATCATGATGGGGAATAAGTCGTCTGGTCTTTCAAAGGAAGAGATGCGGTAGAAGACGGCAAGAAAGAGAGCTAGAGGAGACGAGTGGTGAAGAACCAGCAGGGTTGCGTTACCTTGTGATAAACCCTGTTATTCGACATGCCATTGGCAACCGCACCGAGGGAGGCCGCATCGGTATACGCGATGGAGATATATGTGATTCAAGCTCATCACTTTTCGGGCCGACTTACAGGAGAGGTCGGCCCATATCTTGCTTTGGCTATTAGTATCCACATTATATACGAGTGCAAGGGGCGTGTAAAGACTGATGCAATGACTGCAGATGCGGACCTCGGAGCCACATGTGCGCCAAACGATTAGCACTGTATGCGTACTGTACCAAGTACTACTTGGTATCTCTTCCGCAAAGCCCCCGCTGCCCCGCCCCGGCTCCGAACAAAAACATCAACCTATCCCGAGCCCCGAGCCCCGAGTCCCGAGTCCCGAGTCCCGTCTTTCTCCCGACAAGAGTCCCGTCTTTCTCCCGACAAGAGTCCCGTTTCTCCCGAGAAGAGTCCCGTCTTTCTCTCGACGCATGCCGGCCCCCCCGGAATCATTTGTCGCCCAAACTCTCAACTCGGCACAGATCCCGTGCGTCCTTTGGGGCCACTACCTACTTAGGGTCCATGGCGTGCCCACGGTAATCGCGGTTCGCCTCACTTATTAAAACGACGCCAAGCGCACATTCCCCACACATACTCTATACTTCGGCATCCGTCTCGGCCACCCTGGCAGCTAATGCAACCGGGTGACCTATATGACGGCAATTCTCCCTTGCGTTTACGTTTAATTGCCATGGCGCTACACCTAAATTAGGTGGCGCGGGCCTGTGCAAATAGAGATTTGTTCCTATGCAAATAGTCATAATAGCTCTAATATATACAAAACCCCCCAGGTATCCCATGTTGCCCTTCTAGCCTAGAGGTGGGGTTTTCCACATTTTATAATAGACGAGATGAATGGGACCTCTGCGTTATTTCCCAAGAGGCCCTCGTATATTGCCTAGAACGTAGCGTGTTCGCCAGTTGCTAATTGACGATGTATAAAAAGGGTCGACGAGTCCGGATAGCCGCGTATATCTCAACTTTACAATCTTTATAGATTCCATACTAATCATCATGCTCGGCCTAAAGCACGCCTTTGTCTTTGGCCTTGTTGCCATCTCCATCTCGGCCGCCTCACAAACCAACAAGCCCTATGCCATATCCAAGAGAGCCCTCCCCATTTTAACAGGAGCAGACAGGATACCAGAAGAGATAACCCTTGGGCAACATAAATGGACCCGCGACCAGATCTCGAGAACCATAAAGTCAAAGGTGATTCGCCGTGCGCCTTTTGGAAACAAGGGCCTACATCTACGTGCCGGTAAATGGGTCTCAAAGGCTGGTCCGTTATTTGACGGATACTCGGGGTCCCTATTCGAAGTTGACTTGGCAAAAGGTATGCGACGCACCTCGTCATCTTCTCATGAATACTGATCATATGTGGACCGTAGGAATCCACCGCGGGTCATACCGCGCCATTGTGACGAACAATGACAACTTGGTTGGCATTACAGAGCATCATGAAGGAAACAACGTCAGAAGTATCTACGATGTGAATGAACGAATCAAGTCCGGAGCATATTTGAATGATGGGTCCATACCAGAAACGATACTCGTGGAGAGACAGGTCTTCCACCGCAAAGACATCGCAAACGTCATATATGGGCAGGCGCGCGGGGACAAGTACAAAAACGTCGTGGGCGACGTATCCTTGTTTCCCGAAGCCGGACCTATAGACAAGCTATGGATGGAACCGGCTGTGAATGGTATGCGACGCACCCCTTACTCGGCTTTCGGGCAAATGCTGATGGATGGCGGACCAAAGGACGGGTTTCCGACAATGTCCGCGTTGTGTACAAAGGGAACAACTTTGTTGGCCTTGTGGATGTTTCGGACGTGAAGAATCCCAGGAAGATATATACGGCGCCAAAGTCTGAAGTCAAATCCGGAGGTGGAAGCCCGGGAGGAAGCCGGGGGGGAAGCCCGGGGGGAAGCCCGGTTGGGCCCACGAGTTCCGGCCCTCTTTGCAGGAGGGATGGCGCGAGCTGCTGGACGGCCAAGGAGGCGGCCACGGCCAAGAGGGTGTCGGAAAACGAGTTCGCAAAGCTCGTGGCCCGTAACAAGCATACGGCCAAGCTCACCGTCGAGGCACAGAAGTGGTCCAAGCCCCTATCACTCTCGGAGCTGCGCACACTGCTCCCAGGCTATCAGCCCTTCTCACCCAACACGCCGAAGCTGCGTCTTGGCCATGGGCTGGCGGCGTCGCCCAAGTCGGGCCAGGTTCTCGGCGGTGCCTTGTGGATCAGCGGAGTGGTGCGGGCGTTCGCGACGGATGTAAGTCTCGCGGACCGGCTCACGGCCGTGTCAGCCATCCTCCCCTTTGTGGGCTGTGCCGTGCAGACGGCGGCGGATGCGGTGGAGCGCGGGCAGATGGACGGGCTCGACGGCGTCTTGTGCCTCCTCGGCGATGCCTTGATGCTGGGCGGCGCCACGGCTCCGTTCGGCTTCGCGGTCCACGTCGCCCGAGCCATTGTCCAGCTATTCAAGCCGCCGCCGGAACTGCCGACCAAGGAGGAGATGCAAACCGCGCGCAACAAGCACTGGCAGGACTTTCTCGAAAACCGCCTATACTCGTTCCTCTATTCGCACCGCATCCACCATCCGAAGCAGGAATTCGCCAACAAGTTGAGTAGCTGTCTCGCCATGGAGGCTCTCGCCGTCCTATCCCAAGGCGCGCAGGCGATTGGCGCGTTGAATGCGAGCAGCCAGTATGCCAACCCTGACAATGCAAGCCAACTCCTGAGTGGCACCCGGGAGGCGATTGACGGGATTCGAGCAACGACTTTGGCCGACATCTCGCGCAGACAGCGCCAGTTCCTCATCAACATCACCAGTGTTCTGAAAGACGACGCAGCCTTCTCGCTGAAATCCGCAGCCGACGAGTACAACAGCCAAGCCATCAACGCTCTGAGGGATAACATCAAAAATTACAAGTCGTTTTGGCAACGGATCACGACACAGCCCGGAGATGTCATTTCCCCAGCTGGCCCCGACACTTATGAGGATGTCCGCACTCACATTGGCAAGATTGAGGACTTTCTGCTCCAACAACCGCCACCAATGCCCAGCCTCTTCGACATTGCATACATCATCGGACAGTCGAAAGGATTGGCCGACGTCGACCCATCGACACTATCCCCGCAGGCTTACTTGAGGGAGTTGCACCCGAGACAGCCAAACAATTACATTACCGTGGTTTCTATTGTCCATACCCAAGGCATTGCACGTCTGCTTCGGGGCAATCTTAGCGAAGCCGACCTCCCCAAGATTTTCCCAACCCGAAAACACCTCCGAGCGTTTCAACTTCTCGTTGCCATCAAGCATGGGAAAGTAGCCGAGGGATTGAAAAAAAAGTTGGCTGATCGGGTGCTCGTATCGGGAGCATTTCTTGACGCTCAGGAAGTTAGGGCCATGACCCATCCGCTGATTCCTCCCGTCAAGGCCCCGATTGACTCGCCTCGAGCTATTGCTGTTGTTCTTGGACTTGAAGAGACTGCTGTTGCGACGACGCTTCGACAGATCAAGGAAGGAACAGTGCGGCTGACAGACGGTCCGCCTGGGGAGAGGTCATGATGGTACGGGGGACCAAGATTCGTCCCTCAACGCCCTGTATATATAGTTTAATAGACTAGCAGAAAGTAATGACGTCTCCCCATTACATAGAGGCTCGTACTTGTATTACATTCCAACATCTTGAACCTAGATACATGGACCGACGATGTTCAAGCTCTTTCGGTTTGCTCAGTCTCCTCCCCTTCACGTTCGGCATTTTCCCGTCCTATGTCCAGACCAGTTTGGCCAGTGCGTCGGTTCCGGACAAGGCCGTAGCGCTTGCGGTGCAACGACTGGCCCTTTGCCCAACGCTCAACTTCCTTGTCCTTCATGGCATCGGCCTGCTCCAGTATCGGCAGCGTGTCCTCGGTCACGACTTGCGCCACGGCTTGCCAGCAGTTGCCCAACAACGAGCTGCTTGTGAAGTGGAAGAAAAGGACGGTGACAATGACGACGACAACTAGATGGGTCGCAACGATGGCCGTTGCGGCCATGAACCCGGTCCACCGCATGGGGATCAGCGTCGTAGAGGAAAACGAGGTCGACGCTGATGCGCTGTTTTCCTCGATGACGAGTCTGTCGTAGTAAGTCGTCTGACACACCATGGCCAGTACCGCCTGCAAAGCCAAGGCCGGGCTGTCCGTGTCCCGAAGCGCGTCCTGGAATAGCAATGAGTGGGATCCGTGTGCGTTGCCGTTGACTGCTTGGTTCCTCCTGGACAGGAACACTCCGGCGTCATCGGTATCGCCTGCTCCGGCTATCCTGGGTGGGCTCATCGAGTTATAGAAGGAACCAAAGGGCTGTTTCTTCTTCGAGTCGATTCGAAAATCCTTCCATTGAGACCTTGGCGCCATTGTCATCAGGCCGCGCTTTCCAGGGCTCTCGGGCGTCGTCGATGCCCCCAACAGGCGCCGAACCGTGCCAGTGTTGAAGCTTTTCGCCTTCTGGTCCCACGCCAGCCTGGGCTCCGAGCCATCCTCGGATCTGCTCATGTCGACGATGAAGGGCTTGGTGTCGAGATGAGTAAGGCATGCCGTGATGCGCAGGGCATCGCCTCGGGAATTATACGAAGCCAGCGCCCAGGAGCCGTTTGCACGCGCGGCTTGGAGGCTATCTCTCGAGTTGCCCGAGCCTAGCACAATGGGAAGATTGCCGGGGGAAACAATGTCGAGCAACAAGAAAAGGGTTGAGGATTCGGTGATGTCCAGGGGGTCTTGCATGGATATATGAGAGGGCCTCCATCTGGGTGCGCATAGGCTTGTTTCTCCCTGTATGAACTCGACCGTCTCTGATCCCGGGTACGGCAAAAGGCAGGAAAAGTCGAGGTGCTGCGGCGCTTCTGCCGACTGTCTCAACATGGGAAAGGACGTAAAGTTCATGGCCATCTGACCCGACAGGCGCAACGGACGGTCGTCAATAATGAGTGTGAGGTTGGTCAAAGACGGTCTCGCGCAGACGACACGGTGGTCCACGAGCAGCGCCGGCCCGTCGAAGCTTCGCAATCTGGTGCGACGGGCCTCGTCATCGAATGGCAGAAAAGCTCGATAGCTGTGTCCCGAGTCATGGAAATCCGGCCCTGTTGCCGGAGGTTCCGCCCTTTCGGCAAATGTCCATGCCGACGTGATGGCCGATGCCCATGGATTGCCCTGGATGCCCCCGCCCCCCCCGACGATGGGGACGTCGGTCGAGTTGTCGACGTTGGCAAAGGTGCCGGGCTTAAAGTCGGACACGAGCATGGCCGAGAGAAACTGAGACGCTGCAATCGCCAACACTTGGACCACAATGAGGGCGTAGACGGAAAAGGACAAGGCGCCCTTTGGCCGGAATCGAACCGCAGACAACAGGTTCATCGGGCCGACTTCGAGGGCCCTGATGATGGAGAAGAAGGGGGCCTGGAGCAAGGGGGTGCCGATGGACTCGATGATGATGGCCGCGAGCATCGCCGTGGCCAGACTCGCCTGGAAAGCCATGACGGTCCTGATGAGCGCCGTGCACACCGTGACGAGCGTCGTGGTCCAGTTTGCGCTGAAGATGCGGATCCAGGGGGCTCGCGCCGTGTGCCCCGTGGCCGCCACCATGGACTCTTTCCAGACCAGGCCGAGGAGAAGCATCACCAAGGGCAGTATCGCCGAGCCGAGGAGCAACGTGACGAGACTGAGGGGGCCGAGACGCTGCCACAGAGTGCTCGGCCTCTTGGGCTCGTGTTGGAGCTCGTCGTTGTTTTCCGCGTCTATCTTGAGGGCGGCCAGGGGCACGTAGTCGGCGGGCTCGGACGGCGCCATGGCCGCGGCCGAGAGCTAGAGGGAGCTATGGGGAATGATGGAGGAGCAGAAGACGAAGGGGGTATGGAGGAATAATAAAGACATGTACGAGTTGGGGGCGTTTCGCCGCAGCTCGGCTGAGGCGGCAAGGCGTTGTCTTGTGGCTAGACATTCTTTGGCACAGCCCGTCAAGCAGTCACACTGCATCCAGGCTGTGCCGGCCGATTGGCTGTCCTTGGCCACAGAGTCGACCTCCAGATTCACCCAGGGGTATGATTGGCCAACTATTTACGTACACGGAAAGAGGCATCCAGTCACGACGTATGTAGGTATTAGGCGTCAATTTTTCCCCTCGCTCTCACTTGGTTGGTTGCGGCGCTTGCCCCTGTCGCCTGGTCCAAATATGGCAGCGTTTGATTCAGCACTGCCATGATGAAGCGTTCGAAGTTTGCTCCAATAAAGGGGGCTATGCCGAGTAAGTGCTTCTATATGCCCTCTGGTCAAGACCGAACTTGTCCTCCTGTCTCGTAGACGTCTTTCCATTATTCTCAACGAATTGGTGCCATGGCTGCTCGACCCCAGAAGCTTCCTCGTTATCCACTTCTACTGCAAGTCAGTCTTACCAACGGGGCCGGGGGCAATAAATGTAGAGTGATAAGATGCTTATAGTTATCTTACTTATTACCAATAATGGTTCTTTGCGGGGCTAGATGGATGTTACGTCGACATAAAGGGGTGTTTCGTTGATAAAAGGAGGCATAAGCCCCCCGCTGCCTCTCCCCCTTACACATCTCTTTCCCCCCCTGTTGCCATGGAAGACGAGAGATCAACACCTTACCGCGGCAACTGCCATTGCGGCCGCTATCGCTTCGAGCTGTCGCTGCCCGGCAACATCAAGACGGCCATGGCATGCACGTGCAGCCTCTGCGTTGTTAAAGGCTACCTTTGGATCATGCCGCCCGAGGGCAGCTTTCGTGTCATTCGAGACGACGGTCGTCTGCAGGAGTATACGTCAAAGGCCATGTCTGACAAGGTATAAAAGTCCATCTCTACGCCCTTCTCTGCTCTGCCAACAACCAGTAAAAGTTCTGCAGCCATTGTGGCACTGGAGTGCTTGGCCAGCATCTTTATGGACCGATGCGCGGCCAGAAAATGGTCAATGTTCGAGCCCTTCAAGGCGTGAATCCGTTTCAACTAGAGTAAGTGAAGCGTCGAATGGCCGGCATCATCCAGGCTGAACAGATATATATGGACTAAGCGTCACCACCATCGAGACAGACGTCATTACCGAGACAGACACTACCAAGACAGACACTACCAAGACAGACGTCAAAGGACTTGCCCCAGAGCCTCCAAAACCTCTCGTCTTCTCATGCCACTGCGGCAATCTTCGCGCCGAACTCGACCACCCCATTCAGGAATACAAAGTCAAAGAGGACAACTGCAGCTTATGCGTCCGAGTAAGCCCTGACCCCCAACGCAACGAGTACGTCATGGATTCGGTCTCATACAGCCTCCACCAGAATGCCTACATTGGAGTTTACCCAACGAAAGACCAAGTCACGGTCCATGGTAGAGAGCACGGCTTCGAATACTACGGCATCAAAGCCGAGGCCACGGGCCGTAAGTGGAGCAGCACCGTCCATTGCAAGACGTGCGGCGTCTTCGTCCTCAACGTCATCTACGGACCGCCCTTGAGCATTTTTGACAAGCTCGCCCCCGACAGAAAGGCGCACGCCCTTGAAGTCTACTATAAGAATACGAGTCTGCTGCCGCTCAACGTCCGGGCCCTGAGAGGTTCTTACGAATCCATAGACATTCAAAGGTCAGACGAGGGAACAGAGGGCTACGAGGAGCTTCTTGATCCGTGGCGAGGAGAGGGGGTCTGGGTCCATGACGGCTGAGAGTCAGCCGTGGGTGCATCCAATCAATTACTCACACGTCAGTAAAGACGCTGGGCGTTGAGGCTCAGATCGGATTGGAAGCTTGTGAATCAAGGACCGGTGGTCAGAGAAATGTGCTTATGCAGTATACTGCAATGATGAAGCCCGAGTATTGCATTAGGACAAGGTGGATAAGCTGACGTGTCGACACAACCTGCTTCGTTTCGTACCCGCTTCGTTTCGTACCTGCTTCGTTTCGTGACTGAATTGCACAAGCATGATGAAACTTATACTGCCTTTCCGAGAGCTGCCAGAAGAGTGCCTGAGCATCGGTCCGTCTCAAGGTCTGGCTTACGGGCTCGACCGAGACATCATTCTCAAGGTGCCGTTCCAGTACGAGGTGACTGCGGAAGTCGACATGGCTCATTGCTGGGACCTCTCGCTGGGCAGCTTGGTGGCCATGGAAAAGGAGTTGGCCGTCTACGAGGCCCTGCGGGACCGTCCGCATGATAACTTTACTCGCAGACTGGCCTCCGAGGACAACTTGACTCGCAAACTCGCCCCCGACCAGTCCGAGTTTCTGCTCCTGGAACGACTCCAACCTCTGCAAGAAGCGTGGCCCGACTCGAGTCTGGAGGACCGCCTTCGCTGGGTCTCGGAACTTGTTGCCGCCGTCGGCTGGCTCGAGAAGCTCGGCTTCGTCCACGGCGATCTTGCCGTCCGCAACCTGGGCATCGACACGACGCAGCGCCTCAAGCTTTTCGACTTTGGATCTGCCACTCCATGCTCTCACCCGGACTACTCCAACGACGTTGGGCGAGATCATTTCCACCTGGCAACATGCCTGCACTTCATCCTGTCCGGCGTCGATCCCTTTGACCATGTCTCGTCTCACGCAGAGGCTGTCGAAACTCGATCCCTACTGGAGTCCGGACAGTGGAAGATCGCAAAGGGCGCCGAGATCCTGGCCGACGTCATCCAGGATGGTTGGACCGGCAGGACCGGGTCCTCGACGTTTGGCCAGCTTTCGAGCCTGGTTGCGGAAGTTGTCGGCACCCGCGACCAGGGGTCTATACCAGCGCTGTCGGAAAGCCATTACCAGCACCTCGAGTGCCGTTGTCGGGACTGGCTTCGTCGTGCTGAGCGGGATCCTCTGTGGAAGGCTCCCGACGAGTACGTCTTGGCGTGTAGGGGCGTGGGCCATGAAGCCGACTTGGACCTGTGGCGCTGATGGGCGATTCCCTTTTCTAGACACTCTTATCAGACTACGTTTCTCGGCCCTTGCTCTAGATCCCCCTTTCATCCCTCACCTCTCCATGTCCAATGCTCTGGGACCTACAGCGGCGAGGAAGCAGTTTGACCAGGTCTTAGTTCCAAGCGAGCAAAGTGTTTCTCTTGACTACTGACGGCAAACCAGCACCCCATGTAACGGTCACCGCGTCCCCAGCATCAGTTGTTACTTGTGCTCTGTAGAATCGGCTTTCGTCTCGCCGCTGACCTTTTTCTCATAATACTGCCAAATATCATGCCACGGTGCAGCCGGCTGAGGTTCGTTACGCTTTACGATGTCTATACGGGAAGGTCTTAGTTCCAAGCGAGCAAAGTGTTTATCTTGACTACTGACCAGCAAGTACACGGCGAAACAGCCACCGCGTCTCCAGCATCAGTTGTTACTTGTGCTCTGTAGAATCGGCTTTCGTCTCACCGCTGACCTTTTTTCCCCAATACTGCCAAACATCATTCCACGGTGCAGCCGGCTGAGGTTCGTTACGCTTCACGGTGTCTATACAGGGGACGGTCAGCAACAACTCTGCGCCCTTGGATCACTTCCGTACGCGATGGCGCCTCCTCGTTCCAGGCGATGTTTCGCATTTTCCCAAGACGACCCCCGAAACAATTCCAGCCGCGCTCCTCGCAAATCTTACCGGCTGGAGCGGCCGAGATGCCTTGGAAACAGGCAACGGCCATGACGGCAGCAGAGAGCTTCATCTCGGAGGTATTTCTCGGAGCTTGACAGGGTGTAATCGAGCTGGGTGTTTCCACGAGGCTTGTGAGTCTCAAACAAAGGTGCGAGAGACGCCGAGTTGAAGAACCAGAGGGTGAGGAACTGGACATTGAGTATTTAATTGAAATCAGCCGGAGCATGCATGCCTTGCTGCCTTGTTAGGTATTGCCATGTGCCCTCGGACAATCGTTACGTTGCACTGCTGCCAGCCTAAACGCACCGCGACACCATCTCGTCCATGACAGATACGTCCATGACAGATAATACGGCCACTCTAGCTTTTCAACTCGTCCTGTAACCTTGACGGCATGGACGGCAAACCTTGACGGCCCCCCCCCGCCCCATTTCAGCATTCCCTTGCAGCTGACTAGGTTGGTGGCTCAGAATCCTTTCTAGGCTGACCCATCGGGCCCTTCATCCGTGCTACGAGCCTCCATCTCAGACAGTCCGTTTTAATCACGACATTCGACTCATCGGATGTATGTTTACGATGACTTCTGATGCCCAAGATGCCGTCACTATTGTTCTTTCTCTACCATACCGAAACGTGAACATGCTACTACCTATGTATCATATCGCACTCAGGAGGCAGAGATTTGATAAAAATCAATCTCTGGTACTTGCCTCGACTCCATTCCTCACCGGGTCCAAGCAATACTGATCAACGTCCATGGTCCCACTATGCAAAGCGTCCGTCGCCGGCCAGCCCACCTGTTTGATGCGAATGCTGTCATCGCACATGAGCGCATAGCGAAGGATCGCAAAGCAGTGGTCTAGGTGGCGGTTAGCCTCCACCTCACTGATCCCGCGGACTCCATACCATCGTGGACCTCGTCCGTGATCGAGAGCCTGGCTTCCTCTTCCGTGGTCTGATTGTGCCATCTTCTCCACAACACATGCTAGAGGCCATGGTAAATTAATGTCTTGAATACGTCTGGTGCTCAAGAGTGACTCACCAGACAATGCAGGGAATGGACTTTGGACAAGACCCGCGGGTCTCCCGAAAAGGGGCTTTCGACGTGTGCCGTGTTGACGCGGACCAGGTTTCCCGCCTCCATAGGGACGTTCCGAAACTTGTCTGCATGGAAGAATCGTCAGTCCTCGTGGTCTCTGGCATCCGGCGACTTCTTACGTTTATTGAGGCTGGACCAGGCCGCTTCAGCCCCAGGACTCATGCCGGCATTTGTGATGTTGAAAAAGTCGCCAATCTCTAGAAGCGTTCCATCCAACCGAGCGGTCCAAGGCTTAAGCGGCATTTCCAACGCGGCAGGGCACGCGCAGCCTGGATGCTTGAGGCTTGGTTGGAACTCGCGCCAGCTGGCAAAGACTGCCGTGTAGATGATGAGCAAGAAGACGTGAGGCATCCACGGTATTACTCGGCGGAGAGGCCGTGATCGGGCGGGGGTGTAGACGAGACGCTCGTCCATGTCGGAGTCGTCCATCATTGGTAGTCTTTCCTTGGCCTCATCCGAGGTCCAGGGGAGCCGTTTGGGCTTCAGGGCGAGAAACTTGAACCACGGCATCTGCTTGATGAGTTTTGGTGTCAGTCAACAGGCTCTTGCGGACGCGCGAGGAAGTTGGCATCACTTGCAGTAGGTCGGGGAGTGGTTGGTTCTGACAGCTCAGGATATTACATGTATTCCAGTAATTAATCCAGGCGTACGAGACACATTCAATTAGTAAAGCAAGGTTTCTATGAGGCCAGGAAAGCCTGCATACATCCGTGCTAACTTTGTTTGACGACGAATAGCCGGCAGCGGCCCGTAAACTATAACAAGCAACTGACAATGATGATATTACGACACAGGTCGCACTTGCCGGGGAAAGGGATACACATTCATATGTAGAATGCAAGGGAGACATGCTGCAAGACCGAGTCAGCGTTGTTTGTACATACATACACAATCCGTCTACTCGTGCTTCGTCACACGCCCCAACTCGGCCGCGTTACCCGGAGCGTTGGGCACATCGTGTAGTTTGGCCCACCGGTGAATCCTGTCAAAGTTTCTACATTCCTTGACTCCGTCCAAGTCCGCAATGTACGTCTCTGTCGTCTCCTCCCACCCTATGGGCCCGATGTTTACGTCGCCGTTGCACATCAACGCTTGCCGGAGATAGTCGAAGCAGTGTGCTCGTGACATGTCAGTCTCTCGAAAGGAAGCAAGAAGTTGGTGGAATACCAGTGTGCTTTTGCATCATCTCTCGCGATTCCCCGTCGTGACTGATGTCCGTGTAGTAAGACGCCCAGATGCGGGACTGCACAGTGGTAACGTGAGCTCCTTGTCGAGCTTCATCGACGTGCAAGCGCAACTCACCAGGCAATGAAGTTGGTGAAACACCTCCAAGACGCCCACGTACGATCCTGGCGGAGTGTTGTATTGTCTCGCCGTGGGTGATCCCAGGCGGCCCGCCTGCTGGTCGTTGAGATGGATCAGACCAACTGATATCCGGTCAGCAAGCTCGACGACGACGGTTGCCCCAGCGACCAACCATCCAGGATTGACGCCCAGGCGGCGATGGTCTGGTTGTTGGGCGGCCCCCAAAACGCCGTCCTTTGATCGGCCGCGATGCCGGTATGGAACTCGCGCATCTCCATTTCCACCGGCACATCGGCCGGCCCCAGGATTTGAACCGCGGGATAGCGGTTGAGAGCTGACTGCCGGCGCTGGCGAGGAAGCAAATCCGTCGAGAATATCAGGGTGACAATGTTGGACGTGGCGAGACACAAGACCACAGCGCAAAGGAGTCTGTTGATGGTTAAATAGCCGCGCCGCCAGGGCTGTAGAGTCGGTTGGCCGGCATCGTCGCAACTCTGGTCCAGGCTCGGGCCTCTCTCACTTGTCTGGTCAATGGGAGTGTAGTTGTTGCTGAACATCTTGACACGATGTTCGGATATCCAAAGCTTCAAGGGGGGGATGACGAGTTAAAGGGCGCGGCGTGTATGTATATGGAGATGGTGACTGATGCATCCGTTGACCATCAGAGTCAACAGATTTAACCCTCGCCCAGGCAATACAGATTTAGCCGGTTCAAAGTTACTGGATGGTCTCTTCGAATTCAGCCGGCTCATACATACGACATCCGCTGCCTAGCTGTAGACATACTTGCTTCCCCATACGAGCCTTTCCCTCCCACTCACCAAAAGCAACGAGGGCGCTTCTGCTCCAGAGAAGCAGGACATGGCTTTCGTCACCAACGAGTCCGAGGTTCGAGATGAGCGGTCAAAAACCCAGTATCCGTCATCTGACGCCATGTATCGGCGGCTCTCGGCCCATCTCCTTATGACAAACACAGTCTCTCTCCTGCTCCTGCTCTGGATCGTGTTTCTCTACCGACAGTCGCTTGAGCAGCCGTATAGGTACGAGCGCCCCAAGGTCGAACTCAGGGGCCTGGCAGAGATTCCCGTCGAGAGGGAGATGCGCCAGTTTCACACGGGGATCCAGCCCGGGGACACGACGCCTTTCATGGGTGGACTGACCGACGAGGCAAACGCCGCCTGGGCAAGCATATTGGACGGTCAGCACTCGCACCTCCATGACGAGCAACATGATGAGCTGACGGCGCCCAGCCGGTCTCGTCAAGCTCACGCCAGAGCAAGCCGCCAAGCTCCCCTACGAGACGGCGCGGGATCCTCACGATTCTTCCAGCTATGTCGGTGTCCTGGACGTCTTTCATCAGCTCCACTGCTTGGTACGCGTCACGTCTCCTCCGTCTCTTGATCAGCTAACCAACCATGGCAGAATCACATTCGCGAGGGATACTACAACGCCGGCAGACGAGAACTTGCGCCCCAGCCCGGCGAGATTGTGACGCATGTAGGTAAGAGTCGGGCCGCTGCTGTCATACACATGTACCATGCTGATCTTTGCCCGAGACCATTGCTTCGACTTTCTCCGCCAGAACCTCATGTGCTGGTCGGATACAAGTATTACACCTATCGGTTGGTCGTCTGACCGCGGCGAGTTTGTTCCGCAATACGACCCCATCAAGGAGTGCGCCAACTTTGACAAGATACATGTATGGGCAAAAGGGGACGAGAGATGGCTGCCGGATGAGCCTGGGCATCGGAATCAGTCAACCTAGTTGGGTCCATAAGCCGTGGACAGCCGGAGTCTTGGTTGAAAGAAGTGAATTGCTCTGCCCGGTCCGAAAAGGGGTCGGGCCTGCCCCTAAAAGGCCTGCCCTAAAAGGGGCACACAATACGAAGTACACACATCTCCACACGCCTCGTCTTGCATTTGCCCCGTTCAGGTCCCTTGGCGTTGTGTATAGACGTGGGTAGGCTTTCGTCGTGAAACTCACTAGAACAGGGCCATGTCGGGCTGATTATGCGGATCCTTGGGCGTTCGCATCGATTGAAACCCGAGACCCAGTAGCATGATAAGTGTACTGCTAGAGTGTACACTCTAATATTTCCTGGCAAGTCATGACACTAGATTGGACAGCTGAAAAAACACACTAGCTGGCCAAGGCAAAGTCGGCAACTCGGCATCGCCACAAGTGCTGAGCTGTATGGAGGCCTCCACGCATGCTGAATGAATACCTCATCATTTCGGTATTGTTGATCTTAGACTTCATTTAACAAGTCGCAATATGCTTCATGCTTAATCCCGTGTTCAATGCCATGCCGATAGTGCCTTGTCTGTAGTAAAAGAAGCTGGGCTTGTAGAGCAGAGTCTTGACGCTGCAAGCTCTTGGTCCGGATTCATATCTCTTTCTGGAGCTCCTCAAGCCAGAAGCTCGGAGCCTTTCCGTCCCGGCATTTGAGGTTGTCGCCGCAGTAGCGGGAGGCGGCTTCGTCGCTGCCAACGTCTTTCTTTAACAACGCCTTGATGTCCGCCAGCGCCTTGCGCTCGTCCGGCACCTTGATATCCTTCTTCAACGGGTCCCTTGACTTCTTGCAGACGCCCGGCCCGCCCCAGCTGTCCCCCCGCCGGAAGCAGTCCAGGACCTGCCTCAGCCAGTCGCTCGGGGGCCGCCCGTCGGAGCACTCGGCTTCGTCGTTGCAGAGGTTGAATTTGAGGCCGACGTATTTGCGGTACACCTCCTTCAGCTGCACCAGCCGGTGCTTCTCGTCCGCCGGGCCTTGCGGGTCGTCCTGCCCCTGAGCAGACGGCGTCGTCGGCGTCGGCGTCGGATCTGCCTCGTCTTCCTCTCCCATCTTCACGCACGTTGGCCCCGTCCAGTAAAAGCCTTCTTTTTCGCGCTTTTGGCAAGACTCGACTTGCTGAAGCCAATAGCTTGGCAGCTCCCCGTTCAAGCACGACATGTCCTCGTCGCAAGGCTCCATGCCGGGGATGAAGAGAGATTCCGCGTATATCTTCTTCAGCTCTTCAAGCGCCACTTTCTCACGCGCTTGGTTCGGATCCTCAGCCTCTTGTCCCGGCTGCTGAGGTGGCGCCACGTCGCCCCCGTCTTTCTCCACCATCTTGTCGTGCAGTGTAGCGCATCTCTTCTCCACGTCGCTCTTCAATGCGTCGTCTTTCCACTGACTGCTGGCCTTGGCTTGATCGCAAAGGTCCAGGATCCCGTTCAGCGTGCTCGACCTTTGTTCCTCCTTGATCGCCTCCTTTTCCCGCCGCATCTTCTCCTCGTGTTCTTTTCTTATTTTCTCGTAGCGCTCCTTATTCCGGTCCGGGATCGTGCTCTGGAACCACCGAAACAATCGTTTCATCCAGTCGATGACCTGTGCCTGGGCCGGGTTGTTTGCCCCCTGATGAACGTCGTTGGACCGGTTCCCTCCGATTGCGTCTTGGAGATCGCCTATACTATCGTCGAACCACTTTACGGCCCTCCCAATCGGTGAATCCCACTCCTTGAGCTTGTTGAGCACGTCGTGAGCGTGCGGCAATAATGCCACAAAGGCAACTTGCCCGCCGACTCTCGCTGTGGCCCGGAATTTTCTTATCCCCTTGGCTACCCTGCCTTTGGCTCCCGCCCTGCCTTTGGCTCCCGCCCTGCCTTTGGCTCCCGCCTTGCCTTTGGCTCTCGGGGTCGCGTCTTTGCAAGGCGCGGAACCCCTCTTGCAGATATCTTTATCGTTGAAAAATGGGCCATCACATCCTCCCTTGGCTCGACAGTTACGCTTGAACTCGGACGCCGATTCATTGATTTTCCCGGCGTCCTCACGCACTTTCGCAATGTCCATTGCCGAGTGCGCCGACGGATAGCCCGCTAGCCGAGGTTGCCCAGCGCTGGCCTTTGAAAGCTCATAATTCTTTGCAACATAGTCACCGTTTTTCTTCCAGTTGAATTTGGGCTCGTAATCTTTCTTGCGTGGATTGATTTCTGGTGGCAACTTGTCCATTTTGGAATAGCTCTCTACCTGATTCCAGCTTATGCCTTCAAGTGCTACATATTCTCGTTGTTCAGGATATAGGTTGTTAAACTTGAGCGTATCCTGGACCGAGAACATGTTCTCAGTTGCGCGAATCTTGTACACATAAAATTCCTTGCCGTGGACAATCGTAGACGCGACTCGAGGAGAATCAGTCGTCGACACGTATGGCGAATTAATAGGGGCTCCCCCGACGCCCTTTGCGCCGGCGACGTGGTTGTAGACGCTGAAGTCTGGGGTATTTTGGTTCTTGAAGCTGAGAGGCCGGAACCCTCCGGCTTTCTTGATTTCCTTGGGAGGCCGAGTGTCGGCACGGTATAGTTCGGTCGGGAGATCTGTGACATCTCGCGATAGGACGACGGCGATGACGCTCCGCCACTGAAGCCAAAATAGCACGAATGGAACAAGGTCTCGTCGGTACATGGTCGCTGCGGGTTGAACCAGAGTAGTAGTGCCTGGGGTTGTCGATGGCGAGACATTAGGTAGAGGCTGCAAGATATGATTTGCAAAACGGACATGGAGGGCCTTTTGTTGCGAAGCAGGCCCTCGTCCCTTGTCTATCGAGGAAGCCCAGGTCAGAGCACCGCGGCTGTGTCGACATGGCTAAACGAGTCAGCTCGGCCGCGAGGCCACATCACCGAGGAAGCTTGCTAATAAGGTCCATGGCCGAGTCAGCTGGGGTGTGGTAGACCCAACCAAACTAGTTCGGACCAAGCGAGCGAGTCAGATCAGACGCAATAGTCGGATTCATCGGAAAAGACAGCGGTTAGAGGAGGGGATACTACCAGACATGTATGTTGTAAGGGAAGGCACACGAATACACGGCACAGACAGCCAACAGAAGATTGAATCAGTTGTCAAGATGATGAATCAGTTGTCATTTACCATCCTCCCCCCACCTTTGGCTCACACCCTCCCTTGAGATGAGCTTCCGTTTAGGGTCCGAACTCCCAACCACCAGACTGTCTAGACCTAGCAACAGTCGGACTAGCTTATATCTTTTATAAAGAGTCGATCGTATACCAAAGCCTGGCATCTTTGTCAATTCACGGTGGTCTATGGCTTGATCCCCAAACTCTTTCTCCCTGATGTCAGAGTACCAATGCACCGCTCTTGGAGTAAACAAGTCGAATCTTTTGACGTCGCCCGACCTTGGTCTTGAGTTCTTGATGGTGTTTAAGAACTTGCAGGCTTTACACTTTGACAGGTCATGTTTGTTATACAGTATAGGAAACCCCTGGGCATGGACATGGTCACAGTGTGCCATGAACCGGACGAAACACGGCATTGAAACAACATGCAAACGGGCGCCTCGAGTGGGTCCAGGCAGGATGGGGATCTTGGGGAATAAAAAAGGATCGAGATGGTTGTTGCTTAAGCTTAAGTGACGTCACGCAGATCCCATCTCCCGGGCACGTGTCGCTAATCGATCCATGCCGACATGGCACCGATGGCATGACATATTGAAATGACAGACGATTTATTGAAAGCTGACTCTATGTATAAAAGTCCATTTATTTACAACTGAAAAGTCGACCCTAAACAGCTGAAAGGTGGTAGACTAGGGAACACCGGGGCCCGCCATCCCCACCACACCTACCGATGATGTTTAAATGGTGGATATCATGAGGAGGGTAGTAGTACCTAGGTAACATCCATCAGACCGGATCGGAGGCCGCCTTACGGCAAGGTCGCGAGGGGGGAATGTGGCGTAAGGAGGCGGAGTCAAGCTAAAATAGCCGTCACAGGTGTGAGCAAAGCTAGCTGTGGCCGGGCAGCTGGCGGCCCGACTAATGAAGCAAAGCTGTAACCGCTAATGCCTTATGCCTTGCGTAGCTCGTGGACTCGGCCGCGACTCCCCGACTTATGGGAGGGTGGGTAACTTACTTTAACGTGTGTGGACAATCCTCATTCATAACGCCTCGGATAAATCGAGGCGGACGTGCGTATATACTGAAAATGGGGCGTGTGTACTTCGTACGAATAGACATATACCGCCATGATGTTAGGATCAGACTGGTGGTAATATCCTGTGTATGGCATGTAAGCCTATTTATTAGATTACTTCCAAAGCTGCTCTAGTATCAAGGTCTCTAGGGTGTGCATGTCGAATTCGTACGTCAAGTGTTCAAGATGCGACTGAACCGCTACGTGTATGACATCTTCCCAGCGGTCGTCCATAGTACCAGTCAAAATGCTCCCCGGAAATCTGGAGTGCGACTTTCCAAAATAGCGCGTTCTTAAGAATCTCAATGCGCTCTTCAGCTTTCTCCATCTGAAGCAGACGCGTCGTCGTGACACAACGTAATCATCATGGCGTGTAATGGTCTTGCTCTTTGATCCATCCTCACATTTGTAAAGGCCGCTAAATCCATCTGGTTCAGATCGTTAGCGGACGACTCCCGTAGAACTTGGTCCGGCTAGGGTGGCCCGCAAATCCTCGAGCTGACCGTCTAGCTCCTCTTAAGATTCATGCAAACTCCGATTCAAGGCACCGGCACAGGACTACTCGCCTTCCCGCAAATATCCCTACGCAGCTGGGGAAGGGAGCATGTCATGGTCAAATTTCAACTATTCAGGCATCCGCGAGGCCTCACAAATCCTCCAGCTCCTCTTGAGATTTATGCAGACTTGCATTCAAGGCACAGGCACTGGGACTACTTGCCTTCCCACAGATCCCTACGCAGCTGGGGAAGGGAACATCAAATTAATTTCATGCATTCAGGCATCCGTGAGGCCTCACAAATCCTCTAGCTCCTCTTCAGATTTATGCAAACTTGGACGAGAGCAGGTAGGCAAACAAGCAGGATGCCAATCCCTCTGCCGGCCGACTCTCGCGCTTTAATCGTCATGAGCGTAAGTAGGCCAGATATGTATAAAGGCCTCGTCATCTGGTTGCAAAGCATCTGACATCCTCGAGTCCAACTTTCCTTTAAACATCTTTTACCAGCACATTATCGTCAACATGAGACTCACAGCGCTCCTCACGGCCGTCATCGGACTGGCCACGGCTAAGCCGGTGGACAACTTGGCATTGATTGGTCGAGCGCCGCAAACATCGTCCGACAGGGCTACTATTCAGGGCGCGATAAAGAATGGCGTGAGCAAATTCGGAGCGACTGGATTCTCGTTCCGAGTAGGCAGTGATACAATTGAGAAGCTTCTGCCGGAATTACGGCTGAAGAAACCGAAAAAGAATAAGAAGAATAAGAATAAGCAGAGGCCCAAGTTTACAGGTTGCAAGAGAGCTGGAGCGGCGTGCGGAAGGAGGCCCGCGGCGGGGACCAAATTTCGGGCGTCCAAGGCGGTAGGGAAGACACTTGCGTTTACGGCCTTGACACCATTTGCGCAAGATTTGCTCAAGCAAGTCAGGGAGTGGGACTCGCCAATAGGGAGGGCCGTCAAATATTTGGATGACCGCGTGGGAGACTTCCAAGACGCAATCGGAGGGGAGAAGTCCAACGAAGTGGGAGCAAACAATGCGGCACAGAAAACCCTCATCGACTGGGCGAAACGGTTCTTCAGGTGGCTACAGACGTCGATTCCTCGCAAAAACACGCCGAAAGCAATTGCGCAGACTATACCGACTACCGAGGAGGGCAAGGAGGAACAAAGAGTCAAGGCACTTAACGGGCTGCTTGATACTTGTGACCAAGTCAACGCGAGCCCTCCGCCCGAGGCTCTTCTGAACGGGATCAAGACACGCTGCGAAAATCTCCGCGAAGAAATGATAAAGGTGGAGAGCGAAGGGGAGGAGGCCAATGTGGACGAGTCAGACGACAAGGGACAGAATGCCGATGTGGACGAATCAGACGACAAGGGACAGGATGCACTGACGGACTCTAACAGAGCGGCTGAGACAGCGGCACTGGTCAAGTTAAAGGAGATTTTTGCACAAACTCTCTCTATACCCGGCATGGAGCCTTGTGACGACGACCTCTCGTGTCTAGGCGGGAAACTCCCGAGCTATTGGCTCCGCGAAGTCACGACTTGTCTAGCGAAAGGCCCCAACTTTTACTGGGCAGGGTCTGTTGGGTGTCTGGCAGTTAGGGAGATCTCGCGGGAGGAAGCAAAAGCGCTCAACGACTTGAGGGTGGAGTTACCGAAAGGGGCCAGAGATCCTTGCCCCGGTGATGGATTTGAGTGCATGGAAGGGCGGATGCCGAGCTATTGGCTCAAGCAACTCAGGGACTGTGAAGAAAAGAAGCCGCATTATTATTGGGGGACGGACTGGCCAGAATGTCTAGTTAGAAATTAGTCAAGATCCGCATGTTAACTTTCTGTTCTAAACGCCGAATTGCTATAGCACGCATAAGGGCTCGGGTGGACATGCGTCTACAGGATACGACTTGATTACACCGAAATATGCGGCTAATCAGGGTGGGGTTACTCTTAGCCGGTGCGCGCGCGTCCGCCCTTTTCTGTACCAAGTTACCAAGTACTTTCCATTCCTTCTTCCTTCTCACATCATTTCCAAGTCCCGTTCTCGATCATCTGATGCCATGGGGCTATCCATCGGGACTCTATTCCCGCTGCGATTCCGGCTTTGGCTCGGCAAGCTGCTCTTCCGCTCCCCTGGCCCCTCTACAGTCAGAGTAAGCTGGCACCGTCTTATCAAGGGACCATGCGACCCCCCCGAGATAGAGGCCATGCAATACGTCGCCTCGCACACAACAATTCCGGTGCCTAGGATATATGCAGTTCACACCGAAGGAAATGGCCTCATCTACATTGAGATGGCGTACGTCCCAGGCGACACCCTGGATAGCGCCTGGAGGAGGGGCCTGTCGACAGACGAGAAGGATACCATTTGTGCCGACATCAAACAGCATATATCTAGTCTCCGCGAGCTTCAACCCCCAGCGCAAGATATAGTCTCGTCGGCCCTCCAGAATCCCGCCTTCGACTGCCGGATCGGGGCTCAATTCTACGGCCCTATGAACCATGACGAGTTCCAGTCATTGGTACGAGGGCACTTGTGCATGGAAGACGTCCCACTCCTCGGCGAGGAAGTGGCCAAAGTGCACACATCTCACTATCAGATTCGCTTTGCCCATGCAGACCTGGCCCCAAGAAACATCATCGTGAGGGGCGGGCGCGTCGCTGCCATCATTGATTGGGCGTTTGCGGGATGGTATCCGGAATACTGGGAGTTCACCAAGGCGCACTATTGCCACATTATGGATGATGACTGGGAAGAGTTCCTTCGTCTTGCTCTACCTTGCTACGAGACGGAGCTTACGGCAGAACAGACGCTCTGGAGGAGGCTGCCGCAACCGGGTGCACGGTCCGTTTCTTTCCGCAATGGAGTTCGCCACCAACGCCCGGGCTCCAAACCTTCAGCAGCCTGGTTGGATGCAAGAGCAGGCCGTCAGCTGACAGACTTGTGGTCTCTGGTCCGGTTTTGAGGGCATAATGGCAGTGGAGTGATATATGGCGATGTATAACATAGCTTATGCCGCGGGGCACAACTGTAAGCAAAGCTTTGCTGTAGCCAGGGGACCTTTTTTTGGCCATCCATGAGTGGGAATCGAACCCGAGGCCTCGACAAAAGCGGGCTTATAGCAATCCAATAGCCGTATAGGATCTCATTAGTCAACACTGCCGTTTGAACTCCACTGGACAGGTAGCCAATGGCCGCACTGGATTTTTTGGCCGGTTTAACCCCGGGCGAAATGGAGCCAATAGGCGCACCGGATTTTTAGACTCTGGCCAATCATAGCGTGTGATTTCGGGGCAGCCAATCGCCGCACCTCGTTTTTGGCTTGCCGCAACTTGCACACATTCTGTCGGACTAGAGTTAGTCCGGGCTGGCTCCGGCAGCCTAACATCTCCACCATCTCTCTTCACCACCATCTCTCTTCACCACCAACTCGATCAATACACGCCCCCACGCTTGCGTGCGCCCGAGGTCACCATAAACTGTAAGCATTCAAATTGCGAAAAGTCCTACTCTTGCTAATAAAGGTCCGTGTTAGCCTCTGACGTTGAAAGCGACCATGGTACGACTAGTTACTGTGGCTCTGTACGACCGAGGCCAATTTTCTCGAGGAAACGCGCGACGAGTCTTTGGCCATGAAGCTTACCACTGGGGAATGATCATCATGCCCCGCATCAGTCAAGGACGAGACTGCCAGGTCTTCGAAGCTACCGACGCATCCGAGATCGACCCCGTCACGTTACGATTGAAGAACCCTGCCATGGACTAGTGGTTCAATGCAAAGGATGCCGTCGACCCTACACTTAGCACCAACCTCCTCGGGCGGATCGTTATCGGACAGGTACCCGACGGCGTATCGAGTGCTAAGGTTGAGGACCTTTTTGCCCGAGTTCCTCTGCCGGTCAAGAATACACATCCGCAACAGAGCTGCGTAACGTGGATCATGGATGCCATTCGAAGCCTGCAGAGGCAAGGCTGGGTACGGGAACTTGAACTTGATCAGTTCAAAGCCCGAGCGCTCTCTTATGCCGATGAGAGGATGAAAGGGAAGGATTCGAGGGAGCCGAGTGTGAAGCATTATGTAATCCGGCGGGATTGAGGATGCAAGAGCAGGCCGTCAGCTGACGGACTTGTCGTCTCTGGCCCTGTCTTGGGGATAATGGCAGTGGGGAGGTAATTACATGATATTGATAACTCGAACATGGTGGCCCCCATAAATGTGCAACTCCTGAATTCTTCACTCGTCATGACGGGGCAATTCACCCACCAGACCGTGACTGGACAAGCGTCATTACTATCCCCCCGTGGCGCCGACGCCGCCGCCCGCTCTCAATGGAATGTTTCTCATCCCCCCATATTCTCTTTCAAGCCGTGCTCTAGTTTTAAACCACCATTTTCGCCCTCGTTCCTTTCCTCGTCCAAATCGTGCTCCTCCAAGAATCCCTCGTGCTTTTCGCCATTTTCGATCGTGTTCTCGTTTTCCATCTCGTTCCCACCATTCTTCGAATTCTCGTTCTTCTCGACCACACATTCGGCATTTTGCAACTTGCCCCTTTTCCGGCCCATCTTGCTGTTCCCGTTCTTCCGACGCTCGCTCTCGTTCGCGTTCTGCACACAGAGAAGGTATCTTCAGTAGCTCGAAATGCGACCTAACCCTCCGAACAATGTCATCGTCCTCAGGTTTCGGTACTGGGTGACTCCGCAGTTTTTTGACGATGTTGTTCACGCCCTCATCGAACTGGCGCCGCAGCTCCTTCTCGTGGCCGCGAGGAGCATGTTTTCTGAAAAATCTCGCCCTGTTGGACCGGTACCGGTCAATAAACTCCTCGTTGTAGGCCTCGGTGGCGTTGTGCACCCAATCGACCATTCTGCGCGGGTAATCCTTTACGAACCGATCCTTGGTGTCCAGAATCACGTCGCACATGATGGGAAGAGTTTCCTCCTGCTGCTTGTCGAGGGTAGTTTGCATCTGGCGCCGCTCCCAATTAGAGGAGTTGCCATGTATCGTGGCCTTGGTCGCAATCAACATGCCCTTTGTTTCCGCCCCTGCGAACAAAACGGCCGCCATCTCTGTCGTGAACCGGCTCTCGACCGAGGACGCGAACTCCTTCGATTCAAAATATCGGAGAATTTTGGGATAATTGTCTTCTTGCCACCACTTATCGCGAGTGGATTTGGTGTTCTTCCAACTTTGGTGCTCGTACGTCTCAACCAACGATCCAAACGACCGCAGCAGCAACCCCAGCGGCGCCAGCGGAGTGAAAAGGAGGATATCGCCGACATAGCACAGGCCGGTGCTGATTGGAGTGCGTACACCCTGCTTGCGATTCGCCGCAGCCTTCAACGTGCAGCTCGCGATGGGCAGGAGCGAAGTCAGCACCGCAACTCGTTCCAAGGTAGTAGTCGAATTATCTGAGAAGACGTCATATGCCTGTTTGATGACAAGGGGCAGGGCAGTGGCGATTCCCGCGATTGAGCCCTTTGCGTTCAGCCTCAAACTCGTCGCCCATGATTTCCCCAGAAGTGGCAAGTGGCTTTTGAATCGTGCGCGCATCTGGGACAATGACATCTTGCCTTGTCTGTTCATCAGGTCAGCCAGCCCGAACTTGGCCGCGAGACTGGCGAACTCTGATTCTGCGAAACCGTCGGCCAACTGTAGTAGCTTCTCTTCCGTTGCAGGGGAATCGGCCTCGTCCGGCTGGACTTTCAGGGAACCATGCGTGTCTTCAAGGAAACCATGCGTGTCTTTAAGGGTATCATGCGTGTCTTCGAGGGTATTATCCGTGTCTTCGAGGGTATTATCCGTGTCTTCGAGGGTATCATCCGTGTCTTTAGCAGGACAAGGCTCGGCACCCCTCTTGCAAAAATCCCTGATCCTCTCCGGCTTGGAATTGGAAACATCCAGCAAGCCAACAAAGTCGTTCCCTTTATAGACAACTCGGACAGTCGAGGCACCCTTTGCTGTTGCCCGTCAATGATTAGCATTCATCTGAAAGGAGCAGAGTAGGCGTTGAGTCGCATACCATTCGGTTTCTGTAAGCCCGCTGTCCGTAGGCCGCCCGACCCAGGAAACTCCGACTCAGGAAACAAGGCTTTCTCGTCATTTTCCAAATATTTCCATGTTTTTTTCATCTTGGATTCCCTTATGGCGCGCGTAATATCCTCGTTGGTCCATTTCTGCCCCATGGCATGTACGTTTTCTGGTATAGACGCAGTGTTGATGGTAGCTCCGGGGTGGGTTGCTGGTCCCGGCGGAAAGACTCTTGTGAAATCATTACCCAGGCCCTCATCGTGCACCATTATGCCAGCGAACTCTTCCTTTTGCTTCAAGATGATGCGGAATTTCCCGGGATTCGGGCCTAGAGTCCATTGGTAATTAGCATTAATCGGAAAATAATAAAGTGGGAGGTGCGTCCGATACCGTCCGGTTTCCTTAAAACAATTTCCAGTAAGTCATTCCCATATTCTTCGAATACCTTTCGGCTGTTTAAATGTCTGTTCCGGAAAGGTTTCTGACGCCTGCGAGAAGAAATTGCGTCTCTAATCTCGTTGCGGGTCCAGTGCACCCCCCCAATAACTATTTCATCTGGCAATTCAAGGGCTCTCTTGGATATACTTTGGTTGTTATAGATTTGCAAGGCAGCTGAGATGGCAACAATGCCAAAGAGAAAGGCATGCTTTAGGCCTAACATTGCGTGCATAGAATCGATTGTCGTATCAGCCCGCGGAGGCTCGTGGCACCAGGTACGGGAAAAGGGGCTCAAATCAAGGTTGGGAAACCTTGATCATCTATGTCTGTGTTGGAGGTCTAGCTACCTCTCGAGCCTTATTAAATAGGCATGGAAGAGGACACTATGTCGACTACATGCTCCTGGTTATATCCTCCACGTTATATCCTCCACGTTATCCTGGCTCCGCTCCGATGCGATATTTATCTTACGGCGAGGCGGGCATATGTCAGAACACCGCTTGTAGAGCTCTGCAAAGAGGTATGTAGTATATGTACATATGTATGTGTGAGGGATCGTCTAAACACTCCACAGTTTCTAGATTGCTTGAGTTTCGGCTGATTGCTTAAGCATTAGTAATAGTGATGATCCTTGGAATAAGACCGCGGCGGATGATCCAGAATGGCTAGACAGGTTTAAGCGGGAAGTTGGGCTGCTAAATCCAGACACAGGGCCGAGATGAGGTCTCGTATAGAAAAATAAGGTTTCACAATACCGGGAAAGAAATTGTCCCTTCTCTCTTGGAAAGCAAATTAGGCTTTTCTAACGAAGTTTTTTCTCTTCTGATCTTGTCATTCTTGGCGGCATTGCCGGGGCTCGCAGATCCACCAGCTTTGGGTAGTGGCGCCAAGTCGTGCCGGGGTTTCAGGACATCTTCAGGGACAAGTATCAAGTTCGACACGCGTTTTATGTACAAGGCGCTGAGAAGTCAATCCTTGGGTAAATAGCATCCTAGTCAATAATCCCCGGTGTGGTATCACGAAAGTGCATATAGAAGAGCAAACCTTGGCCTTAGTATGTGTGCATTGCTTAAGGGTGCGTATACTAATCAGGTTTGATAGAAAGGGCTTAGGCCTTTGCCTCCAAATTTTCCTTTGCCTTTACCTCTGGCTTTCCCCTCGGCGTTGTGTCTGTATTATTCTTTGCCTTTGCCCCTGGCTTGACCTCTATTCTCCTTTTCCTCCGGCTTTACCGCTGGCTTTGTCTCCGGCTTCACCTCTGGCTCCTTTGGCGCTGACTTTTCCTTTGGTGTTGCCTTGGTATTTCCCCCGGGCTTTCCCTTCGGCGTTGTATCCGTATTCTTCTTTCCCTTCGTCCCTGGCTTTGCCTCTGGCGTTGCCTCCGTATTTTTATTTGCCCTTTCCTCTGGCTTTGCCCCCGTCTTCGCCTTGGACGCTGCCTCACTTCCAAAGAGTTTCCCAACCTCCTCAGTAATGTCAATCATGGGAAATTCCTCCCGGGTTCCGGGAACGGCAAGGTTGCCTTCCTTTTCAGCGTCTGTGAACCACTCAGTAATGGCAAAGATTCGTTCGCCCATCTGGACAGTGGCGACGGAATAGCCCATCTTGGTCTCGGGCGGTACAATGGTGCTGAACTTGTTGGGAATGATGCCGCGGACCTCGGCAGTCTCCCAGTTATCGTCTGACCTCACAACAATGGTTCCATTGGTGTTGTCAGACACGAGAAGACATTTTTGGTCATGCTTGGGGGGGAAGTAGGCGCCGTCGAGGTCCGGGGTCAGCTCTCCTTGAAGCTTGACCTGAGTGCGCTGGTCCTTGCCCTCGTCCTTCATGCTGTGGCGAAAGAGTTGCTTCTCGCTCGCGTCGACGACAACAAGAGTGTCCTCGCCGAACTTGGCCAGTCCGGTGAGACCAGGCGAGCTCGCGCCAGGCTCACTGCCCCACCACTTCTCGACCTTTTCATCATCGATGCCGACGCGGTAGAGACTGCCGCCAAAGGTGGACATGACGAAGACGTTTCCGACGGCATCATGTTCCATATCCTGGAAGCCACCATCTTGCGTCTCCGCGGACTTGGAGAGGTCGACAATAAACTTGGGTTGATTTGCTTTCAAGTCCCACACAACAAGGTTGTTCTCGCCCGACCTATCCTTGCCCTGCGTGTCAAAAGCGGCACCGGCGTTGAGCATGATGGACAGCGTCTGGTTCTTGGTGTTGACTTGGACGCCACTGGCGTGGAGAGCCGGGTTGCCCGACTTATCAGGGACTTCTATTTTTGTGACGTTGTTTGTGTTGCAATCATATACTGCAACCTCGGCTGAGTACAGGATGCTTCGGACAGATTAGCCAATGTCCCAGGTCGGCTGCAGAGAGGACGGGCCTACCTAAAGTATGTGCGACATGTCGTGGGATCGTGATCGGCCTGTTCCGGGTACATCTGGGAGAGCGTGATGTTGAAGTCGCCGGCGGCCTGGTTGCAAGTGATGCCGCTGGTGCCGTTGACGCTGTTGTTGCCGATGCCGTCGACGAGTTTGCTGCCGATGCCTTGGACGCCGTTGCTACTTCTGCCGTCGCCGCCGCTGCAGTCGGCTGTGGATCCGACTCTCGGCGAACTCGAATCAATGGCGGCGGCTGATGCAGACGTGGCCGACAAGAGCGCCAGCAACACCGTCTTGGTGGTCAACATGGTAGCGGACAGTCGAGAATGAAGGTGTAAATGTGTGAGTAAATGATAGAGCTAAAGACTGTTTGTTATGAGTGACGACTCTGGCGATGCTCCCCAAGAGAGAGAAGCTGGCTATGGCTTATATGCATGATGCCGTGTAACCTCGTTACCGTGCATGACAACAGTTTGTCCCGATCTGGGTTGCCTGATCTGGGTGCCCTGATCTGGGTTGCATGAACCCTAAGCCGGCATGTTGTGTTACCCTCAGGCCGTCGTGCTTCGTACAAGCGGACTCATCCCACCAGGGGCCGGTCTGTGCCTAACTCTCCTTGTCGTGAATGCCTCAGTCTTTTATCGTCCCAGTGCCCGGCGAATTTTCATCCGACAGGCGTCTGACGGAACAAACGGAGCTTACTCGTCGTAGAGGATCACCGTCCTATGATATGGTTTTTGGCGTTTTCATATGACAGGCGTCTGATACTACAAACAAAGCCTTGACTCGTCGAAGAGGGTCAATATGCTACATGTAATGAGAAATCGACTGCTTTCTGCCTCGAAAGGGACAATCCATGGCTGTGCCCAGCAGCCTAAGCTGCCCATCCTGAAATGACTATGTGTATATTCATACACGGATTTGCTGGCCAATGAAAAGATGTTGGTCTTGAACCACCTACCTGTATTGTCTACCCGATGGCTCGAGTTTCAGGCACGAATCAGTCGCCGTATTTCTCAGCGGGTCGGCATCACCGTACCGTACGGAGAGGGCGAGTGCGCCGTCACGAGTCGAAACTTGGACGGTCTCGCCTGTCACACTCGTCGGCTCCTAAGAGACTAGCCCTATATGGAAGTTGGATGGCGCTGGCTCCCTCTCTCCTGCTCTACATTCGAGCAGGTTCCGGCCAAGATGACTCGGATTTGGTACCGTCGTACTTTCAGGTCTCGGTACTTCGTACGTAATTTCAATGTGGTAAGAGGTGGCGACGACGGCTTCGCAAGGGGGAGCCAATGTCGACGGCTAGACCTACTGACGGAAGGATGAATCCGCCTACTCATGGTTCGAGTCTGGGCGAGTCATTACATGTACCCGCATGAGCCATAATCGCCAGTGATCCCCTTCCGCGGTGCCTCTATCCCTCGTGACTGATTCGGCAAAGACGGCAGAGCTGCTGGTGAGTTTAGGATCCACATGTACCGCCGGGGTGATGATGGCGGAAACATCAGCCCCCCCCCTCAATGTTCTGCACATGTATTCTAGGTGAGAGGCCAGCCATCAATGCATCGAAACACTTGCCAGGGCGTTCCCCGCAAGGCCCTCCGCGTTGAGCATGTGCTGGTCGGTGAGTGAGCGGTTTCCAAGCACCGGGAGCCCGATGTTCCTTGGGCCTATTCGGACGAATATCGGGACTAGAAATTTATGTCGGAATCGGCTTTAAGAATTTATAGACCTCGCTTAGTCCCTGCGTTAGCTTATGGAATAACGAGCACTTATATAAGCTAATGTGTTAGATTATATAATAAAGGTGTCTACTATATACGCAAGCAACGGTGGATCTACTCGACGGTTACTAATAAATTCCCGCGGTCCCGTTAGCCTTATAGCCTATTATAACACTCTGCCCTTAACGCCCCGGGGCCCGCTTTTAGGTATTTTTACGTGTTTTTATTTAGCGGGTAGGGGGATTAGCGCGGTACTTAGATTCGTATAGTAAAGTAGCGGGAAGGGATATATACGTAAACATTCTGTTTAGTTCTATAGCCTATTTCTATACGCGTGCTAATACGACCGGGATTATTTCTATTAGTGCTAGCCCGCGATTTTAGTTAGCTACGGCCACGAACCCCCTTTTTTATAGGCTCTATATATATACGACGTAAGCCGTATATACCCGTCTATTGCCGTATCTACTACCTTAAGTCACTATACTACCTTTTATATAGCTATCGCACCTTTTACCGTCGTATTTACCGCCGCAATGCCTAACCACTCCTCGCCTAGTTATTATTGCTCTTATTATCGCGAGTATCTACCTATTATAAGCTTTTATATAAGACGTAATAGCGCTCTATATTCTACCTATATCCGTTATATAACTACGCGCCGGAGGCAGCTACTATAGGAAATCTTAGGTAACGTACGCGTTACTTAGTCGCGTTAGGCTCCTTAGCCTCGCGTTATACTATAGCCTCGCCGACGCCGTATAGTAGTATAGCAGCCTACGGGTGCACTCTAGCTCCTACTCCCACCCGTTCTACCACCCTCCTTTCTAGCTTAGTTACTACTAGATTCTCCGATATTAGTCCTATATGCCGATCTTAGGCTACGGAATATAGTATATACGTTCTACAGCGCGTTTTATTAAGTAGCTAAGCGGCTATCTATAAGTCTTATCTCCTATTATATAATAATACTACGTATATACTAATTCGTTAGTCTTCTATACTTACGGACCCTAAGTTTAAGAGCTATTATAACTAAAGGGACGTCGATCTCCTACTATTTAAGGATATCCCGCACTTTTAATAAGACCTCTTCTTCTTAATCTATCCGCGGGGATCTGCTTTCCGTAAGAATCTCCGCTATTATAATACTATATTTGCCTTTACGTTTATAAAGACTATACTAATAACCTATAGCGTTACTGCTAAAGGCCTAATAGACTTTTAGATCTACGGTATACTTTATTATACGATTAAGCTGTTTAAGGCCGCTTTTAGTTACGGCCTTTAGTACGTATAGCTTTATTTCTATAACCTTACTTATATATCCGAAATTAGGTCGATCTCTAACTAGGACTTAGATAACCGGTTCTTAATAGAGTTTACGGAATACCTCTACGAGATAAATCCGTTTATCTCTATCTACCTTACCGCCCGTAAGCGTTTCCGGGCTAGCGAAGGAGCCGTAAGGGTAGTGCTTAGCCTATAGCTACGTTTAATCTTAGAAAGCGGTATAGATAAGCGCCGCGAGAATTTACCTACCGTAAACGAGGTTATAGTCCTTATTCTAAACGAATACGCTAAACCCGGTTTCCGCGACGTCGTGCTAGTAGAGCGGGACTAAAATAGTTATAAACAGGTATTCTATACGGTATACCCTTACTATATATCGTATCTCCTACTCGCCTACCCGTTGCTCTTACCCTATAGAAATCCTAGTTTTTACTAAGGTTTATAGTTATAGGACTTACGCGACTAAGGCCGTACTAATAGTCGTCTAAGGTAGCGGGCTTATTGCTAGTATATCCTTTACCCTCGCCGCGAGTAGTTTACGGTCCCGTTTGCTTTTAGTCGCCTTTTTTAATAATTTCTAATCGACCTTTAGGCCGCTAGAGACTAAATTAAGCTAAACTAGCTAGCGAACTATTAAGCTAACCTCCGAGCGGACCTATATAACGGCATTTAGGACTAGCTTTCTATCGAAGATAGAGACGCCGTAGATATAGGCTAACGGGTTATACTACCCGCGATATATATTAAAAGGGACCGTTTTATCGCCTAATGCTACTAAGATTCTATAGCGATTATACAGGCACTTAGACCTTTAACCTTTTTTATTATAGTTACGGTAAATCTAAACTAGGTCGAGATTAAGAGGGAGCTTTAGGCTAGCTAGACTATATTAGACCGCCTTAATATTATCGGGCGCGTGTTTAATAGTAAGTGCTAGGCTATAAACGTAGAGTTACGAAATAGTCTATTTAGCACCTTTGCTAGTATTATCTAGACTATTAAGTACTAAAAACGGGGCCTCCCCTATAGGTATATCCTTTTCTTCCTTACGGCGGCAACGGTTAGACTTTATAAAATACTAGTAAACATCGATAGAGTTATTTAGGCAGAGATTCCTACGCTAGAAGAGGACCTTATAGGCACCTTACGTAGGATTATTACGTCCTAATTAACCTATAGTCCCTATAGGGATTATAACCCACGATTACTATACATATAGGCCTAAGGAAACGGTCCCCCGTAGTGCTTAAAGCGATTCCTAAAGCCGTTTATAGCGGAAACGATCGTCCTAGAAGATAGGTACCCTATTTATAAGCGTAAGGATATAGGATAGTTTATAGTCCGCCGCGCAAACGGCCGGGAAGTCTAGCTTAATAACCGATATATTATGCTATATAGCCTATACCTATATTTAAGGTATAATACGTATATTAACGTCGAGATCTACGCGACGGTTAAGGCGATTAAATATATCTATAAGTATATTTACAAAGGGCTAGATAGAACCACTTTATAGGTCGGCAATATAGTACTTAACAACGAGATAGAGACATATAGGCAGGGTCGTTACGTCTCTCTAGCTAAGGCGGTTGTATAGCTCTTTAAGTTTCCGGTCTACGAGGAATACCCCCCGGTTATCCGTCTACCTATACATCTCGAGGGCGAGCAGGCAATATATTTCCCGGACGACGCATCTATAGAAGAGGTCTAGAATATCGCCGAGCGCTATAAAATAGAACTTATAGCCTTCTTCGATTATAACTAAGCAAATAAACACGGCCGTAGGATCCTATATCCCGACTTCCCCGCTGCCTTTGTTTTTAAGAAGGACTAAAGCCTATTTAGGTAGTAGCCCCGATAAAGAGGACGCTCTCTTAGCCGTATAGCCTTTATTCCCCTTACTGCTAAGGAGAAACACTACCTACGGCTCCTTCTTATAACCGTGCCTAGCTTCTAGTTATTTAAGCATACACATACCTTTAAGGGCTAGGTACACCCTACCTTCCGTACAGCCTGTTTAGCTAGAGGCCTTTTAGAAGATAATACCCGCTAGTCGTCTTGCTTTAGAGAGGCCTCGGTCTAGAAAATAGGGTTTGCATTACGTAGGCTCTTTATTATATGTTTATAGACTAAGGATATCTCTAACCCGGCTGCTTTATAGCGCGAATTCGCAGAGCAGCTATACGATAACCTCTTACATTAGTTACGCCGCCGCGACCTCGCCTTTCTATAGGATCTCTAATCCCCCTATCTCGACTACGGCCTATTTCTTATTAACTAGCTTCTATTAGAAGCCGATAAGTCTTTATAGGATTTCGGCCTTCCCCCTTTCTAGCACTAGTAGGACGACTTAGAGTCTAATCCTCTCCTTCGTTATAAGTATTCTTACGACTTAATCGAGCAATAGTTAACCTATAAGGATGCCTACCGTATATTTAATAACGGGTAGCGCCGTTTTTTCGACGAGTGTATCTCTACTATCGATAATACTCTAGCTTCCGCTTCCTTCTTCCTATAAGGTCTAGGCGGCACTAGGAAGACCTTTTTATACCGTAGACTTATAGCTTATTACCGGGCTTAAGGTAAGATTATTCTTTACGTTGCTTTATCCGGCATCGCTATACTATTGCTTCCCGGTAGCCGTATAGCCTACTCCTATTTTAAGATACCGATATAGATTAACTCGACTTTAATATATAATATACGGCGAAATTCATAGAGGGGTAAGCTCTTATAGCAGACTTCTTTTATTATCTAGGACGAGGTCCTTATATAGTATAAGTACTACTTTAAGGCTATAGACCGTACCCTCTAAGACCTACGCTTAAATAACCTCCCGTTTAGTAGTATACCTACCGTCTTTAGTAAGGACTTTACATAGATCCTTCCCGTAGTCCGAAACGGTTCTTAAGCCTAGATTGTTTCGGCATACTTATAACGCTCCTATCTTTAGCTAGGCTTAAAGGTCCGTTACCTTACGGAGAACATACGGGTCTAAGGTACTACGCCGGAAAATCGCGAGTTTATTTCGTGGCTAGGCGAATTACCTTATAGGGTAGACTTAAATAGGCTAGTTATACCGTTGCCTTCTATCTATAAGGACGTCTCCCTACCGGATTTCTTTTTAAGGGTCTATCCGGATACTCTCTTACGTAGAGCCCCTTTCGAGCCTATACTTCTCGCGGACTATTGCATTCTTATAATAATAAATAAGAATATTATAGTCTTAAATAGTAAGGTTCTAGCCTATTTTCTAGGCTTGGTCTATCTATCTCTTACGAGTACTACGGCTAAAAGTAGGGCTAGTAACCCTAATAGCGCTACGTATATGCTTTCCCCTAAGTTTATTTCCTCCCTCTAATTTCCCTCTATCCCTCCCACCCGGCTTAAACTTAAGATAGGATGCCCTATTATTCTGCTTTATAACTTAGATCCTAAGCAGGGTCTTTATAACGGCACCCGTCTATCTATTATCCGGTTTGCTAGGCATATTTTAGATATCTAGATTCTATTAGGGGATTTTATCGGCTAGAGACGCTTAATCCCTCGCATTAAGCTCTCTACTAACGAGGATAAGTTTGCTTTTCTTATTATACGTTTATAGTTTCCTATCCGTCTCCACTTTAGCATAACTGTTAAATATAGGAAATCAGCTGTATAAATATCATAGCAGAAGAGTAAAGAAAGGAGGTCTAAACTAGTAGACATAAAGATGCATACAGCTACCTAACTATAGGACTAACAGAGGTATATATAGGTACCGGAGCCTCTTAAACAGGGCCCTTAGCCCGCACTAACCGCAGTTATAATACAACGGAATACCTACCTACCGTCCTTAGCTAAGGGGGTTATATAACAGGCTCGTTAAGGACGTAATAGCCTATTGCATCCCTATAGTCTAGGCCTAGGTCAATGCCCTATATAGCCCCTAACGTCGTATAACGTTAATATACCCCCTTGCTATAGTCCTTATAGAGACTATAGCAATATAAAAACAATATAACGATTAAATGAAATAGCTCGTTTAAATTAGTCGGAACGGCCTATATCCGTTATACCACCCTTAATGTTAGATAGGGGGCTGAATTCGCATAAACCATAAAAACATATCCTAAAGGGCCCTATCCGCGCTGTCCTAGTCCTTCCTATCTAAGTCCTCGGGGCGGTCCCTTATGCCGAGCTGCTTTACGAAGTCTTCGTGCTTCTATAAAGGGAGGGCCTTAGTTATGCCGTCCGCCGGGTTCTCGGTGGACTTAATCTATTTAACCTAAAGCCGTTCCTCCTATACCTCCTAACGAAGCTAATATCGATCGATAGATGTCGATATGCTTTAAATTCGTCTTAAGCCGGGCACTTAGCTCGGTTAATAGCCTAATCGTTTAGAGGTTATTACACTATAGCTCCGCGGTGCCTTTAACCTAGATCCTAAGCTCCTTAATAAGTCGAGCAAATTGCATCTGCTTTTTCGCGGTCGTTAATAAAGCTAGGAGCTCCGCTTCGGTAGACGAGGTCGTGACCGTAGCCTGCTTAGTAGCTTTTTAATCCACGGGTCCGCCGAGAAATAGGAATATATACCCCTATAACGACTTCCTCGACGTAAGGTCGTCCGCGAACGAGGAGTCTAACGCATAGAGAAACCTCTTTATCTCGTCAGTTGCTTTAAAATAGATATAACGGTCCCGCGTAGTATATAAGTACGCTAGGCACCTCTTTGCTTCTCGAAGGTATCGTAGACCTAGGTTATAGCTAAACTAGGCCAGCCGTGCCGCCGGGAACGCCGCGTCCGCCTTAGTGTAAATCGCCGGATGTAGGATCGTGCCTACTAAAGAAAGAAAGTGATAGACCTCTTCGTTGCTCGCCTTTTCCTTATAGGGAATTAGCTTATCCGTCGTTAGGGGGATCTTAGGCGCGCTAAAGCCCGAATCGTCGTCTATATAAAACTTCTTCGCTATCTTAGAGATATAAGATGCCTAAGAAAGCTATTACTTCCTATTAGGTCTATCCCGGATTATCTTAATCCCTAAGAACTAACGTAGTTCCCCTATAAAGTTAACGGTATATTTCGTTATAAAGGCCTTATAGAGTTCTAGCTAGTTATCCTTCCGCTCCTTCGGATATATTATCGCGATATCGTCTATGAAGAAGAAGATAATCACTCTCTTATAGACTATTATATAAGCGTCTTTAATTAAGGTCTCCGCGCCTAAAGACTTAAAGAGGCCGGTAAGGTCCTTATACTAGAGCTTCGGGGCGATCCTTAGGCCGTATAGCCCTCGTAGAAGCCGTATACATAAGCCTAGTTCTATATATCCGGGTGGAAGCTAATAGTAGACTGTAAATCGCAGTATCGTGTTTAGAAAGGCTATCTTAACGTTATACTACGCGGACTCTATGTCCTTAAGATATAGTAGGGCTATTAGCAGCCTAAAGGTCCTCGCTCGAAGGGTCGCCGTATACGTGTCCTCGTTATCTTCCGGTTAGCGATCTCCTCGAATAACTAGACGGGCTTTAAACCGAACTATATATCCCTATAGATCGCACTTATAGGCGTAGACCTATCTTATCGGAATTAAGGGTTCTCCCTTCTTCGCAGCCTTAGATTTTAGGGTCTTAACCTAGGTTAGAAGTTTCTCCTAATCCTTAATTTCGCAGGCTATTCCTCTAAGCCACTAGGTCTTATAGGGGGAGGCCATCGCTATCTTATAGGAGGTAGGCATAGGAGGCATATCCTCGATGTATAGTCTATAGGTTAAAGCCTTCGCAATAACATTGTTAATAAATAGGGTCCTTTAAGTTCTCCTTCTCTTCCCCTTAACAATATTGCTAGGGGTTATACCCTAAGACGTATCCCGCTCCTTGCGTAACTACTTCGACGAAGTAAGTACGTCTTCCTCCGTATCTAAAAGCTCCTCTATGCGAGGTCGGCTATTAAGGTCGGGTCTATATAGTCTAGCCGTTATCCCGGCTATCGAATCGGTCGTTTTACCCCCTAGAGGAGGAGGCATCCCTAAGACTTCCGATAAAGGCGTCCTAAGGCTAATTAGCTCCTCCGTAGGTCCTAGTATTACTATTCTTAGTGTCGTAGGATCCCTACCCCTAAGATCGGGTAGTATCGCGGCATTAAAGGAGACTACCTTACTAGTCTATAGAGGCGAGACGTATAGACCCTCTATCGTCGGGGGTATTACCCCCTTATTCTGCCTCCTATAATTAAATGCTAGCATAAATTCAGCCGCTATAAATCGCAGCTAGGTAGTCTTATCGGTCTAAAGGTACTCGTAGGCCCCCTTTTTATCGCCCTTATTCTCTTCGGGCATATTAATTGCGTTTATCTATCGGAGGATATTATAAGTATAGGTGTGTAAAGCCTGCGTACCTTCTTCCCTCTTTAGATCGTATATAATATCCTTATTAAATTAAACATTCGAAGAGGTTAAAAGCTTCGTCTATCCTAATAAAGGGACCTAAATAACGAACTAGTTAGTAGATTTATACCTAACTAGATATCTAATATATGCCCTCTACGCGGTCTAAGAGAGGGACTTATAAGATTTAATATGTTTAAGGGCATCCGTTCTTATTAGGTATGCTATATATCTATATACGCGCAAATGCGTGATTATCGGTCGGATCTCCTTAATATAGCTGTATAAAGGGTTATAGTCCCTTATATACTACTACTATCGCTTATAGGGACTCCTTCCCGTCTTATCGACCCTTATAAAGGGCGTTAGGTTTAGCAAGTAGACAGCCGTTCGATAGGTCTCGGTCTAAAGCGTGTTAGGGATCTATAAGTCGAGACTTATTAGTCTAGCTCTTTCCTTAACAATAGCCCTTAATCGCTCCGTATGTCTATTCTAAGTCGGCGTTAAAGGGGCTAATATAAAGAGCTATAGGCTAAGTCCATCCGTATACTACTTAATCTCCTTAGTGATTAGGGCCTTCTCTCTATTAGTGACTAAGATGATTATTTAAATCCCGTAGCGCGTAGCGAGCTTCGCAATTAGCTTCTTAAAGACGTCCCGGACCTCGGTTTTCTACTTAATAGCGTAGAAGAACCTTATGCTAGTTGTTATATAGGTGAATAAGGCGTAGTATTTAAATCCCGCGGCGCTTACTTCCGGGCCCGCATAGAGGTTAAAGCTAAATTAAACCCTTGCCCCTTACGGCCTTAACGTTAGTAGGTCCCGGGAGACTTATCGTTTCGCTTTTCCCGTAGCACACACCTGCAGGTTGCCGGTCTATAAAGCTTCGTGCCTACGGACTTATTAACCAGCAGCCCTATAGCCTCCGGCCCTAGGTGCCCTAGGCGCTTGTGCTAAAGGTCCGCGAGATCCCTATTCGAAGGTGGCTTAGGAAAAACAGTCCCTAGGGTATCCGGCAAGCTCGTAATAACGTATTAGTCCTCGAATTCCTTGAGCTAAGTAAGCTGCTCGCCCGTCGGCTTATATAATAGCGTGTTATCGTGCTAGTTATAATAAACCTAAGCCTTAATCTTTTATCGAACGGAAAAAACGCTTATCGGCATCTTAGGGATATAGTAGCTATTTTCGAGTAGGAGCTTCTTGCCCCCTAAGAGTAGGATAACCCTAAGATCCTACCCCCTAACCCTAAGCGCGGTTAGGGTTAGGGTTAGGGTTAGGGTTAGGGTTAGGGTTAGGGTTAGGGTTAGGGTTAGGGTTAGGGTTAGGGTTAGGGTTAGGGTTAGGGTTAGGGTTAGGGTTAGGGTTAGGGTTAGGGTTAGGT